>CM062295.1:557079739-558432262 GCA_031216915.1 Pictodentalium vernedei | reverse complement strand
TCCAGGTGGCCGATTTGAACAAACTGGAATCAGATCCACCCCACAATGTTGCATACCAAATATCAAAAGATTCTGCCTGCAGGATCTGGAGAAGAAGATTTTTGAAGAAATTTGCCTGAAATGCACTAAGTTCGAATTCGAGCTTCTATAGTGAGCCCAAATATGAATCTAGGGAGCCGATTTGAACAAAATAGAATCAGATCCACCCCACAATGTTGCATACCAAATATCAAAAGATTCTGCCTGCTGGATCTGGGGAAGAAGATTTTTTAAGAAATTTGCCTGAAAATCACTAAGTTCAAATTTGGGCTCCTATACTGAGCCCAAATATAAACCCAGGGAGCCGATTTGAACAAACTTGAATCAGATCCACCCCACAATGTTGCATACCAAATATCAAAAGATTCTGCCTGCTGGATCTGGAGAAGAAGATTTTCAAAGAAATTTTGCCTGAAATGCAGTAAGTTCAAATTTGGGCTCCTATACTGAGCCCAAATATAAACCCAAGGGGCCGATTTGAACAAACTTGAATCAGATCCACCCCACAATGTTGCATACCAAATATCAAAAGATTCTGCCTGCTGGATCTGGAGAAGAAGATTTTTTAAGAAATTTGCCTGAAATGCACTAAGTTCGAAATCGGGCTCCTATACTGAGCCCAAATATGAACCCAGGGGGCCGATTTGAACAAACTTGAATCAGATCCACCATCCAATGTTGCATACCAAATATCAAAAGATTCTGCCTGCTGGATCTGGAGAAGAAGATTTTTTAATGTTTTTCCCATTGCCTACAGTGTTAAAAAGTGCTGACTCAGCACTTTTTCAAAGTCCTGAAACTGTACCCTATGATAAAACCGATGGCAATTTTTTTTTACCAATTTTTTCTGTTGGTCGTAAGGAAGCTTCACACCAAATAAAAATTCTCGGTGCCGTGCAGTTTTGGAGATATGGGCGTTTTAATTTTTTTCTATTTTTAGCTCCTGCGGTTCCCATGGGGCTACGGGGAAAAAAAATCAGCATAAATTAGGTACTTATGACCCAATAAGCCCTCACATAAAATTTGGTTCAAATCAGCCTCTCGGTTTGGAAAATAGAAATTTTGGGCGGGGCCAAAAATTTTGCCCCTCCCATAACGACGCCAAGTATAGCCCCACAAACTTCTCTTGAACAAATCTGAGTCTACACCTCAAAAGGAAGCTGCACACCAAATATCAAGTCTCTGCTACTGCTGGTTCATGAGAAGAAGATTTTTTAAGATTTCAGCACACTTTTTGGGTGTGGCCCTACCCACGGGCGAGGCAACTTGATTTGAACAAAATCAAATTGCGATGTCATAACAAACTATTATCTCAAATATCAATTAAATTGGTTCAGCGGTTTGGGAGGAGAAGACGCAAACACCATGTTCAAGGACGACGGACGACGGACGACGACGGACGACGGACGACGGACGGTGAGTGATCACTATAGCTCTCCTGACTGAAAGTCAGGTGAGCTAAAAATGGAAAAAAATACCGATTATGTTTGTTTTAGACAAGAGTAATTCTGACAAGTCTGTCGATAAATTAAGTCGATAGCATTTTCCTTCATGAGATATTGGCCTATGAATGTTTGGGCGTTTTTGGGCGTTTTTGCCCAACAAGAAACATTTTGCCCCAAATACTGATGGTTTTATTTTTTAGGACTCATGGCCGTCATTGATAGTTTTCATTTATGAGAACTAATGAACCTAGACATAATAAAGTAAAAAAAAACACAAGAAAATTTTTTTCAATTTTTGGTCACATTGTCCCGAAACCATGTTTGACTGCTAGCAGAAGCCAAACGAAGAAAACTCTAATACCAAAAGACGATAACTGTTCATGTACACTGTGAATCAACATTTCTAACCTCAGAAGCTTTCAAATCATCCCTGTTGTTGAGTACTGTGACGGCAAAGTAGCCCGGTCTTAACAAATCCAAACCGAAAATTTTTCTGGTGCAAAAAAAATTTTTTTTTCGTCTAATGTCCTGAAACGCATAAATAACCGAAAATAAAAATTCGATTTTTCGGCCGCCATTTTGGATTGTCGGAAATTCGCATCGAAATTTTTTCGATGGTTTTTACAATTCGGTGACACAGTCTTCATTTCTAAGCCATTTTAGATGGTTCAGCATATCCCGGTCCCGAGATTGAGTTCACAAATGGTCAAATTTTGAATTTTTTTTTCGTTACGAAAAACGTTTTGGCAGAAAGGTGTTAACTAGATACATTTTTGTACCATATGCTGATAGAGGGGGGTATTGCTGACATGTCTGAGAAAATTTCAAGTCAATCGCCCTTTCCAGTCCAAAGATATGAGCTGTCGAATATTTTTGTGTTTTTTGGCATAATGAGAATATGACGATTAGTTACAACTTATGACCCTTTATGAGTACAAAACTTTAAAAAAATCGTTAAGAGCGTTTTCGAGAAATAGTGAAAATAAAAAGTGTGGAATAATAATAATAATAATAATAAAAAAAAATCATTGCAATAACAAATAGATTTTCCCTTTAGGAAAATCCAAATTAATCTTTTTATGGGAAGCTAATTAAGCAACCAATTCACAGATAATCCTTCATTTGGAATAGCTACTAATAAGTAAGCGTCCACTTTGGCTCTTTGTTCAGCGATTGTAATTTTTTGTACTTCCCAGGGAAAACACAATTACCAAATCTCCCATCCTAGACTTTTATATTAATGGACCGGACAGTGTATGTATTATAGGTAACAATGCGCACATTGTTGATATAATGAGCAGAAAAAAAGTTACAGGACATCAAAAGATGGTGAAAACGTCGTTTTCTTATTTTTAAATGTGCTTCAAGAGAAAATAATAGTCAAAACATTCAAACTGATTGGGGAAAAATATAAAAAGCCTGCTTCTGTATTTTTATACTTCTGTACGGGAAAATGCCCGAAGTTTGTTAAATGATGCTCACATCGATGATACAAATTCGCAAACATTTCGAAATTTTAATTTTTATATGATATACCCATACCCTTAGTGTACATTTTACTGGCAGCTTTAGAACAGTAAGGGGTTAACTTTCACGTAAATCTCTTCCAATGACGAAAATTGTCAGCCATGGTAATTCCCAGAGCTCATAGCTTATGTCAGAATAACAAAACTTGTGCAGGCGAATAAAACTAACGCGTCAGCATTGAATCTGATAACGCCATTCCCCATTACTCATTGGGCGGAGATGTTTGGTCTGACAATGGCCGAACATCGGTGCGGGATCATTAACATCAACAATTCACAGCTGTTGGGGATGTGTGATGGAGGATATGGTTTCCTATTTCTATCAGACTTTGCTTCATAACACTTTAACCATTCCCCCAACACGGGTAGCAGACGGCGCTTGCAAAATGACTTCCTGAATAATTAAACATTTACATTTCTGGCTCAAAAATTTAGTCGATGACTTCTCATTGGAACAAGCTCAATGGGATCGTTCCATTGAGAGTGCTATAAGCTATTTTTCGATGCAAAAGAAAACATTATTATTATTAAACAATATTATCTGAACGGGGTGGGGGCGGGGGGGGGGGGGTGAATAACGATGACCCGTGTGGTCTTTTTTGCCTTCTATATTGGGATTTAACAATACTTTCGACAACCAGGGCCACTTCGTGTCGGGCAGTTTTACGGGTGAAGGAAGCCGGAGTACTCTGTGAGAAACACCGAGCAGCGGGATCAACTGTCAGAGTCCCCAATGTACTAACTCCTCACAAGTAGGGTTAGCATTGGTTGAAGACAAGTGCACCATCGACATGCAGTATGCCTTAGTACACAGCGCCACCTTGCTCCACGTGGACAATCGGGGATTAAGTGTCTTACCCAAGGACACAACGCAGTTACCCGTGGTGGGGATCGAACTATGGACCATTCGGTTTGAAGTCCAGTGCCTTAATCACTGAGCCACCACGATCCTTCGTATGTCCGTTACATTAGGTAAAGGGTTAACGCGATAAAATATTGAGAATCTCAGGTTTGGCCGCCACTATTGAGGTTCTACTTAAACAACTGGTATCATAAGAAGGCAAGCATTTTTGGGCGTATTTCAGTGCTATCCAGCTGGAATTATATGCGATTTATTTCCAAAAGATTTGTTCTGTTACAATTTATTCAGAGTTGCTGATTGACACTCTAACAGATTGAAAGAAAACAGTTGTAAGGAAACGAATGTGGTCTACAAAAATGTATCTCAGAATGTCATGCATTATCTGCAGAGATAAACCATTGAGTGATATCCTGCGTACGTGGCACAGCATGAAAGGGCCCACCAAGGCTACAAGCGTATTTTGATAATCCTAGGAGATTTCTCTCATATATTTTCCGTAAGGGGGCCACTCCGACTAACACCAATCTCATGGGATGTTTTCGTTTTCATTGTGAATATTTCGCCATGCGTCGCTCTGGGTACCAGCACGTGAATGACTGAGAAACATTTAACCATATAGAAAATATGCAAAGGCTGAACAGGTTATTAACCCTTTACCTAACACGAAAAGAATACGACACTTGCAAATAAATAATAATTCTTGAGTAACTATTTTTTTTTCATTTTTTGCGTCAAAAACATAGGAAAGAGCTCAGAAATAACGAAAATTGAACGATGATTTTTGTAAATAGCGCTGACCAGTTTTAGCCGTTACGTTGTTGAGTAAAGGGAAAACCGATAACCTAACATAACAACTTTAACCGGCAAGAGATATTCACAAAAAATCACCATTAACATTTTATTCTTTTTTAAACTTTATGACCGTCCATTGGAACGTGCTCCTCAAGCTCATTCCATTGAGGGACTATATACTATGTTTTTGGAAGAAAAACTGAAAATACTTAATTTATTCAAGAATTATGTTTGCAGGTGTCGTCTGCTCGTCGTGTAAGGTAAAAAAAGGTTCTTTTTGTCTGTTTGTTTTTATTACGGCTTAACAACACTTTCAACAACCAGAGGCACATCATGTCGGACAGTTTTTTTTCTGACTGAGTAACCGATGAGAACCACCGAGCAGAGGTGAGCAACGTGGGCAATCGGAATTAAGGGGTCTCACCAAAGGCCACAATGCAATTACCACTGGTCCAGATCGAACACCCGACCTTTCGGTTTAAACCCCAGTGTTCAAACCCCTGTAACAGCGCGCTCCCGTTAAATGGTAATTTGATAATAATCTGACTGTGTTTTCTGATAAGGAACTGGCCAATAAATTAAATAGTATTTTGGTTCTACTTAACTGGAAGAGTTCTGGTAGCCCATATTTGGGTTTTAGTTTTGAGGTGCATGTACCACAACGTAAAGACTTCTTATTCAGTGGATGTACTTCATTTTATATTTGAAGTGAAATTATTTAGTCGTTAAGGATTTGCAGTATTACAGTTTATGGGAGAGTTCCTATAGGCACTCATTGTAACAAAGCAGACATGTCAAGAAATTTTGATGACCCAAAATAATTTAGAACTCTTCGTTTTAACCCTTTACCTAACATGAAAAGCAGACGACACTTGCAAACAAAATTCTTGAATAACTAATTGTTTTTCATTTTTTGGACTCAAAAACATAGGCTATGACCCATCAGTGGAACGAGCACGACGAGCTCGTTCCAATGAGGGGTCATAACCTATGTGTTTGAGACAAAAAATGAAAAAAGTTTGAAAATTAATTGGCGATTTTTGTGAATAGCGCTGGCCGGTTTTGGATATACGTTGGGTAAAGGATTAACAAAAGTCCCTCGCAGTCTGTATGTCATAAAGTCGCAAAATATATCAATATATAACAGTAGTACGAGAGGGATGGATCGGGCCTCATTGGGGGGACCCCGCAGGGGACCCCGGTAGCGACGTCATGTCACGTGACCTGGTGACGTCATGTTGTGTTGTCATGGTAACCCTGGTGAGCGGCCATCTTGTGACGTCATCTCCATAGTGATACGTGGTGTGAGTGCGCATGCGCAGAGCGTGTTGTTAGGGTGACACGTGTTTCCGTCGGCCATTTTGTATACTGAGGCCGCCATCTTGGTTTCTATGGTAGCACGTGGTTGCTATGTGACACAAAACCTTCTAACAAGACAGGGGTATGTTCGGAGGATGTGTTCCTTTGTAGAAGAGTAATTTCCCGATTCGTAGAATTACCACAAACAACCCGACAATCCCCAAAACCACCCAAAATCACCGAAATTGACTTTATTTCCCCAATTTATCGGTGTAGTGCTATAGTACCAAGGGGGTACAAGGGGTGCGTTCCTTTGTAGAAGAGAAGATTAATGTCTCCCAGAATCCTCGTTTAATTGCCCAATAAACCCGACAAGTTGTACTATTTCGAATTCTTTCAGAATCCTATTTAGGATCGCGAAACTTTTGGTTTATAATAGTAACACATAGTGCTATAGTACGGGGGGGGGGGGGGGGCTGTGGGTACGTTCCTTTGGACTAGAGTAATGTTTTTTTTTCTCCCAGTAAATTGTATAAGAGTAGTGCAATATGACAAATTTACCGAGAATCCTTTATTTTTTTATATAGTTTCTATTTTTAGTAACATCCTTAAATGACCTCCATCACTATTTTAATAAGTTCATTAACATTATTTTTTTAATGTGAAGATCAAGATTCCTTTTTGGATCTCCAAACTGACCAATGAAATGACAGAATTATCGACCAATAAGATTAATGTATTCTTATTGTGTTTCTTTCCCATTGACTTCTATACTTATTTTCTAATTTTCCCAACTTTAACCTATAATCCTATAGGAAACAAACACAAACCCCAATCAAGAAAGAAAATATCGATAAAAAACGCAGAGATGTCATGACATTTTCAAAATGTCCGTCACATCTAAATAAATTCAGCGACTTTGTGGAGTCGGCTTCATTCCATTTTCATCGCTTGACGGAATAGGAGCATCTCTATGTACTCGGATTATTCAATTGTTTTGTGCTATTTTTGTGCATTCATTATTTTAAGGATTATGGAGACTTCTGGATTTTCATGTGAGGATTGTGGGAAAATATTCACGGATCGACGGAACAGGAATAAACATCAACAGACAGCTCATGGACAAGGTAAGACATTTGACTGTAACAACTGCTATAAAACATTTACTAGGAAAGATAAACTAGATAACCATAAAACAACTTGCTTAGTTTGGAATGTGGACAGGAATTTAAACAACTTTTACATTTTAATAGGCATAAAACCACCGCCCACGTCCCTGTTACTCTCCCCAAGAAACGGAATTCTGAACGACCGGCAACAACCCTGAAAAAACCCGTACTGTTTTGGATATTGACCCCATTGATTTCGATCAGGACCTTTTGGCAGAAACAAGTGATGAAATTTCAGAAATTTATCGTAGGAATTGGAATACTATTCGGACCCATCACATAACTAATAGGAAAATACAGGACATTTTTAATTACAGGCTAGATACAACTGATTTATCCACCATGAATTTTGAACTCAATAAAACAATCTTTCAATGTCAAAAAAAATAAATTCAAAATTAATTTAAGCTACGGCTTCATTTTACGAAATAATGAAACAGAAGAACTAAAATTTTATCACCCATCACAAAATAATGCCCGGGTTCTTGATAGGCCACCTCTTATTGAAAATACTGTAGATTTTAGTAATTTTCCTGAAGACCTTGAACAGGAAGACATTTTGGAATGGGCTAGGCAGCAACGACCCACCTCTAAATGGATTGCCCAGCAATTAACCAATGTAACTTTTTATGTAAACAAAATTAAAAATCATCCAATTGGTGGTGTCCCTGAAAATCTTCCCAAGTATATTTTGGAAAATCGTTCGATTCTTGCCCTTGTCAGTGATCAGAACCACCATTTTGTTTATAATGACAATCTCTGTTTATTCTGGTGTTTAGCGCTCTGGAGCGGAAGTGATCGCTATTCTTTGAATACAACTACTCAGACCCTGTATAGTAAATACACATATGAACCAAACGATAACTTTCCTGGTGTGAGATTAGATGAACTGCCCAAAGTAGAAAAAGTATTTGAAGTGAATATTGACGATTTTGAACTTTTATTGGAAGATGATGAAGTTTTGGCTAAAATTGTACATAGGTCTAATGGAAATTTTGAGAATACCATGTATGTGAATTTGTATGAGAACCATTTTAGTTATATCACTGACATTAATCAATATTCTAAATCCTTTGCTTGTCGTAAATGTGGTAAACTGTGGAAAACAGGATTTAGACTGAATCGCCATGAGCTCTCTTGTACTGATAATGTTTCTTATAAGTATGTTCGTGGTATGTATCACACCCCAAAGACCATTTTTGAAAAGTTACATGAAGAAGGTATTGTTATTCCAGAACACTAACGATCATATCCCTATAGGGCAACATTTGATTTTGAATGTTATTTTGATAAAACTTCTCTCCCCACTTCAACTGATACTCTTGTCTGGGAAGCTCAACACAAACCCCTCAGTGTTAGTGTATGTAGTAACGTCCCCGGTTTTGTTAATCCCAAATGTTTTATTATTGATGGTGACACACAGACATTGGTTGAAAATATGATGAATTATTTAAAGGAAATTTCTTAGAAACGTTACTCTCTCATGCAAGAGATTCACATGGCCACCATATTATCCCTCAGGCAAATGATTCAAGATGCTTTGACACAGGAAGGTACAGATGATTCTAAACCCCACCCATTTGAAAAATTAGCTGCCGAATTTGATCGTTACATGAAGGAAATGCCCGTCTTAGGTTTTAATTCTGGGAAATATGATTTGAACGTGATTAAACGAGAACTGATGGAGTATCTGAAAAAGTATGACCCACTCTCTTTTGTTGTGAAAAAAAGTAACAACTTTATTTATGGTTTTGAAAACAGATCATTTGAAATTTTTAGACATTCGCAATTACTTAGCTCCTCGATTTAGTTATGATAAATTTCTCAAGGCTTTTGGGTGTTCCATTACTAAAGGATTTTTTCCCTATGAATGGATTGACTGTATTGATAAATTGGACACTACTGAATTACCTCCCCATGTTTCCTTTTATAGCTCTTTAAAAAAGAAAAACATTACCGAAGAAGAATATGCTTACTGCCAGCAAGTTTGGGGGGTGGGGACAATGGGATGAGGACATTTAGGGACTTCCTGATTTGGTATAATAATAGAGATGTCCAGCCATTCCTTGAGGCTATTGAGAAAGAATCACAATTTTACTTGGAAAGGGGGATCGATATGTTTAAGGATGGTATTGGAGTTTCAGGACTGACGCTAAAATATTTATTCAGTACCGTCGACGAAGGTATACCCTTCGAGAACATCAACGAGAAGAACAAGGATCTACATCATCTCATCAAGGACAATATTGTGGGGGGGGGGGGGGGGGGGGGGGGGGCTTCTATTATATTCAATCGTTACCACGAGAAGAATATTACCAACATAAGAGAATTTAAGTATTGCGCAGAAGCAAAGGGATGTGGGGGTGTTGTAGGTTATGACGCCAACGCCTTGTACTTATGGTCATTAATGCAGGAAATGCCAACAGGTTGCTACATTAGACGCAAGGAAGAGACGGGCTTTAAACCAGAATATTCCCATAAGTACGGTAGGATGGCCCATCAGTGGTTGGAATATATGTCTACCATGGACGGTGTCCACATCCGACACGAATACAATGATACTGAAAAAAAGATTGGTAGACGTCAAGTTCCCGTAGATGGTTGGTGTAAAGACAACAAAACTGTTTATCAGTTTCACGGATGTTTCTGACACGGTCATGAATGTTATCTGAATATGAAGGTCGGTACATTGGCCACTCACAATGCAGTTCGGGGTGAGTCCATGTCTGAGCTTAGGGAAAACACCAATGGAATCACCCAGTACCTACAGAGCCTTGGGTATGATGTTATAGAAATCTGGGAATGTGAGTGGCATCAGCAGAAGAAGACCGATCCAGACTTAAAGACCTTTCTGGGACTTCGGTGGATGGTTCAATGACATCCAGCGAACTTCTCGAGAAGATCCGCACAGGCAATATCTTTGGCCTAGTGGAGTGCGACATTTCCGTACCCGACCAACTGAAGCCCTACTTTGAAGAAATGACACCAATCTTCAAAAATACAAATATTTCTCGGGAAGATATGGCCACACATGAAGGCTTACTCTGAAGCCAACAACATTATGCGCCAACCTCGCCGTAGTCTCATTGGTAGCTACTTTGGCGAAAAAATCTTGCTGGCTACACCATTATTGAAATGGTATTTGGAGCACGGACTGGTAGTCAGTCGGGTGTATCAGGTCATCCAGTACCAGCCCAAGGCGTGATTCCAAACATTTGGTGATCAAGTATCACAGGCCCGACGGGAAGGAGACTCTGACCCAAGTAAAGCCATCGTAGCTGACACGATGAAGCTATTAGGTAATTCGGGCTATGGGAAGACAGTCACTAATAAGGCAAAACATAGGAATGTAGTGTATTGTGATGAAGATAATGTGTCCAACCTCATCAATAATCTGGCCTTTCGGAAACTGATCACCCTCACTGAAGAACTTTATGAAATTGAAATGAATAAAAGCAGAATCAAACTTGACTTGCCCCACCACATTGGTTTTCTCGTGTATCAATATGCCAAGTTACGTATGCTCAGTTCTACTATGGTTTTTTGGATTTTTTTGTTGATAGTAAGGATTTTGAACTGTGTGAATCGGATACAGACAGCTTATGCATAGCCTTTTCTGGATCTTCCCTTGAAGAAGTAGTCAGACCAGAGAAAAAAGAATCATTCTATCGCCAAGTCCATAAATGGTTACCCTCAGAAGCCTGTGATGCCCATATGGAAGATTATGTAATCACTAAATTAAGGGGAGATAGCTGTATGCCATCTCAATGCTGCAGGGACAGGAAAGCTTTTGATAAAAGAACCCCGGGTCTTTTTAAAATTGAATGGGAGGGAGAGGGGGTTATTGGATTGTGAAGCAAAACTTACTATTGTTTCGGCCCATCAAACAAACTGAGTTGTAAAGGAATAAATAAAAGACAAAATGATTTAACAAAAGAAACATATTTAAAAGTGATCAAAAACAAACAAACAGAAACAGGAAAAAATAAAGGCTTTAGACTTAATGAAAATGACATGTTTACTTACGTTCAGACGAAAGACGGCTTATCTTATTTTTATCCAAAACGACTAGTTCAAGATGACGGTGTATCGACTTTACCATTGACAATATAATTTTTTCTACAACCAGTGAATATTCTTCCACAATCTTTACAGAAATCCAGAGGTAAGCATAATTCTTATATTCAAATTATCCCAATCAATATTATTTTTTATATTTACAGAGATGGTTATCCAAGATGAAAATTTTCTTCTCTTTTTTTCTCATGGGGGAGAATGAAAATAATTACTTGTACATATTTGTAAATGCTTTATGGAAGGAAATTTATTCTTCAACAATTATCATTCATGTTGTACACTCCTCGTGTAGGCTAAGTATAACCAAAAAAATTATTTTTTTTGTTTCAAAAGTTGATTCCTGGTATCCTTTAGGTTACCCCTATTGGAACCGGATGATATCTAATTATATTTATTTTCAAAATACTCAAAACATTTATGTTTAGTTTCATTCCATTTATTTTTTTTTTAAAAAAGTTTATTCCTGGTATCCTTTGGGTTACCCCTATTGGAACCGGATGATATCCAATTATTTTTAAAATACTCAAAACATTTATGTTTAGTTTCATTCCATTTATTTTTTTTAAAAAGTTGATTCTTGGTATCCTTTAGGTTACCCGTATTGGAACTGGATGATACCCAATTATATTTAGTTAAAAAAAATGTTTTAGGTTATCCCTACCAATGGAGTAATTCATGTTGTCAATTCATCATCATCATCATCATTCTCTGTTGAATAAATTTCCTTCTACCTTTTTTATGTAAAAAAAAAATAAAATTAAAAAAAAAAAAAAAAAAAATTAAAAATTAAAAAAAAAAAAAAAAATTAAAAAATAAAAAATTAAAAAAAAAAAAAAATTCCTGTTGTGGGGTGGTAATGCTCTCAAGTTATTTGATGTTTATCTTCTTGACAAATATCAGACAAAGTTGACCTGTCCCAAGTTCAGTACAAAATGCAGAGGGACACTTCTTACAGGATTGAAATAGAAAAAAAGTACGAACTGTAGGGAGTGGGAATGCACTCAAGCTATTTGACTTATCTCCATTGGACAGATGTTTGTAGCTTGACCTGTCCCAAGTCAGTATAAAAATGCAGAGGGCCATATCCTACAGTTTAAGGATCAAGATTGCAGTTTGATCGCCAAACTGACCAATCAGATCGAAGTTAATCAACCAATCACATTAATGCATTCCTACTGTGTTTCTTTCCCATTACTTTCTATACTAATTTTCTAATTTTTCTAACTTTAACCTATAATCCTATAGGAAACAAACACAAACCCCAATCAAGAATGAAAATATCGATCAAAATTTGCTGAACTGTGGTGGTGTTTTCAATCACGTCCGTCAAAGATATATGAGATTAGACAAAGAATGGACTTGGCATCATTCACGATCAAACCTTTGACCAGAGAAGATGCCCCGACTTGGTAGCAAGCAGACTTACACTAATGTCACCCTGTACCAGGGCGAACTGAAGATACCTGTTCGAAGATACTTTGAGGGTAAAGACCAGAAACCTTATCCAACGAAGACTGGGATTGCACTATCTTTAGAAGAATGGAATGCACTGAAATCCCAAATAGATGAAATAGATGCAGCCATCAACACCCAACACAGAGCTTTAACTGAAGATACTAAACATTCTCATGACTTCAAAAAGCCAAGGGAACCACCTTTGAAGAAGAAGAAGATCACAGTAAGAAGAACCAAACCACTACCATTGATCGTTGATGAAATTGATAGTGAGCTTAGGCAAGTTCGCTTGCAACATGAACTTTGTTTGGCATATGCTCATTATGTGGAAGAGAATATTGACGCTGTAGTAAAAGAAAAATGTTATGGATGTACAGTCGTTCATCCAAGTCAGATTCAGCATAATGTATGCCTCATGATGTCTGAAGAAGAGAAGATTACTAACACGTTTTAGTGAAGCACTTGAAAGAGTTAACACGAATGACGTCCATCTACTATGGCACTATATCGTGGTTGCCAAAACAAAATTCAGAATAAAATGTTTCGTTCTTGCCCAAGGGAAACTCATCAGGTGGCTTAAGGGTAACCACGACATTTTTTTTTTTTTTCTTTTTTTTTTTTTTTTTCATTTTATAAAAAGCATCTATTTACATCAAAAGAAAAAATTACATTGTCAATGATAAAGTCGATACACCGTCATCTTGAACTAGTCGTTTTGGATAAAAATAAGATAAGCTGTCTTTCGTCTGTACGTAAGTAAACATGTCATTTCCATTAAGTCTAAAGCCTTTATTTTTTCCTGTTCCTGTTTGTTTGTTTTTGATCACTTTTAAATATGTTTCTTTTGTTAAATCATTTTGTCTTTTATTTATTCCTTTACAACTCAGTTTGTTTGATGGGCCGAAACAATAGTAAGTTTTGTTGCACAATCCAGTAACCCCCTCTCCCTCCCATTCAATTTTAAAAAGACCCGGGGTTCTTTTATCAAAAGCTTTCCTGTCCCTGCAGCATTGAGATGGTATCCAGTTATCTCCCCTTAATTTAGTGTTTACATAATCTTCCATATGGGCATCACAGGCTTTATGGACTTGGCGATAGAATGATTTTTTTTTCTCTGGTCTGACTACTTCTTCAAGGGAAGATCCAGAAAGGGCAATGTATAAGCTGTCTGTGTCCGATTCACAAAGTTCAAAATCCTTACGATCAACAAAAAAATCCCCAAAAAACAGAGTAGAACTGGAGCATACGTAACTTGGCATATTGATACACGAGAAAACCAATGTGGTGGGGCAAGTCAAGTTTGATTCTGCTTTTATTCATTTCAATTTCATAAAGTTCTTCAGTAAGGGTGTTCAGTTTCCGAAAGGCCAGATTATTGATGAGGTTGGACACATTATCTTCATCACAATACACTACATTCCTATGTTTTGCCTTTTTAGCGACTGTCTTCCCATAGCCCGAATTACCTAATAGCTTCATCGTGTCAGCTACGATGGCTTTACTTGGGTTAGAGTCTCCTTCCCGTCGGGCCTGTGATACTTGATCACCAAATGTTTGGAAGCACGCCTTGGGCTGGTACTGGATGACTTGATACACCCGACTGACTACCAGTCCGTGCTCCAAATACCATTTCAATAATGGTGTAGCCAGCAAGATTTTTTCGCCAAAGTAGCTACCAATGAGACTACAGCGAGGTTGGCGCATAATGTTGTTGGCTTCAGAGTAAGCCTTCATGTGTGGCCCGATATCTTCCCGAGAAATATTTGTATTTTTGAAAATTGGTGTCATTTCTTCAAAATAGGGCTTCAGTTGGTCGGGTACAGAAATGTCGCACTCCACTAGGCCAACGATATTGCCAGTCGGATCTTCTCGAGACGTTCGCTGGATGTCATTGAACCATCCACCGAAGTCCCAAAGCTTTCCCGGAGAAAGGTCCTTAAGTCTGCATCGGTCTTCTTCTGCTGATGCCACTCACATTCCCAGATTTCTATAACATCATACCCAAGGCTCTGTAGATACTGGGTGGTTCCCTTGGTGTTTTCCCTAAGCTCAGACATGGACTTACCCCGAACTGCATTGTGAGTGGCCAATGTACCGTCCTTCATATTCAGATAACATTCATGACCGTGCCAGAAACATCCGTGAAACTGATAAACAGTTTTGGTGTCTTTACACCAACCATCTACGGGCACTTGACGTCTACCAATCTTTTTTTCAGTATCATTGTATTCGTGTCGGATGTGGACACCATTCCTGGTAGACATATATTCCAACCACTGATGGGCCATCCTACCGTACTTATGGGAATATTCTGGTTTAAAGCCCGCCTCTTCCTTGCGTCTAATGTAGCAACCTGTTGGCATTTCCTGCATTAATGACCATAAGTACAAGGCGATGGCGTCATAACCTACAACACCCCCACATCCCTTTGCTTCTGCGCCATACTTAAATTCTCTTATGTTGGTAATATTCTTCTCGTGGTAACGATTGAATATAATAGAAGCCCCCCCCCCCCCCCCCTACAATATTGTCCTTGATGAGATGATGTAGATCCTTGTTCTTCTCGTTGATGTCCTCGAAGGATATACCTTCGTCGACGGTACTGAATAAATATTTTAACGTCGGTCGTGGAACGCTAATACCATCCTTAAACATATCGATCCCCCTTTCCAAGTAAAATTGTGATTGTTTCTCAATAGCCTCCAGGAATGGCTGGACATCTCTATTATTATACCAAATCAGGAAGTCCCTAAATGTCCTCATCCCATTGCACCCCCTCCCCCCCCCCCCCCAAACTTGCTGGCAGTAAGCATATTCTTCTTCGGTAATGTTTTCCTTTTTTAAAGAGCTATAAAAGGAAACATGGGGAGGTAATTCAGTAGTGTCCAATTTATCAATACAGTCAATCCATTCATAGGGAAAAAAACCCTTTAGTAATGGAACACCCAAAAGTCTTGAGATATTTATCATAACTAAATCGAGGAGCTAAGTAATTGCAAATGTCTAAAAATTTCAAATGATCTGTTTTCAAAACCATAAATAAAGTTGTTACTTTTTTTCACAACAAAAGAGAGTGGGTCATACTTTTTCAGATACTCCATCAGTTCTCGTTTAATCACGTTCACATCATATTTCCCAGAATTAAAACCTAAGACGGGCATTTCCTTCATATAACGATCAAATTCGGCAGCTAGTTTTTCAAATGGGTGGGGTTTAGAATCATCTGTACCTTCCTGTGTCAAAGCATCTTGAATCATTTGCCTGAGGGATAATATGGTGGCCATGTGAATCTCTTGCATGAGAGAGTAACTTTTCTGAGAAATTTCCATTAAATAATTCATCATATTTTCAACCAATGTCTGTGTGTCACCATCTGTAATAAAACATTTGGGATTAACAAAACCGGGGACGTTACTACATACACTAACACTGAGGGGTTTGTGTTGAGCTTCCCAGACAAGAGTATCAGTTGAAGTGGGGAGAGAAGTTTTATCAAAATAACATTCAAAATCAAATGTTGCCCTATAGGGATATGATCGTTAGTGTTCTGGAATAACAATACCTTCTTCATGTAACTTTTCAAAAATGGTCTTTGGGGTGTGATACATACCACGAACATACTTATAAGAAACATCATCAGTACAAGAGAGCTAATGGCGATTCAGTCTAAATCCCGTTTTCCACAGTTTACCACATTTACGACAAGCAAAGGATTTAGAATATTGATTAATGTCAGTGATATAACTAAAATGGTTCTCATACAAATTCACATACATGGTATTCTCAAAATTTCCATTAGACCTATGTACAATTTTAGCCAAAACTTCATCATCTTCCAATAAAAGTTCAAAATCTTCAATATTCACTTCAAATACTTTTTCTACTTTGGGCAGTTCATCTAATTTCACACCAGGAAAGTTATCGTTTGGTTCATTTGTGTATTTACCATACAGGGTCTGAGTAGTTGTATTCAAAGAATGGCGATCACTTCCGCTCCAGAGGGCTGTACACCGGAATAAACAGAGATTGTCATTATAAACAAAATGGTGGTTCTGATCACTGACAAGGGCAACAATCGAACGATTTTCCAAAATATACTTGGGAAGATTTTTAGGGACACCACCAATTGGATGATTCTTAATTTTGTTTACATAAAAAGTTACATTGGTTAATTGATGGACAATCCATTTAGTGTTGGGTCGTTGCTGCCTAGCCCATTCCAAAATGTCTTCCTGTTCAAGGTGTTCAAGAAAATTACTAAAATCTACAGTATTTTCAATAAGAGGTGACCTATCAAGAACCCGGGCATTATTTTGTGATGGGTGATAAAATTTTAGTTCTTCTGTTTCATTATTTCGTAAAATGAAGCCGTAGCTTAAATTAATTTTGAATTTATTTTTTTGACATTGAAAGATTGTTTTATTTAGTTCAAAATTCATGGTGGATAAATCAGTTGTATCTAGCCTGTAATTAAAAATGTCCTGTATTTTCCTATTCGTTATGTGATGGGTCCGAATAGTATTCCAATTCCTACGATAAATTTCTGAAATTTCATCACTTGTTTCTGCCAAAAGGTCCTGATCAAAGTCAATGGGGTCAATATCCAAAACAGTACGGGGTTTTTTTCAGGGTTGTTGCCGGTCGTTCAGAATTCCGTTTCTTGGGGAGTGTAACAGGGACATGGGCGGTGGTTTTATGCCTATTAAAATGTAAAAGTTGTTTAAATTCCTGTCCACATTCCAAACTAAGCAAGTTGTTTTATGGTTATCTAATTTATCTTTCCTAGTAAATGTTTTATAGCAGTTGTTATAGTCAAATGTCTTACCTTGTCCATGAGCTGTCCGTTGATGTCTATTCCTGTTCCGTCGATCCGTGAATATTTTCCCACAAACCTCACATGAAAATCCAGAAGTCTCCATAATCCTTAGAATAATGAATGCACAAAATAGCACAAAACAATTGAATAATCTGAGTACACAGAGATGATCCTATTCCGTCAAGCGATGAAAATGGAATGAAGCCGACTCCACAAAGTCGCTGAATTTATTTAGATGTGAGGGACGTGTTTGAAAACGTCATGGCGACACAGCGTTTTTTTATCGATATTTTCTTTCTTGATTGGGGTTTGTGTTTATTTCCTATAGGATTATAGGTTAAAGTTGGGAAAATTAGAAAATTAGTATAGAAGTCAATGGGAAAGAAACACAATAAGAATACATTAGTCTGATTGGTCGATAATTCTGTCATTTCATTGGTCAGTTTGGAGATCCAAAAAGGAATCTTGATCCTCACATTAAAAAAAAATAATGTTAATGAACTTATTAAGATAGTGATGGAGGTCATTTATGGATGTTACTAAAAATAGAAACTATATAAAAAAATACAGGATTCTGGGTAAATTTGTCATATAGCACTACTCTTATACAATTTATTGGGAGAAAAAAAACATTACTCTAGTCCAAAGGAACGTACCCACAGGGCTCCCCCTCCGTACTATAGCACTATGTGTTACTATTATAAACCAAAAGTTTCGCGATCCTAAATAGGATTCTGAAAGAATTCGAAATAGTACAACTTGTCGGGTTTATTTGGGTAATTAAACGAGGATTCTGGGAGAAATTACTCTTCGACAAAGGAACGCACCCCTTGTACCCCCTTGGTACTATAGCACTACACCGATAAATTGGGGAAATAAAGTCAATTTCGGTGATTTTGGGTGGATTTTGGTGATTTGGAAGGATTGTCGGGTTGTTTGTGGTAATTCTACGAATCGGGAAATTACTCTTTTACAAAGGAACACGTCCTCCGAACATACCCCCTGTCTTGTTAGAAGGTTTTGGGTCACATAGCAACCACGTGCTACCATAGAAACCAAGATGGCGGCCTCCAGTATACAAAATGGCCGACGGAAAAAGTGTCACCCTAACAACACGCGCTGCGCATGCGCACTCGCACCACGTATCACTATGGAGTTGACGTCACAAGATGGCCGCTCACGCGGGTTACCATGACAACACAACATGACGTCACCAGGTCACGTGACATGACGTCACTTCCGGAGTCCCCTGCGGGGTCCCCCCCCAAATGAGGCCCGATCCATCCCTCTCCTACTACTTATAACAATAAAATAAATTGCGGGGAAGCAGGATTAAACTGCTTCCCTTAGTTTATGAGTTCAACGGGGCGCAGTCAGAACCTTCACGTTATTATAACTGCAGCTTTCAGGAAAAGCAGTTTCCATTGTCCGACAGGGAAAAGGTTAAATAACCTACAGAACAGCTGGTGGTCACGTGCCCATAAACTTTCCTTGTTAGTGTTTATTTCACATGCATGTACATGTACACTGGCAAGCAAATGACCCGGTCACAAGTTTCAACATCACCACTTCCATGCTCTTTCACTGGCACAAGTTCATCAAGAGGTGAATAGGGCCAGTTTCTAATCCCCATTCAATCCGACCTATCGCCTAACGTTTTTCGGTCACCGTGAGTGATCACCGAAATAAACAAGCATGTGCTTTCAGTTTACAAACATCAGCCATTGCAGCAGTCGCAAATTTATCACGTTCTTTCAAATTTCATTCGTTTTGTATCCATTACAGTACGTTTCTTGTTCACTTTTAAAACATTTTCTTCATGCATACAGAACTGCACTTGCAACATTCACCTGGAATTCGTGCGCTCTGGAACTTCGTTAAACAACCTTTTTGACATTCCAATGGAATACAGCATGCCGTTGCACGAACTTCAGAGACTTGTTCATCTGCTGCTCACTGAACGTTTCCCAACAGTTGCTCGCGTTCTTGACTGTTCTGTGCGTCCAACCTGTTTCTTTTGTTCCCATTGATTACGCACGCTTCATAATGGGGAAACGTCGCTCAAAACGTTGCGGAGGAGTGCGCGTTTTCGAATGACCCAGGATCAAGCGAGTGATGCTTTAATCACGACCGGCAATACTTCTGAAGACCGTACGCCGCATATTCCCACTATTGACACTTTTGCTTCACAAAGTGCACATCTTCCTCAAAATATTTCGGACACAGGCTTCACACCTTCAATTCTACTGACCACAACAGACTCGGACCATACCCGCTTTTCAGCCTCTCCAGAGGCCCTTGAATTCAGGAGCCACAGTGATCCCGCCCTTTGGACAGTGCACACATTACGTGCTAAATTGATTGCCATGGGTATTCACCCTCCTGCCAGCTTCAAAAAGACTGCTTTATACAAACTGTTCATCGAAAATCACAATGATCACCCTTCAGCAAATCAAACTTACTCTGCCTCAGCCACTCAGCCGGTCTCGCATACTTCTCAAATGCATGTTCAACAATCTCTTCCGGAGGATATCATCAGTCACCCAAACCTTCATTGCGGATCTACTTCACCACCCGCGGACATTACTTCCAGTTTTCAACCTGCCAGCTATCAGGAGAGTGCTCAGGACAGTCACACTGTTACAGGATCTATGCTTCATTCTAGCCATGCTCCCGTGACCACTATTTCTCGTGGTGACCAGCGTTCTTGTGGGCCGGTGCCATCATCTGACACTCTTGTACCTAATCCAAGGACTTCGACAGGGATGCCTGCATCGGTTTACCATGAACTATTGAACAAAGACTCTCAGATAGGACAATTGTCGCGTCAAAATGAAATATTGTGCAATCAGTCACACCATTCACGCCTGCCTGCTAATGCTGCCACTACTCCACATATTCATCCCTATGCTTCTCCACCATTGGGTCACTTCAGTCCGCCAACCGTGTCAAATTTGGGCTATACTGCAGATCTTGCAGGTACTAACCTTTCTACATCTTTTCACTCACCCACTTCCACTTTACTTGGCGCACAAGGTGTCCCGCTATCAAATTTGCCCGATATAGACCCTGATGTTTCTCTTGCCCTGCGTCAGGAAATATTACTTGGTCGTGACGTGAATTTAGCTCGCCTCATTATGCCGCCACTAGATACGTCCAAAACTTCTGACAAATATGACAGCCGTCTCTCCAAACAACTCAGCCTGCCCGAATTTATTCGTGCATTTTCCTTGTTCAAAGCCGTTCTTTGCGAAGTCTACCCCTCTCGCCGCAATGAACTTGACGCCTGCATGACTGACATCGTTAACACGATTCAATACGGTGAATCATTCTACGCTTACCACCTCGCCTTCTCCGCTAAAGCTGCTGCGTGGCTCTCCCGGGGGACAAAAATTGACTGGGCCATTCGCGATAATAAATTATTTTGCAACATCTTTGCAGGTCTCAAAAGTGCTACCTGTTTTACATGCAAAAGCTCTCAACATACCTCAAAGTTTTATCCTTTGAATTCTGCCAAATATTCGCCTTCTGTGCCTCGTCGTGCCTCTGTTTTTGACCAGTCGGATTCCAGTGCGTCCAAGTCCAGCGAACTGTGCATGCAGTTTAATTCGACGAAAGGCTGCTCATTTGGCCCAATGTGAGCTACCTTCACTCGTCTCTTTCTTGCTAGGAACCGCACCCCAGATCCGCTTGTCCACAGCGAACCTCTCGTGAATTCATTGCGTCTTCTCCTCCCTTCAAGCCGAAATGACTACTTCCCTCTAAAGACCCTTACAACGGGGTTCCAGCCACCGTCTCCACTCATATCAATGTCGCACAGTTGCAACTAGACCTTCGCGACTTTCCAGATGCTTCAGTAGTTCATTTTCTTCTCCGTGGTCTCCGTTTCGGTTTCAATCCCGGCCTTCATGATTCTTCCACAGACTCGCTCGTATTAAAAAATCTTCAGTCAGCTCGCAACAACCCTGAAGCAGTGGACAGCCTTCTACGCATCGACTAAGACAAGGGGTTTCTTTTTGGTCCGTTCGATGACCCACCCTTTTCCATCTTTCGCATTAACCCCCTTGGTATTGCGGAACGTAAATTCTCTAAGAAACAACGCCTTTTCATTGATCTGTCCGCACCTCACTCCTCGGAGTCTCAAACCGCCATCAATTCATTGATTGACAAGGACGAATTTTCCCTGAAATACGTCACTATTGACCATGCAATTCGCATCATCCAGGAACTCGGCCCAAATACCTGGCTGTGCAAGACTGACGTGAAATCTGCATTAAACCTGCTGCCGATTCATCCCGATGTTTGGCACTTATTTGGCATTCAGTGGCGCAACAAATTCTATTTTCATTCTAAATTGGCGTTTGGCTGCCGTTCCTCTCCTGCCTTATTTGACCGATTGTCTCAAGCCATTTGTTGGCTCGCTCGTCATAAATATGGCATCCATAATATTTTGCACTTTCTCGATGATTTTTTGACCCTCACTTCTGCAAACCATGATCCCCAACCTACGCTATCCTCCTTACTCTCTCTGTTTCATTCCCTTGGAATCCCACTGTCTGTAGACAAAACCGAAGGTCCCTCACGCTGTTTGGAATACCTGGGTGTCATTTTCGATTCCTCTCTCATGGAAAGCCATCTCCCGCAAGACAAAGTGTCGCGTATTATTTCCGTTATCGACACATTTCTCCGCAAG
Organism: Pictodentalium vernedei; assembly: GCA_031216915.1. Taxonomy (NCBI): domain Eukaryota; kingdom Metazoa; phylum Mollusca; class Scaphopoda; order Dentaliida; family Dentaliidae; genus Pictodentalium; species Pictodentalium vernedei. The sequence goes on along the minus strand of CM062295.1, from coordinate 558,410,089 downwards.
CGTACCTGCACCAAGCGAGAATTATTGAGCCTCATCGGTCACCTCAGTTTTGCCGCTCGGGTCATTGTCCCAGGGAAATCCTTTATATGCCATCTCATTCCCCTGTCCACTACAGTGTCCGCCCTGTGGCACCACATTAACATCTCTAGCAACTGTCGTAAAGAACTCGCCATGTGGCTCCATTTCCTTTCTTCCTGGAATGGAGCTTCCTTTTTCTTGGACGATAACTCCATTCATTCCACAGACTTGCCCCTATTCACCGATGCAAGTTCGACCCTCGGCTTTGGTGGCTACTTTGCTCCTCACTGGTTCGCCTCACCTTGGCTCTCTGACCTGGTTTCCTTCTCTTCTACCACATGGTCTATGGCTCTTCTCGAGCTTTATCCTATCGTGGTTTCTGCCTTCCTTTGGGGTCATCTCTGGTCCCGCAAGCGCGTCATTTTTGTGTGCGACAACGAAGCTACCGTGCAAATTGTCAAAAAAGGTCGATCATCTATCCCACAAATTATGTAGCTCATGCGTCGCCTGACCTTGTGCGCCATGCGACACAATTTCATGTTTTACTCCATGCACGTCACTACCAAAGCTAATTCTATCTCTGACAGTCTCTTCCGTTTTCATTTCCAGGAGTTCCGCCGGCGGGCACCAGAGGCAGACAAAGAACCCCAAGCTTGTCCAACTTTTGCGGAGATCATGGACGTTTGACTGCTACGTTGGATACACTTTGGACTCAGGCCATCAGCCATCAGACGAGGCGACAATATCTGACAGGCGTCAACTGGCTGTGCCACTTTGCGGCGCTCTCCAATGTGCCTCAGCATTTCAATTCACGCTTACCATTGCATTCTGAACCCTTCCTGCTGCATTTCATTGTTTTCTGCTCTAGTGTGTTACATTTAGCTCATTCAACCATCAAGCTTTTTCTGGCTGGCGTCCGCTTCTACTATTTAACAGAGGGTTTCAGTAATCCATTGGAACAGCCCAATGGTTTACCGTGGCCACGCCTCCCCGTCATTCTGCGCGCATTGAAACGTCAACAACCTCCCTCACATCTCGTGCGTCTTCCCATTACATACCCAATCCTTCGTCGTCTTCTTCACCAACTAATCGATTCACCTTTCCTGCCATCGACTCGAGCCATGCTTCAAGCTGCTTTTACCATTGCTTTCTTTAGCTTCTTACGTTGTGGGGAAATTACTACCCCCTCACGGAATTTTAGCCCTGCTCTTCATCTTTGCATGGAAGACGTAGTTCTCGTTCCATCGAAAAACATGGCCATTCTCACGTTAAAAACCTCAAAAACCGACCCTTTCCGGAAAGGCGTTCAAATCAAATTTTTCGCCCTCCCCCACATCTGTCCAGTGACTGCTCTTCACACGCATCTTCAGTTCCGCGCCCAGGTGGGGGCCGATCCGACAGACCCCCTTTTTGTCACTGAGGATGGTAATCCCCTGACCAGAGCCTATTTCATCGGTAAATTGCAGTTTCTACGTAATCGTTGCGGTTTGCCTGCCACTCACTATTCGGGGCATAGCTTCCGGGGCAGCTTCATCAGCATGTAATTCTCGCTTGGAAGACCATCTCATAAAAACCTTGGGTCGCTGGAGCTCCGACTGTTACACACGATACATACGCACCCCGGACGTCGTCCTGCGTCACGCCCACTATACTCTTGTCTGCCAGAGTCCGTAATCGCTTTCCTCCTCCATTGCCACTGTTTCTAGTGTAGGCTTGCTTCTCTCATTTTAAAACCTCTCAGCCTGCTCCATTCGCTGCTTGGTGCGGGATGACTTGCTTTGTTTTGAGTTTATCAGTTTGCCTTCCGCCTCTCATGCCGCCCGGAGTCTCACTTATCAGATCACTTAATTTTAGTGTTTTCGTCTCCCTCATTACATGTTCGGTATATCTTCTGTTGCCTCCGGTGGTGGATCGGCTCCTTCATGGGGGCTCTTCGCTGCTACAGCTTCGTTTGGGCCGTCCGTTTCACCTGTGCCCCCATTCAGTAGCCCAATTAAATGATCATGTCGACATTGTCGATCCCACTGTCGGCATTGTACCTACGAGTCATTTTGATCATACCGTCACAACTCACAGTTGATTCTTACTTTTCAGGGTTAATTCTTTCTGGAGTCAGGAAAGGCTACGCAACAAATCTATACAGGATGCCTTGCATGCCGTTCCTGACTGCAGAAGGAATTAAACATAATTATTAGGTCAAGCTCGTACCAGCGCTGAGCTCCATTTTCGCCAAACACATATTTAGTGCAAATTAAAATGTATATAGTGCATATTCATTTATCAGGCATTCGATTCGAATGCCAATCCACGTTCAAATTCTTTCATTCAATTACAGCCTACATGTATATGCCAAACATTGTCATAACATTCAATGCTAATGTTCATCATTCAGAAGGGGCCTTCAGGCGGCTGCAATAAATATACTCAGTATCATTGTGTTTTGCTCATTCTCTGTTGACCTCATAAAACTATGCACAAATCGAGAAGCCATAGAAGGTGTCACATTATTCTATCAATGTGGAATCTATTATAAGGTGTCACAATCTTCTAAGAAGTGAGAAGCCGACCTTGGTAAACAAAAAGCGATAATAACATCTTTTATTCATGCATCGTTCTTTGTTTTCTCTTTTATTTGCTCCATGTCTCTTTTCATGAGGTTACTGTTTGACAACCAATCTGTCTGTTTCCTTGTCACGATACACTGATTATTTCACAGTGATGAGGTAATTATAATCATCGTATCGTGTCGCGTCGCGTCGTGTTGCGTCGCGTCTCGCCATGCATCGCACCGCACCGCTTCGCATCAGATCGAATCGAATTGTATCGTATCATATCATATATTACTATATACTTTATAAATTACCACATTTCTATTGGCTGGATCTTATACTCGTGACAGGTACTAACAAATCCATGTACACCGTTTTTCCAGTGAATATCAACTTTCTAAATATAGCTTTTGGAAATCCCCTATCTAGTTCTATTTCAATCGACTGAACCGGCATTTACTTTTTTATGTTATTCTGCAGATGATAACTATTTTATTGTTAAATAAAAGTATTTCTGGTTGATATAATTGAACTTTCAATTGACAAATAGAAGATTGCTTTTTTTGAGAATTGTGTATATAATAAAACAATTATGGACTTTTGTGGTAGTAAATATGATGTGATATGAACCTAAAAAACCATGTATTGACCGAGGGGTTAGTTTTTTGGGTTCGTATCACATATTCACCACCACAAAAGTCCATAATTATATATTATATAATGTACAATATCGTATCGTATATCGTATCGTATCGCATTATATCATATTATAATACCATTCCATATATCATATCATATCGTATATTTTTTATATTCTGCTTCTTCGCAGGGAACAAAGTACCGTATTATGGCGTATATTTTGTAAATCTCGTATCATATACATATTTAAATTAGAACCGTTCAATTCAATACAAAAATGCTCTGTGGCACGAGAAAAAATTAATCGCATCAAAAACATATTTGTTTTTTCTTGCTCATCTACATTTATACTGTCCAGTTCGTTCCGCTGAAGAATCACGTGATATAATTTTGTTGAATTTTTTTAAAAATGTTTTTTTTTAAAGTGCTCAATTTGTAAATTAACTGGGCGGAAAGGCAAAGTGTTAATCATGTTATTACAGTTTGGGAATTGTAAGATGAATCTATCATCACCATTATGACTGTTGACAAAATGAACATAAACATAATGGTGATAATATATATATATATGTATTCAGGTTTTGAGAAGCTATATATAGTGTTTGCTGATCACATAGGATTCATTGGACCACACATAACTAGAATAGAATCGGTTTCATCATTATTAAGTGACAAGAAGCGTCGAGGAAAAGTTGTAAATACTAAAAAACACGTTTTTTCGCACCGATGGCACCCACGCACCCGGACTAGTGTTCGGAATTCCTTTGTTGACCCCCCCCCCCCCCCCTATGTAATATACAAACATTTTCGAGTGATCCTTCTTATCCGATATGCATAAATCTATGCGTGACTATAACTGGATATGGAAGCTGAACTTTAACGTAACTCAAGTTGTGGCATGGAGATTCAGTGAGCGATGGACCCACAAGCATCGGGCGTGATGTTCTCCACGAAACAACGAAAGGATAGACCAAAATGTCGTTGGTCCGGAGATTTGTGAACCACAGCACGAAGTAAAATGAAGCGGGTAAAATATTCATTTGATGCCGTTGGTCTTCTTGCATCTGAGGATATTTTGTGCAAACCGAGTATCCATTAGAGGTGCTGTGTATTTTTGTTGTTGCATTTGGGTGAAAGCTATCAATGTCGCAACAATCGAGTCTAACAGAACAAAAAAATGACAAAACAACAGTTCAGATTCATGCACCGTTGTAACACCTAACTGCTCTTCTACCCGCCCTTTTCTTTCTTCTACCTTCGCTTTGTTCTTCATTACTCCTCGGGGGGTTACAGGTAGACGGCCAGTATGACCTTGCTACCTCCTTACCGTATGCATATATTTCACGGTAACAGCATTTCTTCTATTGGACTGTAAAATAATGTATGAATTGTATTGTATTGTACCCTTCTCTGTAAATCTAGAAAATCGTTAACAACGTGAGTAATATTAAAGATGAAATTCCCCCAGTTACATATATGTGAGCAAGTGTGCTTTTTCGATTTTTGGGGGAATAAAGTGTCGTAAAACATTGCTTGTTTAAATCAGAAATAGTAGTAATTGCATAGTCAATGAGATTTATTTAATCTCATTGACCATGCAATTGTTCGTACTTCTGATTTATTGTGCTTAAATCTTTTGTTGATTAAAGACGTACACGCGTTGAATGGGTTTAATTGCTATTCAGTATTGACATTTTCTAGGAAAGAAACATAACGCATCAATCCCCAGAGGCAGTTGGTCATGTTTCGCACTCCGAATGAAAATTAAAGTTTTTGTGTTCGATAATGATGAAATTCCCCCAGTTACATATATTGAGCAAGTGTGCTTTTTCGATTTTTTGGGGAATAAAGTGTCGCAAAACATTGCTTGTTTAAATCAGAAATAGTAGTAATTGCATAGTCAATGAGATTTATTGGACGTTCAGCCCAATCAATCTCATTGACCATGCATTTGTTCGTACTTCTGATTTATTGTGCTTAAATCCTTTGTTGATTAAAGACGTACACGCGTTGAATGGGTTTAATTGCTATTCAGTATTGACATTTTCTGGGAAAGAAACATAACGCATCAATCCCCAGAGGCAGTTGGTCATGTTTCACACTCCGAATGAAAATTAAAGTTTTTTTGTGTTCGATAATTCCTTCGATGATATCGGAGACACGTTGAATGGCACTAAATACCTTCTATTAGACGACTTCTAATGCGCAATTAACGGTGTCTTGAGACCAATAACGACCAGGCGTCAGTTCTTTCGCGACAGTCGGATAGAACTATGAGTCTAAAGGGATTTATTTGACTCAAGTAGTTCTCCTCTCAAGTGTCATTTATGTTCCTTATTGTGGTTAATTTATTCAGTCCTTCAAACAGCTCCCGTCTACAGTGTTTGGTAGAACGTCAACTGAAATGACCTGCCGTTTGGTTAACACGTAGTAGTCTGAAGTCGAGGTAACTCTTTTCGGACTCTGTATATGGTACGCTCTGACAGTTTGAATAACATTGAGCTGAAAGAGTCGTGTAACGTGAACAACTTTTTCTAGTCAATTATTTAGGCAAACGACAATTGGTTAAAAAATCTGCGATGCATTAAAGCTTGATAATTTTTTATGTTAAATGTAAAAATACTATTCTCCGAAGTATGCATAAGTCAACAGGTATTTAACTTGAAATATTTTAGGCAAACGACAATTGGTTAAAAAATCTGCGACGCATTAAAGCTTGATAATTTTTTATGTTAAATGTAAAAATACTATTCTCCAAAGCATACAAAAGTCAACAGGTATTTAACTTAAAATATTTTATATATACAGGCAATCATTCTATCGTTTGTGTCTACAAAGGGCATAGCATTATTTAACATTGGACGGTCAAAGATCTTTGTCAAGTTTTAAGATCTATAGACATATTGCGTCCAGACAAATAGGGCACGCCCACCATTTAAAAGAAAATGTAGAACAGAAAGTGTAATGCCCGTGGCAAGTACGATTTTTTTCAGGAAAATTTCCACAAGAACACGCATTTATTAACATGTTTATGCCCCAAATTCATACAGCTAGTGTTGTTGCTCTTTCTAGAATGTTTCATCATAATACAAACCCTGGAGCAATTCTTAACAGCTTTAAAAATTAAAAAAATAACCCGGGCTCGTTGTTTTGGAGATTTCATCACTGCCTGTTGTCGAGTGTGGTAACTCTCATAGAATTATGTAACATTTTTATACAAGCAAGGTGAATCAATTTATATGCACTAAAATGAAATTCAGTTTTAATATAAAAGTATAATATTATGCGCTAAACGATGGATTATCAAAGAAATTGGGGAAAGACAGAAATAGTATTCCCCACTATGAAGATATAGAAATTTTCACTTTCACGGTATCAATCAAAATGGCGGCTTTCAAAGCATCACTTCATGGTGAATACGAGTCAAATTATCACTGGAAATGATCAATTTGTTCTAAAAACGTATAATGAAAAGAAAATCTAGTGTTCTTGAGTGGATACCGATCATTTCCAGCAATAATTCAACACGTATTCACCTTGAATTGATACATAAAGCCGCTGGTCCAAACATGGCCTGAAAGTCCGTAATATAAGTTTTTGGTTTGGTACGTCCTTTTAAAGGACGTACCAAACCAAAAACTTATATTACGAACTTTAAGGCCATGTTTGGACAAGAAACCCGCCAGCTGAATCAGATTGCAAGACGCTATCTGTTCCGAGTATCAATCAAATCACTTCCGCGTATCAATGATTCAATGCGCTGTTTACTTTCATTTTCAGGTTGAAGCGAGTGGAATTATCAGATTCTTATAAGAAGCGTATAATAAAAAGAAAATCGAGTGTTTTTGAGTGAGTTTTGTGGCCAAGACAAATGGTTATTTTCGCACGCGCAAGCGCTCGTGAAAAATAACCATTTGTCTCGGTCACTCATGAGATAATTTTCGGTATCCAATCAAAAACTCCAGATATCCCTTATTTATTTTGACCTTTTCATCCTTTATTCCTGAACTGGAGTGTTCGATACTAAGACAGAACACAAAGAGGGTAGAGTTCGGGCGACATGAATCAATGACCAGAGTGGAACCTTTTCTTGCATTTTATGCACGCTGAAGGTGCTCATGAAGTAAAACTTCCACAAGGATCGTTGATTTCCATTGTCCGTACTCTACCCTTGTTGTGTTCTGTATTTATGCCACTTAGGTTCAGTGAATGAAGTTGGTATTTGTAAAGAAAAATGTCACATTTACATTCTTGCTTAACACTGTTTTGCGTCGAAGTATTTCATTCACGTCTTAACGTCACTCAATGCATAACGACCAGTCAGATACGTTATTACAAGGCGTTCTTACACGTAGGTAGGATTGCTTGTGTTGTGTACCTGGAACATTTTTCAATGTCTTTATTGTATCGAGTAACGTTCAATACACACAGCAATCAAAGAATACAATCTTGACGACTGCCAGTGGATGGATTTCTTGGGAGTTCAGTAATATTTGACCCTACAGAGCAAAGGATAGTAGAATTAAATGATACCTGATCTTCCCAACGCGTCTGCTACGCATCCTGTCGTCTGTTTGCCTATTGCCCCGTTTTACGCACACATTTGTGCACATCGAAGAGAAAAGCCTTCCAAAACTTTATGCACATGGGCTGAAAAAGCGTCACGAAAAACTTATGTACATCAAGTAAAAGGGACCACCCAACATTTCTGCACGGCATGTGTAGTCAATTGTTCTTGGCACTATTTGAGTTTTCCGTGGGAGTAATAAAAACGGGTTTATGCGGCAAAAGCGGTCTTATAGCAGCCGGTTTCACATATAGGATCTGAACCGTGAAAGGTCAGCTGTCGTCATGAAGTTGGAGTTTTCAATCAGGCCGAATAATTTTGTTTGGCGTTTCAGGTGCCCACTTTTCATTTTCACCTTCAATCTTTATTTATTTTTCATGGCGCTTGCTTTCAATGAATTAACCCCTTTTCCTTACGCTAGTTGCAGACGACGCTCGTGAAAAATCTTCCTGTAAGTAAAATTTTTCATTTTTACTGCCAAAGCCCAGGTTATGGCCCCCTCATTGGAACGAGCGCGACGTATGACCTATGTTTTTGGAAGCAAAACATTAAAATATAAAAAAGATTGAATAGCAATTTACGTGTATAGCGCTGGCCGGTTTTGACCGTTACGTTGGGTAAAAGGGTTAAATTGCATACAACTTGCGGCACGGAAATGTCTTCTATGCCGCATTTATTTTACGATTTTTACGCTTCGTCCCACCGAATTCATTATAAAATGAAATGATTTTGACTGAATGTTATCAAACGTTAGCCATGACTCACGGTTTTCGTTTACGGGACGCCGAAGCAGAGCTTTAAAGGAAATATAAAGACAATGGGAACCTCCAAGCTATAGGAAGAGCGGTAGTAAATGACGGAATATTTGAAACATTGCCTCAAGAAGTTCAGGCTATTTACAGAGAGGGCATCAGCCAGCACAATCACAGACGGTCGGCTACATGGAAGCGGCTGCTTTCTCGCATGAAGGGTCTTCGAAGAAAATTTCCGTAAGTTATTAAAATATACGAATAATGCAACGAACGATCAACTAGAACTCTGCGAATCCAAATTCTCGGAATTAGTTGAATACCAAATCGACTCGAATTTAGCGTTTTTGATAACAGTGGGATGGACCAATCAATATACTCAACATGCAGCCTATAGGCTGCAGGCGAAAATATTGATTAGCCCAACCCGAACAATTATTGGGCAAGCACTCAGAGTGAGGCGCGATAATAAACCAAAGTCTGTACTTTGTTTAGACTTTAAGGATTCAACTCGATGTTTCAGACAGATATCGTTCAAGAAACTACGCTCAAATACCATCCTCATTCCATTTTGGACTTCAAATTTCGAACATTCAGAAAAGTGTTTTAATCAAATGGAATCCCACCAAAGATTCGAATTTAAATTTAATCTCAAAAGTTCACCAAACAAGAAACGAAATGATTAATACAATGATAAATCAAGTTGTCATCTTTTCTTTGCCCCGCCCTACCCTCCGTCCTGCATGCTGCCATGAAAAAAGACTGAAAATCACAGTCCAGTTACTACATGTATAACCATCGAGGGTCCCACGCAGAAAGGTGGTATCTGCATTCATAAAATGAATGCAGATAGCACCTTTCTGTGTGGGGTCCTCGTTATATGAAGACTGCCCAAGACGGAACAGCGACAGGTGACAGTTCGGAACAGGCTTCCTCGCGCGCGATATCAGAGGACGAAAACAGAAGACAAGGTGCAGTAAATTCTACGACTCACACTACGCAGCGACAGTTGCAACAAAGTATGCTAGGAACTTTAGAGGAAATTCGCAATACTTTAAGTGAAAGTACTGACACTGATCTTGTTCTAAGGCAGTATCTGAGAGCAGCTGCGGCCCAGAGGGGCTGGGACCTCAAACAGTTTTAAAAAAAAAAGTTGAATAAAAAAATTCCTTTTGTGGTAATATTAATTTATTGCATTCTTCATTCCAGTAATCTTTCGCGCATCACTGTCCTTCTTCCGCGGTTTGTCAGTACCATAACCGCGTTGGCAACGCGTGGTAAACATCCCCGTGCTCCTCTATATTTCCCACCAACTGCTCGATAAACTTTCAAGTCACGTATCCTGTGCTCTACGAACACCCTTTGTTGGCTGAATACATAGGTTATGCCTTGTCTCTTTGGGCTATTCTGTGTGTGATGTACTGGGGTGATAATATGTGGCCCTGCGGGGAAAGCGGCATCGGCCATAAATTGATGAGATGCACCAAGACACAACGGATGCCCAACACCAATACCGGGAGCCAGACGAAGACAGTCGGCATCAGAGGGATGCCCAGCATATCCACAGCTTCCATGAACAAAAAAGCCTTTCGCATCCACAATCACAAGCCAGTTGAAATGATATCCCTTATCCCTTCGATAGTAATTTCGCTGCAGCTGCCCTGTAGGTCTGTTTATCCTTACCGGCGTGCAATCAAGAGCGCCAACAACTGTGGGGAAGCGGGCACAGTACCTGAAATATATTGTATATAGACAGTTAGAAACGAAAATCTGGCATTTGTCCAGACAAATCGTCGCGTGAGAATCATAAGATTCTATCTCCTACTGGGAGATATAACCTGATGGTTCTCACGCGACGAATTGGCGTGGACTAACATTTTACTCATCTGTTCGGGCGGGGGGGGAGGGGGGGGGGAGCGGAAAAAATTTGCAAGACACAATGTCCCCTCGGGTGGGTGGGTCCTTGGAGATGGAAGACAAGTTTTTTCTGACTCTTCTTTTTTTCCAAATTGATTTTGTTGGAAATAAGCTTTAATCCTGTCATATATATGTACAAAAAACATTGTAGTGATTAATGCCCCCAAAACTCTTTCAAAATATGGAGACAAAACTCCAAAAATGCATTTCAAAGAGGGGTGGGTTGCTGACAGAGTGAAGAAAAAATTGATGCTGTGATTTTTTGCCTTATTTGCCAGATTTACACCCAAAACCTGCCCAAAACAGCCCAAAGCCTGCAAAAACGCCCAAAAGATGCTTCAGATAGTTAGATGGATCTGTTTTAAAAAGTCATATTTCTATAACTTTCTTGACCAGCCCAACTCACTTGGTAAGACGGTCGGTCCAAACATGCTAGCAAGCTATCATCCTCTGGGTCTATGGTTTGAACTTGTGAGGGGTGGCAGATTGACAAAGTACCCAACAGAAAAATGAGAACACTCTTGTTGTTGATGATTGGAGGCTGACCACCAAACTGGGCCGAGTGGCTATCCCACTCCCAAAGCTTTCCTTTGCCACTGAGTATTAGCAGTGTCTTGTGCGGTCTACTCACTGGATAGATATGAAACATCCACGCAAAGTTGGGTTCAAATTGACCCAGTGGTTTAACACAAGAAATCAAAAGTGCCTCAGCCAATCAGGAGGTTCATTGCAGACCTTGAAAAACATAAGGTAGAGTGTTAAGTAAAAATGTCTTTTCCTGTGCAAATTTTATCAAATTTGAAAGAGATGTCAACAAACCTCGTCCCCAAAACCAACCCACCAATCCACACCCAAGATATACATGTATGTGAAACAAACCTTGTAAATTATCCCATGTCGCCTGGTCGTGCCACTGAACTTCTTGCGGGCTAAGAACATCGCATATGATTTGTATGACTTGGTGAGTAATGACATGGACAGCACTGGTCGAACATCCAAACGACGTAGCCAAACTGTAAAACGTAACGTTGTGACGCAGCCACACACGAGTTAACAAAAGTTGCTTTTCCGGCCTCATGCGAATGGGTATCCTAATATGCACGGTACTGGGGCTTACAATATGCTCACACAGCTCAGAACACAAACCTCTAAAAGTCCCTGGTGTCTCTCCACACAAACACCAAATTACAGATGGTGGGCTTTGAAGGAATTCGGATATGCTGGCGGCACGTAAGTTTCTCAATGTTCTTCCCAACTGCATTTGATCAGAATTGAGCAATCTATGGAATGGCGTAGAAAGTCTTATGAACAAATGATAAAGTACTAAGAAAAGTGACAGAAGCCGACATAATCTGCGACGACGACGTCTCTGACAAATTAAAATCATTTGAATTTCGGATTTGAATTTCGGATTCGTATAACACCCACTTTCCCGTATAAGCCCGCTTTTTATTACTCCCATGGAAAAACTCTATTAATTCAAGTACTTTATACCACTGTGTGGGTGCTATGTGTAGTACGTAATGCTAGGTCATGCAGTTTTGTGGGATATGCTTGGATGAATAATACAATAGTATAGGATGGGCTTCTGTTTACCCCCGTTGGCCTACTGGCGGTGTGGAATAATGATGTTAATGATAATTTCAAAGCCTGAAATCTACACATAGTTTTCTTTGCCTGTACAAAATTGTAAAATACTTTTTGGGAAAAAAACAGATTAGAATTTGTTCCTGTGGCTATAGGTCTCTTGTGAGTCGGTCAGGGCAGGGTCAAGTCACGGGAAGCACAAGCAGCCGTGTTGGCATCTTTTCAGGAGGAGAGGGGGTTGCAGTAAACGGAGTTTATGCATCAATTGCTATTGCATATCCGTATCCACTCTGGCAAGACAGCAATGTTTGTGGTTGCAGCTGTGCTGGAGTCGATATTGTCGGAGTCTGTGCGGGTGTAGTGTGATTTTGTAGTGTAAATCTTACGAGTCGGTTGGGGTAGGGCCTAGGCACGAGTAGCACCCAGTACTCATGCTGGCATCTGTCCAGGGGTGGGGCGGTGAAGAGAGTTTATGCTGCTCGTCGCCATTCATTGTCCGTATCAGCGTTGGCGGGGCTGCAAGTGTGTTTTTGTAGCTATTCTGGAATCGATGTTATCGGAGACCGCTTGGAAGAGAATTCCAGAGCTTTTGCCCGGCAACGCCAAATGTCATATCGCTTGCCGAACTTAATTTATATGAGGGCCTAATCAGGTTAACCCTTTACCTAACGAATCGCCCGCATCCGCCCTCGTAATATGCAAATTGAGCAGTTGAAAAAATTAAATCTTTCAAAATATTTCAACAAAACCATATCATGTGACCCCCTCATTGGAACGAGCACATTGAGTTCGTTCCGATGAGGGGTCACATGATATGGTTTTGTTGAAATTTTTTGAAAACTTTAAAAAAATGGTATTTAAAATAATAAATTTTGATATCGTCTGCGTTGTTAAAGGGTTAAAGTTATATGGTGACCGAAGATGCCTCTGTGGCTTGCGACTGCTAAGCAAATAAGACACGTAGGGTGGTGCAGATCCTTTGATACCATTAAAGAAAAGAATAAGAAAAAATGAATGGAAATCTCTGTTAAATCAGAAGCCAGTGTAGATCTACAATGACGATGGGTAATGCGAAGGTACTTTCTAGACCGCGTTATGAAACAAGTTGCACAATTTTGGATGTGCGGTGGCTTTCTCGGGAGTGGATTTTAGAACCTACCAAAAGAGAGGTGCAATAGTCAAGGCGACAAGTAACAAAGGTGTGAACAAGCTGCTCTGACGTTTTTGTGTCAATGAAAGGTAAAATTTTGCTGATATTACGTAGATGAAAAACTTAACTCTGGCGATTGTGCTTAACATGTTCATCAGCTATCAGATTTTCATCCATGAAATAACCAAGAGTACGTACACAGCTGCTGCAGGCAATCGCTGAATCGTGAATATCGAGGGACAATTTTGATATTTTCGTTGTTGATGTCGTAATATCTTCTGTATTATCTTCTGTCTTATCGTGGTTCAGTTTCAGGACATTCCTGTCATCATGCCTTGATGTCTGAAATATAGCGTTCAGTTTTATCGTGTGCTTCGTATTCTATGTCATGAGTGAAACTAATATAAATTTGCGTGTCATCAGCGAAAAAAGAAAATCAAGGCCATGGCTCCAGATAATATCACCAACGCTGCAACATAAGTAGTGTACAGTAAGGGGGCTAACGCTGATCCTCGGGGACGCCGACTCGAAGTGTCACTTGTTCTGATGATTTACCGTCAATGACTAGGCTTTGTGTGCGATCTGAGAGATATATGTAAACCAGTCATGTGCGTACCCGTGAGACCTATTCTTTTTTTCAATTTTTCAATAAGAATTTTATGGTTTATGGCGTCGAATGTGGCGCTTAAGTCTAACAAAACAAGGCCGGAAAGTTTGTGTTTATCCATGGACTAGAGAATGTCATTTTGCACTCGTGGAGGCACTGCTTCGGTGCTACAATTCGACCTGTATACATACTGGAAGGTTTCGGAGAATCCATTGGCGATCATATGAGAAGTTATCTGAGAATCAACCGCCCGCTCACTAATCTTAGATAGGAACGCGAGAGCAGAGACCGGTATGTAGGGTAGTTGTTTTTCGATATGTTTGAATTATCTAGTACAGTAGTACAGCATGGGTTCCCTGCATTCCTGTTTGTCTACTGTTATCCCTCAGTACTACTTACTCACCCAGTGCTTCATGCTATCACACGTGGTGGTATAACACACTACGTGAGTAGGTAGTAACAATGGCGAACGGTAGACCAACAGGTATCTGACAGCCCATGCCGTAATGCCATGTCGACCCCGTAAGAGAAGCCCGACGCACACTGATCCGAACAACGTACAGACGGTTGTTCAGTGAAAATCAACAACGGTCCAACGTGTCTATAGCGTCGCGTGCGCATTATGCCGTGGCGACATCATTAGAAACCGTTTCGCGGTGAAAGGTTTCAAGGGTTAAACCAAGTAAAGTTAAAGGTAACGTCCGCCTAAGAGATGTAGGATAAGGAACTAATGTGGTTAACATGTCTGGCACCGAACAATATCCCTTAGATCGCGTCCTAACTTTTGTGCCAACGCCAAAACTGGAAAACAGGCTAATTTGCCACCCTATATCTGTAATTTAATTAGGCAAATAGGATAGGCCTCTTCAGGAATTCAGTGGTCGGAAACTTAGTTTTACTGGATCATCTGGTAGGCCATCTCCAGATAGTTTTGTAGATCCAGAAAGAGAACTCCCGAATCCTCAACAAAATGATCAGCATGAACACACTCCGATAAAAATAATTTAACAACTCTTATACGGTGAACTCTCACTGGACTTCGACAAAGATAGGAAATTAATTATCAAACCAGCAGAAAAGGGCGGATCATTTGTCCTGTCTCGGATAATTATCTAAAGAAAGCCGTGAGACAACTTACTAATACCAAACATTATAAGTAAATACAGACGCCGTTGACAGATCGTAATCCACGCGTGGGTAGTGATGTCCACGCATGCGTTTACTAGGAAAAACATTCATCAGTAGCAAAATTTTAATTAATGGAGCGCCGGGTTGTATCCGGTGCTCCATTAATTAAATTTTTTATGATTAGTGTTTGGGATCTAATATTATTGCGTCCGTGGAATATTGCCCGTGGAAAGTGACCAGTCCACGGCGGCCGTACTGTAGATTAACAGAGTTGGTCCTGCAGTGCTGAAAAATATAATTAGATCTCGAAATTTCTCCTCGACGAAGAACATATAAACATAAAACGGCTATTTAACAGCTGAGCACAGTGCTCAAACAAGGCAATTCCACATTCTACCAAAGATCCACAAGAACCGTTCTTCATGAAGGGATGAATTAATTTCACCTGGTAGACCAATTGTCTCGGATTGTAATTCGGAATGCTATGTCATCTCGGAACTCATTAATTATCAGCTAAAACATATAGCTATAATAGACATTCGAGCTATCTAAAAAATACAAAGGATTTTCTGTCAAACATTTCTGAAATGAAAATCATGTAGAAAATATTTGGTAGAATAGATGTTGACAGTACACACACCAACATTGATATTGATACAGGTGTTAAATTTGTAAAAACAATGCATACGATAAATAACCTAATGTAAAACGCCCGGATAAAGAAATCTTGGATCTTTTGTAGCTGAGTATAAAGGTAACGACTGAAATTCAACGGAAAAAAAATGTTTACAAACAATAAGTTATCCTGTGGTGAAGAGATTCAGTACTAATGTTTCAAAGACTTATGTAGCGGAATGGGAGAAATATGCCTTCAGCAAATGTACAAAGCACCTCTTCGTATACCTAAAATATTTAGATGACATTTTTATCATTTGCTTCTCCCTCCATTATGTTTCACCCAGTGTTATTTACCTTATGACTGGCAGATTTTTAGGCAAAAATATGTCGATCAAAATCCTTTTTAAAAACATTCTACTCGACACAAACCTTATATAAATCATAACTTAGGCCTCCCAGTAGCACAGCATTTAATCTTCCTGAAAGTTTAAATGTTGTGCTTCTGGGAGACAATTTCGAAAGTCATTCAACTTAACAAGCACCATTTAAAGACACAACAGATGAAACATACGCATTTAAAACAAACAAAGGCTTTTGGATCAATTCACTTAAAACCCTCTGGCCATTTGGCATTAGCATGTGAGCGGGAGGACGCGAAAGGAAGTACATCATTCCTTTTACTTTAAGATACAACAGAATGAATTCGAAACAGCGAACTTAGTGAAAGACGAATCAATCTGACTAACTCTAAACTAAAAGAATTACTAAACCTTCACCCAGTCATAACTTATTGGAAAAACCAAAGCTTGCGTAACATTCTTCTGAGGACTAAACTGGAACACTTCAATGGATAACAACAATTGCCAATCAATTTAACAATTTCCTAAGCTTAACACTGAGTTTTAATCAAATTTATGTATTTTTATGTCAGATATGAAACCTTTTAGGTCTCAAAATATAATATTTAAAAACAACATTTTGGTGGCGTATTACAAGAAAAAACGTTTCAATAAGAAATGTCAGTGCGTCTTTTGCTATTAAATATACAAAACCATGGTATGCTTTCATATACCTACCATTGCATACTAAGTACACATCCATACACCTCATACTTGCACATCATTCCGAATGCAGTGTACTATTTATTTATTTATTTATTTATTTATTTATTTATTTATTTATTTGTTTATTTATTTATTTATTTATTTATTTATTTATTTATTTATTTATTTATTCGGTTTAGCAACACTTTCAGCATTCAGTGTCGTGTTCTATCGGACAGTACCCGACGTGAACCACGGAGAATAACTGTTAACTGTTGAAACCTCCAACTAACTGAACCCCGTTGGGCTGTTGGATTAAATTAGTACAAATTATCTTCAACTATTGTATAGATATGATGTTGTTTGCTTACCGGGCATCGATTTGTTTCAGTTGGAAAGCGCTGATAAAAAGGAGATCGGACGTCAAGTGTTATTGGTTTGTCCACTTAGAAATGCCTCCTCTTCTAGAGAGGAGCAAAAAGCTGGAAACAGCACGAAGAAGTGTTTCAGTTCACAATTCATTTCTTTTCTTTCTTTCTTCCCTTTTTCCAGTTTCCTTTACTGGTTTACCGGTACAATTCCTTCTGCACTGCTGTTCCTCTATCATTTTAACACCACCATTCCCTTGTTTGTTTTTCACGTGTTACAGGATGGCCGCAGTGGACTGATCACTTTCCACGGGTGGATGATATTTCCATGGACGCAATAATTTTAGATTCCGAATACTAATTATAGGAATAATCATCAAAAATTTAATTAACCCCTTACCCAACGCAGACGATTTCAAAATTTATTATTTTAATTAAATTTTTTCAAAAAAATTCAACAAAACCATATCATGTGACCCCTCTTTGGAACGAGCTCGGCGAGCTCGTTCCAAAGAGGGGTCACATGATATGGTTTTGTTGGAAGTTTTCGAAATATAATATTTTTCCAGCTGCTGAATTTGCATATTGCCCGTGCGGATGCGGTCGATTCGTTGGGTAAAGGGTTAATGAAGCACCATGTACAACCAGGTGTTTCGTTAGATAAAATTTTGCTGATGACGATTTTTATTACCTGGTAAACGCATGTATGGACATCACTGCCCACGTGTGGATTACGACCAGCCCACGGCGACGTTACTGTTACGTTTTATAAATGTCTGTAAATTGTCTTTGTATGTTTATGTACAGAGAAACATGCATTGTGTCGAACCTGTGTTAAAGTGGACTGTAGGAAAACGACGTATTTAAAGTGTACAGTACTTGTCGTCGAATCGGATTTCTATATTAGCCCAAGAACATTAGGTTTCACTAGGGAGAAAAATCGGAGAAAGCTGATTTTTTCAGGGAATGTCGAGTACATGTCACTGAACGATTAGACAAAAGTCCCCTAAAATCCCAGTTGAGCTTTTTTTTCTACAGCCTTTTTTCGAAAACGCGTTTGAAAAAAATCAAAATCGCACGAACTTTGTAACCTCGAATTGATCCAACTGTATTTTTGTTTACGCGTATTTCGAGCTACATAATGTCTAATATACATTTACCTAGAGGAAAATGTGCATTCTGTGACAATTTCTGCGAAAAATTATTGAAAATTCACAAAAAAGTATCGGATTTACGCAAAAAATGACGATTTTCCTAACGGATTTGCCCAAAGGGTCGTAGTACAGAACGGGATGTTAGTTGGACAGACCATAAAAAATCCACCACCATTTGAAGACTTTTATCATTGCTTACAAAATAGACATTATGGAAGACCCCTTCTGATTCTGGCCGAGTTCCTCTTTTGGCATAAAATTCGTCAGCATGAGAACTCAACTATTTTCGGGCTTGGGACCGAACAGACACGTCTGTGTCTGGCAGCATTAGATCAATAAATAATATTTACAGAATGCACAAAAATCAATAAATAATATTTACAGAATGTACAAATCAATCAACATGGATTAAGTTACATTGACTATTATCAACGCTATATACAGAAATGACATGACCTATATACATATTATTCATCGAACTCAGAAATTTCCGACAGGACAGTGTTTCTGTGGTTGTTACAAGAATCCGAACTGCAATTACACAAACCTGAGCAAGAGAGTCCTGCCTTCTTACACCCACACCTTTTTGTACAAGCACTCTTGCAACCACAACTGATCAGATTCAGTAGGTTATCGGGGGCACATGGCTTTGTGGCTGCAGTCGGTACAAGATGTCCATTGTCTAGCGACCACCCCCAATCCGTCGGAGGAAGCGAAGTACCCAGCCATTGCTGGACCTGGAGATAACATATGTAGACATGTTGTTGTGCAGCATCGCTGCTTGGTGGGAGTGCGGCTAGGTCGATGGGTTTATTCAGTTTAGATTTTGCTACATAACGCTTGTAAGTGACATATCTATATTGGTCGAGAGAGGAAACAGTTTTACTCCCGTAAGATCAGGAGAAGTTGTTCCCCGGCAGCGGCTACTGCACTTGGTGTACTGTCATCCGCCAAAATTGTGTTGACATACTGTTGTGAGTCGCTAGTAACATCGGAGACAATTGTACTGAATACTTTCTTCTTACCAACTCGAAAGAGTGCAGAAGTAGTGTCACAACCACTTATAGAATGTGCTACAAGGAGGTTGCTTCTATGGTCACCCATTTTGGTTGCTATTTCACTAACTGAAACTAGTAAGTTTGGGGTAATGGAATACATCATGTGAATATTACATCCCGGTTGAACTCGAGAGGTAAGAATGACTAACAAGTCTGTGTCTGTTCCCACAACGACAACATTGTTGTCATCTTGAGCGATGTCAAGTGCAGTTTCGGCTATCAGTACATCAGCATCAGCCTCGGCCTGCTTGGACTGAATATTGATAGCAGATAGCTCCTGCATTAGAAGATCGATCAGTTGGGTTTTGTTCTTGGCATTTGCAAGGAAACCGGATTGGGGTGTGGTGGCTGGTAACTCGGGTGAGATATTGATATCAATGGAATACCTGTCTTTAGATCTACGGGCTTGTTCCATGCCCTTTGTCGACATTGTACAAGCATAACCATCAAAAACAACCACGACGTTCGCCCCAAAATGTCTTACTAGATAATTGGAATATGATGTACATATGTCCTTATATGACGACTGTTTAGGCCATACAACTGCCCTCAATAAAAATCCACCATCTACAACAAACAGAGAATGTTCTGAGATTTTAGTTTGCTCGGAACCGTATGTTTTGAGGATCTTACCGAGCGTGCTTTTCTGTGTCTTCCTCATTCCAGCAGAACGAAACAATGCTGGTGGTTTCGGGGCGAGTTCATATTTGAGATACTCTTCCATCTCTGCTTGTGACTGAATAACACATGTGATGCGGTTGAACAGAATTGTGGGGTCAATCACTACCTTACTTCCACGGACTTTGATGCTATTTGCCATCGATGCGAAAGACTTCACAGTGTCAACACGTCGTAGTTTGATGCTGTTGAACGTTTTGCTTACAACATTCGATACGCAACATTCACCAATTTTGCGAACTTGGTCACAGTTCACAGTTTCGTCGGCCACAAGCCCGGTCGCTATAGAGACTAATTGTAGTGGATCTCTATTCTGAAAGGGGGAATGCACTCTGAGTCAGTTCAATAATTTGGTGATATCATTGGCATCAGTCAATTGTGAACTTTGACGGAGATCCCGATGTTGTTCGCCATGACCAGTGTGAACATGAACAAAATTTTCGAGAGCATTACATATCGGAAGGCAAAGAGGTAGTCCATGTACCCATTTCGCAACAGTGCTATCGGTTATTCCCCTGCCATGTGTGAGACCACCAGGGAGCTTGAACATTCTCATTAAACACTGCTCTATGGTCTGATCAGAATATATCCCGTCCCAGAATTTATCTGAGCGCCTTATGCTAAAGTAACCTTTCTCAGTGATTAACTTCAAATCACCCTGTTGCATTATTTCTGTTAGCTCATTCATCTGCTGCAAATAGAGATGAGAACTGTTTGCGTATGCAAAATGACCACCTGCGTGAAATACTGGAATCATTTTGCGAACACAATATGTGTGGAGTTCCCAGTCGCCTGTGCGCTCTGCTCTCAAGAACAACTGGAGAAGACCTATTTGCTCGTCTCGTAGTATTGTACCCAAAGCTTTCCTGTGCGTCCTACGGACGCATTCTGGAGCAGTTCGTGTAATTTTGACAGAAGATGGTTGACACTTTCTTGATTGACAGCGTCAGCTGTTGTACAGTCACCTCTGGCAAGTCCACAGAATATTTCATTGACTTCTGTGCAGTCTATGTTATCTAGTGTTCGGCTTTCTTCAAACACAAGTTTTGTAATGGCAATTTGTGTTAGCAAATGGGCACGAACTGCTCTTGAATATGCATGACCACTGATCAAATGATGGATTGACCCACCAGCATAAACAGTCCCCCAAAGTTCATCCAAGCCGCTACCAGCCATGATCGAACCAATTGCCCCTAAATATGACATAATCATATGGAAGCCGCCGAGTCTAACGAAAACTTTTGTCAACTTATCTGACGAAGACACAATCTCCACTGCTTTGATATAAAGTGGTTGGTCAAACGTCACTGCATCTTGAGTGTAGGCGAACACCACATTATGTGATTTAATCGAACATGGAAATTGAAACAATGATGCTATAATACGGTATTTGAATGAGAAAAGTCGATGCCGTTTGAATTTTAGTTTAGGGGGTATGGTTAATATTTCACACGTTTCACCAGTTCATTATGGAATAAATGACTATTGTTATATATCATTATAAAGCCACTGCTTTTCTGCAATTTTTGATATATAATTTAACTCCCAAAGTAGTCGTAGATTTGATTTAATGGACGTTGTGTACCGTTGTGTGTATGAAAACAATAAAATTTTTTTCGTAATTTTGTACATTTTCGTGAATATTTCACCATTGAGTGTGAGGATTGGTACAAAGTTGGCATTTTCTGTTGGGGATATGTATTCTCAATATAATTCAGCACGATATTTATGATTCTCACCCTACTAAGGCGAATAAGAATGAGAAATATGGAGCTGGGTCGAATTTTTTTTAAAATTTTTTTTTTTATCAAAAAAACGCTATAACTAAAAAAGCTCAACTCGGATTCGCGGGGACTTTTCACACTTTATCCGCAATGTGTGTCCCGGAAACATATAAAAAAATCAGCTTTCTCCGATTTTTTTCCTTACTTTCTCATTTTTATGTCTAATGTGCTTGGACAATATATTTTGAAAATAAAATATGTTTAGAAGATTTCAGAACAAGTCTTGCCGATGTTCAAAACGCATATCAGTTGAACAAGAAAAAAGAAATCACCCATTCTGTGGATTAGATGTGAGGTGAGGCGTTAAGACGGACGCCTCCATCAAGAATTTTGTCTTTAATTTGGAGCTTTGTCGGAATTAGTATGTCTCGCGAATGAACCTGCGCGCTAAAAATAATTACCAGTTGTCGATTTGAGTCAGGGAGATATTGCACCTTTTCTCATCCTTTTAACACTTTTCTCAACGAATTGCCACACCCACCAGCGTAAGCAGTTAAAAAAGTATAAACATTTCATCAACACCATATCATGTGACCCCACCACTGAAACGTGCGCGTCACATGATATGGTTTTATTAACATTTTTGGAAAAAAAATGTCAAACCATAATAATTCAAATATCAAGCTTTGATATCGTTTGCGTTTTTGTAAAGGGTTAAACATGCCAATGTTAACACAGCTAAGCGATGAAGACACACTCTCTTAATAGTCTCTTGGGGTCTCCACCCATTTAAGTTTCTCAAAGAACAGTAAAGAAACTCACCGGGTACTTTTAAAACTAGAAGTCCTGTCACGATCTATCTAGGCTTAATTGTGCGTAGGAATTGCGCGCAATTGCCATATCGAATGGCATCCAAAGCACAGCAGGTTCTCCTGGTTACTCATAGCAAACACATGCAATGTTTCTGCCAATGGACCTCCGGGTTACCCGGAGGTCCATTGGCTGAAACATTGCTTGTGCACAGGCCAAATGTTCAGAATTTGATAGCCTTACAAAAGTCATAACGCGTATATTAACGCGCAGATCGACGTGCTATTTGTGCACATTTCTTGACAGGACTTCTAGTTTCAACTGTAACATCCTGGTAGGCGTGCGATGGTGTGCATGGCAAGCTTTTATTGAAACTTATATGATAGCGACCTCCACTGAAAGGGCTAGCTACTCCACCGTCTGATTTAGTAAAAATTCGCCGTTTAGGCTAACGTTTGTTTGTTGTCTTTTGCCGTCTTCCAAACCAGTAGACTGATATAGATTCCTGATAAACGCCTCCATGAAACACATGAAACACGTGCTTAGAAAACAAAACATGCACAGCAATATGTCTTGGGATATCCTCTAATCCCCAGTTAAAATGGTATGTACACGCCGTTAATTGAAATTGGTCAGTTCGTGATTTCACAAAAACTAACTACCTTAGGCTGAATTATTGATTAGATCCAGATTAATTGAAAACTGAATCATCAACAATGGCATGGAAGTAATATTCCTTGTAATAGCCCAAAATGATTCCCTGAAAATGACACAGGAACATGACACGCTTTTTCAGAACTCCAGAAAAATGGCAAGCAGGGTTGAAAAAGACAGCAAATGGGAGGTGTACTAGCTGTTTGAGAAGGCCTGACTGTTGGTACACCGAGACATATAACAACAATAATAACTGATATCTCTACCGCATGCAGTTTCCTAGGTACTACATGACATGCCTGACTTTTTCGTCATGAAGATCGAAATTCGATAAATTTATCTCCCTTGAAGTTATTAGACGAGCGAGAAAGGTCCAGTTAAGAAGCAAGTAATTGTTAAGGAAACATCCGTGACATCAGTAGAAAAATAAAGTCGAGTGCATTTTTGTAACTTTTAATAAACGAGAAAAAACCTCAGACAGCTTAATCCTTTACCTAACGAATCGCCCGCATCCGCCCGCGTAATTTGCAAATTCAGCAGTTGAAAGAAATAAATGTTTCAAAATATTTCAACAAAACCATATCATGCGACCCCCTCATTGGAACGAGCTCATCGAGCTCGTTCCATTGAGGGGCCACATGATATGGTTTTGTTGAAATTTCTGGAAAATTTAAAAAAAAATAGTAATTAAAATACTAAATTTTGATATCGTCTGCGTTGGGTAAAGGGTTAAAGAGTTGTCTGCTGTTTTCGTTTATTGAAAATAAAGGAAACTCGGCTTTTGTGGAAAGCTAATTAGAAGCAACTACTTCATGGATCCGTCATTAAGAATATCTATCATTATTATACCTAACACTAAATAAGTGTCCAATTTGGCTCTTTCCTGCAAATGTGATTTTACAGTAATTTGCAAGTTTTTATTTTTTCCCAGGAAAAAATTAGCACATCTCATCTCTAAGACTTTTATATTAATTGAAAGGACAGTGTCTGTATAATATACTATTAAAAAAAGTAGGGGATATCCAAACTGATGTTGATATTTTCGGAAAATGGTATTGGAAACGCGTGATTGGAAACATCAATATGTTACCAAGTTTAGTGTGGATCATGAATATCACCGGCCCACGAAAACTTCGTTCAGGTTTTTCGCTCGAGCGCCGCGTTAATGTCTGTGTGGTACGTTTTGAAATTTTCATTTGTACTGGACGGGCTTTGTCGGAGGTCTCATCGTTCTTTTCTTGGAATAAACTCGTCCATCAAGAGTTTCTGGTGGAAACGTAACTGTTGAGGTATGTGAAGACTGACACGTGACGAACGTTTACGTACCGTTCGCATGTTGGAAGCTGGCAACAGACCGACTGCAGTGGCTCAAATTCTCAACGTTACTCAATCGGTGATTAGCAGGTTGTGGTCACGCTACCGTCAGACATGCAATGTTGATGACAGACGTCGGTCAGGTCGTCCACGGGCGACAACTGCTATCCAGGATCGTTTCACCCGAACCACAGCATTACGAAACGGCGTAAAATCAAATCTGAATAAATCTGGGGCCAAAACTATAAAACTTTTACAATTGTATTTTACCGAATTGCATTTTCTACAAGTGAATATAAATGATGGAAATGAAACGTTAGCATTTCAAAAGATATGGCAATTTGCCAACTGGCAAATTGCCACATCTTTGCAAATGATAATGGTTCATTTCAACTGGTGATTTCTGTAAACAGAATATATAATTCTGAACAATGCAACTGTAAAGGTTGTATAGTATTGGCTCCTGGTTGCCCATAGTTCGTAGTTACAATGACTAGTATATGGAGTATTAGTTCCGAGATGACGTGAGTCCACACGGTATACACATCCATCTGATTGGACTCTTACCGTGGATTAATTTCAAAAGGATTTTTATTTTAAATTTCTCTGGCTGCCTCCAGTTTGACGTATGTAGCTATGGAATCACTCTCATTTCCTGTATACATCCATTAAGATTCATTTCATGGTCTTGTCTGGGGGAATTATTGTCAGAAATTATAAACTGAGACTGTGTAAGAATGACTCTGATTTGCATGTAGCTTCATCTTTAATAGTCCTAGACTTTCGATATACATTTGCACTTGAATGCACTGATCAGAAAAAATGATCAAAATTTTTAATATTCTCAGATATTAGCCAGTAATATATTTATTGCATAAACTACAACTTTTTCATTTATCCCGTACCGGTATATGTATTTTGGAAGCACCTCAAGTATACTGAAACTTCATATCTCGCTAAAATTCTCCGATTTTTGTGGATAGTGGGTAGGTGTCATCAAAAATCATATCGAAAACAAAATGCAGAAAAGGATGGGCGTCAAAAATGTCAGAACCGAAAATCAAGTCCTCGTTTCTGCAAGCTGTTTACTGACACCCCCCCCCCCCCCCCCCACCCACGACTCTCCCCTACTACACTAAATTTTCAACTGTACCCGTGTTCTGTGCGAGCGGGAGTGGCGCGTCCCCTCCATATCTACGCTATCGTTATCAGTAATAATTCACATTCTGCACTCAGCGAGGGGAAAAGTTCATGAATGCTATTCTTAACCATCGGCATTAACCCATTGAATACTTCTGGTACCTTCAATGTCAGTACAGTGGCAGCAATCGGACGAATCCACATTCATTATTCGGGGTAGACCGATTAATATTACAACGTGCAGCCTTTTGGCTGCACGTTGAAAATATTAATTGCGCTACCCCAGACATTCACTAACCAGCTATCCTACTTAATGAAATTATGACGTATTATGTTCCTGGGTCTGAAAAGGGCCTATCGGGTTGAAAGGGTTAAGCGTGAATATCATTTGAGCTCCGTAATCTTCGACCCTAAAGGACAAAGCAGATTAGCTCACTTTCAGTAATTATAAAACGCATAGCTTCAGAGGTGCGGTGTTACCTCCTTACTTGACATATCTACCCTACGCCCCCCCCCCCCCCCCTCCTCGCACCCAGCGTCATACACAAAAATCTCTATTCGAATTTTCCGTCCAACTGACTGACAGTCAGCTATTGCCATCACTTGGCGTCCGTCATCTGCAAGCTTCTGCATTTCAGTCCCCTTCAGAACCACTTTGTCAAATCTAACCAAACTTGGCATTTTCTATATTTTAGGTATGCCCTGCTGCTATCCAATGTAGGTTGATGGATATGCCCCCACCCCCCCCCCCCCCACCCAAAAAAAAAAAAAAAAATCACGAAATTTTTCAACATAAGTCTTCTCATAAATCACCAGTTACAATGCTATGAGATTTGGTATTCAACCTTTTCAGTGATTAACAAAGGTTCTTGGAGAATAATTAGGATCGTCCTGGGAGAGCCAAATTCTATGTCTTCTCCAAGAATATGTTCAGAACCGATGGTCTGATTTGAAAGATATTTGGTATCGAGTATCCTTGGGTGCTTGATTCATAGAAAACAAATTGGAAAAAAAAAACATTCAAACGCTCATACTTTCTGAACTTCACGAGACAGATATTCATTACTTGTCACGAATCTCCATTAGGAGTAGTTAATCATGTGAGATGAAATGCTTGCTTCCTGTTGCTTCTTGGTTCACCATTATTCTGAAACCACCATTTAAATGTTGCTAAAGGGGGCACTCTGAACAGTCTTCTCTTGAACTAATATCTGCATTGATTTCGATGTCCGGTATTCAGCCACCTTTAGTAGTATATATTGATGCTTGTATGAAGAGGTTTCTCGGGCAAATATTTAGATTTTGAATTGCTTGGCCGATTTGATTCAAATTCGATAAACATGCAGTATATAGTGACGTGTCCTTGATTCATGCTAATTATTTTTTTTCACTTGCCCCGTGGCAAAATTATAAAAATAATTTCAAATGCCGATTCTTTATAAAGTAAACCAATGCATCACACAGTCTCATTTTGTCCCTTAAATTAATGCTATATTCTATATGGTATCCTTTTGAGTAATACATTACTGTGAACACAAAGCTGGGTCGCGATCCAGACGAAATTCTCTATCCGTTTTTTTTCTCTCACAGCACTATAGAATTTGACACAAAAAAACGCACGTACATTGAATCTGAGATGCCATTTTTGTTTGTTCTCCTTGGGGTGGTCTTAATTTCCCATTATTTTCTGTATGAAATCCCTACCCACTGGTGTCAGTATGTCCCGAACGGATCTTGAATTAATCGCGAAAAAGACCGCTTTTGTGATCTCAGTACGAAAAGAAATAAATATCATTTGGTGGGACGATTCTTTCCCTGCTGAACGAATCAACAAAAAGACTGTCACTCTCCTCACTTACCCACACTATATTTCACGAAGATAATTTGAACCATGTGGGCGTTCTCGGTTAACTTGAGTCAATGGTTTCATTTATGTGCATTTTTATCAACTGGGGTTTAACGACAATTTCGACAGCGAGGGCCACCTCGTGTCGGTAAGTTTTATGGGTGGAGAAAGTCGGAGTACTCAAAGAGAACCACTGGGCAGCGGGGATTAACTGCCAGACTCCCCAACGTACTAACTCCACACAAGCAGGGTTAGCATTGGTTGAAGACAAGTGAACCACCCCGACCTGTAGTACTGTTTTAGTACACAGCGTCACTCCCACCCCACACGTAGGCAGTCGGGATTAAGTGTTTGCCCAAGCACACAACGCAGTTACCCATGGCGTGGATCGAAGCATGGACCTTTCGGATTGAAGCGCAATTCCAACACCACTCAGCCACCGCGAACCCTACAAGCAGGGTTAGCATATTGGTTGAAGGCGAGTGCACCATCGACGTACACTACGCCTTAGCACACAGCACAACCGTGTTCCCCTACCCCAACGTGGGCAATCAGGATTAAGTTCCTGCCCAAGAACACAACGCAATTACACTTGGTGGGCATCAAACCACGGACCTTTCGGTTTTAAGTCCAGTATCGTAAACAATGAGCCACCGCGCTCCCAGTGTTTTTTTGCATTTAAAACATAGCAGTTACCCTCCCGATATTCCCGATATTTTGAGGAGCTGCTCTGAATCGATCCAATGAAGGGTTGCAAACTATGTTTTGAAATTGAAAGCGAAGAATGAAAAACCTAAGTTTCCCAGTGGTAGGCTTCGTCATGTAATCGCGTTAAATAAAGGGCGGGAGAGTAGCGAATGGGTGTCTAGGGGGTAAACTCCTCCCTAATATTGTTTCAAGTTGGGACATTTTCCTATGGCTTATTGGATTTGATATCGATTCGCTCTTGCTTGTAAAATCATGAACTTTCTTACGAGGCTATAGTTTGATACTCTGACTCCTGTCTCATTCGCTGTAGGTCATAAATGGACGGCTTTCATACCCTGATTTGAAGCACATTGGGGACCCAGCATGACCAACTGGGAGTACGGTACGTGATAATTAACCCTTTCACTGCCACGCTCACTTTAGCCATATATGGAGGACCTCTATGTACGCCTTTATGCGAGGAAGTTTAATACAAATTATGACTTACTTGAAACTCTATCATCTGACTTATTGTTGGAAAGGGCTCGCTGAGCCCTTTCCAACTATTAATCAGATGGTAGGTTTGATGTGCGCATACCAGAACGTACAGATAACCATCATAAAAAAGGTGACAATAGTCACTTTCGGCAGCGAAAGTGTTAAATAAGAAATTTCGTCACGACCACTACTTGTATATATTAATCATCCAAATACATTTCCAAGAAGTCATCAGTTTCATTTATTTATACCATGATTACCTATTCTACTATATATGTGAAGCCTATGACATAAATTTTAGCTTTACACACCAACCGTGATGAACACGCCAGCAATGGGATTTCTTTCAGTAGTTGAATTTTACACCAACAGTAGAAGTACACCCAAGTTGACGTTATCCTGAATGCAATCTTGTCTAAATATATCGCACGTCGCCTCGAGAAGAGTGAAATGAAAGTGACAAGTGTTTACCTCATAAGATGCCAAAAATTAACAAACATGCATTGTCTCATGTTAATAAAGCATCCATAACTCGAAATAGTATGTTATTATGTTATTATTATTCCATTTCGTTTCGGTGATAAAATTGACAGCGGAAGTACCGCCAACCGATGCTCATGTAAACAAAAACAGATTCGCACGTAGGTACGTCTGCTGTTCAGTAAAGTCGAGAAAAAATAATTGTGACTTTGAATAATCTGACGATCATGGTATAAATAAAATATACCCAAAGTAGCTTGGTGTACCAAATGTTCACCACTCGTGGTAGAGTGGTGTTAACGAGCCAAAGACTCGCGGTTAACACCACTTCACCACTCGTGGTGAACATTTGGTACACCAAGCTACTATTTATTTATTTATTTATTTATTTATTTATTTATTTATTTATTTATTTATTTATTTAATACTGTTTAAATCAACCTTCTGAATATATGCATCGAAACGAATAAAACAATTTAAAATTTATTAAAAAGTTTGATTTCCTTCAGAAACTATAGAAGTATATGTGAGGGTGTCTTGTAAAAAAAGTCTTTAAGAGACACTGCAGTAAAATGTTACCGTCTGACACAGTGCAAAAGAATGTGCT
Source organism: Pictodentalium vernedei (assembly GCA_031216915.1). Taxonomy (NCBI): domain Eukaryota; kingdom Metazoa; phylum Mollusca; class Scaphopoda; order Dentaliida; family Dentaliidae; genus Pictodentalium; species Pictodentalium vernedei. Next base: position 558,380,499 of record CM062295.1, on the reverse strand, counting down.
ACACTGTCAACATTTGAATATGCATTCCGGTCGCACATTATCCTCTAACAATATGACATAATATTATTGTAAAATACCAGTCTTTTCTACAGATATTACACGACGGGTATTGATTAATAATAGTTGGGCGGGGGAGATGTAGATTGTTATTCGTTGCTCCATTCCACTCCGCCTTCCAGATAAATTTGATGTACTTATTGATACCAGGGATGCCGACTTATCCAGGTAACCAACAAAACACGATATCATCTTGTCAGACACGAAAGTAATCTCACGATATTCCAAAATGAGAGGGTTCTTCAACTCGGGTTGAGTAAAGCTAACAATGAGGAAACAGAGTCGGAAAATATAATCGTCTTTATTTCCCGTACATTCTCAACGTGTCGAGCGCAAGTTAACTTCAGTCGTAAAAATAGAACTTTTATTTAGTATTCAGTATTCTGATAGAGGTGATGTAATCACAAGCAACACCAGTCGATCATACTTTGTCTTCAGATCCATCTGTACAGATCCTTTCCAAGGCACTATACTGAGATTTAATTTCGGCATATTTTTGTTGTTTCTTTTTAACCCTTTGCCCAATGAATCGCCCGCATCCGCACGCGTAATATGCAAATTCAGCATCTGAAGAAATATTATTTTTCGAAAAATTTCAACAAAAGCATATCATGTGACCCCTCTTTTGAACGACCTCGTTCCAAAGAGTGGTCACATGATATGGTTTTGTTGAAATTTTTGGAAAAAATTTAAAAAATGATATTTAAAATAATAAATTTTGAAATCGTCTGCGTTGGGTAAAGGTTTAAGTTTATTTGTTTTACAAGGATTAGCGAGCAAGTTATGCAGCTTATATTAACGTCTCTACTTGGCCCAATGGCAAAGGTGTGTGGGATGACCTTCGTAGCTTCAACTTCATGGCCTCGCTCTTCTCGAAACTACGAAGGGATTTTTTGCCTGCACGGAGTGTGTCCCTCTCTCCAGACAGAGGACAGCTATTGTGGCACAGTAGAGGGGTTAATGGATCGATGTGGCCGCGATCGTTTCACCCCAGTCGTCTAGTGGATTTTAGTTCGGACTCACGAATGCTTATTCTGGGGAGGAAGGTCGTAATCACTCTCCCACACGTAAGCTTAAAGAAACTGTCTGAAGTAATGGGTAAACACCAAGTTCGTGGATTCTCTTGAAACATTCACCATGGATTCCTCGGGAACACTTCAGCTGGGCATGGGTAAGTCAAACACAGAAGAGTACTTACGATTTCTTTGTGATATTTTCTTAATTAAATTATAGCGCTCTACACTTGTAAAAAGACTCTAATGCAAAACAAAATTTCGGATACACGTTCACTGAAGTAAATAAAGTTGTCTACATGTTACTGAGAAGCAGGTTTTCTTTTCACCATTCGCGCGCCGTGCATCAGAGGCGTTCTGTCAGGAAACTGACTTTCAGCGGCAATCACCCTGCTTAATATCCAAAATCCAAACTATTCTGTCAGAAGATAGTTTATCGGACTGGATGTTGACCAGGTGTGTGAATTGGATACCCATCCCTCACATAACCCTGTTGTAACCGGCCAGACGCCATTATGTGTACTGTATTAAGAGATAGCTCTCCCCTTCATAAGGTGTGTGAATTGGATACCCATCCCTCACATAACCCTGTTGTAACCGGCCAGACGCCATTATGTGTACTGTATTAAGAGATAGCTCCCCCCTTCTTTAAAAGTGATCAGCTATTATACTGTTAATGAAGTAATGTTTCGCCGAGCCCTTATCGCGAAAGCTATTAATTTTTTTTTTTTAACGGTGAGCTATAGGAAAAGCAGCCGTGTTGGACAAGTTACATGATGTCATATCACTGACACGAGGTAATTAAGACTTAGTACAAGGGAAGAACTATAAAACTGTCACTGTAACATATGGTATATGGTCAGAGAGATATTCTAATCGGCGTAGAAATGAGATTGCTTATTAATTATCTTGAGATAATAAATTCCAACGAGGTGTACCCCATACCTTACAACACAAGAATCAACTAGATTCGTTTTACTTCTTTTGAGGATAAAATATGTTTCTCAGTGAATAAATTTCCCATGAAGGTAAAATTCCGTATGTTACGCACAAACTGAATTATATAGCCCGTCCTTGGAACCCCCTCCCCTTGGGGATGAGGAAAAGCTCTACGCTCGTCAATAAGGACCCACGGCAGGGCATTATGTGACACTATTTTATGTCCCCACCTGATAGGACGGTACGCTGTGACAGCATTAACCCCACAAATGATGCTTACAGAGAGTGTTAGGACACCTCGAAAACTTTTCCCAGCCGAGGATCGATCCCGGGACCTCTGGCATGAGAGACCCGCGCAGTTATCCACTCGACCACCACTCTATCTCTCTCTTTGTTTATAACTGTAATCCCGCCTGACTAATATTCTAACCACATTATGAAGCCATGCCTTCACCGAAGGCATGGCTTGATGAAGTAGTTGGAATATTTTATGAGTCGGGACTTGGGCCATCGCAGTCGGGTCAAACAAGGTTTACATCCCCAGTCTATCATTTTCGCGACACTCCTGGTAAAGTATTACAGTCCCTGCAATCAATAAATCAGTCCATTAATAATTCCGCCTACTAAATATATTTTGCAGACATATAACACTGATGCAAACGGTAATTGTCTAGCGGTAGAATGACTCTTTCGTGTAGAAAAACATAATTATATTTTTAAAGCGACAGAAACGATTATTTAGAAGATTTGATGTGCTTGCTGTTTAAATTGAATCTGCAGTAATACTATCATTTTTCATTTCTGCAGTTCAAATAAAGCACATAATGGCGTAACCAGATAAAATGCTATTTATTTCAATAGGTTCCTCATCTCAGATCCATAATCAAGGATGTCAATTTACTCTAATATGGTATTTTCACACGCGTCATGGCATCATCTGTAACACGCACAAACTAATTGTTGCAATAAGCTTGAGATCTTGTTTCTAGAGTGTCATCCCATACAGACGTTCTTCATCCCAATGGACGCCTACCATATATACGGTACACAGACAGGCGAGTCGCAGATACACGCTTCTCATATAGGCGAGTTCCCGATAGATCCTTCCCAGATAGATGGTGTTCGCAGTTTATGTAGGATCCGCATATATGGGAAATGTATACCTGATACTTGAGACCCGTCTATCTAGGACCAGACTATCCGAGAAGCGTCAATCTGGGACACGTTTATCTGGGAGGCGTCTATCTGTGACCGTCTACATGGGGAGCGTCCAACTGAAAATAGCATGGGATGTTTAATCGCTTTGGGAAGCTTTGTATGGGAAGGGTCTATCTGGGACCGTCTTTATGGGAAGCATCCATTTGAGCAGCATCTAACTGTGGTATAATCGTTTCCATGAAGAGATTACGGCACGTACAAGGCTAGACAGTATTTTTCAATAATTCCTGTGAAGATGTGCTAAATACCTGATCGAAAGTTACCCGACATTAAAAATTTACATCAATTAATGGGACAAAAATGTGACTGTGTAATTCACTGAGGTCGGTTCAACTGGATTGCTGGAACGTTCATTGTCCCAATCAGAAAGATGCCGCACATGCCTCTATCTTAAGAAAATGTGTGTTTGGAGACGGTGGGTGGGATTTGTTTCCGATCCAAGCATCCGCCGATTGCTTTTAAAAAAAGTTTGATATCTGTAAAAAAAAGTTTGATATTTGTAATAAAAGAACATGCTGATGATGTACATATTGTTAGTTACACAGTTTGTTGGTGGCCTAATATGGTATATATGGTGTCAGTTAATTCCATATTGGACTCGAGCGAAGCCACCACCAACAAACTGTGTAACGAATATATCTTACCGACTGTTGCATCGATGCACAGAACTAATAACAACAGCGATCAAAATTAAATGAGAGAACTCTCACAATGTGTTCACGTGTCTTTGCCTTGTTGCAACTTATGGGAGAGTGCCTACAGGCACTCTTCCATAAATTGTAACAAGGCAAATTTATACATACCAAATAGTTTCATTTCGAAGGTAACATGACACACATCCACAGAATGTGAAGCCTTTTAAGTTGCCTAACCTGCACTTCAGACCAAATATGGGCTTCCAACATTCAATCTTTCAACTTGAAGCGTTTATCGGCTGCCGCCATTTTGAATAACCAATGAACAAAGGGGAGATCACCCATAGCTGTCAGCGTATATTGATGTTGACAGGCAGTATATGGTTTTATACGCAGTCTGCATGGCGTCTTTGAACCAATGAAATTCCCAGATACTCGTGGGGGGTAAGATATAGCCGGTTATCGTGGCTACTTCTGGTGAGTGCAGATTCCTTGACTGAGTGGCACGTCGACACAAAAAGATATCTGAACATAAGGTTGAGTTTTGGAGCATATTCATGCCGTGGCGGGTCAAATGTGGATTACACCCCACCTCAATGTCTTCATGTTAGTTACGAGGTTCATTATAAGTATAATTAATATATAAGAGATGTAAGCTTTGAAACTAAGTTCCTTCGAAAAAATATACTGTTTTCAAAATCCATTGAATCAATTAATGCATTTTTTCATCAATACCAAATATTCTAAAATGAAAATGAGGAGCTTCGATTTGATTAATTGTTGGGGCAAAAAAAGCAGTCAACTATTGGCGTGTTTTTGTTGACAACTTCCACCATTCCTGGTTATTTTCCTCCCTTGTCTGTTGCATGATGCTTGTCCAAAAGATTTTAGTTCAGAAAAACTGGGCTAAAAAATTATACAAAGATCTTTCAATACCCAAATTAAAACGATGCGATCATACTCTGTTTATATGCACGGTGGAATGGTTTCCCGTGAAAGAGTATTAATGGCTTTTCCACCTAAAATGTATCTTCACAACTTTTAGCAAAATTTACTGTTGTTATTCGTCTCCTGATAACTTTCAATTATGCCTAAAAAAAGTTTTTGAAAAAATGTGGTATACTGGATTGCATCAATTCATACGTCCGTCTGTCCGTGGGGGCATTCCGTAACTTAATCAGTAGGAGGTGTGGCCCAACACAAAATATTTCCATTGTCTACGTACTGGGTATTGTTTCGTTAAGTAGTAATCCCATTTGTCCTAAAGAGGTAGGGGGTTGGGTTTGCAACATAAGAAAAAAACACTTATGGGTTAAATTTAAGGGCGTCTGTCCAGACTTACGCAGGGTCTTACAAGTCCATAACTCAGATATTGTTCGGATCTTAATAAAATTGCACATAGATATCTAGCATGACATGCCTTTCTGACACAAATCAAGTTGTGCGGCGCGCACATTCCACTCTTCTGTTGTCGCCCTTTTCCATTGTTTTCCATTGACAAATAGGCATTGTCCGTTCGCACGAACCTATAACGTTGGTAGCTGTCAGATCTTTAAGAATTCCTGAATGAATATTCAGCGTGACATGTACTTTAAACCACATGCCACGTTATGCTGTCCACACATTCCACTCGTGAGTTATGTCCCTTTTCTATTGAGAAATATTGTACGTCCTGACACGGCTCCATCCCTCAAACCGGTGGGGGTATGCCAGCATATTCGGTGAAATTTTTTGTTTTTCATGCAAAGTATGTTACGCGGTCTTGATTATAGGACTGGGTGATCTTTAATGCGAAATAATATTCACTGCATGGTAATTAAATTCAGCCAAGATGGGTTCGAATTCGTTATTGATATTTAAACATTCAGGCGGGCTGCATACATTTTTGCGTAAAGAAATAGTATCATTCAATGATAAGATGACTAATACACAACAAATTGATGGGGAGGGTTAGCAATAGTTTAATCCTACAGCCCGATTCATATTCACACAACCCAGTTGATTTGGGTTGCTTTTTAAACCTGACTTTAGCGTGCAGATAAGAAAGTGCAATAAATGCCCGTCTCAGTATATCGGTAGAATTCCACACCCAGGGAGAGAGTAACTAATAATAAATGATTTTTATGACGATGACCTGTTGAAAGCGCCCAGATGATCGAGCACCTTTACGAACGTATCTTGTATGTAACTGACATCACTGTCATAAAACTAATAAATTAGCTGTCGTGTAAGTATTTTATGAGTAGAAGGTGTATTTGTAGCGATATAAGTCTTTGATAAAAGCAATTAGGTATGTTCCAAATAGCCGGGCGATATAATAGAGTCGTCGGACACCAAGGTCCTACCCCCACCCCCACCCCCACCAAATTTAGTTATGGCCCTGTATCTAAGATAAAAGTTAGGAATTCGAAACCCTTAACGATGTAGCGTGGATGGAAATGCCAAACCTGTCGGCTTTCTTATGAGAAGGCCTATTATTTTTTATTGTCCGTTCTGATACGAATACGGTAGCATACTTTCAGGAACCGTTCATGCCAGGAATCAACTTTGCGGGTTGAAAGCATATAATTTGTGTGTTCTGTACACCACAACCTTCATTTTGATGTGGAACTTGTGTATATGTATTTGAATTTTATGAAATTTCAGGGTTGAAAACTTCATAGTAAATTCGATTTTCGTTGAATACTTAAGTGTTTGAATTCGGCGTCAGAATGTGTATGCTCCAGAAAATTTAATGCGCTAACGTTTGTACTGACACAACTTTGTACTTGGTTGTTGCTACAGTACGTGGAGAGTGGATTGTAACTAAATCACCCAAACTCTAATTTTCAAATTTTGTGCGTATCGACAAAAAATACAAGCAATGTTTCAGCCAATGGACCTCCGGGTATAACCCGGAGGTCCATTGGCTGAAACTTTGCTTGTGCTTGTTATGCCTTGCAACAAATTTGCAATTATTGCTTGGGTGGAATCTCCACTCTGTGGGTGATTTCGTGATAGTACACTCTCCACGTACTGTATGTTCGACATAACGTGCAACACAAAGCACGTCCGCGGGTTTTTAAAAGAGTACATTGTGGTATGTGTGACACAGGATAAACACGTGGTTCATGTTAACCCATTTTGTCCCTAAACTTCCACCTTTGCATTGCTTTGAAAAAGTACCCCCCCCCCCCTCCCCAGCCACCTCAAGGTTTTTTCTTCAACGAGAACTCAGACAACAATGATGTGGGCTCACCAATAAGCCACCTGCAGCTGTGTACAGGTATGTGCGGCAGTTATTATAAAAGTAATTTAAGGCCTTAATTGTTAACTCGCACGGACGGAAATACTCAAATAGAATGTCTGTCAGGAGACAAAATATCGGACGACACGCGACTGGTTGATGAATGGAAACACCATTTTTAAGAAATAAAATGACCATTGATTTTTAAAATTGGATATTTATCCAGTTGAACGGATGATATTGGGAAACTTTGTTTTGTGATGTTATGAATATTCACTTGTCATTTTGAGTTAGTGACGTTTATAGAGAAAGCGAAGGCAAATGTCAAGAAACTAGTTAACAACTAATGAATTGAGTAGAATGGATAACTGAGTAATAAGTTAAAATATAGAATAAATAGGTACTATTAGTTACGAGTAGAATAAGGGTTTTAACCACTTGGCTTGCCGAGTGGTTAAAACCCTTATTCTACGAGTGGCTTAAATCTGATTACCGACCCTAGTACCTATTTGTTTTATTGATACCATGCTCTTAATATATAATCGACTTTGTCATTTAAAATGGACAAAAAGGACACTTTCTATCGCAAACACACGGGTTTGTTTTGTTTACATCTGCGCCGGTGGGCAGTACTACCGGCTGTACGTGATTGCTTGATTGACAGCTGGACACATCGTCAAAGTTGATTGAATTTACCTTGCTTTTTCTGTCAAATTATTATTAACAATTCTTAAATTTTATTTTAAATATTTAATTGTAGGTATTTTAAACTTAATAAATCACTGCGCATAGTAGATAGTACCGCAAAGTGTCGTATGTTTGAATGAATCGCGAAGTGTGAATGTATCGAAGTTGGCAAATTGCGTCATGCCAAAGTTCAAGTTGGAAGAACTTTGGTGTCAATTTTTTTTTAATCGCAGTTGAAGCTTTACACCTGTAGTGGAGTTAAAAGCTAAACTTTAACATACAGGCTTTTCACAGGTACTAACATAGGCGAGCATGGTTCACACAGACTATTTCCTGCCAAAAAAACCGCCTTTAGCGGTTTGCACCCCAACAATTAATGGGTGATAAAAGTCTCCTGATTTATCCAGTTGGTTATTTAGTTATTTATTTAGGTTTAACGACACTTTAACAACCAGGGTCACATCGTGTCGGTGACAGTTTTACAGGTGGAGGAAGTCGGAGTACCCGGAGAGAACCACAGAGCAACGACGAGCAGCTGCCTGCTCCTCAACATTGTAACTCCGCACTGCAGCACAGGCAGGGTTAGATTGGTTGAAGACATGCGCACCATCGACGTGCAGTACGCCTTAGTACACGGCGTCATCGTGCCCTCATGTGGACAATCGGGGTTAAGTACCTTGCCCAATATCCAGTTTGTGGAAAATCGACAGAGCTTATAAGTGTAAATAAATGTTGAAGTGCATATTTTGAAGAACAATATTGGCAATAGCTGTCCTCCAAAAACTGTGAGAGAATATGAAAATAGAGTGGAGGCAACTAAAAGTATGTCAGTTGTGTTCAGTCCGAAATTGGACAATCATTGTGGCAACTTTCTTTTGAAAATATCAGCTGAGGTCAACCCGGTAGCAGAAATTATATTCATTTTATACACCGCCCTCTTTTCCTGGGGTACTAAAATCAGTGCTATAGTATTTGAGAAGTAGCTCGTTCTCCACTATGTTTTGGGGTTCTATTCCACTAAAAATGGAAGAAACAGTTCTTAAAACTCCAAAGTCGACAACATGGCAATTCTCAGGACAAATCCACCAACCATAATGGCAGTCACACTCAAAAAATAGAACGAAGCATTTGCCTTAGTATACAGGACTTCTTTTGCTTATAACAAATAATGGGTCTAATCTACTTTTCTTTTTATATAACAGAGAACGTGACAAACAGTTGACATATCGGAATTATCTATCTTGAACCAGACATTGCTCAGGATTATTCTAGAACGTCTTCTTCGTGTCGGTAAGCTTTATCTATCACCTCAGAAAGGTCTTAAATGAGAGTAATATTTTTCTAATCACTTACAAAGGTCATTAGATTTGGGAGGGGGGGGGGTGATCCTGGCCCTAGAAGGTGTGACCGGAAAACAAAATGGAGTGGTCGTTCTTACAATCCTTGAATCTTTCGGGGTTAAAATCGCCATTATTTACCCGAACGTGGTGACCTTTGGTGATTTAAACTGCGGATGACGCAGGATTTTTTCTTCTTGGAGATATTAATCCTTTGAACCCATGTGGTATCTTCCATGTCAGTTAAATGACAGCAATGGTGCAAATCCATATTCATATTTTGGAAATAGACCATTTGACATTTTCAACGTGCAGCCTTATGGCTGCACGTTGAAAATATTGATTGGTTTCACACACATTCACTTAGCAGCCATCTTACTTAACCCCCTGCACACTGATGTCAAAATATTCAAAGTTCAGGGTGCATATTTTTCCCATAATGCAACTGTAAATTTAACCAATTCAATCTTGTTTGACAGAGCTCATTGAGCTCTGTCAAACAAGATTGAATTGGTTAAATTCCCAGTTGCATTATGGGAAAAATGGCTACTTAAAATTTGGATATTTTGACATCAGAGTGAAGGGGGTTAATGAAATTATGAGGTATCATGTTCCTCGGCCGGAAAAGCGGGCTCTCGGGTTCAAAGGGTGGAACGTCTTCACACTGATGTCGAATGATCACATTTTCAGCTTGCGAGATTTGAGTATTTTTTTGCCCATTGTGCACTAGTAACTTCACCAATTCAATCTCGTTTGATGGGTGCGCGGTGGCTGAGAAGATAGAGATGCAGGTTGCAAGCCGAGAGGTCCTCTGTTCGAATCCCACCTGCGGCAACCGCTTTGTGTCCTTGGACAAGACACTTCATTCCAAATGCCCACGTGGGGGCACGGTGGTGTTGTGTACTAAGGCGTACTGCACATCGACGGAGCACTTGTCTTCAACCAATGCTAACCCTGCCCGTGTGGAGTTATTACGTTGGGGAGTCTGACAGTTGCTCGCAGTTTCTCGGTGGTTTTCTCCGGGTAGTCCGGCTTCCTCCACCCGTAAAACTGTCCGACTCGAGGTGTCGAAAGAGGCGTTAAACCCCAATAAATAAATATATAAATAAATCTTGTTTGCACTCATTGAGCAATGTCAAGCAAGATTGAATTGATTAAATTCATTGCTGCATTATTGGAAACACCATGCTTGCCATCAGCGTGGCAAGGATTAATTAATGAGTGTACTGACCTACATGAATTATGAATGAAATAATTGAAATTAATTTATGACGAGTAACGCCAATATCGTTCCCAATGGAACTCAAGAATAAACAAATATTCCGCGGAATATATTCAGGACGATTCATTGCAATTCAGCCCATGTGCCGAGGCAGACTGGCCGTATGGTAAACCGGAAAAAAATTCGGTTGGCCCTCCTTTGATGCAACCCAACACCTGTTGGTGCATGAAATGTCGTAAAACTGACTAACAGGTGAAATGAATCTACCTAGAGTGCAGGTATGTCGAAATTCTCTCAGTGTGGACTGCCATTGGCAGCCTAGTATGTAACTGATACCTCAAATGAAAGGAAACAGTGTTCTTTCAGTTTTAAAATCAATATTTTCACCCATTGGACCGCTCTATGGTCGACTCGCCCCCCCCCCTCCTCGCCCCCCCCCCCCCTCCACCACGATGCCAAATGAACGATGAAGATGATACAAAAATTCCATCACACTTTCCTCTATGTGGACGACCATTGATCGCTCAGATACAAGGAAGCCGAGCTTTTTCAGTTTGAAAAGTAAAAATGTTCTCATACCCCTGCCCCACCCCCCAGTGCATTCCCAAAAAATTTTCCTGGTCCAATCCGCCCCTACCCATGTGGCCGGCAATAATAATATTACGAGTATCATATTCAGCCTCGAGGGATGTGAAAGTTTAACCTGTGTAATGGGGATGTAATACATAGCAATACGACAATGATGGCTACAATCCGATTAATCAATCATAATGGGGACTATTTGGAGTGACCTATATTTCCCATCATGTGGATGTTATATTGGTTGTCTTGGGCGCACACGTCCCGGTAACATATATAAGCAGTTCCTCTGCCATTAGGTCTCCAAACAAAGCTCATGATCAGCTCCAATAGAACAAAGCCTTTGAGATCCGTCTAATTTTGAAACAATTTATCCATTAATATGTACCGGATGATAATAATAATAATAATAATTTCATTGTCTTTCATCCCCATATATGGGTATATGACATACATGTCCAATAGATAACATAACAAATTCAAGATGGCTGCCAGCCGCCATTTTGTACCGACGATGCAGAAATCTGTTTTTTGTACAGAACTTCCATATGAAAGCTCTGATTTGAATAATTTTTTGTATGAATGTTTAGTACCATGGGATACATCACATATAATACGGGTTTTTTTCTCGTGCTTAAATTGTGCAAATTAGACTAATTTTGATGTTTTTTGGTGTTACTTTCAGCACTGTAAGTGCAAATGCCAATACGGCTCGGGCTGGAGACCGTATTTATGAACCGATCTTTACGAAACTTCTTGGGTACCTTTGGTATCACCGTGGGACGAGAACGAGTGTTTTTGGGTCCGGTCCGAGATTCAAGATGGCCGATGGCAACCATTTTGTACAAAATTAGGTGCAATCAGATTTTTGCACAGAACTTCTATATGAAAGCGTTGATTTGAATAATTTTTTGTGTGAATGTTTAGTACCATGGGATACATCACATATAATACGGGTTTTTTTCTCATGCAGAAATTATGCAAATTAGATGAACTTTTGATTTTTTTCAGTGCTACTTACACACAGTAAGTACACACGTCAATACGGCTAAGACTAAAGACTGTATTTATGAACTGATCTTCACGAAATGTCTTGGGTACCTTTGTTATCACCTTGGGACGAGAACGAGTGTTTCTGGGTGCGGTCTAAAATTCAAGATGGCTGCCAGTGGCCATTTTGTACCGAAATTAGGTCTAATCAGTTTTTTGTACACAACTTCTATACAGCTCAGACTAGAGGCCATACTTATGAACCAATCTTTACGAAACTTCTTGGGTACCTTTGTTATCACCGTGGGATGAAAGCGAGTGTTTTTGGGTGTGGTCCGAAATTCAAGATGGCCACCAGCAGCCATTTTGTACCAAAATTAGTGCAATCAGTCTTTTGTACAGAACTTCTGTATGAAACTTCTGATTTGAATAAATTTTTGTATGAATGTTTAGTAACATGGAATACATCACATATTGTATGGGGTTTTTTTTCGTGCAGAAATTATTTAAATTAGATGAACTTTGATTTATTCAGTGCTACTTACACAATGTAAGCACACATGTCAATACGGCTCAGGATAGAGGCTGTATTTATGAACCGATCTTCACAAAACTTCTTGGGTACCTTTGTTATCACCCTGGGACGAGAATGAGTGTTTCTGGGTACGGTCCAAAATTTAAGATGGCTGCCAGTGGCCATTTTGTACCGAAACTAGGTCCAATCAGTTTTATGTCACAACTTCTATACAGCTCGTATTTGTGAATTGATCTTCACGAAACTTCCTGGGTACCATTGTTTTCACCTTGGGACAGGAACGAGTGTGTTTTGGGGTGTCTTTGTTATCACTGTGCTATGAGAATAAATATTTTGGGGTTCAGTCAGATCTACTCTGGGACTCAAAGTTTTCTTTCTAGTTTAGCATCTGACTGTCACCCACCTTTACAACACTGTACCTATACATTTGTTACAGGCAACGGTCAGTATTTATGTACAGACCGTTACAATACTTTATATGTACCTTTGTTATCAGGTCATTACCTAGATGTTTGTCATTGCTGTGTCACATACTATACATGTACATGTCTTTATCTTGACAAGTTGAGCTACAGTATCATTGACACTTTCATTTAAGGTTTATTGTGGTTCGACCTCCTACCTGTAGTTCAGGGATGGAGTGCAGTGCACATAATTTAGCCGAAATCATCCGAAAATTCTTAACCCCCGCCCAACGTAACGATCAAAAGCCGACTAGCGCAATATAGTTTGTTCTGTTTTCCAATTGATGATGATTGATAGCGTATTTCTGGTCAAGATTAACGTCTGATGAGTGACCGTTTATTTATGATAAAAATGTCGACATTAGCTCCAAGCGAAGCTTCAAACATTCGATGCGATTTGAAATCATCCCGACTATTCGATTCGAGTCGCGCTGTTTGGGAAATTTTAAAATAAATATACATTATCATGACCATGTGCTTGTCCTGTAGTTTCGAGGTCTTGTTTACAATCAGGTCGCAACGAGCCCGTCAGGGCGAATTGTAATCCGATTGTAAACATGAACGAGGTCATTATAATACATTTATCTAACTATCCCGTTACATAAAGCCCGTTTCCCCCGTTTTTCAGTCTAAATTGGGTTGGAATTGGTCAAAATGTTGCATTTCATATTTTAATGCGTAATAACAATGCATATGCAGTACGTTGAGAGTGTATTATCACTAAATCAACCGCAGAGTGGAGATTCCACCCATGCAATAATTGAAAATTTCTTGTAAAGCATAACAAGCACAAGCAAAGTTTCAGCCAATGGACCTCCGGGTTAAACCCGGAGGTCCATTGGCTGAAACATTGCTTATGTTTTTAGTCGATATATTCAAAATTTGAAACTTATAGTTTGGGTGATAAATCCACCCCGCGGGTGATTTAGTTACAATCCACTCTCTACGTACTGTATGTGATAGAGCGGTGTTTACCGGAAGTTGAATCTGTCTGAAACGGTATCGGAACAGGGGGCAGCTACCTTTTTTTCCGAGTTTTTAGGTGCAAATTAAGTTCATTATTAGATAATAATAATGATGCAATGTTAACGTCTAGAATCTACGGAAGCCTATTAGCTTCACGTCGTTTTTAGTTATTAAATTGTAGCAATAATTTAATAAATCGTACCTACAATTTAGCTAAATTATAGTTACAATTTAATAAATTGTAGTTACAATTTAGCTAAATTGTAGTTACAATTCAATAAATTGTAGCTACAATTTAGCTAAATTGTACTTACAATTGAATAAATTGTACTTACAATTTAGCTAAATTGTACTTACGATTTAATAAATTGTACTTACAATTTAGCTAAATTGTACTTACAATTTAATAATTTATAACTACAATTTAGCTAAGTTGCAGTTACAATTTAATAAATTGTAGTTACAATTTAGCTAAATTGTACTTACAATTTAATAAACTGTAACTACAATTTAGCTAAATTGTAGCTACAATTTAATAAATTGTAACTACAATTTAGCGCCTGTACTTTTATTAGTCAAGCTATTTAACTGGCCAATCGGGTTCGTTGTTTTGTTTTCGCTGAAAATGGCCTGAATTATCTCATTCATATAAGGGAGAAGGGCGTGCACAGTGGGTGGGGAGGTACAGTCATAATTATACAAAGTTGAAAATGGTTGCTTTTAAAACAAGAACTTGAACAAGTACTGGCTTCAAGAAAATTAATAAAAAAAATGCATAAATTGTTTGTTTACCCCCGTTGTCAGGGCAAAGCCAGTCTAAAAGGGAGGCGGCCCCATCCCCTACTTTCAAGTTCAAATATATGTGTGTATATTTCTTCTCTCTGTGTTGTAAGCACACATGTTTTAATTAGATAATTAGCCTTAGGCGATTCACAGTGGGATACTTCTCTGGCATATTACTAGTCAGCATGAAATGTTTCAAGCTATCTAAAGTCAATTAATATTGAAGTGACCGACATTTTCAGTCATCACGGTTATCAAGTCTATTATTTCTCGGGATACGCTTGATAGCAGAAATGTCGCTTGCCAGGTTTAGGCTTCTTGACATATTGCTATCTGGCCATCACAAGACGAGATATAAAGTGTGGGGAACAAGCTATTGGGGATTCTTGGGTTCCGACCGTTTAGGAGAGAGACTTGGGTTCCGACCATTTATGAGTGAGACGCCACCTAGGGTCTCGTGCGAGTGGAATTTCTGGGCAATCCACGAAGCTCCGGTGTACGCCGCTATTATCAGATTAGGTTGAAGTAAAAGGGCTGGCTACAAGCCCGGATTTCGAGAGTAGGTTACGAACCCAAGTAACGGCTAAGTTTAGATGTCATTAGCGAGGATCAGCTCGCACCTGTCTCAAAGTGTAGGCTATTGTATTGTGCTATTAACCCTTGTGAACGCAGATGTTGATCGCGTTATAGCCTGTTTAGTATCAGAGTGCTGTGAGTATCGACTCAGGGTCGACAGTGACAATTCGCGCAAGCTCGAGGCGCTTATTGAATTTGTGAGTTCCGCATGAACTCTGTGTATTTCAAAGGACAGGTACATCCAAGGAGGGTTCTATCAAACGACACATGAATAAGATATTTGACGTAGACTTGATAATTAGCCGACAGAGTGGATAAACTGAATCCAAATCAGAACTGTGTTGCCACAAAGTAACTGACATTGCTAGTCGGGATCCCCCGGCAGCCAGAGCTACAAATGCACACAGGTGGAACATATTAAGACTCTGTGCTTTAAGCTCCTGTTACGAGCCCACGACAGTGACACTTTGAGAGTGTACTATAGCGCCAGTACAGGGCTATAGATAAACTGAATTTGGTGAAAAACTATTAACCCCTGTGATAAAACTTCTGCCAGGTTGATCAAATTGTTAAATGTGTGGAATATGAAAATGAGTTTGTGTTGAATGTAAATAAAAGAATAGTTGTTACTTTAATCATTGTTTCCTTTCCGCAGCCTGAAGTGATTAGGAATCACACTTAACAAAGAACGAACCTATATTTCAAGTTCATTCGGCAGGGAAGAAAATCATAGTGTGGTCCCAACTCAGCTCAGTGAGCCGAGTTTGGCCCGTGCCCGGATTCCGATCCTCCTAGTTGGCTCGTCCCCCAATAATTTCAATGGCGAGGATAATAAATCCCATGTCGCCCTTCCCAGGTGGATAGAGGTGCTCTGACACCCGCGTGTCCCGCCCCTGACTGCTGAACAAATGCAGATAGCTTGGTTTTGCCCGGCGAGTTCATGATTTCACATCTTAGTCACATACATATCTGAATTCGATCCGGACTAAAGCACTCGGCGCCAAAATCTACTCCCATGATTTGAAATACCTTGGCTTTATTCTCTCAGCATGCAACCAGGACATTCATAAAACAACTGCAAACCTCACAAGTGACGAGAAGGTTAATTTTTGTTAGGCCTAATTAGTTATTGTGGTTTCATGACACTTTCAACGACCAGTGTTGTGTTATGTTGGTGACGTGACAGGTTTACGGATAGAGGAAGCCAGAGGGTTTATTCCCGTTTCGCCGATGAGGTTAAATAAACAAACCAAAACTAATCGCCGGTGGAGGTGTGAACAAGTTGTTAATCCCACTGATTGATATTAACTCTTCTTCACCGGCTGAGTTCATGGTCCCAAAGTGATTAACAATCAGTTAACATTGATCAACTGTAAACAACTAAAGAACTTCAAACATCTCAATAGTATATAATATGACCCTTCATGCTGTACATCAACAACATTTCCTTCAATTCATCATGGCAAGTGAACAAGTAAATGTTTCTTTCATCCCTAATAAGAGAGGTGGTAGACACTTAGTTTATGGTGGTTATAAATTTCGTGTGAAGTCTCAGAATCAACCAAATATACATTGGAACTGCGTTAAAAAAGATTCTTTAGGATGTCGGTCAACTATCAACACGAAAAACGATTTTATCAGTTCGCCGATGGGGCAGCATAATCATCCACCAGATATGGAGCAGATTGTAGCCGATGCTTTCCTAGCAGATTTAAAGAAAACCGTTCGACACGACAGCAAATCAGTGAGCGCACTTTACCAAGAGGAGCTTGGTTCTCTCAGATCGGATACCGACCCACTCATCATTGCTAAAGTTCCTACATTCTATAGCATCAAATCAGCATTATACAGGTCTCGTGCGAAAACCATACCGGCTCTTCCGAAAACTCGCTCAGCAATCAGCTTACCTGATAGTTACATGGAAACAACTGCAGGAGATCAGTTTTTACTGTCAGATCCAAGCGACGTCAACTGCCTCATTTTCAGCACAGCGTCAAACTTACACCTCCTCGACGAAGCGACTTCGTTTTTCTGTGATGGGACATTTGAGAAATCACCGAAACTCTTTTATCAGCTGTATACCATCCATGCTTTCGTCGACAATAAGATGTTGCCATTAGTCTATGGCTTGCTGCCTAATAAAACCAAGTCAACTTATATAAAATTCTTCAGCACCATACGCCAGAAGGCTTCATCTTTAGACATTCACCTACAACCAGCAACAATCTTTACTGATTTCGAAACTGCTGCACAAAATGCTTTACGACAAGTTTTCTCTTCTGCGACCATCAAAGGCTGTCACTTCCACTACGCCCAAGCAGTGTACAAGTATGCAACAGAAAAGTGCAGCCTCAGAGACGATTACAAGCAAGATGACAACATTCATGCGGTCGTTCGACGTGCTATCGGCCTTCCATTTGTACCACCACATATGGTCAGCGACGTATGGCTTCTTGTATTAGAGGCATGGGAAGAAGCGTTGGAGGAGAGAGACGTCGACCCAAGAGTTACCAAGTTCACAGACCACGTCACGACGAACTGGGTTGAGAGTAGCAACCTCAATGTGTGGAACCATCACGAGACTGTCGGCCCTCGCACCACAAATCATGTAGAAGGATGGCACAGCAAGTTGAAGAAGGCAATTGCCGGAACCCATCCTAACTTGTTCTTCTTAGTTGATTTCATTAAGAAAGAACAAGCATTCACAGAATCAACAATTCTGCAGTTGAGACATGGTGGGAAGGTGGCCCCACGAAGAAAAAAGTATCGTGCCATCGACAATGCTTTATCTTATTATAAAAGACTCTTTAGGGAAGGTCAGATTGACGCACTGTCATTTTTAGACAGAGTCAGTCGAAATTCGGGTTTTTAAAAAATGTGCTTTATGCCTTTAAATGTTCATATTATTATATTATACTTGCTCGTTTATTGTTATTTTTAGACAGAGTCAGTCGAAATTCGGGTTTTTAAAAAATGTGCTTTATGCCTTTAAATGTTCATATTATTATATTATACTTGCTCGTTTATTGTTATTTTTAGACAGAGTCAGTCGAAATTCGGGTTTTTAAAAAATATGCTTTATGCCTTTAAATGTTCATATTATTATATTATACTTGCTCGTTTATTGCGTTGATAAATCAATAAAAAAATTACATTACATTCAGTCGAAATTCGGGTTTTTAAAAATTACATTACATTCAATCAATTCGTCGTTACTTGTGAGTTTCCCTGTGGTACATGGGTTAAATTGATAAAAATTATCTCCCAACATCCAAATTAACAAATTATCGCGGCACTTCTTTGATCTGCGGATTACTGACACCTACCCCATTAGAATCACATCGGCGAAACGGGAAGACCCCAGCCAGAGTACCCAGAGAGAACCACCTAGTAACGATGAACACCTACCAGCTACCCAACATCATAACTTCACCCTGCAGCATAGGCAGGGTTGGAGCGATTGACAACAGAAGTAAGTCGATAGCAGTTTATATACCTCAATACACAGAGTTATCGTGTCCAATGTGTGCACTGGGATGAAATGCCTTGTCATTGAAGCAATGAGGGTCGCTCTTATGGCTTAACAAGCTTGAACTCAGAACCTCGAGCACAAAAGTCCATCCGTCTATCAGTGATTCACCAGTATCCCTAAATTTATCATAACAGTATCCTCATGGAATTAACTCGAATTGAGGATGACCTCCATATTTTACCAATTGAGAATGTTAGTTTTCCTTTACAAATGTTCAAGCATTTTAGAGCTGGGTGTGCCTTCAAAGACTGAAATTTTTCCGGGTCGGGAAAACATCCTCAAAACGCTTACCCTCTTTGGGACACTTTTTTTCTCACTACCGGTACTATAACACCCAAATCCTGCCGGTCTGAGTGTTATGATAGTGAGCCAATTTTAAGCTATCGCCCAAAAATGCCACGGCTTCCGTGTTTCCTAGGCTACACATATTACATCCCCTTTCTGTCTAACACTTTTTTTAATGCCCTTCCCCTCCCCCCCCCCCCTCCCGCTGTTCCAGTGATTTCGATCTGACCCCTGAACAACAGTGACCCCAAGCGAACCACCAATATAACGTTCAAGAGCGGGCGCCTCTTTCTTACTTAGCCCGTCAAATAAGCTTTTAGATTTAACACCCACCCTCTCATTCCCATTACAATCTTCTAAAATTCTATAAAAAACTCGCCGACTGATACTGTTTTAAACTCCTAATATTTGCCTCTCAAATTGACGATTTTCGACTATTTCAAGTGTAAATGCAGGATTGAGTAGTGAGCCATGGTACGTGCGAATGCCACCGATTGACCACTTAAATTGCAGCTACAATTTAGCATGACCAATAAAAGCACAGGCGCTAAATTGTAGCTACAATTTATTAAATTGTAGTTACAATTTATTAAATTGTAAGTATAATTTAGCTGAATTGTAACTACAATTTAGCTAAAATGTAGTTACAATTTAATAAATTGTAAGTACAATTTAGCTAAATTGTAACTACAATTTAGCTAAATTGTAGTTACAATTTGTTAAATTATAAGTACAATTTAGCTAAATTGTAACTACAATTTATTAAACTGTAAGTACAATTTAGCTAAATTGTAGTTACAATTTATTAAATTGTAAGTACAATTTAGCGAAATTGTAAGTACAATTTATTAAATTGTAACTACAATTTAGCTAAATTGTAGGTACAATTTATTAAATTGTAAGTACAATTTAGCTTAATTGTAGGTACAATTTATTAAATTCTAACTACAATTTAGCTAAATTGTAGGTACAATTTATTAAATTGTAGATACAGTTTAATAACTAAAAACGACGTGAAGCTGATAGGCTTCCGTAAGAATCCACCGCAGTGCTCTCTGACTTATATTATTACTCGTATCATAGGCGTACACACTCGTTGTTCATTCCATGACATTCTCAGCTCAACTTAACGGAGAAAACTGCTGGTGCTCCACATACGGGCACGCAAGTCAAGCGCCTCATGCGGTCCCTATTTTACACCTGGTGAACATTCCCAACGTTCACAGCTGGCACGTGATTCAACATCGCAGAGTCACACACTTAGCCACTACCACGAGAAGCACCCATCCAAGGATTAACCGGGTTCGACGTTGCTTAACTTCGGTAATCTACCGCGAACCGGTCTCGCTTCGTCAATGCTCCCAAATTGTTCAAAATATCCTTCTAAGTGCCTCACTGTATGGAAACCACTCCATGTGTTTTTGTTTAGAATCTTCCGGTTGAAAGACAATGACAAGATCGGGCGCAGGGGTAAGTATATTTTATTGATCATTTTCTACACACTTGTTACCAAACATTCTCTTAACTGTCCACGTCTATTTGTAGATACGCGATCTACTTTCGCATTCTGCGTGGAGCTGGGCTCAAATAGCTTATTTTATCTCTCAAAGGTCAAATTTTGTCTACCTCGAAATGAGAAAACATGATTTTTCTGCAGATCGTTGTCGTTGCATGGGAGGTTTTGTCAGCGTAAAAGCAGGTCAGTTGGCAACTTCAGCAATTCCCCCTTTCAAATATTGTCTAATAGAACGACCGCGTCGGCCATCCTCTCTCCTTTCATTACTTTTCTGAGACGAGTAGATGCGCATGGTGTATGTGTTTAGAAAATTAACTCTGTACGGTTGATCGAATATAAAATGTTTTTAAATTGTACGGTTCAGCTGGAGTAGGTTAGGGTTAGGGTCAGCCTATACTTTTCTTAGATACAAATACACAATTAAACATACGAGTTGTGACTTTAAAAAGAAATTCAGTCAAACAAAACACTGGAGATGACCAATATATATATAGGCGGGACTTGCGAAAATGTTAAAAAAAACTAGAACCACTTGGTACTGGCTGAAATCACTGCTGCGCGTACCAGAAGTGTAATTCCATTTCACTTGAACAGGATAAAGAATGATCGCCACGTTAGTTCAATAACTGTTGGCTCACACTGTGAACACAACGTTTAGATGTTAACCATTCTTTCTGTTGACTGTGTTACCTAAAACATAGCGTATATAGATATATAAGAACATAGCATAAAACTAACTTCATAAAAAATAAACTTGGAAGCAGCAAGACTGATCGCTGTTATCCGACATCCAGTCAAATAAAGCTAATTAAACAGACGACTGTGTTTTTGTTAGTCCAAGCGAGACTGTTGAGCTGTAATGTTCCCTTTAGTATTGCGCGAATGTGTTTTCAATTTCTTGTGTTTGGCCAAACTCGAGCGCCAACTAAAGCCAACATTACAATTAGTCTACCAGTAGGTTTGCTGATATTGGTCACGGTTTACCACGCATGTGCTCCTTTTCTATGTCTCTCATTGAAGCGAGCAGCCCAAAGACACTGCATTTTATGTTCTTTTCGCGCTCAGTTGGTCCGTGTACTCTACCTGTGTCCCGTAAGCGAACTTTTATAAGAATAACGGGCCTTACAATTTTGGCTTGTGAAAGGGTACGTATCGTGATGACGACTGACGAGCCCCGCGTAGTAGTGAGGTTCCATGAAACCCTGAGGTTCCGCTTTATAGTTTCGCACTGTAGCACAGGTGTAAAATCCTAAATAAAAGGCATATGCTGAAACTAATACCATGTAAGTTGGAGATGTATTCTTATCAGATATATGATTATATTAGGTTATTTAAGAAATAACTGTTGTTTTCCTTCGGTTTATGCGATATCAACCGAAAATTTTCAGCACAGGCTGAATCATAACTCGCGTATTGTTTTCCTTCGGTTTATGCGATATAAACCGAAAATTTTCAGCACAAGCTTAATCATAACTCGCTACGCGAGCAACGCGAGTTATGATTAAGCTTGTGCTGAAAATTTTCGGTTTATATCGCATAAACCGAAGGAAAACAAGTTATTTCTTATAATTTAATCCGGCTGTAATGTTAAAATATAAAAACTATGTGTACGTGAACGAAAAACTTTTAATTTTCGCATAAGACAACAGTCAAACTCAGGAAAGTGTGCCACAAACAGTTCACGTCAGTCATTGTCAAATTGTTTGTTGTTTTGATTTTCGATCGCAGACGACAGATATTTAGCAAGTCACGTAACAATATCATTAAAAACATTTTTTTAGGTTCCCCCAAAATCATGTTTGGGTATATGATCTTTTATTCGTCCCCCACGTCGGTATATTTTATGAAATTCAATTGTTCCTGAGAAATTATCATTATATTCTTGCTGACTGGAGGCGATGAAAAATCGATCATTCATCTTTGTTTAGAAGCTAGTTATCCATCTATCAGTCTGCCGTCACGCCCTCACGGTGACAATTGGATTGAGTGGGCGGGGCTTCCATAGTCTTCAAAGTTGGGTCGGATGTACGAACGTGTAGCGACATTCCAAATCATGACGTGATTTGGTTTATACGATTTTGACGACTTTCACGCTGTATGCTTTCAACCAATCAAACGCAGAGGCGGGCAAATGATTAAATTATTTATTGGACAAGAGCACTTGGAGTTTTGGTCATATGGTTGGAGTCTGATGCATAGGGGTAAATTACTAGAGGAATTATGGAAAACATGGCTTCGAAAAATTAACTACGTTATAAAATGTCATTTTCCACGGAGTTGTTATCAGGCATGTAACTAAAAATGAGACGGACACATGATGTTTTTGATCGAGTTGTGTTAACAACCGAGATTCATGGTTTGGCGACGGTCCGGTGTGCGTCCGGGCGGGCGTTACTGTTAGCGAAATAACTTGAACAAACATTCCCCGGTTTGCCTAATATTTACCAGACAGGTCTTTTGCAATAATCTCTCAAGCGAGTTCGAAAACTGGCCCATTCTGATTTAGCCTTACAGAGTTATGGACCTTATTTAGTCAATTTTTACGAATTTTAAGCTCGTTACTTGTCATTAGAACAATAACTTGAACACACGTTCTCCGATTTGACTAATATTTGCCAGACAGGTGTTTTGCAATAATATCTCAAGCGAGTTTGAAAACTGGCCTGGCCCGATTTTTCATTACAGAGTTATGGGCCTTAATTAGTCAATTTCTTTTACAAATTTTGAACTCGTTAGCGCAATAACTTGAACAAACGTTCTCGGATTTGACTAATATTTGTCATACACGTCTTTTGCAATTATATCAAAAGCGAGTTCGAAAACTGGCCGAGCCCAATTTTTTGTTACAGAGTTTATGGGCTTTAATTAGTCAATTTTTACGAATTTTGAGCTCGTTAGCGCAATAACTTGAACAAACGTTCTCCGATTTGACAACCGGCATATGATTGAATTTAATTTATTTATTGGGGTTTAACGACACTTTCGACAGCCAGGGTCACTTCGTGTCAGACAGTTTTACGGGTGGAGGAAGCCGGTATACGCGGAGAGAACCACCGAGCAACGGCGAGCAACTATCAGACTCCCCAACGTACTAACTCCACACAACCAGAGTTAGCATTGGTTGAAGACAAATGCACCATCGACCCGCAGTACGCCCTAGTACACACGTGGGCAATTGGGATTAAGTGTCTTGCCCAAGGATACAACGCGGTTGCCGCAGGTGGGATTCGAACAGAGGGCCTCACGGCTTGCAGTTTGCATCTCTACCTACTGAGCAACATATGATTGATAACCTGGATATGGACATACAACACTCTCCAATTGCCACCACAACTCGACACCTGCATCTCCGATGCGCACCTCTTGTTTTCATGTTTTAGAAACAGGGGATGATATGCTCCAGCGCAGGTAAGTGGGGGGTCGTGGGAAAATCCAGCTTTTGAGGCTGCTGGGTGACTGAAAATAACTGGCTTCAGCATTTTTTCATTGAAGTTTCCAGGTTGAAGCCTTGCATTAGACATTAAATTATTTCACCCACATCCAAATTTATTTCTTCTTAATCAGATAGTGTTGTATGTTTTAGTTAGACAACTAAGTTAAAGAATATTCGCCGTTGAAGAGTGTGTATGGCATGCCCTTTTTAGAAATGCCTGAAAAACTGTGGAGCGGAACCTGATCACATATACTGGACTGAAAATGATAACATTCAAAATGTGGTACAATGTGTTTTAGTATAACTATCCTTTCTAACAGAGTTTTCCACAGACATGACAGAAGCATAGTATACTTTAATATTCAGAGTCTTGTCTTCCGTTACAACGCGATATCGTCTCTTCCCCAGACCCGTTGTCTACATGGAAAGACTCATCCATCCCTGCTATTCCCTTGTATCTCTTCCTGCGGTATTCTGAAATAGATGTATGACAAAAGGACCCATCTGACAGTAGAATATAAAGAAACTTTTGTTTCCGGGTTGTCTTGGCAGTTTTAGTCCCCGCTAAACGCGTCAATCCAAGGGGTGAAGCAAAGGCAACGGGACGCATGGTGTATATGTCGTCCTCTCTCTCTTTCTCTCCCCCCCCCCCCTTCAGCAATTATGTCCACATCGATGCTTTAAATGGGGACTACAGAGCTGAAATAGTCACAATTTTCTTGAAAATGGATCATAATTGCAGTCGTTAATATTTTCATCCTGTAAACAAGCATTCTTTCTATCAGACACTAAGAGAATGATTGAGAACGTTGCTTACTCCTTGCTACATGTTGGCAAAATATGATTGAGTGTGGTCTGCGATGAGAAATCGCGTTCAGGGATTGTTACCCGCGTCTGCAGAAAATCTGCGGCGAGTTGAAGAAAATGTGAGAGGTCTCCGAATCATTCAAGCATACGAATGGATACTGCCAACTACAGCTTCAGTCGACTCCATTCCTTGGAATACTTACAGGTATTCTGCTACCAAATATCATCAAACCACAAAAATCGCTTGACCAGTCGATTTAGGATAGAGAGAAAGCTTTTCCCCAATCTTGGGGAAGACGCAAAATCGATTATTGCTTCGCCAAAGGCTATCGTTGTATCTTAGAAGATCGCGCCCTTAATCCCATTCCCTCCTCAAACTCACCCACATTTCTACTGCTTTCGGCACATTTGGGGGCAGAGACAGAGATATAATCACACTGCTCAATCAAAAACCGGATTCTTAGAGTAAATATCGGATTCTCAGAGAATACTGTGAATTCTCAGAGAAAAATCGATAGCCGCTAAACAAGATTTTGACCAACACATTTACCGTTATCCAATAGTTCAACTATCCCCTGGAAGTCCTGTTGGCGAAGAGTGTCTGTTGCTGTCTATTAAATGGGAAAATAGGCTGAACAAAATGGGAGGGTCCGCTGAATTTTTGGTTTTGCTTCAGTACAAGTGGCCTTTTATCAAACTTTCGGGGTTTTCATATTGACTTATAGGCTTATAATCACCGCGGAACATCTTTCCAATTGAGACGCCCAGGTTACATGCCCTTCATTGATCCGAAATATTGAAAATTTTACGATTTCTTGGGGATGGTGTAAAACAAGAAAGACAACGCGGCGTATCAGATATATGACAACGGGGTTTCAGGACGACAAGGGAAGTTTTACGTCAGCTGAAGCCACTCCGGTGAGGCGGAATTCGAACCTTTTTAACCAGTATCACAAATCTAAATGTTATATTTCAGTTCCTGATATTAGAGGGGCATCCGCATGACATTTCAGACCTATACAATAACCAAATCTCGGCGATTTCTACATGTAGTTTCTGGCATTTTGAAGCTGGTATAATTTATGTTTTCAATCAATCGGGACATGCACAAATACAATTTACTCAGGTATGAATATACTGCAGAACACGTCGTCAAGTCATACTGGCCGAAATGTATCTCATCGAACATTTTCTGTTGAATATAGGGGTAATTGTTTATTTTTAAAAATAATTATAACGAAATGAAATTAAGTCAATATGAATAAGAAAACATTTCAAATAAGCAATGAGAATGTAATATTTTACGTGTTGGGTAATTATGTGCTAATGATGATTAGAAACACGACAGGAAATGTAGCAAATAGACGAAGGTGTTTGCGATACACGTCATTAAGCAGACGAATATAAGAAATCAGTTAACCCTTTACCCAACGGTAACGGCCAAAACTGGCCAGCGCTATTCTAAAAAATCGCCAATTAATTTTCATTATTTTTTCATTTTTTATCTCAAAAACATAGGTTATGACCCATCATTGGAACGAGCTCGTCGAGCTCGTTCCAATGAGGGGTCATAACCTATGTTTTGGAGACAAAAAATGAAAAAGATTAGTTATTCAAGAATTTTTTTTGCAAGTGTCGTCTGCTTTTCATGTTAGGTAAAGGGTTAAGTCTAAACTGATGGTCAAATGTAGAAGATTGACCGTCCCAAGAACATCACATGGGTCTTCACAACTGTTATGCGTAAACATGTAAGTTGGGAACATCAAATACAATTAAATAAAATAAGTGAACAAACAAACCTACACATTGGTGAGCGAATTAAACAACGCTTGATTGTCACTGTGACGATTAGTGTAAACAATTATTCATCCCCTGAGTTCCAATGTGTTAGGCACATGGAACACATTGGAACTCAGGGGACGAATTATTGCCAATTGGAATTTCGGTTTTGTCGAGAAGTGTCACTAAGAGAATGGCATTTGATAACAGTCTACAAAGTAACACAGAAAATTGATTCATCACAGCTGAATGAACTAAACGGGGGCATTTGGGGACGTTCTTTTGTTAGACTGGTCGGTCGCCCGGGTTATGGAAGACCTCGACAGTCTGCAGCCAAGTCGATGTCTTTCGGTTTTGCTCCGTGTTGTTTCCGAGTAGCCTGTAAGAAGCCCATCAATCTCCCATTGAGGGGTAAGAGACTCCATAACGTGGCTCCGGTCGCCAGACTGGAAAAACTCCTAAAATACCCGAAGTTGCTACATTGCATTTTTCTGCTGTATCAGAATATACTGATTTATGCTTGGCGAGCTGTGGGATACCAATTCAAATCAGTATTTTTCTCTTCAAACTTTGACATCCGAAATAAACGAAATATAAGAGTGATTGTTTTTGGTAGCAGACTTAGCTTTTCTACATGCGAATCACTATATATATCAATTTCAGATCAGATAACGGCTGTATGCATTACTGAGTATTGCCAGAATCTGCTTGTAGAAAGCGCCAAGATTTGGTTAATGTATAGGTCTAAAATGTTATATGGATGCTCCTCGGATATCAGGAACTGAACTATAACATTTAAATTTGTGAAATTGGGTAAAAGGATCGAATTCCGCATCACCAGAATGGCTTCAACTGACGTCAAACTTCCCTTATCGCCCTGAAACCCCATTGGCACTGTCTGCAACGCCGCCTCAGCCTACAAGTCTATATGAAAGCCCCTCATTTTTTTTTTATAAAAGGTCACTCGTACTGGTGCAGAGCTAAAAAATGCAGAGGACCATCACCATTTTGTGCAGCCTATGTTTCCCATTTAATGGACAGTAACAGATACTGTTCGCGAACAGGACTTCGAGGGGATAGTTAAACTACTGGATAAAGGTAAATGTGCTGGTACCTTCGTTTCCATATATCTTCTCTTTCGATAAAAATGTCAAAATCTTGATTAGCGGCTATCGATTTTTCTCCGAGAATCTTATAGTATTCTCTGAGAATGCTATATTAACTCTGAGAATTCGGATTTCGATTGAGCAGTGTGATAATGAAGACCTTTGTAATCCAGATTGACTTGGGTGCTCAATTTCAGTTTCTCAGGTGATTGTAGCGACAGACAGATCAACCGTACACACGTTGTTTATAAGGTAAACTAAACGCGTACACCATGCATATCTACTTGTCGCAGAAAAGTAACGAAAAGAGAAGGGATGGTTGACGCAGTCGTTATACAGCACGTGGAGAGTGGATTGTAACTAAATCATCCGCGGAGTGGAGTTATCACCCAAGCTATAACTTTCAAATTTTGTACATATCGACAAAAAACACAAGCAATGTTTCAGCCAATGGACCTCCGGGTTTAACCCGGAGGTGCATTGGCTAAAACTTTGCTGGTGCTGGTTATGCTTTGCAACAAATTTTCAATTATTGCTCGGGTGGAATCTCCACTCTGTGGGTGATTTAGTGATAATACACACTCCACGTACTATATTAGGAAGTATTTGAAAGGGCTAATGGTTGAAGTTGCCAAATGAAGAGCTATAACGCTTACAAATCCCCCTTCCCCCATGCAGTCGAAAACGACAACGATTTGCAAGAAAATCACGTTTTCTAATTTCGAGGTAGACAAAAAATGACTTTTAGAGATAAAATAAACTTTTTGAGCTTAGCTTGCAGAGCGTGAAGTTAAATCGCACATCTACAAATGTACATGGAACAGCTATTTGAAAGTTTGGTAACATATGTGTCGAAAATCATCAATAAAATGTACTTACCCCTGCGCCCGATCTTGTCAAAGCCTCTCAACCGGAAGAGTCTAAACAAAAACGTCCGGAGTGGTTTCCATATAGTGTACCTTCTAGTCATGTAATCTTCTTCTATCATCATTGTCCGGACAACAAAAGCTCGTTTTGGGCTATACCCCACAAAAGGATGTATAAAACATTTTACTAATGTTTGTAGGATAACTTTTTCAGCTGATTCCAAATCCGACTGATACTATTCTCTAATTCGTGTGTAAACTGAGATATTTAACCCTTTTCAGACCTACCAGATTAACCCTATGAACCCTGGTGGTATCTTCCATGTCAGTTCAATGACATCAATTAGATTTCATTTTCATCATTTGAGGGTAGATCAATTAATATTTGCAACGTGCAGCCATCGGGCTGCCCGTCGAAAATATTGATTGTCTACCCCACACATTCACTTATCAGATATCCCACTTAATAATGAAATTATGACGTATCATGCCCCTGGGCCGGAAAAGCGGCCTCTCATTTTCAAAGGTTTGAGTCAATGTGATATTTCAGCTTTGTTATACAACTTTGCTTTACATCTAGGTTATGTATGTCGGTGAAATACCAGATTGTTTTGTTTTTGGTAATTTGGTTGGGTAAAAAGCGAAAATTTGATTCATATTTGCCGAACAATCACTAACTGTTTTGATTTTAGTATTTGTCATTTATTTATTTATTTATTTATTTATTTATTTATTTATTTATTTATTTATTTATTTATTGAGGCTTTAAAGACACTTTTGACAGCTAAGATCACCTCGTGTCAACAGTTTTACAGTACACCGAGAGAACCACCGAGCAACCACGAGCAACTGTCAGACTCCCCAACGAACAAACTCCACACAAGCAGGGTTAGCATTGGTTGAAGACAAGTGCACCAAAGACGCGCAGTACGCCTTAGTACACAACGCCACCTTGCCCCACTTGGGCAATTGCGATTTAGTGTCTTGCCTAAGGACACAACGCGGTTGCCGTAGGTGAGATTCGAACTGAGGACCTCTCAGCATGCAGCCTGCATCTCTACCAACTGAGCCTCCGAGCTCCCTTAGTATTTTTCAAGAACAAACGCAACAATAGAGTCTGTAAATATGTTTTATTATTTTTCACGGATGAATGTGACCATTTATTCCTATTCTGATTCCTAACACTCTAGAAATGTTGAGCGAGTCCTTTAACGAACTATTTTATAACACGAAATGTGGCAGAGATTTGCA
Organism: Pictodentalium vernedei; assembly: GCA_031216915.1. Taxonomy (NCBI): domain Eukaryota; kingdom Metazoa; phylum Mollusca; class Scaphopoda; order Dentaliida; family Dentaliidae; genus Pictodentalium; species Pictodentalium vernedei. The sequence continues at coordinate 558,350,697 of CM062295.1, read as the reverse complement.
AAATAAGGAAATTTCACTGATTGTTGCTAACGAGTATCATTGTGTTGTGTGTGCATGAAGTAAGATGGATTTAAAATTGCAATAGGTCTTACCCACCAACAGATATCTCAACTATTAAAAAATTGTAGATTATTGCATGAGTCATCCTCATAGGCATTTTCTACAGAGATCAACGTGTGTCGGTTAAAACTTCATCGACAATGGCTCAAAGATCTGCAACCGGCTTCTGCAACTGCACAGCTACAGAGCATACACTCACATGAATTCTCAGAGATACCACTACACTTTATTACCTTAACCCAATGAACCCTAGTGGTATCGTCCATATCAGTTCAGCTGCAGCAATTGGAAGAGTCCATATTCATTATATGGGGGAAGACAAATTAATATATACTCTCCCAAAAGAGAAAGTGTGCATGCTAAAAAATAACACTAAAAAGAGATATATATCATTTTCGTTCATGGAAATTTTGTTCAATCACAGATGAATCAATTTGTGATCAACACGAGAAATTTCATTACGCTACGACGAATACTCTTGGTGCCATGGAGAGTCAAAGACACTAAGGGTCAAACACAAAAGTCACACACTCAATATCTGGTATGACCTCCGTCTGCATCGACTACTGCTGTGCATCTACGCCTCATGGAAGCAAACAAGTTAGCATGGAAGTGTTGTGGGATGTTGTTCCATATTCTGATAAGCTGTCTTTGGAGTTCCACAAGCGTTGACGGTGCATGGGGAAGCTGGCGTAGCCCCATACGTCCCATACGTGCTCAATGGGTGAGATATCGGGCGAATTTGCGGGCCAGGGAAGAACATCCACTTGTTGTTGCTGCAGATGCTGTTGAACAACACGAGCTGCGTGGGGTCGGGCGTTTTCTTGCTGTAGAATGACACCGGGGCCGTGACGTAACGTCAAAATCGGACGAATTGCAGGTCTTCGAGGACGTAAGCCGTATTCTCTCAGCCGGTTGATTACTGTTTGAGGATGTATCCGTCTCAGGTTAGGGATGTTCCTGGCTGTCGTCGTTGCCGTTTGTTGCCGGTTTCGGAGATGGACGACACGGATATACCGATCTTGTGCAGGGGTGGTAACTCGGGGTCTCCTGGAGCGGGGTCGGTCTCGAACGTCATCATGTTGTGCATGTCGAAGGACTAGCCTGTCTACAGTGCTACGGTGGCAGTTCAAATGCTGGGCAACCTCTCTGTGTGTTCTGCCAGCTCTAATCATACCCAGGGCAAGGACACGTTGATTCATTGTCAATCTTGGCATGCTAATGTGGAGTCGTTTTAACAGCTGCGCAAGTTTGAATGTGAGCGATATGAAGGCCTTACTTTAGTGTTTAAATACCCAAGGATTCACACTGCTGCATGAATTTTCAGACTCTCCACGTGCAAAACATGCCTTTTCACAAACATGCAGCACGTCATTTAACGTTAATGCAATGTTAACGGGGAAAGCTGTTTTTGTGTTCAATATAACTTATTCATGAACAGGTTAACACTCTTTACACCTACGAAATTATTTTTTTGGAGTTTGATCAATTTCTGCAATGCACAATTTCTTTTTTGGGCGAGTATATTTTGAACGTGCAGTAAGTTGAAAATATTGATTGGACTACCCCACACACTCACTTAGTAGTCATCTTACTTAATGAAATTATCACGTATCATGCTCCTGGGCCGGAAAAGCACCTCTATCGGGCTTCTAATGGTTAATAAATTAAATAAGCAGTGACTTGGAGGGCTATACCGAGTCCACCTAAATACTGTTCTATTGGGTCAGCCACTGGAAGTTTCCATTGTGGGACAGTGTACCAAAGCATCGATTGGAAATGGGCTCGTTTGGCATTTTCTGAGAATGCTTTACTTCGTGGAAGAGCTGACAACTTCGGTGCATTTGCCTGTGTCTTTGCGGCTTTGTTAGACCACACCTTAAATCTGGTACCATACATGACTTTCGATGGATAGCCATAACAGCTACTAATGAGCATAGTCGCCTAATGACAAAGTGTATCCAAATCAGCATCCGATTTGCATGTTTGATCCAGAGTTAATAACTGTCGTCGATAAATATTTGGTGTCTCGTCAACATACATAACCTAACTGTAAATCCAAATTTTACTACAAAAATATTGGGTTGATCAGAAAAGGGTCAATTATCTCAATTTGCTTAAGGGTTACAGAGTAGCATCAATCTCATTCCGAATGAGTGCGAATAGTTACCATAGAAACTCCCTTAAAATGAAATGTTTTACGCGCCTTTTTGAAGGGTACGCCCCCTGTCGACCGGACTACCGGGTCTCCTGTACAAGACACCGGGTGATAGAAGAAGAGTTCAAGCTGATTCCGCCTCTGAAACTACTCAGATTCCGTTTCAAGAACATTCTATTGTTTTGACAGATTTGCCCAAACAGGCGAGTTGCCGTTGAAAACAATACTTGATCCTGTTACACGAAACATTCTCTTCTCGGTTCGGATTACATTATCGCAGTTCAGCATATTGTCTGTGGTAAAGTGACGGGCGATTAATCGGTAACAGTTACAGTTAAACGGTTACATCCCAAACTTATCTCGTCATGAAAATCGACAAAGTTATCTCCTCTGAAATTATTAGAAAAGCGAGCTTCCTTTTGTCACTTCTAATAAACGAAAACAACAGACAGTTGTCGAAGCTGTCTGTTGTTTTTGTCTATTAAAAGTAACAAAAGGAAACTTGGCTTTTTATCGCAAGTCAATTAGAAGCAACTGGTTCACAGATAATCCGTCATTAAGAATATCTATAAGCATTACACCTACCAACACAAAGTAATTGTCGGATTGTCCACGTACGCTGGCTCTTTGTTTTGCGAATGTGTTTTTACAGTAATTTGCAAGTTTTTTATTCCTCCTGGGAAAAACAGCAGATCTACCCGTCTAGACTTTTATATTGATGGAAAGGACAGTATATGTATTATACACTATTAAACAAAAGTAGGAGATATTTGATAAAAGTGAGATATATGAAGAAATATATTTGTATTTTCATCAAAAAGACAGTTGAGGCATTGCACTGTCACATCTGGTGAATGATTTCAGCGATAGTTGGGTATCTGACAAGCACACATTCCACGCACTGAGCTGTAGAAGACATGGCCAGTCAGTCAGAGAATTTACCACATTCAGTCCAAGACCTCAATACCTTGTAAATCCTCTTTGGTTCTCGAGACAAGCACGGATCCGACGTGGCATACTCATCACCAAACTTCCAATATCAGCTTGACTGATGTTATTCCATTCTCCTTGCAGTGCAGCGGCGAGTTCCTGGACATTGGTTGCGGTCTGTTAGCGTTGTCGTAGACGCCTGCTAAGCATAGCCCAGATGTGCTCGATTGGTGAAAGGTCTGTACTTAGTACTAGCCAAGGCAGTGTAGCGATGTTATGTTCACGGGGGAACTCTGTAGCGACACGGGCCCTGTGTGCTCTTGCATTGTCATGTTGGAAAATGAATCGACGGCCGTGACGTCGCGCAAATGGCACCACATGAGCTGCTAACATGTTGTCGCGGCAGTACTGCCCTGTGACATGCCCTTGGATAACATGTAATGCTGTTCTGCTTGTCATGGTTATGCCTCCCCACTCCATAACCGATCCACCACCAAAACAATCGTGCTGCCTAACGGTTACGTCATCGTATCGTTCGTTCCTCCGCCACCACACTCTGTTTCGCCTGTCGTGGAAGTCGAGAGTGAACCTCGATTCATCGGAAAACATGACGTTGCTCCACCGCCGATTGTCCCAGCGCTTTCGTACTCCACACCAATTACGCCTTGCTGCGATGTGACGTTCAGTCAAACGTGGAATTATTCGAGGTCGTCGAGCGTACAAATTCCAGCTGTGTAGGCAATTTCGGATAGACTGACCACTGACTCGCACATCTGTCGCTCGGTGCAGCTGCTGTCCAATTTCTGAGGCATTTTGATGGTGGTTACGTAATGCTGTGGTTCGGATGAAACGATCCTGGTTAGCAGTTGTCGCTCTTGCACAACCTGACCGACGTCTGTCATCAACATTGCCTGCCTGACGATAGCGTAACCACAACCTGCTAATCATCGATTGAGTGACGTTGAGAATCTGAGCAACTGCACTCTGTCGGTTGCTAGCTTCCAACATGCCAACGACACGTAAACTTTCGTCACGTGTCAGTCTTCGCACACCTCAAAAGTTACGTTTCGACCAGAAACTATTGATGAACGAGTTTATGCCAAGAAAAGAACGATGAGACCTCCGAAAAATCTCGTCCAGTACAAATGAAAATTTTACCCCACAGACATTAAACCGGCGCTCGTGCGAAAAACCAGCACGAAGTTTTCGCGTGCCGGTGACATTCATGATCCACACTAAACTTGGTAACATATTGATGTGTCCAATCACGCGTATCCAATACTACAGTTAAAACTAGAAGTCCTGTCGTGAACTGTGCGCTTATCAAGGCTTAATTGCGCGTAGGAATTGCGCGTAATTTCCATATCGAATGGCATCCAAAGCACGACAGGTTCTCCTGGTTACTCATAGCAAACATAGGCAATGTTTCTGCCAATGGACCTCCGGGTTACCATTGGCTGAAACATTGCTTGTACACAGGCCACAGGTACAAAATTTGATAGCCTTACTATGATCCTAACGCGTAGATTAACGCGCCGATCGACGTGCTATTTGTGCGCATTTCATGACAGGACTTCTAGTTTTAACTGTATTTTCCGAAAATATCATCAGGTTGGATATCCACTGCTGATATAATAAACTGAAAAAAGTTACTGAACATCAAAAAATGGTGAAAGCGCCGTTTTCTAATTTTTAACCCTTTACCCAACGTAACGGCCAAAACCGGCCAGCGCTATTCTCAAAAATCGCCAATTAATTTTCAAAATATTTTCATTTTTTGTCTCAAAAACATAGGTTATGACCCCTCGTTGGAACGAGCTCGTCGAGCTCGTTCCAACGAGGGGTCATAACCTATGTTTTTGAGACAAAAAATGAAAAAATTTAGTTATTCAAGAATTTTTTTTGCAAGTGTCGTCTGCTTTTCACGTTAGGTAAAGGGTTAAATGGGTTTCAACATATAATAACAGTCAAACGCTCAAACTGATTGGGAAAAAATGTAAAAAGCCAGCGTCTGTATTTTTATACAACTCTACAGGAAAATGCCTGAAGCTTGTGAAATAAAGCGCACATCGATAATACAAACATTTCAAAATGTCAATTTGTATTTTAAATTCCCATACCCTCAGTGTTAAATTTACTGACAACTTTAGAAAAATAATGGGAGCTAACAGTCCTGTACGATCGGTTACAGAATTCACTCAACGTTTCAGAACCACAGGCGTATCTTCCAGGAGAGGGAGGAATGCCCCCCCCCCCCCCCCCCCCGCATAAAAAAATAATAATCTCCCGATCGTGAATTCTGTCGGGCAGAGGTTTGACAAGAAATTATGAAATACCAAGATGGGCAGACGCTTTTGCTTGCGCGACGAAACACACACGCGCTTTGAGTTCTCCGTTGGGCAAAGTCTGAAACAGAGAGTAACTAATAATAAATGATTTTTATGACCACGACCTGTTGAAAGCACCCATCTGGTCTAGCACCCTTTCCTACCTGGCGTGTTGTTGACAACATTGTCATGCTATAAAACTCTAATTTTATTAAGTGCCCTTAAATGTAAGTATTTTATCAATGGCAAGTATACATAGAGAAAAATGTTAAGCACCGCCAAATAAAAAGACGAATACAATTTCATAATGACAATCAACGATAATGTCAACAGTGATAAACCCATAATTGATTGCTTGTCGACATGGGACCATTATTACGCTGAACAAAATGTAGCGCCACAATACAGCACAATATGCACGTGCTTCTTAACTCCACGATTTCTCTCTAATGCAGTATGATCATGCTATACATTTTCGTTATTAAAGACAAAGTTTACAAATGATTCACCATTACCTTGCACAATGGCACGAAGAAGTTTATCTGAGGCGCAAAGATGTCAAATTATTGTCCTCCATTCAGCAGAAATGCTCTTCAAGGCAATTGGACGGCAAGCAGGCTACCATTTTCCGTCATTAGCAGACTCGTCAGAAAACGTGCTCAGACTCATAATGTGAAGGACCTTTCACGTTCAGGACGCCCTACCACGACGCCATAACGAGAAGACGGATCATATCACTGTACGGCTGGTAAAACGTTTTCTATTTGCATCAAGCACAGTCCTGAAGCGTCAATGGCTACCACATCGCCGTTTGAGCATCATCACGGTAAAGAATCGGTTGAAGGCAGCTGGAATGGCTTCCAGAAGGGTCATCAGGCGTCCTCTGATGACAAATGACCATAAAATAATGCGACTGGTCTAGTGTTTAGCAAGAAGGGCACTGAATTTGAGATCATAGCGGAGAATCCACTGGTCCGATAAAAGCCGGTGCCTGCTTCATGTCAAGGATGGTCGAGTGAGATTCTGGAGGCGTAGAAATACAGCTTATACCCTTAGGAACAACCTTTCCATGGTTCCTTACGGTGGTGGAACTGTGATGGTGTGGGCATGCTTTTCACATGATGGCAGTTGGACCTAGTAACCATACAGGGAAATCTGACAGGTGAGAGCTACATCCGTGAAGGGCTGTATCCATTGTCGTTCCTCATTTTGACAATCACCCTCTTGCGATGACAACGCCAGACCTCATCGTTCCCGTGCAGTGACAGCCCTTTCCCATAGAAATGCTGTGACTAGGATTATATGGCCAGCTACGATTCCAGATTTGAACCCTCTGGAACATATTTGGGGCACCTTAGGTCATCGTATACAGTCACGGAACCCGCAGAACTGGAGGGAATTGGAAACAGCTTTACATGAGGAATGGGAGCTGTTACCCATGTTTCAGTTTCAAGGCCTTGTTAGGGTTATCAGGCGAAGGTTGGAGGATGTCATCCGGACACACGGAGGAAGCATGCGTTACTGACTCTTACATGCATGTAGACGCACCACATGTGCTCTGTGACAAACATCGTCATGTGTTGGCATTTAATAAACTATTCAGTACCGTAGTAACATGCAGTATTGCTTTTCGTTAAAATCACCCCCAATTGTTCGTCATGCTATACGGGAAATAATGTCAAAGTGAATTCGTCACATCAGTCAGGTGTTCCTGTATTAGCAAATGATTGTTCTTTGATGTCTGTCTATTTTACTGCAGTTATACTATTTCCGAATCTCTCTAATAGCATGTGTTTATTTCCCCGACAGCAAAAAAAAAACAAAACAAAAACATACGGGGTGCTTTATTTCTCAATGCAGATATTTGTAGCGTGTACATTATTGATAAAAGCAGATAAATTTGTCCCAAATAGTTGGGTAATATGACTGACCTGTCGGATACTGACGTGTTACACCCCCAGGCCATTTTTTTTGTAAAATTGCATGTGATCGGGTGGTTTTTATATATTTATTATTTTTTGGCATTTATTTCTTTGCCATCAAAAGTTCATGTTCTTGGTTTGTTTTATGTTTTAGGCCTCATAAGTTTGCATTGGTTATAAAGAAGAGCATGCGGCAGCTAAAAGGACCATGCGGGAAGGCATGAGAAACAGTTTTTTTTTAACTTTTTTTAGGCCTTACGACCCCGTTCAGAAATAATCGCTTCAACTAGGGGTAATGAAGTATGGTTCAGACAACAAAATTTAAAATTAAATAAAATTCGAATGTCGATTCATGTATAAGAAATTTGGTCGATTATTTTAAATAAATGGATGGAATGAATAACGTAGCTATGGGTGTATACTCGAAACAGATACGATGATTTGATTTGAAATTCAGCACAAATCAATTAAAGAGATCCCCAAACAAAGTAGACTTTCTTTCAGCGCAAGTTTATATTTCGCAAATACAAACAGTTATTCTTTCTCTCAATAATCCCCAGGCAAAGAGATCCTCGGTAATTGCAAATTGATTATTCCTCCTTGATAGAATCAATGTTTGCACGCATATTATCTTTTCTCTCAAAAATACTGTCTGTTCACGCAATGTCACGTATTTTCTAGTGAATATAAACAAATTCATTAGCGCTCATGTATTTCAATAAAATGCTTGTTTTTGCTCCTTGTTTTTATTGCGTCAGGTGGACAAAATACCTCTAGTTCATTCACGGAAATAATCATTTCTGTTTGAAAATGCCCTCATAGAGTCCGTATTCCCACATGGGAGAGCAAGTATAAAAACCAATTATAGTCCAATCAAAGAAAAGGGAAATTGAAATCAGTGCTTAGCATTTGTAAGCATTTACGATAAGAGGTTTATTCGTCAGCAACAGGGAAATAAGATGAAAGAAAAACGCAGGACAATGATTGCATTTTCATTGATATGTTAAACCCTTTACATGCCTCATCTCACAGCCTTTCTGTCCATCCCATTTTTTCTTTCGCATCAATTTTCAACCCATCATATTTGTTTCGTAAGGCCATGTTCAACCCACTTTTTCTCACGGTCATTTTTAGCCCACTATATTTTCTTCTCACAGTAATTTTCGACCCATCACATTGTTTTTCTCACAATCAAGTGAGAGGTGTTCTTGTGTACATGTATGTGTTTTGAACGAAACAATCATGTTTTGTACGAATTTAAACCTAAGATAACGCGCACTTTCCTTGGCGTGGTTCCTGGGCTTAGTAGTTCCCCAATGGGGAACGAAACTGAAATAAGAGAAGCCTTCGCCATAGCTGGTCCTAAACCCTGACAGACAAAGGAGAATGGCGCCTTGTTCTCCCGTGAGGTGCGTTCCAAAGGAACCGGAAGAAGGAATTCTGGCAGTTAAGGACACACAGTGCCCCGGTGGGGGTAGTCCCCATTTTGGAGATAACTATCCAATACACTGCTTTGGTCCTAACTTCGGACGTAGACGGATGGTCGGATGACAATGCACTTCATTGGCCCTAACTTCGGATGTAGACGGATGGTCGGATGGGTCCGATCTTGTCAATTGGGAGCCCCCAAAAAGAGTGTCACGTCAGTCATTCAATCCGCTATTTCTGTAACCTAAATCCTGCTATCTCCATTATGTACGGAATTTTTACAAAATCTTTTAACATGTTCATTTTATTGCACTGTCTGGGCTGGTTGTAGGTAGCAGTTTTCGTAGCACTGGTATCGTAAAATAATTGGTTGAATGACCACCTTCTGAAAACATGACACTATCCCCGCTTGAAGGATCAATTGGTCCGCGGTATGCTTATGCATCGCCCTGGCCGAGTATGCTGCTATGTTCTTCCGGTGCCGTTCGCTTCCTTATCCGCGACATTAACCACCACGTTTGGCTCAGGGTAAGGTATGGAGTCGTGAGCAGATGATTTCTATATACATTGCAATATGGCTAACAAAACAAAACAAAACAAAAAAAGAAGAAAAAAAAAAAAAAAAAACCCAGGATACGTCTTTGGACAAGAAACGGACTCTGACTCAGATACTAACAACGACACACAATTATCATAAAACAGGCCGAAATTTATATATATCATATACCCATAGCAGCTTGGTATACCAAATGCTTACCACGAGTGGTGAAGTAGTGTTAACCGCGAGCCTTTGGCCACCGATTAACATCACTTCACCACGAATGGTGACCATTTGGTACACCAAGCTATTTTGGGTGTATTGTTTTATACCATGATCGTCAGATTATTAACAGCCGCTTTTATTTTTTTTCGATTTTATTGAGCAGCAAACGTACACTGCCAATCTCTTTTTGTTTACATAAGCACCGGTGGGCGGTACTTCCGATGTCAATTTTATCGCCGAATCGAAATGGAAAAAGAAACGCGTAAATCACGGGGCTTTTTTATTTTAATAACATAATAACATACTATTTCGAGTTATTGATGCTTTATTAACATGAGTCAACGTATGTTTGTTAATGTTTGGTATCTTATGAGGTAAACACATTTAAAACGTAATGAATAATTGCCGATTTCATTTCACTCTTTGTGGAGCGACGAGCGATAAATTTAGACAAGTTTGCATTTAGGTCGAGGTCATCAAAGGTCATCTTGGATGTAGTTCCACTGTAGGTGCAAATTTTAACTACTGAAGTCCTATTGCTGGCGTGTTCACCACAGACACACGTGCTCACCACAGTTGGTGGTTAAAGCAAAGAATACATGTCATAGGCTTTTTATATATAGTAGAATAGGTAATCATGGTATAAAATCATCTATTCAGCAGAAGAAGACCATCTGGTAACGAACCTCAATCCGTTTCCCTTGGATAAAGCAACAAAGGGTATAGCAGGTGAAGATAAAAAATTGAAATCGGGAACATTATTGATAGAATGTAAAAGGGGAATGCAAAAAAAATATTGAAAACTGACAAACTTGTTGACATCGAGGTAAATGCTTTCCTTCATAAAAGACTACTTTTTAGTAGGGATGTTGTTCGAACAAAAGAATGGAAAGGTATGGGTGAAGTGAATTAGAAATTACGAATGAATTAAAACCACAAGATGTAGCGGCAGTTACAGGAATTGAAATTTAAAAAGACAATACAATCAAAACACATATATTTATTTTTACATTTGAGTCATCACAGCCGCCACAATCAATTAAAACAGGTCGCACAAACACCAACGTGGACATGTACATCCCATACCCACTTCGGTGTTTCATTTGTCAAAAATATGGCCATTGTCAGAACAATTTGTAGGTGAGAGGCTATATGTTTCAAATGTGGCCAACAACATCAAGACCCGCACATATGCTTTAAAATGTTGTAACTGCCAAGGCAATCACGTGGCGTAATCAAAAGATTGCCCTGTATGTAAGAAAGGTGACCTAATTAAAAAAACAGAATATGAAAACTATTAGTTTTAATGAGGCCAGAGACATGGTGATCTACATGCCTAGCATAAATTTAGCACTTCCGTCTTATATAATGATATTGAAACAGAAAACACCGACAACGTCAACCGAATACAAAAGTTGGTAGACCAATTTACAATCAGTTCCATCGAACCAAAATTTACACAAACCCAGCCTACTGCACAAGAAATAAAGAAAACAGAAGAGAAAAAGGTAGATAAGCCTAAATCTAAACTCGAGGGTAAGAAAAAACAAACAAATCTGAACACAAAATGAACAAAATAAACCAAAACCCAGGCCAAAAACAAAAGCAGAACAAGAATCGAAAAAGGAACAAAATCCGAGTCAGAGTCAGAAACAAACAAAAAAAAAAAAAAAGAAAAAAGAAAAGAAAAACAGAAATTACAATTGGACAGAACACACAAACTGTTACAGAACATTGTTACCAAAATATGTTTGACGCATTTGCATACATGGATTATCAGGATGACGTCGATGATGCATCCACATATGTACTACGTCTCAATTCATCGCAGTTAAAACATCTGTCTCAAACTTCACTCGAACGTTTACTATCCACCTTCAATGACATATGGGCGACTGCCCAGGTTCCCCCTTCCTGGCGAAAAGCAACAATAATTCCTATTCCAAAGCCCGATAAAGATCACTGAAATCCATGTAATTACAGACATTTTGCATTAACAAGATGTCTGTGCAAAACCATTGAAAGGATTGTCAACGATCGACTTGACTCGTTTCTGGAATCGAATCTGCTTGCGAATGTTGAATGTGGTTTCAGAAGCAAGCGGAGCACCTGAATAATTTGGTCAGGCTTGAAACGTTCATCAGAAATGTCTTTGTGAGAAAAGAACACGTGGTCGCCATCTTTGTTCATCTAGAGAAGGCATATGATACAATGTGGAAGTGTGGGATTTTAAAAGATCTTTTTAACATGGAGTTGAGAGGGTGATGCCTCTTTTTATAGACATGTTTTTAAAGGATCGTCAATTTCAAGTTAGTGCTGGGTCTTCATTATCTGATCCACGCGAATAAGAATTGGATGCTCCTCGGGGTATCATTCTATCAGTTACTCTGTTTTCTGTGAAAATCAATGGCATCGTTGACGCAGTTGAGAATATGATAGATTGTTCATTGTATGCCAATGACTTTTTAATTTGCTATACAGTGAAAACATAAATGCCATTGGGTGCAAATTTCAGTTGTGTTTAAACAGAATTCAGAAATGGGGTACAGAAAACGGTTTAAGTTTTCGAAGACCAAAACGAATTGGGTTCATTTCTGTAAGCTCCCAAAAGCTCCACCTTTATCCGGAATTGGAAATAGATGGCAGTACCAATAAAGTTGTTGAGGAAGTGATATTCTTCGGTTTATTGTTTGACAATAAACTTAATTTCACTTCTCATATCAAACAACTAAGTGTGAGATACAAAGGGGCCCTTAACCTCCTGAAGGTAGTTGGGAGAACTGCTTGGGGTGCTGACCAAAGCACACTACTTCATCTATATAGATCACTTGTTGGGTGAAAATTAGATTGTGGTTGTGTGGTTTACGGTTCTGCGAGAAAGTCGTTCCTCGAACCACTTGATGTAATTCATAATAGTGGTATTAGAATTAGACTGAGTGCTTTTCGAACATCACCGGTGGATTTGATGCTCGTTGAGACAGAAGTGCCTTCTCGTGAGAAGTGCAGAATTAATCCGGCACTCCAACATGTTTCTAAACTGTTGGCTAATCCATCAAACCCTGCTAATAATTGTGTCTCAGACCCTGAAAATGTTGATTTTTTAAATAGACACAAGAAACATATTCCCCCATTGGGCATTGGAATTACAACCCCATATGGAATCCGTCACACTTGAATCTGATTCGATGAAAGAGAATCGTGACCCACATATTCCTCCTTGAAATCTAAGAAACCTTTTGTAATTTTGGACCTTGCTTCCCTACCCCCCCCAAACTGCAAAATATATAGGTTCTCTTTAGAACCAAAACTGGTTCTAATCTTGTCCCTGAGATGGAACCAGTTCTGTTTAAACAGTATTTATTTCAAATCAAATAAATTTATAAAGATTAACATTAAATATTAACAGAATTAAACATAAATTGAGGGGGTTTCAGCCGTAAGTTTAGAGCTCATATGAGGTTGTCTCAAATCATTACAAAGCAAAGGAGATATGAACAGTTGGCATATCGAACCAGTTTTGGTTCTGTACAGAACCAAAACTGGTTCGATATGCCAACTGTTCATATCTCCTGTGCTTCAAAATGTTTGCCAACTGCGTTGAATAAGCTTCAAGTTTACTGCTGAATCTACTTCAGTTCATGTAATATTCTGTTATAATTGAACGCTAATCTTGGTAAATTTATTTGATTTGAAATAAATACTGTTTAAACAGAACTGGTTCCATCTCAAGGGCAAGATTAGAACCAGTTTTGGTTCTAAAGAGAACCTATATATTTTGCAGTGTAGATCAAACAAAAATATGCCGAAACAAAGTCTAAGTACAGTGCATTTAAACGGATCTATACAGATAGATCTAAAGATGATGATAAAGTATCACTGACTGTTGTTACTGGTGATCCCGTCATCTGAATACCAAATACATGTTCTATTTTCACGGCTGAGTTCACACCTTTAGCGCTTGGAAACGTCGAGAATGTAAAAGAAAGGAAGTCTATTATTTTTCCCGACTCTCTTTCCTCTTTATTAGCTTTACTAAACGCCAAGTTGAAGAACCCTCTCATTTTGGAACATCGTGAGAAGATGACTAATCTTCTGTCTCATTAATATGATATCGTGTTCTGCGGTTACCTTGACATGTTATTATTCCCGGTAACACAATGGCAGACATTGCAGACAGACGAGCAGAAAGCAGAACCTCTCACTGATTTTAAAATTCCTTTCAGTGATTTTAAACCACATATCAATTAGTATATCAAATCTGTGTGGCAGGCGGAATGTGATAGAGTGACAAATAACAAGCTCCATCGCTTCCGAACTACTATTACTGATAAGTATCCATCTAGTAACCTAGCTAGGTCACGTCATTCTGACACGATGTAATATTGGTCGTACAAGACTAGCACATTCCTTTTTGATAAAGGGAAATATGCGACAAGAATGTGTTCTCTGTCAATGTCCGTTGACAATCGAACGCATTCTATTAGACTGTTCTGATTATGATGACACCAGACGGCAATTTTACAGTGTAGCGTATCTGAGAGAACTTTTTGCACAATCACATCTCACTAGATTCTCTCGTCTCTCAAAGAAATCAACCTTTTCAATAAGTTGTAATTGTTTTCAAGCTTTTCTCTATACAAGTTTTCCTGTCATCAGGTTGATTTACACGGTATTCGTTCGGCTTTTTCTATCACATTATTATCTTCTGTCCTCCTTATTTATTTCAATGTCACGATCATGCAATTTTTTCATGTTTTCGCATATGTTTTACTTTATGAAAGAATCGTTTTACACTACATCACTTTTTATCGCCACGATAAGCCTTGGTTGCTGACGTGACGCTAAGCCCAATAAATGAATAAATGACTAGGAATTTAAAATGTTTGTCTCATTCCTCTGCAAACAGGCTATAAAAAATCGCAAGAAAACCGAACGGGAATTTAATAAGTCACCAACAACAGATAATTTAGACAAATTACGTAACGACGGGCAAAGACCACACGACTTATAAAACAAAAAAAAAAAGAAGAAAAGTTCTTGGGAAACTTATGTTTCTAATATAATATTAGAACGTTTCTTTTCATGTTCTATCGGTCGATAGCGCCTGAGTTTGTGTGATTTCTGAAATAAAACCTGAAGCAGCGAAGCTGCTGAAGGTTTTATTTCAAAAATCACACAAACTCAGGAACTATCGACCGATAGAACATGAAAAGAAACGTTCTAATAATTTTATTATGCTGAACAAAAAATGACTTTCATTGTTAAGCGTTAACTGCAACATGCCATCAATCTTGTAACAACAATGTAGTCGAATCCAAAAACATGACGTCATTTCGAACGAATGACGTCTCTTCGAAAATGACTCAGTGTCACAAGTGCCGTCGCTTTGGGAGTTTCTGTCTATATCAACAAATGCCAGTGTTTACAACTGCATCATGCTGTTCATGTTATAATTCATTGTTAATGCTTGTGTGAAAAGTGATATAAATTAATGGAATATAAATTCATGTTTCTCGGACGACAACAGTTGATAGAATTAAGAGGAGTGAATCAATTTATTTTGAACTTGAGGCGGAGGCTCAGTAAGGTCGAGGTGTACTAAACTTGTGGAAATATAATTGATTGAAGTCATAACTCATATTCATTCAGGATTCACTGAAGTGGTGAACAACACGTGTGTTTTTAAATATTTCTGATTCTTTTGAATTCATTGTTTGCAGTTAAAATGGAAAACACGCCCACTGAAGATGATATATTTGTTGGTAAGTTTGTGTCTACCGGTGTTGAAAAAAGTTAAACGGACACGGAGCCAGCGTTTGGTGTTGAGAAATCCCAATCGACGCTGATCAATTGAAGTGGAGCTTACATTTTCTTCGTTCTCTTGTGTCCAGGGAAAAACGTTCCGATAGTACCCGTGTTTTGCCCCAAAACTCCAGTACTATGACTTTTAAAAGGTGTCAAATTAACCAATCACGGCTGATGTTACAAACGTGAGGCGTAATAAAACTAAATTAGCATACACCCATCAATAACGTTTGGAAAAAAGATTAAAAAAATTAAAGGTAAAGAAACAAACTCAGCTGTACAACACCTGGAAAATAACAACACACTACTTACCTAAAAAAGAAATTTCAAACAAATTGGTTTCAGCATTTTCTAAGCATTCGTCGTCTGAAAATTGTAATCTAGAATTCGTTGAAATTAAACAGGAAAAACAACAAATTAAATTTACCTCTAACAATTTCGAGGATCACAAGGAACCTTTCTCTGTGGAAGAGTTAAACACCTTTTGACATAAAGCAAATGATCCGCTGCTGGACCCGATGAAATACATTATCAACTTTTAAAACATATGCCACATTGAACTTTCATTACCACTTTTTAACGAAATATGGGTGACTGACCAGTTTCCACCTTCCTGGCGTAAAGCAACAATAATTCCCATTCCAACGCCCGATAAAAATCAGAACAACCCAAGTAATTGCAGGCCTATCGCCTTAACAAGTTGTCTGTGTAAAACCATGGAAAGGATGATCAATGATCGAGTTGTCTGGTTTCTGGAATCGAATAATCTACTTGTGAATGTTCAGTGTGGTTTCAGGCGCCAGAGAAGTACTGTTGATCATTTGGTCAGACTAGAAACGTTTATGCGAAATGCCTTTGTGGTCGCAATCTTCTTTGACCTTGAAAAGGCATATGATACAACGTGGACTTATGGGATTTTAAAAGACCTTTTTAACATGGTCTTGAGAGGGTGTATGCTTCTTTTTGTGAAAACTTTTTAAAGGATTGCCAATTCCATGTTCGTGTTGGATCTACGCTATCTAATCCACGCGAACAGGAGTCGGGGGTTCCCCATTGTAGTATTTTATTCGTTACCCCTTTTCAATCAAAATCAATAGTATCATCGACACAGTAGAGAATATGGTAGATTCTTCATTGTATGTTGATGATTTTAAATCTTCTATAGCAGTAAAAATATGAATGCTATAGAGCGCAAACATCAGCTGTGTTTAAATAGAATTCAACAGAAAACGGTTTTAAATTTTCCAAAACAAAAACAAATTGTGTTCAGGTTTGTTACCTCGGAAACATCACCTTGATCGGAGTTGAAAATGGATGGGAGTACTATTAAAGTTGTAAAAAAGTGAAATTCTTAGGTTTATTGACAATAAACAGAATTTCACTTCTCACATAAAACAACTAAAGGTAATACGCAAAAGGGCACTGGACCTTCTGACGGTAGTTGGTAGCACCACTGATTGGGGTGCTGACCAAAAAAAGTTACTCCATCTGTATAGATCACTTGTTAGATCAAAATTAGATTACGGTTGTGTGATTTACGGTTCCGCAAGAAAGTCATACCTCAAACCACTTGACACAATCCATAATAGTGGTATAAGAATTAGTCTGGGCGCATTTAGAACGTCGCCAATAGATTCGATGCTTGTTGAGGCAGGGGAGCCTTCTCCTGAGAAACGCAGAATTAAACGTCCCTCCAATATGTTTCCAAACTTTTGGCTAATCCATCAAACCCCGTTTATCATTGTATCTTAGATCCTCAAAATATAGAATTCTTCAACAGACACCAGAAACATATTCCTCCATTGGGAATTAGAATTAAACCCCAGTTGGAGTCCTCCACACTTGAATCTGTTTGTATAAAAGACAACTGTGAAACACACATTCCGTCTTGGTATGAAAGGAAGCCAACTGTCATTTTCGATCTAGCATCCGCAAAAAAATCACAAACTCTCTGCAATTCGAACAGAAATATGCAGAAAAACAGGCTTGGCAATTTCAGGAGAGCGATTTTTTAGCTCTCCTTACTGCCCTCCTGAAAGAATTAAGGAGAGCGAAAAATTGCCCTCCTAAATATTTTGGTCTGGGATGATTGAGATTACATGTATTATGCTCACATTAAATTTTTGTTGTAAAGCAAAAATGTAATTTAACTTCGAAGTCACATAACATCAAGTAATTTCATTTTGAAACTGGTTTAGTGGTAAAAGGTAATGGCTGCAACCATACCCAAACACAGTTGCAATCATTTGAAGCAAAATGGGTCACAGCAATATATTTTTTTTCTGTCAGTTTTAAGTTCAACAACTGACATCACAGTTTGAGTGGTAATTATTCAAGGAATATTGACACTATAATATACTACCATTACTACTATCCTGCCACTTGAAGCACTTGCACCAGGATGTGACTGTAGATTCAAGCAGACCTGTTGTCCAAGAAAGTCATACGCCTACCACTACCACCTTCAACCCCCTAAGGGGGTTGAAGGTGGTAGTGGTAGGCGTATGACTTTCTTGGATAACAGGTCTGGGTACACACACAGGTCTTGTCAAGTGTGTGTTCGGTTGTTGAGTGAGACATCTAGATGTCTAAGAGATTTCGCTTTACCTTAGTAAAGTTAATAAAATCACTGATGTAGTCTGTTGGTTTCAGTTTCAATGAGTTCGCTCAACTGGATACTTAAAATGCTGTGTAAAGCTAATTGCTCTCCTAAGCTGATTGAGGAGAGCGATTTTTTGCCCTCCTGCATTTTTCAGAATGCCAGGCCTGGAAAAAATAAATATAGTGCGTATACACGGATCTATACATATGGATCTAAAGATGGTGACAAAGTATCATCAGCCGTTGTTACCTGTGATCAGATCACCTTCATCAGAATACCAAACAAAAGTTCTATTTTCACTGCGGACGTTAAAGCTTTACAATTTGCGCTTAAACACATCGAGAATGCACACGAAAGGAAGTTTTTTTTTTTTGTCCAACTCTCTTGTTTCTTTGCTAGCTTCACTTAACCTTAAGCTGCAGGACCCTCTCATTTTGGATCTTCGTGAGAAGTTGACTACTCTGATGTCTGACCGATATGATATCCTGTGTTGATGGTTACCTGGACATGTTGGTATCTCCGGTGACACTCGGGCAGACAGTGCAGCAAAACATGTCTCTCACTGATTTTAAAATTCTTTTCAGTGATTTCAAACCACAATGGGATGGAGGGGCAAATACGCTGTTACTGATAAGTATCCGTCTAGTAACCTTTGTAGAAAAGATCATGGGTTGGGGGGGGGGGGGGGTGGGTGATTCATTCTGACGCGATATCATATCGGTCATACCAGACTTACACACTCCTTTTTGTGGGTGATATGCGACCAGAATGTATTCCTCGTCAACAGGTGCCGATAGTGGAACACATTCTTTTACACTGTTCAGATTTTAATCTTGTCAGGTGGCAGTATTTTAATGTTACGTCTCTTCGAGGTCTATTTTACAACACAAATCCTTTTAAAGTTCTGTCGTTCCTGAAGGAAATCAACCTTTTAAATAAATTTTAAATTTTTAGCTCACCTTGACAAAATCAAGCTGAGCTTATCTAATCGCTCTCCGTCCTTCGTCCGTCAGTCCTTCGTCCGTCCTTCCGTCCACACCATGTTTTGGTCTTCTCCTCCTAAACCACTGCGCCAACTCAAGCGAAAGTTTGTGTGAGTGATGGTCCCGAAGGGGCATTGCATTTTTGTTCAGCACAACATGCCCAGCCCCATAGGGAGGGGTGGGAGAAAGTGTTCCAAAATATTTTAGAAATCTTCTTCTCATGAACCAGTCGGTACAATGACTTGATATTTTGTATGGGGCTTCCTTTTCAGGTGTCGAATCAAATTTATTCAAAGAAAGTTCGTGAAGCAATATTTACCTTTGTAATGAGAGGGGGGAGATTTTTGGCCCCACCCAAAATTTCGATTTCTGAACCGATGATCCGATTGCAAACACATTTGGTATGTGGTATTACTGGGTCATAAGTACCTGACTCATGCAAAAAAAAAAAAAAAAAAAAAATCCCGGAGCTAAAAATAGAAATATTGTCAAACGCTCATATTTCCCAAACCACACAGAACAGAGAACCCTATGGGCCCAAATTTTAACCTAGTGCAATATGGGGGATAATTTAAAAAATTCTTCTCAAGAGCCATCAGTTAGGAATGCTTTCATATTTGGTAAACAACATCTCTGGGGGGGGGGGGGGGGGGGGGGGGTCAGATTCAACTTTGTTCAAATTGGGTCCCTAGGTCCCTAGGTTAATATTTTGGCTCGATATTTGGCTCGCCAAATTTTAACTTCGTCCAATATGTGGAAATTTTTTAACAATTTTCTTCTTCAGGTCCATCAGTCAGAATGGTTTCATGTTTGGTATACAACATCTCTAGGGGGGGTCAATTTCAACTTTGTTCAACTCGAGTGCCTGGGTTAATATTTGGGCTCCCTATAGGTCCGAATTTTAACTTAGCGGAAGGGCTCATGAAAAATAAAACATTAAGGTCCACACTAATGAGATAATATTCCCGATATTCAGTAAAACAGCGTAGATATCCTCTATGTATTCGAACGGAAATCCTTTACCTAATATAACGGCCATAACAGGCCAGCGCTTTTCACAAAAATGGTTGTTAAAATTTTATTATTTTTATATTTTCCTCCGAAACATAGCTTATGACCCTTCACTGGAACCAGCTCACCGAGCTCGGTCCAATGAGGAGTCGTAACCTATGCACTGGGGCAAAAAATCAACAATTTTGTTATTTAAAAATGTGTTCTTCCTGGTGTCGTCTCCTATTCGCATTAGGTAGAAGATAAACAGTTGAGGGCGGGGTGTTCCAATATCTTCCTCCTCCAATCTGATGACATCACGACGAGAAACATTTCGAAGATCTGTGTCTTTAACTTTACTCAAATTCGTTAACCAACGAAATCTCCCACTCACTCCTCTCGCAGTAAATGCGATCAGAAATACAATTGCATCTTCAAATGCTTTCGGGTTGGCCCACTTATCTCTATACAACTGGATTGGCGGAACGCGGCAACTCCTCACAACCACGCCGTTCAATGTCGTGAAAACTGTGCCGCTTTGACTGCAGTCACAGCGTAACAGCTTTCACTCCATCAAACGTCATGATGTTTATCTAGTACGAACCCTAGTAACTCTGCACCACATTCCCAATCTCGATATACATATTTTTTGTCAATAATAACTAAAATCTGTTTTAAATATTCAATTTGTATTGCTAAGAAAAGTATGCACATAATCAACTTTTTCGTTTTTCACAAACATCAAAGTATATTCTATAGTCAGTTATCGGGAAATTGAAAACCATTGATATATATTTGTTGTTGTTCAGCATTGTTTACATGTAGCAACATCCACCCCCTCCCGCAAGATGGCGACTGTTGAAACACTCTTCTGTATGTTACCAAAGAGTGTCCCAGTAATCCAGTTGAAAAGAGATCAGTGGGTTGGCCTTCCCATTTATCCCAGTAACAACTGGATATAAATCATAATGATATATGGTAAATATTCCACCCACATTCACCTCAGATTGTGAGTGTTGGCTAATTGTGGGACAGTCGGTCCTATGGCCGACTGTCCCCACAATATGACCAACGCCCGTGGCTGGCTGTCGGAGTAAAGTCTAACTTCGATAATTTAAAAAAAAAGCCTACATGTCTGTGCGACGAAAATAGACAAAAAATGTCTTGCAAAGGAAAAAGCACCTATCAAATATTTTCAACATTGAAGACATCTCCTCCACAGGGACGTGCATGTGAACATATATTTACTACATCTTCGTGACTGGTGTATAAAACGGCAGAAAAGCGCGAATATAACTGGGACACATTTTGTACGACTTAGCCACTGTAACTAAGTGGAATGTCTCCGTATCAATTTGGCAGCAAACGGGTTAAAAGCTGATAGTGACGTTTCTGATCACCACACAGACTTTTAGCCCTTTACCTAACATGAAGAGCAGGCGACACTTGCAAAAAAAGTCTTAAATAACTAATTTTTTTTATTTTTTGTCTCAAAAACATAGGTTATGATCCCTAGTTGGAACGAACTCGTTCCAACGAGGGGTCATAACCTATGTTTCTGAGACAAAAAAATGAAAAAATACTGAAAATTAATTGGCGATTATTGAAAATAGCGCTGGCCGGTTTTGGCCGTTTCGTTGTCTAAAGAGTTAATATACAGTAAAAACGCAGGCAACATATGCCATATGTCTGTGTGACGCAACGGAAAATCACTTACACCCAGCACTTCCTTGTCTTTGGGGTTAAGCAATCAACTTGAAGTACTCGATAGAACAATGGGCCGAGTGTTCAGGTGGCGTCAATTAAACATCTCTCGTACATAGAATATACCCGAATCCGTTCGTTTCATTGATTAGTTTAAACAATATTTATTGGAAAAAGATAAGTTAACTGTATACATGCAAATAAGTGTAAACGTATTGAATGTTTTGTACATAAATTTCAGTGAATACATTTAACACCTAAATTGTCAAGTTTCAGTGAATACATTTAACACCTAAATTGTCAAACTAACTTGTTGTAGTAGGAGATTCGGAAGAAAGCTGAATACTTATGTAAACCGTCTCCCAAGTCTGCAAGATTACACAATTTCAGTTAGACAGATAGAACGGATGGATCTGTTTAGATATTGTTTAAACGAGAAAAAAAAATGAAGAAAATAGATCGAGAGGAACAGTGAGGAACAGTGAAGGAGGAGGAGGATATTTGAAAAGGGCCAACTTGAATGCAAAAGACATCAACATTGATCGACAACAGTTAGGGAACTGACTCACTTGGAAATCGCAGCCTAACGCTAATATAAGATGAGGGTATTCTAATGGACAACGGACGTGGGGGGGGGGGGGGGGGGAGGGGAGGGGGGGTGCGAGCGCTGATAACGTTTTTCATTTCAGTAAGGGACACGACTCCGGAGGACCGCCGCCAGAACCATGCACAGCCGGGAAACGAACACTTGGAAGACGCATTATTCATTAGCATGCAATGTCTTGTTCAATAATGTACGAACCACCGCTCGCCACCCGCGGCACACAGCGCGACAACAATAACCCGGAACTCTGACCCCACCCCTCCCCCAACGAAAAACCCCAACAGTGTGAGAAGTAAATAACCAGGTCCTCAACCCGCAGATATTTCATTTGATGTAGGTTTTTACTAAAAAAAGAAAGAAAAAGAAAACTTACGTAAGACAGACAAGCAAACCCCCGCCACCGATCATCAGGTTAGTTTGATGGTCCATTAACAGAAGAGATAATTGGATAATACGGTAGGAGCTCACTTGAAAGAGATGTTGTATTAATAGATCGTCCAGAGGGCGACTAGGCCCTGATTCCACCCATTGTAAGCTATAAGGTGAGCAGCGGTAGGGTCGCAATTATTGGAAGCGTTTACTAAGTAGAATAAAGTCCTGCACCTTTTGAAATACAGACAAATTTTTTTCACTGGTAAGGAATTCGGAGCCAAATAGGAGTGTTGTCACATCTGGTGCAAATGGAAGTGTTTTTATTGTTGACCTGCGTGCCTCTTCAAAGACAGGACAGAACAAAAGAAAGTGTTCACTTGTCTCGAGGACACCACACTGACACATGGGCGAAGGCGATAGGTGGTTATTGAATAAAAAGGTGCTTAGATTACTGCAACACAACCGCAATCTGCAGTGATAGATTTGTCCTATTCGTGATTTTGCATGGCCATAAAAAGACGGGGGTCGCAGATTGCCCCTGTTAAGATAACTTGCGAAATTACTCACTGATGAATTTTCTCTGATTGATAAAGGCATGTCGTTCCACAGGCTTGTAGTTCTCGGTATAAGTGAAGACTGGTACAGTTGGGTGTTGCAGAAGGGAACTCGGAGGTCATCACCTGCTCGGAGATTGAGACATGGGCTGGTGGAGGAGACTGTTGGAGGTACCTTATTAGCAATATATGGAGGCGTCGTATGGCGGAACATTCGGAAAAATGGTTTCAGTTTGTGTTTGCGACGTCTTTCCTCAAGTGAGTCCCAGCGGGTTTCATTGTACAACGCCGAAGTCCTAGCACTCATGGTTGCGCCAGTCACTATCTTTGCTGAAGCCAACTGTACTTTTTCCAAATCATTTTTATTACTCGTCGTGCAATTGTCCCAAATTGTGCTACCATATTCAAGAAGAGGCCTAATAAAGGCAAAGTAAATCTTTTCAAGGACACAGTGGTCAAGAGTAAACCTTTGCCTCCTCAGTAAATCTACGCGAGACCATGCTTTACCGTAGATATGTTCAATGTGGTCATTCCACATGCATCATTTAAGATAATTCCCAGGTGCTTGTGATTTTTAACTTCCGATATCTGGACATTACCAAGAAACAGTGGTGGGTGCACAGCGGGGCTAACCTTGCGCGATATGAGCATGGTCTCAGATTTTTTAGGATTGAACTCAACCAACCACGTCTTGGGCCAATGCTCTATTGTAGTCAGATCCTGGTTGATCACAGTTGCTGCTTGGGTTAGATTCTCCACTATTAGATGCAATGATGTATCATCAGCGAAGAGCCGAATGCTACTCAAGAGGTTATCTGCTATGTCATTGATATATATGAGAAATAATAAGGGGCCAAGTATCGACCCCTGAGGGACTCCAGAGTTTATCGGTCTCCAGGATGAGGTTTCGGAGGCAATTGCGACCCTCTGGACCCTGTCGGAGAGGTACGATTTTAAAAATGCTAGTAGATCACCTGACACTCCATTTTTTTCCAGCTTGCGAATGAGACCAACATGCCACACCTTATCGAAAGTTTTCCTGACGTCGCAGAAGACTACGCGAACCTCTTTTCTGTCGTCGAGGGCTCGGCAGAATTCGTCATATAGGTCAGTTAGTTGAAGTATAGTCGAATCACCAGGGGTGAATCCCGACTGAAATTGACTTAGGATGTTGTTGTCGCTCAAGTACTTCCACAACTGTTTGAAAATACATTTTTCAAAAACCTTGCCAACACAACTAAGGAGGGAAATCGGACGATAGTTCGTTACTAAATTGGATGGATGCTTTTTTAAAACAGGCGTTACATTAGCCTTTTTCCACATAAGTGGAAAGTAATTATTATTCAGGAGAATATTGAAGATTACTGAGAGAGGTTCACATAGGGATAATTTACATTCCTTCAGCAACCGGGGACTTATAAGATCAGGTCCTGCAGCCTTTGATGCATTAAGGGATTTTAGCGCTTCGTATACATCACTGCTCTGTATGATTATCCTGTCTATTGAGTAAGAAGTGGGTGTGGCCGGTAGGGATGCCCGAGAGTCATCCACTGATGAGATAGAGCTAAAGTATTCATTAAACACACCAGTCTTTTCCCTGTTTGTGACGTACGTTTTGTCCAAATGACTGATAGCCGGAATATCTGAATTGGTGTTGACAATGAACGTCTTAAGGGTTTTCCACCACTGGGCGGGCGTAGTTGCGCGACTAATGAGCACTGACTTACGTTTGCAACGTAAGCTGCCTGCGCCTTCCTGATTGCCGAGACCACTTCGTTTCTCTTCTGTTTGTATTTTTCAAAGGACTGTGGGAGACCATTGCGTTTGGCAACACGATATAACCTTTTTCTCTGTCTTATTAGTAATCTTATTTCGTTATGCATCCATTTTGGTTGATACTTTCTAACAGTGATCCATTTGTTGGATATATGACGGGAAGCAGTGTTAAGTAGCTCTTTAGAGAACTCAGAGACAATTATATCCAGACTCAATGCATTGAAAATAGTACCCCAGTTTACACTAGCGAGCGCGTCATTCAGTTCGCGATAGTGGCCCTGTGAATACAAATAAATTTGTCTCCTAAAGGAGATGCGCGATGGTTTGATAAAGTCGATCTCCAGGACAGTGATAGCGGATCATATCAGGTATAAATGGATCTAAGATCTCACAAGTCTTCACTGTCTTGCTAACAGCGAAAATGTCAATCAGTGAAGAAGAAGATTCCGTGAAACATGTTGGCCCATCCACAAGCTGTCTAAAATTAAAATATCTAATAATATCTGAAAGATGTCTTCTGGGAACTGCGATTTGATTGTCGTTGAAATCACCGGTAATGACAAGGTCAGAAACAGATGTATCCGTTGCTTTGTCAATCGAAGTGGATATAGTATCCCATGTATCAACAGGACTGTTGGGTGGGCGATAAAATACTCCTAAAAGAAGTGACTTACCCCTTTCTCGTATTAATTCCACCCATAGGCACTCGACATGCGTCATTTGTAGGTCAGGTCTGTGCCTAAATGCAATGCCATCCTTAATGTAGACTGCTACCCCGCCTCCTCTTGACGAACGATTGAAGAGCAGTGGTTCCTGAAATCTACGTATAATAATTTCATTAACTGGGTCACCATTATGTAACCACGTCTCAGTAAATGCCATAATGGCATTACACGGGGACTCACACTGTATAATGGCAAGTTTGGGCTTTAGGCTTTGTATGTTAATGTTGAGGATTTTAAGCGTGTTATCGATTTGGTGAAAGTCCTCGTTAGTTGGTCCTGGGTTGGGATGAATGTCTCCGCAAGTTAACAACAGAATGGCCAGGAAACACGGAAGGATGCACAAGATGAAATATATTACGTTTGTATCCAGAAAATTGTTAGGGACCATGTAAGCAAGGTCATTGGGTACGATGGGTTTCTTTGGACTCTTTGGCATGTAAGATATATTTGCCCGAACGCTCCTCCGCGATGGCTGCAGTGTGAGAAAGAACAGAACAGTCATCGCAACTAGACATTCAAGGTGTTCCGTGCCATGAAGGCATATGAGTAAATATATCAATAAGCAAATGGATTCCGACTGTTCTAACCTGCTTTTGATGCGACGAATGTAAGCTGCTAAGTTGAAGGTACCTATCCGAGCTCGATACATTGCGAGGTTACACATTATGTAATATCTGAGTGGTACCACACACAGAGTGCTCGGATAATCATACTCTTCATGATAGAAGACAGTTCAGTCCGTTGTGCATAAGATACATTCAAGTTGGCTTCAGATAAAGAAAGGAAATGTAAAGAAAACTGTTGGAAATAAGACATACTGAAGTTGGATAAACAGAAAGTGAAAAACAAGAGAAGGAAAAACATGTGTACAAGAAATTATCTTTAATCCACTAACAGGGTGCTAATCTTTGAGGTGGTTTGATGTCAGCGAAGAGTGTGATTACTTTAATGGGATTTAATAGGAGAAATAACGGCCTGATTCGATATAAATGAGACACAGGGTTGTGTGTGTGTGTGTGGGGGGGGGGGGGGGGGGGGCGGGGGTGTTGAGACACAGGGCCAGGAAAATATAAGTGTGAATAGCCTAGATCTTGTGGTCTAACTACTTAAGATGCAGTACGTGAATCGCGGGTCATCAACAAAAGGTGCAGATGCGTTTCTAATGACCAAAGACACATTGGATTGGACGAGTCATTGGCACGACACGCAAATATTCAAGCCATAACAAGGTCCTAGAAGTCATAGAGAATACCTAGTCCCCAAGAATATGGGCTAATTACACACTGATCACCAGCACCTCAACTGAATGACGCCCGCACAATCCCTTGGAGCTCAATTGATTGTGTGGGATTCATCCAGCCGGGCATCAGAGCTAAGTATTCGATGACGATGCCCAACCATTATTAAGGGCAAGAATTAGGTTTGAAGACTTAAACATATGAAAAAAGGGAAAGTATGGTAAAAAATAAAAAAAAAAAAAATAATAGAATACCACTGAATTAAGGGGCAGACAGTTCCACCCTATTTCCGACGGAATACAAGTCGCGTGATGTAATTGAGTGAAAGCCTGCACTATGATCGATCGCAATGGATAACAACGGACTGCGCAGAAATCATCACAAGTCGCTGATATCTTACAGATTTTAGGTGTTTCAATCTCGAAATGATAAGCAAAAGGTGATCGGAAGCGTTCGGGGAGGGGGAGGGGTAGTAAGCAATGGGTGTTTCCAATCTCGAAAGGATAAGCGAAAGATGATTGGAAGCGTTGGGTGTGTGTGTGTGTGTGGGGGGGGGGGGGGGGTGTAGTAAACACATGATTTACTACAAGCGGCGATAACCCTCAAGTGTGAGCAACCCCTATTCGAAGGATGCACCTTCCACCCTGAAAGTAACATGGACTACACTTAGAACCTTCTGTTTAATGAGTGGAAGGAGGAACTCTAAGGGAGACACAGATGGGGATGGGTGATGGAATCTGCACAGTATTGGTCGGGTGGAACGGGCACGTATTTTCTGGAGTAAAAGGTATCAAATTAGAAGTGGCTCTAATATAATATTAGATCACTAGGTAAGGGCTCAGTAACATTAGAACGATGATGGGGGGAGCTTCAGTAAAGATAGTTACTCGTAATACAATGCCTATCGTGTTAAGTGCCACATACGTCTGTATAAAATATAGACTTGGAAACCTGATCCAGCACTCCGCGATACTTTCTCCGTGATGAATAAGTTCCAGTGGGCGCTCGATTCGCCTTGCAACACGGTGCAACAAAACCTCGATATTGGAGAATTAGCTCACATGAATTATTTGCTGAACATCAGAATAGGGGGCACGCCTGTGTGGGTTAGCACGCAAAGCTCTAGGTACGATAAGCACTAGTCATGGAATACCAATCAGGTTGAGTGCATATAGTTTTTTCCATTGTATCGGTTGGAAAGCTGGCACAGTGCCCCTCAACACCTATCCCCAAATAAATAGGTATCAGAGGGCGCCCAACCAGCCATCCAAGGGGTGTGTGCCAATACCCTCAGCGCGAACCTAGACCGCAACAGAAGCTTGCACTGATAGCAGCCAACGGGACTTTATCCGGCATGTGGTATTGCAACAGACAGTATTAGCCATTTGAACCCAAGAGGAACGCAATACGTCCCCGGAACACGATCATTCATATTTTGACTAAGTAAGATGGCTACTGTGGTAGAGAGTTGGGTAGACCAACCAATGTTTTCAACATTCAGCCGCGAGGGTGCACATTGAAAACATTATCTGGTCTGCCCCAAATAATAAATATGGACTCTTCCAATTACTTCATTGAACTGACATAGACGATACCACAAAGACTCCAAGGGTTAAAAATGTTCTTTCGTTATGCCACATGTCTGCGAAGTGGCGAACAATACAGTATTAGCCATTCGAACCCAAGAGGAACGCAATACGTCCCAGAAACACGATACGTCATACTTTTACTAAGTAAGATGGCTACTGTGGTAGAGAGTTGGGTAGAACAAACAATGTTTCGAACATGCAGACGCAGGGATGCACATTGAAAACATCATCTGGTCTACCCCAAATAATACAGACAGATATGCTGCAATAGCTCATGTTGGTAGAAAGGGGTATGCCCCAGAGTCAACCTCATGGGCGTCATGGGCCATACATACATATGGTCATATCTGTACGTGTATTTCTGCTAATAGTCCGTCACATGGAAATGTACACAATTTGATGGAATTTCTGTTAGCTCCCAAACTGTGGCACGACTGCTGCACAACAGCCACGCCACACCTTAAGTACAAACTGAGAAACAATTCAAAATTGATACCCAGATCATTGTACACATAATGGGGGGCACCAATAAGAACTCCGATCCAAATCCCAATGCTTGGAGAGGCGCACGAAGCATCAACATGCTCAATGACATGTTGCAATAACTATTGACACGCGAATCAACGAAAAATCGGTGACGTACTGGAGGGGAAGTGTAGATTTACTATACAATTTGTGACTGTGACTTGTTCAGGTCTATATTTAGTCGTCCTCTCAGAGAGTTTTCAAGATCTGAAATTTGCCTCGTAGTTGTAATACGCCTGACAGAGCCGTCTTTCAAATTGGTGAAAATGACACCGTCAAAAGTCCATGACTCAGATATCTTTTGGTCCTTGACTAGCTTGCGGGCACGTTTAGCAATACCAGCTCTTGTCGATGTGAGGTCCTCGTTTATATACACGGGTGACTGGCGAGTTCCCGGTTGAGAATCAGTTCGGGAGAAGTTGAATTTCGCTCCCTTCAGTTTCTTACGAGCTCGGTAAACTTTGTCCCGGGTGCGATAACTGTTGAGGCGAAAGATTAGTGGCCTATCATGCAAGGTTCCCCACCTCTGATCCTAGGTCCCACACGGTGCCTACGAGAAATGTCTTCCAGGGATAAGTTAACACCTATCTTCTGAGCTACATCAATTACAATGTTATCCCTATTTTCACCGCTCCTTTCAGGAATACCTGTAACGCGTAAATTTGTCCTGCGCCCATATTGATGGAGGTCATCGAGATCCTCCCTGAGCTGGTTGATTGAATTATCTTTTTCTTCGACTTTTGCTTCCAACTCTTTAACTTTGCCTTCTAATTCATTTATCCTCACCTGAGCGGCGTTCAAGAACATCGACGTGAATAGGCTCTGAACAGTCTCGTCGTGTAAAATGTCTATGAAATGCGATTTAAATTGGGTCTTGAAAATATACGACAGAGATCTACTTGAGTCTATTGGACTGCTAGCAATAGCAATATCAGAGTCCGACTCGTTGGAGAAAGAGCCCGGTTTTGTCTTTTTGTTCTCCAATGGGGACAGTGTCCTGTCTAATGCTCTTTTCCCCCCGACTTCACCATTCTCACCAATAGACAGACCACTTTGACCTAGTTCATCCATTATTGTTGTTATTTATTTCAGCAAACAAGCGAGGTCATATGCACAGACAATAACAAAGTAGGATTGAGTAGGATTGAGTTGATATATTGATATGGGTGATGTTCAATCGATATTCACGGTGGTATTCACGATGAATCGGGAATCGGAGACTGTAACGATGTTTCCAGGTACACCAACTGATAAGACTGACACAGTTGACACCAGATGTAGTCGGCACAACTTTCACAAGTGAATGAAAAATCTTCAATTTTTCCTCAGAAAATAATAGAAGCACATGTTTTAAACAACACAGTAAGGAACATCCAGGAATTCACATATGTAGAATGTGATTTAGAAGTTATGCATCATATATATAGAGAACAAATGTTAGGCAATGTCAGGCAATGGATGCATTCCCTTCTTGATCACAACTTAATGTTGTCAACGTAAACAAACTTCATAGCCACTGTCAGTCGTTCGAATGACTTTTTTTAAAAATTTAGGATTTTTGTAGTTATTGCTCACCGATCACATTCCGAATCCCATCAAAGCTGAAGCTTAAACTGTCACTGAATCAACACAGAAATATATTTAACCAATGATACTTATAAAGACATGCTAGCCACCAAAGAGAGAAGCATACGAAGGATCAACTAGAAAAAACGTCCATCCGCCATGGTGTCACGTGACTGCCTCATTGATTGAACAGAATACAGGGTATAAGTCAGTTACCAGCCGAGTTGTTGGTTTTCATGGATTTGAACAACCCACCAGCGTGATGTAACACCCACCGCATGCTGCCAGGTTGTTCAACTCCATGAATACCTCCAGGCAGGTGGGTAACTGCTAATGCGTGTGTCGAAAATAGGCGATATTCATCCTGCAAGGGCACACCACTTACACCCATCACTTCTTTGTCTTTTCGGGATTAGTGTCCAACTTGAAATACCTAACACAATGGGCCGGTTGATCGGATGACGTCACTTAAACACCTCTCGTTGAGTGTACCCGAGTCCGTTCGTTTTCTTGATTGAACAAAACCCAGGGTGTAAGTCAGTTACCAAACGAGCTATCGGTTTTCATGGATTTGAACAACCTGCCAGCGTGATGTCACGAACACCGCACGCTGTCAGGTTGTTCAAGTCCATGAATACCTCCAGCTAGGTTAGTAATTATTAACCCTAAGAAAAAGAGAGTTCGCTCTTCCGGCCCAGGAATATGATTCGT
This sequence comes from Pictodentalium vernedei, assembly GCA_031216915.1. Taxonomy (NCBI): domain Eukaryota; kingdom Metazoa; phylum Mollusca; class Scaphopoda; order Dentaliida; family Dentaliidae; genus Pictodentalium; species Pictodentalium vernedei. Next base: position 558,319,365 of record CM062295.1, on the reverse strand, counting down.
CATCGTTTCATTGAGTAGGATGGTTGCTAAGTGGAAGTGTGTGGTAGACTCATCAATATTTTTAACGTGTAGCCTTAAGGCTGCACATTGAATATAATAATCGGTCTATCCCCAAATATGGAATATTTGCCATTGGACGTACATAGAAGATACAACCAGGGTTCAAAGGGTTATGTTAAGCCATTTTCAACACTGACGAAACCGCCAACACACGGACATCCCCGTGAATATATACTACGTATTTGTGACTGGTGTATACAAGCGGAAAAAATATAATATTGACGAATTTTATATGATAACTACTGTGACTGAGCAGGATGTCTCTATATCAGTTTTGAACCAAAAGGGTTAAACCCCGACAACGACCGTTCCTGATCGCTACACAGACTGAAAATGTGCAGGCAACATCACCCCACGTGGCCTGCATGGGTGACCCAATCCTTATTCTGATATTTAAGCGTTCTCCAGAAAAGTTACTTAACCCTTTACTTAACGTAACTGCCAAAACCGGCCAGCGCTATTCTCAAAAATCGCCAATTAATTTTCATTATATTTTTCATTTTTTTCTCAAAAACATAGGTTATGACCCTCATTGGAACGAGCTCGTTCCAATGAGGGATCAGAACCTATGTTTTTGAGACAAAAAATGAAAAAAATTAGTTATTCAAGAATTTTTTTTGCAAGTGTCGTCTCCTTTTCATGTTAGGTAGAGGGTTAACAAGATTAGAAAAAAACTCGTTTCCCCTTCCATTCTTATTTTTAAAAAAATTCCAGCCCTTATGGTACCCGTGTATCATGCACACATAATATTATAGTTCAAGTAATAGTATTTTCTTAAATGTCTGCTACATACACATTGACCATCCTAAAGCCCTTTCGTTACATCATGTTTTGAAGACTATTTTGCTCCCAGTAGATTCATATGTGGATGGATGGATTGATCTATAGACCATGAGAGTGTTAGTGAAATACCTATAATGTGACTCGCATTTATAGACTTTGGAGCTTTTTCTAATGAACAGTTTTACCTCATTCCCAATACAATGTTGAGGTACGCCATATCAAGTGCCATATCCAGTGTTATATCACAATTAACGAAAACTAGTTTTAATCAGCAAAGAAAGCTAACAGACAGTTTCACGTCACATGATAATACAGAGTTGCCGATGACGAAGGCTGTTAAAGCAAGACGAAATTACTGCCATCGTCTGATCAATACGACACTGAATTAATTGAAAAAAGAGAGAATTCGTGACAAATTTTCCAATAAATTAAATGCTTGTGGTCTATCCTGATGTTGTGAAATGTACTTTTCTTATCACATTATCTTAACCAACTTTTTATATGAATATATTCAAATAAGACTAAAATCCTCACCCTTTGATTGGTTGAGAGCTCGCATAGTTTCTTCTATGTTTACGGCCCAGCAGCATATGTTACCGTCTGATGTCACCACGCGAATTATCTGAAATGAGGTTGCTCATTTTTCAATTATTCCGTCAAAGGGGTGACGTGCAAACCGCTTCATTTCTCTAGATTTTTCACACGTGCAGCAGACGATGTTCCGAAAGAAGGATTGTTTAAATTGCAAATCAATTAACGATTTGAAGTATGGTGGAGTAGATATTTATCTGTTTTACTGATTATTCGACCAGTCAGGTCGTTAGGTACACGAGAGATTTAGTTACTAAACTTGTTATTGTTGAAAGCTACCAAATTCATTTCACAATGTGGATCTTGGGCTATGGGTGGGGTCTTATTGGAACATACACGGTATTGTGATGAAAACCTCAGACCATGATACCATAACTCTATCACAATAACTTATAATGTTCCAATACGACTAAAATCTCCCTCCTCCGATTGGATGAGAGCTGGTTTAGTAGATTCTATGTTTACGGCTCAAGTGGCAAATGTTACCGTCTGACGTCACAACGCGAAATATTTGCAATGACGTCGTCCGTTTCGTAACTGCTTCATCAACGGAGTGACTAGCCAGCCGCTTCATTTTTCTGTATGTTTCACGTGTGCAGCAGACGGTGTTCCGGATGAAGTGTTGTTTACATTACTAACCGATTTACGATTTGAACTAAGATGGAATGAGTTTATCTGGTTTATTCATTATTTATCCAGTGCCGTCGTGGATACGCGAGAGGTTTATTTACTAAACCTGTGATCGTTAAAAGTTGCCTTGAACAAGACAACTTTTAACCATTACAAGTTTAGTAAATAAGCCTCTCGTGTTTCACGGTGCAGGTTTTGGGCTATGGGTAGTATCTAACATAAGCTCCGAGCCGCAAACCCAGGCCATGTTACCGTCAATTCATCATAATAACTTATAATGTTATCATCATTATGTTTACGGACAGGAGGGTTCTACCAGAGTCGATTTGTGGGCACGGTGGCTCAGTAGTTACGGCATTGGATATCGAACCGAAAGGTCCACGGTTCGATCCCCGACAGGGGTAACTATGTTTTGTCCTTGCTGAAGGCACTTAATCCCGATTGCTCGCGTTGGGGTGCGGTGGCGCTGTGTACTAAGGCGTGCTGCACGTCAATAGTGCACTTGCCTTCAACCAATGCTAACCCTACTTGTGCGGAGTTAGTGCGTTGGGGAGTCTGATAGTTGCTCGCCGTTTATTGGGTGGTTCTCTCAGGGCGCTCCGGCTTACTAACCCCCCCCACCCCCACCCCCGTAAAACTGTCCGACACGAAGTGACCCTGGCTGTCGAAAGTGTCGTTAATCCTAATAAATAAATAAATAAATAAATAAATAAATAAATGTTTTTAAATTATTATTAGATTAGATTAAAAATAGTTTATTTATTATAAATAACAAGAAGGATTGGATTACGAGTGCCGAACACTTACGGAATATCTGCTCTTGGAAATAAGAAAACTGAATTCAGGTTGAAACATCAAATGATTTGATATACGAACGTAATGGACAAGAGACGTATGGACATAACAGAGAACAAATGAGTACACATTGAATTATAATGCAACAATGCACAATTACTTGTAGCAAGTCTAGGGCTGAAAGCAAAACAAAAACAAAACAACGGAAGTAATATATAAAGAAGACGAAGACGCAACACCACTCCCCAACACTTACAAACAATCTGAAGTTTGTGTGACATAAGGGAACACGATGATTCAGATTTGAACGCGATGATTTAGATTGTCACACAAATCTGTACCAGACTTCTTTCGTCCCATCCGTTACCAACCAGCGGAATAGCATACCTATTCCAGTGAGAGACAAGAAAGGTTTTGTGCAAGCACAAGCGCGCGATAAAATGCCCAATGAAAACACTTATTTTGTGCACATATCACGCAATCTATTTCGTGTTACAACACAAACAAGAAACATTTTGTTAACAAAGTAGAGTCCCTCTCACCAAAAGAAGGTGAATACCGTACATCAAAGCATTAGGGCTAGTTATTCACAAAAAATAAGTTTAAAATAATTTCGAGTTTATAGGACAGGGTTCAAGTCTATGGGGGTTAACATCTTTCCTGGAAACACTTGAAAGACACCCTTCCCACACAAAACACCTCAGTCTCCCCTAAAAAAACAGCTTTTTGGACGAATCGTATGGTACGAAACTCAACTTGGGACAAAACGCCCGTGCTGGGATGATTTTTGAGAGAAATGCCCGGCACCGTCTCCAAGTCTTGTCAGTGGGTTTTTTTCGATTTTTTAAAAAAAGAACCTCAAGTTTATAGGACGAAAGGGGAAGCCGGGTGGCTGCACTTTGGGGTCAAGATATCCATTCGAAAAAACTTGGAAAATTACCCCACCCCGACACACACAACATAAACAAAGCAGAATGCATAAATGTAGGCTACAAGCATATCGCGAATTGGGAGAAAATATTCACGCAGACATCTCGTCTGATATAATCGAGGGTGGATGTAACATAACAAAACATTTTTAAAAAGTATTCCTAACTTTGGAGGTGACATAACACAACACGAATATTGAAACACTGAATGCGGTGAATTCCAGTTGTATAACGAATTACGCATATTAGTGGATCCAGTATAAATATACAGTTCCATTTTTGTTTCTTTTTCAAGTCATTTGAATCGACCTGAGAATTCAATACTGCATGATCTGGGGCATTTATTGCCCCAGTATATACGCGCTCTAAATAACGTGTCCGTGCCCCTGATTGGTTGAGTTAAATTGGTGCTACAATTTAGCTTGACCAGTGAGAGTGAAGATGCTAAATTGTAGCTATAATTCAGTAAATTGTAGCTACAATTTAGCTAAACTGCAGGTACAATGTATCAATTTGTAGCAACAATTTAGCTAAATTGCAGATACAATTTACTGAATTGCAGCTTCAATTTGATAACTAATGAAAGTGTCAATTACACTGTAGCTTATCTTGACTGTGTGTATCTCATGAAAAGGATAATGTTCGACGTTTATGAAAGGATTAAGAAATACGACACGAATTGTGATAATTGAGAATATGTTAATTTCTGTTCCCTGTGTGCTATGTTTTCAATAAGAATAATTTGAGGTGTAGACTGTACTAAAGAATTGAGGTCTGGGTTAATGTTGCCCTCACAGTTAACGTATGTCAGCCAAAGTTAACAAGTTACAGTAAAATTATTCCATTTCCAAAACGAGTCATCCTACCAACTTACAATGAAATCCCTTCATAAATATAACTCGTAGACTTAGCTAAATGAATCTAGATCACATGGCGGTTTGGCGGTTCGGAGGTCACGGTTGACCGACCATGACGAAATTAGGAAAGTTTCATCTAGATATCATACCAAGTTATCCCACCAAGTTACAATGGAATCCCATCATTAAAAAACAAAGGAACCAAGGTCACGTGACCAGGCGGTGGTAACTGCTGACCGATCGTGACCAAAATAGGGAAGTCTCATCTAGACATCATACCGAGTTATCTCTTTCCGTATTACAATGAAATTGCTTCGTAAATATGAACTGTAGACTGTCCTAAACAAATCTAGGTCACAGGACTGTGCGGCCGTCACGGTTGATTTATCGTAGACAGAATAGGACGTTGTAATCTAGGAATTATGCCTAGTCATCCTACAAATTTGCAATGAAATCCATTCATAAATGCAAGCGGTACACTGTACAAAAGGAATCTAGGTAACGCACCCCTGAGGCCGTCACTGCTGACTGAACCCAATCAAGAAAGGACGTTCTCGTCTAGACATCATTCAGAGTCATCCTACGAAATTACAATGGAATCCCTTCATAAATACGACCTGTAGACTGTGCTAAAGTTTTTCGGGCTTCGGCCCGCGTAGCCTTCACAGTTGACCGATCGAGATAAAAAAAATAGACGTTCTCTTCTAGACATCATACGGAGTCATCCTAGCAAGCTGTAATTGAAATCCCTTCATAAATACGACCTGTAGACTGTGCAAAAGGTTTTCGGATTTCGGGCGCAGGCAACCGTCGCGGCTGACCGATCGCGATCAAGGAGGGCGTTCTCATCTAGACATGACCCCGAACCAGCATATACATACATACATTTTATTTTCTCAACTTTTTTTCCAATTACATGGAGTGAAGTTGCCTAATTTGATACATATATACATGAAAATAATACAGACACATGTCCGGGAGAAGGGAGTAAACATATTCACAGGAGGAAAACTGTATGGGCATTCTCCCCCCCCCCCCCCACCTCTCTCTCTCTCTCGCTCAGTAGCGGATAGTTATCTTTATAGATATGAAATTTCGTGATGATCAGACAGGAACTACGGGGTGTAGCCTGTGCTAAAGAAAATGTGAACAGACTCACATACTTCTGTTCGCGTGATGGCAATAGTTTATCTTGACTTTGTCAAGTAAAGCTAAAAATTACGTGGAGCTAATAAGCCACCATACATGCCAAACAAGACAATGACCCGAGTGACGCAAAAATAGTACTCAACTGATTATTTCTTTTTCCTTTTTTGGCCTTTAAAATAGTTGCCTTTTTCAGACCAATCAATTTAAAACAGCAATAATTAATATGTTTTTTGTCTCACAAATCGTGTATATTGCAAAGAAACAAATGTGATGTTTCTCAAACGAAGCGAAGCGAGTGTTGTCATTGTAGTGACCCAATAATTGCCTTGAAGATATTACCAGTGAAAACCTCTTAATATAAAGCAATCTCGCCCGATCATAATTCACACAAGATAGAGGCATGGAAAGGCTTGGGCAACGAGGCGGAATTGGAACGCATTGGAGGGGAGAACACGAAAGTGTTTGAGTGTTTTTAGGGATGGGGTTACGGATTAATAGCAATCTCGCTCGATGATAATTCGCCCAAAGATACACCCGTGGAAAGGCTCTGACAGAGACGACGTAAGTGGAACAAATTGTACGGTAGCAAGAAACAAGTGGGATTTTGTAGCGAAGGGATTGCGAATAAACATCTCTTCTCAACGCACTAGGATTTCTAATTCAGAAAAAACAACATTTTCTATTTTCTTCAAATGCTGAATCATTCATTTTCAGAAAAAAATGATTCAAGGTATAAAGTAAGCGTGGATTTCAAAACGCTTACTCATAAGAAATTAAGAGGAGAATATTAACCAATTTTGTATGAATTTATTTTCATGGCAGTCCACTTTATCATTCGGCTAGACAATCTAGCCTGGTCCAATGACAGGAAAATAATAATATTTAGTTCGTTGTTTTGGGGATTTTAGTTTAAACAATATTTATTTGGAGTGTAACATTTGTATACATTAAACAATACATAGTCAAAAGGCACAACAACACAAGTATACAGTATAACAAATAAGGAAGTAAAGAAAAGTACAACGAGGGGATTCACTCCAGCCTATTTTTTTCTGTTGATGTGGTGAGCACGAAACAACTGAACATTTCTTGTTGCATTGAGCAATGTATCCCGATGCTCGTAATTCCATGATTAATGTTCTTCCGTTTACCGTCGATCTGTCTACGTTTCTCTTTGGGTTGAACAGATTGAACAACTTAGAAAACTCCCAAATTTTCAGAACAGTACAAGACTACATCTTACTGATTGGACGCTTCTATAACCAACTAATGCTTCATTAATTTTAATCATTGCTTCTGTGAGGCATCAGGTTATGTTCCAAGCCATGTCTCCATGGCCTATCAGACCAGAAAACAGATGCGGTGGGTGCTATTCTTCTTTGAAACGTGCCACATACTGTGGTTATACTTTTTGGAAAAGGTCGATGTTAAATCCCAGCTAGCACGATGCTTTGGCGCGGCGTTTAGGTGCTTTCATGGGTCACAATTACTGTTGTCGTAATGCTACAGCAACGTAGTCTGTGACTGTTAGTGTGGTCTCAGCGCTGCGTCAAGGATGAGTGTTACGTGGGATCACAGCTGTAGTTGATTAATGCAGTTAACAAACAAACGACACACAGACTGTGCTTGAACAGGTTGTATATGTTGCCTTGGAAACACTTTGTGTTCAAGTATTTGTTCCCCACAGGTTCTTCATCTCATTCTTCTCTCTTTCCTTTGATCCTCTCTCTTCTGATCCATCTTCCATTTCTCCCGTCAATATGCTAAGGTTTAAACAACATTACTTGCAGCGTATGACCAGGTCCTTCAATTTCTGAAGTGCGTTGTTTATCTAGGGAGACGACTAAAGAGGAGCTCTTAGCTTCCTGCCGAATACCGTCTATATATCTGTAGTTTCCTTCATTTATCTTAGTAATATTACATACTTTGTTAATCGGCATAATGTACAGTTACATTGATTATGTGTTTGAACTTACTTTGTAGTATGTGTAAAATCAGTCTTGCTGAACAAATACTGTGTGAATTAATTTGCAGTTTCAACAATTCATCATAACCGCGCGATCGCGATACTGTTAGTTTTTAGATTTCTTTCATCTTTAGAAACGTGTACAACCTCTCGCGAATGCTCATCAAAGGCTTGTAATATTGTTAACCCTTTACCCAACGCAAACGATTTCAAAATTTATTATTTTAAATATAATTTTTTCAAAACATTTCAACAAAACCATATCATGTGACCCCCTCTTTGGAACGAGCTCGACGAGCTCGTTCTAAAGAGGGGTCACATGATATGGTTTTGTAGAAATTTTTCGAAAAATAATATATTTTCAGCTGCTGAATTTGCATATTACGCGGGCGGATGCGGGCGATTCGTTGGGTAAAGGGTTAAATAGTAACGTAAACGTATAATAATTATACGTGGGCTTGTATAGTGCAGATTCAGGAGACGGAATCTGCATCATCTCCCTCAAATAACAAACAAAATACACGTCTTTGCGCTTGATGCATATTTACTGTAAGCTGAATTCTTTAGGATGTTCGATCGGGGATGTCTCTAAGGGAATCACAGGGGAACGTCGTTACCCTACTTTTTACGGATGTAGTTGTTTCAGTATAAACTGTACGCGACTGTCTTAAACTTTTCCTATCCCCGAAAAAACTTAACGAGTGCGTTTGTTCAACATTCTGAAAATCCAGGTAGAGGAAAAGTTCAAGTTCAGTCTTTTTAGAAACAAGAGATTGATGCTCCCTCTGAAACTCCTATTATTCTTTGTAACCACCTTCTAGTACAGAACTTGTATGTGTCATTAAAGTTGGGATAATATTCTAAAACGATAACAAATAGATTATAAAAGTACAATGGCAGTTTTATGTGTGCACAATTTGAACAGGCAAATCTCTGCTGTCGTGAAACCTTTTCAGGGAGTGGCAGAAAGATAGTATTTTAGGCTATGTCACTTCCTTGCGGTGTTACGATTGTTAAACTCGTTTAATTAATGCTACTTTTGTAATGTTTGTATTCACATACGTCATATTTACACCCTGGATGCTTTGGTTATCAGTTTCCAAGACTCTAATAAGGTAGGACTAGTTTAACTCAGTAGGCTGACACTGCTTTTCTAGTCCAGTATTCTCCATGGAGCCATTTTTGTATTGGTCTGTTCACTTTTCCAATATAGAACAGTCTCAAAACGCCTTGTCTCCGTAATAAATTCATGTACATGTTTGAATATTGCTTTATTGACCTAGGGGATAGTGAATGCTTTTCTTTACAGACACTATTTCGAGGAGCATTTTAAGCTTTATGCAAAAAAGAACGCTTGGTCTTCAATAAGAAGGCACTTTGCTTATCCGTGTTGGAAAGTTTTCGCGTCGAGGTAGCAGGAGAACCGTGAGAGAACCATCAGACAGCGGCGAGTAACTGTCACATTATCCAACTCCCAAACTCGGTACATGCATGATTGGGATTGAGATTGGTTCCAGGCAAATGCACCACCAACGCTTTATACGAAGGATGTTACTTTCGTTACCTGTGTTTTTCTCTTTGACCTACATGTATATATATATTCGTCTAAATAAAGCTCAAACAACACACGAAAAAAAACCAAAAAATTTTCACCTACCTTTCGGTCTGCTGAAGACCTTCTTCGGGGTATAGACACAATAAGAAAAAATACACACAGACGACGAAAGAAATGAAACGCGGACGTTCAGTACGCCTTAGTACACAGAGCCACTGTGCCACAACGTGGGCAATCGGGATTAATTACCTGTCCAGGGACACAACGCAGTTGGTCTCGCTTGCTGCACAGTGTTTTGGGATATTCGTCAAAATCAAGCAATTTCAGGTCCTGTGAAGGAACGCCGTTTCCCTCAGAAAAAAGTAGGAGAACGGCGTTCCAATGATTTCCCCCAGGAAAACACCATTGGATTAAGTCTTGCCCAAGGAAATACGCGGATAGCTAGGAGATTCTACAAAATGATACGGGTCGGTAGATACCCTGATCATGTTACGTAACCGCACTGTTATCAGAGGGAATTCGGGTGGATGCCGGTTAAAGTAAGAATGGATATGGAAGTTGTGAAACCCGAATTGCCTGTTAAACCTTCCAAACAGATGATGTTGTTAAACGACGGTTTACAATGCATGGAAGTCTAACATTCACACAGGGTGTTTAGACAATCTAGGGAGCTGATGGAGGATTACCCTTTAGAGACTGAAGATTTAAAAGGGAATTGAAGCCGGGGATCAACGAAAGGGTGCACGAGAATTGCAATAGAAACTGGCGAACTGGAACTAGATCCAGGAGCCTTTAGACGTGTTCTATAAACAAAAATGCGCCAGCTTTTGGGGACTACCTAGATGGATATTTTTTTAATTTTTTTTTTTTTTTTTTTTGGGGGGGGGGGGGGGGGGTCACTGTTGTTTAAAATGAGATCCAAGTCACTGGAGTTGAGGGACCGGGAAATGCAAAGAAAGAGCGTGCAAAATGTATAACTTAGACGAAACGGAGACCCTGGAACATTTCATGTTAGAGTTGCCCAAATATTTGCCCAGTAAAACAAGATTCCTTTGGAAACTAATGGAAAATGGTATAAAACCATAAAGAAGAAGTGAATGAGGAATGACATGAGGGAAAGGGTCAATTTTATAGTTGGGGAGATCGAGAAAGCGGCAATGGGGGAATTATGAAATGTTTTTGACTGGATGCTTGGAGAAAAGGAGGGGAAGAATAACCCGGCGAGGGACTGGACTGATGTAGACCTCCTCGTTAGAGGACCGTGACAAATCAGCGGAAGGCCAAAGAATTATTATTACTATTCCTAGGTAACGGGTTATTCTTGTCAGACTGAAAGAACGTGATAGCCTGGTAGGTGATTCCAGCTTTTATTACAGGCCTTTTCTATGAAATCCCCATTTACAGCAACACTAAATCATGCGGAAAAAGAAAATCCGTTCGGCACACATGTGCCGCCCGGAAATCGTTGACAGACTATTTTGGACGACACGTCATCTGTCGAAACTTAACATAACTACGCTTACATAGAATTTCCGTTTGACCTACAATCGCGAAAGCCGTGCAGTTTAAACGAAGAGATTGCGTTCTCATAATCTATCACAAAAACACCAAACTAAATAAAATCATCTTTGTGTATAGATAAACTTCTAAAGTTTAGAAGGGAGAGTTCAAACCAAACATATTAGCTGTATAATGATAACAAATTGATAAGCTCAAATATGCATGCACTACTATAGTACAAACATACGTACACTACTCGTTTGGCCTGTTTAAAAAGCTTCCCCCAGGAATTCCTCCAAAATGGCACATGTGTTTGTAAACATTAGCAGACGATTGATCACCCAAAACTGGACCGATTGCGAAATAACTTGTTGGTAGTTGCCAAATGAATTGCTGAGTGGTCTAATAATTGTTTTTATAGACGTGAAGGGGTGTAATAAACACAGAAGAAGTGAATGGGTTAATCGGTATGGTCTCTGGTTTTATCCTTCCACGCTGGCACCCGTGCCATATCGATTAACCCATTCACACGCGCGTGTCGTTCTGTGAATATTTTCGACAGTTGGAGATTCGAGCAGTTTAGTTGCTCACATATGTAATACATCTATTACATTGAGATGACACGATGCGTTCACTTTACAGACAGTATCACTGAAATTGAAAACTACTGAGCATTATTTTACAATTAATTTTTTTCACGTAATAGCATTTGTCACACTTCAACTGGCACTTCAACTGACAATTCACGGCTTATCGAAATAATCCTGATGATCAGTTATCATTTGGGTTGACAATACTTGCAGCTTTGGGAAAATACACATTGTTTTTCACTTTCTGAAATGGGAAATAATAATAATATTAACTCTTTGGGCAGCCGCTGGTTTCTCGCGTTACCCATGTGCTCCTAAATATCGCCCACCCATTCTCTCCTCCCAACACCTTGAAACGAATTGTTTATTTATTAGATATGATTTTCTTTCCCAGAATTGTCCGTTATCACGCTCGGCTGATATGACGTTGATATCGGCCGATATGAACAAAGTTAGACGTGTTACTGCTGATGCGTTACTAGGCGCAATCACTTTGTTTCTGTGGTAGTCATTCGCTGTTATTCGTCGAATGCAATCAGGGGAATTGACGTTACCAGACGTAATGTGCTAGTTTGAAGCTGAGTTTTTGTATGGTGAGGAATTTATGATGGCAATAAGTAAGGGTCGGAACCCAGCACAACCTATTCGTTTACATTCCAAATCGTGCACAGTTATTCATCAAACGCATTCAGGAAAACTGGCGATACCAGGCATGATGTCGTCGTATGAAGCTGAGTTTTTGTATGGTGAAGAATTAACACTTACGCTGCCGAAAGCGACTGTTGTCACCTATTTTATGATGATTATCGGCATGTTCTTGTAAGAGCAGATCTAACCTACCATCTGAGTAATTGTTGGAAAGGCCGAAAGGGCTCATGGAATCTTCTTAAACTTCCTCGCACACACGTACATAGAGGCCCTCCATATATGGCTAAAGTGGGCGTGGCAATAAAAAGGTCAATGATGGCAATATTTAAGGATTGAGTGGACGAAGATAAGAAAGAAGAGAGTTGTACAGAACATTCAATGCAAACTAATATTCAGAATCGTAAGCGGAGCTTCGTCGAAGTCGGAGAAGCGATAGTTCAGCCGTTCGGGCATCGCGGCTTCCACAATGGAGAAATCGAGACATTCGGATATCCGAACTAGGAGGACAAAAAACTGTGCACTTTGTGAAAAGAACGAGAAACAATAACGTTGTCAGAAAACTGTAACAAATCCGAGAACATTTTGTAATTACTTGTTTGGGTTTAATAAATAAAGAGGTTATTACTTGGTTATTTTCACATCGGCCGAGATATCAGCCCTCAGTAACTTCACATCTTTCTTTCTAATTGCAGTGATCAACATACTAACCATAACCTTTGTATCACCCATCAACCATCTGTCCTTCAGTGTCCCATCTCGCTGAAATGCAATTGCAGCTAATCCTCAACAAAGAGCTTGGATGACCTATAATATTATATGACAAAGACACAGTTCTTACTGGGTTGCTTCCGAGTATCGGTCGAGATATTTCGTACGGCCTTATCCTCTAGTCAAAATGGCTGAGCCAGGCTGCAAACAGAAACCATTGAAATAGCCACCATAATATTTCTCACAAACACCAATAGGTGAAATCAGCCAACACAAACATATAGGTATAATACTAAATAATTGTTGCTTGTGGAGCGATCATATTGAACACATACGCTCTAAGGTCTGGTCGCGAATTGATCTTATGAGGAAAAATAAATTCATATAAGATAGGAAAGTGCTCGAGAAAATGTATTTCGCTTTCATTATGTCACTTCTTGAGTATGGTGGCGTGATTTGGGACAACTTCTCTGAGATAAATGCCGCGGACTGGAAAAAATCCAGATAGCAGTTGCTCGAATAGTAACCGGAGCCACTATGAGTAAAGATCTTATGTATGCCGCAACTAATTGGGAAACCCTACAGAATGGCGAACGAAACATAAACTGGTGTTATTTTACAAGATGTGCCATCATCAAACTCCAGAGTATGTGGCGAACAAAGTTCCGCCTTTTGCCTCACTCCGCAGACAATCGCAACACCACCTCCACTCTGACCTAAACCAAATCCACCACATTCCATTCTGCCGTACTGAAACCTACCGCTGTTCTTTCTTTCCATGTGTTACAAATATATGGAACAATGTACCTATCTCAGTCCGACTTTGACAAACTTCAAGAGTTTCCTCAACAAAACATCTCAAAGACCCCCATCCAATCTAAAGCGCCTCGAAACCGAAGGCGCAGATATATTACTGCAGGTTAAGACTTTATTGCAGTAATAATAATAATAATAATAATAATAATAATAATAATAATAATAATAATAATAATAATAATAATAATAATAATAATTGTAAAGCCTAGAATCCACACACGGTGCTCAATGGCTGTACAATAATTGCATACATACATATACACACATACTCATACACTCTCTCACAGATGCATTGATACATGGATCACTATTATCATTTATTTATTGGTGCCTAACGCCACATCAGCAACCGAGGCTATATCGTTGCGATAAGCGACAGAACCTAAAAGAAAAAGGGTATTGAATTAAAACAAAATAAAAAAAAAAAAACAAACAAAAAAGAACCAAACAAAAAACAAAACAAACTACAACTTTACCAAAACAAGTATGTGAGTGTAACTTGACGAGTAACGAGGCAATCCTCACTGACTCAGTCACACCCACGCACCTGGTAATGTCAGTTTATGACCAAAATTAAAAGACCACTGAAGGAAATGCCTTTCGAAAAAGGTAGGTTTTAGTACCAGACTTGAATGATTCAAGTGATTTACTATTTTTATGTCGATTGGAAGAGAAATCTGAACTTTGATCTATACAATAACCATCTTCATCACTCACCATACTGCCAGTGTGGTAACCTTGAGACCGCAGAGCATTACCTGCTACACTGTCCATTCTGTCACGACACCTGCAGCAGAACCCTGGGTACACTCCCTGCTAACATTGATATCAGTACTCTGCTATTTGGCTCGGTATCTCGAAATGTTGAGGAGAACCTTCTAGTATTTGAAGCAGTGCAAGACTACATTATCCAGACTAACCGATTTTTGTAATCATCTTGTTCTGTAAACGAACTGCACCCAAACTTACTTACCATAGGCTTTTGGCATGTGTGCCATATTTGAGATCCTGATCCTAAACTGTGCTGACTTACCTCTATCACCTCACTCTCCATGAACGAACAGCTGTATATGTGATCACCCTTGAACATATTTATTTAACCCTTTACCCAACGAATCGGCCACATCTGCCCGCGTAATATGCAAATTCAGCAGCAGAAAAAATACTATTTTTCAAAACCTTTCAACAAACCCATATGATGTGATCCCTCTTTGGAACGAGCTCGTCGAGCTCGTTCCAATGAGGGGTCACATGATATGGTTTTGTTGAAAGTTTTTGAAAAATGTAAAAAAAATGATAAATTTTGATATCGTCTGCATTGGGTAAAGGGTTAGAAAATTACATACTCTGAGAGAGAATACCAATACAAAAATATCAAAAGCCTCAATGGAACATCTTAGTTATCAGCTATCTAAATCGGACTGCGCACTCATCTGCCCCTCCCATTAATGAACTAACCCTGACTGTTTATTCTTTGTTTTTTTTCCTTTTCTCTTCTTCCATTAACCTTTTATTCATTCTAATTGATTTAAAGAACCGTCCACCTTCATTGAAACGTGTGATGAAACAAGTGAGACGATCCAAATAAGCCTAAAGCTTTCTGTTAAATTCCTCACAACAATAAATGGCTAACTCCTATGTACAAACACGTGATCTGTATTATAATTAGTTGTATTTTTTGTTTACATGTTATTCCAATGTAAGTTCATATATATACTTTTTCTTTAATAAATATTGTTTAAACAAAAACGCCCTTTTCTTATTTTTAAATGGGTATCAACAGAGAATAATAGTCGAACATTCAAACTGGGGAAAAAAAAATTAAAACGCAACCCTTTGTATTTTTAAACTACTCCACAGGGAAATGACCGGAGTTTTGAAACGATACGCTCATCGATGATACAAATTCGCTTACATTTCGAAATTTCAATTTTTATATGAAATTTTCATACTCTTAGTGTTAAATTTACTGACAGTTTGGGGAAATTAGGGAAGCTATCTTTCCTGATAATCTCCTGCAGTGACGAAAATTGTCAGCCATGCTTTGTTGATGTATGTACCAATCGTTTAGGCATGGCGACCAGACAATTAGGTAAATTAAAAACATAAAAACCGAAAACACACACATATCTAACTTTGGAGAGCAGTCTTACATACTATCCACTATTATCCAAAGTTGTACCAAATCTGCATTCACGAGAACTATATTCCACGAACGTTTTGATTTCGTATGCTACATGCCTCAAGTGAACTCGTTTTGGGTGCCCTAGTTGAATGCATTCAACCTTATACAACCACACCATTCCTAAACGAAACCACGATTGCTCCTCTTTTCTGGCAAGAAGAAGAAAATACAATTTGCAGATGCTTCAGACTCGCTAATATTTCTGTTTTTTCAATCTACTCCGTCTCTTAGGAACAGCAGAACGGCGGCCGACATAGTAGAGTACGACGTTATTTTCGCTTTCTAATCGTGCTTTTCTCGACTATGTTGTATGTAGATTATATATAGAATATACTCATAGTAGCTTGGTGTACCAAATGTTCACCACGAGTGGTGAAGTGGTGTTAACCGCGAGCCTTTGGCGCGCGGTTAACACCACTTCACCACGCGTGGTGAACATTTGGTACACCAAACTACTTTGGGTATATTTTATTTATACCATGATCGTCAGATTAAAAAGAGTTTAAATGTTAAATAAATCAACATTCACCGGTGTAATTCAGTCTTTGTTTACATGAGCACCGGTGGACGGTACTTCCGCTGGCAATTGTATTGCCGAAACGAACTAGAAAACGAAACGCTCAAATTACGGGGCCTTTTGTTTCATTTTAATAACATAATAACATACTATTTCGAGTTATTGATGCTTTATTAACATGAGACAACGTATGTTTATTAAGATTTGGTATCTTATGGGGTAAACTTATTTGAAAACGTAATAAATAATTGCCGGTTTCATTTCACACTTCACGAGGCGACGAGTGATAAATTAAGTAAAGTTTGCATTCAAGGCGAGGTCACCAAAGGTCAACTTGGATGTAATTCCACTGTAGGTGTAAATTTTAACTACTGAAATCCAATTGCTGGAGTGTTCACTACGGTTGGCGTGTAAAGCTAAAATTTATGTCATAGGCTTTTTATATATAGTGGAGAAGGTAATCATGGTATAAAAATCAGCTTAAAGTTAGGACAACTTTTCTAACAAGCTTTTGTTTTTCTATCTTTCTCTCCCTTTGTTTCTGGTATGGGTGGTGGGTGTGTGGGGAATAATATAGGTTGCGTTAAAAGCTACACAGCTATTGGTTTCACGAGGTTTATTATTTTTAAGTTAATGGTGTAGAAGAGTAAATTACGTCAGTACAGAGAAATCTGATTCGTTAACCCAATTTTTTATTATACTTTGACGAAGAGATCTGAGGAACCGTGCGATGGGCTGTTGGATGAGGTGTTTAGCGAGAACAGCAGATAGGTTCTCAGTTTTGTACAATCATTTTGATAGCTGCACACCAAACACTTGTGTCTGATTCATGAATAGAAATTAGCACGTGACCATGGTCATATGTCTCAAACAAACCAACAAAAAGTAATTGTGGTCGATGAGTCGAAGCGATGCAATAGTGAGAACAAAAATTCGGCTCTACCTCGTTCGATTTTCGGTTGACTTATTACATGATGGCGATGTTTTTATTGGTACGGGCGATTTTCTAACGATATATTGTGGCTATTCAAATATATTACATTCTGCGAATTTCCATAGAAGTCGATATAAGAAAGCCGTAATTTCTACAGATTATACTGAAAGTAGGCATGATGTACATGAAATTGTCCATATAACCCTTTACCCAACGTAGCGTTAAAACAACCGGCCTGCGCTCTTCTCAAAAATCGTCGATTAATTTTCATTATCTTTTCATGTTTTGTCTCAAAAACATAGGTTATGACCACTCATTGGAACGAGCTCGTTGAGCTCGTTCCAACGAGAGGTCATAACCTATGTTTTTGAGACAAAAAATAAAAAAATATAGTTCTTCGAGAATTCTTTTTGCAAGTGTCGTCTGCTTTTCATGCTAGGTAAAGAGTTAAATGTCGAGTAAGGGCGGTAGCTTGGTTACGACATTGGACTTCAAAACGAAAGATCCACGTAGGGGTGGGTGGGGGTGGCACGGTGGCGTTGTGTACTAAGGCGTACTGCACGTCGATGGTGCACTTGCCTTCAACCAATGCTAATCTTGATTGTGCGGAGTTGGTATGTTGAGAAGAGTAACGTTACTCGCCGCTGTTCGGTGGTTCTCTCCAGGTACTCCGGATTCCCCTACCAATAAACCTGTCCAACACGAGGCAACCATGACTGTCGAAAGTGTCGTTAGACGCCAATAAATGAATAAACTAGAGCGATGTGACGCATAGAGCCCGACTGTCCCAACAATGACAATGCTTAGACACAAAATAGTCTGTGATATTTTTTGTTTACCGTTTACCTAGCGAATCTGCCATATCTGAACTCGTGATATCCAAAAATTGCTATTCAAATTCTATTGTTTCATTTTCTACCCCAAAACTTACCTCATGACTTATTAATGAAACAAGCTTGATGAGCTTGTTCCAATAAGGACTAATAAACAATGGTGAGAAATAAAAAATGAAAAAAATCTGATGTTTCAGAAAAATAATTTGTACTGTTGGCTTCATCTTGTGTTAGGTAAAGGGTTAAGAATGCAATACATAAAACATTCTCTTTCTGAAATCTTCTATTATAATACTACTGAAAAATAATTTTGGTAAAAAGTGACAAGAAAAATGTTCTGCTTTTCTCATCTTTCTAAAAGAAAGTATAAAATTGTATGTTTTTTGAAAATGTCAACAAAATTAGTAGTCAGATCATCAGCTGCATAGCTCTATTGATTAAGAAATAGCAAAATATACTAAATGTCTTTATTATCTGCATCTGAATTCCTGCTGAAAGAATGAAAAAAAAAAGATTTCATCTATTTCTAATGTCTTTCTCGGTGACAAGTTAATAGGAACTATTCAATAACAAAATACCATAATTAGGATCGAACAATGAGGCACCACTGCTCTATTATCCTCAGTAGAGTTTCATCTACGATGGGTAAATTACAAGCACAAATGATGTGTCATAATGCTGATACTTCGAGATAATGGTTGCTAATAAATTAAATTTCATCTTTTCTAGAAAACAGGAGAAAGGTCAACAACAAAAATAACATCATTCTCTTAACCAAAAACAAAGATGAGAAAAAGTCTAATTAAAGGGACGCTATCAAAATTTGTTCAGATCATCAAGATAAAATTTGAAGAGAATATATAATTTGATCATTTGAGATATCAAATTTGAAGAGAATCTTATAATTAGAACTGGATTTATTTTCTGGATAACATGGGGAGGAGGGAGGGGTGGAGTGATTCCACCCATCTCCTCCGAAGTTGTGGAGACAACATAAAATGAAAGGATTATGAAATAAGACAAGAATTGTGATAATTGAGAATATGTTAATTTCTGTTCCCTGTATGCCATGTTTTCAATAAGAATAATTTGAGGTGTAGACTGTACTAAAGAATTAAGACCTGGGTTGATGTGGCCCTAACAGTTAACGTATGTCAACCCAAGTTACTAAGTTACAGTCAAATCATTCCAAAACGAATCATCCTACCAAGTCACAATGAAATCCCTTCATAAATATAACTAAAAAATATAACTTTGCCAAAGGAACCTAGGTCATGTGATGGTTAGGTGGTCATGGTTGACCGATCATGACCAAAGAAGAGTCTCATCTAGATATCATACGAAGTTATCCAACCACGTTACAATTAAATCTCATCATAAAATAACTTGTAAGCAGTGCTAAAGGAATCTATATAACGTGACCAGACGGAGCTAACGGCTGACCGAACGTGACCAAAATACGACAGTCACATCCAGACATCACACCGAGTTATCTTTCCAAGTTACAATGAAATTGTTTCCTAAATATGAACTGTAGACTGTGATAAACAAAAGTAGGTCACGTGCCTGTGCGGCTGTCACGGTTGACCGATGTCGGCCAAAATAGCTCTTTTCATCTACACATTATACTGAGTCATCCTACAAATTTGCAATGAAATTCCTTCATGAATGCAAGCTGTAGACTGTTCTAAAGGAATCTAGGTGACGTGCTTCTGCGGCCATCATTGTTGACTAAACCTGTCCAACAAGGCCGTTCTCATCTTGACATTATACAGAGTCATCATACGAAGTTACAATAAAATCCCTTCTTAAATACGGGCTGTAAACTGTGCTAAAGGTTTTCGGGCTTTGGACCTACGTAGCCGTCACGGTTGACCGATTGCGACCAAAAGGGGATGTTCTCATCGAGACATTAAAAGGAGTCACCCTGCCAAGTTACAAAAAAATCCCTTCATAAATACGACCTGTAGACTGTGCTAAAAATTTTTGGTTTTCGAGCTCTCGCAGCCATCGTGTTTGACCCATCACGACCAAAAGGGGACGTTCTCGTCTAGACATTATTTGCAATAATCCTACCAAGTTACAAGAAAATCCCTTCATAAATACAACCTGTAGACTGTGCTAAAAGTTTACGGGTTTTGGGCTCTCGCAGCCGTCACTGTTGACTGATCGCGATCAAAGAGGGACGTCCTCATGTAGACATTATACTGAGTCATCCAACCAAGTTACCATGAAAACCCTTCATAAATACGACCCGTAGACTGTGCTAAAGGGTTTTGGGATCTTGCAGCCGCCACGATTGACTGATCGCGACCGAAAGAGCACGTTCTCATCTAGACATGACCTCGAACCTGTATATGAAATTTCGTGATGATCGAACAAGAACTACGGGGTGTAGCCTGTGCTAAAAAGTGTGAACAGACTCACAGACTCACAGACTTCCGCACGCGTGATGGCAATAGCTTATCTTGACTTTGTCAAGTTAAGCTAAAAAAGCTGCGTACAAGTAAAAGAAATCATGTCTGTAAATTAAAGTTGTATTGATCACACAAGAACAAAAAGTAACAAAGTACGTGGTAGAAGCCTAATTTACAATTTAAAGACACTAAGTTCGAAAACCGTTTTGAAAGGGGTTAAATTAATGCCAATATTTTTTGAAACCACCGTATACAACTTCAGTAGACCTTGCCCCAAATGAAAAACAATGACGTTGTAACAGACTGTTTAAAGAATCAAGGTACAACATTGTAAAGCAAAATTTTAATCCGAAACATAAAGCTGGGAATACTAAGTAAAATTGACTACAAAAAAGGGTTAAATATTTCCTAAAACCGATAAAAGAAATCACTGATGTAAATGCTATCGTTAAGTTGTATTGGCGATGCAAGAATTAAAGTAACAAACTATGTGGTAAAAGCCTAATTTCAAACACAAAGAAACTAAGTCTGAAAACATGTTTAAAGGGGGTTAAAATCATGCCAATATTAATTAAAATCACCGTAGAAAGCTTCAGTAGACAGTAGACATTGTTACAAATGAGAAACAGTGACATTTCACTAAACTGTTTGAAGAATTAAAGGTGTAACTTTGTAAAACTTTAACCTGGACGTTCTAAGTTAAATTGACTGCAGCAAAGGGTTAAATATGTCTCAAAATAACATGAAACAGAATGAGAATGATACAATCAATAGTAATTAATATTAATTAAAAAGAAAAAACTTTAACCTTCACTAAAAAACTTTAACCAAAACTTAACAGACGGACGGACGAACTGACGTACAGACGGACTAATTAATAAATAAATAAATAAATAAGGGTAGAGATATGAGGAAAAATGATCTATTCTAGGCCCCTATGTATCTCAAATGTCGGGTCGAATCGAATCCTGGAATCGAATTAGGCAGAGGATTTTGAAACGAAACGAATCTTGAATCTCAATGCTCTTCAAATTTTAAGTATTGTACCTTCTTTCCACCAGTTTTCCCTCAAGTATTCAACAGCGATTCATCTGTTTCGCCAAATCAATGGAAAAAATATTCTAGTACGGAATCAAAGTATATATTAGGAAGCGGGATATTTTTTAACTCTTCTTCTACGATGAGGCCTGGGACCAATACTATAGAACTTTTACAATTTTATTTTCTAGACTTGTATTTTCTAGGTATGATTTGAAATGGGTTGAAATGAACAATTAACATCTTCAAAGATGTGGCAATTTACGATTTGGCAAATACCATATCTTTTGAAATGTTAATGAGGCATTTTAGTCAGTTTTATTAATAGGTAGAAAATACAATTCTAGAAAATACAATTGTAAAAGTTTTATAGTATTGGCTCCCGATGATAGAAAAAGAGTTCAAACGATTTCAAGTGATAGAGAACATCTCAACGATTTGAAAATTTCCGAATAAGCACTGCCCCAATCTACTAAGCATTAAACTTCGTTTCTGAATAATATAAAGTAACAAAATATAGTACCAACAATACTATTGTAATTAGGGTTGTGACAATATGCTTCCCTAACGATACGATATATGTATCACGATTCAATCTGCACGATACGATATGTATCATGATATACATGATCTCTCATGCCATGCAAGTGCTACTATCAAATACTTCATTCCCAGTAGCTTCCGTTTATTACAAATTTTTGAATGCACTCTTTAAACAATACGTAACTTCTCAAAGTGATGACCAATGGCATTCAGTTATTTGAGGTTTTGATTTTATGATCGGTTTTCCGGTGTTTTTTTCCTCTCAGACAATATGTTCAAACTATTTAATCTCTTATATCTTGTTTGACAGAGCTCTGTGAACTCTGTCAAACAAGATATGATGGATTAACCAAATAAATATTTAGCAAATTAGAGGGAATTCAACAATCTTTAGTCAACCGAATTGAATAATTCTGTATTAATGGCATATTTAGCACTGTCAATGCAGGTATGCAAAAAAAAATACTTTCACTGCACCAGCTTTCAAAATCTACGAAATTGGTTTGCCTGATTTTATTTATATTTATCGTATCGCGATACACAGTGAACAACGATACGTATTGAATCGTGAGCAATGTATCGCGGTTCGATCGTATCACGATTAATCGTTACAGCGGGCGTGCATTTCCGATTTTTTTTCTTCACGATTTATCATTCATCATTTGTCGTTATACATATGACAAGACATTTTTCTCACAACCGACGGCAAATAAGAGTGTTCTGACACTGCTCTCAGTTAAGTCGACAAGGAATCAATATTGTAAACAAATCTCAGAAGCATCAACATTCCTTATGACAATTCCATTATTGACCGATATATAACAGAACAAAAGGAGTGCATTGGGCCACAAACGTAAGATCTCAAATATCCCCAATGCTCTTAATGTGTCTATCGCGAGAGTCGCATCGAAGTTAAGTTGTTATTTTCTTTATACAAGTAGACCTCATCATACTTTGGACAAGAATATTGTGATAAAGCCGTAACTTTTCCCCAGACCGCAATATTTATGGCAACGAAGGC
The DNA here is from genome assembly GCA_031216915.1 of Pictodentalium vernedei. Lineage (NCBI taxonomy): Eukaryota > Metazoa > Mollusca > Scaphopoda > Dentaliida > Dentaliidae > Pictodentalium > Pictodentalium vernedei. The sequence goes on along the minus strand of CM062295.1, from coordinate 558,296,300 downwards.
TATTTAGATCTCTTCCACAATTGGCATTGATTTCGTTGCTTGAAAGAGTTTCAGAAACATTTAACATTCCATTATATTCTGACAATAACCTGAGTCAGAAGAATATATCGTTTGTAAATTAACCCTTGCAGTTTATGAAGTGATGATCGAGTGCAGAAAGGTGTTGGTCAAAAGTCCCATAATCGTTTCCCAGACGATAAAGTTTAAAGATATTTCCAAACACTCTCTTGCAGCATTAGCCGTGGAGTTGATGCTGCCACAGTGCACCGTAGAGGGGGATGGGAGGGGGTGGGGGTGGGATGGGGCGTGAGGTGACTGTTTCTGTGCGAAAGAAACACACACCGAGGTGAGGAAATCAGTAAGACAAGTGGAGATGTACAGAGATTTTGTCAGTAAATTGCTCAGTAGGAATGCTAGGGTAGTCGTATCGGCGGTTCTTCCTGTTCTACGCGGTAGAAATGAGTGAAATGCGAGGATTATTCCGTTGAAGGAGGAGTTGGAGGACTACTATGTTGATTTAGGAATACCCTTCATTGAGCACTGGTACACGTCCTGGAGTAAGTTGAGTATGTACGAGCGAGACGGACGGCAAGTTAGCAGGATGTGAACACAAATGTTGGGTGAAAAATTCTACAGGTATCAGAAAACTTTCTTGGAGACGAATGTGATGGGAGGTTAGAGACAATAGAAAGAGGAGGCACACGTAAGGTGAACAATTGTTTGGGGTAGAGCAGGAAAATAGCGAAGTTTGTCGCCAGGAATAAACAGAATAAATAGGGGAAGTCAAGGAATCACGGGTATGGCAACACCCATGGTCTCCACAGGAAAGTAAGTGAAATAGCTAGATTGAGCGAGGGGGTGGACTCTGATGTTATGGGTTTAGCGTGGTTAAGGCATGATAAACGGGTCGACCAAGTAAGGGGAGGGTACGGATAGGCGTAGGGCGAACTGAAGGTCAGGAAAAAAGAGGAGGAGTAGGCATGTACATTAAAGAGGATCACAGATCTGGCAGATGTCAGTTTCTCGGCTGGGGCATCTAAAGAAATTGGGTGGGTAAAAGTTAGTCTTAAAAAAAAGGTGTTGCTCTTGGGGTTGTGTACTGCGCATTGAAGGGAAACAAACCTGAGTGGAATGACTCAATAACCTCAACAGTTAGGTCCAATATCAAAGAATTAGAAAACAGGGGACTCGGTATAATTCTGATGGGTGACTTTAATGGACACATAGGCAATAAGGAAGAAGGCAAACAAGGCGAGGATAAGAACATCAACAGGGATTGAAGGAAGCTATAGAAATTCACAAATGAGCTCGGTTTGAAGATCCTGAACAGGGATGCTATGGGTAAAGGGTTATGAACCTAGGAGGGAATGGCAGAAGAACGACTATCGACTATATTTTCTCAGATAAAAAAATCTGGAGGTCGGAGATAGAGATTCAAGTTGACGATGATGGTAAATGGGAGTTGGAAAGTGATCACAACTTCATTACAGTTTCGCTCGGGGCAAAAGTCAACAATAATCAAAAGAAGCTTTAAGGGTATTTATAAACTTGAAAAGATGTGATCGAAGTGGGGGTTGGGGGTTGGGGGTTGGGGAGAGATCCAGCATGAGATCAAGAAGGGAATGGGAGTAACTGACTATCTTTTCACACAATCCCAAATGATAGAATCTGAGAAAACCAAAAATAAAAAATGTTTGTGGCCTTTCTGGATGTTTACTTTTTACCCAACGTAACGGCCAAAACCAGCCAGCGCTATTCTCAAAAATCGCCAATTAATTTTCATCATTTTGTCATTTTTTGTCTCAAAAACATAGGTTATGATCCCCCGTTGAAACGAGCTCGTCGAGCTTGTTCCAACGCTGGGCCATAACCTATGTTTTTGAGACAAAAAATGAAAAAAATTAGTTATTCAAGAATTTTTTTCTCTAATAACCTCTAATTAATGTTATCTCGTGCTTCTTTCTTTCTAACTGCAGTGATCAACATACTAACCATAACCTTTGTATCACCCATCAACCATCTGTCCTTCAGTGTCCCATCTCGCTGAAATGCAATTGCAGCTAATCCTCAACAAAGAGTTTGGATGACCTATAATATTATATGACAAAGACACAGTTCTTACTGGGTTGCTTCCGAGTGTCGGGCGAGATATTTCGTACTGCCTTATCCTCTAGTCAAAATGGCTGAGCCAGGCTGCAAACAGAAACCATTGAAATAGCCACCATAATATTTCTCACAAACACCAATAGGTGAAATCAGCCAACACAAACATATAGGTATAATACTAAATAATTGTTGCTTGTGGAGCGATCATATTGAACACATACGCTCTAAGGTCTGGTCGCGAATTGATCTTATGAGGAAAAATAAATTCATATTAGATAGGAAAGTGCTCGAGAAAATGTATTTCGCTTTCATTATGCCACTTCTTGAGTATGGTGGCGTGATTTGGGACAACTGCTCTGAGACAAATGCCGCGGACTGGAAAAAATCCAGATAGCAGTTGCTCGAATAGTAACCGGAGCCACTATGAGTAAAGAACTTATGTATGCCGAAACTAATTGGGAAACCCTACAGAATGGCGAACGGAACATAAACTGGTGTTATTTTACAAGATGTACCATCACCAAACTCCAGAGTATGTGGTGAACAAAGTTCCGCCTCTTGCCTCACTCCGCAGACAATCGCAACACCACCTCAAATCTGACCTAAACCAAATCCACCACATTCCATTCTGCCGTACTGAAACCTACCGTTCTTCTTTCTTTCCATGTGTTACAAATATATGGAACAATGTACCTATCTCAGTCCGACTTTGAAAACTTCAAGAGTTTCCTCAACAAAACATCACAAAGACCCCCATCCGTTCTTGAGCGGTTCGAAATCGAAGGCGCAGATATATTACTGCAGGTTAAGACTTTATTGCAGTAATAATAATAATAATAATAATAATAATAAATAATAATAATAATAATAATAATAATAATAACTGTAAAGCCTAGAATCCACACACGGTGCTCAATGGCTGTACAATAATTGCATACATACATATAGACACATACACATACATTCTCTCACAGATGCATTGATACATGGATCCCTATTATCATTTAATTATTGGCGCCCAACGCCACATCAGCAACCGAGGCTATATCGTTGCGATAAGCGACAGAACCTAAAAGAAAAAGGGTATTGAATTAAAACAAAAAAAAAAACAAACAAAAAACAAAACAAACTACAACTTTACCAAAACAAGTATGTGAGTGTAACTTGACGAGTAACGAGGCAATCCTCACCCACGCACCTGGTAATGTCAGTTTATGACCAAAATTAAAAGACCACTGAAGGAAATGCCTTTCGAAAAAGGTAAGTTTTAGTACCAGACTTTAGTGATTTACTATTTTTTATGTCGATTGGAAGAGAATTCTGAACTTTGATCTATACATAACCATCTTCATCACTCAACATACTGCCGCTGTGGTAACCTTGAGACCGCAGAGCATTACCTGCTACACTGTCCATTCTGTCACGACACCTGCAGAAGAACCCTGGGTACACTCCCTGCTAATATTGATATCAGTACTCTGCTATTTGGCTCGGTATCTCGAAATGTTGAGGAGAACCGTCTAGTATTTGAAGCAGTGCACGACTACATTATCCAGACTAACCGATTTTTATAATCATCTTATTCTGTAAACGAACTGCACCCAAACTTATTTACCCTAGGCTTTTGGCATGTGTGGCATATTTGAGATCCTGATCCTAAACTGTGCTGACTTACCTCTATCACCTCACTCTCCATGAACGAACAGCTGTATATGTGATCACCCTTGAAAATATTTATTTAACCCTTTACCCAACGAATCGGCCACATCTGCCGGCGTAATATGCAAATTCAGCAGCAGAAAAAATACTGTTTTTCAAAACCTTTCAACAAACCCATATGATGTGACCCTTCTTTGGAACGAGCTCGTCGAGCTCGTTCCAATGAGGGGTCACATGATATGGTTTTGTTGAAAGTTTTTGAAAAATTTAAAAAAATGATAAATTTTGATATCGTCTGCATTGGGTAAAGGGTTAGAAAATTACATACTCTGAGTGAGAATACCAATACAAAAATATCAAAAGCCTCAATGGAACATCTTAGTTATCAGCTATCTAAATCGGACTGCGCACTCATCTGCCCCTCCCATTAATGAACTAACCCTGACTGTTTATTCTTTGTTTTTTTTTTTCCTTTTCTCTTCTTCCATTAACCTTTTATTCATTCTAATTGATTTAAAGAACCGTCCACCTTCATTGAAACGTGTGATGAAACAAGTGAGACGATCCAAATAAGCCTAAAGCTTTCTGTTAAATTCCTCACAACAATAAATGGCTAACTCCTATGTACAAACACGTGATCTGTATTATAATTAGATGTATTTTTTGTTTACATGTTATTCCAATGTAAGTTCATATATATACTTTTTCTTTAATAAATATTGTTTAAACAAAAACGCCCTTTTCTTATTTTTAAATGGGTATCAACAGAGAATAATAGTCGAACATTCAAACTGGGGAAAAAAAATTAAAACGCAACCCTTTGTATTTTTAAACTACTCCACAGGGAAATGACCGGAGTTTTGAAACGATACGCTCATCGATGATACAAATTCGCTTACATTTCGAAATTTCAATTTTTATATGAAATTTTCATACTCTTAGTGTTAAATTTACTGACAGTTTGGGGAAATTAGGGAAGCTATCTTTCCTGATAATCTCCTCCAGTGACGAAAATTGTCAGCCATGCTTTGTTGATATACCAATCGTTTAGGCATGGCGACCAGACAATTAGGTAAATTATAAACATGAAAACCGAAAACACACACATATCTAACTTTGTAGAGCAGTCTTACATACTATCCACTATTATCCAAAGTTGTACCAAATCTGCATTCACGAGAAATATATTCCACGAACGTTTTGATTTCGTATGCTACATGCCTCAAGTACACTCGTCTTGGGTGCCCTAGTTGAATGCATTCAACCTTATACAACCACACCATTCCTGAACGAAACCACGATTGCTCCTCTTTTCTGGCAAGAAGAAGAAAATACAATTTGCAGATGCTTCAGACTCGCTAATATTTCTGTTTTTTCAAGCTACTCCATCTCTAAGGAATAGCAGAACGGCGGCCGACATAGTAAAGTACGACGTTATTTTCGCTTTCTAATCGTGCTTTTCTCGACTATGCTGTATGTAGATTATATATAGAATATACTCATAGTAGCTTGGTGTACCAAATGTTCACCACGAGTGGTGAAGTGGTGTTAACCGCGAGCCTTTGGCGCGCGGTTAACACCACTTCACCACGAGTGGTGAACATTTGGTACACCAAACTACTTTGGGTATATTTTATTTATACCATGATCGTCAGATTAAAAAGAGTTTAAATGTTAAATAAATCAACATTCACCGGTGTAATTCAGTCTTTGTTTACATGAGCACCGGTGGACGGTACTTCCGCTGGCAATTGTATCGCCGAAACGAACTAGAAAAAGAAACGCTCAAATTACAGGGCCTTTTGTTTCATTTTAATAACATAATAACATACTTTTTCGAGTTATGGATGCTTTATTAACATGAGACAACGTATGTTTATTAAGATTTGGTATCTTATGGGGTAAACTTATTTAAAAACGTAATAAATAATTGCCGGTTTCATTTCACACTTCACGAGGCGACGAGTGATAAATTAAGTAAAGTTTGCATTCAAGGCGAGGTCACCAAAGGTCAACTTGGATGTAATTCCACTGTAGGTGTAAATTTTAACTACTGAAATCCAATTGCTGGAGTGTTCACTACGGTTGGCGTGTAAAGCTAAAATTTATGTCATAGGCTTTTTATATATAGTGGAGAAGGTAATCATGGTATAAAAATCAGCTTAAAGTTAGGACAACTTTTCTAACAAGCTTTTGTTTTTCTATCTTTCTCTCCCTTTGTTTCTGGTATGGGTGGTGGGTGTGTGGGGAATAATATAGGTTGCGTTAAAAGCTACACAGCTATTGGTTTCACGAGGTTTATTATTTTTAAGTTAATGGTGTAGAAGAGTAAATTACGTCAGTACATAGAAATCTGATTCGTTAACCCAAGTTTTTATTATACTTTGACGAAGAGATCTGAGGAACCGTGCGATGGGCTGTTGGATGAGGTGTTTAGCGAGAACAGCAGATAGGTTCTCATTTTAGTACAATCATTTTGATAGCTGCACCCCAAACACTTGTGTCTGATTCATGAATAGAAATTAGCACGTGACCATGGTCATATGTCTCAAACAAACCAACAAAAAATAATTGTGGTCGATGAGTCGAAGCGATGCAACGGTAAGAACAAAAATGCGGCTCTACCTCGTTCGATTTTCGGTTGACTTATCACATGATGGCGATGCTTTTTTGGTACGGGCGATTTTCAAACGATATATTGTGGCTACTCATATATATTACATTCCGTGAATTACTTTAGACGTCGATATAAGAAAGCCGGAATTTCTACAGATTATACTGAAAGTAGGCATGATATACATGAAATTGTCCATATTACCCTTTACCCAACGTAACGTTAAAAAAACCGGCCTGCGCTCTTCTCAAAAATCGCCGATTAATTTTCATTATTTTTTCATGTTTTGTCTCAAAAACATAGGTTATGACCCCTCATTGGAACGAGCTCGTTGAGCTCGTTCCAACGAGAGGTCATAACCTATGTTTTTGAGACAAAAAATAAAAAAATATAGTTCTTCGAGAATTCTTTTTGCAAGTGTCGTCTGCTTTTCATGTTAGATAAAGAGTTAAATGTCGAGTAAGGTTACGACATTGGACTTCAAACCGAAAGATCCACGTAGGAGTGGGTGGGGGTGGCACGGTGGCGTTGTGTACTAAGGCGCTCTGCACGTCGATGGTGCACTTGCCTTCAACCAATGCAAATCTTGCCTGTGCGGAGTTGGTATGTCGAGAAGAGTAACGTTACTCGCCGCTGTTCGGTGGTTCTCTCCAGGTACTCCGGATTCCTCTACCAATAAACCTGTCCGACACGAGGTAACCATGACTGTCGAAAGTGTCGTTAGACGCCAATAAATGAATAAACTAGAGCGATGTGACGCATAGAGCCCGGCTGTCACAACAATGACAATGCTTAGACACAAAATAGTCTGTGATATTTTTTGTTAACCGTTTACCTAGAGAATCTGAAATTTCTGCACTCGTGTTATCCAAAAATTGCTATTCAAATTTTATTGTTTCATTTCTCTACCCCAAAACTTACCTCACTTATTAATGAAACAAGCTTGATGAGCATGTTCCAATAAGGACTAATAAGCAATGGTGAGAAATAAAAAATGAAAAAAATCTGATGTTTCAGAAAAATAATTTGTACTGTTGGCTTCATCTTGTGTTAGGTAAAGGGTTAAAGATGCAATACATAAAACATTCTCTTTCTGAAATCTTCTATTATAATACTACTGAAAAATAATTTTGGTAAAAAGTGACAAGAAAAATGTTCTGCTTTTCTCATCTTTCTAAAAGAAAGAATAAAATTGTGTGTTTTTTTAAAATGTCAACTAAATTAGTAGTCAGATCATCAGCTGCATTGATTAGGAAATAGCAAAATATACTAAATATCTTTATTATCTGCATCTGAATTCCTGCTAAAAGAATGAAAAAAAAGATTTCATCTATGTCAAATGTCTTTCTCAGTGACAAGTTAATAGGCACTGTTCAATAACAAAATGCCATAATTAGGATCGAACAATGAGGCACCACTGCTCTATTGTCCTCAGTAGAGTTTCATCTGCGATGGGTAAATTACAAGCACAAATAATGTGTCATAATGATGATACTTCGAGATAATGGTTGCAAATACATTAAATTTCATCTATACTAGAAAACAGGAGAAAGGTCAACAACAAAAATAACATCATTCTCTTAACCAAAAACAAAGATGAGAAAAAGTCTAATTAAAGGGACGCTATCATAATTTGTTCAGATCATCAAGATAAAATTTGAAGAGAATATATAATTTGAGCATTTGAGATATCAAATTTGAAGAGAATCTTATAATTAGAACTGGATTTATCTTCTGGATAACATGGGGAGGAGGGAGGGGTGGAGCGATTCCACCCATCTCCTCCGAAGTTGTGGAGACAACATAAAATGAAAGGATTATGAAATAAGACAAGAATTGTGATAATTGAGAATATGTTAATTTCTGTTCCCTGTATGCCATGTTTACAATAAGAATAATTTGAGATGTAGACTGTACTAAAGAATTAAGACCTGGGTTGATGTGGCCCTAACAGGTAACGTATGTCAACCCAAGCTACCAAGTAACAGTCAAATCATTCCAAAACGAGTCATCCAACCAAGTCACAATGAAATCCCTTCATAAATATAACTAAAAATATAACTTTGCCAAAGGAACCTAGGTCACGTGATGGTTAGGTGGTTATGGTTGACCGATCCTGACCAAAGAAGAGTCTCATCTAGATATCATACGAAGTTATTCAACAAAGTTACAATGAAATCTCATCATAAAACAACTTGTAAGCAGTGCTAAAGGAAACCATGTAACGTGACCAGACGGCGCTAACGGCTGGCCGAACGTGACCAAACTACGACAGTCACATCCAGACATCACACCGAGTTATCTTTCCAATTTACAATGAAATTGTTTCCTAAATATGAACTGTAGACTGTGATAAACAAATGTAGGTCACGTGCCTGTGCGGCTGTCAGGGTTGACCGATGTCGGTCAAAATAGGACGTTCTCATCTACACATTATACTGAGTCATCCTGCAAATTTGCAATGAAATTCCTTTATAAATGCAAGCTGTAGACTGTTCTGAAGGAATCTAGGTGACGTGCTCCTGCGGCCATCGCGGTTGACTAAACCTGACCAAAAAGGACGTTCTCAACTAGACATTATACAGAGTCACCATACGAAGTTACAATACAATCCCTTCATAAATACGACATGTAGACTGTACTAACGGTTTTCGGGCTTCGGACCTCCGTAGCCGTCACGGTTGACCGATTGCGACCAAAAGGCTGCGTTCTCATCGAGACATTAAAAGGAGTCATCCTACCAAGTTACAATCAATAAAATCCCTTCATAAATACGACCTGCAGACTGTGTTAAAGATTTTTGGGTTTCGGGCTCTCGCATCCATCATGTTTGACCCATCACGACCAAAAGGGGACGTTCTCGTCTAGACATTATTTGCAATACTCCTACTAAGTTACAATGAAATCCCTTCATAAATACAACCTGTAGACTGTACTAAAGGTTTACGGGTTTTGGGCTCTCGCAGCCGTCGCTGCTGACTGATCGCGGTCAAAGGGGTACGTTCTCATGTAGACATTACACTGAGTCATCCTACCAAGTTACCATGAAATCCCTTCATAAATACGACCTGTAGACTGTGCTAAAGGGTTTTGGGATCTTGCAGCCGTCACGATTGACTGATCGCGAACGAAAGAGCACGTTCTCATCTAGACATGACCTCGAACCTGTATATGAAATGTCGTGATGATCGGACAAGAACTACGGGGTGTAGCCTGTGCTAAAAAGTGTGAACAGACTCACAGACTTTGTCAAGTTGAGCTAAAAAAAAGCTACATACAAGTAAAAGAAATCATGTCTATAAATTAAAGTTGTATTGATCACGCAAGAATAAAAAGTAACAAAGTATGTGTTAGAAGCCTAATTTCCAATTTAAAGAAACTAAGTTCGAAAACCGTTTAGAAAAGGGTTAAATTAATGCCAATATTATTTGAAATCACCGTATGCAGCTTCAGTAGACCTTGCCCCAAATGAAAAACAATGACGTTGTAACAGGCTGTTTAAAGAATCAAGGTACAACCTTGAAAAGCAAAATTTTAATCCGAAACTTAAAGCTGGGAATACTAAGTAAAATTGACTGCAAAAAGGGGTTAAATATTTCCTGAAACCGATAAAAGAAATGCTATCATTAAGTTGTATTGGCGATGCAAGAATTAAAATAACAAAGTATGTGGTAAAAGCCTAATTTCAAATACAAAGAAACTAAGTCTGAAAACATGTTTAAAGGGGGTTAAAATCCTGCCAATATTAATTAAAATCACCATAGAAAGCTTCAGTAGACAGTAGACATTGTTCCAAATGAGCAACAGTGACATTTCACTAAACTGTTTGAAGAATTAAAGGTGTAACTTTGTAAAACTTTAACCTGGACGTTCTAAGTTAAATTGACTGCAGAAAAGGGTTAAATCTCAAAATAACAATGAAACAGAATGAGAATGATACAATTAATAGTAATTAATATTAATTGAAAAAAAAAAAACTTTAACCTTCACTAAAAAACTTTAACCAAAACTCTAAATATTAACAGACGGACAGACGAACAGACGGACAGACGGACTAATAAATAAATAAATAAATAAATAAATAAATAAATAAATAAATAAATAAGGGTAGAGGTATGAGAAAAAATGACCTATTCTAGGCCCCTATGTATCTCAAATGTCGGGTCGAATCGAATCCTTGAATCGAATTAGGCAGAGGATTTTGAAACGAAACGAATCTTGAATCTCAATGCTCTTCAAATTTTAAGTATTGTACCTTCTTTCCACCAGTTTTCCCTCAAGTATTATATTCAACAACGATTCATCTGTTTCGCCACATCAATGGAAAAAACTAAATATTCCAGTACGGAATCAAAGTATATGTTAGGAAGCGGAATATTTTTTAACTCTTCTTCTACGATGAGGCCTGGGACCAATACTATAGAACTTTTACAATTTTATTTTCTAGAATTGTATTTTCTAGGTATGATTTGAAATGGGTTTAAATGAACAATTAGCATCTTCAAAGATGTGGCAATTTACGATTTGGCAAATACCATATCTTTTAAAATGTTAATGAGGCATTTTAGTCAGTTATATTAATAGGTAGAAAATACAATTCTAGAAAATACAATTGTAAAAGTTTTATAGTATTGGCTCCCGATGATAGAAAAAGAGTTCAAACGATGACAAGTGATAGAGAACATCTCAACGATTTGAAAATTTCCGAATAAGCACTGCCCCAACCTACTAAGCATTTAACTTCGTTTCTGAATAATATAAAGTAACAAAATATAGTACCAACAATACTATTGTAATTAGGGTTGCGACAATATGCTTCCCTAACGATACGAGATATGCATCACGATTCAATCTGCACGATACGATATGTATCATGATACACATGATCTCTCATGCCATGCAAGTACTAATATCAAATACTTCGTTCTCAGTAGCTTCCTTTTATTACAAATTTTTGAATGCACTCTTTAAACAATACGTAACTTCTCAAAGTGATGGCCATTGGCATTCAATTATTTGAGGTTTTGATTTTATGATCGGTTTTCCGGTGTTGTTTTCCTCTCAGACAATACATTCAAACAATTTAATCTCTTATATCGTGTTTGACAGAGCTCTGTGAGCTCTGTCAAACAAGATATAATGGATTGACCAAATAAATAGTTAGCAAATTAGAGGGAATTCACCAACCTTTAGTCAATCGAATTGAATAATCCTGTATTAATGGCATATTTAGCACTCTCAATGCTGGTATGCAAAAGAATACTTTCACTGCACCAGCTTTCAAAATCTACGAAATTGTTTTGCCTGGTTTTATTTATATTTATCGTATCGCGATACACAGTGAACAACGACACGTATTGAATCGTGAGCAATGTATCGCGGTTCGATCGATTCACGATTAATCGTTACAGCCCTAATTGAAATTCATCGCGTTGAATTTTGATCGGGCGTGCATTTCCGATTTTTTTTCTTCACGATTTATCATTCATCATTTGTCGTTATACATATGACAAGACATTTTTCTCACAACCGACGGCAAATAAGAGTGTTCTGACACTGGTCTCAGCTGAGTCGACAAGGAATCAATATTGTAAACAAATCTCAGAAGCATCAACATTCCTTATGACAATTCCATTATTGACCGATAAATAACAGAACAAAAGGAATGCATTTGGCCACAAACGTAAGATCTCAAATATCCCCAATGCTCTTAATGTGTCTATCGCGAGAGTCGCATCGAAGTTAAGTTGTTATTTTCTTTATACAAGTAGACCTCATCATACTTTGGACAAGAATATTGTGATAAAGCCGTAACTTTTCCCCAGACCGCAATATTTATGACAACGAAGGCTATTTAGATCTCTTCCACAATTGGCATTGATTTTGTTGCTTGAAAGAGTCTCAGAAACATTTAACATTCCATTATATTCTGACAATAACCTGAGTCAGAAGAATATATCGTTTGTAAATTAACCCTTGCAGTTTATGAAGTGATGATCGAGTGCAGAAAGGTGTTGGTCAAAAGTCCCATAATCGTTTCCCAGACGATAAAGTTTAAAGATATTTCCAAACACTCTCTTGCAGCTTTAGTCGTGGAGTTGATGGTGCCACAGTGCTCCGTTGAGGGGGAGGAGTGGGGGTGGGGGTGGGGGTGGGATGGGGCGTGAAGTGACTGTTTCTGTGCGAAAGAAACACACACCAAGGTGAGGAAATCAGTAAGACAAGTGGAGATGTGCAGGCATTTTGTCAGTAAATTGCTCAGTAGGAATGCTAGGGTAGTCGTATCGGTGGTTCTTCCTGTTCTAAGCGGTGGAAATGAGTGAAATGCGAGGATTATTCCGTTGAAGGAGGAGTTGGAGGACTACTGTGTTGATTTAGGAATACCCTTCATTGAGCACTGGTACACGTCCTGGAGTAAGTTGAGTATGTATGTAGCAATATGTGAACACAAATGTTGGGTGAAAAATTCTATCAGAAAACGTTCTTGGAGACGAATGTGATGGGAGGTTAGAGACAATAGAAAGAGGAGGCACACGTAGGGTGAACAATAGTTTGGGGTAGAGCAGGAAAATACCGAAGTTTGTCGCCAGGAATAAACAGAATAAATATAGTGGAAGTCAAGGAATCACACATGGTCTCCACAGGAAAGTAAGTGAAATAGCTACATTGAGCGAGGGGGTGGACTCTGATGTTATGGGTTTAGCGTGGTTAAGGCATGATAAACGGGTCGACCAAGTAGGGGGTGGGTATGGATAGGCGTAGGGCGAACTGAAGGTCAGGAAAAAGGAGGAGAAGAAGGCATGTACATTAAAGAGGATCACAGATCTGGCAGATGTCAGTTTCTCGGCTGGGGCATCTAAAGAAATTGGGTGGGTAAAAGTTAGTCTAAAAAAAGAAAGGTGTTGCTCTTGGGGTTGTGTACTGCGCATTGAAGGAAAACAAACCTGAGTGGAATGATTCAATAACCTCAACAGTTAGGTCCAATATCAAAGAATTAGAAAACAGGGGACTCGGTATAATTCTGATGGGTGACTTTAATGGACACATAGGCAATAAGGAAGAAGGCAAACAAGGCGAGGATAAGAACATCAACAGGAATGGAAGGAAGCTATTGAAATTCACAAATGAGCTCGGTTTGAAGATTCTGAACAGGGATGCTACGGGTAAAGGGTTATGAACCACCTAGGAGGGGAATGGCAGAAGAACGACTATCGACTATATTTTCTCAGATAAAAAAATCTGGAGGTTGGAGATAGAGATTCAAGTTGACGATGATGGTAAACGGGAGTTGGAAAGTGATCACAACTTCATTACAGTTTCGCTCGGGGCAAAACTCAATAATAAGCAAAAGAAGCTTTAAAGGTATTTATAAACTAGAAAAGATGTGATTGAAGTGCGGGTTGGGGGTTGGGGTTGGGGAGAGATCCAGCATGAGATCAAGAAGGGAAGGGGAGTAACTGACTATCTTTCCACACAATCCCAAATGATAGAATCCGAGAAAACCAAAAAGAAAAAAAATGTTTGTGACCTTTCTGGATGTTAACTCTTTACCCAACGTAACGGCCAAAACCAGCCAGCGCTATTCTCAAAAATCGCCAATTAATTTTCATCATTTTTTCATTTTTTGTCTCAAAAACATAGGTTATGATCCCCCTTTGAAACGAGCTCGTCGAGCTTGTTCCAACGCTTGGCCATAACCTATGTTTTTGAGACAAAAAATGAAAAACATTAGTTATTCAAGAATTTTTTTTTGCAAGTGTCGTCTGCTTTTCATGTTAAGTAAAAAGGTTAAAATGGCATATGGTCTAGTATGTAGGGTGCGTATGTGGCGAAAGCTTAAGGTCTTGGGCTTGGGAGGGTGAGTTTGCTGGAATTCTGAAAGCATTATATAAATATTATACAAAGTGAACTTAGTCTGCGTAACAAAACAAAAAAATGGGTACCTATGGAGATAGCCCGAAAGCATGTGTGTGTATCCTTTCGCCAATTCTTATTGCATTGTGCATCAACGATTTAGAAGATGAACTCCTGCATAGCGACGAGGAGGTAGCAGTTGGGGATTTGAAGATTATTGTGTTTTTTCGCAGATGATATGGTTGGTGCTAGTGTTAGGAAGTGAAGAGTGGCTAGAGAATATGCTGGCAGCTGTTGGGAGATATGGGAACAAATCAAGACTCGAACACAACGAAAACAAAAGGTAAGTTATACCCGTGGGCCTTAAAGTGGAACCTACTCCAATGTGGATAACGCGGGAGTTCTGTATCGCAGCAAATGTTTTAGTGTGGGAGAGACAGATGGCTATGAGTATTGGGGTTAAATATAAACATCTCGTGAAGAGGCATCTACCGAAATCACACGAACAAACTAACTCTGAAGGGGGAGCGAACTCTTAAACAAATGGAACTTTTATGGAGAAACAGCTTTAACTGGTAGAGTGCTGGAAGCCCACATTTGGGCTTTATTCTGAAGTGCAGGTGCTGCAACTTGATGTCTTCATATTCTGAGGATATGCTTCATATTAGCTTGGAATTAACATTATTTAGTCTGTGAGGGTTTGCCTTGTTACAATTTATGGGAGAGTGCCAAGTGGCACTCTCCCATAAATTGTAACAAGACAAAGAGACGTGAACAAATTTGGATGACCAAAAATAATTTAGCACTCTACCAGTTAATAAGGATTTTGTGGGGAAAACCATTTGGGAAATGGTGGGTGTATTAAGTACAACACACGGTACGAAAGTGATGCCTCTAAAACAAACGGTTGTAAAGAGCTTGGAAACTTTGCAGAATGATGCAGATCGATGGATAATGGGTTTGAGTAATGTAATGCCACAGCACTAGAAACAATCAGGGGTGAGCTTGGGTGGATGAGGATCAAGGTCAGGATAGATTTAATGAAAGTCTGTTATCTCAACTATTTGGTAAATCTCCCGGACAGCCGATTGAGTTGATAAAGAACTATTCAATGGAGATCTCTGACTTAGAAGTTTTAACCCAGGGTAAAAAAACCATCAGAGGAAGAGTCACGGAGGATTGTCACAGAAATTGTAGAGAAAGACGGGGGAGGAGGTGGGGGAGGGGTGCAAATTAAAGAAGCCTTGGGGTGACCTGCGTGATAAAGAAAAGCCAGGATTTGAAGAGTACGTTGATGGCACTTCTGGTTGTGAAGGGGCTCATTTTAGTTTAAGTTGAAGTCGCGGTCGCTGGACCTTATGGAAAAATACAGTGAAAAGGACTTTCTATTAGAATGTCCAAAATATAATAGGCAAGTGGGATGGAGAATGAAAGATATGTGGATATTGGGACATAAAGGAGAGGGTTAGTATACTTATCGGATCGATTGGGAAGAATGGGGTACGGGAAGTCATCAACCATTTTATTTCCGTGTATTGGGAGGAGAGGAGAGGCTTGGGGATAGGTGGCGTTTGGGTGCACAGGGTTAATCAAGGCTTTCTCACTTGAAAACCGCGACAAATCAGCGACCGGCCAAAGTGTTATTATTATAATATTGTGTGAAAAAAATATTCCTAAGTGGTGTTTGAGAGGAGCAAACCTACTAAGTTGCCGCTACGGAGATCGTGCCGCCATAAAACATACATCATTGGGCATTTTTAAGATGTGTGTGTGTATTTGGGGTAATATAAGTTGTTATATTAGTTATCAATGTTCCAGGGTGTATGTAAATTTGAAAACTGATACATTGTGAGGCTCAACCGAGAGCAGTCGCGTAGCCACAACCCCCTTAATTTTCACTACCGCACCCACAAGCAAAATACCCATTGCCCTGACTAACGAAAGTTTCACATAACACAGAGCTCCAATACAAAGGTTGGTAAAGATAATGTTGTCTTAAACTCTCTCTCTCTCAAATATTTCTGAAAAATATTGAGGAAGCACGTATCCGATGTGCACCCGTTTCCTACTTTCCTGGGGGTGATGTTCCTGATTTCCGAAATATAAATTGCTTCCTGTTAACAGAAACAGTTGCAATCAGTGATATGAACACTTGCTTAAAATTAAATAAAAAAACTTTCCCAATCATCAGGCCGTGTCAATGCAACACATAGTTCTATTTATGTATTATAATTTATTTGAAATATTTATTAATAACTGCCCGGTATAGGCATAGGCATTCCAAATTATTTATTTTTCTACAGATCGCTAGTCAAAGTGTTCTTAACCCTTTACCCAACGTAACGGCCAAAACCAACCAGCATTATTCTCAAAAATCGCCAATTAATTTTCATTATTTTTTTAGTTTTTGTCTCCAAAACATAGGTTATGACCCCTAGCCGAGCTCGTTCCAATGAGGGGTCGTAACCTATGTTTGTAATACAAAAAATGAAAAAAAAATTAGTCATTCAAGAATTTGTTTTGCAAGTGTCGTCTGCTTTTCATGTTAGGTAAAGGGTTAAATCGTTTTTATTTCGTATTGTTTCGCTTCAAAGCATTCAATGTGATATCGTCTGAATACACTTCACCTAAAAAAACAATGAATCATCAGTCTGAAGAAACAATTCTAGCATCGGAAACAAAAACAAATAAACACATTACATTAAAAATTTCAAGAGCCAAAATGAAAGCCTGGTACTTATCTTACAGTCGTTGCGCCAGCTCCGGGTCTCTTTAAGTTTGCCTTTGATTCTTCGTTTTATGGCTACATTCCACAAGTGAATCTAGTACATACTAACAAGTCCAGGGTATCCACGGTTAAATATGAAAAGAATTTCCGGAAAATCACTCTCTTGTCTGAACGAAATTGTAAAAAAAGTTTGGGCGCTGAATCGTCTCATTGCTGATCGCGTTGCCTAATTTTCGAATCATGTATTTTCAAATGCCAAAGCCTGTCAGAATGCAGACCAAATGGTTAACTTGACCCTTTTCAGGCAACCCTTTTTCTTTCAGGTAATTCAATTATTTCAGGTTTTGAAAGCAAGAGAAAGTCAAAGGGATCCTGGTTGGTATACCAGTGTTAGTGCTGAGGCTGATACGAAAGGGTCTAGGACACTATAGCTAAATATTTCATCAGTTCATTTCAGCAACTCCATACGCTGCCTTGTAATACAGTGTTGGATGGGGCGAAGAGAGCCCTTCCCAACAGTGTGTAAAATCATAGCAGGCCATCGTCATAATTAAATAACACTTGGTTTTATCGTTATTATATATCACAAAGAAAAAAGTTAAGAACCAACCCCCCCCCCCCCCCCCCCCACCCTCCCCACACCTCCGGATATTTTACGATGGTAAGTGTATTACTTGATATCAGTAAAGTACTTGCAAAGTAAGCTTCAAAAATGGTACCAAAAAAGTAACAGCTATGGCTCAATACAAATACCCGTTTCAGTATATTGCTGGAGAGTCAACAAGGCAACACTATTTGACTATGAATGGATAAAAATGTCATTTGTAACCGTCGTATCCACTGCAGAGGTAACTGTCACCATTCCTGAAGCAAAGCTGCTCCCAATTCTCGCAGAGTTTGCACTGGAGTTTTGTGTGCTTGTGTTCGACGCCGTAGAACGTCCCAAATGTGCTCCAGTGGATCAGATCAGGACTCACAGTAGACCAACGAATGGCAGTCAAAGTAATGCTCTGAATGAAAAATGCTAACCACCAGGCCAAAGGTATTCCTTGGTGATGATCTCCTAGTAGCGGACGTTTGGTTTGATGGCCTTCTGGACCTCAAAGGACTTCTTTTCTAAAGCCGTTCCTGACCATTCTCGTGCAGATTCGTCGATTTGTTTGCCACAGGCTCTTCAAAACAGTACTTGAGGTGAATGGCTGTCGTCGCACCAACCTAAAAAGTACCCTGTTTTCACATTGTGATGCCCAGTAGGTTTGCCTGTAGTAAAATCTCACCAAACGACTTGTAACTGTGTAATGGTTGTGGAGTTAACGACCGATTGCTGTAATGGACATACTGGTGGAATACATACCACTAATTAGCCATATTTGTGCATATGTCATCCTTCTTCATGTCATGGTGACAAATAGTGACTGAACATTGAAAACTAGGCACTATAAATACCCAATTCTGAGTCATGCATAAACTGTAGTTTTGGAACATTCTTCAGTTGCAAAGTGCACGTGATTCCCGGTGTAAAAGGAATGGAAGTCCGTAGGAACGTTAGTCCCTCTGGACTATTATTCCGCGGAATTATAGTCCTAGGTCTAACATTTCTAGGAATAGTAGTCCGGCGGACTACTATTCCTAGAAATGTTAGACCTAGGACTATAATTCCGCGGAATAATAGTCCAGAGGGACTAATTTTCCTACGGACTTCCATTCCTGTCACACCGGGACATGTTTGTGGGACACCGTCAATGATAAACGTTCACAACTATATGTACGATCATCAATATAATCATACATATAACCAGCAACATACTTTCAAAGAACAGAATAGTGGCATGTTATCATTCATTATATTTGGGGGTGCTTTTCTTTTGCTTTTGGTGTATAATATAAATTATGGCACTGGGAGAATGAACAAAGGAATACAATACATATTCGAGAAGACAGATTGTATAAGCTTTAGTAATTTATCTACCATTTACTTAGAAACGCAATCGCAAACCGCAGGGTCAGTAGTGATAAAAAATCGGCGATAAAAAGATAAAAAAAAAAAAGGTATCACTTTTCAGTAGCGATAAAAGTCACATGACGTCGCAAGAAACGCACGATTGCGGGCCTGACAGACTATTCCAATGGTACTGTCAATCACAAGTCATTTCCTCTAAACACTTGTTATGCTGCAATGAACGATGCGTTTAGCTTGCCTCAATATAGTACATTCCACGATTCAGGGAATTGCACGATCCAGTACATAAACAATCCACCATGCAAAACATCAAAAATGAAATGAAGATGAATCGCAGAAATTAAAAATTAGGTGAGAGGTCGCGGATTGCAGTGGAAGTCGCATAATTTTCTGCTCCTGAAATGATTCTTTTTAATTCATAACCGAGTTTTCCTGGATTAATAACAATCAGTCGACTGACGTTCAATCGATTTCTAGAAAGGAAAACGACAGCTAGATTTGTGTTTGACTTTTACTTTTTACGGATTTTGCAGATTTTGATAATTATTTGTGTTGGATTTTTCTCACGCTGCAGGGATAAATTTGATATAACTTTATTGGTCGACACCCACTCCTGTAAAAAAATAGAAAACACCTGGAAATGTGAATGGGGCTATGAAGCTGTATTCTGCTCTCACTCAAGTTCTAGTAGGGGGTAGCGAATCTGTTTAAAAATACATTTATGTATCAGGTTCATAATATAATAAGTGATGTAGGAGGAAACTACCTTATTCTTGACATCACGATTCAAGATCAAAGACTTACTCTATCGGTAGTGTATGGCCCCAATGAAGATAACCCCCCATTTTTCGACAACATTTTCAACCAAATTGATAGCATTGGCAATTCTTCTATTCTTGTAGGAGGCGATTGGAATGTACCTCAAAACTACAACCTCGATACGGTAAACTACCTACATAAAAATAACGTTAAAGCAAATGAAAAGACCCTTGGTCTAATGGATACATTTGACCTCTGCGATGTTTGGAGGATGGAAAACACAAATTTAAAACGATATACCTGGAAAGGTCCTGGCAATAAAATGGCTAGATTAGACTATTTTCTTCTTTCAACGGATCTACAAATCTTTCTTCAGACGTCGGATATTCATATACGTTACAAGTGAGACCACAACCCCATAACCATAACCCTGTCCTTTATTAGTCAGCCCAGAGGAAAAGGCTTTTGGAAGTTCAACAATAGTCTTCTGAACGACCCAGAATATATTACAGCAGTAAAAAGTGTAATCGCAGAGACTGTTACTCAGTACTCTAATAATAATAATAATAATAATAATAATAATAATAATAATAATAATAATAATAATAATAATGATAATAATCATCGCCAGTTATTTACTATTGATGATCAGCTGTTCTGGGAAACCCTGAAACTGATGATTAGAGGCAAAACTATTGCTTACTCAACCCAAGTTAAACGAAGAACTGACAATCGTTTGGAAGAAATTGAGGAGAAAATCAAACTTTTAAACTCTCGCATGGATGAGGGAGATTTGTCAGTAATTCCCGAAATTAATGCCCTTGATACTGAACTCCAAACAATTAGAAATAAAGAAAATTAAAGGTATAATCTTAAGATCTAAAGCTAAATGGAAAGTTGACGGAGAAAAGCCAACCAAATACTTTTGTAACCTGGAAAAAAGACACTACACCGAAAAAATAATATCCAAGTTGGTAACTTCTACTGGTAGTACAACTGAAAAATTATCTGAAATATTAAATGAACAAAAAAAGTTTTACGAAAATTTATATACCTCAAAGTTAAACTTATCTAGTATTTTCGAGGACAATAATCCTTTCTTTGATAAATCCAATCCCTTTTTACAGTTTTTAGATGATGAGGAAAGCAATTCTTTGGAGGGACTGCTAACTAGTTCTGAATGTTTAAGAGCCTTAAAAGCGATGAAAAATAATAAAACATCTGGGTCCGATGGTTTTACAGTAGAGTTTTATAAATTCTTCTGGAAAGAGAATGGCAACTACCTAATCAACTCTCTAAATTATGGATACAGTGTTAAACAGCTATCGAATCCACAAAGAACTGGTATCATTACCTGCATTCCAAAACAAAACAAACCAAAGGAATTCATTAAAAACTGGCGGCCTATCTCGCTTATTAACGTCGATACCAAAATTGCCTCCACGGCTGTAGCAAATCGAATTAAAATGGTCTTACCAAAATTAATATCGGAAACCCAGCTTGGGTTTATGAAAGGGAGATATACTGGAGAGTCCTCAAGATTAACATTTGACTTAATGAAAAAATGTGAGGAAAAAAACATGGCAGGAATGCTTGTCCTAATAGACTTTGAAAAAGCATTTGATTCCCTCGAATGGTCATTCATTGAAAAAACACTAAAGTTCCTCAATTTCGGTCTTTCTATTATTAGCTGGTTTCATACCTTTTATTCCAATATTTTCAGTTATGCATTAAATAATGGCCATTGTTCAGAAAAAAAAATAACCTACAGAGAGGAGTGAGGCAGGGCGACCCCCTCTCTCCCTACTGTTTCATTTTAAGTGTGGAAATATTAACTGCCGTACTTAAATACAATCCGGTCTCTATCGATCACAATGCCCAATGGAACCACAGCGGGAAATTCAACATTCTGGGCATTTCCTATGATCTATTTAGTGAAAATTACATAATAAATAATTATATCGAAAAAACCAAAAGATGGAAAAACTTTTAATGGATTGGTCGTTTAGAAAACTTAGCCTAATTGGAAAAACTACAGTCGTTAAAACATTGGCACTTCCACTGTTGATACACTGCCGTTCTGTTCTGCCAAATCCACCGGATAATATGTTTGATACAATACAGACACAACTATTTCAGTTTCTATGGTCTGGGAAGGGTGAAAAGATTAAACGCAATATTCTAATAAACGAAATTGAGAATGGGGGGATCAAGTTTCCAAACATTCGATCATACAGCTATTCCTTAAAAATGATTTGGATTAAGAAGTTGATAGACCCGAACATAATGGCGCCATGGAAAACTCTCATTCTAGACGACTTTTGAAAATATGGCGGATTCAAAACACGGTTTTTACGCAAAGAAGGGTTAAGAAAGGTTGGGGAACACTCAAACAGTTTTTGGAAAAACGTTCTCATGGCCTAGTCTCTTTTAGAAGATAAGTCTCCAACGGACTTTGAAGAAATCTGCTCACAACCCGTATTCTACAATAATAATATAAAAATTAATAATAATCTATTTTATAATCAAACTCGGTGTGACAAAGGTATATTTTTTCTTAACGACCTCTTGAGTGAGAGCGGAGGTTTCCTCAGCTTTGAAGCCTTCGCCACAAAATTTAACATAAAAACACCCTACACTATCTTCCAAGGTATAAGAAATGCGATTCCAAAACGATGGACAAATGAAATTAAACTAAATAAAAAATTGGTGTCGATCCAGAACACACTGATAGGAAAATTAAAAGAAACCACCATGGTTAACAAAACATTTTATCCATTATTCCTACAACAAATTGCTTTGCTTCCAGCCGGTCTCAGGAAAAATGGAACAAACTTTTACACATCGATGTCGAAGCCGATGCTTGGAGGTCGATATACAAATGTGTTTTTTTAACAACTGATGATACTTATCTCCAAACTTTGCAATATAAAATTTTGCAGGGAGCAAGCATTATTCACAAATACTCGATTTTTAAGTGTAGACTTTCGGAGACTGAATGGTGCTCTTTTTGCTGTAACACTAAGGAGACAGTGTTACACTTGTTCTTCGAATGTTCGGTGACAAGGACAATTTTGTTACAACTACTGTTATTCTACTTCCATTGACATCACATGTCATCTTCATATTGGTTATAATAATAATAATAATAATAATAATAATAATAATAATAATAATAAGCGTCCCTGTGCACAAGAACACTCCCTCAGTCTTCTAACTCTCCTATATAAACAGTTCATTTATTCATGCAGAGTGAGAAAGTGTCAACCGAGCTTCCAGGCTTTTATTGAAGTCTTTCGTCAATATCGTGAAGTTGAGCTATATTCACTTCATATGTACTCCGAAAAGAAGAAAAATCGATAAAGACCAGATGGGAATCTCTGCAAGCCCTGACCTGTCAACCTATTCAGTAATTTCCTTGTACGCACAGGACAACACCCCTCGACACTACAAGTATTTTCCTTTTTTCATGAAAAGCCCATACTTCCTTATGCAACACTACCCTGATACTGATTGGTAAACTACTGTTTCTCTGTAATTCTTGAGGTAGAAGATACTTCTGCTCTTAAATTTGCACGTCAGTAGATAACTGCATTTAACATTCATTCTGTATCATTTTTTTTTTACTTAGAGATGTATACAACATTTAATCTAAATAAAAATATTTAAAAAATTGAAAATTACAGAGAGAAAACTTTGAAACTATTCGTCAATCTCATTGTGGGTTGCGCGGTTCTAAAAATTATAAACGAAGTGACGTCGTGTATTTAAAGAGATTTTTGAGCACTGAAAAAAATGTAATTCCTTAGTTATTTTAGCAAACCACGCACCTATCCATTAAGTGACCTTGTGAATTAAATTGAATTTGGTTTGAAATATTTTGCCCGACAGAAGAAGTAAACTTGGGTGGAATTATTTTTCATTACCATGTAAAATTTCATTCGTGGTGAAGAATTTCCTCACATGCCGTTGGGTTGAGAGAATTGAAAATGGAGTCCATTATTTTGATCAGTTGAGTATGGCTTTTTGTTTGTTGACGGCTTTTTTGAGAACTCGTGGTTACAGGTTTTGTTGACTAGAGGGTAGATAAAAATGTTGTGTGCTCATTGTGCTTGTAAATAATCTTTTATAGCGACGCGACTCGTTTTGGGAGAGTTGTAGCAACTCTGGGCGCAAGCGCGACTCGAAGTTATTTTCACCCAAAAAACGAGTATCGTCGCGATAAAAAACTTCTGTACAAGCACAATGTGCACATAACACATTTGTAGCGGAAATGACTTTTGTAGGTGAATGTCACTTACCTGTCGACAGTGGAACTCCAACTTCTATAGTTTATTCAGTAACGATCATTATCCTGGCAAAGGTACAGCAGCAGCAGCAGCAGCAGCAGCAGCAGCAGAAGCAGCACCGTCGACCCCTTAACACCGGTTGGTGGCAGGCAGGGAGGGAACGAATGCACCACTCGTAGGGCACTGGGGACGACCCACCACTCTCGTCGACCGGGTACCTCAGGGGGGGGGGATTGCACCACTCTGTAGGGCCTTGGGGCGGCCACTTGGGGCGGCCACTACCCTCAACGGCAGGGTACCTCAGCAGGGGGAGGGGGCGAATACACCACTAGGGGCGGCCCATCACCCCCGCCGGCCGGGAGACTATCATACCATTTTATAGGCCAGCCAGGGTGCTCGGCATAGATCACTTAAGGCGGGGGGAGGGGGCGAATGCAACACTTTGGGACAGCCGGGAGGCCAACATACCACATCATACCACTTTGGGAGGCACCAGCGTAGATTCACTTTCTACCCCAACACCAAACGGGTCCCAGCGTAGATAAAGAATGGACCACCCCAAACAGTCGAGCCATAAGGGACGGACCACACCCTCGCCGGCCCAGAGGTTATCTTGCAGTAACTGTCAACTACCTCAGGTTTCATATTCACAGGCGCTGGTGTGCGACAATAAAGTGTAATCGCAAAGAAAATTAGAGCAAAAGAGGAAAGCCTTCCACATGCTTATAGGCCGGTGGCTGGATGTGTAGCTCCGGCAGCCTGCAACTGCCCTCACACATCCATAGAGTGTCACTAATAGCTGTGACCGCTGGTGCATTATAGCAAGCACCGGCTGATACACTCTAGCAGTATCCGCTGACCCCAGGCTGTGGGTCAAAGCATGTGGCCCATCGGTCTCGGTGCCCTATTCCAGAGCTAGTACGATCCACAACTGCGCGCCGGGAAGCTGATGGGCTGAACCGCACCTCAACCGCACCACACCTAACGGATTTAACATACCCATCACGGAATGGCCAATCCCCCAGCGGCAGATACATAGGGAACCCGCTTTACCCTGTACAAGTTATACAAAACAATGTCTGCTTATATAGGACACTAAACTCTATTCGACACTCTAGTCGTGTTCATTTCTTGACAGCATACAGCGCGATTGATAATTATTCACAACCTATCGGCCTAGTTAAACTCAAATAAGTATTAGACACACTCGGTTGAATTAGTATAACAATCTATTCAGCCGAGAGGTTTCAGTGTAAGACATTAACACTGTACACACGGTTGCTCCGTTTGATGGATGATCACACAAAAACCTTCCGTTACGACGCCGGTGCCAGATACAAGGCTGGCGGATTCTATAAGCACAAAACACTAAGTGATATCAACGAAATTCATGTAGCTGTATCCCCGGCACATAGCTTAGAGACCAAGAGTTTTGAAACCAATCGCTATGACATCTTTTCAAAGTACAAGCACCAAGATATAAATTCTGGAGCAGTCATCAGGCAATGGCGGAGCACGCCTGTGCTCTTCTGGCAAAACCGTAAGTGCCATCAAGGAGCTGTGACCGGGTGGGAGACCGGGTGGGAGGCTCTTCAAGTTAGACGTGATAAGCACAAGCTCATCCAGTTTTTTAAAATGTATCATAACATTGCTCCTGCGTATCTGTCACTCAAAATTCCTCGCCATGTCTCTATGACCTAAAATTATAATCTTCGTTCCAATAGAGATCTTCGCGTTACATTTAGTCGAACTAAAAAATATCAAACATCGTTCATTCCATCAGCTACTAAATTATGGAACGATATCCCAGAGCACATAAGAGAAAATACGTCCCTCCAAACTTTAAAAACTACCTCAATCGAAATTGCTTCCGCCCTCCGCAGTATTTTTTCAGCTCTGTTTCAAGAGAAGCTCAAATATACCACTGTAGAATTCGTATTAAATGTAGTTGACTCAACGATCACCTTTTCCAAAATAAACTTGTTGAATCGCCACTTTGTTCTTGTGGAGAATATGAAACTACAAATCACTTTTTACTGAGGCGCCCTGTTTATTTTACAGCTCGTAGTAATACACTGGGACTGTTACGGCATCCAATTGATTGTGACATTTTGCTGTATGGTTCTGAGTTTTACTCAAACGGAGTGAACCGAGAAATATTTATTGCGGTGCACAATTACATTCTCTCTTCTAAAAGGTTCCAATAAATGTGGCCAGTGTAATTAAATTAAATTAAATTAGATTAGATTAAATTAAATACTCTGTGCCCAACTCCTTAAAGCGGTGTTTGTCGGTTGATTGGCGGGTGCTATACGGCGGGCGATTGACAGGTGTTGGACATGACAAATCAGACATTTATCTTTTCTCTCTCTTGCGTGTGTCTGAAGCTGCATTCATGGTGATATATATCGCCACCTAGGATGGGAGGTGTCCCAGCTGCAGTGCTTTAGCATTGCAGCTGGCGCCCTTCCCCTCTAAGGTGGCGATATTGTCTGAACAAACTAGTCAAATTAGTAAGTTATATCCCTAGGTTAATTAGTGAGTGTCTCATCATTGGCATCAGCGACACACATCTCTCTCTCGATCTCTCTTTCTATCTCTCTTCTCCATCTCTCTCTCTCTTTCTCTCTCTTACTCGTCATATTTATTCCCTTATAAATTAACGTAAGCAAGAGGTTAAGGAACAAATACAAACTTATAGCGTTGCGAAATTAATTCTGATCTTCTTGCCATTCTTCAACTGTATATAAGCAATTTTGTTTGTTTTACGGAGACAACGAATAATAAGCTTTTAGCTTACAGTCGAATTCACTACCTTGTTCGCATTCTACTTATGTTTGCTTGTACATTTGGAGATAAATATTATTTAACCCATTACCTAACATGAAAAGCAGACGACACTTGCAAAAAAAATTCTTAAATAACTAATTTTTTTCATTTTTTGTCTCAAAAACATAGGTTATGACCCCTCGTTGGAACGAGCTCGACGAGCTCGTCCCAACGAGGGGTCATAACCTAAGTTTTTGAGACAAAAAATGAAAATATTTTGAAAATTAATTGGCGATTTTTAAGAATAGCGCTGGCCGGTTTTGGCCGTTACGTTGGGTAAAGTGTTAATTTAAAACCAGGTGAACTTCGCTGTATGGTGTGCGACGACAGGGAACGGGCTCTCAGCTACTGACCACCTGAACCAAACCACAGACTTGTTCGCTAGAGGTTTTTGGCTATTTCATTTCTATGAAATGAAAGTTGCCTTACCCCAGGATCTTGCATGGTCTAGATACAATAACTCATATGACAGGCGCGCTTTTGAAAGACTATCAAATGAATTCGGTGTGTCGCCAGATACAGTTTGGAGAGAAAAGGGGGATTATAATGACGGGTTGGGCACTTTATACCAAGTCGTAGCATACTACAGCTATCCCCTGACATTACACCTGCCGATTCGAAGATACTACCATACGGCCACATTCACCGAACGCTCTGGGCACGGTCATACCCATGCAGACTTTATCCGACAAGAGCATGCAGATTTTACTACGTTTATAGTTGACGAGGCAAACGGGTTTACAATGGCAGGGGTCGAAAGAATCAAGGAGTCCATTAGGATATACGTCTGGGCAATAATCGGGTCCGAGGCTTAGACTCGTTCATCGATCCTCGAAACGGATACAGCGTTCGACGTCCAAAAAGCAGTTTGAGGCGAATGTGGAAGACGCCATTGCACCCCCCCCCCCCCTCAGTGGACCTGGAGAGTGGAATTAAACGCTATCAAGACGTGTTGTCTCACGCCAAGTCAAAAACAGATTATGTATTCGGTCGAGGCCTCTACACGGCGTCTTCTGATATGGAACTAGGTGGCCTTTCAAACGGCATCGTGGGGTACAACAACGAGATCGTTATTGCCACAACCGTCCAGACCCTGGGACTAAATACAAACATAAACATTGCACTAACCCCACCCGTCGTGTCTTCGGGGGGAGGGGGGACTGGTCAAGCTGCTGCATCGCATTGATGCGCCAGCGGGAACCGTAGCGGAGCTGTCGGCGGCATCAGGAAGCACGACAGGAATTGCGGCAGCACGCCAGCATGGTGACGAGAAAACTGCCGTTATTGTAGGTGGGGTTACAGTTGGCTTACTCGCGCCTTGGTTTCTTCGATGATAGCCACTGACGAGCCGTCTCAAGAAGCAGACCTCCAACAGCAAGGACCACGGCCCACAGGTTTACGGCCAGCCAGCCCATAGTTTTTGTGAGTAGCTTGAGCAGCCACGAAATAATGGATCCTATAATTCCAGGTAGCGTAGCCGCCGCCTTCCCAGCTAGCTTGGCCAGGATGCACCCAAGAGCCTGTAGATGCTTTTTTACCCACTCTTTGAGGCCACCCTTATCAGATGGTGGTGGAGCGGGAGAACTTCCACTCCCCGGTCATCGAAAGTACTAAGGTCGAGATTGCCATCCCAATCGCTGTGAGGATAGATGCGATCGTAATCCCCTGTCCCCGGAAGAGGGTGCGAATGCGCTCAGCGAGCGTCATGTCCTCATTGAGGATCCTATTGATCGTCTCTCTGATTCGGTTGATTTGATATTGTAGAGCCTCTCTATTCGTTGCGGCCGCCTCCAGGCGGGAAACTCGTTCATCTTCCAAGTTGCGCAAGCGTTCTGCTACCCGGCGCCTACTAAACTGATCATCTTGAGCTTCATTAGGCTTTCTTTTTTTCAGCAAAAGAGATCCTGAGGTGGTTCTGGTCGCAAAGGAGCTATCTCTGGCTGATGTTACACTGGGAGAGTTTTTGACTAACAAGGATGCACTATGGCTTGACCTGCGGACCACGGATGATGGCGAGCTACACGACAGTGGCCGGCGTGTAGAAAACATCAGTGAAGGTATCACTGTCCAGATCACAAAGACAGCAGAGGCGAGTGGTGCGTTGAACGTATATTTGTACGTTCTCGTGGATGCGCAGCTTAACATTGAAGATGGCATGTCCACCAACACACTGTATTAATGACCTTTTTCCTAACGGAGCCCCACGCCGCCATTATTTGCGGTCAAACAGGCTGTGGCAAGACAGCTTTCGCTCTGGACCTGCTGTAGGGCCCTTAGATGGGTGTGCTTCGGCACATTGTGGTGCTCTGTCCCACAATCAAATACAACAAAACATACCACGACCATCCACGGATTTGGGATGACCCCGATGTGTACATAGCAAATCCTGGTGAACACCTCCACTCATATCGACGTGCCCTCTATCAGATGTTCCAGGGGGAGCCAACCTTGTACATTATCGACGATTGCTCGGCTATGAAAGCTTTGACACAAACGAAAGACATGCTGTCTGAGCTAGCCTTCTCAGGTCGTCATGCGCAGCAGAGCGTTTGGGTTTTGACTCAGAAGTATAACTCTGTCTTAAAGGATCTCCGCGAGCAGACCCGCTAGGCTTGCCTATTCCACTGTAAGGACATAAGGACAGAGACAGCTTCAAGGACTGTCTGCGAAAGAATGGTGTGCTTGGAAGCCGTGAGCAACGTGTAGCAGTTCGCCAGGCATTGGTGGAGAGCACGCATGCCCGGCTTGTGTTAAAAACAGACCAACCAACCACTTATAAAGTGTTTTATTAAACTCAAATGGCGTGCATGTATATATACACCATCATGGATTGCGACGTTATCATTGACCAACTGCTGGAAGAGCAAGATGGCGCTGTTCCGAAGGAACAACAGGGAGGCAATACAGAAGGCAAGACAGCAGTGGATCCTGCTGTTCATTTTCCGAAGGAAGAACAGACCAATGGGGGCTAAACGCGAAACGGATAGCCGCAGTAGCTTCCGGTGGGCAAGCTAAGCAGTATCCAGGGAAAAACCTCACACTTGACCAGGTCGACGCCATGGCCGATAAGGAAATCGATAAATTCTATGCCCGATATGAAGCACGGCTCGGCGCATTGATGACGCACTACATCTCTACACATGGGTAGTCAGCATGTTTCTTTCCATACCCCCGGAAAACCAACAAAAGTTGGTTGCTAATCTTGAGGCAGATCCATTTGTTGTTAAGCAGTACCACGTGCGAGCTATACCATCGCTATGGAATGTACTTAGCACTGCTATCCATGATGCTAACCACTGCTAAACATTTCCGATTTGGACACATCTGCTCTTTAACAAATCAAGACGATGCCATCGATGACAGATCCAAATCTGCCGATAGTTACTGCGCAACAGGTAGAGAGAGTGACAGCTGCGCCAACCACAGAGTCGTCGATTCTTCCTGTTGTTCCTTCGGAACGGGAGCGACAGAAAGACCCTAAAATTGGCCGCCGAATGGGCAGGAGCTGCCATCCGGAATGCAAAACAACAAAAAGTCTTGGTCCAGTTGCAAGAAGAGAAGGCCAATCTCCAGAGAAGGGTCGTAAACAACGCAGTAGCAACCCAATGGATTCCGAAGGAACAATGGGAACAACATGGACAGCAGCAAGGGGTCTCGAATGCAATGCATCACGAACGCAGTTGGCCCCCATGGATTACTGGAGCGGTTGGGTTGGCTAGCCTGGCATTATGGTTTTTGCAGTCGTTCCCGTTCCGAGGGAACAACAGGAACAACAATAAATCGGCGGCCAATCTAATGACACCGCCTAATGGTCCGGTCAACCGCAGCGCGGCACCTCCGAACAAGCATTTAAAGGTGGTATCTTCAGACCCATTCTATATGGATTAGTATATATATACAATGTTTTCAGCCGATGGATAGACGCTGATCAATGCTGCCTATCACAGCGCCATGGTCTCTGCCCTCGCAACAGGGTATGCCCGCTTAGGAAAGTTGGCAATGAAGGGAGCCACCCATAAACTCGACTTCACCGGCTATGATCCCGGGATGGTAGTCCTTGACGTGGGGCTGGCTATGGCAACCAAGAACATGCTAATTAAACAGGGAATCATTCCAGCAGATATTATGAAATAACAAGATGGCCTCGATCGCAATGCTAGTTGGGGGCGCCCTTGTTAACGCAGTAGCCATCTTTGGCAGTAACTACCTCTTCTCCAAGTTTCGGGATAACGATGCTGGTGTGGAACGTGTGGCCCAGGCAGCATGGTCCTGTAAGCGAACAGAACGCCTCCATTGGATCAACGAAGAACTACGTCGCCAAGGCATGCCTTGCGCATATTCCAGGATGTTGATGCTGCGATTCACGAGTATGCACAATTTAACTGGGAACAGTTTAAACAGCCTTGGCCCAGAACCGCAACTAGAAGACTTTTACACGCCATCGGTCGGGCAAAATGACCGTTAGATTGCTTTCGTCATACTAGGGCTGGGTGTGTTCGGGCTTGTTAGCTATAAACTCGCCCTGTGATTCGCTACGCGTATGAAAAACAGTTTTTCTTTGGGGGGAGGGGGGGGGGGGGAGGTTGGAGCGCTGACGGAAGTTGTCGCCTAGCGATGCTGTAAAGTAAAAATAATCCTAAAAGCCCACGAGAGTTGCACAACTACAGATCGGCGGGTGCGGTGAGCTCTGGTCTCAGCCGCTGCGAAGGAACAACAGCGCGCCTCTGTCTCTGCCGGGCGAGTTCTTGGCGTATCAGCAACAAGACCTCGTTTTTTTGTGCCCTGCGGGCTCTCCCGGCGAGATGCCTTACGGATATCACGCCGGAGTTGGTTAAATTTCTCTTCCTCCGTGAGCACGGGACTGAATTCCTCCTAGGATATCTCGTTATCGCCAACATCTTTCGATTACAGATCTGCGATGCTCGAAATCTGGGCCTCCGCTAAGGTAGCGATGGTGTTGTGCTTTTTTGCCTTCTTTGTGAGTCTTCGGCTTACAAACTTCCCTAACACACATGCTAAACAACAGGCTGCAGCTTCTAGAGCTGTAACCACAGGAATTGAGGCTACGTTTCGCAACAGCCCAATTCCACCAACGCCGATCCCTACACCGGTCGCGGACAGAAATGTTTCGATGCCATCTGCGATATTGACCCATCGCTGGTATTTCTTGCCGAGAGAACGCCCGCGGTCCCGTTCGGCCACGAGACGGGCTCTTACATCACCGATCTCCTGGATGCGGAAAGTATTCGCGTCGTTAATATTGAGTTCTGGATACAAGTCCATTCTTTTTGTTATTATACATCATTTTCTAATACCTTTAAATCGTCGTCCGTCAGTGTCTGTCTGGTAAACCGCAGACGCTTGAGCTTAGCTTGGCCAAAATGTAGGGTACTGAATATTGGAAACTTAGCATCTGTGACCTTGTACTCGACACCACTTAACGAGAACAACCCATCTTTGCCACTGATAATGATGACAAGTTCTTTGCCATTATGCCGCCAACACCATTTTATATAGCACTGGTACTAAGTCGTTGGGTGGTGTATCCAGGACTATCTGTACAATTGTGGTAGTACCCTTGGCAGGAGTAAAACGATGGAACTCGCAAAGGAGCTTCATCTTCGCACTTTTTGCCCCACCAAGCACATACCCGACATTGCTTTAGTGAACATAAATAGCACCTTTCGGGATATAAGAATCCAACACACGGCCACTGTTCTGGAGTTTACGGAGCCTGTGGACGCCGCCAGTTCGATGTGAGGTTGGATGACCCTGAAGTCAAGTTCCCACCCACCGCGAACAGGGTGCCTATATAGAGACCACTGACGGGAGTCATTCTGGATAAATTCGTAGCTCCTCCACGGGGCTGAGCCTTCCAGGTTCAAACCACGCAGCTCGGTAAATGTAGCTTGTTGCGGTTGTTCCCGTTCCGAAGGAACAACAACGGGCAGCTCTTTTCTCTTGTATAGCCCCTCGGAGAGCTGAAATACATACAATTTGTCCGTCATCCCTGGTTCTCCAAAGCCCTGCGTTTCCCCGAGTTCAGCCAACTGAAGGGTCGTGCAAGGCAATGCATCATGTGTTCCTGGTCCTCCGCTATTCACCATGTCTTTACACTTGTTGCAGCTGTTGCAGCTGTTGCAGTTCCGAAGGTATATTTCGAATATGTAATGTAACGATTATGTGCTGCAATTCAATACGGCCACCCCTGCTATCTAAAACGTGGACTGTAACATTGCCTATAGGGCCTGGGACAAGCCTTTTGTATTGCAAAAGAGATAAAGCTACTGTTCTGCCACTGGCACATTTTTCATTTGCTACAGGTACTGTTCTGAGTAGTGTGCTGGGTAGCCCGTTGTAAACATTGTCCGTGGTGCTGACTTCTGACAGATAAACGTAGAGCTCACGATGGGCCGCAAGTTCAGGTAACTCACTTCCCGTCAGCTTCCCTCCCTGAGAGATTTTGATTGCTGCAAATCCCAAGGTGCGTGCCAACATTCCCAGTTTCAGAGACTTATCTGTCTTGAGTCGCAGACGACCCGAAGGTTTGTGAAGATCCAGTATAGCCCCAACCTGACTAAACACCTCATTATTTAGCTCGCATACATTGTAATAGCCATCTGGCATATTTAACTTCCTCTCAGCTGAGTCATCCACGACGCGAATATAATTGTTGCCTAGCCCCGAGCTAATGTTGTACCAAAGAGGGTAGGAGGTTGCTTCAGTAAGGGCACACTCAAATTGCTCTCCAGTAGGGAGAGCCCTTGGTAGGGCCACGGTTTGAACGTCGGATAGTGTCACGTACATAATTGTATTTTATCATTATACGACTCCACTATTAATATGGCTTTTAGAGGTCCAAAAGAATGGATAGCAAGATTGCAACAAAGTTGGCTTCAATCTATTACAGCTCCGAGGGGTACTAGAAGGGACTGACGGCCATCAACAACCTTGCTTCCACGGCCAAGGTATCTGAAAATTTGTCTCGGGCATGGCTTAAGAAGCAGGCCATCTGGCAGATATATCTTCCAGCTGTGCGAAGCACACACATACCACGACCCAAGTTCGATATGCGGACGCCGAATGAGGTCCACCAGGCCGACCTGCTCTTTCTGCCACACGACCGGGTGGCCCGCAAAACCTACAAGTATGGGCTCACAGTCGTTGATGTAGCCACTAGCTATAAAGAGGCAGAGCCTCTGGCCACCAAAGAGGCTAAAGAGGTCGCAGCCGCCCTAGAAAAGATATACAAGCGTGGATCGCAGCGGTGGTCCAAGCTCCTTCATGTCGATCCCGGGCGTGAGTTCATGGGCGCTGTGAATCAGCTGCTGGCGAAATACGGGACAGAAGTCCGGCGTGGCCGTGTGAACGTCCACAGGGTCCAGGGAATTGTGGAACGATTCAACCGAACCTTGGCAGAGCGACTATTCGGGCACCAATACGTCCAGGAGGTGAGGTTACCGTCAGGTGAGAGGTCAAGTGAATGGGTCACTCGGCTGCCCGCCGTTGTTGCGCGCTGACTGGTGAGGTGACTCGCTTAACTATAAAGAGGCCATCTGATGCCGTCAAGGCCAAGGTTGTGACACAAACGCCCTCCTTTGTGGTTTCTGGCCGCCCTGTTAGCCTCAAGGAGTAGAAGCTCCCCGCCAATATGGGTGTTCGCTATCTCTACCAGGTAGGCCTGCTGGAGGGGGGTCGCCGTCGTGCAACTGACCCTTTGTGGTCCCTCCAAGTGTACCAGCTTGGACGCTCGGTCACCAAGCCCGGCGAACCTGTCCTCTACTATTTGTTGGATGGACCAGCCCGTGGCTTTGTCCGGAAAGAGCTGCTTGTGGTGCCTCCCGACACCCAGCTGCCTCCCGATGGAGTAGTCCTTCGGACTAGACACTAAGTGTATTGTGCACTGCTGCAACCCCTATTTTTCTGTTACACTCTAAACAGGTCAATCGCACGTTCCTCCGGCAGTGCCCCCTGCTGTTGTCCAGCAGGTCGACACTGAACTGCGGTGTATCTTTGGGCTGGTAGGCCAACAGCATTTCGATGTTGCATGCCGCACAGTGGTTCTGTTGGTCCTCCTTGAGCCGCAGGATGTAGTCGACCTTGAGATTGAACCTCGGGAGTCCTTTGACCTGTTCCTGGCGCTTCTGAGCGACAAGCTTCCCCGGGATGGTTTTGCGGAGCTGCTGCTCTATGGGCTCCCTGACCCCAGTACCCTCTTCCGGTGGGCAGGTCACCCGTTCGAGCTGCTGCATATACTCCACGCGGGAAACGGCGAAGTAGGCGAGGTTGGACCATTGTAGGAAGTCGTCTATGATCCAAACCTTCTGTGGGTCGTGGATAGTGAGACCCTGGCTTGAGTGGACTGTGAAGGTATACCTGAGGCACCAGTCATCGGTCTTGATAGCCTGTTCAGCGACCTCAATGGTGACTTCAACGATGCCATTGAGGACGAGTTCTACTTCGCGGTCTGTGCCGGGGTGGGAACCACAATGTTTTGTTTCCGGCTGTCCTTGGGGTGGTATAGCAGCGGAACTGGGGTGTCTGGAAAGTACTCCTTGTGTCTTTGGGGCAACAGCTCTTGTGCCCGGTCGAGAACCTTCTGCAGGCTAGTGACTTTGCTCCACGAAGTGCTCCCATCCGAGACAGTTGGGGAGTGCCTTCCGGATCCTCTGACACTGGACCTTAACAGCCTGGAGGCGGATGTGCCTTTTCAGGGCCTTGAGCACATCACCTTTTGTCCGGGGGTCTGCCTTGACCTCTTCGTAGTAATCCACTGCTTGACGCAACCAGTCATGGGACATCTCACCTACGATTGGTGGTGGCTGGCCTTGATCACCACAGCAGATAACCTGGACCCCACGCTGGTCCAGCCAGTCCAAGAACATTTCTAGGATAGGCCGGGGCACAGTGCAGACCTCATCCCAGATAATGACGCGAGGGATGAACTTTTGGCCCATGCGATCTGGCGTCCACTCTTTTTGTCCACTCCACCGGAAGAAGCTATGGTAGGTCTGTGCCTTGACTCCCCTTCCTCTCTTCTCTTTGGCAAGGCGGTGAGTTGGGGTAAAGACAAGTAGGTCTCGCACCCTAAAGAGCTCGATCGCTCTCATTGTCTTGCCACTACCACCTCCACCGTTGAGGTAACTCAGTCGATGATGGGTCAGTGGTCATTGTACCTCGGAGCAGTTGAGTTGGCCAGCTGTTTGGCCTGGCTGACATACTCGGACTTTGGGAGGTAGTCGGTGTGTTCCTGTAGCATGTACCGCTGCTCGCCCTTGTCACTCCACTGAGCTGGGGCTACTGGTGGGAGATGAGTCTCTCCAATGAGGCAGCTTGCACACAACCCCTCTCCGCTGTCGCAGTCTGGGAGCCATATACGCCTCAACCCCCCTCGAGTTTGTGGAGCACAGTCTGTTTTACGTATATGCTGTCTGTTGCCACTCGAACCGCCTCTTTTTCATCGAAACGTTGCAACATACTGAGGAGGTTAATATGGGCATAGGCTAGCATAGAGACCCTTAAGTGGGCGAACCGGGGCTGTGAACCATCATAATACGCAAGGATGTGGCCTAGAGGGCACCGTTGGGGTGCGCCAGCCAGGATGCCTCTTTGGCGAGTGTCTCTC
Organism: Pictodentalium vernedei; assembly: GCA_031216915.1. NCBI lineage: Eukaryota > Metazoa > Mollusca > Scaphopoda > Dentaliida > Dentaliidae > Pictodentalium > Pictodentalium vernedei. The sequence goes on along the minus strand of CM062295.1, from coordinate 558,259,877 downwards.
ACAAGATAATCTAGTTCACCCTGATCGGTGACACGGCGGCGAGTCAATCGTTTACCATCGTTTTTTCCGCCCTGAGTGAACTTCTCGATGACACTGCAGCCTGGGTTTCGGTTCTCTGGAAGCAGACCTCGGCTTGCTTCTCGTACGCAATGATGGCTTCGAGGACCCTTAGACGGATGAGGAGACCCGACTCCACGAGGAAGGCCCTGCTCGGCGAAATGCTTCCCAAACCAGGCCGGGATGACGGGGTGAACCCCTTGTTTGAACTCCCACTCCTGGACCTCGGCGAAGCCTGTGCCGATGTCTTTAGGGAGTCCCCCGTTCATGGCCACTCTGGTCACCCGGTGGGTGGGGTGTCCGAATCTCTCGAAATAGGGTTTGGCCTCGCCTCGTCTCTCCCCTGGAAGCTGGCCGAGCAGCACGCCTTCATGTCGACGGAGACGACCTCTCTCGTGTCGTAGGTCATGGAGTTCTAGAGACCCCCGTGGTCGTGCTCCGCCTTTTGGATGTCGTCGAGGAGGCGGGCTGGGGTCGGCTTCCAACCGTTGTGCTCTTTGGCCATAATGCTGGCTGCGTGGTTCACTCCGAAAACCCTATCAACGAGGGACTCATCGCCTAGATGGGTGCAGGCTTCTTGGAGGGTTTGATGGGTCTCCTGTGCCCTGTTGGTGCGGCTCTCTTGGAGCACAAACTGGTCGACGCTGAGATGTCTATTCTGACCACCTCGGAGTAGCCAGACAGCGATTGTCTCATTTTGGGTGGCCTGTCTGATGGCTTCCCATACGTCACCCGCGTATATCTGGACCTGCCTGGTCTGGGGGAAGTGCAGGTCTTTGGACCAGGCGTGGCCGTTATGGCAGATGAGCTCTACTTTCCCTTTCACACCATTTACTTCAAACTGATATTTGCCGCTGTTATAGATATCCTCACCAGCTATATCTTTCACGCTGATGGCCCGCTTGAGGATCTTCTCGAGCTTGGCCACATCGTCGACCGTTGCTCCAGCGCCATGGACTCTCTTCTCCCACTTCTCCCACTCTTTTCTGTCGCCTGGTGGGGGTTAGGCCCTGTCCTCTGAGAGCGCCTTCGAAGTGCTCAACCACTCTCTGCAAGACACAGTTAAATATCACCTACTTTCATTGGTGCTAGGTTTGCTGGGTCTCTGAGAGGTTAGAGCCCGTAAACGACCGCGGTAACAGGGTAAGCATTCTGATAGAACACCTGGTCGATCCCCGTCAGCGCACCCGGCTTAGTTTCTTGAGAGATCCCAATGATGCCCCGCCGATTCTTCCTCTCGGCACGGACAGGGTCGAACTTATCTTCGACGACCCAGTCTCATTCGTCATGCTCGCGTTCAAGGTGAACGTGCCTCTGGAAGGGCTGCTTGCAGTCGTGCTTCCTTATCGTCCGTTATGCAGGCATCCAGGGCCAGTCGGTCGGCCCTTGCATGCACACCATCAGCGATCTCAACGTCGCCGATGTCAAGGGGTTCCTCTGCCTCTACCCCCCCCCCCCCCCCCCCATATAGAAAAGACCGTGGCGGCGCCATCAACTTCAAACTCGTCTTTGGTGTCGTTCACAAGATCGACCCATGGTTCATCATCTGGAAGCCTCATCGGGTGAGGGACTTCGATATCCAAGTCGAATTCTCGCCGTTGTTTGGCTTGGTCAACCTCCTCAACAATTGCCTTCCGTTTTCTCTCACGCGCCTTTGTAGGTGGAGGGGGGGTCGTGCCGTCCGGGCAAATTCCTTTGCCGTGGCCCTCTGCGAGGGTCCCAAAAGTGGTGCATCCGCCCCCCTGCCTGCCACCCCCTGGTGCTGAGGGGGGCGGTGGGGGTGATGGTCCGCCAACCGGTTCCTAACGTGGTGCATTCGCCACCACCCCAATCCCCCCCCCCCACCCCACCCCCCCCCCCCCCCCCTGCTGCTACAGTAGCAGCCTAGAGTCTCATATATTTGACACTTCAAAGGTTGATGATCACTCGATGTGTCCTGGTGTTATCTAACGCTAAAAGGAGTTTCTTGCTCATCAGCAGTTGCTTGAAAAACCCAAATCTTTACCTGACTTAACGACAATATCTGACTAGCACGTAAGGGAAATGGGGTTTAAGTTATGTAGGAGGGGGCGTCATCAAGAGGCGCATGGCCAGTTCAGTTTATGGTAAGGAGAACAAATTTTAAAACCTCAATAGGCAGACGACACTGGCTAGAAGCAGCTGTTAACCAAGGTTCGGTGATTTTTGAAGTTCGATGAATCACTGCTGTTGTCCAGACTCCTGTCAACTGAATCATAGAATTACGGCATGCTATTACGAAAGTCAGGGCACGCGTTTACCATATTGGGGCGATATACGTTCCTTGAAAGCTAGTAATCCCAAACACACAATCTGCTGTGGTCGTGATTGTGATATATGCCAGCCATCACCACGATTTAGTATCGGATATCGCGGTTTTATAGGTGACATTACAGTTTTTCTACAGGAAATTCACAACTGCTCAGTAATACGGCCGATGATATCTTGAATTTAAAAATTAACTCACCTATTCAATAATGCTCATAATGTATTCAGCTTCTGAAAAGTTCTCAGTGTTGCCTTTTTTGAAAACGTCACAAAATGAAAGTTTTATTTCATCATTCAAAAACATTTAGCTGGACGACACGGCTGATTGGTTGACAAATGTGTCAAAATAGACTAAAGTTTCTCATTTTATGGGCATAGTTTCTAAATTTCGTGCATCAACCCGATTACACGATGCTATGGAAAGGGTTCTTTTCACACCCCCCCCCCCCCCCCCCCGCAACATCAGATAAATATACGGACAAAGTAAACATGGGAAGGGGTGTGATCTATACATTTTTTAAAAAAAATTCCAAATTCGCATCTCAAAAGAAATTCGCGATCACCTGAAAAATTGCATATCTCAAACAGGTTATTCACTCAGCACTCCAGTATGGCCTTGACCCCCAACTGAAATGCAAATGATAGACACAATTTGAATGGAGACCAACAGCAAATTATTATGGTCATATAATCATTGATGATTATTCTTTACTAAATCCACAACACCACAAAATAAAATAATGGTCCAAAATAGACAATTGACCGAGAATATCCAATGAGCCAAGATATCGCCATTTAAAAGCTAACCGAAATAATTTTAAAATGTAGCGATGTGTCCAGGCGCATGTACTGAAACACTATGGATTCAGAGGGGGGGGGGGGGGGGGGAGGGGCGTTCAGTAGGTTTTGCATGTGTGCAACAACGGTGTCAAAAGAATTAACCCATTAAATACTGAGCTCCTGAATCATGGTTTCGTGTTGAAGAATATAATTTGAAGCAAAGTGTACGAATCCATTTTATATTTATTGAGAGGCTGGGGGGAACGCGGTTGCTCTGTGGTTAGAGCATTCGACTTTAAACCGAAAGGTCAACGGTTCGATCCTGACCAGCGGTAGGTGCGTTGCTCTGATCAAAAACACACTTAATCCCGATTGTACATGTTTAAATTGTTTTGCATCGTGTTCTAAGGTGTACTGCATGTCAATAGTGCACTTCTCTTCATCCGCTGCTAACTCAGCTTGTGCAGAGTTAGTAAGTTGGGGAATCTGTGAGTTATTCGCCGCTGCTCGGTGGTTCTCTCTGGGTATTCCGGTTTCCTCCACATCTAAAACTGTCCTACACAATATGACCCTGGCTGTTGAAAATATCGTTAAACCTGAATTAACAAATAATTAGAGGGGTTCAGTAATATTTTAATCCTACAGCTCTGTAGGACTGTAGGATTAATTATTGGCGTGCATCCCTATCGATTTGTTGCTAACATTTTATATCGCAAAAAATGTATACATCACGTTTTGGAAGGGGTAACCCGCAAGTTTCCTCGATTGATTTGGATTTAATCAGTATAGAAGTCTAGTGTTGCTGTTTTTCAAAGATTTTTCGTGATGAATTTTCAGTTTTCCTGAACATGCTGGTGCGGTAACTTTATTCCATTGCCTCTCTCTAGCACCGCCAACTTCTCCCAGGCGATGATCTGAAATTTCAAAAAGCTTGCAAGGAAGTCTTCCTCACTTTTTATTACCTTGGTAACGTCACGAAACCAAAAAAGAGAGAAAAAAAGAAAGATTTTGGAAGAGCACATACATTGTAAACTGTCAGTCACATTGGGGGCGCGGTGGCTCAGTAGGTAGAGGTGCAGGCTGCAAGCCGAGAGCTCCTCGGTTCGAATCCCACCTGCGGCAAGCGCGTTGTGTCCTTGGGCAAGACACTACACCCCCATTGCCCATGTGGGGGCACGATGACGCCGTGTACTAAGGCGTACTGCACGTCGATGGTACGCCTGTCTTCAACCAATCTAACCCTGCCTGTGCTGCAGTGCGGAGTTACGATGTTGGGGAGCTGGCAGCTGCTCGTCGTTGCTCGGTGGTTCTCTCCGGGTACTCCGGCTTCCTCCACCCGTACAACTGTCACGGTCATGATTAGCCTTTGTGCATAAATATGTGACCTTAAAACATCAATAAATAAATAAATCAGTCACATTAAAATATAAAACATGGTGCAATCTTATGGGAATAAAAGCGCAATGTCAATGAGTGTTGGTTCAATTCCATCAAATGTTGTTGAAAGATAGAATGTTTTCATCTTTCGTGTTTTATTGTTGTTTTTTTTATTGCTAGTCATAAAAAATCCTGCCATACATTATTTATTTCTCAGCTAGCAGATTTTGCACTCAACATGTTATAAATATGAGTCCCCAAACAAACACCAAGCGGAAGATAAAAGTTCTAACCTGTCCGATAAGGATATTTTAACCCTTTGAGACAGAAAGACCGCTTTCCGTTTCAGGATCGTGACACCACCTGAATTCATAAAGCTGATAGTTGCTCAGAAAATTTACGTGGGAGACCAATTAAGATTTTCAACGTACAGCCTTTGGGCTACACGTAGAAAATATTGATTAGTTTCCCCCCAAGTAACGAATAAAAACTCTGCCTGATGATGGATCTGAACTAGTTTGGAATGTACCATCAGGGTTCAAAGTCTTAAGAGGAGGCGTCGTATTCAAGAACTTGGTTGCAGGGGAAATAGAGGTAGTTCTAATGCAATTAACTTGAAATGGTACTTTTATATAATAAAAAAACAAAATATCGATAAAATACAGTTTCTAGTCACAAACGCAGTCAAGAAAATTTTCTCCTCGTCTAAATCCTTGAGATTAGTTTCAGATGCTCTGTTAATTGGACACTGTGTCGCAGATGGCAAGAGAACGCCCGCTGAAGTGGTAATAATAACAGTTATGTTATTTTTGCGTGTCGTTAAATTATGTGCTTTACAATGTGATATAAAATTCCGGGTATACTTTTGCGGGGCTCTTGGTTATCGCTTAGGGAATAATTATTCGACTCTAGACACCCTTCACAATACGGCCGCCGTGGACTGGTCACTGTCCACGGAGTGGGAAGTACTTCCACGGACGCAATAATATTAGACTGCAAACAGTAATTATAGGAATAATCATCAGTAATTAAAATTTTGTTGAGGATGATTTTTGTTACCTGATAAACGCGTGCGTGGATTTCATTGCTCACGCGTGGATTACGACCAGTCCACGGCGGCTATACTGTATACCATTTTTCTTCCTATAATGCAGCTGTTAAAACCTTTGGAAGGTGTAACCATACCATATTTCCCCTAGGGCTGCACGATATTCAAAACTGAATACCGGTATTGGTATTCAAAAAAATACCGCGGTATACCGGTATATCGAAAACTGTTCAGATATATGGACACAAGTACCACAATCGAGACTCGAGGCATCACAGTCGGAGCGAATTAGCGTGCCTTGATGATGCGGTTCGAAAAACCTTTACCCAACGCAGACGATATCAAAATTTATCATTTTCAAAATTAGTTCATCAGATTTTCCCCAAAGATTTCAACAAAACTATATCATGTGACCCCTCAATGGAACGTGTTCAACCAGCTCGTTCCAATGAGGGATCACATGATACAGCTTTATTGAAAATTTATCATTTTCAAAATTAGCTTATCAGATTTTCCCCAAAGATTTCAACAAAGCTATATCATGTGACCCCTCATTGGAACGAGCTCAATGAGCTCGTTCCAATGAGGGATCACATGATACAGTTTTGTTGAAAATTTTGAAATTTTTTTTTCCAACTGCTGAGTTTGTATATTACGAGGGCACAAGCAGACGATTCCTTGGATAAAGGGATAATATTATTCATTCGGGGCTACAGTTTAAACACTCAAGACATCTTGAAAATTAAATTGTGGGTAAATAAATAATGACGATAAACCGATATTTTTGTAATTACACAGGTATTCAATCGATATTGGTTTAAATACCGGTATATATCGGTTTATCGATATACCGTGCAGCCCTAATTTCCCCTTCCATTTTGGCCTGTCAACCTGTCTCGATCTTGTTTCAAAATATCAGTACTTTCAAAACAAATATTTAGTCCAGCTTGAGGGTTAAATTTTAAATCGAATTCACTCAAAGCCTATAAAATATTTCAACATATTAGTATGAAAATCTCATAACTTTATTGCATTTTTAGCACATTAAGATTCTTTATTACTTGTCCTTTCATCGGGAAAGTAATATTGCAGGTGTTTATGACTCCAAAATGTGTTACGTTGTAGAAACACTGAATATAATGCATTGAAGAAATATTCAAGAAATCAATAAAGTGTAATTTGCTAATATTCAGTACGGAAGGGTGACGACGGATCTACACGTGATAATGTTAATAAATTTGGGGATGTGACAACCGATACTTATTCCCAGTTCCTTATTAGACATTCCTTATTAACCGAAGAGTGGGAACAATGTATCAGCATTCTAAATTGACTCATATTGCATTACTAAAATCCCCCTTCACATTTTATTTTCTTGTCATCTTTTTTATTGTTCCCTCTTATTCGTTGAAGAATTCATCTATAATATGCGACTACACTTTAAGATTCGGGATGAAAAACATTCAAAACTATTATGTGCAGCCACTTTGCATGTGAGACATTACATCGTGAGCGGAATCAAAGGGATGTGAAACGTTCTTGAAAATCACTGCTTTTCTGTTGAACATCTTTATTTTAAATTTCGGTGCTCTGGGTTGTAATTGTTTGGTGAAAGAAAACTGTTACCCACACGACAGCTTACACTCCTTGATTCATTTACTTGAAAATGAGTATCAGACAGGAGGTCACGTGGTGTGGATTAGGCGCACACTTGAGAAAGTTGTTTAAAGATGTATTTAAGGTGACATTAAGCATCTACACATAGTTAGTTAACCCTGCAGATGGATGAAGTAAAGTAATTATTTATAACTCTGTTGTCCATGTCGGAGGGTGGAGGTGGGGGCGGGCAATTGAGCGAATTTTTCAAAGCCCACTGGTGCCCCCTACCCCCCTCCGCCCCGAAAAACAAAATCAGTCAAGCAAAACGCCTCCTGGAACAGGCTCTAATCTAAATGCCATAGTCTTGTTATTACAAAATATCAAAAGATTCTGCCTGGTGGCGAATCTTTGAAGAATAATCCTCATATTGCACTGAATTAAAAATCCGGCTCCCAAAGGGAGTCCAAATTTTAATCCAGTAACTTAATCCGATGTTTTCAAATAAACTTGAATCTGTCCCCACCCTAACGATGTTACGTATCAAATAGGATAAAACTCTGTTGGTGGATCTGAATAAGAGGGTTTTAAAGAGTCTTACACATTTATCACAACGAATAAATTGGGGTTCCCACAGAGAGCACAAAAATGTACCCATGGACTTGATGTGTACAAACTGGTATCTGTCCACAGCCTCAGTCTTCCCACACGAATACTGGACACCAGCTATAAAACGTTTCTGAGTGGTGCATCTGAAGAGGATTTTTAAAGAACTTTACCCATATTGCAATAACTTAAAATTTGGGTTCCCACACGGATCCCAAATATGAACTCAGAGGCTTGATTTGAAGACACTTGAATCTAATCCCACTAAGGATGCTGAATACCAAATACCAAAATAATTCTTTCTGGTAGGTCTAAATAAGAGTTTTAAAGATTTTCCCTCATATTGCAGTGAGTTAAATTCTGGACCCTGTAAGAAGAAATTTGAATCAAATGACTGGATTTTATCAAACTTGAATCTGACATTCATAACGATGATGTGTACGGAATATCAAAATATTTTGACTGGTGCATACGAAGAAAAAGATTTCTAAAAAAACTTTTTCTTTTTTTTGCACAAAGATTAAGTTCGGACTCCAAAAATGAACACAGGCATTTAATTCGATCAAACTCCAATTTGAACTCCCTATGTTGAATACCAAATTTGATTGGCGCTTCTGGAGAACAACTGTTTTGAAATTTTTTAAAACATAAAAGTGCATGACTCAGCGTTTTCCCAGATACGATAGAAATGGGAATCTCCGTATGGTACACCATAACACAAGCGACTGAAATTGTTTTGCCCCACTCAATTTTGCTTGTCCTTAGGATGTTTGATACCAAATAGTAATTCTCAGTTCTGTGAAGTTTTGGAAATGTGGACGTTTGAAAATGGTTTTATTTCAGATTTTAGTATTCCCACGGGGTGTGGCAAAATTTTGTTTAAGTGAATCAAGTACTTATAACCCAATAATACCGCACACCGAGTTTGGTTCAAATCGACCCATCGGTTCTGGAAACAGAAATTTCTGACGTGGCAAAAAATCGTTCCCCTCCCAGAACTGAAGATATTGCCCCTCAAACTTTAGTGTACACCTCAAAATGAAGCTGGATTGTCCATACAAATAACACCACAATATACCCCTAATCGCCCCCCCCCCCCCCGCCCCCGTCTAAAAACGGGTGATAAAAATCTGCATATGATTTAAATTGTTAATACCTCATGTAAGTTATAAAGACAAGACTTATGAGCCAGATATAAGAAGCCTGTTTGGCATTAGTATTTGTATAATTTCATTATCCAAATACTAAAGCCAAATAGGGATGAATCTCTATCCCTTTGGTAACATAGGAAGTGACGTCTCTCTCTTTGGTAACATAGGAAGTGACGTTACAGTGATGCATGATGCGTGTTACGTTGGTTGTCAAGGTCCTACTTCTGACCTGGAAATATTGTGTCGCTATTTCCATGATGATACGTGTCTTCAGTGAGCATGCGCGTTCTCCCTGCACCTGATCTACTTCCTGCATCTTTTTACAAGTGATTCGACTCTAGGACTGTTCTTTTCAGTGTTGCAATATATTTCGGGCTCTGCTATGTGTGTAGAGCTAAACCTTCCCCCGACAACAGATCTTAGCTGTAGAGGATATTTCACACAAAAAACGCGATTATAAACAAGTACACCACGGCCTGGGTATTCGGACAGATAATGGTCACAAGCTCAGTTCTGCTGGATATCTATTTTACTAGTGTTCAATCTTTTATGTCAAAGTACACTGTTGGAAGAGACAAATATGAAAGCCCTGGTATTAAATCATCTGTACTCATCAAACTGTATGATTCACATTCTCAAAAACTCGAGGCCTCATAGTCCTAAACCTCATGCTTGAGAGCGAAAAAATGAAATTATTTCAATGTACCAAACTGAGGAGAATTAAAATTCAAAATGTGAGGTTTCCCTGATGAGTTCTCATTCGGAAAACTCATCGAAGACAACAGCACAGATTTTTTCGGTAGAAATACGAGGTTAAACCTCGGCACGTCAGGTTGAATGTTTGTATCAGAACTATACCTTTTTATTATTATGCAGGGTCACTTCGTGATGGACAGTTTTACGGGCGGAGGAAGCCGGAGTACCCGGAGAGAACCAACGAGCAGTGGCGAGCAACTGTCAAACACCCCAACGTAATAACTTCACACATGCAGGGTTAGCAGTGCTCCATCGACGCACGCAGTACGCCGTAATACACAGCGCCACCGTGCCCTCGCGTGGGCAATTGGGATTAAGAGCATTGGTCAAGGATACAATGCAGTTAGCCCTGGCGGGGATGGAAGCGTGGACATTTCGTTTCGAAGTTCAATGCCGTAACCAATTAGCCACCGTGCTCCAAATTTTAACCCACTGAACCCGAAAGAGCGCTTTCTTCGGTCCTGAATTGTGACACGACCTGGAGACATATAGTAGATAGCTGCTTAGTGAATATGTGGGGTAGACCAATCAATATTTTCAACGTGCAGCCTCAAGCTGCACGTTGAAAATATTAATTGATCTACCCCAAATAATGAATATGGACTCTTCTAATTGCTGTCATTGAACTGGTATGGAAGATACCACCAGAGTTTAAAGGGTTAAAGAATGCTCGATCATTCTTAACAATAATGTACACTTATTGTTTGTGGCAGGCATTCTTTCGGATAACAGGGAAGGTGGAACAAAGATGATTGTCGATATTGGGTTTTAATTTCGGGCTAAACCCATCGCATGGTCGCGAATTGAACAATTGTTGAGGCAACGTGATGCATGAAGGGTCACTCACTTAAGTAGAATGTACCAAGCGTAATGTCAATATTTGTTGATCAACCTGGTTCCAATGTTTGCTTTTCCTTCGAGAATATAACTTTACCTTTAATTCACAGTGATTTGATATATTAAATCTAATGACATTATTATAAACGTATTCTTTTACCAGTTCATGGATAGTTAACCCTTTGTACCCTGGTGGTATCTTCCATATCATTTTCATGGAAGAAGTTGGAAGAGTCCATATTTATTATTTGGTGGTTGACCAGTTAATATTTTAAACGTGAAGCCTTGGGGCTGTATGTTGAAAATATTGATTGGTATACTCCACACTTAACGTAGCAGGCATCTTATTTAGTGAACGTATGACGTATCATTTTTCTGGACCAGAAAAACGCCTCACGGGTTCAAATGAGTTTTTTATGATGAAATTGCAGCAAGTCGTGATTGGAAGATCAGTCCATAATATATATTAACCATGCTTTGAAACTTCATCTTGTTGCAAACTTATTGAATGTCACGAGATGTCTTGCTTGAGTGACAGCTTGCTGCTGTATCCTTTTTCTAACTTTTTTTTTTCACTTTTTGCCGTTAGCATGATTACCGTCGTTCTTTTTTCAGTTTTTTGGTAATTACATGTTTTTTAACCAACATATTAATGAACAGCTTTGATGTTTGCGATATGTAATAATATGCACACACTCCTAAAATGTTTCAATGTGACCCGATCGGATTTATTCATGCAATTACGGTCCTTGTTTTCCTTCGCAATCACAAATGACCTCGATAAAATAATAAGCGAAAAATTAGTTGTGACAGGTTATTTTCACATTGTACCATAGGGTATAGGCAGTGTTACCTTCGCGAATCTCAAAGGGAATTTGGGCGGCGGGGGGCATGTTAAATAAAAAATCACTTCAACATTCAGTGCCGGCTAGCCTATTTTGCCTTTTTACTTGGGACATTGGCCAATACGCCCAACACCAGATAAAAAATATTAGCATACAAATTTGGTTCATTCTGCATGATTTTGTTCATATTAAAGTTTATGACTACTCATCATAACGAGCTCTAAGAGCTCGTTCCCCTGAGAGACGGAACGAGTGTTTTCAAAGAATGGGTTTTGGCATTTTAGAAACTGGTGCTGTTTGTCTGTTAACTGAGTTACTGAAAGGGTTCGTGCAGTGTGTATAGCAAAGCTGAGTTTAGCATTTTGTACCCAACTCAAATAGCAGACGACACTTACAAACACATATTTTGAATAACTGAAACTTTTCATCTTTGTCTCAAAATCATAGGATATGACCCCTCAGTGGAACGAGATCGTTCCAATGAGGTGTCATAAGCTATGTTTTCAGGACAAAACTAAAACAAAACAAAATTTTGGAGAACAGCGCTGGCCGGTTTTGGCGTTATATCGTACATAGTATGGGCACTGTGAAACTAGAAACTATTTTGTGATTGATGTGGATACTTCGATTCAAAATAGGGCTTTTGCGAAGTTTCGATTTGGTTCCAAATTTTTCCGATGATTCGATTCGTACGGCAACGTATTAGCACCATTTCGTTTTTTTGCGTAACTTATGTTAAATAGTAATTACAACTTAATAAATTGTAATTACAATTTAGCTTAAATAATAATTACAACTTAGATTAAATTGTAATTACAATGTAGCTTAAATTGTAATTACAACTTAGCTAAATTGTAATTACAACTTAGCTAAATTGTAATTACAACTTAATAAATTGTAATTACAACTTAATAAATTGTAATTACAACTTAGCTTAAATTGTAATTACAATATAGCTTAAATTGTAATTACAACTTAGCTTAAATTGTAATTACAACTTAGCTAAATTGTAATTACAACTTAGCTAAACTGTAATTACAATTTAGCTAAATTGTAATTACAACTTAGCTAAATTGTAATTACAACTTAATAAATTGTAATTACAACTTAATAAATTGTAATTACAACTTAGCTTAAATTGTAATTACAACTTAGCTAAATTGTAATTACAACTTAGCTAAATTTTAATTACAATTTAGCCAAATTGTAATTACAACTTAGCTAAATTGTAATTACAACTTAATAAATTGTAATTACAATTTAGCTTAAATTGTAATTACAATATAGCTTAAATTGTAATTACAATATAGCTTAAATTGTAATTACAACTTAGCTAAATTGTTATTACACTTTAGCTAAATTATAATTACAACTTAATATATTTTAATTACAACTTAACTTAAATTGTAATTACAATATAGCTTAAATTGTAATTACAACTTAGCTTAAATTGTAATTACAACTTAGCTAAATTGTAATTACAACTTAATAAACTGTAATTACAATTTAGCTAAATTGTAATTACAATTTAACAATTTAACATAAGTTACGCAAAAAACGAAATGGCGCTAATACGCTTCCGTAGATTCGCGTCGCGCTGATTCGGGAAGTTTTTAATCGTCGAGATGTTCTCAAAATCCTCTGCCACCTCTTGAACTATCCTTCTATCATCAGGTCTCCTGTAAAGGAGACCTGGTGATAGAAGAAGAGTTCAATGAGGTTCCGCTTCTGAGACTACTTTAATTCCGTTCTGGAATATTCCGCATTTTGATTGACTTGCACCAACAGACGAGTTACCGTTGTTTACAGAAAAAGAGAGACGCGTATTTGTGAATGTGTCTGTCTCTGTATGAGTATGTGTGTGTGGATGGGTGTGTGTTGGCACGTGTCGTAGATATAAGCGAGCATGCGACGCATTGTATACTTTATCGTGATATATACGCCAATTTGGCCGGGCGCAAAAGATATGTATTGTTCAATCTCAATTGTAAACTAGAGAAACAGAATTTACTGCATCCAGTAAATTCAAGTCTGTGTGAAAAGGGTTAAAGTATCAGGAATAAACTCTACAGAAAGAGAATTTATGGAGGCTTATTTTCTGGAGTAAAATATTTTTTAGCAAATCAGAAATGGGTTTTCGTTAACAGTATTTACAGATATTCATACAGGAATCAGAACAATTTTTATAAGAAACCAGAAAAGGCATATATGTGACCAGCATTGAAAGGGTTCGATACACGAATCAGAAATGAAAATGTTGGCTCTGCCCACTAATGTGAGTGATGAAATACATTCATAAACTTTAGAAATACATTAAGGCGTAAATGCATTTCCTAGTCTTTCTTAATAATATGCACTTGATGACCCCATTCAGGTGGACCATATATTGAATCTCCAGCAATTTTTAACTCAGTCGGTGTAGTTCCATGTCTACATCTACATTGAAGAATGAGTGCAACCCACTTTGAAATAATGCCTCCACCAACTTCAGATCTGTCATCTGTCATTCAGATCGAACGGGTGCAAAAAACATAGATGAGTGCAAACTGGGTATTGTTAACCAGCATGCCAAAATGCATAGAGATAGTACGATCCGTATTTGAGTTGTCGCCTTGACAAAGGGTGCATAGACTCTATGTCGGAGATATTGTCATAAAAACTTTAAAAACACCAAGAGCTCTTTTGAAGGTCTACTCTTAAAAGGGCATCTGGTGACCTAAACAAGGCACACACAAAACTAGAAATTCTCTTATAAATTAATTTTAAACAGTCATAGCACTAACACAGTTAACAGTACAGTCAACTATGTCAGTATTGCATCTGTCAGTATTGTGATAGGTTTCAATAACAAATCTTCAGTGTAGTTTTACAATTACATGTACACTGGAGTTCTTCAGGATAAAGCTGTTTGTTTTTATATTAACTTGGTTTGGGAATTAATTCTGTTCAATGAGATTAAATAAACAGATCATGTGACAGTCACAGCTTACTCCCTAACTGCTTTTTGTGAAATTCTTTCATGGAGAAAATATTCATACAGGAACCAGAACAATTTTTCTAAGAAACCCGAAAAGGCATATATGTGCACACCATTTATAGGGTTCGATCAAGGAATCAGAAATTGACATTACTACCGCCGCCATTTGAATGATGAGATACATGTATAATCTTCACAATTGCATTAATTGGTATAAAATGAAATTCCTAATAGGTCGCAAAAAATATGAATTTAATGACCTCTCTTGACCACATAGAGGTGGACCACATTTTGAACCTCCAGCAAGTTTCAACTCATTTGGTGTAGGTACTATTTCTATAGGTCACACCAAGCCTGAAGTATGAGCAAAAACTACTTTATAACCAGAGAAACCCCCGCTATAGTGTGTGGCACATTCTCCCGTGGTCCTTTATAATTGTGTGAAGTTTGATGACTGTGGCTCTAACAGTCTTCGAGTTATTGGCTCGGGCACACACACATGGACACACACACAGACGGACACACGCACACTTCAATCACTATATGCCACCCGACTTTAGTCGGGGGGGGGGGGGGGGGGCATAAAAAGAAATCTTTTGAGTCCCAGAGTGGGTCTGCTTGAACCCAAAAATATTTATTCTCATAGCACAGTGATAACAAAGGCATCCAAATACACTCATTCCTGCCACAAGGTGATAACAAAGGTACCCCAAGAAGTTTTGTGACGATCGGTTCATAAATACAGACTCTAGTCCGAGCCGTATTAACATATGCGCTTACTGGGTATAAGTAACACTGAACATATCAAAGTTCATCTAATTTGCATAATTTCCGCACGAGAAAAAAAACCGTTTTATATGTGATGTATTCCATGGTACTAAACATTCCTACAAAAATTTATTCAAATCAGAACTTTCATACAGTCTGATTGCACTAACTTTGGTACAAAATGGCTGCTGGCGGCTATCTTGAATTTTGGACCGCACCCCAAAAAGCTCGTTCTCATACCACGGTGATAATAAAAGGTACCCAAGAAGTTTCGTAATGATCGGTTCATAAATACAGCCTCTAGCCTGTGCTGTATAGAAGTTGTGTACAAAAAAACCTGATTGGACCTAATTTCGGTACAAAATGGCCACTGGCAGCCATCTTGAATTTTGGACCGCACCCAGAACCACTTGTTCTCGTCCCAAGGTGATAACAAAGGTACCCAGGAAGTTTTGTGAAGATCGGTTCATAAATACAGCCTCTAGCCCGAGTCGTATTGACACGTGCACTTACTGTGTATTAGTAGCACTGAATAAATCGAAAGGTCATCTAATTTTCATAATTTCTGCTCGAGAAAAAAATCCGTACTATATTTGATTATCCCATGGTACTAAACATTCATACAAAAATTTATTAAAATCAGAACTTTCATACATATTCTGTACAAAAAAACTGATGCACTAACTAAAGTACAAAATAGCTTCTAGTGGCCATCTTGAATTTCGGACTGCACCCAAAACCACTCGTTCTCGTCCCACGGTGATAACAAAGGTACCCAAGAAGTTTCGAAAAGATCAGTTCATAAATACAGCCTCTCGCCCGAGCCGTATTGGCATTTGCAGTTACAGTGCCGAAAGTAACATTAAATAGATCAAAGTTAGTCTAACTGGCATAATTTATGTATGTGAAGAAAAAAACCCGTATTATATGTGATGTATCCCAAGGTACTAAACATTCACAAAAAAAATTATTCAAATCAGCGCTTTCATGTGGAAGTTCTGCGCAAAAATCTGATTGCACCTAATTTTGTACAAAATGGCTGCAAGTGGCCATCTTGAATTTCAGAACGGACCCCAAAACACTCGTTCTCGTCCCACGGTGATAACAAAGGTACCCAAGAAGTTTCGTTAAGATCGGTTCATAAATACGGCCTCTAGCCCGAGCCGTATTGGTATTGGCACTTACAGTGCTTAAAGTAACACTAATTATCTCAAAAGTTAGTCTAATTTGCATAATTTACGCACGAGAAAAAACCCCGTGTTATATGTGATGTATTCTATGGTACTAAACATTCATACAAAAAAATAATCAAATCACAGCTTTCATATGGAAGCTGTGCGCCAAAAATATCTGATTGCACCTAATTTTTCACAGAATGGCTGCCAGTGGCCATCTTGAATTTCGGACCGGGCCCACAAACACATGTTCTCGTCTCACAGTGACTACAAAGGTACCCAAGAAGTTTCGTTTTATAAATACGGCCTCTAGCCCGAGACATGTGCAAGGCGCGACAGACGGACAGACAAACGATGGACTAAGTTTAACAACCAGTAGTTTTGGAAAATATTGCTGCAAGTCAAAATTCTGACAAAATGCACACATCTGGAAAATGTAGAAACATCCTGTGAAATAAAAAAGTAATACCTTGAAAATTACAAGAGGCCTCACGGGGCCTGAAGCGCTCATCTTGAACAGAACACAATTTAAACAGAGTCCAAGAATGAGTACATTAAGCAAGCCATCTCCATAGGCTACACTCTTAATTCTTGAGTCCCTCAGGAGTGACAAAAATAATACGGGCATCATGCCTTTTCTTCAGTTGATCATAAAGTAAAATGTTGAGCTCACCTATGAAGCCCCTTGATACAACCTTTGTGGAATAATCTTAGTTACACACCTCTAGAGAATACTGAATACAAAATTTTTAATTCTTCAGCAAAATGGCCAATTCCGACTCCATTGGGAGCCCAAATATTAACCCAAGCTCTCGATGTGAACACAGTTGAATCTGACTTCCATAGAGATGTTGTGTACCAAAATGAAAGCATTCTGACTGTTGTATCTGAAGAAGAGAAATTTTAAATAAATTTCTTCATATTGCATCAAGTTAAAATTTGGGCTACCATAGCGAGCCCAAATATTATCCCATGGATCCGATATGAACAAACTTGAATCTGACACCCCCCCCCCCCCCCCTCCCCAGAGATGTTGTATACCAAATATGAAAGTGAAAGCATTCTAACTAAGTGAAAGCACTCCATGGGGATGCGGGAATTGTTTTTTTTTGCATGGGTCAAGTACTTATGACCCAATGATACCGTATACCAAATTTGGTTCATACCGGACCATCGGTTCAGAAAATAGAAATTTTGGGCGGGGTCAAAAATCTTTCCCCTCCCATTACAAAGCCAAATATTGCTTCACGAACTTAGTTTGAAAAATTTGATTCTACTCCCCAAAAGGAAGTTCCATAGCAAATGTCAAGTCATTGTACACACTGGTTCTTGAGAAGAAGATTTTAAAAATATTTTGGAGCATTTTCCCCACTCCCTTCCTATGGGACTGGGCATGTTGAGTTGAACAAAAATGTAATGCCCCTTTGGAATCATCACTCATACAAACTTTCACTTGAATTGGCCCAGTGGCTTTGTAGGAGAAGACCAAAACATGGTGTTGACGCATGGCGGACGACGGACGACGGATGGAGAGCGATGAGATTAGCTCAGCTTGACTTTGTCAAGATGAGCTAAGAAGAGAGGTTAGACGGACAAACAATGTACCCCATATGCAGAAAGATAGAGGGAAAAACAGAGGGAAAACAATATGCCCCCTGATTATTCGTTGTGGGCATAACAAGGACATACGCCAATTGTAACCAGACCGTCCAAGGCAGCCACTTGAAATTCTGAAAATGTGTTCTACTATCCCCGCTCGACAGTGTAGTATCTTTCTTGAGTCTTGCAACCGGGTGAAAACACCGTGGATGTACCCATAAGAGAAGTCCCAAATCTGCCAAGGGTTAAACGTTTATTAATAACATGATATAAAACTAGAAGGGTGGTTGGTACTACAGGCAGGTCATAAAAAGTATACACTGTGTTACATGTACAGTAGATTGTGGAGAGAGTTTTTGGAGTAGCGACTCGAAATATTCAACGTTTGTTCTAGAAGCTCTGTCCAACTCGACCTGTGCCTGAAAAATCCAACAACCGACACGTGGCCCGTGGGAGCCTCACGCGCATGTGCATACGCTCTTTTCGAACTGGACTTGAGGAAATGCGCAATTCGAGTCGCCTTTCCAGGCGTCCGATGGAGCAACTATTCGTGAATGCTGAGTGAAAATTTCGAGGAAATCCGTGGAAAATTCGCTGACATATAGGGTTTTTGAAGAGAGGAGGTAATTTTCTGAATTTGGTCTTTTTCAAGTCGGAGCGAAAGAAGAGGGCGGGATTGGGCGCAATGTCTCGTGGTGCCCCCACTTAAAAGTTACAATAGAGTGTGACTGACGGAGAGATGGCTGTAAATCAAAGTATTTTCTTTAAGAACAGCACCCAGGGATCCCATCACAACCTTGAAACATTTGAGAATCGTCGGAAGTTAAAAGTGAGAAAAAAAAAAACGGCGGTGAGTAGGTTTTTGGCGGGAAAAGCTTAATGAGAATTTGCATATGAGACATTAAAATAGCAATTCAGACATACACGAACTGTGTCCAGACCGCTGAAGGCAACGACTTGCAATTTTCAGAACTTGTTCTACGACGCCTGGCCGACATTTGGGCATGAAATCGAGGGTTCTGACCGCGTGAAAAACACCACGCCTCGCGTGGAAACCATGGGAACGGTTCGTTGCCACTTTATTTTCAATGCAATGAAATTTCCTTTCATTATTTACCTGTTAAAGGCAGAGTTTGGCATTATTTCTGTCTGTTGAACTGTTCAACTTTAACTATTTGCACCTTTATATATAGGACCGAAAGATTACTGCATGCTTACCAATATTCAGGTACTGATTTTACGAAAATAACAATTATTTCAACAGTACCCACTTGGGAACTCTCAAATCTACCAAGGATTAAACTTTTAATAGTAACATGTAAAACAAAAGTTGTCATACTTTGCTAGCCGCATGCTCCCATAGACAACAGTCAGCACTCAATCAATTAGGGATGGAGTAAATTGCGACTTAAACTTACCAAATTCTGAAAAATGGAGTTGTTTTCGACGGCACCTATCTTTATGCAACCGAAACGGGGATTAGGTTAAACGTTACAGCTACCCTATCAAGGAAAATCTTCTTGGACTTGAACTGTAAATCTGAATGTCAACAGAATTTTCAGATATTACGAAAATCACAATTATTCAGACAGTACCCATGTGGGTGTCTCAGATCAGCTAAGGGTTAAACTTTTGATACCCACATATAAAACAAAAGTTTTCATACTATACTATGACTGCTGCATGCAGCTATTGAAAACATTCAGCACTCAGCCAATAAGAAATGGAGTAAATTGTCACTTAATCGTACCAAATTCTGAGAAAGCGTGAGGTTTTTGGACAGCATCTATCTTTATGCAAACAGAATGGGCATATGGTTAAACTTTACAACCAATCGTACAACAGAAAATATGCTTGATAGGTAATTGTGAATACGAACATGTAAATCATTTTTCGATATACCATTCGTAAATGGAAGAAAAATGAACTAAAAATGAGCCATTTTTATGAACAAGTTAAGGGTACTCGAATTCAAGGCTCGAAAACGAGTCGAAGGTTAAAACTTTGGATAGAATATATAACAGCCAAATTATTCTTGGATGAATGCCCAAACTTCTCATAGGAAACGTTTTGAAAAAATTTGGCCGAAGAGCTGTGAAATTGCATGTGAAAATTGACCAGTTTTTCCAAAATTTCACTTTGCTCGAAATTTTGAGGTCAAAAGGGAGCAACGTGGGTAATACAGCTTATGTAGTCAGATGTAGTAAGTCATGCTACAAATATAATGAAAGCTCCAGCCAAATCGTCCAGGGTCTTGTTTGAGAATTGTGGCAAAACGTAACATTGTGACAACATTTTGCACGGTTTTGGCAGAAAACGAAAAACTTCAGAAATGCCATGATCCAGGTGAGAAACTTCGAACGAAGCTCTACATATATGCCAAATTTCAGTAGAATAGTATAAAATCCATCAGACAAAAATAATTGAAATAGAAAATAATGTTAATACTAGAGAAATAGAATTTACTGCATCCAGAATATTCAAGATTGTAAGAAAGGAGTTAAAATATCTATTGGGAAAAACTATATACAAAGAGAATTCATGGAGGGTTATTTTCGGGAGTAACATATTTTTAAACAAATCAGGAATGGATTTTCGTAAACAGTATTTACAGATATTCATAATGGAATCAGAACAATTCTTCTAAGAAACCAGAAAAGGCATATATGTGCACAGAATTCAAAAGTTTTGCCAAGAGAATGCATTAGGTGTCCAAAAATGTGATTCCTAGCAATACTAAAAAATGCACTCAGTTATCCCTGGGCGACCTCAGTGACCTTGTCCATTTGTGAACCTTTATGGACTGTTGACTCATTTGGTATTGGTCCCAGGTCCATACGTCATACCATGCTTAAGATTTAAGATATGAGCGTGACCCACTTTCAAAAATGTTGGCCACGCCCACTTTTTTAACGTCAAAATGCATGTGTGTATGTCAGGAATGCTTCAGGGGTTCAAAAAATGTGATTTCTAGCAATTATGAAAAATGCACTTAATGACCCCTAGGTGACCTCCGTGACCTTGACCCATATTTTGAATCTCCATCGAGTGTCGACTCATTTGGTATTGGTCCCAGGTCCATACGTCATACCATGCTTGAGATATGAGCGTGACCCACTTTAAAAAATGTTGGCCACGCCCACTTTTTTAACGTCAAAATGCATGTGTGTATGTCAGGAATGCTTCAGGG
The DNA here is from genome assembly GCA_031216915.1 of Pictodentalium vernedei. NCBI lineage: Eukaryota > Metazoa > Mollusca > Scaphopoda > Dentaliida > Dentaliidae > Pictodentalium > Pictodentalium vernedei. The sequence continues at coordinate 558,238,829 of CM062295.1, read as the reverse complement.
GGTCAAAAATGTGATTTCTAGCAATTATGAAAAATGCACTTAATGACCCCTAGGTGACCTCCGTCACCTTGACCCATATTTTGAATCTCCATCGAGTGTCGACACAGTTGGTATTAGTCCCAGGTCCATACGTCATTCCATGCTTGAGATATGAGCGTGACCCACTTTCAAAAATGTTGGCCACGCCCACTTTTTTAACGTCAAAATGCATGTGTGTATGTCAGGAATGCTTCAGGGGTTCAAAACATGTGATTTCTAGCAATTATGAAAAATGCGCTTAATGACCCCCTAGGTGACCTCCGTGACCTTGACCCATATTTTGAATCTCCATCGAGTGTCGACTCATTTGGTGTTGGTCCCAGGTCCATACGTCATACCATGCTTGAGATATGAGCATGACCCACTTTCAAAATTTTTGCTTTAGGGGTGTCAAAAATGTGATTTCCAGCAATTAATAAAAATGCACTTAATGACCCCTAGGTGACCGCCGTGACCTTGACCCATATTGTGAATCTCCGTCGAGTGTCGACTCATTTGGTGTTGGTCCCAGGTCTATACACCATACCACGCCTGAGATATGGGCGTGACACACTTTCAAAACACCCCTACAGACACCACTAATACCCCTGGAATCTGAAAAACATAGGTGGCCGAGAACTTGTGACTGTCTATCAGCATACAAAAAAATCAACGAGATAGGGCAATTCGTTTTCGAGTTATCTTGCGGGCAAAAAAGTGATGAGAAGACAGAAAACAGGAGGAGAAGAAGAAGAAGAAGAAGAAGAAGAAGAAGAAGAAGAAGAAGATAAAAAAGAAGAAAAAAAAAGAAAGAAAAAGAAACCGTGCAAAAACAATAGTCTGTGTGTTTCACACAGACTAATTATACACATATCACGTTACTAAAGATATACTTATTTACACACTAGAGCTGAAACGGTTAAGGAATTTTCTTGATCGATTAATCATGTGGATTAACCTTGGTTAACCGATTAATCACTTGCCCAAATAGATATCTGAATAATTGCCATATCGTTGATGATTTACAGCATGAACCGTTTACCCAACGTAACAAACAAAACCGATTAGGCCTATATAAAAAATCTCCATTCAAATTAATTATGTTTACAATTTTTGTCTCAAAACATAGCTTATGACCCCTCATCGGAACGAGCTCGTTGAGCTCGTTCCAATGAGGGGTCATAAGCAATGTTTTTGAGATAAAAAATTGAAAATGTTTAGTTATTCATGAATTTATTTTGCAAGTATCGTCTGCTACCCGCAATGGGTAAAGGGTTAAGAATGACCACTTCCAGCTACTGATACAGTATGATGATCATGCAAGTAAACAAGTATGTCAGCAAGTAACTTACATGCGTTACTCTGTCTCATATAATTGATGTGAGTCAGTGTGACAATATGTGCCTGTTTTGGAGCAAGTTCATTCCTTTGTTAACCCATATTTATTTATTTATTTTTTTATTTATTTATTTATTTATTAGGGTATAACGACACATTAACAGCCAGGGTCATATCATGTCGGTGACAGTTTTACGGGTGGAGGAAGCCGGAGTACCCGGATAGAACCACCGAGCAACGACGAGCAGCTGTCAGCTCTCCAACATCGTAACTCTGAACTCACGGCACAGGCAAGGTTAGATTGGTTGAAGACATGCACACCATCGACGTGCAGTACGCCTTAGTACACAGCGTCATCGTGCCCCCATGTAGGCATCGGGGTTAAGTGCCTTTCCCAAAGACACAACGCGGGAGCACGAATCAGTCGCTGAAATGGTCACCCATCCAACTACTAACCGCGCTCGACGTTGCTTAACTTCGTTGATCTGACGAGTACCGGTTACCGCGACGCCACCGCGCCCCCTTGTTAACCCATATAATACACTAGTTCAAAAGTAACGCTTAATCGATCAATTACTTTTTGGATCGATCAAGATGTTGATCATTCATTAATCGATTAATCGGTTAACCGTTTCAGCTCTGTTACATACTTGCAATATTTAAGTGATGACTGACAAAATGCAAACTTTTAAGAAGTTGCAATATACACAACACAACACAACAGAAGGTAAATTCGATTCGAGATTTGGTTCGATTCGCAATCCTCTGATTCCATTTGGGATTCTGTTTGACTCTAAATTTGATATCCACGGTGTCCTGATTGAAGATCAATACATAAAATACATCTAAGTATCTGTATAAATGGCAGCTGACGCACAAGTCTGTGAACCTTGTTTGTCACCGTCTCATTGCTGCCGTATTACAAAGAAGAAATCCTGTAAGTAATCGAAATCTGTCGTCCATCCATAATGCAGGACAATTTGAAGAGAAGGTTGTTTATTGGTATGGTTGGGGGGCATCTTTTAAAACGTTCACGATTTATTCACTTAACGGATTGATCACCGGTCTTATTCACATTGCCAGAATTGATTTGTGGCACAATCATTCAAAGCGATATTGGACTTAGAAATTCTTTTGAAATGAATTTAGCTGACAACAGAATTTCCTTTTCTCGGGGACTCAAACAGCCACCCATAGGCTAATTCTGATAGTATCGAGGGAATGGACGAATGAAACATTCGTGACTTCTATATTCAAACCAACGATGTCAGATGACCGTGCTCTCTAGCCATATCGATTTCTTAAAGTGTAGTTTGTGCGAAAAATGACGAGTTCCAGAAGGTACACAGAATTGTCAAGCATATTTCGTGTTTTTCTCTGTCTGTATGATGTGCGAAGGATGCTTCCCCCTGCTATATCGGAGCGACATAGTGGCATCATCAGAGAATAGTAAAGTGAACTAGAAGACACACAAATAAGACAATATGTCATAGTTGTCGAAAGCGTGGTCTCTCAATTCGGTGAATGGGTTCATAAGCATATTGTCCTCACAAACGCCAAAGGGAAGACACCAAAAACAACTCCGTTTTGCGAGGTTTCAAAACCCATCCCGATGATCATGTCACATAAATTATTCACACCCTTTGATGTTCTTATTTATTTACTTATTGATGTTTAAGATCACTTTTAGCATATTTGGCGATCTCACGACCGTAACATTGGAATGAACACCCATGGCTTATCTCGTGATGAAAATCGACTTTCGGTAGTTATCTCCCTTGAAATTTATAAACGAGCGAGGAATATCAATAAAGAAGCAAGTAACTGTTGACAAACACCTAGAACATCACTAGAAAATAAAGCCAAGTTTCCGTTTGTTACTTATAATCCACGGGATATCTATGGAGCAGTTGCTTCTTATTAGCTTGCCACAAAAGCCAAGTTTCTTTTATGTAGCTTTTAATAAATGAAAACAACAGACAGCTCCACGAGCTGTCTGTTGTTTTCGTTTATAAAAAGTTACAAAAGGAAGTTAACATTTTATGGCAAGCTAATTAGAAGCAAGCTACCAATTTACAGATAATCTGTCATTATGAATATCTATCAGTATTACCCTCACCACCACTAAGTAAGTGTCCACTTTTTAGTTTAGCAAATGGGTTTTTACAGCACTTTTTAAGTTTCTATGGGGAGCGCGGTGGCTCAGTGGTAGACTGTTGGACTTCTATGCAAGAGGTCCCGAGTTCGATCCCTTTCCGTGACGAACCGCGTTATGCCCTTGGGCAAGGCACTTTATCCAGGTTGCTTACATGGGGGCACGATGACGCCGTGTACTAAGGCGTACTGCACGTCGATGGTGCACATGTTTTCAACCGCTGTAACCCTGCTTGAGCGGAGCTTGAACAGAGTTAGTATGTTGAGGAGCTGACAGTTGCTCGTCGATGCTCGGTGGTTCTCTCCGGGTACTCCGAGTTCCTCCACCCGAAAAACTGCCACGGTCACAATTAGCCATCGTGCATAAGTATATGACCTTAAACACTAATAAATAAATAAATAAATAAATAAATAAATAAATAAATAAATAAATAAATAAATAAATAAGTTTCTATGCCTCCCAGGGAGACGCAAATCTCACCTCTTAGAATTTTAAGTTAATGAAAATGATAGTGCCTGTATTATATATCCCGATGTGAACACTGTTGATATAATGACCAAAATAAAGTGTCAAAAAATGAAAAGATGTCGAAAAGTCCGTTTTCTTATTTGTAGATGGATTTTGACAGAGAATTATAGTTAAACGTTCAAATTGACTGGAAAAAAAACTATAAAATCCAGCTTTTATATTTTTGTAATACTATACAGGAAATGCCTGAAGTTTGTGAAATGATGCACACGACGATGATACACATTCGCTAACATTGCGAAATTTATTTTTTTATATGAAATTACAATACCCTTTGTGTTTTTTGACAGCTTTAGGGAATTGGGGGAGCTAAATTTCCTTAAATATCTTCCAATGATGAAAATTGTCAGCCACGATTAAGTTTAGCTAATGGTTTACATCAATGCTTCCTAGAGAACTTCCATCCCTGTTGGTTCCGGGTCCTATTTTACAGGAAGAGCAGAACTTGTTTACCACAGTAAACAAGCACTACTCCACTTAACGGGATTTCCAAGAGGGATTCCCGTTTTTAGAAATGAAAATTGTGTTAGTTAGTTAGTTAGTTATATAATATTCTATTAATACTGAAATCTTAATCCGTAAAATGAGGTATTCATAAATGTTTTGTGTGGAAAGGATGACTATGGACGAGCGGACCACAGAATGGAGAATATAAACAAGAGTTCACTGCTCGGATTCGAGTACGATTTTTATCCTCGAGCGGGCTAGCGCAGGGGATTATTTCTCGAGGTGTTAGCGGCTCAGGAGAGGATAAAATCGTATTCGAATCCGAGCACGCAGCTCAGGAGAGGATAAAATCGTTTTCGAATCCGAGCAGTGAACTTTTGTATTTATTTTATTTGTTTTCCCAAAACAACCATTTAACCCTTTAATAACATGAAAAGCAGACGACACTTGCAAAAATAATTCTTGAATAACTAATTTTTTTTCATTTTTTGTCTCAAAAACATAGGTTATGACCCATCGTTGGAACGAGCTCGACGAGCTCGTTCCAACGAGGGGTCATAACCTATGTTTTTGAGACAAAAAATGAAAAAAATAATGAAAATTAATTGGCGATTTTTGAGAATAGCGCTGGCCGGTTTTGGCGTTACGTTGGGTAAAGGGTTATAATTGATTCCGTGGTTACTTTCAAAACATATCAGAAAAAAATAGTCCGTCATCGTTGAGAGTTGAATACGATGCTGGGAGTGGAGTACCATTTTCGGCGAGTATGAGTGGGAATTTTGGGGGAAGAAAAACGAATGAAAATAAAATAAAAATCGGTAATTTAGGAATCTATAATAATTTAATACTGCAGCTCAACTTAACCTCCATACAAATGTAGAATGGATTCGTTAATTTTACAGTATTCTTTAAGATGATACCACCCTGGTTGCCAGTGTTGAAAGGGTAAATTAGTAGAATGATAAATTATTTTGGGGTATCAAACTTTGTTCACATGTCATTGCCTTGTTAACAGTTTATAAATTGTTACAAGGCAAATTCAAACAGGCATGCCTGACTAATCTCGTCATGAAAATCGACCTACGATAAAGTTATCTCCCCTTAATTTATTAAGAAGCAATTATTATTATTTATTGTTATGATTTATTGGTGTTTAAGGTCAGATATTTATGTACAATGGCTAATCATGACCGTGACAGTTTTACGGGTGGAGGAAGCCGGAGTGCCCAGAGAGAACCACCGAGTAACGACGAGCAACTGTCAGCTCCCCAACATACTGACTCCACACAAGCAGGGTTAGCATTGGTTGAAGACAAGTGCACCATCGACGTGCAGTACGCCTTAGTACACAATGCCACCGTGCCCCCACGCGGGCAATGGAGGTGAAGTGTCTTGCCCAAGGATACAACGCGGTTGCCGAAGGTGGGATTCGAACCGAGGACCTCTCGGCTTGCAGCCTGCACCTCTACCTACTGAGCCACCTCGCTCCCAAGAAGCAATTAAGAATTAAGATAAATAAGAATGTAATTGTTAAGAAAACATCCATAAAGCCAGTAAAAATAAAGCGATATTTCCGTTTGTTACTTTTCAAAAACAAAAAACAACAGACAGCTCTCGGAGCTGTCTGTTCTTTTCGTTTATTAAACGTTACAAAGAGAACTTGACCTTTTATGGCAAGCGATTAGAAGCAACTAAGTAACCGTCCACTTTGGCTCTTTATTTAGCGAATGTGTTTTACAATAATTTACACGTTTTTATTCTTTCCAAGAAAAACTAGAAAATCTTACCTTCTAGTCTTTTATATTAACCCTTTACCTAACGTAACGGCCAAAACCGGCCCGCGCTACTCTCAAAAATCTCCAATTAATTTTCATTATTTTTTTCATTTTTTGTCTCAAAAACATAGGTTATGGCCCCTCGTTGGAACGAGCTCGTCGAGCTCGTTCCAACGAGGGGTCATAACCTATGTTTTTGAGACAAAAAATGAAAAAAAATAGTTATTCAAGAATTATTTTTGCAAGTGTCGTCTGCTTTTCATGTTAGGTAAAGGGTTAATGGAAAGGATAGTGCCTATATTGTATGTTACGATGCGCACACTGTTGATATAGTGAACAGAAAAAAGTTACAACTTACAGACCATCAACAGATTGCGAAGGGGCCGTTTTCTTATTTGAAGAAAAAACGTTCAAATCAATTGGGAACAAAACTGTAAAAAGCCAGCTTTTGTCTTTTGATGCCCACATCGATGATACAACTCTGCTAACATTTCGAAATTTCAATTTTTAAATGAATTCACACACTCAAAGTGTTAAATTTACTGACAAGTTCAGAAATTGAGGGGAGCTAACATTCCTGTAAATCTCTTCCAATGACGAAAAATGTCAATCATGCTAAATAATTTCACATAATATGACGCACATCAACAGAATTTATAGCCTTTAACCCTTTACCTAACCTGAAAAAGACGACACTTGCAAAAATAATTCTTGAATAGCTATTTTTTTTTCATTTTTTGTATCAAAAATATAGGTTATGATCCCTCGTTGGAACGAGCTCGTTCCAACGAGGGGTCGCTTCCAACAACCCTACCAATAAAACGAAGAATTTTAGTGCAGGTGCAGCACTCATCGATTAATAGATCAGCAACTGAGATTTCAGAACCTGTTTTTCATTTGCCATTACACTGTAAAACGTTTGCGTTAAAAATATAATAAAAATATTTGCAGCTTAGTATCGGTACTATGATTGTAAAATATAAGGCTGAAACTTGTATTTTTTGCAATGAAGCCTGTTTTTGTTAGACCTACGCAGAAGCTTGGAACTAATATTTGGTTTTATCAGAAAACAGCTAAACTGTCATGAAAAATAGACCGACAGGTTGCTGGAGGCGAAAACTATTAACTTGTCTACCTAAGAGATAGGCTCTTCCCGATTAATTTTTCTTTCTAAATGGGCGTAATAGTTACCAACCTAGTTTGAGGTATTCATGGAGTTAAACAACATGGCAGCGTGCGGTGAGTGAAGCCGAGCCGCGTAACTGACAATTTGCTCAAATTCATGAATCCCGACAGCTCAGTTGTTACACACTGTCTTTTGTTCAATCAATGAAAAGCACAAACGCGAGTATACTCAGTACACGAGTGATGTCACTTGAACACTCGGTGCATTGTTCTATCGGGTAGCTCAAGTTGGTTACGAACTCCGAAAAGACAAAAGAACCAGGTTGGAAGGTAGTCTCACACTCCGGCTTTTTTGTTTTTTCGGGAGCGGTAAGCAACATAAAATACCCGATAGGACAATGGCCTGGATGTTCAAGTGACGTCACTTGAATACCTATCGTCTACAGACTTTACCCAAAAAAGAGCTTTTTATTGATTGAGCATAAGTCATCTACCAAATGCGCTGTCGGTATTTATGATTTTGAAGAACCAGCACCATGCCGTAATATCTCACCTCCACATGACAACGTATCCTCACCGTACGTTATCAGGCTGATCTACTATGTGAGTACCACCAGTTCAGTTATTAACTAGTACATATACCATCTGTCAACTGGGAAAGTTTCATGCGGATTTAACCCTTTGAATACGCGAGATCGCTTTTCCGGTCCAGGAACAGGATACGCTATACTTTCATCAAGTAGGGTGGCTGCTAAGTTAAAGTTTGGGGCAGAGCAATTAATATTTTCAAAGAGCTGTACGTTGAAAATATTGGTTAGTCTACTCCCCTCCCCAAATAATAAATACGGACTCTTCCAATTTCTTCCATTGTACTTACGTGGAAGATACCACCAGTGTTCAAAGGGTTAAAAGAACAACCATCACTCTGTACTGCTTTACTGTCACAGGTAACGAGTGTTCGTTCCTGTTTTTTAATTTCAAAACAGTGTATCACCTCCAATTTGAACCGCATATCACATTAACTCTTGGATGAGAAAAGTGATGGCCGAGTACATAAATGCGCTGGTCTCTCATACCAAAGGGTCCGAGATCAATCGTCGGGCGGGAAAGTCCTAGAGATGTCCGAACACTGGCAGCACCAGTTGTGTGGGTGATGTCATAAACGTACCGTCTTATTGGATGAGTACCAAACCTGGAACTGGAAATAAGCAATCTGTCATTTGCAAAGCAAGATCCCCAGAGGGTGAATTTACTCATGCTATTCCATAGTGGTCCAGTTTATCCTCTGGGTACCTCTTTCTGATTACGCCCTAGACCTTCGTTCAGTTTGAGGTCCACAGATGGTAAATTTAGGGTACCATCACCAAAATATCCCTCCGGCGAACTCATTCTGTAGATGATAGTCTACTTATTCCTAGGCTTAGTGTGGATGTAAATGCTCGGTCCGACCAAGCCCCCCCCCCCCCCCCCCAGCCTCAGGTCAAATTCTATAATATATTCGACATTCTACGGCCTAGCCCTTAAAAAGTCTCTCAACTATGTTTATATTCTTTCGTATGGAATATCTCAGTTGGTCAAAAAATCGAACCTACATCTCGCTTTACAGACCAACTGAAATATTCCATCCAATTGAATCTAAAAATACCGCAAAGACTCATTCTCTTTTACGCAACGCAAGAGATATTTCTCAATCGAGACTCGATTTGACCGAAACTTTGACGACATATCGAATATCATTATACATAATTGTTTCCTAAATAATTATGTATGGTGACTCACAGTAGTGACACTTTTTGATTACGCCACGTGTTTCCACTAATTGTGTTAATATATTGATATTGCCAAGGTGGAAATGAATACGCTTTGATTGTAATATCTATACAGGAGCACAAAAGAACGCCTGTATATCAATCTGCTCAATCGATCAACGCCTTATCTCCTCCTATCGATGACTTTTGATGAGGTGAATGCTTTTACGCTGTGACTGTAGATACATCGTACCGACTTTCATAACATCAAACATCAAACGAAGCCTTGCACGAGCGCAAGTAACACGGTATCAGTTTTCCGATCTTGGCACTTGTTTTTGTTAATACGATACGGTCGACGTGGTCTGTCACTTTCTACGCGTTTTTTTCTAAACTTTCCACCGACGCAGTAATATTACATTCCAAACACTAATTATAGGAATAATATGACCCGGTGCATCATTAATTAAAAATTTGCTGCTGATGATTTTTATTACCTGGTAAACGCATACGTAGAAATCATTGCCTACGCGTGGATTACGACTAGTCCACGGCGGCTGTACTGTAATACTTAACCCTTTACCCAACGCAGACGATATCAAAGTTTATTATTTTAAATATCATTTTTTAAATTTTTAAAAATTTCAACAAAAGCATATCATGTGACCCCTCTTTGGAACGAGCTCAACGAGCTCGTTCCAAAGAGGGGTCACATGATATGGTTTTGTTGAAATTTTTCGAAAAGTATTATTTTTTCAGCTGCTGAAATTGCATAGTACGCGGGCGGATACGGGCGATTCGTTGGGTAAAGGGTTAAAATGTTAAAAACATTCAGTTTATATCGCCACGAGAAATATGCACATCAACATATTAATTTTCCACAGACATCAAAGATATTCTTTAAAAAACAATCGCCGATTGCGAGGCGTCGAACAATTGAAAATCCTTGACAAAATTGAGTTTGTTGAGCATTGTTTATATATAGAAACAATTGCCCTCGCAAGATGGCGGCTGGGGGACACTTATTTATTTATTTATTTATTTATTTATTTATCTGGGTTTAACGACACTTCCGACAGCCAGGGTCACCTCGTGTAGGAGAGTTTTACGGGTGGAGGAAGCAGGAGTACCCGGAAAGAATCACCGAGCAACGTCGAGCAACTGTCAAACTCCTCAACGTACTAACTCCACACAAGCAGTGTTAGCATTGGTTGAAGACAAGTGCACCATCGACGTGCAATACGCCTTACAACACAGCGCCATCGTAACTCCACGTAGGTAGTCGGGATTAAGTGCCTGCCCAAGGACATAACGCAGTTGCCTCTGGCGGGGATTGAACCGTGGACCTTTCGGTTTGAAGTCCAATTCCGTAACCAGTGAGCCACCAAGCTCTGAGATCAGTAGTTGGTCTTGATACAGCGAAAGTTTTGCAGCACGGCTTCAAGTTGCAATACGTCTTAATACAGAGCGCCACCGTAACCCCACGTGGGCAGTCGGGATTAAGTGCCCTGTCCAAGGACATAACAGTTGCCTCTGGCGGGGATTCACCCGTGGACCTTTCGGTTTGAAGTCCAATTCCGTAACCACTGAGCCACCACGCTCCGAGATCAGTGGTTGGTCTTGATACAGACAAAGTCTTGCAGCACTGCTTCAAGTTAAACTGTTACACGAAATTACAAAATGAGAAGAACATGGGAAACTGCCCTGGTAGCTGCAACCATCTGATCACGAACTGAAACATGGATATGGACTGTCAATACTCTACTAACAAAGTGTACTTCCTAATCGATAAATACTCTTTGTAAAACTATACACATAACAAAAATATAGAATATACCCATAGTAGCTTGGTGTACCAATTGCTCACCACGAGTGGTGAAGTGGTGCTAACCGCGAGCCTTCGGCGCGCGGTTAACACCACTTCACAACGAGTGGTGAACATTTGGTACACCAAGCTACTTTGAGTATATTTTATTTATACCATGATCGTCAGATTATTAAGAGTCGCTATTATTTTTTTCTCGATTTTATTGAGCACCATACGTACATACGCCCGAATCTGTTTTTGTTTACGAGCATCGGTGGGCGGTACTTCCGCTGTCAATTTTATCGCCGAAACGAAACGAAAAATGCAACTGATCCTTTTTCGTTTTAATAACATAATAACATACTATTTCGAGTTATGCATGCTTTATTAACATGAGACAATGCAAGTTTGTTAATTTTTGGCAGCTTATGAGGTAAACCCATTTAAAAACGTAATAAATAATTGCCACTTCCATTTCACTCTTCACGAGGCGACGTGCGAAACATTTAGACAAGTTTGCGTTCAGATCAACGTCACCAAAGGTCAACGTGGATGTTGTTCTACTACAGGTGTAAATTTTTACTATTGAAATCCCATTGCTGGCGTGTTCAACACGGTTGGTGTGTGAAGCTAAAATTTATGTCATAGGCTTTTCATATATTGTAGAATAGGTAATCATGGTATAAATACCAATACGTACAGAATAGTACATTATGATTCGTTATTCACGAGTGGATCGTTTGATTACGGATGAACAAACCGACAGGCACCCATACAAATAAACCAATGAGTGTATTTTCTTTGGCTCCAAACAGATCCCCTCCTATACTAAAAAACAAAGGATTTACCACTAATTGAAAAACACCCAGTACATGGACAATGGAAATCTCTTATGTTGAGCAGTACCTACTACTATTTAAGGTTGCAAGCCCCGACTTACGAACACTAGTACATCTTGAGCGATTCCCAATTTCGATCGCATCTCAACATTAGTAATTGCTCAAATCAGATTATAACTAAACAAGAAGTAAAATTAATATATTTATTGCCATTGAGTTACCCAAGTGAATATAAACAAACACAATAGTAACATATGAAATAATATAAATACAATGTTCTAAAAGTATGGCCAATAAAGTGAACCGATGGCAAAGTCAAAATCCTTTTCGAGAACGTGCTACTAGACACAAACAGGATATAAAACATAATGCTGATGCCCCAGTAGCACAACATTTTAACCTTTCTGACCATTCTTTGGACGATTTGGAAATCCATCCTATTGAACAACCACCAATAAAAGACACATTGGAAGAAACGGATGATTTAAAAAAAGTGAAGTTTTTTGTACCAATAAGCTTCAAATACTCTAGCCATTTGGTATGAACATATCAGAGGGAGAATGCAAAAGGAGGTCCATCATTCCTTTCACTTTAACATACAACAGAATGAATATCGAAATTGCAAAAATATTAAAAGATGAATTCAATTTAACCAGCTCTAAGTTAAATGAACCTTTGAATCTTCGACCTGCCATCGCCTATAAGAAAAACAAAAGCTTTCGTAACACCCCTGTAAGGACTAAATTAGAGCCCATTAATGAATAACATCAATTATTGCCAGCCAGTTTAACCAGTTCCTAAGCTCATCACTTAGTTAAAATCAATTTGGTGTATTTTTTATTATGTTTTATCAAGTGAATGTATATTTTCATGAAAACAATATTTCGGCTGCATATTACAAGATAAAAACGTTTCAGTGGGAAATATTGAACCTTAAACACACACAGACGAGTTCCAGAGTTCATATATATATTCCCAGAAACCAAAATAGGTTTTATCCATGAGTTTATCTTAAGATTCATATTTACCTATTTTTATTTATTTACTTATTTATTTTTTATTTTTCATTTTTTTTTATTTTTACCTTTTATTATTATTATTATTATTATTATTATTATTATTATTATTATTATTATTATTTTCACTCAATGCAGAGTTTCCGAAGGTAAGACACACAATTTCCACTTTATGAAAAGTATTTTCCGCCATAAACCTCCGTCAGGGGATGCTCATTCCAACTGATAACATTCGTGAAGCATCATAATCTTTGGCACTGTTTATTATTTATTTTTCCATCCTTAATATGTTTTATAAAACCATTTTTCATATTATTTTCACTCACTTGTCTGAAGCCACTAAAGCAAACCGTTTCCTGATTGAAGCAGAAGTAGGGCACAAAATTGAACTCGGTAAAACTAAGACAGGAATCTTCAAACACTTTTGTTCAAACTGTATAGTTTTAGTCCATTTAATGACGACCAAGAGAACATTATCATCTTTGAAGATATCTCATGGAATTAACTGTTTACTGGAGTTAAATTTTTAACAGGAGAGGGAAACTAAATTCGATTTTCTTACCATTAAGAAAAATGATAGTAAAAAAAGGCTCCAGAAAGAAGAGAATTAGAAATGCCAATATACAGTACGTGGAGAGTGGATTGTAACTAAATCACCCACGGAGTGGAGTTAACACCCAAACTATAATTTTCAAATTTTGTGCATATCGACAAAAAATACAAGCAATGTTTCAGCCAATGGACCTCCGGGTTTAACCCGGAGGTCCATTGGCTGAAACTTTGCTTGTGCTTGTTATGCCTTGCAACGAATTTGCAATTATTGCTTGGGTGGAATCTCCACTCTGTGGGTGATTTATTGATAGTGCACTCTCCACGTACTGTATATGCTCGAAGAATTCCATTAAGATCTTCATGGTAACTGGCAAGGCTTGTTTGGAAAAATGAGGTTTCAGTCTGGCTATTCCTCTTAAGATGAGACTAATTTCTCGTGAATAAAAATATCTGTATCCAAGTTAAAAAAGGTGTGAAAAGTCTTAATTCCACTAACATAATTTCTGATGGAATCTGTAGATTGGAAGGAACGACTCAAAAACGGAAGAAAAAAGTACGAGTTTCTAGAGTTGCAGGTAAACAATCGAAATAAAATAAGTACAAATGAGAAAAAAAGACGTTCCACTGAGTCCTTAAATTCTTATTACTCCCCTCTGCAAAGGCATCAGAGGCTGAAACATGAGCACCCTGTTTTAGTTGTCTAAGCTGAGAATCTGTAAAAGAAGGAAAACTACCACTCACTGTTTAAGGAAAAAAACTTCTGAGGCATGTCTTTCAACATAATGTTTGCATGATATTTGGTTGATTAATTTCTCTTAAAAAAGGACCCTCACTCCATCTGGATAACCAATCAGAAAGTCTATTATCACAACCATGGATGTGAGCTGCTTGCACACGAAATTCGTAAATAGCAGCTAAAAATCAAATCTCTCTTAGACAAGACTGGAGATATTCATTCTTTGTGGAACCTATGTTTATCACAGAAACCGAAGTGGTGTTATCACAGTGTATCGAAATGCGTTGATCTGTTAATTTTTGGCCCATAAATTCAGACATATCATTTACTGACAAAAGTTTTAACTCATTAATATGCAAATTTTGAGAAACAACAAAGTCAGGAAAAGGAGAATGAAAAAAAATATTCGTTGCCACAAATACCCCCACAACAAGACAGAGAAGCAGCAGAAGACAAAATATTCAAACCCAATTCGATCCACCTCAACCAATCAGAATAACAAACCGGAAATGATTTCCAGTCATACACTGAATAATAATAAACGATCTTTTTTAAAAGTTGCAAACGACCTTATTTTTCTGAGTCCAAAATATCAGTCCTGGAAATTATCTCTAATTCACCCGCAGTAAATTGCTGAAAAGTCAAGTCTTTGGATTTTATTTTGGCATTTACAAACTCAAACTGTAAATTAGTATGAGGATAAAGCTGAGGACACTCCACTCTGTTAGAAGCTGTACCATTAACTCCTTGCATGCTGCTGGCGGATATTCCTGCCGAGGACAAGGCAGGGACGCCAGAGCCGGGGGAGTTAGGGGGGGGGGGGGGGCTTTAGCCACCCCCCAGCCATATCTTTTTCATTGGATGGGGCTGTTCTGTCTGATAAACGACCAAGCCTAAATATGTTTCTACGACATTCTTGTATCCAGTTTCCGCGAGAAATGTCAGTCACTGTCTTGTGTAACGGTTAAGGAGGGAGAACCCAAAAGGACATGATCATTAGTCATTCTTTGTTCGTCCCTTGAAGGAATGTGCGGGTTATCAAGTAAAAGTCGCCAGTCGCGTTTGAAAAGATGATGCCCCTCACACAGGCCTGTGTATGTGTGTGTGGGGGGCGGGGAGGGGCATAATCTTATCAAACGCTAACTGCGTATATTTTTCACATCATGTCAAAAATTGAGTTTATTAACACTCAGTATACAAACCACGAATACTATTCTCGATTGAGACTCAATCGAGAATAGTATTCGTGGTTTGAACACTGAGTGTTAATAAACTAGGGTCGGCCTGTCATGCCCTTACCCCCCCCCCCCCCCCCCCCCCCCCCATCCGAATTCGCTCCGGCGTCCCTGCAAGGAATAGTTGCCAGCGAAATAAGTATAATTGGGGGACTTTTATCCAAATTCTCCCTGGTATATTAGATTGTATGTTTGATCAATGATTTCTTGAGTTAAATTTATATGACTTTTATCAAATCTAGTCATGGCTGCTTTACAGCAGCCATGACTAGATGTGATGAAAAATATTTTAAAAATACTCAGCAGGTTAAGAGTTAATACCAGATTGTTTTGGCTTTCCTTTCTTATGTTTCTTATATTTGCATCTCGAAGAAACGGAAGCACTGCTCTCACTTTGACCACAGCTATCAGAAGAATTATAGAGTGAAGCAGCTTTGGAAATCGACTGTTTTTTATTTGTCTTCAAACTAACATGAGAAGAGTTCTCCAAATCACTATCATTCTCATCATCTGATTCAAGACCAGGAATCAATTTTAACTTCCGCATGTTGGAATCGGCTTGTTGATTTAATAACTCAAGTTATCTCAAAGTAGTTAACTGGATGCTTTTCTTTTGAATGAGACTCAAGCGATTTGTGTCGTCAGAACCGACTTTTTTGTACCTTTACCTTTCTTCAGCTGATCTTTTTTTTTTTTAATTTCCTTGATAAGCCTTTGCTTCTCTAATCGTTTCTCCTACCTTAATGTTTCTCGTTTCAAACTGTCCAACTCTTTTTGTAACATTTCGATATCAGCATCGGAAACATCAACGTCAGATTTCTTAGTCTTAACCTCGTTACTAAATTCCGATTGTTATTGCTTATCAATTTGCTCAACACTTTCTTTGATATCATCACCATCATCATCACCCAAGAGTGCAATTCCTTCGCGTAACTGTTTGTAATCAACCCTCTTGCACTTCTATTCGGTATCGCAGCCACATTGTTTATATTATCGACGAAAAGACAAATAAAAATCTGGAATGTCTTACGGAACTTAAAAATCAAAACTCATTTCATGATCATTGTTCAAGCTCAGCAATATATATAATGAACTTCAACATCAAATATTTAGGGCTTATGAAAATCAAAAATCAAAACAGAGAAAATGTCAACGTAAGTTTGCGCCCTAATTCACTCAAAGCAATTCGAAAGTGACCACGAGCACAGTTTTAAAAAAAAGATGGCCAACACGTTTCTAGGCTCGTATGAAGCCTCTGTCAAATGCAGTAACAGATCATGCCATGAATGTCGGGAAGTACCGACTCCCGCGACACAACAGACTCACTGAAATAAGTCCGTTAAGTCCTTATTAATTAGGATTGATTCCGGAAAACTCCAGAAAACAAACTGTCAACGAGGAACTCAAACCTCTAGGCTGGCTCTGGGCAAAATATTACATTCCCATGTATGCCCCCCTTTCTCAGTGCAAGAATGAAACCAAATTCCACTTATCACCAGGACTGCAGAGATAATTCCTTACATATTTCTATTTTACTTTATTTTTTCTACTACACATGTTATTTTCAGTTGAGCTGATTCTCCCCTCTCTTTCTCTCTCTCTCTCTTTCTCCTCCTCTCCCTCTGTCTTTCTCTCTCTCTTCACTTTTTCCCTCATTCGTTGCTTCTTTATCTTCCACATTTTTGTTTTTTCACACTCTACATTTTCCCTTTCCCTGAGGTGGGTGGCAGTAATACAGCCAGCTGGCTATGTCACCTCCCTGCAGAAGACAAATATGTAGCTTCATAAATTCTAGGTGTGATATAGTATTAATACTATTTGTTGTTTCTTGGGCAATTATGTTATAAACATGTATTATAATGTCTTTTGCAAATAAAGTTATTACTACTAAAAGGTGGGAAGGAAAACGATAATCAGAAGGGATCCTCTCTATTCGCCAAGGAACATACTGAGAATCGCGCGTACAGGCAATGTTCAATTCCACTTCAGTAATTAAAATTTTTGAAAGTGATAATCACAATAATCACGTTCTGGTAACGAACGCAATGCTCGAATCGGGTCAAGTGAAATGCACAACCGTCTAAGATCACTGAACTATATTTAACTGGATTGCTGGAAACCACTCCCCACTCCTCCCCTTAAGATGGTGTCAAGTAATTCAACGCAATAACTCCTGCCATCGATTACGTTTGGTGACATGAAAGTTGTTACGATGTGACTGTAGTCAGATCGTAAACAGCTTTCACTTCACCAAATGCCTTGGAGTTTACAAAGCACCAAAAAATAGTTACACGGTATCAAATTTCCAATCTCGACACTTGGGTTTTTTTGCCAGTAATAACCAAAATATGCTGTAAATATGCAATTTGTGATTATCATCAACACATTCTGTTTCAGAAGACATAAAAGAATATTTTTTTTAAAAGCGATTTATTTATTTATTATTTATTCATCCATTCATTTATTGGGGTTTAACGACACCTTCGACAGCCGGGGTCACCTCGTGTCGGACAGGTTTACAGCTGGAGGATGCCAGAGTACCCGGTGAGAACCTTTGAGCAGCAGCGAGGAACTGGCAGATTCCCCAAACAGGCCTGAAAATAAGCAGTCTGACATTTGCAAAATGAGGTCCCCAGAAGGTGAATTTGATGATGCTATTCCATACAGTGGGTCAATTTATCCTCTGTGTATCTCTTTCTGTTTAGTTTTGAGACCCTGATTCTGAATGAGGTTCACAGAGGGTAAATTCAGTGATGCTACCCTGCTGTGCAGGGTAGCATCACTAAATTCACCCTCTGGGAATCTCATTTTGCAGATAACAGTCTGCTTATTTTCTGGCTTGCTCCCCAACTTACTAACTCCACACAAGTTGGGTTAGCATTGGTTGAAGACAAGTGCAATATTGCTTTGCCGTACGCCTTAATACACAGCGCCACCGTGCCCACACATGGGCAATCGGAATGAAGTGCCTTGCCCATGAACACAACGCAGTAACCCCTAGCGGGGATCGATCTGTAGACCTTTCGGTTTGAAGTCCAAGACGTAACCACTGTGCCACTGCGCTCTCTAATTGGCGATTACAAGGCGTGGGGAAATTGAAAACCCTCGGGATTTTTTTTGTTGCGCATTGTTTATATTTATAGCAACATCCTCCAACCAAGAAAGGCGACGGTTGGTACGCTTTTCTTTGTATGACCAATGACAGCTCCAGCAATCCAGTGGAGAAGAGATTATTGCCTTACACGAGAAGACGCGCCACTAAATGGTGGAGATAATGGAGAGAACTGAGCACTCCCGATAGCTTTCGAATTCTTTATTGGATTGATATTCAGCAATCACGGAATCTTCTTATCCAATACACACATGATCAGCACATTATCCCTTCCAACTCATTCAGTAATACCGGAGACATTTCACACCTGATGGAAGTTAAACACGACTTTTATTAAGTCTCAGCTTGTTGGCACATCTACATTATTGATTACATGAATGATTAATGGACAACCCGTGATTTTACAGTTCATTAGAGACATCGTATAAAATTTAATGCACTATTTTATTACAGTGTAGTTTAATTCTCTCGGGCATTGTGCATGTGATCGATATACATGGTGACACTTATTTGTATTATTTTTGAAGTAGTCATTAACTGCTTGGCAGCAATGTTGAATAGGTATCGCGGAACTAAATATTGAAATTAGAGTGAACCGCCTTAAAATGTTGCACTCGGAAATGATGCAATCTCTAAAAATAAACAGCCTTGGGAAAATCCATTGTTTCAATAAAAGTTTGAAACATTCTATTGACATCTTGCATTATTGTTGAATATTCCTGATAAAAAGAGGGTGATTTGATGACTTTTGGACCTAAAAAATACAATTTACTTTTTGTGTGTTTTTGTAGGGAATTCCCTGCAAAATATGTGCACGTGACCGGTACTTCCCTTTGTGTCAGTTTTTCTCTCTTATTTGTTGCATGACCCCCTGTTTTCAGATCAGAAAAAGTTGTCTGAAGGGTTATACTTGACAGAGATATTTGAATGACAAAATTAAAGTGATGCGATCATATTTTTTCCACCTGAACGTTATAATGGTCGCCTATGGGAAAATATTTAGTTCTGTGATACCAATAGGAAATATATTTTTTGGCTTCCAGACCAGATTCAGTCATTATTTTGGGGGGTTATTTCACATTTAAATATTTATTTGGGGACCATACACCTTACCAAACCATTTTATTGTTTTGAGAAGTTACATTTTTGTCACAGTCAGCAATAAAAGCTATATATTTCCAAAACTAAGGCTGTTCATGCAAGAAAATTCACATCTTGAGCAAGTGTATTCCCCAGGAGCACACTATAACCTCTGGCAGCTGCTAACTAACAGCCTATCTTACCCTATTAACATGTTTATTTAAACCATGGTTTCTCCTCATATTACTAGGGGCAGGGAGGATGCCAAATCTTCCAACCCCCTCCCAAATCACCATTCAAACACAGACAGAAAACCTACACTGCCCTTCTATTCACTATTATTTAGAAGTTTTTCTCTTCTATATTATGCTCTTCAAAATGTTGGAAAACAATTCCTTCATTGAAAGAGTATCCTGGAACACAAATTTGAGGAGGGGTGGGGCTACAGTGGAAAATATCATAATAAAATTACAAATGTGAGTGAATGGCATTTGTGCATAGCTACCAATATAGTTGTCTAGTACTAGTGCTGTCATGGTTCCCCTGATACAGCATAAATTTACAGTGACAGTTGTGAAATATTGCTCTTTCCCTGAACCAAGTCCTCTCTCCTACACATATTTAACCCTTCTGCTGATGATAAACATTTGGAAAGACTGAACAGCATGTTTTAGAGACTGCAGTTAGTATCATACACTTTCAGTTTCTTATGATTTACTTTGAGGCTTCAGCACTCATGGTCCACTGAGTTATTTTTCAATTTAACAACCTTGCCCTGGCTCTTCCACTATATTTTTCATTGTATGCCATTCAGTACTCTCATGTATACCTCCTGCATGTGTGACTGCAAGCCTATCTGGCTGTCTGTCTGTGTGTCTGTCTCTTCATCAGACATGGTGTTTCTTTGCTTTTCACTTGCCTGGATCTACATTTTCAATAATTGGCAGCTGACTAACTCCCCCCCCCCCACACCCTTCACACACACACACACACAAGTATATTAAACATCAAATACCACTATATTCTTGAAGCAAATGTCTGATTCATCTTCTTTGGAAACATATTTTCAACAATTTCAATCTTTTTGCCAGAATGGGTGTCTGTGGGGATTAAAACAAAGGTTATGAAAGTGCACTTATGGGAACTTGCAGCATAAGTATAGCACAATAGAATCAATATTTGATGGTTTTAGGCATCTTACCAGTGTTATGAGATATCACAGTAGCATGTACTGGTCATTCTTTTGGAAAAAAACACTGTTTTATGTTTTGTCAGTGCCATACCAATGACTCTATGTGCCTTTACTGAGAAAACTGAGGCTTTTCCTTTACAAAAATTGCAAAATATTCATCAAATACAATGTGAAATGTCTTCAGAAGCCATACTGTAATTTAAAACCTATTACAGATGGGAAAGTTCATATCACAGTAGGTTTGTTTTGGGTCAATATCAATTAAATTATGAATTATATCACATATTTTGATGAAAAGGGGCATACCGGGGGGGGGGGGGGGTCCTATTCAGGGCAAAATTTTACTACATCAGATGGTGGAATAAAATTTGACATCAGTTGTTAGGATAAACTGGTAGAGTCCTTTCATATTGGTGAAATATATAGCTGCATCCCCAATTTTGGAAACAAAATTGACATCCATATTGTTCCATGGGGGTTGGGACACTGTTTTGCTTGCAGTATGGTTAAATGAGACAGATTTTTTCTAAAAATATTTTGTGCTGATGCAGATGTTAGTTTTATTTTGGGATCAGAATAGTTTTTTAAAGAAAGCTGTAAATTCTCATCCTTCTCTGTTAATTTATAAAGTAACAGGATAGAAAAATCTTTTGGAGGCAATACCAGCTTTCAAGCCCACTTGACAAAGTTTGGACACTTTTCCTTAAAAGAGCAAATTTTCCATGTTTTTGACTCAGCCAAAGCCAAAAGTTGGATTCTAATGCAGAAAAGACTCTTTTATCTCATGGAAGTGGTAAAATGTCTCTTTGGTGGGATTGGGGATGATTATAGATATCGCGGAACTAAATATTGAAATTAGAGTGAACCGCCTTAAAATGTTGCACTCGGAAACGATGCAATCTTTAAAAATAAACAGCCTTGGGAAAATCCATTGTTTCAATAAAAGTTTGAAACATTCTATTGACATCTTGCATTATTGTTGAATATTCCTGATAAAAAAGAGGGTGATGTGATAACTTTTGGACCTAAAAAATACAATTGACTTTTTGTGTATTTTTGTAGGGAATTCCCTGAAAAATATGTGCACGTGACCGGTACTTCCCCCCCCCCCCCCCCTGTTTTCAGATCAGAAAAAGTTGTCTGAAGGGCTATACTTGACAGAGATATTTGAATGCCAAAATTAAAGTGATGCGATCATATTTTTTTCCACCTGAACGTTATAATGGTCGCCGATGGGAACATATTTAGTTCTGTGATACCTGAAGCAATTTCGTAGATATCTTTTTGAGTACTCACCCAGTACTCGCGGAATCGTACAAACCTCTGAGAGGAGTTAGTGACAGGCACATTAACATTTTGGTTATCCTGTCGGTTCAAGGGACTGAGAAATTCTTTCTGGTGTACACTCGGGCGTACGTCTATTTTCTATACGACCAAAAATATTACTTGCTCAACTCCACGGACAAATCCAATGGCGACACCCCTAATACAAATTGTGAATTGTTAATTGAATGTTGATTTATTGATTATAGAATATTGATTGGGTTAACTGAATAAAATAAATATTCTAATGTAACCATAATGTAACTTTTTATTATATTTGTATACGGCAAACCGCAACAGTTTAACAGACCGGTTTGTGTATTTTAAACACAAGAATTATTCAATATGTTTTATTATACGCTAAATGATAGATTATCGAAGAAATTGCGGAAAGATAGAAATCGTACCCCCCACTGTGAAGTTATAGAAATGTTCACTTTCACGGTATCAATCAAAATGGCGGCTTTCAAAGCATCACTTCAAGGTGGAATACTAGTCAAATTATCACTGAAAATGATCAATTTGTTCTAAAAACGTGTAATGAAAAGAAAATCTAGTGTTTTAGAGTGGATACCGATCAATTCCCAGCAATAATTCAACTGTATTCACCTTGATTGATGTATGGAACTCGCTAGTCCAAACATGGCCCGAAAGTCCGCAATATAAGGTTTTGGTTTGGTACGTCCTTTTAAAGGACGTACCAAACCAAAAACTTATATTACAGACTTTCAGGTCATGTTTGGACAAGAAATCCGTCAGCTGAATCCGATTGCAAGACGCTATCTGTTCAGAGTATCGATCAAATCACTTCCGCGTATCAATGATTCAATGCGCTGTTTACTTTCATGCATCATTTCAAGGTTAGTGTTTTTGAGTGGATACCGAAAATTATCTTACTTTTGACCGAAACAAATGGTTACTTTCGCTCGCGCAAGCGCCCGCGAAAAATAAACATTTGTCTCGATCACTCATGAGATAATTTTCGGTGTCCACTCAAAAACACTAGATATCCTCTATATATCTCGGTAGGTCAAGCACAATCAACTCTGTCAATTTAGAGTCAAAATCCGTTCGTCAAAAAGGGAAAAACTTAAATTTCCTCGCAGTCACGCATTAGAGAATTCTAGTACCTACTCAAAATTGTAGTACCCTCTTTGTAGTTACACGGATTGCGAGTTATTCATCATTATGGATCATCAGGACTCAATCACCATTAGTGTTAGATTCTTCGATGTACTATATTTTCCATATGTTTTCAGAGTTTGGTATTTCGCACGGATCGATGCAAGCTACACCACTGTTAACATACAAACGCGAACCCATTTTACATCACCTCTGTTTATATGAACAAGAAAATAGCTCTTACACTTCATATTCTGCAGATCAACACGTCACCCATTGAAGAGTTGATATGTTCCGGTCGGGAATGACGCATGAACCCCAGGAGACACAGGGTCAGACTTTGCTTTCACGGAGTCTAAATTCTTGCTGGGTAATTTCCTTTCATAAATTGCACGATGAGACGAATGTGACGCAGAAGTGGTAGTTCACCGTCAATCGCACCACCTGTACAACAGTACATCTTGTAAGAAATTGCATGCACAGAATACCATGTGTCCATGTTCTCACGTACGGTCACGGTGTGTGAGTCCGTTCGTCAAAATATGGCACGAGTGCCAGCGTGGAAGGATAGAACGAGAGGCGCATCCTCGAGTTCTATCCTTCGCGATGGCACGAGTGTCGTATTCACGAGCGCATTCACACATCGTGGCGGTCTGTGTTTTTACACGCCTTTATGACACAGAATGCATTAATTTAAATTCAAACATCACACTCAGAAAATTCCAAACTTTAAAACTATTTGTTATTTTTTCAAGTGTCATTCCATTTATCGGCTGTCACCACAGCTTCCAGGTCAGAATGCGACGTTACGATTGGCCGATTGTGAAAATGGGTGGATTTAGTTCTTTTGATGGATCCATGACGTCAGGTGGAAAATAGTCTGTCAGCGGAAATCCGTTTGGAAAACGTGTTCCGTACGGATTTGTAAATATCGAACTAGAGGAAAAGTAATAGACGTGTAATAAAAACAGATTCACAAACTCATCTGCGTTCAGAACAGAACAGGTAATATTGAACGATTGGCCTTGCTTGTAAAACAGAGGTTGATATTTGTTGTTTGACAACAGTGATTTCAGTGGTTTCAGTTTGCCTTTCTCTCAGTGTCCACGATGTCTTG
The DNA here is from genome assembly GCA_031216915.1 of Pictodentalium vernedei. Classification (NCBI taxonomy): domain Eukaryota; kingdom Metazoa; phylum Mollusca; class Scaphopoda; order Dentaliida; family Dentaliidae; genus Pictodentalium; species Pictodentalium vernedei. Next base: position 558,214,564 of record CM062295.1, on the reverse strand, counting down.
TGCCAATTTAGTCAATTGAACAAACATTTTTCACATGGCACGATATAATTTCCTGTTGGCTAAAATTTGGGCACCAAACTATTTCTTTCACTTATGAAGGAAATCCATTGCAGCAGTGATGAAAAATACAAACGATTTACGACGAAATATACGAACGATTTTTTATCATTTCTAGTACAAGGAAATCGTCAGCTGACAATAAAGTCTGGACCAATAACCGATTTTTCACTAAGCACACCAAACCCTAAGTGACTCGCGATGGTATGAAGGATTTGTCTAATTAAACTCTGCCTTTTGAAAAGACTCGCGAAGCGCTAGGAAAAGTGGATTAACAATAATTAGCCAACCAATATGTTATTATCTAAGGGCAACAACAGTTTAACATTCGGTTCATTCCCACTAGACCAATTCCCTTTAGACCAATTCCCACGAGGCCAATTCCCAAAAGACCAATTCCCCTAAGACCAACTGATATGTTCTACTTTTAAAATAATTCTATATCAATAATTTGATATATTTATAAATATTTATAAATGTATTTAAGGGGTCGTCCAACCTAACTTTGGTCAATTTTTTGACATTTTTCCCAATGCCTCAGAAACAGATAAGAGAAGTAAGGAACGGCAAATTATATATCAAAATAATGAGTAAAGTGCATAGAAAAGGTACATATATTTTTTTTCAGGAAAAAAAGTGAATTTTATGATTTTGAAGAAGATTAATTTGCAAATGGCATAAGTAACGAACCGGTAAAACCACAAAATAATCGGTAATTCGAAAGCCTTGTCCTCAATATAATGATAACATACTACAGACTCGGAGAAAGCATTTTTTTGACACACACTCTGGTGGGTTTTGACGTTTGAATGTAATAACATCAACACAAATTTTTGATGTTCCGGATGTGGCCATGTTTCAACGATGTTTTTCCGGTCATGTGATTACGATGTGGTTCTTGCAGAAATACTCAATTTGGGCAATCGTAAGAATGCAAGGACGTGATCACGCCCTTTATTTGTTCGAGACAATGTATGAGCGTATTTGCAAACAGGTGACAGCAAGTACTTGAGCTGTTAATGTCATAACTGCAAAATATGGTTCGAAATTCCCTCTCGTGTTTACAGGCCGTCTGAACTTTTTTGTTGACAAAAAATCTGAATTATTGCGCACTAGAAAGACAACATGAACCACTTGTAAAAAAAATAACCGAGTGTATAAAATCGGGACGATACACATAAAATAAGGCAATATTCATAACAAAGTAAGCAGAATGCTTCAGAAATCACTTTTTCACGAAGTATATTCCAAGTGACCTGGAACTATATTGAGTGTGTTAATTTCCCCCTGTCGCTGCGAAGTTATTTACGTCCTAGTAACCATGGAATTTGAAGACGGGTATGTTTGATGTCTGCAAAGGACCGATTGAAGATGGGTTGAAAATGATGCATTCGTGCTTTTAAATAAGGTGCGCTTGGACGATGCTGAGAATTTAGTTTTTTCTTCCAACCAACCATAGTAATACAAGCGTCGATCAGTGGTTTTTTTATCGTTTTACACTGACAAATGTGACAAATCTCCTTCACCGGAAACCATCCCCCAATTTGCATATCACAATAAACATAACCGCTGTCACGGAGTGTCAGCGTGGCCGTGTGGTCAAAACCGAAACGAATTATCGAATGCACGGTCAATATTAGCTGCAATTGGCTTTTAAATAAATGAAATACACGAAATATTCGCAATTTCTTCATTATTCATGCCGAGTTACTTTTTAATCAAACCACATGCGTTCAGTTTCGTTTGTCGGCATCAAACTGACATTGTTTGTGGTAATTAAATAGTACGAGAAGGCGAAGGAAGCCAAATATTTTTACATCATCTATTATTTAATTCAAATTGATAATTTCTTTTATTTAACTGAAATTTTGAACTGATAAGTTGGGTGTGTTGCGATTATTATGCCCCAGACCTGGAACTTAGTGGAAGTTGGAAAATCAAAGGTCGTGCAGTGGTGACCCCCTGTCCTCTTAATCTTAGTCTTACCCATTCATCATTGCATGTACCAACATTCCCCCTTGTATCTCAACCATTGCTACTCCAATTTGAAGGATATTTGGTTTTGTGATCGAGCATCATGGAGAAACAATGCCTGTGTAGCTGCTGTAGCATGTGTTTCTTCCCACATTTTTTCAGAGTTGTGGTACTTTTTCACTCTTTTGAGTTAGAAAATTTTGTTTATAACTAGTTGATTTGTTACAATTTGTTGCAGAGTGCCTGCTAATACCCTCAATTGTATTGCTGCAGAATTTTCTTGTGAAGATTTTGTTCCTATTACTTATCAAACAACAACCTAATGAATATTCTGTATAAAGCCACCAATCTGATGTTTGACACTTTTATTGGAGCTGTTTTGAAGGCTTATGGAACTCAAAATGTTGATTATGGCAGGACTTTTCTATTCACCCATGAATCAATAAATTAAGTGTTATAGTTGGAAGTAAGAAGCATGAAAGGTCCAGAACTAAAACTCTAAAAAGAATGTTTTGCGATGTAACATGATTTTTGCAGATACACTTATTTGGAGGTTTACCTGTCTGATAGTGTTTGGAACATGTGTGGCCAGGATCTTCAAAAAGAAAAAAGAGTTAAACTTTGAGAAAAAAGGCATATGCCTTGAGTGCCGGAGGTAGAGTCATACAAGGAAGAGAGCCCCACCCCCCCACCCCAAAAAAAAAAAATTCTGTGTCAAATGGAGCTCACTTGTCATCTTTTGGGGATTGCTTTGTGTACTGCGTTCTTGAAAAAAATATGTGAGACCCTCTGGATGTGCCCTTCTGATCTCAATATGTCAGTAAGCCTCCTTGGGGAAAGTACATGCAATAATGGTTATGTAAGGTTGATTTGATGTGTTTTGAATAACAATGTACTTTTAAGTACATTAGATGGTTTATTGCAGTGACAGGTTACAGTTACCCTTATTTCTTCTCCAACAGATATCATGAGTGTATTGGTGTCCAAGAGTTAAACAAAGCTAATGTACTTATTGATAAACCAGACAAATTTAACAATTTAATCACTATCAAATTGATGCATGGGATAAAAGGGGTTACAGTGCAAGGGGTTTGTAAATTATTTATTCAGCTACAATGTATGACTTTGCAGTGCATTCTACATAGGAGAATATCATATTTTCTTTCCAAACCATTACAGTAACACATACATCTTGATATTGGGAGACACTCTTTTGTCCTTCCATACTTCTTCTGCTGGACTCCTTCAAGTTGACCTTTGTTGAACTCCCCAAATCAAAACATAAACAAAAGAAAATGTCTGCCTTCAATCAGTGAGCACTCCACTTATAACATTTGGTCTCAATCTTCATTACTTTCATGAATTAGGAAAAGATTTCTTCGAGTATGTACTTAAATGTTTATAGAATACAGCTGTTATTTTATTTTGAGGTATTTTATTGTAAAAATTTTGTTCTCTTACTTATGCCATAGCAGACTTTCAGGTGGTGCTATTTACACATGGCAGCAGTTCCATGGCAAATTTCAGTTTCCACATGTTCTATGTTTCATTCCAAGCATTTTGGTATATAATTTATTGGGGTTATTCATTTTGGGCCTTTTTTAGACTTGAAAGAAAATTACATGAAATTTGACCAAAGTTAGGTTGGACGTCCCCTTAATGTTATTGATAGTCAAGCCTGAAAATAAGCAGTCTGTCATTTGCAGAATGAGGTCCCCAGAGGGTGAATTTGCTGATGCTTTTCCATACAGTGGGCCAGTTTATCCTCTGTGTACCTCTTACTGTTTATGTTTGAGACCTTGATTCAGGTTTAGGCTCACAGAGGGTAAATTTAGTGATGCTACCCTGCTGTGCAGGGTAGCATCACTAAATTCACCATCTGGGGATCTCATTTTTCAGATGATAGTCTGCTTATTTTCTGGCTTGTTGATGAAAATTCAGCCTAACATCTATAAAATGCTTTGTGGTAAACAGATGTTGAGCTGATTTCCATAACAAAACAAACACAATCCTTTGTGTGTATTGATGTTATAAATGTATATTTTTGTAAAATGTTATATGTACTGAGCTTTGCTGAAATGTTATAAACCTATATTTTTTGTATGTTATGCATATAAATTTTTTTGTGTCAAATAAAGTGCTTATTAGTAAATAAATGTTTTCTTAATTATCCTTAATCAACAAGTAATCAATAACAGTTTTATAGTTAGTCTAAGGGGAATTGGTCTTTTGGGAATTGGTCTAAAGGGAATTGGTCTAGTGGGAAGACACCGTTATTATCTAAGGGCAGCAACAGTTTAACATTCAGTCTGACCATTAATTAAATCAGTAATATAGATATAACTAAGGCAACCACCCTCTTCGGCTACAGGCAGCAACAGCTGAAAAACGAAATAAGAAACCAACTTCCCTCCCATTTCCGTTTTGGCATTAACCCTTTGATACTTTTGCACGTCTTATTACGTACGAAATCAAACAGCGCGTTGATACTTTTGCACGTCTTATTACGTACGAAATCAAACAGTGCGTTGATACTTTTGCACGTCTTATCACGTACGAAATCATAATAACAACAGCACTTTGGCCGCTGATTTGTCGCGGTTCTCGTGTGAGAAGGCCTTGATTAGCCCTGTTCTCCAAAATGCTTCCTTAACCCCACGCCTCTTCTCTCCTTCCAACACCCCGAGATGAACTGTTTGATAGCAAACCGTACCTCATTCTTCCCAGTCTCTCCGATAAACATACTAACCCCCTCCTTTGTGTCACCCTCCAACCACATGTCCTTCGTTCTCCCACCCCACTTCCCCACCACAATCTTATTCTTTTAGACTGGTATTTTGTCATTCTAATAGAAAGTGTTCCAGGATCTCCACTTCGCCTAAATTACACATCTGTCACTTCTTTTCATTGCCTTTGCCCGTTTTCCCCCTTAGCTCAGGCGACCGCGACCTCACCTTGAACAACAGTGACCCTTCAAAGGTGCCATCGAGGTACTCTTCAAAACCTGACTTCTCTTTATCACGCAAGACACCCAAAGACCTCTTTGCTTTGAGCCCCCTCCTCCCCCCTCGTCTTTCTCTGACGACTTTTTTTACCCTGGTTTGTGCCCTCTTCTAAGTCCGAAATCTCCATTGAATAGTTCTCTATTAATCTGTATGTAAGTTGCCTAAATTGGCAGTATTTCTGGGTAATTAAGTTAGTGACAAAATAGCCACACTTTATTTACAAAATTCTTCTTTCTTTGATGTCCCTTGGCTTCCTCGTAATCAGAGAATTTCAATACACCGGGCTCTTCACACTTGCCTTTCAAATTTTGTAATGTAGTGGGGATTAACTGGTAGAGTGCTGGGAGCCTATATTTGGGCTTTACTATGAAGTGCCTGTACCACAAATGAAAGGCTTGATATTCTGTAGATGTGCTTCGTATTATCTTTGAAGTGATATATTTTTTGTATCTGTTAGGATTTGTCTTATTACTATTTATGTGAGAGTGCCTATTGTAACAAAACAAAGAAGAACAAAGACATTTTAAGGAGCAAAAATAATTTTGCCCTCTACCAGTTAACGTTTCTGTAAATGGTTGACGATGTCGTTTGGATTCTGGTGGACACATGCAACATTGCTAAGCAACTTCGTGTATTCTTTCCCACTCTGACCCTGGGTAATGATACCATTCAATTTATGTGACCTACCGTTGCCCGATGGTGTCTCTCAGTTCGTGTCGACATTATCATATAGCACTTGCTCATCAAACTGATTTTATCTGAAACAAAAAGGGGGGCACAATCTCTCGGACTTTTGAATAAGTGTGTGGGGGGGGGGGGGGGAGTGGTGGTGGATAAATGCATAGGAACCAACTGGAAAATATCCACCCAAGTGGGCGTTGTTTGTGAAAATGTCTTCCTTAAAGTACGAAAATGCAGCCCCCCCCCCCCCCCCCCCCTATTGGTGGACGCAATGGTCAGATCACCCAACACTTAACAGATAAGCACCAATATTAGATGTATAGTACGTTTTTGTGCTCGTGGACCATTGATAGAAGTTATCAGGAGTTATCTGCCTTTACTACTGGGTCAAATGTTCTCATATTTTTGAATTGGACGTCATGAAGAAACGTATCCTCCATCAAGCATTCGGAGTCGTTTTGCGGCACTAATTGTGTCCAAGGATACAAAACTGTTTAATCTGAGGAAAAGCGAAAACCAAAGTCCCCAAAACAAACAAAATTCTCCCAAGTCCCCGCCTCTGATATTCATTTTAATATATTTTATTATTTTTGACATTATGGGTTACAGTTGTATCCAAAAATGGTGTTCATGACTTACACATTTGTAGAAAACGCTTTTTTATGAACTATCCAAAAAAGTATTTGATATTCGATGAAAGTGATATATATGAAGAAATATATTTATATTTTCCTCAAAAAGACAGTTGAAGCATTTCACTGTGACATCTGACATCCGGTGAATGATTTCAGCGATAGTTGGGTGTCTGACAGGCACACTTTCCAGTCACTGTGCTGACGAAGACATGGGTGGTCAGTCAGAGAATTTACCACATTCAGTCCAAGACCTCAATAGCTTGTAAATCCTCCTCGGTTTGCGAGACTAGCGCGGATTCGACGTGGCATACTCCTCACCAAACGTCCAATATCAGCTTGACTGATGTTATTCCATTCCTCCTGCAGTGCAGCAGCCAGTTCCTGGACATTGGTAGGTGGCTGTTGGCATTGTCGTAGGCGCCTGCCAAGCAATCCCAGACGTGCTCGATTGGTGAAACGTCTGGATTTAGTGCTGGCCAAGGCAGTGTAGGATGTTCTGCTCCTGGAAGAACTATGTAGCGACACGGGTCCTGTGTGCTCTTGCATTGTCATATTGGAAAATGAAGTGTCGGTCGTGACGTTGCGCAAATGGCACCACATGAGCTGCTAACATGTTGTCACGGCAGTACTGCCCTGTGGCACGCCCTTGGATGACATGTAATGCTGTTCTGCTTGTCATGGTTAGGCATTATTCGAGGTCGTCGAGCTTACAGTTTCAAGCTGTGTAGGCGATTTCGGATAGTCGGACCACTGACTCGCACATCTGTCGCTCAGTGCCGCTGCTGTCCAATTGCCTGTCTGACGGTAGCGTTAGGACAACCTGCTAATCACCGATTGAGTAACGTTGAGAATTTGAGCCACTACAGTCTGTTTGTTGTCAGCTTCCAACATGCCAATGGCACGTAAACGTTCGTCACCTGTCAGTCTTCGCATACCCCAAAGTTACGTTTCGACCAGAAACTATTGATGAACGAGTTATACCAAGAAAAGAACGATGAGACCTCCGAAAAAGCCCACCCAGTACAAATGAAAATTTCAACACGTACCCCACAGACATTAACGCGGTGCTCGTGCGAAAAACCTGCACGAAATTTTCGTGGGCCGGTGACATTCATGATCCACACTAAACTTGGTAATATATTGAAGAGTCAAATCACGCATATCCAATGCCATTTTCCTATCAACATCAGTTTGGATATCCCCTACTTTTTTGGAATAGTATATATATCTGTTATTGAACAAAAAGTAATTTCACCACTGTCCAAAAATCTGAACAAATCATCCCACAAATCATAAAGTCAAGAAATCATGGCTGACAATTTTCAACACTGAAATAAATTTACATGAGAGTTAGCGTCCTTAATTTCCTAAAGCTGTCCGTAAATGTAACACTGATGATATGGGAATATTATATAAAAAATTGAAAATACAAAAATTAGGGTTTTATAAATTTTCCTCAACAAGTTTGAACGTTTGCCTATAATTCTCCATTGAAACAATATCAAGAGTGTGTGCATCGTGACAAATGGTACAGACACTGTTCTTTCCATTAATATAAAATGCTAGGAGGTGAGACTTACAATTTTTTTAACAAGTGTAAAAAATTACAAATTACTGTAAAAACACATTTTCTAAACAGAGACAATTAGTGTTAGTACATGTATATATGAATGACACGGGTAGATAGTCTTAATGATGGAGTACCTGTGAACTGTATAGCTCCAGTTAGCTTGCTTAAAACACATCTAGGAAACGACACTTGGCAAAACGTATTTCTTAATCAGTACATTTCTTCGTGTTTTGCAATGAAAACGTGTCTTGTGAAGTCCTTAATCAAACCGAGTCTGACGAGATTTTCTCAACAACACTGAACAGGAGGTCATAATCTATGTTTTTGAGGCAACAACTGAAAAACGAAATAAGAATAACCATTTTGGTGCTGTGTGCATATCTCTCCACGACCATTTTGGAGGATGATGTTGAGTGCATGTCTCTACAAAAATGAAATATTCAACTTGTAGCTTTGCTTTTATCACAAACAAATTATAACATATTTGCAGTATTCTAAACACATTACGCGGGCTTCTGTTAGGTGGCCCAGTATCAAAGGGGGTTCAAGCAAAACAATATCTTTTTCAGCTGGCATCTCCACTGGACACTGTTTCCCTTTCACTATTTACCCGATACGAATAACAGACAATACTTGCCGATTTTCATGACGAGATAAGCCATGGATGCATGGTTTATGACCCCTCTCTGCAACGACCTCAACGAGCAAGTTTAACTAAGGAAACATAAGTTAGGTTTTTGAGGCAAAATTAAAAACATTAATAAAATTAGAATAGTAATTTTGTGAATGTCATCGACCGGTTTTTACCGCTACGTGTGTGGTAAAGGGTTCAATGTCCGCGACCTAAGGCTGTAAGGCAAACATTACATGTATATTAAGATGCTTCCCTCCGAATGAAATTCGATACGGGTCATGCTTGTGAGATTCACGTCGAAAGTGCGATCGAAAATTCCGTATCTCAATGTTATGTTCTGTCGACTCCGTTTTTATTTGCAATCCATTCCTTATTTTTAACAACGCAGTACAGCAATAGACCTATTGTTAAATAATCTTCGGAATAACCTCAGGATATTTATATAATATAATTGACGAATAAAGTCATTCCAATTTCCGAAAATTTTGTGGTATTGACTAAACATCAAAATTATAATCAATTAAAGGCTAGTGCAGTTGGAGCAACTCGGTAAGTGGATAATGGGAGACAGAGGAAGTGGGTTGGCAAGGATGCTGTGAGGAATATCATGATCCAGATATTTTCTAAATGTTGGCAGATAAAGAGTAAGAATACTGAACAATAGGACGGTGTGTATTTGGAGCAGACTGTGTCTTCTCTGTAGAGAACCGAGGCACTTTACAGTACGGCCTCCGTGAACTGGTCATTTTCCATGGGTGGGCAATACTTCCACGGACGCAATGATATTAGATTCCAAACACTATTTATTTATAAAAATGATCATCAAAAATTTTAATTAATGAAGCACCGGGTACAACTGCCCATGCGTTGATTACAACCAGCCCACAGCGACTGTACTCTAGCCACTGAGTTGTGTTTAGATTATCAGTGTGGATAAACACTAGGTTGTTCTTTACTTTCTTGAATGTACTGTGCAATAGTTTTTTGTCGCCGAACTTCTTGCGTAATATATTACCTTGAGACTAGAAGTCCATTTCGAAAAGCCGTTACCAACCATAATCATCCTAGTGGTGTATGCAGAATTCCAGAACATTATTGAAATGGATATGAATAGACAAGTGTTTTTCAATTACTCGACATGAACACGTTGCAGTTAGAGAACGCTCTTCGATTAGATATTTGTTTGAAGAGTATATGTTTGGGTGTATTTGCAAGAAACAGACTACCAAGAAGATCACCAGATCACTGACCAGTGGTTTTGATAGCCAACACAAATCCCGACCACAGAAAAGAAGAAAATTGGGTGGCTCTCGTTGTGAGTCACCACAGCGCAAAGTACTTTGATTCCTATAGACTACCAACAAAACCGACCATTCGAGAATTTCCTGAAGAAGAATTCCAAATATTGGAAGTTTAATGCGAGGCGCCTTCAAGGACCATTACCAGTGTGTGGACAATACTGCCGGTTTTACTTGAAACATCGCTGTCGTGGTCTACCGATAGAAACCATAGTCAATATGTTTTCGACCGATCTTATGAATAATGCTATTTTAGTTAATTACGTCGTTGAAGAAACCTGCCACAAGATGTCGATGTATTGAAGATGTAGTGAAGAAAAACTATAAAACGGGAGCACTTGGCTATGAACTCATTTGTGTGTCCACAGCCAAAGAACAAGGATGTCTACGAATGTGACCATCTTCAAAATCAACAACGAATTACAGATTCAACTGTTCAAAAACGACGTTGGGTTCCATTTTACCACGGGAGATTGGGAACAAGTGACCAAAGCAGTGGATATTGCAAAGAAGAGGAGCTTTGAAGTAGAAGGTGGGATTTGCAGTGTTTAATCGTGATCCTAAATTAACTCAAATTAACCTAAATATGGTCGAAACCACCGAAGGGCATAACAGAAACACCCTCGAGTGTGGTTTAGTGTCTAGACCTGTTACCCTCCCGCTACAAACTCACTATCACCCTATGAAGGTGATATAACAGGCTGATCAACAGCTTAACTGTGATCACAATTAAAACATAATGTACTACTTTTATCTTTTATTCTAATGAAAACTAATTCTGCCTTCTTCTTTTAAGCAGGTACACAGAAGATGCTTTTTGACCAGCATCCCAATAACCGCTACGGACAGTCCAACCGTTACTGAAACGGTAACCCCCCATGGTTCCTGTACATCCTCCGCTCCATCCCTAAAAGTGGTCGACCACTTTAGGGGAGGCGAGCGTTGGTCCTGCGTCCTGCCTCGGCCCCTTTTTGTAAGCGCATTGCGCATCTTTTTGTCCCAACCCAATAGGATTACAATGCAGGCCTGCCCCCGAACCAGGGAAGTTCGGGTCTTCTTCTTGATGGTCCCCGAAAGGGGTCGTTGTTGTTTTCCTTCAAAAGAGTCCAACCAAACAGAGAAGCCTGAGGCAGATTATACTTGCCAGTTATGGCCACCACTCAAAATCATCCTCGAAGCGGCAGACTATACTTGCCCGAAAATCCAGACCGACTGCACCCTCGGGGAGAGGTAGTACCTTTGTGAGAGGACCCAACCTCTCACACTGGTCCTCACCCGAGGGTTCAACCGACATCAGTCAAAGAGACCATCACGCCGCAACCGGTGACGCCGAGTACCTGAACCTGTTCCTCCTTCAACACGAATAGACATGTGAAATTTAATCATTTACAGCCAATGAGGGTCGAAAGGGGCTTGTTCCCCATACCGTCCCTGCGCGCCTTCGGCACGTTAAACCATTCCATTCGGACCGAGACATCAACTCATTTGTGTGTCGACAGCCAAAGAACAAGGATGTCTAGGAATGTGACCATCTTCAAAATCAACAACGAATTACAGATTCAACTGTTCAAAAACGACGTTGGGTTCCATTTTACCACGGGAGATTGGGAACAAGTGACCAAAGCAGTGGATATTACAAAGAAGAGGAGCTTTGAAGTAGGAGCACCCAAACATAATGAGAGAAAGAAAACCAAAGAAAAATGATGAAAAAGATTAATGAATGTTCACTATTTTCCGGAGTGTATTCGGACAAACTTCTCAGCGTAAAACTACCGACGCTACTCAGATCGGTCTCGATTCTCTCCGGAGTGTAACCGGACGCAGAACTAACGGGTGCGAACCCATCCTTGGAGAACCTTCTCTTATGGGTCTCATTTCCTCGACGATCTCTTTCCTGGCTCGTTCCTGAACCTCGGTGACGGGTCTCAACAACTTGGTCGCCTTTCTCTCAATCACATCTCTCCCAATCGCCTAGCCCTATCCTGCGCCTGAATATTCTCCTTACTCCGTATTAATTCGCGAACCTGCTCGTCCCTTCGCTTCCAATCTCCGATGTGTAGAAACACTGTTTTTATTTATTTATTATTATTTTTTTTCTTTTTTTAATAAAAAACAGTTATTTTTTTTGTATTCTTATTTATTTTTTTTCGAATGTTGTTTTACATATATAAATATTTTTATTTTCAATTTTTGTTTGTTTTTTAAACGGTCAATTTTCTTTTTTTCAGTTCGTAGTATTAGCTCCCCCTCCAAGTGAAAATCGGTGTTCGATCGCGTATTTTTCTAGGAGGAATTTTTAAAATTCACCTCGATCGAACTGCTCCCTTTTACCGCGAGAATCCGCGTTCGATCACGTATTTTTCCAGCTCGACTTTAAAAAAACACAGAAAAAGGACCACACTTCACAAAAATTCACCTCGATCTGACCGCCGTCTTTTACCACGAGGATCGGCGTTCGATCGCGTATTTTTTTCTAGACCAACTTCAAAATTACAGACAACGATCCTGCTTTTCGAAATATTTCGCAACGGAAAATCTCTGCGTTAAATCTCGACCGCGAGTGGCCCAGGTATTCTAGGCTGACCAAAAATTCACCTATGAAAAAGATCAGTGGTACCATTGTCAAAAGATGGAAATATCGACGTTAAAATCGTAAAGAAAAAAATTTCCGGGAAAAGTTGAATCATTTCTGGAAAAAATCGACAAAATCGAGCGTTTAGACAGAAAAATTTAAGTTTTTTCCAAAAAAGTTAAGTTTTTTAAAAAAAATAACTGACTTTTCCGGATGAATTTTCTGGACCACTATTTCTGGACCACATGATTCATGGTGGTCTAGAAATGATGTGGTCCAGGAATGACGGTGGTCCAGGAGCGGCCAGTATATCCTACTTACCCTTATAATTCTAAAAAATCCGAACAATAGAAATAAGGGAATAGGAAGAAAAATGGCATAAATCCGAACCAGTAGAGTACTCCAGTGTCATAGAGCGCACCTTGTAGCACTACGTGGTACTCTTATAAGCCAAAAATGCCAGAATCCGTACCAAACAAAGTACTTTTTGATGTTTTTTGGTGAGTCGGGGGGGGGGGTGGGTGGTGTCGAGTCTATTTTGGTAATTCTAAGACGTATCCGAGCATTCTGCTGGAATCCGAACCAGAAAGGTACTCTTATACGAAGGAACATACTCTCCGAACATACTCCCTTCCTATTGTTGGCATTTGGGTCACATAACAACCACGTGGTACCGTAGAAACCATAATGGCGCCCTCAAGTCTACCAAATCGACTTCGAAAACACGTACCATACTAACAAGACGCGCTGTGCATGCACACTGACACCATGTATCACCATGGTAATGACGTCACAACATGACCGCTTACGCGGCTTAACATGACAACCTAACATGCGCCTCTAGATCACGTGACATGACGCCACTCCCGGGGTCCAGACGGGGTCCGACAACTGTGTACTCAAAACCACATTATATACTACTTGCAATGCTAAAGTTCAAGGGACGATATATGAGACAAATGCCACTAGAGAATCATTCGGTTATTTAATTCTGGAAAACGATTGAAGGCATTTATCTTAAGGGCATTATGCCCTAAAGGCATCTTGCCCAATCTTGCAAATTTACTGAGGGCATTCCATCCCAAGGGTATTTTCTTCAAGGGCATAATGTCCGAGGGCATTCTGGATATCTTTTTGAAAGTTATAGGTCAGATTGTTTCTTCAAAGTTTAAATTATGGCGGACATAACACTGCTGCTTTTTCCTTCAGCTGAAGCTCGTTAGCGCAAGTAATTTGTCCTTGTTTGAAAAGAATAGATTTAACAATTGATCGTCACAAATTTCCACTGCAATCTGGAAAATGAATACACACTGGATCTTAAAGAATTCGCCAACACCAATTTCATGTTCAATTTCTTTGCGCTAAATATTCGTTAGAACTCTTTCTCGGTACCACAACGCATTATTTTGATACAACGTTGGGGTGAATCTCAATTAATGAGTGGCACTGTCGCGGAAGACTAATTGCTTTGCTGACTTTGAGCCAAGGTTTCGCATCATGATCAGAAATCTATGAAGTCAATACCTCTGTCCATTCGCCAGCCGTTGTTGGTCAAATTTATTTTATTTACAGTGATACCTTATTTTACCACAGAAATTGTACTAATGGGAACGGTATTTAACAAGTTGCTGTTGATTTTTCATGTACTAACATAACCTCGACCGTTTCAACGTCGAGTCCTCAAATGGTATCGCCAAACAATGTCTGTTTACCGAAAAAGAACGAATGCAGTTTGGAATTCTAGTTTAACTTTTAACCCTTTACCCAACGCAGACGATATCAAAATTTATTATTTTGAATATCATTTTTTAAAATTTTTCAAAAAAAATTCAACAAAACCATATCATGTGACCCCTCGTTGGAACGAGCTCGTTCCAATGGGGGGGGGGGGGGGGGGGGTCACATGATATGGTTTTGTTGACATTTTTTGAAAAATAATATTTTTTCAACTACTGAATTTGCATATTACGCGGGCGGATGCGATCGATTCTTTGGGTAAAGGGTTAACCTGCTGAGTATTTTCAAGATATTTTTTTATCAAATCAGCAAGCAATGCATTTTGTTTGCTTTCTCCAAGTCTTTAGTATGCACACCTTATAATGATGACGAGGAATAAAATATCCCGACCAGGGTGCAGTGAAAAACATTCATCAAAAAGATGAAATAAGACGATATCTAGCTTTTGTTAGTAGTAGTTCATCATATAGGAGTCAATGCGATGATGCCGACGACAAAACTGAATACCACGCGGACTACCAAACAGAAACCCCATAGACGCGCCACCGAAACGAAAGAACAGAGCTGACTACTGACAGGTACGTTGCGACAGGGGTGGGGTCGGAGTTTGAGGAGAGGTTTGTTATCCACCCCATTATTCGTTACATATACAAAAGTTGGAAATCCGAAGCCTGAAATTGGAAAAGGTTTCAGATAGTGGGATTTTTCCAAACATGTGTAGAATTTGGTCAAATTATGGAGTTTTTAGATTGAAAGTAGTGAAAGTTCTCAAAATATTGATTCAAATGTGGTAAAAGTCTCCCCAAATATTGATTTGTAGTTGGAATTTGGGACAACCGAGTGTCTCAGTTGAATAATTTACAGTCAATGGGGTTCATGGGAGTGATATGGGTGTACAGAAGGAATTCTGCATCTTAAAACGCGTAGTTGGACATTTTGACTCAGGGTGGGGTGGGGTTGCTAATGGAATTTTCCCTCATCCGAGATCCATTACCGGCGTCTCTGACTACAGACTCTACAATAACTCCTATAGAGTATAAGGAAGTTGTAATATTTCCAGACTAGATTGTGAGGGAGGTTCGGCAAGTGCATTAAAGATGGCGCCTTAACCCTTTACCCAACGTAACGGCCAAAACCGGCCAGCGCTATTCACAAAACCATTCAATGTTTATTACCTTTTCATTTTTTGTCACAAGAATATAGCTTATGACCCCTCATTGGAACGAGCTCGTTCCAATGAGGGGGCATAAGCTATGTTTTTGACGCAAAAAATCAAAAAAAATAGTGCTTAAAGAATTTTATTTGCAAGTGTCGTCTGCTTTTTGTGTTAGGTAAAGGGTTAATTCACTCAAAGGACGACGATCTGTACCACCGAGATTTCTGGCACATCACTAATCCGCGTGCATTGAGAGGGTTTCGAAGACCAACACTCTCGTCTTCCGTTATGTTAGGTTAAATGGGTCAAACACAGTCAAATCTGCTCTGTTGTCAATAAATGGTTTGGCGGACGTCCTTTGATGGTACATGTATTGAATCCAAACATTTGTGTACAGCAAGGCAAACTGTTTGTTGGAAATGCAAAGCAATTAAACTAGAAAGACTTTCATCTCGTCAGTTTGGTGCATCAAGGCGCCGCCTGCAATGCTAAGGCATTGTAGATGGCACCTTGGTGCATTCAAGGGACGACCTTTTCCACTAAGATTTCTAGCACATCTAGAATTCACGTGTAATTTATAGAGAACAGTGCCTGGGTTCATTTTTACGCTGTGTTTTAGTAGGACGTTTATGGCCCGAATGCATTTCTCTCGAGGCGATGACAAATAATCACGCACTGACAGCTCTGCCAATTGAATCCACCGTGACTGGTTATTGTAAACAAATCACAGTCCGTCATCACTTCTTATGACAACACTGTTATTGGAAGATAAATAGGAGAACACCAGGAGTCTTTACAAAACGACAATATTGACAGGTCATAAATATCCGTTGTATTATTAATGCAACCGAAGGTGAAGTCTCCTTGACAATCCAATAGAGTTTTATAAGAAAACACCGATATCGGCATAATTCTTTGGTCTGTATAACAAATGGAAAATTTTATGACACTTCCATCAAATAACAAAACCAGATTACACTTACTGACATCACAATGAGATTGTCATTTATCATGCTTTATTATCGGGTAAAGCCGCTGCGGATTGGTAAAGCGTGGCACTTGTAATTTTCATGAAAGTTGTGTACACTGGTAATCTAAATTTTAATAATTATATATTGACCGAAAAATACAACATGCTGCTTTTGTCTACGATTACTGTCAATACATTTTCTTTACAGTCAAACATTACCCATGACATGTAAATTCCACCAAATTTCGTACATTTCAATGAGTTATTTGTCGCTTTCAGAGCTTTTGTTTGTGATATTCGATCCCTTTGTAAAGAAAATAGAAGATAAAGATATGTTTTAGTTACAAATTGTGAGAGCATATTCATTTTACATTCGTTTTCTGATTTCCCTCACGAAGACTCATAGGATTACTAGGTGTTTATGTACTTTCGATAGCACTCGTCACCATTTTGGGGACAACTATGATGGACACATGATCCTTCTACACGGAAACCCGTCTTGCAGTATTCAAACTAACCGAGCAACTGTTAGTTGTTTACATGACTATATTATATTGAGGCAACCGGAAGATTTTAATCTTTTACGGTTCCGCTCTGAGTTTCGCACTCTTGCACAGGGATAAAAGTCTAAACATAGGGCACATGTTGAAACTAATGCCATGTGGATTGAAGATATATTTTTAGTATCAGATATATGATTACATTAGGCTATTTGTTGGACAAGAGAATTTGAAGTTTTGCTCACAGAGTTGGAGTCTGATGCATAGGGGTAAATTACCAGATGAATTATGAGAAACAGTGGCTTCGAAAAATTGGCTCTTTTTTTAAATTTCATTTTTACGAGGGTTTGTTACCAGGCATGTAAATAAAAATGAGACTGAAACATATAATTTGTTTTCACATTTTAGAAACATGGTGTTATGATATGCTCCAGGTTTAGGTAAGTGGGGTAGTCGGAAAATTCTGCTTTTGAAGCTGCTGGGTGGCTGCAAATGCCTGGCATCGGCATCTTTTCATGCAATGGCGCAGGTTAAGGTCTTGCATTTGACAATAAATTATTTCATATTCAGATTTTTTTCTACTTAGATAGTATTATATGTTTTTAGTGGAATTGGGAAATGTAATACATGTTATGGGCGGTGTTCACGTTGGCTCAATATTTTAATGTGCTAAAGCTGAATATTTTTTGTGCTAAATGAGAATTTGCTTTGTGCCAAATGAGATTTGTTTTTTGTCACGGGTATTTTATATGGGAGGACTATAAAAAACATTTTTTGTATATTTTATTCAAGAAAGATCAAAAGCGTAAAATTACATAAAATGAAATATACCGGTAAGATAAAACGGAACATAAAATAAGAAAATATCATGAAATATATCTAGCCCTACATATGGATCTCACATCTTCAGGAAGGACCATCAATACAAATCTTCATGAGTGCACTGAGGTGAAATTCACACCTCGACGATCAATATGGTAACTGACTGACATGTGGATTGAAACCCTTGTCTTTTTATTACTGTATTAATCTTTGATTTTGGTCAATGCGGAAAGTACCACGAACAATTAAAGATAATTGATAATCTGGTCTATTGTTCGCCAGTGAAGAAGCAAAGGATGCGTTGTTTACACAATACACGACTTCTTAAAACCGAGGTCACTGGTAAGGATAATTGGAGAGTGACTGGTCATTGTATGCACAGTTGAATGAGATTACATTTTTCTAATTAATGATATGGGCATTCATATTGATATATTTAATGTATCATTTGTTTTCTTTACTAGGAGAAAATGTAATATTATATACCCGTTTTTTGCAAAGTCGGAAGTGGCTGCCATAAGGTCATATTTTGAATTTATGTACCAAATGTTTGTGCCAAACGCTCACATTTATGTGCCAGATTTTAAAAAAGAAATGTGCATTTGGCGCATTTGGCACGTGCCAACGTGAACACTGGTTATGGGTTAGATAATTAAGTTACAGAATATTTGAATTTGAAGAGAGTGTATGGCATGCCATTTTTGGAAATGCATGGAAATTGTGGAGCGGAACCTTAAGAGAATTTTGCCTTTAGTTTCAACTCGTGAACCAGCAAGTTCTTTATTTGTGTTTGAGTTCTAAATACACCATTGTTCAAAAAAACATTTTTTATGTCTTGTTTGTTTTCAATTGTTGATGATAGTTAACATTCAGAAAGTGATTTCTCCCACCACTAAGGTACTGAAATATAAATAAAGTCGTGTGGAACAGCTGGGAGAGATATGCCTGTCTCACCCCACCCACGTGACAGCTGTCTCACCACAATAACGCGACCAACCTATTTGCATATTTAATTGGCGCCGAAACTATTTAATCATAGCAAATCACGTCTCCACATGTATAAACAAACAAAATGGAAGGCGTTTGCTTCCGCAAATAAGACTTTATTAATGAAAATCGGAACCAGAACACTCAAAAGAAACACTTCAGCACATCTCAAATTGCTCTATCAGTTTATGGGAGAGAAATATACATCCGTTATCATTGCGTCCTCTCAAACTGAAGTAAAAGTCCGGAAATGACGTGTGCAGGCATGTCGACTTCGTTTGAGGTCGCTTCGGTGCATTGCCGCTCAACACGCGGTGCTGGTCTGCGTGTTTTGAAGTATATACCTTTGGTATGTACCACACTTCTCGACAAGCTCGGGGCAAGATATTTGAGCCAGACACTCGGCAAGCCTCGTGCCTGGCTCAAATATCTTGCCCCTCGGGTGAGATTTCCCCATCCCACCCAGATACCCATCGAGGATAATAATAATCTCAGCACAACTGGAAGGAAATAAGTGGAAATTTTGAGAAATTTGTTGGTGTAGCCTAATTTCGCAACTTTTGGAATTTACATCAGATTATGAGAACACATTAAGATAGAACATTGCATTTCCTAAACACTGAGCTCTGTATTCATGATAAATATATGCAATTATGAACAGCCTGATTGTTATTAATTATCAAAGAACCGCAGTTATGGCGTCTACTTTATCCTTTTGGTCATTGTGTTATGTCCGTGTGTCATCCGTCAGGTAAGCTGCTTGCCTTTTTGGACCGCGACAGCAACACTCTCACCCCAAAGCAATGGTGCTACTGCTTATTATTTTAGAGTTTCGTTGTATTTTACAGTGCCATTGAAGCTGGTGGTGATAATAAAAATGCTATATCCAGTGGCTTAGAGCAATGTGGAGGCTGAGGAGGTGTGCTGTGGTAATGAAAATCAGGAGAAAATGTCCCGGAAAAGCAATTCGGCAGTCACAAAGACCAATCTGCATCGCTTTACTGATTGGAAATAGAGACTTGTGGGTTTTGTTCATTCAACCCAGGATAGACTCCAGATTATTTTACTTAAGTGAAATCCAAGGGACGATCACTCTTGTTTTCTCTTAAGGTTCTGCTCAACAGTTTAGCCCTACAGCACAGGGATAAAATTTTAAACACAGAGCATATGTTGAAACTAATGCCGTATAAATTAAAGATATATTTTTAGTATCACATATGATTACATTAGGCTATGTGTTGGACAAGAGAATTTGATGTTTTGCTCACAGAGTTGGAGTCTGATACATTCGGTTAAATTACCAGATGAATTATGGGAACAGTGGCTTCGAAAAATTGGCATCTTTTTAAAATGTCATGTTTATACGGTTTGTTACCAGGCATATAACTAAAAAATGAGACAGAAACATATATTTTTTTTCCACATTTTAGAAACACGGGTTTATATGCTCCAGGGTTAGGTAAGTGGGGGTCGTGGGAAAATTCTGCTTTTGAGGTTGCTGGGTAGCTGAAAATGACTTGTATCGGCATTTGTTTATGCAATTTTGCAGGTTGAAGTCTTGCATTTGACAATAAATTATTTCACCCACATTCAGACCATTTATTTCTACTTAGTTAGATGGTGTTATATGTTTTTAATTGATTTGGGAAATGCAATACATGTTATGGGTTAGATAACTAGTTTACAGAATATTTGCATTTGAAGAGAGTGTATGGCATGTCAATTTTGGAAATGCCTGGAAAACTGTGGAGCGGAACCTAAGGTTAGATAACTAAGTTACAGAATATTTTCATTTGAAGAGAGTGTATGGCATGTCAATTTTGGAAATGCCTTGAAAGATGTGGAGCGGAACCTAAGGGACCATGTAACACCTCTGCTGAAAAAGCTCCACTGGCTCCCAGTTAAGGCTAGGATTGATTTCAAAATCTCCCTTCTGGTATTTAAATACTTTAATGAATCTCTCCCAGCTTATCCCTCTGCACATCTCAATGCATACACACCAACACGCTCACTACGCACTAGTACTGATAACAGAGTCCTTATCTGTCCAAAAATGAACTTAAAATGCTGGGGACAACGGGCCTTCTGTTTTCAGGCATCCAACATCTCTACCCTTCCACATTCGACACTGCACATCTGTTCATGGTTTCAAAAAGAGCCTTAAAACATTCCTATTTATAGACTCATTCGGTACCTAAAGGTAAATACCCAAAAGCTTTCTTTCTTTTCCAGTCTTTATTTTTTTTCAGTCACGTAACTCGTAATTTAATTTGTTAAGCGCTTTGAGCCTACATATTTCAGTGGGGATAGAGCGCTATAGAAATACGATTATTATTATCTTAGTAATCGTATAACGGTTGATATGTCTACTTTCTTGTGCAATGCCTTCCTGTCGAATGTTAAAACATAGACCTCAAGAGCTTTACTGAATATTCCATCTGGCCCCATTGTTCCCCGTTAAACAGTATACTATCCCATCAGTGCTATATGGTCTACAATAAATATCACCCCAGTGCTCAAAATAACTTTTTTTCTATGTGTAGCAAAATGCTACACGTTTCCAAAAAATGAATAGCATTTTGTAAAAATTGCATAGCTATTTTTATATACCAGAGTTATGTTATGCTGTTTTGTATTGAATTCTAAGTAGATAGAACAGTTTCCATCCATTTCTGGGCATTTCCAAATGATCTGCAACACATAAAACATTTACTATGTTTTTTTTTAACTGAAGGTTTGCATGGACTTGGATGTTTTTCAAATGACGTCTTGGTTGTTTAACAGAGTTCTCAAAATGGAAGTTGGGATTTTTAATTTGATGGGCTTGAAGTTATTTTTAATGGACATTTTATGCAAAATGTTGTAAAAACAGGAAGAATTTAAACCATAGAATTCAACTTACATATGAAGTTGCTAATGATGCTTGATGGAGAGTTAATCTGAGTTATGCCTGGAATGTTCCACAATCAGAAGTAAAGCATCAGTGAACTAGTTTTCAAATTTGTTTGCAAATTTTCATTTACATTTTGCGATACAAGATAATCAACTGCAGCCTAATAGGCTGCAGTTGATTATCTTGTATCGCAAAATGCTATACATATTTGAACATTGTGTAGCTTTTTGCAAGTTTTGCATAGCATAAAGCGACGCGACACCGATTATTTTGAGCCCTGTATCACCCACCAACAACTTCAAATGCTACAAATAACCGATTTTTGATATATCTCGAATTTACCGTCACCGTTTACCGGCGCGTTCGGAACCGTACCGGAAGTGGTAAAGGCGGGACGTTTTGAAAACTTTTTTTTCAGTTTACGCTATTACACTGCATGTCTCAAAGTTATTTTTATGTAAATTACCCATGTAATTCTTGCTGTCAACTTTCGACTTTTCGTGACAGAAGGGCTTCCATCTTCTTTGTTGTCCTTATTTTCTGAAACAAAAAATAATGCTTGCTTGTGGTACCTTAACCCCGATGAATTTTATTCAAGCAACTATACTATATGATTTGCCCTTTAAAATAGTTCACCAGTGGTGTTTTTTAACTTTCTGGCCCGCCACTCCTGCATTACTCCATTTTTTGATCCACTTAAGTTTTAAGGTGACTGACTTTGAGTGAGCAATCATTAGCAACACAACATAATTGCTTCTTTACAAAGTTGTTTTTTTTTCTTCTTTTACTATATTTTCTTATTTGTCTCTTCCGGATTCCATAATCCATCTCCCGTTACACCCAATCGTTCGTAGAAACCAACCTGAATCCAATTCCCACCATTGTAGTATGATCTTAACACTGACAATTACCAATCTACGGGTATCGTGTACTCATTACCACCCACAGATAACATAATGTTTAGTCTCGAATCGGTTTGGTATATTCAATACTGCAGTTTGTGTATGCGGCCTTAAAGGTGGATTAAACAAATGCCAGACTCTTTGTGCTCTCACGTATCTGTATATGCGATGTATTGGAATAGACTTTCAGACATGCCTTACTGTGATGTCAGCCATGTTTCATCTTCTTTCCAATCAGTTTATTCCACACTGTCATTCAGACCTCGACACGCAATCGGAATCTGGAAAAAACAATCTAGGAAGTGAACGGATCGGGATCCAACTGCTATCAAACCTTCCTTCTGTAAAACCAGCTATCTGGTATCTTATATCCTTCTTAACATTAGTCCTCGCCAGATCTTGTTATTGTCGGGTGACATAGAACCAAACCCTGGATCTAGCTCTGTTAACACTGACATTTCCCGAAATGCATTAAAAATTCTCCATTTAAACATACAAAGCATTAAGTACAAACTAGATATTATCGAGTATGAATCTTCATCCTAGGGTATCTTAGCTTTCACAGAGACCTGGGTACAAAACTCAGATCCACATCTGATATTATGATCCATGGCTTCCAAGAACCTTTGTGCTTGTCAAGGGAGTGTGTGTGTGTGTGGGGGGGGGGGGGGTGCCATCTATATATAGGATGGTTTGTGCTTTCGGCACAGAACTGATTTTGTGGTGAATAACATTGAGTGCTTCTGGACAGAAGTGTTCACGAATCAGGGTAAGTCGTTACTATTAGGGGCCTTCTACCGCCCACCGAATAGCTCCTTGGATGTCTGGGATAATATTATGGCATATGTCGACAAAGCTAAGGGTACCGTAATCACGGATCTAATTATTACCGGTGATTTTAATGACAATCAAGATTCCACCAGTGGTCACTTCCATGAATTATGCAACTATTTTAATGTCAGACAGCTTGTGAGTGAACCAACATGCTTCACCGAATCATCTGCTACACTGATTGGCCTCTTTGCTGTCAGTAATATAAGTGCCAGGATGTGAGGTTTTAGAGCCACTTATACCCGGCACGATTCTCTATCATTGTCCGATGTCTATTGGTGTTGAAGTTAAAAAAGATATTAACTAAAAATATTAGGAGACGCATTTGGTTATATGCTGAGGGGAACTACGAATAATTAAACAATGCATACAGACACACACATTGGAAAAATTTGTTTGATCATGCATGTCTAGACACTATAGTTTCTAATTTCACGGATCTACTACTTGACCTAGCATCTAAATTTATAGTTTAGTTTAAACATGTTTTAGTGTACCAAAAGTACAAAATCGATTGGAGGACAAGTGCGTACCACTTAAGCATCCCTTCTCTCCGTAGATAATACAATTCCAATTAACTACTGGCGACACACATTTGTGAACAAAAATTCAAATGTACAAGAGAAGAAAAGAATAAAAACTTGAAAAAAGTCAGTATGTAATAACATGAAAAAAATACCAAATATGAAGGTAGAAGAGAGAGAGAGAGAGAGAGAGAGAGAGAGAGAGAGAGAGAAGTGAAATGGAAGTGGTCAAATGGTGAGGCTGTTGGCAGTAAAGCGATTATGATCCAAACTTTTTGTAACCCGAAAAATATACTTGCAAATCAGTCTCAACACGAATATATGTATACCATGTATTCGTCCAGCATAAGTCACTGGTGCTTGTGCTCATTTGATAGTAGTTAAAATAGCTGTGTATACAGATACAGTTGAGATAGCTATGTGTATGTATACAAATATTCACATCAGTTACAAACCGCTATCGAATCTTTTGGAATGTTTAATAAATTGCTGGGCAGCCAGAAATATGTCTGCATTGTCTTTATTTGACAGGGTACAGTCTCCGTAACATAGTTGATCCACGTGGGTTATAATACGTTTTGACAATTTATTTTGAAGTTCGGCCCTGGCTTGAGAATATAAATTGCATTCAAAGAAAAAATGATGTGCATCTTCTCCAGCGCCGCCACATGCATATTCAGGAGAACTGGAGATATAATTAGCGAACACATCTGATTTTAGTTCACTGCATTCACTTCGTATTCTGGCGTGAATTATACTGTATTTTCTTTTACCTACATTAAGGTATTTCGGAGGCAGATTATTATATTAGGGGATGTTTTTAAAAGATTCCAGCGATGGGCAATTTTTTATTTCGTCGTCTCGGTTATTCCTGTCAGCAATGCTTCTGGATAAAAAGACTTTTTGAACAATTCAGTTGGTAGAGCTATGAGAATAAAGTTCGAGGCACTGTGTAAGTTACGACTGGACAGTTCGTTGAAGCGAGAGGGCAATAGTTCAGACAGGTATCCAGGGGATTGACCGTTAACAATTGTGTAGAACGGAACCATTCTTTGGGTGTAACGTCTCTCACCAAGTGGATTCAATCCTACTTCCAATAGGAGGCGTTCTTTTCGAACAGACCTTGTTAGTCCCGATACTATGCGCGCTGCATCGCAGTGCAACTCATCGATACGTTTAAGCTGGTACTGGGATGCTCCACCCCAAACGGGGCTAGCATACTCCAATATGGGCAGGATAAATGCGACATACATTTTCTCTAAAGTCTTCCTGTTGAAGATAAATTTTAATTTTCTTAGTTGTGATAATCTAGAACCAACACGAGAACATATTGAATTGACATGACGATCCCAAGACAGGTCAGATTGTAGTGCCAAGCCTAAATGTTTGTGTTCACTTGTTGTAGGAAGAATTGAGTCTACGAATTTTATTGATGGAAGGGCTGAGCTCCTACTTATTGAGAATAGCATTATTTGTGTATTTTACGAATTAAAATTTACTAACCACTGTTGAGCCCACCCGTTTATTTTTTCAATGTCGCTGTTTTGTATAGATGTGACATCTGAGGCAGAATTCCCACAGCTCGTAAGACATGTATCATCCGCGAAAAGCCTTGTAATCGACGCAACGGTTTCTGCGATATCATTAATATACACTAGAAACAGAAAAGGTCCAAGGACCGAACCTTGGGGAACGCCTGCTGCAACATCAATATAGTCAGACTGGCATCTGTCGACAAGGACACGTTGTTCCCTATTTGATAGATAACTGTTCAATCATCTAAGAAGGGTATCGGTGATTCCATATTCCTGAAGTTTAAAGATCAAGCCTTTTCTGCCACACCCTATCAAAGGCTTTTGAAATGTCACAAAACCCCGTCCGACTGTAGTTTATAGAATAGTTGGTGTTCATCGAAGTGCGCGAATAAGTTGTTAAAAATTATTCTTTCCATTATTTTTACCACACAGCAGAGCAACGAAATTGACATATAATTGTTACAGTCGCTGCGGTCTCCTTTTTTTAAATAGAGGGATTAAGTCCACGCGCTTCCATTCTTGTGGATAGATGCCGCACGATAGGGACTTACGGTACAGCATACTTAACGGTTTACACACTGTCTCTTTTGTTTCTTTCAACATTCTCTGACTTATTCCATCGTGACCAGTTGCCTTCTTTGTTGGGAGCGTACTGAGTATTTTAATAACATCTTCTTCAGTAATTATCACTTCAGTGAGCCACCCATTGCAACGACTTATTGGTGTTGGAAGGTTATGATTTCTGGCCTCTAGTCTGCTGTTTTTTGAAAATGACTCATTTAGTAATTCAGCCTTTTCTTTGTCAGTTTCAATTATTTTCGACCCAGTGTCAGTCACTTGACAGAGCGGGAGAATGCCGGTGCCACTGCCTTTGCTTGTGAACATTTTAACAATGTGTCGAAACTGTTTGGGGTCTCTGTCATAAGACCACGATTCGTCCAATTTATTGTAAAAGTTATTTTTTGCGAATTTTTTCATAGTGTTTACCTTGTTTCTATGTTCTTTGTATTTGTTCCAATGTGTCATTGTTTCAAATTTTAAAGCGTCGCGTCTTGCGCGGTCACAATGGCGTATTTCTCTTCTTAGATTATTGTGAAACCATGGTTTGCCTTTCTAACGTATTCACACCTACTAATCGGTCTCACGCTGTGACGGGCAATTCGACGCTGTGATGTTCTGTTCGGGCGCTGTGACATGTATTTTTGATGTGAAAAGTCATCGTTGCGACTGATTTTATCAATTTTCATTCAAATGGAGAGGTAAGAAACACAGCTTTTTACTTTATCAGTTAGACTGATATTTCCCAGTCCCAACCAGCTTACTTTCACATAGCAGATATTATCTCTCTTCGAATAATAGGGCTCACAAAATGCCTGGGTACAACTTCTGTGCATCGCCTCTCGACTCCAAATCACCTACCTAGATGACGCCCCATTGTTCTGACGCCAGGAAATGGCCCTCGTTGCCTAAAAAATATCCCTTCGATTTAAAAAAAACTTACCCCGACAGATCCCGGATGCAAAATAACCCCAACACAGCCCGTCAAAATGAACCACCCAGTTGTGGAAAGTGGCAACGGCGATGTGATGTGAATGGCAACAACGCTGTGATGTTCATCATTTCTTAACCCAAATGAAAATTTGTAAGTAAGGCCCTGTCACACTAGGGCGTGTCTCCCGACGTATTGGGAATGTTGGGGACCCGTCCATACACGTTGAAATAAGTTCTACGTGCGACGGGCATAAGTTCCAGTAACGCTGAAACACGGTGTATTTCCTCGACGTACTTGGGCACACGCCGACGTGTTCAGAAAGTTTTGTGCATGCACAAAATTTCTCGACGTGTGTCAACGTGTTGCTAACACGCCCGCTATGCGCTAAAAGTAAGTTGAAGTAAGTTACGCACAAGTTAGGCCCCCGTTAGGCTCAAGTTCAACACGCTCAGACATGTTCCCAGGCCGCAGAACGCTCAGAGAGCGTGTGTCTAACCTGTATCCGGCGAGTTCGGACCGGCTGAGGAACTTGTGTCTAACTTACATCTAACTTACGTTGATCTTATCTCTAACGTGTATCAACTTATGTAGAACGTACATAACGTTCACAGAACATTCTTCTGACGTACAACTTTAACTGCCTATATAAAAGATCCCCCCACATATGGAAATCAGTTGCGATTGAGATTCCAGAGTGTGCAGAGCTCAAGAAGATATCCTGATATAGAAGGATAACCTGATTTTCCTTGAAGAACTTGAAGTATCTGGAGATGTCAGATCCTGAGAATGTCCAGTACTACTTAGCTGCCCCCCAGCATCATGTAAACCTCGTCAAGTTGACATTGCACCATTATCGTGAAATGAAGAAGACGAACAGCAGAAGAAAACATGCCCAGAAGAGAAGACACTGGGTCAGAGGCTGGATTGCCAGGCGCCATAACTTTGGCCTCTATGACCAGTTGATGATCGAGCTGAGAAATGAAGACCAGGCCTCATTCAAGAATTTCATGCGCATGCCACCAGAAATGTTTGATGAGCGCAGGAAAGAGTTAGCCCAAGAATAACCAAGCAACACACCCCCTTCAGAGAGCCACTGCCAGCAGGTATGAAGCTGGCCATCACGTTGCGACATCTGGCTTCCGGCAACAAGTATGCCTCCCTGAAATTTGGCTGGAGGGTTCCTCACAACACACAGTCCGTGCTGGTGAGAGAAGTTTGCCAAGCTATTGTGGATGAGTATGTAGATGAACTGATGGTATGTCCAAGTACCCCTGAAGTTTGGCGTGAAATTGCAGAGAAGTTCCGAGACAGATGGAACTTTCCACATGTCTGTGGAGCTCTGGATGGAAAACATGTGGCCTGCCGAGCACCTCCGAACAGTGGATCGCTGTATTACAACTACGTACGAGGGTTTCTATTCCATTGTCCTGCTGGCTCTTGTGGATGCAGACTACAAATTCATCTGGGCAGATATAGGGGGCCTAGGGTCGGCATCGGATGCGCAAATCTACAATGAAAGTGAACTAAAAAGGTGTGTGGAAGATGGAACAATTGGCTTCCCTGACCCAGAACCCCTCGCACATGATACCTAAGACATGCCTTACTTCTTTGTTGGTGATGATGCGTTTGCACTGAGAAAGACAATGATGAAGCCCTACAGTCTCCGAGGTGTCAGCAATGATGAAAGAATTTTTAACTACAGACTCACCAGGGCAAGAAGAGTTGTTGAAAACGCATTTGGAATCCTAGCGAACAGATTCCAATTGTTGCTGACCACCATGCAATACAAGCCAGAGACTGAGAAGCTCATTGTGAAGACATGCTTGATCCTTCACAACTTGATGCGAACCAGGTATCCAGGTCTGCAGAACCAGCAGCTTGACATACCAGAAGATGACATAGAAGAGTTTGTTCCAGGGGCCTGGCGTAGCAGTTGTAACCTGGAGGACACCAAGGTTGTTAGTGCACCCAACACTACATCAAAAGAAGGAAAGAAGCAGAGAAACCCTCTGAAACACTGGCTCAACTCACGTGTTGGAGCGGTGGCGTGGCAGAATAAGATGATTTAGTGTCCACAAGAAGCCATACTGTGTTATTTAAATGTATACATTTTAATTGTGGCAGAAAATGTAATAAAATGTTGACATTGCAATAAAGTTGGTATGTAAACGTTGTAATGAAGTCGTATATTGTAAAATATATCTTTAAAAAAAAACCCTTCTGTAATACATAGTAAGAATAAGAAAATATTGTTCTTACCATACAATACACGTGTTATTATTCGGTTCAAAACTCTATTATTATATTTCTTTTTTTTTCATAAATTAATCAAAAAATGATGAAACAAATATGAAAAGATAATAAATTTAATAATAGTAACGTGTTGACGTGGAAGAAAAAATACGTGTATTGTGCAGTAAGATGAATAAAATACTGTTCGTACAAGACAATAGGGGAGCCTATTTTTATTTCTTTTTAAAATTTTTTCACACTATTATTATTTACATCTTGTTTTCAAATGTCTTTCATTATAGTTCTTTTACACTTTTTTCTTCATTTTTTAGTTTTATAAACAACTCTTTATTTTTCTCAGAAAGAAAAATAACAATATTCCACTATCTCTGTGTTAGAGTCTATGATTCCACTTCTTCTCTCCGGGTCCTGGTGGGGTGTCCAACTGCTTGTTGGTTGCCGCTGGTGTGCTGGCCTTTTCGCCAAGTAGAGAAGAGTCCATGGGGAATATATCTGACAAGCCACCTGTTGAAATTCCTGAAAGTCCTGAGATTGACAAGTTCAAAAGTCCCTGACCACAATCCTCGTTTGTAGCGACTGCTGCTGGACTGGTGGTGCGTTGGCCAAGATCGATAACATGGTGGGCCGTGCTGATAACAGATGATACTCCAGGACAAATGCTGGCCTGTGACTGCCTCTCGGACCCAGGTACTGCTGCAGGGGGGTGTCGGTTGACTGTCGGCTGATATCTAAGCGGCTGCGTGGACTGTGTTGACTCTTGTGGCTGCTGCAGGGACTGCTGCTGGAACGCCGGTAAGAGGGGTTCTTCAAAGTAATTCTGAACATAGTCAGATGACTGTGACTGCCAAACAGAAGCTGCAGGGGCACGATGCCGCCACATGTGGGGAGGAGGCTGATAAAGTTCACTCTTGCTACTAGTGAGGGAGTAGGTAGTAGGCGGAAGAGCGGATTTGCATCGAGCAGGATTGACAACTGCAGACATTGCAGGCAAGTCTTCATCACCACTGTCTTCCTCCAATAGGTCAATTAGCACCTTGTTAATCTGAGATCTTGCTTTCTTGAATTTGTCCTTTGACATAGAAATCAAACTGTCCCTGACATAACTGGCGAAAGCAGTAGTTTTTTTCTTCGGCTGTGACAAGCCCCTGAGTATCTCACCAGACTTCTCTACCTGCTCCTGGAGACTAACAAGCAACACATCATCATCTTCTGCCTTGCCTCTCTTCTTCCCTGTCTGCCTGAAGGAGGAGGAGGTGGATGCCGACTGGTCTTCCATGGATGGTACTGCCATCTCTGAAGCCACTAAGTTATCATCAACAGGAAGCTCCACCCTAATAGGCTGCACAGGCTCGGACTGATGTCGCACAACCCCCTTCAGAAACTCGAACGACTTCTTAATCCACTGGTCACGTTCTGTTAGCTCAGGCAAGCCTGCCCCTGACTTCTTCTTGTCCAAACGAGTGTGTGCATCACGCAGCGACTTGAACCAGCCTTTCAGAGGTGTTCGACAGTCTTCTCCAGTTTGGAGGCCTGGTCTTCCCATAGATTTGACTTCATGTCAGTGCGTCGGTAGTTGGTCAACTTGGTGTCCCACAAGATGACGTTCTCCTGTAGGAACTCACACATGGCCTTCTCTTGTTCAGCGTTCAGGGTAAACTCGGTTTTCTTGGCCCTCTTCTTCTGCTGCTGTTGACTTGGTGGTCGGCTGGGTGATTGGCTGGTGGCTGCGGAGGCACCAGAGGCTGCAGAGGAGGACCGTGAGGACTGTCTGTCAAGGCTGGCTTCCTGGCTGGCTTCAGGATGCATCACAACTTCAGGATTCTCAGGGGTCTCTTCAGGTGGCGGCGTCTTCTGCCGGCACCGACCACGCCTTCCATCTGCAGGCTTTCTTACACCTCTCGCTCTCGGCATGACGAAGATTATATACTAGTATTATAATAATAATATACTTCTTGAAATGATGTTCGTGGAGATGTGATCTCTCGGACTGCTGAACGTGTTGTGCTTGCTACGTTCTGCTTCACGCTCTTTAATACAGAAGTCACGTGCACGCTACTAGCGTGCTGCACACTCTACGCACTCGTTATGCACACGCTACAAGAACGCTCCAGACAAGTTCGACGCGATTTGCACACGCCATACAAACGCTGACAGTTGTGTAATACGCTGAGATATCTTGCACACGTTCCGTACACGCTATGCACACGTTCCCAATACGCTCACTTGAGTTCAACTTTTAGGGTACACGTTGCAACACGCTGACCAATACGCTATGAATAAGTTATGAGTAAGTTATGCACACGACTCCAACACGTCCAAGAAATGAGCGTGTATGTATTTTCAGGAACGTTTCGCGACGTGTTTACCACTTTTCATACGCTGGTGAAGACGCTGTAATGTGACAGGGCCTTAATAATTTTAAAGGTTTTTTAATCATCATTATACGTTTTTTTAGTTGGTTCGTTCATATGTATCATCAAGCCAGAAAATAAGCAGACTGTCATCTGCAAAATGAGGTCCCCAGAGGGTATTTTTAGTGATGCTACCCTGCACAGCAGGGTAGCATCACTGAATTTACCCTCTGTGAACCTCAGTCTGAATCAGAGTCTCAAAACTAAACAGAAAGAGGTACACAGAGAATAAATTGGCCCACTGTATGGGATAACATCATCAAATTCACCCTCTGGGGATCTCATTCTGCAAATGTCAGACTGCTTATTTTCAGGCCTCTGTATCATCTACGTTGTTTTGCAAGGGCGTAGAAACCCGAACGCAAAAACGCAGTTGCGTACACATATGCACGCCACTTCGAAGGGGGGGGGGGGGGGGGGCACCCGAATTAATAAATATTCGGTCGGTACAATTTGGGTGCCGAAGGACTCGCGTAGATGATGATCTTGTAAAAGTAATAGTAACTTCCAATATAATCGAATAAAAGGTTTCGACATATCGTTCAGTCTGATTGAAGTGATGATTGGGAATTAATAATGCCTTGGTGGCATTTCATAATTTCACACAATAATTAACTAATTAACAAAAATCACTCCACCAACTGTAGCTCTGAGCTCCTCCACACCGCTAACAGGCGGTGTATACGCAATTGTCGTAATATCATTTCCGATGTTATCTACCCAGGAGGATTTAGAGCAGGGAAAATTGAAAAAACATATTACGACATAAGATACAACTTACCAAAAAATCACTCTTGCTCCCCTTCCTAATCAACACTAGCAGCGGTTATACACTATTGCTGCAATACAATTTCGGATGCTATGTATACCGCGAGATTTATTGCACTGATAATTATATTTCGACATAAGGTACAATTACTCACCAAAAATCACTTTTGCTCTCCATCCCCACTACCCCACACAAACAAGAGAAACGCTCTATTGCCGTAATATAATTTCCGATTGTATATCCGACGGGATATAGGCCTATAGCATTAGAATGACATGAGGTAAAAATACCTACCGAAAGAATACATCCCCCACAAACACACACACATACAACCATTAAAAGGAGTTGTATTCGATTTTAAACTGGTTTTGAAATAATTTAGATAAATTCTGTAAACTTCAACCAATATCGACATTACGTCCAGTGACGTCGTAATTTTTCGAACTGACATGCCGTCCATCTCATTTACGCCATTACACATTTCTAACGTTCCGTCATGTCATCGGCCGTTCAGGCAAATCAAGACGAATTGTTTTTCTTCAAGCCTTCTTCGAACACACATAATCTTATTTGAACAAAGCGTCTTGGAATGAAATTATGTGGGTCCGAAAAAGCTTTGTAAAAAACCCTATTGCGCTCAAAATCGCTCTCGAGGCATAAAGTTTTCTCTAAATTCCTCCGCGGAAAGCCCGTACCCACATCCACGAGACAGGGAGCAATCTCACCAGTTTTGAATCGCAATTAGCGACACAAAATACCTGCGCTGCAAATCAACTCCCCATATTGATTAGCAAAATAGTGATGCACTTTATCCCTTTCCCATCACAACTTTTGGGGGAAAATATACCAAATTTCAGATTTGGGAAAAAATCTTCAGTATGACTCAATGAAAAGCATGCCAATATGCATATCACTGGAACCGGCTCGATGAGCCAGTTCCAGTGACATCCATATTGGTGTGGTTTCATCAATAAACACAACTCTCGGTCAGGTTCATTGTGACCTTTCCTTTTTGCGTCTTCACATCAGTCCATGGGCCGCTAAGCCAGAAGGGGGGGGGGGGGGGGGGGGGGGTGGGGGGTTCAGTCTCTACTCTATTTTTTGCAAAGCATAGGGTAACGGATTGCTAAGTACCGGTATACTTCAAATTAATGAATTTAAATTGACAAAATTCTCCAGTCCATACTAGTTTGAATAAACAGAATAGCTTACTTTATCAAACCCACCTGAGAGGTAGATCCATCTGAGGGCAGGTTGTGTCTGATAACCATTTGAACGCAGAGGCTAAGCCAGAATTCTTAGTTAAGGGGGGGGGGGGGGGCTGAGTAGAAATTGTGGGGGGGGGGGGGGGGGGCATGTCATGCCTACGGCGTGACAGCACGTACCGTAGAAGGTGGTTTCTGGTGCCACCCTGGCCTGAAACGTGCTAAAAATGCAGGAGAAAATATGCATTCTTTTACGCTGAAGTAAGATATAAATTCATGTCTGGATGATCTTTGGGCGCGTCATCGACAAGACGAGTCGCAGTTCTATGTTTTTTAATCATAACACTTCCGACCTCCGATAAGCTTCTTTGGACTCATCAGACTGAGTGGTAGCTGGTTTACTTGATAGTATACCATTGCAATGTCAAAAATTATGGGGTCCATGTTATCACGTTAGACCAGGTGGACTGGGTGGTACCCAAGGGGGAAGTAGGGGCAGCCCCCTCCCCAAAGCTCAGGAACTTCTGGCCGCCTGGTATACGACTCTTGCCCTCCCTCTGCCCAGTGGTTCAAATACTTTCTGCGGAACATTTCCTTCTTCATAATGACGTAAATTGCAACTTAGGAGCTTGAACATTCAACTTTCCTCCCCCGAAGCCATCCGAACTCCCACCAATGAGAGATAACCCCCTCTCTTTTTCGGGCGTTTAGAAGGGGGTGGGCAGTGGGGCTCCTTCACAATGACGGACGTCGAATGGGGATAACACGAGAGGGCCCCTCTCGTGCTGTCCCCTTTGACGTGTTTTAATGAGCCCCCCCCCCCCCCCCCAATGGGTCAGCGGCCCCTGCACATCTCCAGCAAGTCCAACAAACGGAAAATCGTCAAATGCGAAAAGGCCTGACTCGTAGCCAATCGGAACAGTGGATTTGTGAGCGAAAACATGTGTGTTACCAATGACAAAACAAAGTAGATGATACCGACCAACGAACCAACTAATGAAACTGAAGGTAAACGTATAATGACGTTTAAAAAAAAACCCTTTACTTACAAATTTTCATTTGGGTTAAAATATGATGAACACCACAGCGTGGTTGCCATTAACATCACCCCTCCGTTGCCACTTTCCACAACTGGGTGGTTCGATTTGACGGGCTATGTTGGGGTTATTCTGCATCCGGGATCTGTCGGGGTAAGTTTTTTAAATCGAAGGGATATTTTTTAGGCTACGAGGGCCATTTCAGGGCGTCAGAACAATGGGGCGTCACCTAGGTAGGTGATTTTGAGTCGAGTGACGATGCACAGAAATTGTACCCAGGCATTTTGTGAGCCCTATTATTCGAAGAGAGATAATATTTGCTGCGTGAAATTAAGCTGGTTGGGATTGGGAAACATCTGTCTAACTGATAAAGTAAAAGGCTGTGTTTCTTATCTGAAAATTGATAAAATGAGCCGCAGCGATGACTTTTCACATCAAAAAACACGTCACAGCGCCCGAACAGAACATCACAGCGTCGAATTACACGTCACAGCGTGAGACCGATTAGTTGGTGTGGTATTGTTATTCTATGCTGTAGTATGCATTGTTCGGCGATCTGCAAATAAGTGTTAGTAAATTTTTTTACGGATTCATTGATGTCCCCAGGAATGTTGATGAGTGTTTCCCAATCAGTTTCACCGACTGTAGTGTTCATTTTATGATAGTTAGCCGTTGTGTAATTCCACACAGTTCGTCTTTTAACAATTTGGTCAATTCAAGCTTGATAAAAACTGCTTTGTGGTCGGAATGTCCAAAGTCCATTGTTCCGGTGTAACAGGAATGGAAGTCCGTAGGACAATTAGTCCCTCTGGACTATTATTCCGCGGAATTATAGTCCTAGGTCTAACATTTCTAGGAATAGTAGTCCGCCGGACAGGGAATTTTGTCATATTATGGTCCTCGTAAGACGAACTGCATGCGCTGCCATTTTTTTCTCCCCCACATAATCGATGGCAACAATTCGAAAAAACAGGGATCTGGGTGTTATGGTCGGGCCAATGTTTGGGCCGTTCCGGCACCCCTATTATTTGCAGATATTTTAGAGTGAGCTTGACTCTTATTGATATGTGTTGATTTTAAGTTGTAAAAGGAGCCAACTGTTGATCTGAACTGTTATAAATTAATCCCTACGCGCTGACTGTGAATAATAGTATGCTTTTTACTAATATGACTGTTCGCCCCAATTTACAAAGAACATCACACAAACTTTTCTTCTGTCGACACGTTAGTTATCTCAGCCTTGCATTTGACCAAATTGCATGAAACACTAAGTGTACGGATTGTATACATACATGTATGTATGCGCAACGAAAGCATGCACTCGGTGGCAACTGGATGTGCCAGCCTGTTAGGTGCAGGGGTATCTGTAATATGGTGTTTATATGAGGGTTATTTGATGAAAAAAAAGAAAAATAATTCTTTTCATATCTTTCGTGTGGTTGTGATTATGGTAACTGGCCGTGACTGTCATCTGTACAGTTGTATGCCCTCACAGGGAGCGTCGGTGTTAAACTTGCTGATCATCACGCAAGATTCAACAACGTGGTCAGTTGGCCGAAACATTGCTCTCATATCTTTAATCACATATACATGTATTTATATACGAACTGTTATTAGATGAGCATAGTAATGCATACTCACCACTTTGAGTAGATCAACTTAATAATACGGGGCTAAGACAGCAGGCACCATTTCCCGCCTCGTGTTTCACATTCAGTCAAAAGCAAATAACATTTTGTTTACATAAATCTGCTTTTGTTAAAGTTTATCAGAGAGTGCCTGTTGGCACTCACCCATAATTTGCAACAAAACAGATCTTGAACAACAAATTTAGACAATCAAACATCATCTAGCCCCTACCAGTTGAATGAATATCACAGTAATCACGATCACCCTCCAGGTACCAGAGCAAAAGCCAACATTTTTCTGGCTCATGTTTCATATTCAGTCAAAAAACAAATAATATTTTATTTAAACAAATTTTGAATAAAAATTCAGAGGAAAAACTAACATTTTCTTGGCTCATGTTTTCATATTCATTCAAACGCAAGCAATATTTTGTTTATATCGATTTGTCCTGTTAAAAATTGTCGGAAAGCGCTTGTTGGCACGCTCCAACAATTTGTAACAAAACAGATCTTGAACAACAAATTCTGACCAAAAAAAATCATCAAGCCCTCAACCAGTTAATTATCACAGTAGGCATCATCACGCGCCAGGTACCAGAGTAAAAGCCAACGTTTTTCTGATTCATGTTTCATTTTCAATAAAAAGCAAATAATATTTTTTTATATCAATTTGTGCTAATAAAAGTCACTGTAGAGTGTCTGTTGGCACCCCCAATAACTTGTAACAAAACAAATTTTGAATAACATGTTCAGAGCAAAACCTAACATTTTCTTGGCTCATGTTTCATATTCCTTTTGTAACAAAAGAATTTTGAATAACATATTCAGAGCAAAGGCCATTTCCTTGCTCATGTGTCGTATTCATCCAAACGTAAATAAAATTTTGTTTATATAAATTTGTCTTGTTAAAAATTATTGGAGAGGGCCTGTTGGCACTCTTCACCAATTCTTAACAAAACAAATTTTGAATAACAAGTTCAGACCGCCAAAAGTAATCTAGCCCTCAACCATTTTATTTTCACAGTAAGCATGATCACCCGCGGGGCCTCACTTATCTTTGTTTCGACTTTGTTCATGATAGAGTTCTGACGAAGGCGTACCGTGTCGTGTTATAGTTAATGATTCAGTTACGAAGATCCGATCACTGTCGTTTCTTAAGTTCTTCTTCGCACTCATCACAAGAGATGAACTTCTGTAGCTCACGGACCTGCAGACGAGGATCACCCTGATTGGGGTTGGGGTCACATGTGAAGCTCCCTGGGCACAATCAGGTTTTGGTTTTCCTAGAGGGTGTGCGCGACTGATATCATGCTCACTAAAGTCTAATTTCAACTTCTGATTGCAAATATAATGCCCCAGCTCTTCTCTCATAAATTCCAGAAGGTTTCTAAGCAGTACGAACCAACGTCAACCACTATTTTACTTTGGGGCCAAATCCCGTGTAACTCAAATTTATCAATGTAGGTTACGTTTAAAATGCAGTGGTATCAAAGTCCACTTATACAAAAACTACCTCACGGCATCAGTTTATTTCTAAATGAAACAAAATACTGCATTTTGATTGGCTGAGAGGCACGGTGTAACTTGCAATCCACAGTGGCCTTATTTTACACCGTGTTTAACCACGGTGTAAAAACAAGAATATACAAGAGTAAGCTATATGGCTAAAAAAAGTACCCATTTTTAATTATTAATTTATACCTTCTGCTCGGTTATGTTAGAACAAAAATAAAAATACAGGAAATTTAATATTTATGTGCAATAAAATATTACAGATATGAATGTCATTGGAACTGGCTCATTGAGCCAGTTCCAATGACATCCATATTTGTCTGGTTTTATTTAAGAAACTTGCAAAGTACAAATTTTCTGTCAGTTTTTGCCCACAATGTAGGTTAAAGTATTAAGTACACCAAAATTCTTGGAAATAAATCCGTTATCATTGTGTTTTCCAGGGTGTATGGGAATTTACACCGATTTGGGAACTCATACACCCTTCGACTTCGCCTCAGGGTGTATGAGTTCCCAATCCGGTGTAAATTCCCCGCTTATCCACATGGGGGCACGATGACGTCGTGTACTAAGGCGTACTGCACGTCGATGGTGCGAAAAAATCTAACCCTGCCTGTGCTGCAGTGCGGTGTTGCGATGTTGGGGAGCTGGCAGCTGCTCGTCGTTGCTAGGTGGTTCTCACCGGGGACTCCGGCTTCCTCCACCCATAAAACTGTCACCGACACGATATGACCTTGGCTGTTAAAGTGTCGTTAAACCTTAATAAATAAATAAATAAATAAATAAATAAATAAATAAATAAAATTCGTAGCCTTTAGTGCTGTCGAATGAAATCGTATTTAACCCTTTCTACCCCGGTGCATTTGATCAAATCGCCACAGACTGTAGCCAGCAGTGAAATGAGCGAATCCATTCTGCACCTATAGGGAGATTCAGTACAAATGTAATCCGACATCTCTATTGATCTGTGAAATAAAATTGTTGTTGATCCTCATCACCAATTTATAATTATTGTTAATTATTTTGCTTTTGTTTTCCTCAATATTTATTTATTTATTTATTGTTGTTTACCGACACTTTCGACAGCCAGGGTCCCCTCATATCGGACAGTTGTACGGGTGGGGGAAGCCGGAGTCCCCAGAGAGAACCACTGAGCAGCGGCGAGCAACTTTCATATTCAATACATACTAACTCCACATAAGCGGGGTAAGCATTGGTTGAAGACAAGTGTACCATCGACGAGGAATACGCCTTTGTACACAGCGCCTCCACGTGGACAATCGGGATTAAGTGCTTGCCCAAAGGCACAACGCAGATATCCCTGGTGTGGATCTAACCAAGCACCTTTCGGTTTGAAGTTCACTGTCGTCACCACTGAGTCACCGCGCTCCCTGAGTTTCCCTCAATAAACTGCGCATAGCAATTTAGCAGTTAAATTCATTTTTATAAACAGATTTTAGTCTTAATAACTCTCAATTTCAGCAATTACTGTGCAAGGACAAAGCCGTGAACGTAACAGAGCCGTTTATGAAAGATTACCATGGCGTACCGTCTATTATCCCAAAATACCAATGATCCTTTTAATACCAATCCCTGGATCTGTCACTGCTTAGTAAATACGAGGCCGGGTGGGGGGGGGGGGGGGGGGGGGGGTGTAGTGTCCCCATAATAACTTTTTTTCAGTAGTCGGGTAATTTTCGTTTAAATAGGAGTCTCAAATGTAAATTCTACATGTCCTTTCTTGTGATACTACACTGCAAAAAATATAGGTTCTCTTTAGAACCAAAACTGGTTCTAATCTTGTCTCTGAGATGGAACCAGTTCTGTTTAAACAGTATTTATTTCAAATCAAATAAATTTACCAAGATTAGCATTCAATTTTAACAGAATATTACATGAACTGAAGTCGATTCAGCAGTGAACTTGGAGCTTATTCAACGCAGTCGCCAAACATTTTGAAACAAAGGAGATATGAACATTTGTCACATCGAACCAGTTTTGGTTCTGTATAGAACCAAAACTGGTTCGATATGCCGACTGTTCATATCTCCTTTGCTGAATAATGATTTGAGACAACCTCGTACGAGGTCTAAACTTACGGCTGAAACCCCCTCAATTTATGTTTAATTCTGTTAATATTTGATGTTAATCTTTATAAATTTATTTGATTAGAAATAAATACTGTTTAAACAGAACTGGTTCCATCTCAGGGACAAGATTAGAACCAGTTTTGGTTCTAAAGAGAACCTATATTTTTTGCAGTGTAGACTAATGTCACACATACAGGTCTGTCATACAAATGAATTTTCAATAAGGCCCCACAAAGTATATCCTCTGTTTCTCAGGCCATTTTTTAAAATAAAATTGCATGTAGGCGGGAGGTTTTTTATTTTATTTTTTATTTTGTATTTATTTCTTTGCCATCAAATGTTCATGTTCTTTATTTGTTTTATGTTTTAGGCCTCATAATCTGGAGTATAGCATGAGTGATGGTGGATTTCGTCCCTTTAGTACAAGAAGGCTTTGTAATGCTAAAGCATTGCAAAGCCTTGTTGCACCCAAAGGACAGATTTATCAGTTTTATTAACTTGGGAAAAATATCAGACATAAACCATTTAATTTATATTTTTCAAGTTTGCATTGGTTATAAAAAGAGGGTATGCGGCAGCCAAAATGACCATGCGGGAGGACCTGAGAAACAGATTTTTAACTTTTTTAGGCCTAACTAATCAGGTTTTTGGTGCCAAAGCGGTAGAAATTTGGTTGCCGGATATGAAATCTGTCGAAACATTTTACGGGTCTGTCGGAAGATTTTGACAATGTACCCCCACCGGTGAAACGATATCAGCGTCCCTGGGAACCAATTTAGCATCTGGTGCAAAGGATGGGGAATTTATCTGTTTTAAATATCATAACTTCCCGTTGTGAATCACGTTGTGAATCACTTTGGCTCTTTGAATGGCATGCATAATCACAGTAAGGGTGCATTTAAAATGCATTGAACAACAGTTATCCATATTTTATTTATGTGTGACAGAAGCGATCTCCCGACGCCCCCAGTAGTAAAGGTTCATGAAAGTAATTTTTTCTGATTGATAATATTCTATTTCCAAACAAAGAAGATGAAAAATACAGAAAAAACAAAGATTACACAATATTAACAAAGGTTGCGAATTGGAAATGGATCTAGCAGAAAGCCGATGCTCATGTAAGCTGTCTTCACCTTTAGAATTAAACGTTGGGGTGCGGACGACCGAAGATCACTTTTGAGAAGTGAGGTTGCATTTTGTAATAACAGAGTTTTATGTTTCTGGATGTTGCATGTTGTAATAGGAGGTAGAGGCAACTATCGGGCTCCTATGGAATGGACTGGATGGGGCAGGGTTCGACCCCGGTCAGGGTTAACTGCGTTTTGCGCCTGGGAAAGGCTTTCATCCCGATTGCCCATTTAGAAGCACGCTATCAGCGTCCCTGGGTACAAATTCACCATCCGGTGCAATGAATGGAGACTTGATCTGTTTTAAATCTCACAACTTCATGTTGTGAATCACTTTAGCTCTTTGAATGACATGGATAAATCAAAATAAGGATGAATTTAAAATGCATTGAGCAACAATTATCCATCTTTTATTAATGTATGACACAGGCGATCTCTCCACGCTTCCAATAGAAACCAGATTTATGAAAGTCTTTTTGTACACACATCGCTACCTGGGTACCAAACCTCAATATTGCTTTAAATTACTCCATACCAATGAAACCTTCATTGCCATTATCACCAGAGATTGTGGAACGATTTTGCAAGTGGAGGTGCAGAGTTCAGTTGTTTTGTATGTGTGTGTTGTGGAGGAAACGGTGAGCGTGGGTATACATGCATAGTGAGATTCTTTTTTTAAAAAAATCGTTCACATGAATTAACGTGTAAGTGAATGTTTAAACCAAATGTGTACACCGTTGCTACGTTATTAGTGTACAGTTGTTTTAAACATTTCTCTCGCGAGCGCGGTAACTCAGTGGTTACGACATTGGACTTCAAACTGAAAGCTCCACGGTTCGTTTCCCGCCAGGGGTAACTGCGATGTATCCTTGGATTGGGCATTTCATCTCGACTGCCCACGTGGGAGGTCGTTGGCGCTGTGTGCTAAGGCTACTAACTTGCATTCAACCAATGCTAACTCTACTTGTGTCCGGGTATTCCCCCACGCTGTCGAAAATGTCATTAAAACCCAATAGAAAAAATAAACATTTCACTCACACGTTAATTTAAGAGGAGAATTTCATCCAGTGTAAGGCCAAGCAAAGCGAAATCGAGAGTATGAGCTGAAAGTAAATGGAACACAACCACCAACATATATCGTCCCTTGAGTGAAACAAGATGCTTTAGCATTGCAGACGGCACCTTGTTCCTCCCAAGGTGCGATATATGGTTATAGAAGTTGGTCATAAGCTATGTTTTGAGGCAAAAAATTAAAATCTTTAGATTATCAAGAACGTATTTTTACAAGTATGATCTGCTGGTAGTGTAAGATCAAGATACAAACAGAGATGTTATGCCATCATTAAGAGAGAGAGAGAGAGAGAGAGAGAGAGAGAGAGAGAGAGAGAGAGAGAGAGAGAGAGAGAGAGAGAGTAGCTCCAGGGGTGTAACCATGACTTTTAGGGGTTTAAGGGTGGGCAATAATTGGGGTTTTATGGGCCATCGATGTCCGAAGGTCACCAGCGACTTCTGGAGAAAAACTTGGGGAAAGCGCACAAGGGAGTTCACTCCCATTGGTGAGGGCCCGGGCGATCACCCTCTGGAAATGTTTTAAAATTTCAAGCCCATAGGAGTTAATTTGTGGTCCCATTGCTCTTTACGGAAATTTAAATAAGAAATTTTTTGTTGATTGAAATAAAATCCCGCTGTGTGCTGCAATAGTACTAGGGGACCTTAACCCATGTTTACCTAGCACAAACGTGGATCCAAAGGTCGTAATAATACGTGGACGCGCCACACTAAAAAGGATATTACTGCCTTTAGGTCCAAGTTTGCTTACTAATCTTTACCATGAGTGGTCTTTTTGAAACTGGGGGTGGGGGGGGGGGGGGTCACACCGTCCCGCTTATCTCCCCAGGCTACATTCGTGAATCCATAGAGTACAGACGGAAATGAACATGTTCTGTCGGTAATACATTTTCGAAGTGGGATCTTAAACCTCGACGAAAAATCGTGAGTATATTTTCATTTATTTCTTGAATTCTGTAAAAAACTCAAGCTCCAGGCCTATCTAATCGGTTCAGTCACACATTTAGCTATATTGCAGTCGTATTTTTGTTTCCAAGACGCCTGTTGTTCTCCCAGAAATTTAATTAGAACACCTTATTTTTGTGCAAAAAAATAAAATGAGATGTGATCAAAAGCCATATCCCGAACGAAGCTAGCTTACATTTCACGACAAAGACACGTGTTGGATGCTTTATTATCGGACAATAATACATAGAGATTGCGCCATATCGCTTGTTATTTTTTGATATGAGGCTGGGTTTTCAAAGTATTGTGCGCGAATGAAATTGAACGGCTCGTTGACGCGATTAAAAGGCTGATATTTATTTTGGCCAGAAGATTGAAGGGCTAATAATCTTTCTATTGCGGCAGGCTAATTTGCAAATACTCGTTCTCAAAGTAATGTAATCTGTACTATACCGGTCAGAACTTGGATTTAGATATGTGTCTTTCATAAAAAAGCTTCATTTTTGGTAGTCCAACCCCTCCCGCCAGGGTAGCATATCAATATAACCCGTCCGAAATGCTTCTGATGTAAGGCGTTTTGTGTGCGATGCAATTTCGTTTGTTGCCTTGTCCTACAGCACGCATTGTTCTCATGCCGCCCACTCCCTCCCTCCCTCCCGCCCTATCATCGACGTACCCTCTGGCGCTCGAAGTGCCATAATGAATCGAACCAGAATGAAAAGTCAGTAGAACTGGAAAACATGCATTGTCATAACCTCTTTGCATATAGCAACTGAACTGATACCCAATTTTTATATTTCAGACGAACGACTCAATGGAAAAAGGGGCGATGACATACCTGATACTCCACAGTTTTGGTGCCAGCAGTGTGATTACAGACACAAAAGTTCGTTGACCCGACATTTCAAAGTCCCACAACAAGGCCAGAGAAAGCGAAGAGATAGCCTCGAGGTGTGTTGCCCAGAAAACACTCGACCGGCCTGCCTACATGTGTGCAAGTTGTGGGAAAGGGTTCAAGACCTGGAGGGGTGGGGGTATTCTTCATGAGAAGTCAGTTCATTGAAAGAACTTTCAAGTACACGTGTGAATTATGGCAAAAATG
The DNA here is from genome assembly GCA_031216915.1 of Pictodentalium vernedei. NCBI lineage: Eukaryota > Metazoa > Mollusca > Scaphopoda > Dentaliida > Dentaliidae > Pictodentalium > Pictodentalium vernedei. The sequence continues at coordinate 558,170,642 of CM062295.1, read as the reverse complement.
TTTCATTACAGAGAGCACTTGGCAGGTCATATCTATCGGTGATCAATGTGCAAAATGTTTTTGAGAAAACATGAGGTGATCACAACCAGACTTAAGAAACTTTCAAGTTTCTAGACAAAGTATATGGACTCACGTTGCCTGTTATATAAATATTCAACACAGTTTTCTGGACAAAGTATATGAACTCACGTTGCCTGTTATATCCATATTCAGCATCATTTTCATTTTAATTGATGCAATTAACAGGTCAAACCTGTAGTGAGGGTATGGTGAATGTTTTTTTTTGTGTTTGAGAGGTATATTCGATTAACAGGGTTATTCATGTAAAAGATTCCCCGTTAAGTGGGCTCCAATCCAGTCAGCTTTTACTGTACCATAATACCCTGGTGCCACCATGGTATATTATCGTACAGTTTGGTGAACCAAGCTCGTACCATGGTATACCATGTTAGACCGTGGTACAACCACGGTATAATATAATTGATTAATGGTACAACTGTAGTATACCATGGTATACATTTGGTCAGCCATAGTATACCGTGGTATAACCATCGGTTACCTTGGTATACTGTGAATCAACCACGGTATAACCATGGCATACCATGGTACAACTATGGGATACCATAGTATACCATAGTTTTACCATGGTATACCATGGCACTTTTTAAAAAGGGTTGTGTTAATCTTTTTCATTGGGAGTTCTCTCCAATCAATCGGGTATCTTACATCTAGGGCGACTTATATTGTTTGCATATACTCAACGTATAATTCATAATATCATAACATGGAGGCTTAAATCTGTCTAATCAACTTTCATTGTAAGATACATGGGCTAAATTATACAACTGGTGGTTATTTCTCGGAATTCGCACGATGTACAGCTAAATCAGCCACAAGATTGTGTAACGCCAACACTGGTGCAATGGAAAAATCAACGACGACATTAGCTACTGCGCAGATGAGCAGGTGGACAAAATAAGAAGACACATTTGAATCACATCAATCACTTTTTCCATACTTCTTGACATGGTAATGTCTGGACGATCTGTGTCGAAACACTTTCCCACAGTTTCTGAAGCCATTTTCAAACCGATTTTCACACAATGAATTGTGTACACGCATAGAGGAGCACAAAATCTAAAAATGCACCAAAAGCGGAAATTTAGATTTAACCTTTCTTTCACGAGAATTGGCAAAAAACTGCCAAAATGAGGGTTTATCGTCACTTTTTCAAAACGCGTCTTTTTAACCATTCATCATTGTTCGACCTAACTGTGACACAGCAATTGATATACGAGGGAAATTAGACAATGCATTTGTTAACACTCCACAGACTTCCAAACATCGAAGTTTTGATAAAAATGGGATGTTTTCGGGCACCTACAGCACCCAACGAGTACACGAGATATAAAAATAAATCCCTTTATTGGAAGTGGAATTCATCGAGGATTATTTTTGTAAGCAACAAGGGTATTCAAAAAACCAAACGTTAACCCGTTTGGGGCTGGATAAACTGCGATACCCCTCAAAAGCTTAAAAATTCATGTTTTAAGTGGATTTCTCTAATCAAGTCTTGTAGATTTTCAAGAAAAATTGGCCATTCGCAGGTTCCGATGTGACATTACAAGCTGCATGGACAGAATATTCCGGTAAGCGTTTGTTAACTACTATACACACCTTTCTCGGGACACCAATAAAGGCATTTCAGTGATACAGTTAAAAACAATTCTTCAGACACACCGGGGTCATGAAAAATCATGGAATCTCATCTGGAAAAGCCATGATTCTCCAGAATCATTAAGGCTAGTTATTTGTTTCTTTAAGTTATTTTTTTTCCACACATTTTACCCGTACGATTCTGAAGCCATTTTCAAACCGATTGTCACACAACTTTGCACACGCATAGAGGAGCACAAATCCAGAAATGTACCTAAGCGAAAAAACTGCCAAAAATTGCGTTTATCGTCACTTTCTCAAAAAGCGTCTTGTAGATTTTTTTATTCATTTATCATTGTTAGACCTGACTGTGACACAACAATTGATATAGAAGAGATATTAGGCAATGCATTTGTTAACCCTCCACAGGTTACAAAACATCGGAAGTTTGATGAACGGGCTGTTTTCAGTCCCCCACAGAGCCCAAAAGGTACACGAGAGCTAAACATAATTTCCTTTATTGGATGTGGGATTCACCGAGGATCACTTGTGTAAGTAATAAGGGTACAAAACCAAGCATTAACCTGATTGGGACTGGTTAAACAGCAATACACCTCAAAAGCTAAAAACAATCATGTTTTCTGTGTATTTCTCTAAACGAGTCTTGTAGATTTTCAAGAAAAAATGGTCATTCGCAGGTCTTGGTGTGACATTATAAGTTTCATGAACAAAAAATTTCAGTAAGCATTTAATAACCCTCCATGGGCTGCTGAACGTCAATTCTTTTATAAAATGGGCTTTTTGGACCCGAACAGCACCCAATGGGTATGCCATAGAGAAAGGTACCCTCTTTTATATTCAAAAATCCAAGTCTTAACCCATTTGGGGCTAGTTAAAGAGAGATACCCATGCAATGCTTAAAATTCCCATTTCCTGTCGATTTCTCCAAACGCGTCTTGCAGACTTTCAAGAAAAAAATACCATTAGCAGGTCTTTGTATGACATTACATGTTGCATAGACAAAATATTCCGGGAAGCGTTTGTTAACCCTCCACAGTTTGCTAAACATCAAAATTGTGATAAAATGGGCTGTGTTCAGGCACCAACAGCACCCAATGGGTATGTAACAGATAAAGAGAACTTGTTTTACCACGCGCAGAATCCATGGTGGATCATTTTTGTAAGTAATAAGGGTATACAAAAAACAAAGGTTAACCCGTTTTGTGCTGGTTAAAATGCGGTACCCCTCAACAGCATAACAATTCATGTTTTCCGTGGATTTCTCTAAAAACATCTAGATTTTCCAGAAAAATTGGCCATTCGCAGGTATTGGTGTGACATTACAAGCTGCACGAACACAATATTCCAGTAAGCGTTTGTTAACCCTCCGCAGGCTCTTAAATATCATAATTTCGATAAAATGGGCTGTTTTTGAGCACCCATAGCACTCAACGTGTACGTGAGATAAATATAACTTAATTTATTGGAAGTGACATTCACAGCGGATCACTTTTGTAAGTAATAAGGGTATTCAAGAAACCAAGCTTTAACCTGTTTTAGGCTGGGCAAAGAACTACACCCGTCAAAAGCTTACAAATTCATGTTTTCCAAAGATTTCTCTAAACGTGTCTTCTAGATTTTCAAGAATCATTGGCCATTCGCAGGTCTTGGTATGACATTACAAGTTGCATGGACAAAATATTCCAGTAAGCGTTTGTCAACCCCCTACAAGCTGCCAAAAACATAAGTTTAAATACATTTGAGATAAAATGGGCTATTTTCTAATAGCCACAGGACTCAGTGGGTCAAACAAACATAGCTCATTTTGTCGGACTTAGACTTGGCGGATGGCGATATTGATATTAACACTGTCCACCAATAATGATAGTTTTAACCTAAACATTTTTTTTATCGAACTGAGTCATTTGAGACTACTTTCCCCACCTTTCTCAGGACATCAATGAAGGCACTTCAGTGATACAGTTAAAAACAATTCTTCAGACACTCTGGTGTCATGGAAAATCATGGAATCTCATCTGGAAAAGCCATCATTCTCCAGAATCATTAAGTCTAGTTTGGTACATAAATTTCATACGAAATCGCGACTCGTGAGAAATCCTCCATTATCTGTGGGACCAACGTACACTACAGCATGACACAATAACATCGACCCCTCTCTATAATAATAACACTTTGCTCGGCGGCTGATTTGTCATGGTTCTCAGATGATAAGACCTTGATTAGCCCTGTTCTCCCAGATGCCTCATTATCTCCATGCCTCTTCTCTCCTCCCAACACTCTGATGCGAACTGCTTGATGACATCCCCTAACCTATTCTTCTATATCTCTGCGGTAAGCATGCTTTGTGTCAACCACTAATCACCTGTCCGTCATTCTGTCATCCGCTTCCCCATCATAATCCCGTTGAATCTTTTTCTGTTAGACTGATATTTGGACATTCTAATAGAAATGTTCCAGGATCTCCACTACGCCTAAATTACATATTTGGCACTCCTTTTCATTGTCTTTCCCAGTTTTTACACTAAGCTCCAGCGACCGCGACCTCATCTTGAATAACAGTGACCCACCAAAAGTGCCATCAAGGTACTCTTCAAAACCTGGCTTCTCTTTATCATGCAAGCCTATGATACATTGTGCTGTAACTCCAACGTCATGGAGAATAAATGGTTTTAAATTTCATATCACATACTGCCACTGAATGGAGCAATATAGGTATGTTTCAACTTCCATCAAATCTTCCGTCCTATTATTAGTCTGTGTGAAACACACAGACTATTGTTTTTGTACGGTTTCTTTTTCTTTTTTTCCTTTTCTTCTTCTCCTTCTTTTTCTTATTCTCTGGACTTCTGTCTTCTATGCATTTCCTTTTCCGCACGATAACTCGAAAACGAATTGCCCCATCTCGCTGATTTTTGTAATACTGACAGACAGTCACATGTTCTCGGCACCCTATGTTTTTCAGGTCGCTAAAGCCTTGAGTATGGCTCGGTCAGCCCCATGGTTTTCGCAGCCTCTAATTTCCTGTAACGGTAAATTCTCCTGAAGCAATGCCGTGTTGTATTTATTCACAGTAGAGACAATGTAAACAGAAGTGGAGGTAGCTGTCAAACATTAAATGTTATCTGCTATTTCAATTAGATGTCAGCTCCCCAAACCAAATCAATGTAGGTTCCAAAGATTTTCCTGCAATGTGAGAATAATCATAACCCTTCCCATACACACACCAACAAAGCCCAACCTAATACATTTAGGAGGAAGTGAAAAGCAGTGTGCGAGGGGAGTGGAAATAAGATTTGTGAGGATATTGTGAAATGAAACTCCAATAATAATCACACTGATACATACTTGTATCTATGTCGGTAGGATGAGCAGGCCTATTGGCGACATCCTTCAAACGAATCGCCCTTTGAATATACAAAGAACAGCGATATCCAAAGAAAATCCGACGAATGCATCTCTCGGTGTTCAGGAACACTGTTTTGCGAACAGTGGATGTTTAGAGCTAAGCCATCCATATTGTGTGTACAGCGAAAATATATCATTCCTTTGAACTGAACAACAATTTATCACATTCAAAAGACAAGGAGCGGGGTCTCGAGATTGGGGATTGTAAGGGGGTGTGTGTGATCCCTTTCCCCGCCCTCCACCACCCGACATATTTTTCCAGTCGGAACATTGCCATCTGAGGCGGAATCTTCGATATCCATTCATCCTTGATAGTAATTGCTAACTTGCTAGTATTTGGACTTCTAACATCCACACTCAGTCGGTCAAACGAATGTACGGCTGCTGTAGCCCTTTCAGGCTGTGTTGGAAGTCCAGCACGGCCCATTTGGACAATGGTACTAATTAATTAAACGAGGTGTTGCGCCACGACTACTATACGTATATTTTATTATCCACAAAAGATTTACAAAACGTTTTGAGCTTTTAGCTATAATCATGACTGACTAATATTCCAACTACATCACAAGGCCTTACCTTCGATGAAGGCACGCCTTGATGATGTTATTGGAATATTCTGTCAGCCAAGATAAATCAGATCTACCCCCCCCCCCCCCCCCGCCCCCCCCCCCATCGGTCATTTTTGTGACACCCCAAAGCCGATGTTTACAAGTGTGAATAGCAGTTTCTCCAGAATCTATTTGTTACGCATTGTGACGATTACAAGAATCTGAAATGTATTCAAATACAAAGCTTGTACAATCTTTTCGTTCACGATTCAATCTCCAAAACGTCGAGTTAGAGATCTCCTGAAAGTCGGACACTAGATGCGGAAGCTGACATGCCGAGATGGCGTGGTTCTGAAACAAAATCCCGTTAAATTGAGCACCTATATACAAGTTAAAACATTATTCTAAATATTATAAATATTATTGAAGAAAACAGTTTGCAGATTGTTTTCCGAACTTTACGGATGTATTTTTGAAGTGTTATACTCCTACACACGGATTTGTCTTTTTTTCGCTTATTTGTTGAACTTTAAAAACAAGGATAACACCGTTAAAATATAATCTTCCTTATAAATAGCAAAAAACACAATGACCACCATAGTTTAAAAAACTATAAGTGATATAGATAGTCATAACAAACTGCAAAAAAAAAATACAGAAAAAAATCAAATAGATAAAAATACAGGCAAGATTTTCTGAAATTAATACCCTCATTGACAAAAGTTGCCAACATCAACAAATGGGGAAATAGTTGTTAATTGGTGCTGCCTCCATCCCCCACCCAACAAACCGTTTCCATTTGCATTATGTTGCGACGTTATCCCACAGGGGTTAATTAGATACATTCGTACTTGTAAGACTTATATCGGACGCAGAAAGAATAATTTTCATAGACAATTTCTATTGGTAAAGCGGACTCTCACTTTTGTAGAGTATTAAAGCTAAATTTCATGGAATAACATTAACTGGCTATCAGAGTACAGGCGTACTTTGAGTTCTCACACAGGAGTGAACGCCAGATGTTCTGTTGACAATATTAAGCATAACTTTGCAGGCCAATATTGTCAACAAACAGTAATATTGTAGAATTTGTTGATGGAAAGTATAACAACATTCTGCAGAACGTTATGGGATGTTATTGTTCGATCTATCATCAAATCATAACATGCACTTGGTGGAACATCACCGGACCTCACCTGATACTGAGTTGCAAATTGTGCATTCCACCGGGATATTTTGCCAGTTAACAGGCACCCAGCAGAATACTAATTGCATGTAAAGATTCCATGGACTGCATGCAGACTGACCAGCAGTCTGCATGGCAGTACAAGAGTCCAACAATGGCGACTGCCACGTCAGGGGACTTTTCCTAAATTTTCCACTGACTGGTAGGTATGATTAGGTGTTGCATCAGAAAATTGTTGAATATAAGCACCGTTTTCTGGGTGATCGAGCCATGTTGTCTTCTGGCTCATCACGCATACAATGCCTTGCTGAAAGACTTTAGATGGATGCCGCCATAGGTGTTGAGGTATGAACTTTTTATTTTATTGCTCATTTTAATGTAAAGCTACCAGAAGATAACAATGGTTAATTGCGAGTTTATATATTAAAATTATAATAATAGATTGAACAGTTCATTATGTTAAATCATTTTGATGCACGACAAGATGAAGTTACAGAAAACTGAACACTGTCTGGAACCTGTGTCCAAGGTTCGTCTGTAAGAGAAAGCCAAAACCCCACGTGCTGGTGTAACATCGCGGTTCTATTAGTTACACAATGACTAGTTCTAGCCTATGATCGCAGATCTAAAAGCACATTTCGCTACAGACGTAATGGTGCTGTGCCAGCAGATTGTGTAAACCTCAGTACCCACAGCCCTGTACCAGTGATGAATGCCTTATCTGAGCTCTCTCTAAGAGCTAGCTGAAATGACAACACTGCAGAGCATACAATATTCGTGCGCAGTGGTGGAGCAAAAACGCGTTTAGTGCGCAGTGGTAGAAAATCTCAAACAAACCCGGATTCCAGAAAGGAAAAACGTGAAAAGTGCTCAGTGGTGGAGCAAACGTGTGTATTTGTGGAAAAATTCAGTGAATTGGTAAAACATTCAACGAGAATTCCACTCAACAAAAACTGTAGGTATAACATTTGGTTATTTCATAATATGTCAGCAGAAAAATGACTACCTAATTAACTCAAGCCCAAGTAGAAGCCGCAGTTCAACAGAAAGCCAAACAACGAGCTGATGCCATCTCAAGTTGGCGACTTCAAGACATGCAACAGCAGGTGGACGACATGAGTACACGTCACCAACAGCTGTTAAAGGCTGAACGAGCTGCCTTTCGCGAGAGAATCGCAGCCCAAGAACAGCAATTAGTAGAATTGCAACTACAGCATTTGAATTTGGGTGAAGATGCAAAAGAATCACAAGCAAAGTTCCAGTCAGTGGACCTCCAGGTTAAACAAGGGGGTCCATTGGTTGAAACACCACCTGTATTTTTTGTCCATATACACAGAACTTGAAAGTGATACTTTTTGGTGATAACTCCACTGCATGAGGGACCTAGCTACTGATAGCTACTCAAATGGGCAAGTATGTGGTCAGTGATTTGATTTTGCATCAAATTCAAAATAACCCCAAAATTAAACGGGTGGATCTGCAAAAAGACCATAAATTATGCTATTCAGAAATTATGGATAACTCCATGGCGGGAAACTATTTAAGGCACATGGAACAAGAGAAAAATGAAACAAGTGTGTCCTATGGCAAACGATTGCTTCATCTCGCCAAGGATGGTGATCAAATAGATGGAGCTTCGTTACAAAAGATGTTAGCAGCTATTTTTGCGATGGGTTATATGAGTCAGACATGAGATTAAAACTCATCTATGCTAGAAAAAGCTCTAGGGATGGCGCTCTTCGAGGCAGGAGTAAAATACAAACACAAGGCCAGAGGAGAAACGGGTAAAACGCAATATTATGAATATCCAAGGAGGGATGATAGCTCAGTGGATTCAGGAGAAGTTCCCATGGAAATTGATGTGAAGCGACATTGAAATAAAGTATATTTAGCAACAACAGGAAGGCAAAATTCACGATATCAAAGGCTGTATAGGCAGGGTCAAAAGTACAGGCAGGGTCAACTGTGGTATCAAAATCAGAATAAAAGGGTTGTACAGCGAAGAGTTAATCGATACCCCAGGCCCATTTGCCATCTCTGTGTCCTTATGCACAGAACTTGAAAGTGATACTTTTTGGTGATAACTCCACTGCATGGGCGACCTAGCCACTGATAGCTACTCAAATGGGTAAGTATGTGGTCAGCGATTTTATTTTGCATCAAATTCAGAATAACACCAAAATTAAATGGGTGGATCTGGAAAAATACCGTAAATTATGCTATTCAGAAATTACGGATAACTCCATGGCGGGAAACTATTTAAGGCACATGAAACAAGAGAAAAATGAAACAATTGTGTCCTATGTCAAACAATTGCTCGATCTCGCCGAGGACGCATACGGTAATCAAATAGTTGGAGCTTCATTACAAAAGATGTTAGCAGACTATTTTTGCGATGGATTATATGAGTCAGACATGAGATTAAAACTCATCCAGAAAGAGCTGTCAATGCTAGAAAAAGCTCTAGCAATAGCGCTCTTCAAGACAGGAGTAAAATACAAACACAAAGCCAGAGGAGAAATGGGTAAAATGCAATATTATCAATATCCAAGGAGGGATGATAGCCCAGGGGATTCAGGAGAAGTTCCCATGGAAATTGATGTGAAGCGACGTCCAAATAAAGTACATTTAGCGACAACAGGAAGGCAAAATTCACAATATTAAAGGCCGTATAGGCAGGGTCAACAGTACAGGCAGGATCAACTGCAGTATCAAAATCAGAATAAAAGGGTTTTACAGCAAAGAGTTAATCGATACCCCAGGCCCATTTGCCATCTCTGTGGTAGACCAGGGCACTACAAATGTGATTTCAGGGTTAAAATCGCGAGACAAGTGAGGACAGTAGAGGTGCAGCCCACACCCCAACAACATCAAACACAAGCAAATGGTGTAGGACAGACTAGATTTGATCCAGGTGCTTGTTTTTGGTGTGGTCGGTTTGGGCACTACACACCCTCATTAACTTGGACCATTTAAATAAGCAAAACTTGTAGGGTAAAGGGTCGAGTCGCAATCAAGACAGCCAAACCTTAAGAAGTGTCAGAAGTGTAAGGAAGTAATACAAACCTCGATCCCAGTCTGCAATTGCAAAAGACAGGCTAGAAATTATTACCCCATTGTTATTTATGATCCATTTAGTGGTACTAGATTTGTTGATTCTGGAAATAATCCAGACAATATTGTAGGTAAAAATATGAATCAGATTAAATTACAAAAAGCACAGCATAATAATACATTGAAAAGATCCCATCACAGAAAAATGATATATTGAATAACTTAGTGCATGATAACAGGTCAAATACAAAACATAGAATTTTTAACTCTAATCAACAGAGTCAAACTATTAAACCTGAAAAGTTGGTGTTCTCTAAGAGGCAAAATAGTGAAAACAGTGGAAATTGGTATCCTGTAAAACGGGGACCCAGACTGTAACAACATTTTAAGTGTAGGCAGTCTATAAAACAAGGACTTAACAAGTCATCCCTTCTGTAAAACAAGGACGACAAGCAATGCAGTACTGTAAGAAATCTAATACAGAGGGACATAATACTAGGAATTGTAAAGTACAATGGAGAACTATTCCTTTTAACTAATAGACAACAAGTTAACAAGTTAGAAATAAACCAGAACCTGCTCTAGAGCTGACTGGTAGAACAAGGAAAAAACTCAGCTGAAATGTACTCATATTTTGGCAAACCAGTGTGTGAAAAATGTGGAAGTTCAGACCACTATACTCATTGTTGTAAGGGCAGTAAACAGTGTGACAGATGCCCAGAGAAGGGGCATTTTAAAAAAGATTGCAACCGAATTTTACCAGAGAGGAAATTTACAAAACTAGAACTTGAAAACATGGAGAAAAATGGGTTTAGATATGAAAGATAACCCAGAAATCAGTCATTAAATAGGGAAACACATTTATTCAATACCAGTGAAACTCAAATTAAAAATGTAGAAAAACAGAAAATAGTGAAACAATTAAAACCCCAGGTGAATAACCCAGGAAATCAGAAACCAAAACAGGAAATAACTGATCAAAATAAATTGAAAATGTAACAGGAATAATCGAGAAACTGATACAGAAAGTAACTGGGAAAAATAACAGTAAACAGGAAGTGAAACCAAAACAACTTCTTGTAGGAACAGGAAGTCAATCTAAACAACTGTGATGACAGGAAGTCAGAATAAACACCCAAAACAGCCTTCTTCATAAACAGTTACTGTTAATTATGGTCCTACATCCTTGGATAGTGTTATGATTAATGTAGGGAAGTACCAAGTGAGAGCTTTGTTAGATTCTGGAGCCCAAACTTCTTGCATTAGTACAAAATTTTGGAAAAATTTGAGGCATAGGCCAAAACTGTTGGGAGATAGAAATACTTTACCTCGTATTGAGGGGATAACAGGAAAAAATGTTAGACCCAGGGGTCTAGTAAGACTTTAATTTTCAGTTAATGGAATTTCTCAGGTGCATGAGTGCTTAGTTTTAGATGAACTTAATCGAAGTGTATTACTTGGTTAAGATTGGATCAATGATAATGGAGTAAACATTTACTTTGAACTTAGAAAATTCAAATTATAGGGACAGCTTATACCTGTTGTGAAAGACTTATGTGCTAGTTGTTTGACTAGATTGGTGAATCAAATTGAACTTAAACCTCAGACCACTTGTGTTTGTACAGCCAAGGTCATTGAGCCTGATCAACTTTTGTCATTTTAGAGCATCATGGTTTAAAGAAAGGGTATATGGCAGAGCAACCAGGTTTACTTGTTAATAATAGTGCAGTGAATAACAATGATGGACATGTTCCTGTGATGTTAGTGAATAGCACTAATAAACAGTATACATTAAAGAGAGGCTGTATCACAGGGTATAAACCGTATAAACCTTTAGCCGGAAGTGGAGATAAGCGAGGCGAGAGATTTCTATTTTTATCTCAAAGTTTCAGTCGCAGCGTATCAAAGATCACCGAAAACAAGATTTTTTTAATAAAAGGAATGACCGAAGAATGCAAAATCAGTTAGTATGTTATATAAAACAATATTTAACAATGAAACGACACAACTTAATGGAAAAATCGACTCTTGTAGTATGAAAAAACACCTGCTGATCATCTCGGAAAATGAATTTCTCGGGCAAATTTCTCCTTCAAATATCGTTTTTCACATGTTCGCACAAATGTAACATGTTAAAATCATAGATCGACAGATTCGGCGTTCAGTTTCACACCAGAAACTATCAACCATAACAACGAAGGAGGTTCGGTGCTACTGAAACTGTTCAAAATATAATGTCACCTTATCGATTTTTTTATACGCCCAGTTGGTAAAATCGTTGATCGGGAGTTGGTGATAATTATACGTCCAGTTGAGATTATTCGATTTCCCATATGATCGTTCCAATGCCCATATTTGTGCATGTACGAAGGTCTAATCAGTTAACAAACCATATGAACAGACTCGAATGCACAACGTTGACGTCACACCTTTCAACTGAAACACTACTGACTAAACCACCGAACCTGCAACCACGGGGGAGGGGGCGAGAGGACCGCCCTCCTCCCCCCCGAAAAACTTTCGCGCCCACCCGAAAGATTTCAGACCATGTTTTTCAATCGGCATTCAATTTTTAATTTACCTATGCATTATGGTAAATTAGTTCAGTTACAACTGTAACACTTCATTTTGCCTTGGCTCTAATTCCTTCACACCTGTAATTAACATATCCATAATCACTTGTCTATGAAGGTAATCCCATTGTTATTTGTGAGCTGTTTATTCCTCACACATACATTCACACAGCTTTGTCGGGGAATTATTTTTTTCAATTGGGGGTATTTGGGGTTTGTTTCATTCTTTTTAATGACTTTTTTTAAAAAAATTTGTTTACCGTTTTTGACCGTGGTCGTTTTTACTTCATAACGATCATTTAGTGTCTATGTTTTGCGGTTTTGCCTGGCTTTTTTAAATTATTTTTTTTCTATTTATTTTATTTTATGTTGTTGAAGTGTGTGTTTGTGGGGGGCGGGGGGGGGGGGGGCGACAGTCGAATGGGAAGAAAATGTTTTCACTTCAGATAACGGCGTGTTATAACAATACGCCAATCCTCTGTTAATTGAAATCAGTTTGCCTGACAGCATGCTGAGCTAGCAGTTTATTCGACAATAATCCCTAACCCGACCCCCACCTCACCCTCTCGCGCTCTCTCATTTTCACTCTCATTTTGGCAACAGTCTTTTGTGTCCAATAACTGTGGAACAAACATCAAATGGGCTATTTTTTAGTATTCTCTTCAAGCAGCTGCATCAATAAGTATGTAGCTTTTAACGATTCCATTTTTAGAGAAATTAGCGAAACACTATGGAATCCTACATGAAGTATACCATACCTATACTTTTGTAAATATTCAATGTTGTTCTTTGAGAACTTATTTTATCTGAAATAAATACTGTTTAAACTAAACTAAAGTATTTTCAGATAAGGCGTGACGTCACATGGGATTCCCTCGATATCTCGCCAGTGTTGTGTTGAAACCAAACAGATCCAGGGTCGAAAACAAGCTTTATACTCACCAAGCGAACCCTACCGTGTGACCAGGGGCGGATACAGGAATTCTCAAGGGGGGGGGGGGGGATCGTGCAAATGCCGAAGGCATCTGCCGCGAGTGCCGAAGGCACGAGCTTGTGTAGGGGGCTCTGGGGGGGGGGGGGGTTCTCCCCCCAGAAAATTTTTGGAAATGAACGACCAAATGGGGCATTCTGGTGGCTTCTGGGGTGGAAATCTTCTTGAATTTTTGAACGGCTAATTATCACTTTTTAAACAGCATGTTTCAGAATTTCAAATTCTGTCATACGTTCAAGACAGAATTAGAAAATTTGAAATATGCTCTTCAGATCCGTTTACCATAATATTGTATTTTGGACACACTGTTTACAGTCATAACCGACTTAACCTCACGAGAACATTGCGATCTGCCAGCGTTTGAAAGTTTTCAGCAGTCAGCCCTCTAGGCTTATGTACCCAATGACTATGCCAATTAAGATCCTGACCCATAATTAGCATAGCCATGGGGTACCTGAGGCTAGGAGCATGTAACACCTCAGAATCATGCTGTGTCGGTGACGCTATAAATGAAGGCGACCAGTAGATATATTTTGCATAATTTCAACGGTATATTTGTTTTCCATAGCGAATGGTGATGGAGGAAATAAATGTCGTTGTATGTTTTTACAACATAGGATACAAGCAGGGGCGGCGGAAGGTTCCATAAAGTGGTGGTTGGGGGGGGGGGGGGGTCACCGATTTCATGGAGCATCCAAGAGATGCGAGAGAGACGGGGGGAGACGTGGTGAGGGAGGGAGATAGAGACGCGCGGCGGGCGGAAGTGGGAACAAAAGCTTGTTAAATTCAAAGAAGGGTGCCAGTTCATAAACATTAGTCCAAATTTAGCCTGATAGACAGAAATGTATTTGTTTGGTTTGGTACGTCCACGGGACGTACCAAACCCAAAAATATATTACGGTCTGTGAGGCCGAAGACGTAGCGGCTGAGTAAAAAACAGAAATCTAGTAGACATGCTAGCAGTGGCGTAGCCAGGTGTGTGTGTGTGTGTGGGGGGGGGGGGGGGGGGGGGTACCGGGACGGATTTATTATTCTGTATGGGCCCCAGGGCCGTAATTTCCGTTCAAAAATTGGGGGGGGGGGGGGGACTACATCTTGGTTGGGCATTGGCAGATGCTGAAGGCATCTGCAACGAGTACCGTGTCACGAGTTGGATGAGGAGGGTTGGGGGGGGGGGGGTCTCTCCCCCCCAAAAATTTCAAATTGTTTCATCAAATGGTGCATGTTGGCGGCATCTAGGGTATAATTTCCCTTACTTTTTATTTAAAAAAATGGGCCCAGATTTCTTTAACAGGAGAACCCTCCCCCAAGCCCTCCTCATCCAATTCGTGCCAAAGGCATTCGTTGGATGAGAAGGGTTTGAGGTGTCCTTCACCAAGAAAATTTTCAAATTGAGGTATCATATGGCGCATTCTGGTGGCCTCTAGGGTATATTTCCCCTTACTTTTTATTTTAAAATGGGCCCAGAATTTTTTAACGGGAGAACCCTACGCCAAACCCTCCTCATCCAACTCGTGCCTATGGCACTTGTTGGATGAGAAGGGTTTGTGGGATGGAGTTGTCCACCACACTCCAAGAAAGTTTTCAATTCGAGCTATCAAATGCCATGGTGCGTACAGCTCTCGTTGGATGAGAAGGGTTTGTGGGGAATTGGGTTCTCCACACTAAAAATTTTTTAAATTGACTATCAAATGGTGCATTCTGGTGGCCTCTCTAGATTTAGAAATTTGATATTCTATCTCTAGTGTGCTAGGGGTAATAGAAACTTTTGAAATTAATTTAGACTAAGCGAGTAAAAATTCATCAATCGTTTCTTCATTAATAGGCCTATGCTTTGAAAAATGTTGGTGGGTGAAAAATTATTGGGGGGGGGGGGGGGGGGGCTTGAGCCCCCTGCCCCCCCCCCCCAAGAATTACGACCCTGAGCCCCCTAAAAGTTTGTCAGGGTTAACTAAAACAATCCCATGTCGGTTGTTAATTGGACGTTGGATGGATATAATACTTGTGAATTTCTATTTAGGGGCACAACTGAACACAATAAAACATCATGAGGGGCTCCAGAATCAATCTCAGTGCATCGAAATTTCAAAATTTCCTCGGGCCAAGTCCCCCGGACCCCTACCAACAGGAGAGAACTATGCTCCTGTTACCCCCCCCCCCCCTCCCTCCCAAACCTTCAACCCTCCGGATATGCGTTCCACATATCGCGTAGTGCCCCTCCCCCTTCAATTCATGTATTGTCCCCAAATGAAAATCCTGGCTACGCCCTACATGCGAGACAAACACGAGCTAAAGGGGGGGGGGGGGGGGGCTTGTATCCGCCATTGCGTGTGACAAAGGCAAAAAGATGAAATAAATAGAATAATTCGCGCCTTACATAAGTATTTTATAAATTTTCATCTTATTTTCACTTAATTTTCATACGACTTCACGGAAACAGCTTCGAAACAAGACTTCGGTTACCAGTTTTCTTTTTGAAACTTGAATGCCAAACAACATTCTACATGATGCAGGATAAGCACAGTTAGGTCAACAGTAGCTGAAATTAAATTACGTTGTTGTCAATAGCAGTTCAGAGCAGGGTCAAGTTGTCAAAAATACGAAGCGATCATTTCTTTCAAATTAATCGATCACATTTATTGTCCGACGATAGCCTTCAATACCATACACATTCTCATTTCCATTTCACTCCTGCTGAAGAACAAAACACCTCCCGGATCCAAATGCTCCCAGGGACGTTTCTGGGTAGTTCAGACTCGGTGTGTGTCACAGTGAGATCCTCAAATTTCCAAACTTTCATTTCAAATTGATACCATAAAAAAGTTTCCGACATTTGATGATCGGTTTTGAGAAGGAATTTTCTTTATAGATTTATGTACAAATTACATTATATTCGCTTGATATTTGGCCTTTTCTCCATAATTATGAGTAGACTTTGTAATTGGCCTAACAAAAGACTTCTTGTGGTACATGATACTGCTATATTATGCGGGGCCGTCGAGAGGGAGGGGGAGGGTAGTAACCCCGGGGCCCGGAGTTATTGGGGGCCCGCCGATTCCCTTAATTTTCTGAAGGCGGGATACTCGTGCGTGCGGCCCCTTCACTGCACGTCACATTTAGACGAACGGTGAAGGACTCTCACGTAAGAGAATCCTGCCTTAAGGCAATTAGAGAAAATCGGCGGGCCCCGGTGTTCCAAATTGACACTATTTGTGTGCATTTACGAAAGCGCAATCTCGATGTATTGCTAGCTTACGCAGTTACAAACTTGGAACATTGTCAACATTTTAGTTCTGCGCGAAAAAGAACTAGTGGGTCATACTATAAAGAATAAATGTATTTCAACCAAGAATCACTAGTTCTATATTTGCTTAGAACTAAATGTTTCCAACTTTTGAAATTTGAACCATAAAATTTCCAACTTTCAAAAATCAGGGTCCTCATTGGGGGGGGGGGGGTGTAAGCCCCACACCCTCCTCCCCGTCGGAACGTCCCTAAGTGCTCTTCGTCTTTGCTGGCGAAGAGTAGTCTCTTGCGCATCCCATTTGCTTTCATCTAGGTGAAAGGCAGTGGGATGCACAGGAGACTAGGCGAGGAGGTCATCCCGCACTTTAATAGCACAGCCAAACGGAACGCACACCTGGCACGCGTCACTAGCCAAATCGGCTTCAGAGTGATAAGAACCGATCTTGCCGGTTTCTGAGAATATCATCCAAACAGGCCGCCAACAAAGTTATCCAAACTGCTCTCCAGTTTCCTTCTTAACCCTTTTGGAAAACATAATTTTGTACGCCATGTGTCCTGGTCATATCTTGATACACCCAAATCGGCCTCTCGACTCAGCAATTTCATTCAAACCCAGACCGGCCATTACATTATTCTATAAAATACACCTGCAACTAATATATTTTACTGATATATTTTTCCAGTTTGTCACGCCTGTAAACTGAAATTATTTACTCTCATTCAAGAACGTAACCGGGGGGGGGGGGGGCACATCCCCCCACCCCAGGTTAAATGTGGGTGACAAGTTGAAAAGAGTGGTGGATAAGTTCGATGGTCTCTCGTGCCAGAAGTCGCGGGATCGCGGATCCCCGGCTGAGAAAAGATATGGAGGTATCTGAACCCTCTCTGGCAGCATCAGTTGCGGGGTTGATGATGTCACGGCGTGTCGTCCTATTGGTTGGGGAAGTAAAATGGCTGTCCTCTGTACGGAGAGAGACAGACTCCACACAGGCTAAAGATCCAGTCGAAGAACACAACAAATTGGAATTCTCTGCTCCTTTCGTTATCAGTCTCGCTTCTAAATATATTCGTTTGGTTATTTTCTTCGTTTGCGTTTTGTTTTACACTGACCTCCAACATGCAATTTTAAAAATGCAGTTTACATGTATACCATATTTTTTCTTTGTTTATATTAATACGATAACACACTGGAAAGGCGTTCATTTGAATCAGTTCCACATATTTATTTTTAAAGTAGAGTATAGTTGATTATTCAGGAGCGAAGGAAGGTAAAAATATTGGGGGTGAGGCGGGGGTAGGGCTATCAGAGCTAATCCCAAGGGGACCACCATGTATGCTCACCGTGTGCTGTGCAGCAGCATCCGAGCCGCACAGTGGTTAGGTGGTGTGTGGGGGTGGGGTGGGGGTGGGGGGGGTAGGGGAAGGGGGTAGCACAAAAGGCGATATCGCCGTATCCCATTCTCGGTGGTGAGGGTCTGCGGGCTTTCTCTGGGATATTTTGAAAAATGAGGGCCAAAACTCACATGCTCAGTGATTCTGAGGCTGCTGTGACTGACTCCTCAGATGAGGACCGTTGAACGCTGCAAATTGAATTCTCTGCTCCTTTCATTATTAGATTCGCTTCTAAATTCATTCGATTGGTTTACCCATTCGTTTGTGTGTTTTTTTCTTTCTTTGGGAGCATGTATTCTCTCTAGATCATACTAGCATGCCCAACACTCTGTAAAAGTGCGCACGCGCGCGCGTGTGTCTGGGTGGGTGGGGGGGGGGGGGATAATTTTCTGCAACTATAGCTAACTTACCCAACAACTAAAAATTGGGTAAGTTAGCTATAGTTGCAGAAAGGTGCCCTTAAACTACAGTAAATACGTTCAGCATGAATGTTTCTTTGGAGTCTGCTAGATATTTGGTCTGCCTGTTGCAGTCCATTGAAATTTAGGGACCCACAAAAGTTAAGAACTCAACAAATTGTTATCATGTAAAGAAGCAAAGCACAAGAGGCTATTTAAATATAGCCGTGAGTTTATGTTATACCTTTTGTAGTTCACTGAAATTTACAGACCCGATGATTTAAGAACTTAACAAATTGGTGCTTGAGCCTAAAAATTCATGAAATTATAATTGCGTGCTATCTATACTGCCATATGCGTACGGGAATTTTTATTTTCTGGGTAGGGTGGGGGAGGATGTGGAGCTGAGGTCCACTTAATCCGAAAGAATCCTGAGTGCCCGAAAAAATCCTGACTGCCCCCCCAAAAAATTATTTCACCCCCAAAACGTGTTTTGGAACAAATTGTGTCTGAAAGAGTCAACTTACAGTAAATAATGCGGTCCAACTTGATCTGACATTGTTACGCTATGCCATAAAACCAGTCTCATCTTCATATAGTTCATAGCCTATCGTTAGATTCTGTAATGCAGTAAAATGGGCTATTTCTCTGCGTTGAAAAAGGTAACCTGTGGTTCGCTTTTTCAACGCAATGCAATATTGCATTCAACCCGGCTTGTGCGCGTATAGGCCTATCTTGCTTTCGGAACTTACAGGCTCGAAATTTACCAGATTCTCACATCGAAAGGGTCACCCGACAAGCATAAAAAATGTGTACGACTCATCAACTGAAGATACGAGCGTATACAACTGGGTGTATACAAAAATCGATAAGGTGACATTATAATTTGAACAGTTTTGGTAGCACCGAACCTCCTTCGTTGTTATGGTTGATAGTTTCTGGTGTGGAATTGAACGCCGAATCTGTCGATCTATAATTTTAACATGTTACATTTGTGCGAACATGTGAAAAACGATATTTGAAGGAGAAATTTGCCCGAGAAATTCATTTTCCGAGATGATCAGCAGGTGTTTTTTCATACTACAAGAGTCGATTTTTCCATTACGTTGTGTCGTTTCATTGTTAAATATTGTTTTATATAACATACTTACTGATTTTGCTTTTTTCTGTCATTCCTTTTATTAAAATAATCTTGTTTTTGGTGATCTTGGATACGCTGCGACTGAAACTTTGAGATAAAAATAGAAATCTCTCGCCTCGCTTATCTCCACTTCCGGCTAAAGGATTATACGGTTTATACCCTGTTGTATTGTTGGAAAATTAGAAGCGGTAACACAAGGTGAAAACATAGTTGATGTGGAACAAATTTTGAAGAACTCTGATGAGCCTAAACCGAAAGTGCAACTTAGTGACAAAGATATTCAAGTACCAGCTGATAAAAGGGACAAAACTATATGAAATTAATTAATGAAAATAGAGACTTGTTTACACAGACTGACAAGGGATTAACCCAACAGACACAGTCACCATGGAGATTGAGACAGGTCACGCCAAACCAGTCAAGAGCAGACCTTATAGGGTACCACTTACAAAAAGGAAAATTATGGATGATGCAATCCAAAAAATGCTTGAAGCTGGAATTATTCACTGCTCAAATAACATGTGGAACTTTCCTTGTCTCTTAGCTGTAAGCGTTTTTGTGCGGATTTCCAGTTGGCCACTTCCATTGATTGATGATATTTTTACCCTGCTTAATGGATACTTTACAACTCTTGGTATGAAGTCAGGTTATTGACAAGTCAAGATGGATGAAGCTGATAGATCTAAGACAGCATTCAAGTGTCATAAATGGTTATATGAGTTCAATGCACCCTCAGAATATCAACAGCTGATGACCATAGTCCTGCAAGGACTAGAGGACTTTTCATTAGCATATTTAGATGATGTTTTGAGTTTTAGTAAAGACATAAAGTCACATATTGAACATATTCGGCAAGTATTTAAACACCTGAGGCAACACAAGTTGAAATTAAAAGCTAAAAGTGTACATTCTTTCAAAGTGAAGCTGCTTATCTTGGTTTTGTCATTAGTCAAGATGGCATCAAACCAGAACCCACAAAGGTCGAGATCATAAGAAAATTAGTATCTCCAAAAAACAGTGACCGAAGTTAGAAGTTTTATGGGAATGGTGTCATAGTATAAGAGATTCATACCAAACTTTAGAGAAATTGCATAGCCATTGATAGGACTTACAAAAAAGCATGCTAGATTTCATTGGAAAGAGGCTCATCAAAAATCATCTGAATACCTGAAGGAAGTTTAACTCAAGTAGCACATCTCTCATATACCAACCCACGAAGACCGTACATCTTATATACAGATGCATCTCATTCATATTTGGGAGCAGTGTTAACTGAACCTTGGGAAGATGAGACAGGTCAAATTCCAGGAGTACCTGATGGAAAACCAATTGTATTTCTGTCACAGAAATTAGATGACAATCAACAGAAATGGCCAACTTTTGAAAAGGAAGCTTTTGCCATATCTTATGCTTTGGATAAGTTCGACAATTATTTGCATGGAGCCGAGTTTCTTATTAAGACAGACCATGCTCCATTACAATATATGTTGAAGCAACCACAAAACAATGCAAATGTTCAAAGATCGGCATTGAAAATAGCTAGTTATAATTTCAAAATTGAATATTAACCTGGAAAACAAAATACCTGTGCTACTTGCTTTCAAGATTACCTGAAGGTATTGCAAATGCAGATCCAGATTATCAGATGGATAATGTGGAAACAGATAAAACATTACAAGTGGGAGTACTAAACAGTGATAGAATAAACCCTAAACTGCATGCACATGCAAATATTGAGCAACAAGGTTCATCTATGAAACCACAAGAAATAAATTATAAAGATTTAGATATGAGAAAGGAACAAGAGAAAGATGGGAAATTGATGGAGATTCAGAAGAAATACTTAAGTGGTAATGCCCCAGCCAAAATAAGTAGTAGGTACCGAATGATTAGAAGGATATTATATTTTATTATTGTTACAGATGATAACCCAAGGGTGAGGTTATGCATACCTGAACAATTGCAGGGTGATGTATTTAGACAATACCATGATGACTTAGGACATTTGGGAATTGATAAAATGTACTGGAACATCAATGGAAAGTATTATTGGCCTGAACTACATAAAAATATCTACCAGTATGTAGAAAAATTTCTTACCCGTAGGGCAAGAAATACCAAAAAGGTTACTTTACCTAAGCAAGAAGCAGAAAGGCTCCCATATCCATTTGCAAAGATATGAGTGGACATTTTCCAACTACTCTATCTGGGAATAGGTACAACGTTACTTTTATTGATTTATATTCTGGCTGGCCTGAAGCATTCCCAGTAACAGATAAAAAGTCAGAAACAGTTGCAAGTTTGTTAATTGATCAGATTTTTCTGAGATGTGGATGTCCACTTGGACTGGACTGTTCACTGACAACGGTTCTGAAAATTGTAATGATATCATGACACATTTGACTGAGCATTTGAAAATACATCATGTAAGAACTTCTTACTATCATCCTCAGTCAAATGGTAAAGTTGAATGATTTCACAGAACTGAAAATGTTTTGGTCAAGATGTCTCATAACGAATTAGAGACATGGGATTTGTTCCTAAATCAGTTACTGGCAGCTATTAGGTTTAATGGAAGCGAGTCCTCAGGGTTCTCACCATATTACCTTTTATATGCCAGGGATGTGGTTTTACCATCAGGCACAGTCTTACAACCTAAAGCAAAATATGTGGTGTGGAAGCCCACAGGATAGCTTTACAAGAACAACGTAAACCATTTGTGCAACAAGAAGCCAATCAAAAGAAAAGGGTTGATAAACAAAAGTGTCTAGGAGATGTCAAAGCCAAACAAATTCAATTTAACATTGGAGATCCAGTAATGTATTGAGATGGGAGGAGTAAAGGTAAATTAGAACAAAAATGGGAATACCCATTTAGAGTTATTGAGAAAACTGGACCTGTGAGCTATAGAATCAGAGATCAATTGACAGGTAGAATTATAAAATGTCATGAGGAAAACTTAAGTTTAGCTCCCCAGGAGTGGGAGATGCCCAACCCTTTAAGGGCAAAATGAAGACAAAGATATGTAGCACCCAAGCAGTTAACAAAGTGAAGGTAGCTGTGAAACTGAAGATGAGGAGCCTGCACCCTTAGCTCCTCTTATCAGAAGCAAAAGGCAAATTAGAGAAAACTCGTCTTCCAAAGATGAGGTAATTCCTATGAAAGAGTTATAGTGGAGGCTACAGTTATAAATAGTGCTGCTCAACCAAATACCTATGATCTGAGATATTTCAAGACTCATCCACAGACAGGGCCAGATGTGTGTGCAATGATTTTCAAAATATTTCCGCCACTTTTGAACTTGAAAGAAATGTAGTTTATTGGTATGATTCTGCTTGTCCATATCACATTTTGTTTAAATATTCATCTCGAGTTTTACTTTAAATTGTCCTGACTTGGTGCATGCAAAAGTGGGACTTGACTTGGTGAGATATTATTACAGCCACCGAGTAGTATTAGTTCAATTAACTAGAAACATATGGTCTATAAGAAGACACATTGCAAGAACCAACCCATGGCATAGGCTCCTTGATTGGAGAGCTCGATGAAGGGTCTATTTTTGAACAGACAGAAACCAGTTATATGTTCTATTTAGAGTTTCTCATCCTGACTATGATGGCTGTACTTTTAATTTTAGGATGGGACCCAACACCATCTATCATACTTATTGGATGCCATTTCAGGAAAGGGAGTTGTAAATACTGAACCCTTCAGAGACAGAACCCTGTTATTTCCTGTGACCATGTTGTATTGATTGAATTAGGTGGCACTAACAAATATCTTATTTGGTTATATATAAATAATTTATTGTATTTTATTGTATCTTTATTTTATAAGTAAATAAATATGGAGGAGGCAGGGAATAGCAACTCTGTGAATTGTGCACCAACTATATTAAGAGTAATCAGTGAGAGTTGACAAATAAATCCCGATCAACTAATGGCTAGAGATCTTTCTCATCAGTTAACGAGCGTACAAGTTGAAACAATGTTAGGTCATAAGCTTCATGATGCAATGGCCTATTCCCAACAGCTAGTTTATGGCTGTCAATGTCTCGTATATGGCGAAGACGTACCTGAATGTGTAGAGTGGCCAATGGTACATAGAGTCTACCATGTACATTTTGAGAAATAATAAAAGTATTATTTACGAAGAAATTAAATTCTTACAATTATGTTATGATGAATATTATAGTGAAAAATTCTTCATGCCCACCTTACCCACTTTGGTTGTACTCCAACAGAAGGTAGAAGGTGCTTCTTCCAAAAGTGAACCAATATTTAAACTACTTTACTACTTTATAGTTGGCGACATCCAGGTTGGGATTTTACCAGTCCTAGTTTAGGATTAAAATTTGCGACCTGGAGTTGATAACTGGTGGGTCCACATATATTATCATCAGTGGGGAAGCCTGTTAGATGAGGATGAGACTCAATAAACTAGCCATTACTAATATTTTTCTCTCAGTATTCTTCCACCATCTATACCATTATTACTAGCAGACTGTGGGGGAAAACCAATTGAAAATAGATCGTTTGCGGTTGTCTTTTTGGCTTTCATCTATACTACAATTGATATCATTTCTACTAAGAGCGACAATTAACAGTAAAAGTAAATAATGAATCTAACGGTAGGGATCCGGTAGTGTTTAGATAAGTACTCACTGGAGACCCTACATAAGACAACCCCAAAACCAGTATGTGTGTTGCTTGACTGTCAAGGAAGATACTAGAAGCACATATACTCATGGGAGGGTAAGAGAAGAAGAGAAGACGAAAGGTGCACATGGATATAAATATTGTATTGGTTAATTCAAATTTTAGTTTTATTTGAAGGTTAATTGGAGTTCCTTTACATTTTTATTGTTGATTAGGTCATTCAAAAGGAAAATTTAATATGAATGAGTCTTGATGGAAAAGACATATGCAACAATGACTAATTCGGTATTGGGAGGTAGTATACTTCGAGGAGGCTCTTAATGACCCCACAATATAGAGGTTTGAAGTACATCTCCGGAATGTGGTCACCTGTGATGGTGAATATAACTTTCCACATTTATACTGTGGTGGATCCAGACGTGAAGCCACAGATGCCGAAAGTCTGTGGGCTTACAGTAAAGTTTGTCAAAAGGTGACTACTGCTTTCCCCAAGTGGTCAGGTACTGGAATGGCCAGTACTGGCATGGCTGGCATTATACCAATGGAATTTCTCATCTTCAGCCATACTGTAGTATCGAACTGCACGAGACAGTCCAATACTCTACTACAACACCAACGTGGAGTTGGTCTCCAACCATTGGAATGTCCAAGAGACATTTGAGTGGGAAAGAGTTCTGCCTCAGTATATTCTATTAAAAGCAGCTCTCGAGACCCACCAAATTCGTTTAGACACAATACATTTCGAACAATGTAATGTTGGAAATACCGAATGTTGTATCTGTTTTGTAGACATTCACGAAGAAGGGTATAGTGCTTTTGAATGTCTTCAGTGCAAAAAGAAAGTTCACATCATCTGTAGTCAGACGTGGGTGGACATGGCCCCGACATAAACATGTCAAGCTTGTCACACGGCTGTGACGTGAGGAGACCCATTGAAACCTCACAAGTTTGATTTTGCCCCAGTTTAAGTGCTGTTTTAGAGTTCCTTTTGTACCACTGCTGGGTTTATCTTGTACTGATGCTGGGTTTATTTGGATATTGGATAGTGGTAAGATGAATACAAATTTGGATGCAGAAATAAGTATTTGGGGGAATAATGGGAATACATAGTTTTTCAGTGGCATCCATAACCCATATGTTAATGGAATTCGAAGAACCCATGTTCAATTTCGAAAATCGTTTCTCTTATGGTGATCAAGTCCATCTGGGTTTTGATCTTCAGTGAGGGAGGAATGTTGCGAAGTTAGCCCACAGGGGTTAATTAGGTACATTTCTACTTGTAAGACTAATATAGGTAACAAAAATAATAATTGTCATGGACAATTTCTATTGAGAAAGTGGACTCTCACTTTTGGAGAGTATTAAAGCTAAATTTCATGGAATCACATTAACTGGCGATCAGAGTACAGGCGTATCTTGAGTTTCCACACAGCAGTGGACGCCAGATGTTCTGTTGACAAGATTAGGCATAACTTTGCAGGCCAATATTGTCAACAAACAGTAATATTGACAGAAAGTATGATAACATTCTGCAGAACATTCTGGGATGCTATTGTTCGATCTATCACCAAATATATCATAACATGCACCTGCTGGAACATCACCAGACATCACCTGATGCTGAGTTGCAAATTGTGCATTCCCCCGGGATATTTTGCCGGTTAACAGGTACCCAGCAGAATACTTATTGCATGTAAAGATTCCATGGACTGCTTGCAGACTGACCGGCAGTCTGCATGGCTGTACAAGAGTCCAACAATGGCGACTTCCACGTCAAGGGACTTTCGCTAAATTTTCCGCTGACTATTAGTCGCCTGATTAGGTGTTGCATCAGAAAACTGGTGAATATGAGCACCGTTTCCTGGATGATCAACCCATGTTGTCTTCTGGCTCATCATGCGCACAATACCTTGCTGAAAGACTTTAGATGGATGCTGCCATAGATGTTGAGGTATGAACTTCGTGTTTTATTGCTCATTTTATGTAATGCTACCAGGAGATAACCGACGGTTAGTCGCGAGTTTATATATTAAAATTATAGATAACAGATTGAACAGTTCGTTACGTCACTTTGACGCACGGCAAGATTCGCGAAGTTACAGAAAACTGAACACTGTCTGGAACCTGTGTCCAAGGTTCGTCTGTAAGAGAAAGCCAAAACGCCACGGGCTGGTGGAACTTTGTGGTTCTATCAGTTACACAACGACTAGTCCTAACCTACGTTCGCAGATCTACAGGCAAATTTTGCTACAATTGTAATGCTCGTTTGTTTGTTTGTTTGGGTTTTCCAACACTTTCTACAGCCATGATCACATCGTGTCAGACAGTTTTGCGAGTGGAGGAAGCCGAGGAACGTTCCCCACCAACGTGCAGAACCACCGCCGGATACCCGTGTTGGACAGGACAAATAAAGATGGCAGTGCTCGAACTTCAACATTAAACGGAGGTTCACATATTGTCTTTAAACGTCGTACCGTGGCATGTTTGTTATGCCCAACTTTGTGCCGTTACTGGGAAAAGGGCCACAAATACTCACACTAAGAACACTTTTCCTGCTTATAAATTTCAGACCATGTTACCGTCTATTCATTACAATAACTTGTAATGTTTAAGAAGTAAGAAATGAAAACTTTTCAGTTACTTAAGAATTTGTTTGTAAGTATCGTCTAATCGTGTAATACAAAGGCTAAACATGTATTTTTTCAGTGCCATGTCATATATTAATTGAATAGTATCGTATGAGACGATTGCATTCGAGGTTTAAAGAGATGGGAACCCACTTATGGAAGCACTGGCTGTAATGAGGCGTAATTATTAAAGTGCGGTTCGAATGAACTTTTTTTCATTTTGAACTTCATGTGCTTTTTTAAAATTAGGCTTCGAATGATGTCTATCTCAATTTGATATTTACCTTAGTGTGAACCAGCGGGCCCAACCGCCCCAGAACGAAAATCCCTACCCAGGGGACAGAAAAGTAGCCCATTGCATATCAAGGGCAATAATGAAACCTAGGATTTCTATCTGGACGAAGTGACTGATACACAGCCTTCCCATTTATATAATAGCTTAAAGTTGCAACAGGCGGTAACTGTGGGGTGAAAAGCAAACGTATTAGATTCCTCTTTTCTTTATTTTTTCTCCGTTTTGTTTTTCTTTTTTGGGGTGTAAATTGTTCATCCGCCTTATTTTTAGTAAATGTGGACTAGCTTATTCCTTTCTTGCTGTACTTTAAATGTCAAAAATTAATTAAATACTAATGTGGTTTAAAAAGGTAACATCGATTTTGATTTATGCCCAAAGTAAAAAAGTAATGCCAGAACTAAGTTACTGGTGGTCTGCCAGGGATAATACCAGGCTGACAGTACTGGTACCAGTATCGACGTTCTCTGTGCCTAACACCCTGAAATAGGATCTGACAGTGAAATAAAGGATCTCCGACGAGTCCCCATTATAACAATTTACCCAACGCAGACGATATCAAAATTTATTATTTTAAATACCATTTTTTTTTAATTTTTCAAAAAATGTCAACAAAATCATATCATGTGACCCCTCATTGGAACGAGCTTATTGAGCTCGTTCCAATGAGGGGTCACATGATATGGTTTTGTTGAAATATTTTGAAAAAATTAATTTTTTCAACTGCTCAATTTGCATATTACGCGGGCGGATGCGGACGATTCGTTAGGTAAAGGGTTATAGAGGAACTTATGAAATGATTTCAGTAAAGTATGTCTGGACCGAACCATTGGCGATGTTCACACGTACTTTACTTGTCAAGTTTTGTGAATTTTACAATAAACTGGAGACGAAATAAAGATTATTTATCACTTTACACTAAACCCGATGGGAGCATGATGTCTCAGTGGCTACGGTATTGGACTTCAAATCGAAAGGTTCACGGTTCGATCCCCAGCAGGGGATAACTGCATTGTGTCCTTGGGCAAGGCACTTAATCCTGATTGCCCCCGTGGGTTCGCTGTGGCCCTGTATACTAATGCGTACTGCACGTCGGTGGTGAACTTGTCTTCATCCTATGCTAACCTGCTTGTGCGGAGTTAGTACGTTGGGGGGGGGGGGTGTCTGACAATAGCTCGCCGCTGCTCGGTGGTTCTCTCCGGGTATTCCGGCTTCCACCACCCCTAAAACTGTCCGACACGAGGTGATCCTGGCTATCGAAATTGTCGTTAAACCCCAATAAATAAATAAATAAATAAATAAATAAATAAATAAATAAATAAATAAATAAATAAATAAATTACTCGATGGAAGATAACTTAATGGGTCGAGAAACAAGCAGTGCTTTCTACAAGGCATCAAATTAAGTTGTAAAAACAAAGAATTGTTTGGCAGAACGTCCTCTCTAAAAATAGTATGCAGTTACATCATTACAGGGTCATCATCCACTGCCTTCGACGTCAAATTGAAGAAGTATCAAATTCATCATACTGCCAGTGTCGAACTTTTAGATACGCTGAGTACAAAATGTTTAAGAAGCCGCCCCAACTTTTTTCGTCATGATAATCTACTCTCGATAAAGTTATCTCTCTTGAAATTATTAGACAAGAAATGAAGGTCCCATTAAGAACCAAGTAAATGTTGAGAAAACGCCGATGGCATCAGTAGAAAATAGCGCCAAGTTTCCTGTTTTTACTTTTTTTAAACGAAAACAACAGACAGCTCTCTCAAAACCCATGTCTAAAAAAGTTGTACAGTCATGGGAATTATCAACGGTTATGACCGATTTTCCGGTTGACGTTATTGGCGTCAACGTAATTAAAAATTAAATATCATCCGATTTTCATGAAATTTTGATATGTTGTCGAGCTCCAAAATAGAAGGTGTCTGTTTTTCGGTTTATCGCCATTTTTGACGTTTTTAGGTCACTTCTAAATTCAGCTTATTTTATTAAAACGCTATTTTTGTGATTCACATAGTTCCCTATTTCTAAATAACACAGCTAGGAAACTCCACATTCTGCTTTCTGGCTCTTTGAAATTATGCCATTTTATATATTCATTTGAAATTTGTGCACCTGAGGCCAGCGATGCCGAGTAAACGTCTTTTTCTATACCTTTTATTTTGAACCTCATTTTCAGGCTCAGTCTTTCGAAATTTTGGGAATATATAATCTACGTGAAAAATCATATAAACATGTCAGGAACTTTTAACCATTATGGTCGAATGAGACCGATATTTTTGAAATTTTAGTATGTTGTAGAGCTCAAAAAATTAACCCTTTACCCAACGTAAAGGCCAAAACCGACCAGCGCTATTCTAAAAAAATGTCCCATGTCATTTTCATTATTTTTTCACTTTTTGTCTCAAAAACATAGGTCATGACACCTCGATGGAACGAGCTCGTTCCAACGAGGGGTCATAACCTATGTTTTTGAGACAAAAAAATGAAAAAAATTAGTTATTAAAGAATTTTTTTTGCAAGTGTCGTCTGCTTTTCATGTTAGGTAAAGGGTTAAGAGATATCTGTTTTGTTTTGTTTTTTTTTATTTTGACGTTTTTACGTCACTTCCAAATTTAGCCTGTTTTGGATATATTTCCTTTAAAACGCTACCTTGTGATTCACAGAGCTGTCTATTTATATAAGATACAGCTAGGAAACTCCACACTCTATTTCTGATTCTTTGAAATTGTGCGATTTTATATATTCATTTAAAATATACGGGGTTATAGCAAAAACGGCACCGTGCGAAAACGGCACCTGGCGAAAACGGCACCAAGTGAGCGAAAACGGCACCAACGGTGGCGAAAACGGCACCAATTGCGCTGGCGAAAACGGCACCAAGGGTTGGCGAAACGGCACCGGTTCAGATGTCGAAAACGGCACCATTATTTAATTCATTTCATTCTGCCGTTTCCTATTCTTTGTTTTGAAAGTATTTCAGCTTGCGGGTGAATTTTAGGTTCTTTAACTAATTAGACAGGGATTTCCTGCCGAAGAAAATTAAGGACACCCTGGTGGTATTGGACGCCAGTTCACTTCTCAACTGGGATGTCCATATAGAGAGTGGCTGCGTTCCGCTCACCGTCAAGTATCGGATGAAACCCACCTCTGGGAGTGGTAGCACCTTTCGCGGGCCCGCCCGCACTGGTCCACACCAGAGGAAGGGAAAGAAACCACCACCATCACTGAAACCACAAGAGCCAGCGGAACAGAAACAGGGAAGGAAGAAGAAATCTCCGTCGACCAAACGCCGGGATACTGACATCCTCAAGAAAACTCACCGCCCACACGAATGCCCTGGGTATGGCGACAAAGTGAAACAAGCTATTGCTAGCTTCATCAATAAACACCCCGAGGTCTACCGAGACTCTACAATCAACTTTTAAAATTATATTATGGACATTTCATAACCGTTATGGACTCTGATAATCATTCTCTCCATCCCCAGAGATGGTCGTCGACCCCCGAAGAGGCGAGCATTGGCCCTGAGTCCCTCGTCTTACCCTTTTTGTAAACGCCCTCCGGATTCACGATACAGCCCCCTTCTTTACTGTTGGCGCAGAATTCAAAACATTGGGGCGGGTGTAGTCCAAACATTGCTTAGAAGACCATGTTTTAACTTGATGGTTTGGTACGTCCTTTCAAAGGACGCACCAAAGCAAAAATTAAAACACGGTCTTTTAGTTTTCGGCCATGTTTGGATTTGGGGCAGCCCTAACCTAAGAATCCTGGGCCAAACCCAGCCCCCACAAAGTTCCGGGCTCCGGGGTTACTACTATCCAACCCGGATTCACGATACAACCCCCTTGTTCACTATTGGCGCAAAAGTCAGAACCTTGGGGGATAGTCCAAACATGGCCTGAAAGCCCGTATTTTAATTTTATGGTTTGGTAGGTCTTTTCAAAGAGCACCAAAGCAAAAAATTAAAACACGGTCTTTTAGGCCATGTTTGGACTGGGGGCAGTCCTAACCCGAAAATCCCGAGACCCGGGGTTACTCTTACTCAATTGCAAGGAGGTAACCGAGGGCGCACGTCCCCTCCCCTTCTAAATTATTCTAGAAAAACAATTTAAATTTATTAAAAATATATATGTAGATTTTAGAGTTCGGGTGTTCCGTATTAAGTTAATTATTGTCGGTCGAGTTTATTATGTTATGCCAGTCAGCTAATTTCATTGATAACGCTACTTAATCCAGCTGCCCCAGAGGGATAAAGTTACACTTCCACTCGTGTAGGCCTGTTGTAATAATAATAATAATAATTTTATTGTCTTTCATCCCCATACATGGGTATATGACATACATGTCCAATAGATAACATAACATAATGCAAACATAAACTGACATCACATATATTACACGAAATTGATTTTTTTCTCTTAAGGTTTATTGTGGTTCGACCTCCCACCTGTAGTTCAGGGATGGAGTGCAGTGCACATAATTTTAGCCGAAATCATCCGAAAATTCTTAACCCTCCGCCCAACGTAACGATCAAAAGCCGACTAGCGCAATATAGTTTGTTCTGTTTTCCAATTGTTTGTCTCACAAGCACAACCTATGATGCCTCACGGGAACGAGCTCACTGAGCTCGCTCCAATGAGTCACCATAAGCGTTGTTTATGAGCCAAAATTTTATATTTCACCAATTCGAGAATTTATTTGCAAATGCCGTCCGTTAACCGCGCTGAGCAAAGAGTTTAAAATTTAAGATGAACCTTATATATAGATATATTATGTCCCCCCCCCCCCCCAAATAAGGGCATATGGTGAGAATGTTCAACATCCGGACACATAACCTCTTCAGATGTACCTGAAAGTCGTCTTAAAGACCAAGTTCATGTAAACCGGCAGAGAATGAAATGATAGCATTCTGGTCACCATTTTTCTGAAGTCTGCTAATCAGCTGGACGCTCCCTTGCCTGTCAATTTGATGTTATCTGAGCTGTCGCTACAGCTGCCTCACGCATGGAGAACACATTATGGACAAAGCGCATGACTCTGGGTGTTACATCATAGTCAAAAGACCCGATCAGTGTCTTTGCGAGATCATATTTGCTCATGTCTACAACGCCTGGGATAATGAGGTTCACTTCCTGCATGAGTGCTTGTCTTTCTTCAGAGTAGAAAGAACACTCAAACAGAAAATGAAACTCGTCCTCCACCCTATCCGTACAAAACAGACAAAATCTTTCCCCAGAGGGAATAGGTGGCCTCGTATGCCTACCAGTCTCTATAGCCAGCCTATGGGCACTTATTCTTAATTTTGTAAACGACTGTCTGGTGGCTTTGTCCTTTTCCGCCACGAGATAATCCTCCAAGGCGAAAGCTTCTTTCATTGATCTGTAGAAGGCAAATTTAGAGGAGTCTCTCATTTTCGATAACCACCAGGCTGCATATTTTTCTTGCAGAGTTTTCTCCAAAGAAAATGTTAATTTATTGTTGTCGATAGAGCATATTTTGTTACTGCAGTCAATTAAGGTCACTGATAGCGAATTTAATCCAGCTGGACGATACGGATAAGTTACAAGACAAAGACGGCCACTTAACACAAGTACACTTCTTTTCCTGTTTTTTTTTCTTTCTCTTTTCACCAATTACCGTTGCGGAACTATTATAACCGTTATGAATACTTGCACGAAAAAGACACCACATCACCCTCGGGAGAGTTAGCACCTTTGTCGAGAGGGCTCCCTCTCCCACTGGTCCTCACCCGAGGGAGGTTTGAGACCTCGACGAGATCACCAATAAGAGCACCAAAGCCTCCTCCCTTGGCCTTTCCTCCTCTGCAGCTTCCTGTCGCGGTCGGCATCTGTGAAAAAGCTTCAACTAATTACTTCAATGGTTTCGGCGCGAAACCGTTTGATCTCACATTATATTCATGTCGTAAAAGGGGAATTTCTCCAATTTCATCGGGCAGACAAACTAAGCGCTGAAGCTCTTACCTAACAAATTGTGAGAGAAATAAAATCACTTGGATTAGGTAGCGTTAATTTTGTTGCCCAGTGTTATGACGATGCAAGTGTTATGTCAGAACACCTATCTGGTGTTCAAACCCGTTTGAGGGAGCAGTTTCCCAATGCTTTCTATATTCATTGTTATGCACATGGATTTAACCTGGTTCTCGTTGATGTGTGTAGAAGTGTTAAATCAGCAGGTGAATTTTTCGCCCTAGTGGAAAGTTTATACGTGTTTATGTCCCGTTCACGTGTGCATAGATGGTTTATGGAAATTTAGGAGAGGGATAACGAGCGTGCTAAAGAACTCGTTCGTCTTAGTGACACGCGCTGGTCATGTCGCTACCATTTGCAGGCTGCCCATATACAAAAAAATCTATATTAAAATGTAAAGGATTATTTATGTGTTTTCGGGCCCTTCCCCCCCCCCCCCCCCCCCCCAGAAAAAAGCAAAACCTGGTTACGTGCCTGCTCAATTGCCTCATCCACACGTATTTTCATCAGGCTTGTGCCGTCTCTTTATAAATGAGTAAATGTTGTAGTTGTATATTGTATTGACGAGAATAACTCATGGCCAAATGTGTAATATACTGTGTTCAAATTCGATACTATTGTATATATTAGGACTGTCATGATTAATCGATTAATCGATTGTTGATCGGTCACGGCGAAATCGATTAGTATTTTTCGTTGTCGAATAATCGGTAAATTGTATCCCGCTTTAGACGTTCAATAATTAAAAGAAAATTTGATGAAAAAAGTATTGTTTCTAAAGGTAAAGAGTTAAGAACATCGATGTTAAACCTCAAGAATCCGTTGGAAGCATTTGTCATTCAGGTATATTCATCAAAGCTTTGATGTTCTGAACTTTTGAACCATCAGTGTAATAATCAAGACCGATCGGCAGTTGCGAAGTTCGCAACTGCCAACCGGTCTTGATTATTACACTGACGGTTCAAAAGTTCAGAACATCAAAGCTTTGAATGTACCTAAAAGAGGATCGTCTTCGTTGTTTACCGGAGGTAGGGCAACTGACTTGAACTTTATTTTTTATCGACTTCAGAGAGAGGGAGAGGGGGTCATCTGGGTACGATTAATCGATTATTATCGATTATTTACGACGATTAATCGATTCCTAAATTAAAAAATCGTGACAGCCCTAGTATATATGTGAGAAAAACTAAAAAAATCAAAACGACGATCTGAGAAAATTTAAATATTTGATCATGTATCATAGTGTTTTTCTTCTTTTGGTTTGGTTCCATTGTCGCCATCCGCATTTGACGCCGTTTTCGCCAGCCACACTTGGTGCCGTTTTCGCCAGCCACACGTGGTGCCGTTTTCGCCAGTTGGTGCCCTTTTCGCCGTTTTTACACGGTGCCGTTTGCTCATGCATCCCATTTTCGCACCCGATGCCAACGATGGAGATTTAATGTCTTTTTTATACCTTTTTTAACCACATTTCCAGCCTCAGACTTTAGAAATTTTAGGAATATAATCTATGCGAAAAAAACACATAAAAAAATGTGGTGCCATTCTAGGAAATTCCAACCGTTATGGTAGTACGTAGATGTGACGTTATAGATATCATAAGGTCAAATACGCTACCTTGTGATTCACATAGCTCTCTATTTTTATAAATGACTGCTTGGAAACTTCACAAACTGTTTTCTTGTTGTTTGAAATAGTTTTATATATTTATTTGAAATTTATGAACCCGATGGCAGTCATGCCAATTTAACGTCTTTTTCTAATCCTTTTATTTTCAATCTCATTTCAAGTCTCAGACTTTCGCAAATTTGGGAATACAATCTACATGAAAAATCATATTGCAAAATGTCATGCTGTTCTAGGAAATTCCGACAGTTATGTTTGAATGCTGAGGTGACGTTATAGGGTGTCATAAGGGTAAAAAATTAAAATTTGTCAGTATCTTTGAAATTTTAGAATGTTGTAGAGCTAAAAAATTAAGAGACGGCTGTTTAATTTTTTTTCGATTTAACTTCATCTTCATTTGCTCACGGTTTGTGATACATACAAAGTGTCTATTCACTTCTCGTTGCTTCCTCCTCGCAGGGTTACTTCACAGTCATCCGGGCTTAACACATTTAATGTTCTGCTTGCGTGACTCTATCACCCTTCTCACAGTTCAATCACAATTCAATGTGCGTCTACCACAGTTCACGATCACTTTACGCCTTGCCTGGCTCTCACGGGGTTACGTTATTCTTCGCCTTCAGATATATACTTAACAAAGCTTATATAGAAATATTCTGCAAAGTGTTCTCAGCATCACCAATTCTCGCACCGCCTAAAATTATCTTATCTCGCGAGCTATTCAAGCGGTTACTTGAGCTCTTAATACGGTTTCTAGACCTCAACGTTACAGCTTTTACTTCTTTGGCTACTATGCCACTACGGTTCGCAACCGTTAACAAACTACTATCGGTTCCTTACAACCCTCACATGGTTACGACAATACGCGGACTTTCAATCTCGGTGCCTATGACCCTCGACGGCCAAGACTTAATTCGGACCTTCTCTGAGTGCCCTCAGGCCAACTGCCCCTCAAAGTTCTGCTTCACTCTTAAAACAGTCGGAACGCAAAGTTTAAACATATTAATTCTGATTTAACGAGTGCTTTGTAATTCGATATGGATAGAGATATAAATGCGAATTTTCTTTGAGGGAAACCCTTTTGACATTTCGGAGACAGGATGGATGCGTAATATGGGCGTGTGTCCAGAACATGTGTGATGCACTGGTTTCCAAAAAATGGATTTTAACTGGCTTTAATTACCCAGATAATGATAACCGGAGAGACTATTGTCCATCTTAGTACTGATCTGTTATCAGATAGCCCATGTGGCGTTCAACAAGTGCGCCATAATGGATATTAAATTTCACACTTCATTTAGAAGCTCTTCAATTAACGTTAGTTCGACAAATCTGTTTTCAGGGTCCGTCACATACCTATCTTTACGCTTTACATTTAACCCAGGCAGAAATATTATCGAAAATATTTACACTTTTATACAACAAAATCGCAACTTAACAGATAAAATAATATCACTTCAATTGTAATATCAAGAACATCCACAGAGTATGAAGCCTTTAAATTGCAGTACTGTCATTTCTGAACAAAGCCCAAATATGGGCTTCCAGCACTCTACCAGTTAATTGAAATCCCAACGTCCTTGTGTCCAATTTCGCAATATCAATATGGGATACACTTATGAAACTTACCACACATATTTGTGATCATATTAAGTTGTAACCCGTATTATTTTCATTTCAATGTGACACACCCGATGCCAGCGATGCCAAGTTTAAGTTTTTTCTATACATTTTATTTCAACCTTATTTTGAGCCTTAGCCTTTCAAATTTCCTGTAATATCATCTCCGCAAAAAAACATATCTAAAAATATGATGCCGCGCTTGGAAATGTGAAAGCTCCAGAGGCGGATTTGGGTATGTTTTATCTTTACTTCAAGAATAAATCATTGAAAAAAATTGAGTGACGAACCTGAGAAGAGCATTGTCTGCCCCCTCTCGTCCCCGTGGTCCGAAGGCAAGGAGGGAATGCTGTCCCCTTTTCCCATGTGCTTCCGACCTCCCTGAGTTTATATCATTGTTATTCAACAGAACACCAGTTGCGTTTTTAAGTACTGTGGTCTTACAAATTGGAGAATTGTATAAATTGAAAAATAGCCACAAATAAACAAATTTTCTACAGAAGCGTCCCCTTGGAATACATCTTAAACCTATTGGCCGCCTTCCAATTGTAGCCATCTATGTGGTCCAGAAAAAGACTAAACGAATTTATATAAATATACTTCACATTCCGGACTTCGTGTTTTTCTTCAGAAAGGCTAAATTTCGCGATATAATTCTCTATTAGTGAAAACCTGTTCCGTATTAAACTAGTAGCGCACTAGGTCGTTAAGAAATATCATATGAACATAACAGCATCATGCCAAGGCTTAATTGAAAAGGGTGATTTGGATGTAAGGTATTCATTTTCTTATCGTTTGAGTGAAAAATATGAATACAAGTTGAAAAGAACTACAATTGACATTGAGGTCAATGTTCTCTTGTTAGCGTATCCGGTCATTATAGACTCGACGGGGTGTACTTATTTCATTTCCCAAGACCTGGTGATTATTAGGAAATATATCCAATTTACATTGTTTATTGCACCGAAGTTCAACTTATTGCAGTCTAGATGGCAAATTCAGTAAAATTTTAAGATTTTTCTGTTGTTTGATTAATTTTGAATTTGAATTATTGTGAGATATGGGGGCAATAACAATGACCTTTCAGGTAGTATTTAAATGGTTAATCGATTAACCTTTACTGGAACGATTACAAGTTGTTTTCCGGTTATGATTTCTACAACGTGTTAGCCGCTACCTCATGCCAGAAGTATAGAAATATTTTGAATTAGTTTGTTTATTGTATTTAACGATACTTCCTATAGCCAAGATCATATCATGTTAGAGAGTTTTACAGTTGGAGAAAGTCGGAGTACCCGGGGAGAACCACCGAGCAGCGGCGAGCAACTATCAGAAGGGTTAGCATTGGTTGAAGACAAGTGCGTCATCGACGTGAGGTACGCCTCCCCGCGTAAACAATCAGGATTAAGTGCATCGCCTGAGGGCACAATGCAGTTGGAGGAAAGTCCAATTAAGAGGCAAGTAATTGTTAAGAAAATCCCTAAGAAATCGGAAGAAAATAAAGCCAAGTTTCATTTTGTTACTTTTAATAAATCAGAACAGCATATAGCTCTCAGACACTCCAATTAATTTAGAGGACTACCCCAATTTACTAAACTGACACAAGCAGACTAAGCACCACTTGAAGACAAGAGCATCGACGTGCATACGCCTCTCTGCCCCCACGTAGATAACTGGGATTAAATATCTTGCCCGGGAACACAACGCATTTACCAGTGGTGTGGATCAAACTGTCAACCTTTCGGTTTAATCCTATACCCAACTTAACGGCCAAAACAGGCCAGCGCTATTCACAAAAATCGCCAATTAATCTTCATTATTTTCTTTCATTTTTTGTCTCAAAACATTGGTTATGACCCCTCTTTGGAACGAGTTCGTCGAGCTCGTTCCAAAGAGGCTTCATAGCCTATGTTTTTGAGACAAAAATGAAAAAATAGTTATTCAAGAATTTCTTTTACAAGTGTCGTCTGCTTTTCATGTTAGGTAAAGGGTTGAAGACCGATATTCCTACCACTGAACCACTGAGCAGCCATTTTTGTATTAGTGGACACCGACAGTGGGAAATATGTAGAATGTAACTGGTGGAAATCTTTCATAAAATAGTCGGTCCTGATGATCAGGCCCAAGTAATTTGTGCTAGATTTTCATTGGTTATTTCGTGCGAGCTTTCGAAGAAGAAGAAGAAGATGAAGATGAAGAAGAAGAAGAAGAAGAAGAGAAAGAAGAAAAGAAGCAGAAAGTTTGTTTAGATGATGCTTACGAGTCTGTACATGAATTCAGTTGTCGGATTACATAGTTTACATTTCAATAGTTTACAATTCAAATATTTAAATATAGATAATTACTTCTGCCATTGAGTTTGATGGACTTCCATATAGCATAACAAGACCAAGTGGCCGTCTTCCTGGTACCACCCATGAATCTCACATCCTGACATCTCCGACCAGTACATTGTCGTAGTATCATGGATGTTAACGTTATAAATTATTGTGATGCGTTGACGATAACATAGTCTGAGGTTTGCCGCTCGGAGGTTTTGTTCAACCGAGACGCGAATGTTACCGTCAACTCAGCACAATAACGTATATGTTCCAATACTACACTAACCATTGCCTAAAACTTACATCGTGAAACACGAGAGGCTTATTTACCAAACTTGTGATCGTCAAAAGTTGCCTTCTGCAGGGCAACTTTTAACGATCACAGGTTTAGTAAATAAACCTCTTGGGTACCCACGACGGCACGCACTGGATAAATAATCAATAAACCAGATAAACTCATTCCATCTTAGTTCAAATCGTAAATCGTCTTGTAATTTAAACAACACTTCATCCGGAACACGATCTGCTGCACGTGTGAAAAATCCAGACAAACTGAAACGGCTTGCTGGTCACTCCGTTGATGAAGCAATTACAAAACGGGCGACGTTATTTCAAATAATTCGCGTTGTGACGTCAAACGGTAACATTTGCTACTGGGGCCGTAAAATTAAAAGAAACTACGCCAGCTCTCATCCAGTCAGAGGTCGAGGATTTTTCTCTTATTGGAACATACTTTAACATTCTTCTTAGGATACGAAACATCGGGGACCGTTCCTTACGCACTTATAGCAGTGCATTTAGATATTGTGAGTATTCAGGGATTACGAACTCATTAGTTATACAGTTCGTCTGCGATCCAACAGAGTACACATAGAGTCCGCTCACCTCATTCCGGGTCAAAGCATTGCTCCAACCCAGCCAGGTATTGAGCAACGCCATACACACCCTATCAGGCCGCGAACAGACTGCAACAATCGACTTGCCGACGATTTTCATTAGCAAAACCCGCATTTCACTTAAACATTAAGTGGTTAAGCTCTTCCTAACACTGTTCAATCAGTAGTGCATACCAAAGATTGTCACGAGATTTGTCAAGTATGCCTCTCACTGTGGTCAGAATAGAATGGGTTTGTGCATTCTACGAGTTCACTATATTTCTTTCTGAGCGATATTTTGAGGAGCCTTTTAAATTTTGTTCTAGGGTACTAGTTTAGAGTGTAGTGGTTTATTCCA
This sequence comes from Pictodentalium vernedei, assembly GCA_031216915.1. Lineage (NCBI taxonomy): Eukaryota > Metazoa > Mollusca > Scaphopoda > Dentaliida > Dentaliidae > Pictodentalium > Pictodentalium vernedei. The sequence continues at coordinate 558,130,666 of CM062295.1, read as the reverse complement.
GATTGAGGGGAAATTATGAAGAGGAAATTTCGATGTAAACTCTGTTCTTGGCCTTGGTTGATTTGATTGATTATTATTATTGATTATTATTGATTCATACAGTCTAAAGTCCGTTTTCCGTGGCTAGCCTCACCCTTTGGAATAGGCTACCCGATCATTTAAAGGCACCTCAGACGCTGGAAAGCTTCCAAAAGGCACTGAAAACCCACCTTTTCGCCCGCGCTTTTGGTGTTCATTAACTTGTATCAACTTTATAATAGACGTACAATATAGCAGCAGAGCATTGTAAGACTGAGTGAGCAATTTTGTGGATCCATGGTTCTAAGCTGTATTTATTTAAAGTCGATTGGGTTAAAAATCAAGCCAAATTAACTGGATTGAGTGAATATGAACCCAGCTGGGTTCATATTCACTCAACCCAGTTCATTTAATAATAATTGAATAATTGATTTTGTAAAAGCGTAAAACCACGAAGAGTGCCCTAAAACGCTTCACAGAAATAAAATACACTTTTCTGAAAATAAAGAGTCACATGTTTCAGTTTCCTCTAGGGAGGTACAGGAGAATGCTTCAGTAAATAGGAAAGTTTTAAGATTTCTTTTGAAGATGTTGATAGTTTCTGAATTTCTGACACTAATAGGCAACGCATTCCATAATCTTGGACACACGATCATTAGCCAGATTAGATCTGGACACACGATCATTAGCCAGATTAGATCTGCTAAAAGGTATGACTAGTTGAATTTGATCTTTAGATCTCAGACTGCGTGATGGAGTGTATACAGTGATGAGCTCTTGCAGGTAAACTGGAGCCAGTTTGTGGATACATTTGAATACTAAGATCAATATTTTGAAATTAATTCTCTGTTTAACTGGAAGCCAATGTAATTGTCTTAAAACAGGTGTTATGTGTTCAGAGCATTTGGTACCAGTAATTATCCTAGCAACAATATTCTGAACTTTTTGAAGCTTCTGAATCAAATACTGCGGCAGCCCCACTAACACTGAATTACAATAGTCTAGTTGTGAGGTGATGAAAGAATGCACAAGTTTTTCAAGTGCTTACTGGTTAAGATAAGTTCTCAGTCTTCCAATATTCCGAAGCTGCCAGTAACATTTTTGACATATTTTATTGATATGGATGTCTAGCTTTAAATTTGAGTCCATAATCAGTCCAATATTCCTGGCCGATTCACTTTTCATGGTGATGTTGTTTCCAACCTGAATTGATGTAACAGTGGGTGCAGGCATGCGAACCCCGGATATCACTAAGAATTCTGTTTTAGAGTCATTCATTTTCAGTTTAAAATCTCTCATCCATTCCCGCACCGGATTTATGCAAGTTTGCATGTTGCTGACTGCAGTGATTGAGTCACTTTGAAGAGATGAATTAAATGTAATGTACAGTTGGGTATCATCAGCATACAGATGATATGATATGCCAGGCCTTTTAAGAAGACGACCCAGAGAAGAAGTGTACAGAGTAAACAAAAGTGGACCAAGAACTGAGCCCTGAGGAACACCACACTTTAACATCTTGCTTTCTGAACCGGTCTTGTTGATATATATTTGTTGACTGCGACCTTCTAGATATGATGCAAACCATGGAAAGACAGTTCCACATATGCCATGATGTGTCAATGTCTGCGAAAGAATATCATGGTCGACTGTGTCGAATGCTGCTGACAAATCCAAGAGAACAAGCAGTACAGCCTTACACTCAGACACTGATTTAACAATGTCGTTGTTGACTCGCAGTAAAGCTGTCTCTGTACTGTGATTGGCTCTGTATACAGAGTGGAAAGGCTCTAAAAGATCATTTTCATGCAGATGTTTTTTGAGTTGTGAAGCAACAACCTTTTCCAACAATTTAGACAGGAAGGAGAGGTTCGATACTGGTCGATAATTCTTTAGGTTGTCAGGATCAAGAGGTGGCTTCTTGATGAGTGGAGTAACAAGTGCTTTTTTCATGAAGGGATGCGGATATAATAGATGATATGGCTGGCAGAAGATGATCAATTGTCTCTTTCAGAAGGAATGTTGGAATTTCATCTAGATCATTGGATTTATTGGATGATGACAAAATCATTTTTCGAATATCTTCTTCCAAGACAGTGTGAAAACTGGAAAAATCTCTTTTTATGTCAAGTTGATCAAACTCTGGTGGTTCACGTGATGGTATACTATCCAGGATTAATTGAATTTTGGTTATGAAAAACTCACTGAATTTTTCCAGAATTTCATTGGTATTTAGATGATCTGGGAGAATGACTTTTTGTTCTTTACCAAGGAGACTATTGGTTACCGCGAGAATAACACCCTAGTATTTGATGACCCCTCTATCAGAGAATTGTAGTACTCCCTCTTCGCTTTTTTTGATGATCTTATTAGTTGTATTTCTTTGGTGGCAGAACATCTGCCGGTGAATCTCAAGCTTCGTTTTGTTGTATAGACGCTCAAGTCTCAATACATGGAGACTGATTTAGTGTTATAATTTTAATATTTTGTTAACCCTTTACCCAACGCAGACGATATCAAAATTTATTATTTTAAATATCATTTTTAAAAAATTTTTCAAACAATTTCAACAAAACCCTATCATGTGAGCCCTCTTTGGAACGAGCTCGTTCCAAACAGGGGTCACATGATAGGGTTTAGTTGAAATTTTTCGAAAAATAATAATTTTTCAGCTGCTGAATTTGCATATTACGCGGGCGGATGCGGGCGATTCGTTGGGTAAAGGGTTAAGGAACCAGGAAGCAACTCGTTTTTCTAATTAAAAACAAAAAGGCACATTTTCAGTATGTCAAGGTCATTGGGTTTCGTGATATGATTGTCATTAGGAAGAGGACCAGTGGAAGGGTTGTACTTCCTGTTGTTTACCAGGCGAATAGCTTTTTTGTGTAATTTGAATATTTGGTTGACATGTATAGAGTTTCCCCGATTTCGACACTATTCAAACGATGGTTGTGGATACGAGTGAAATAAATTTGCTTTAGTGCATATTGCTCATTGCGAAAGGAGGGTCTTGCACTTGTTTAACCCATAGGTAGCCCTTTTTATTTTTGTTGCATATGCATTCGATGTTATAGCATAAGCACAGAGGAATTTAAAGGCCATTTCCTCCCCGCAGCTTTTGTATTTATAGGAGTAAAATAACCAACTTTTATAGCTAGTTGATTTCATTGGGTGTGTAGACTTTTTTAGTTGAGCTGGAAATCACGTAACAAGTTTTTCTTTCATTTAAAACGAATTAGAATTACTTCGCTTCACCAGAGGTGTATTTTGTTGAGTTTGTCATTAGCTTCGCTCAGTAACTCATTTTTATTTGTAGTGTCATCTGCAAATGGTAGGATATCAAATGGAGTTAATTTGGGCATATCATTCACATATACACCTGGAACTTAATTAAGCAACCCATGAAATGTTTCATGACAGTGAAGTTACTGTTACAGATTATTATGTTTGAATAATTGCTTTGTCTTGCAGTTCATTTAGTATAGTGAAACGTGATGTTTCTAGTTGATAGCGTACCCCAAACACATGCCCTCGTCCACGTGGAGCATGCTTCCCACGGATGTCACAAAAATACTATCATCCACATGCAATATCTGGGCATAAAACAAGAACATTTGTCACTTCTTTTATCAATAAATGTTGGCATGGCAAGGAGGAGACTGCAGAGGCGCTAAAATAGCAAATCGTTGGCATGCATGCAACAGGCATGTCATTCAAAGCTATTGGAAGGCAACTTGGCTATAGTCATTCTGTTATCAGCAGACTTGTCCGAAAACACCAACAAACCAACGATGTAAAGGGCTGACCAAGGCCTGGACAACCCCAAAAGGCCTCTCCTCGGGAAGAACGGAGTCTGGCACGCCTCGTTAGTCGTGAACACTTTCTTCCAGTTGTGTTTTGAAACGCCTTTGGCACCCCAACAGGCGTTTGCGCAACAGAACTGTCAGAAACCGTCTCAAAGCATTAGGTATGAGGTCCAGAATGGTCATCAAGCGTACAGCTCTGTCCGATCAGAATAAAAGATGACGTTTGAAGTGTTGTATGGCACGACAACATTGAAATCTCAGGACGTGGAGGTGAATGCATTGGTCAGACGAGAATAGGTTCCTGTTTCACGTCACAGATGGTCGCATGAGAGAGTGGAGGCATAGAAATACTGCTTTCGTGCCCAGGAACATCAGACCTACTGTTCCTTATGGTGGAGGATCAGTAATGATCTGAGAATGCCTCTCTTATGATTGTAAACTTGATATGGTGATTGTGCGTGGGAATCTCAGTGGTCAACAGTACATCCGGGACGTTCTCAACCCGGTTGTCGCGCCTCATTTTAACAACCACCAGTTGGCTTCTCGCCCTCCATTCATGGACGACAAAGCAAGGCCACATCCTTTCTATGCTGTGAGAGCATTCCTTCAGAACAACGCTATTACAACACTACCTTGGCCTGCAATGAGCCCCGATTTGAATCCCTTAGAACACATCGTGGACGTCGCCTGCACAGAATTTGGCCGATGTGGAAGCTGCATGTATGAGGAGTGGTAGCAGTTGCCTCTGGATTGTATCAGAAGGCTCACTGGTAGTATTAGGAGGAGGGTTCAGGCTGCCATCCGGGCACATGGTGGATACTCTCGCTACTGACGTCAGACACCGCTATTGTGTTCAGGAGATGACAAGTTACATTTTTTGTCAGTAATTACGGGCATTGTTTCATCATGGAACGTTCCAGCACCATACTTGTCGAGCGAACATGTTTCCATCAAAAACATTACTGACAGATATGTGTAATTAGCGCCAATAAAATACTGCATATTTTCATTATTGTGTTCTCTTTCATTTGTCAAAAGATCATTCTTTCCGCAGACAATCCCTTTGGCTATCTGAAAGAGAGCATGAAAGTAATGACAGTTTCTATTAACACCACTGTGAAAAACAGGGGGTGCTTAATTAAGTTCCAAGTGTATATAAGAGGAATACAACCGGTCCAGGAATAGATTCCTGGGTTACGTCGGTTGTAACGTCTCGCCATATAGATTTGTAAGTGGCAATATTCACCATGATGCCTATTTGTTCGATAATTTTCACTGGTGCTCAACTGCTCCTCGGAAATCACTTCCTAATGATTTTTGTGCCACTTCGTAACTGATTTTTGTTGACAATCGTAGCTGATTTACGACGAAAATGGCGAGCGCTGCACAAAAACCGGTAAGTTTCATCAAAATACATCACATTTTCACATCGTGCCATTTGCAGCGACCACCAATGGTTATTATTCAATGACCGTGTGTGGACACGGGTTTGTCAAATCTTTTTTTATCTCTAAAAGAGTCACCGATCGCCGAATACATACGCGCTATTATCTACAATTTAAAGACAGAATTGTTAGGTTTTTTTGCTTAAAATAGTCTGGACGTCGTAAAATTGTGATATGCCAATATTGTAGTATATAAAAAACTTACTTTGGGCAGGAGGGACCAGGAAAAGAACCGCACCCACCCACCCCTTTTTTTAAAGAAAAAAAGTTTTTTTCGATTTTGCAATTTGGTACCCCACCCACCCCCCCCCCCCCCAAAAAAAAAAACAAACAAAAAAAAAACAACAACAACAAAAAAAAAACAAAAAAAACAAATTAGAGTAAATGGCACATAAACTGCTTTGATTGGTAATTGCAATTTTTGCTGGAATATGGTTTGTATTATTCCAGTAACCATTCCCGACATTTAATCTACCCACAACCAGCTAATGAAGATTGGTCGGAATTTGGCCCCATTTCTTGGCAAGTTTATGAATTTATTCAAACTTTCTCACAGACACCGTCAGTTAGTGTATACGTGGGTAATCAGGAGAGTATATAGCATATTCTGGAATTCTACCTGAACAATATTAAGACAGTTGTAGCAGGAACAGGTGTGAAATTTGTTGAACATTTTGAAGTTTTACCTGGTTTCACCACTGTATTTGCTATTTCTACCACTTCTTTCTGTTTCTACCCATTTCTACACTCAAATTTAGTTTCATCAGTCTAAAATGCATTATCAAGTGCACAATTCGTAGAGGCAGTTAGCTAAGTGTTGTATTGAACCTGTTAATAGTCAATATGTTGAGGGGTGATTCTTTGGTATCGGAAATCCACTCCTCATAACTGCACTGTTGCACCTTGGACGGATTGAGTAGTTCATCATTTGATGGAGCGGTTAGTAAATTTTGATTGATTCATCTTAGCAAGTCAGAAGAGAAAGTGTGAAAGACCACGTCGAGTTGAATGGTCTACCATATCTTTCCAAATTTGGACAGGATGCATTATGGAAATTTTGGGGCTATGGTGTGTCGAGTGACGCCCCTGTGATTTATATATTACCTTTTACGCAATGAATGTCAGTGTTATCCTACAATATATTGGAGGCTGTTCATTCAGCTCAGAGGCTTGAAACTTATTTGCTCAAAATATGGTACAGGACCAGTGACAGGGACAGGAACTTTTCAAGTGGCTATTACAATATTCAGCTTGATCTCAATGAAACATAAGACACATGCGTATCCTTTCTGATTCAGATGATCCCAACACACTTTATTCTGTGATTTAATTTTATTCTTTGTTACAGCAGATTGCTATAGTTTATTTCAAAAGAAGTTGATTTTATTTCTATTACAAGATAACCCAACCAGGTGTCTTATATGTGTTTGCAAAGTTTTCAAATCTCATACGCCAGGTTTCTCTCTAGACATCCAGTATCTTCCTCAACGTGTGCTATACACTATGATGCAGGGGTAAATGGCTGAAATTCATGTTAACTCAACTGATTTGCTATTGACAAACTGTTTACACCATCGTAAAAACAGTTTGTTATCAGGGAATCAGTTTCCCTGTTGATGAACTCCCTATCAATAAGATATAATGTCCTGACTATTTGATAGTTCAGCCTTTGCTTACAGTATATCACAAATTGAAGGAAACTGGTTTGAAGGCTCCCACTAACCCCAAGGCTTGAATGATCAATAGCAACCCTACATTTTGCTCATACATGCATAAGTCCGTGAAAGTAGTCAGTTGCTTTGGGGAACGGCATAAAACCACTGTATGCAAATATACTATTCATGGAGAGAAGAGTCCCTTTATTGTCAGATCTGGTTAGATTATATTTATGTTAGATTACATAAATAATGATTCGTTTAAATTTCTTTAACTGAACCACTGATGGTGTGATGGGAAACGGTGGATGTCTGTCCACAATCTCATGCTGGTAGCCCCTATCCTGTACTACTAATCACCCCCTGTCAACCCAGAGGAGATGGAGTGGTAGAAAAAAGCCTACACCTGCTTCCCTAATCAATATGCATAACTTATTTGAAAGATAAAATTTTCAAGGTGAAAACGTGTTTTCAGAACCGATGACCTACCCACCCACCCCCGTCTTGTGTCCGGAAAAAAACTGACGACCCCCCCCCCCCCCTGCTTTGGGCACTGACTTCTAGGTTTCAAAGTAATGTGTTATATTGAGTCATTTTTGTGTAGAAACATGTGGGTTTCACTTCTCTGTTTTCAATGTTCCATTTCTTTTTGATGGAAACCATCATGCTCCGCATCTTAATGTTTACCAAGGCCCCACTTCTCAGTCGATTCAATCAGTCAAATGTTGGCTTATTCCGTAAAAAATTCGATATTTCAAAGTTCCTTCTTATTAGCTCACCTGTCCCAACGGGCATGTGAGCTATTACCATCACTTGGCGCCCGTCATCGTCCGATGTCCATCGTCCGCAAACTTTTCCCTTCTCTATCTTCTTCTCTGTGACTGCTGAGCCGATGTGAACCAAACTTGGCAGGAATGGTCTATGGGGGTCCTCTACAAATGATCCTCATTTTGTTTCCGTCGGATGAAAAGCATGGCTACCAGAGGCATTCTTTGATTCTGATTAGTGGATTTTCAAAAATCTTCTCCTCTGGGACTACAAGTCCAAACGTTTTGAATCTTCACATGATTGATGACTGGCCACCCTTCACCAACGATCCTCATTTAATGTTGATCCGGTTGCAAACATGGCCGCAATTGCGGCTTACAGTTACCATAGAAACCCTATGGGAAGTCACACTTTCATCTTCTTTGGAACTACTGAGCCGATGTGAACCAAACCTGGCAGGAATAGTGTATGGGAGGTCCTCTACAAACGATCCTCATTTTGTTTTCGTCGGATGAAAAACATGGCCGCCAGCGGCATTCTTTGATTCTGAGTGGTGGATTTTCAAAAATCTTCTCTGAAACTACAAGGCCCAATGTTTTGAAACTTCACATGCTTAATGACTGGGACACCCTCTACCAACGATCCTCATTTGATGTTGATCGAGTTGCAAACATGGTCACAAATGCGGCTTATATTTAACATAGAAACCCTAAGGAAATCACTTTTTCGTCTTCTCTGGAACTACTCAGCCGGGAATGGTCCTTGGGAGGTTCCCCACAAACTGTTCGTCATATTGGTCCTGTTGAATGAAAAAACTTGCTATTCCATTGACTATGTTATTTAATCTTTCCTTAACAAGTAAAACTTTTCCAGATCTATGGAAGATGGCAAGTGTCGTACCTATACACAAGAAAGAATCAATACATAATAAAACAAATTACCGTACCGTATCTCTAACCAGCAGTGTAAGTAAAATTCTGGAAAAGAATATTTTTAAACATTTGTATTCGTTCCTGACTGAAAACAATGTCTTAACCCCACTACAGTCTGGCTTCATTCCGGGGGATAGTACGATCTATCAATTACTTGACATTGATCATGATATATCTGCAAGCTTGGACACAAATACAGAATGGATCTGGAAAAAATTGCTGTATGGTCAAATACATGTCAGGTCTTGTTTAATCCTAAAAAACAGAAGCCCTAAATATAACCCGTAAAACAAATCCCATCGATTGTCTAGGCCTCTACTTACATGGGGAACACATTAAAGAAAAGAGTGAACATAAAGATCTGGGGTTAATATTTTCAAAAAATGGTTCCTGGGATGCCCTTGTTGACAATATTTTCAAAAAGGTGAGTCCAATGATAAACTGTCTCAGAAGTTTAAAATATAGACTATTCAGAGCCGCTCTAGAAACACTCAATAAGTATTACATTCTTCCAATCTTTGATTATGCGGATGTAATTTGGGATAACTGTAGTGATACGAAAAAAACTCATTTGGAAACCTTACATTTAGATGCACTACGTGCAATTATTGGTGTGCCAAGGGGTACAAGTCATAATCTTATCTATGAAGAATCAGGATTTATATCATTGAAGGAACGTAGAAAACGACATAAAATAATAACCGTGTTTAAAATTATTAACATGGAAGTACCTAATTATTTGCGTTTGTTAACCCTTTACCCAACGTAACGGCCAAAACCGGCCAGCGCTATTCTAAAAAATCGCCAATTAATTTTCACTATTTTTTTCATTTATTGTCTCAAAAACATAGGTTATGACCCCTCGTTGGAACGAGCTCGTCGAGCTCGTTCCAACGAGGGGTCATAACCTATGTTTTTGAGACAAAAAATGAAAAAAATCAGTTATTCAAGAATTTTTTTTGCAAGTGTCGTCTGCTTTTCACGTTAGGTAAAGGGTTAATTCCCCGTCCTGTGTCAGATATAACCCCTTATCCACTTAGAACATCCAATTTGTTACGCGAAATTAAATGCAACACACTTCGGTTTTCAAACTCATTTTTACCGTCATCGGTGAGGCTATGGAACAGTCTAAGTGAGAATATCAAAAACTGTGAAACCGTGAGCATCCTCAAAAGAGTTTTGACGACTGATGACCCCGTTATCTCAAACTTTTACTACGTTGGGGGAAGAAAAGCACAGATTATCCACTGTCAGCTCCGTCTTAACCCTTTACCAAACATGAAAAGCAGACGACACTTGCAAAAAAAATTCTTGAATAACTAATTTTTTTCATTTTTTGTCTCAAAAACATAGGTTATGACCCCTCGTTGGAACGACTCGACGAGCTCGTTCCAACGAGGGGTCATAACCTATGTTTTTGAGACAAAAAATGAAAAAATAATAAAAATTAATTGGCGATTTTTGAGAATAGCGCTGGCCGGTTTTGGCCGTTACGTTGGGTAAAGGGTTAACTGTAGCGAACTGAATGACCACATGTTTGACAGATTTATCAGGATGTGGCTATTGCTATGAAGACTCAAGTCATTATTTTCTGTCATGTCCTCTCTACGTACGCGAACGCCAAACGATGCTCGAGAAACTGGAAAATAATGATAAAAATATCGAAGTCCTACTCAATGGTAATCCGAATAAATCCGATTCTCACAATACTTTTGTATTTAATACAGTACACGAGTATATTATTGAAATAGGGAGGTTTGAAAATTAGTGTAAATATCTGAACTGAAATGAGATAAAAAAAACCTGAATCCTCGCCATAATGACGGGTGCACTGCTTACGTTTAATTGACTGACTAATTCAACGTTATACCCACATTACGTAATTAAAATACAGTCTTAAATTTTGATATGTATATAGAGGGCATTGTCTGATTATACTCCAGTGACTGCGTAGTCACCTCTATAGGGGGTCCCCAGGTAGATCATGGTGTGTCCCAGGGCACATTAATAATACCAGGGTATTTTGGGATTTACAATGGTCTGCAGTGGTACCTTTATATACGGGCAACAACTCGCCGTTGTAATGATTACGTTATTTATATATGTAACTACGAAATTAATACGCACTAACTCGTAACATAATTGATTAACTAAAATATTATGTATTTTGGGGGGTTATCCTGCTGTGCAGCATACTGTGATGGTGATAACAGTGATATGGGTTTCCCGGCTCCTTCGATGGTGGGCTGCCCAGCATAATAGTTTGTCGTTTGCATTACTTTCGAGATAGGACTGTTATGATGGAATATATATAAAATTGCATACGTTATCATACGAAACGACGGACTGAGTGCAATATTCATAACATAGGCAGTGCACATGTCATGAACATGGGTGTGCCCGGAATTGCATTGAAATTTACTGTGGTTCACATAAACTAGAAATTACGTCTCGAAGAACTGATATTTTTTCATGCTGACATTAGGTCACTTTTTCACAGTTGCACAAGCACCTCAAAATGTAACTTCTTTATGTAAGGGTGCGGCGTTAAGACAGGCCCAGCCTGTTCGCCAAACCCCATTTCAATTGAATGAAATAAAAATATTGTTCAAAAAAAAAAAAAAAAAAGAATGAAAAACATGGCCGCCAGAGCATTCTTTGGTTCTGATGAGTGGATTTTGTAAAATCTTCTCCTCTGAAACTACAAGGCCAAACGTTTTGCAACTTCACACGATTGATGACTGGGACACCCTCTACCAACGATTCTCATTTAATGTTGATTGGCTTGCAAACTTGCTGCTCATAGTTACCATGGAAACCGTATGGGAAATCACACTTTCATCTTCTTTGGAACTACTGAGCCGATGTGAACCAAACTTGGCAGGGATAGTCTATGGGAGGTCCTTTACAAACTGTCCTCATTTTGTTCTCGTTGGATGAAAAACATTGGCGCCAGAGACATTCCGTGATTCTGATTGGTGGTTTTCAAAAACCTTCTCGGAAAACATGGCCACAAAAGCGGATTATATTTAATATAGAAACCCTATGGGAAATCACATTTTCATCTTCTTCTCTGGAACAGAGCCGATGGGGACCACATTTAGCAGAAATAGTCTATGGGAGGTTCTCTACAAACAATTCTCATATTGTTCCCGTCAGATGAACAACATGACCGCCAGAGGCATTCTTTGGTTCTGATTAGTGGATTTTGTAAAATCTTCTCCTCTGAAACTACAAGACCAAATATTTTGAAACTTGACATGATTGATGACTGGGACACCCGCTACCAACGATCTCATTTAAAGTTGATTGGGTTGCAAACATGACCGAAATTGCGGCCCATAGTTACCATGGAAACCCTATGGGAAATCACATTTTCATCTCATCTGAAACTACGTGGCCAGTGTGAACCAAACTTTGCACAAATAATGTATGGAAAGTCCTCTGAAAACAATCATCATTCCGTTTCGCTTAGATGAAGGAGCATGGCAGCCTGCTGCATTCTTTGGGTTTGATTAGAATAACTGAGGGATATGTAGTTCTGCCGGGTGAGCGAGTAATGCTCTTTAGAGCCTCTTGTTCTTTTCCAGAAATATCATTGCTATCATTGCAAGATGAAGCACGCGATCGGTCATGAGACATTGTTACATTCTATCATCCAGACAGCGTAACAGTAATTCGCGTTAGTGAGGTGGACGCAACATAAGAAACTGGAAAGGCACTGTTCCGCACTGTGCGATTTGATGTATCGGCTCATGAATTTAAAAAGAAGAAATCTAAGTTTGTTTTCAATGAAAATAACCTTCGATAGAGAATGTTTCATCAACCTTCATTTGGAATTGTCACCGTCCGTTATGGTATAACCTTAGCTGTTGAAAGTGACGTTAACCCCAATTAAACAAACAAACAAACCACCGATTACACCCATATGTGTGCAGCTTACTTGAACCCTGGTAATTAATATCAACGCATATGATAAAAAAAAACTGTGAAGTGACGCGGTTCTTCAGGGCAATCTCAGTTAACACCGTCCCAGTTTGCGCCAAGATGTCGCTGGAGATCCACAAAAAAACAGGGCAGCTGTTGCAATTGTTGAAACAGTCGTGGTCTTAATGCAAAACGATTTCGGAATAGAGCAGATATTTTGTCCATCAGTTTAGAAGTGGAACCAAAAAGAAGTGATCAGGAACATGAAAGCCAGATGAGAAGAGGAACATTTTTAATTAAATTTCTGTTTACAGAAAGAAGAAAACAATATCAGACTTTGCTCTGTATATACGATCAGAAGCAATCAGGGTGAAATACTACGGTGGTGTTAGAGGGATATAATAAGTAGTTTTGAAGAAAAATCGCGCGATACCTCTCCACTGGATTAACATGCGGATTTAGTTCAAAGCCACGAATTCCATAAAGCCAACTCGAATGAATGATCTGATCAGAGACATGTAATTGTCGAGCGCAATACATTCATTATGAAGATTTATAACTTACCTTTCAGCCATTTGTTTGGGTTTTGCCGCGTGTTTACTTTTAAAACAAACAAAAATTCGGAATCGCTGCGGAACCTAATCGAAACGAAATGGCACACGAAAATCGTTACAAAGTGATTTCCGAGGAGCATTTGAGCACCAGTGATTTTGAAAGAAATTATTGGTAACACCTCGAGTTTTTTTTTATCGAATGGTCAATTGTGTCTCCAGATGAGGAGAGTAGATGTTCGAATTTATGCGTATTCATAGCGTTAAAGCAACGCTTCATAAGCATTGTTGTGGTGTCGAGGAGTAGGCCTTAGTTCAGGTGTGTGAATGCATGAAGAAGTTCCGCAGTGGTCAATTACATCAATTTCTGTGACTATAATTCCCGAAATACAGGATAGGCTCTTATTTCCGTGTATGTGGTTAATCAGGGTAGCTGGCTTTATAATTGGCGTGTACGTACCCTTTCGACATTAGCGTGTTTATAAAATACTCCATTTTTATGGGGGCGGTATTTTATCAAATCTATATTGGTGTCGCTCATTATGAATAACCGTGTAAACTCCTTGCTCATATTTACGAAAACATCCTCATTTTTCCTGTGGAGTCGTATTTAGGGAGATATATAACTCCTGAAATGAGTGGTTTACGGTGGTGGGTAGAGTTCGGCGAACGTTCAACATTCGATTCGACTTCTAATCTTGTCACTGATTGGTTTCGATTCGAAACCATCTCGATTATTCGAAAAGATCGAATCATGAAGAGATGTGGATTTCATACCATTTTGGGGTTGACTTTCTGAAGATAACGCCTCACTCTACAACTCACATTCAGTCTTCTTGTGAATTGGATTGAACGTATCCATTCTAACTCGATAGCACAAATTCAGTCGAAAAAGTCATATAGGGGCGGCGGAAGCTCGATAAAAGTGGAGGGGCACAAATTTATAATGCTACGATGGTTTGACCCAGTGTGACAAAGGTTACAATCGTATATCGGTAAATGTACCATGACTCGCGATTGTCTCTCGTTTTGGTGAATATGACGCTGTGTGGTCTCTGTCCTGTCCGTTTCTTCTACTTCAACCATCTTCCAACCCGAAGGCTAGCCTTCGGGTTGGAAGGTGGTTGAAGTAGAAGAAACGGACCGAAGCGACCGAAAGTGGGATTCTAAATATTGTTTGGATTTGCAAATAATGTTACAGGAATGTCTGTATATTGACACGCGTGCATGCGCCCATTTTAACTCATTGTGTAACTGCGAATCATATCTGTGGAAAAAAGTGCAGGGACATGCACCCCCTATACCCCCTGGCTTCGCCGCCTCTGAAGTCATAAAAATGACATTTGAAGCTATACTAAAGATTGCCTTGCGGCTCGTTTGCACAATATATAGCCCTTCAAGTGCACCAAGGCATTGCAGATGGCGCCTTGTCGCACTCAAAGGACGACAAATAGCTTTTTCTTCGACCATCTTAGTGACTCCTGTCAATTTTCTAATAGCGTAGTATGTGTATTGATATTGGGTTCACGACGGAGATAGACGGCACCTGTAGGTCGTAGTATTCTAAAAATTGAAAAGTAGATTCGATTCGGTTTTAAACCTTTTGCTTGATTCGATTCGAGATTTGATTCCAGAGAAGCATCGTGATGCACCAGGCAAAGGCAAATCATCTCTTATGAACAGGCTAACTCCATCATAACAGTGATCATCTTTGGGCTTCATTTGAGAAATTACAGGTTGATAACCGACAAGTTGGTGGAAAATGTGGTCAGGCTATCTAAAAACTTCTGTGATTCCTATTATATCGAAACATTCCAATTCTTCTTGGAAAGACAAGTTTCGTGAAAGGGTTCCACTGAGGTCCCAGATTCTGACTCTTCATTTGAAAAAGTTTCAATAGGATTATCTTTGATTTAATCGGTCACTTAAATTCCCGGGAGGGAGGGAGAGGAGGAGAAGTAGTAAAAACATGTACTTTCGTCTTGTGCTCTAGTCAGATCATCTTCATCTGAGAGCTCAATGTCCAGGACGTCATCGCAATTGGGGAATTATTTATTCCTTATACCCTCTAAAAGCTCCCGACTATTGGCTATGTGGAAACGTACTGTTTTCCAACTAAAATTAAGGATAAGACTGCGGAGATAATTCGGATGATTAACTTGGTCTAGACCTAAATGTGTACTAACTTTTTTGTAAATAACATTATGAGTTTCTCTCATTATCTGAACCCACCAATGCAAAATATTTCCACCCTTACGCGTTCCTCTCTGTTTCGGCTTGGACTTATGGAAAACACCCTTTGTGGAGGCGTTCTGTGACTTCACACGTTGTATAACTTTGATATAAATACAAGTTATTTAAGGGGATTGTGCCAGCTTATGTAGGACATTACGTTACACGAGAATGATTGTTGCTTTCTCGTGATGGTTATGTGAAACCAAATGAACGACGCGAACGGTCAAGTAAAGACACGTTCGGCGATATTCGGATTTCCAGATAGAAAAGCAATCCAAGTGTATTGCCAACCATTGGAATTGTTTATTGGGGTTTAACAACATATTCAAGAGCCATGGTCACAGTTTTACGAGTGGAGAAAGCCAGAGTGCCTGGAGAGAACCAATGAGAAGTAGCGAACAACTGTCAGATTTTTATTTATTTATTTATATATTTATTTATTCTGTCTATACCAAGAAATTGGTGCCACAGATGTACTTCTATTATACATTGCCAGCAAAGCGGGGAAAGGAAAGAGATCCGATATACAAAATCATCATCATCATCATCATCATGTGTATAAAACTATGCACTTGTCACATGTGCAGGTGCGAATATTTATAGTAGTCTTGACAGAAAGTAAAAGTAATGGTGACGGTCGTGATGCTAACAAACGTATTAACCCTTTGAACACTGATGGTATCTTCCATGTCAGTTCAATGGTAGCAATAGGAAGAGTCCATATTTATTATTTAGGGGTAGCCCAATTAATATTTTCAACGTGCAGCCTTAGGGCTGCACGTTGCAAATATTGATTGGTATACACCACTCATTCACCTTGCAGTCATCCCCTTTAATCACATTATGACGTAGCTTGTGACCCGGCCGGAAACACGGCCTCTGGAGTTCAAAGGGTTAACTCTGGTTTTAATTAGTAACCCCCTGCCCCCACCCCCTCTGTAGTTGATCCATAATATATGTATAATTCCTCAGGTGATGATATTAACCATTTGAACACTGTGCTCCTGAATGGTATCCTCACGAACTAAATAATTTATAACAAAGTGGATGAGTCCATTTTGTATTCAAAGGGAGATTCAATAATTATTTAATCCTACAGCCCTGTAGGGCTGTAGGATTAAACTATTGCTGGCCCCCTCCAACCGATTTGTTGTGCATTGTGTCATTCTGCCATCGAATGCTACTATTCTTTTCGTGGGATCAAGGCCGCGCAGTGGTTAGAGCATTGTATTTAGAACCGAAAGGTCAACGGTTAGTATACACCGCCACCGCGCCCCAACACGAGCAATTGGGATGAAGTGCCTTGCCCAAGGACCCAACTCAATTACCCCTCTAATTCTGTTAATATGGGATCTGACAGAAATTAACCGACGATAAGCTCGGTATAACATATATGGCCTGTAACATCAGAACTATGATTACAGGAATGATATGGGAAAATACACGTCCAACTAAGTTCTTCATAAAGGAGGGATAACAGAGAAAGAGTCGGAAAAAAAGGATTATCACTAAACATTCACGGATTTGTCTGGAGGGCTGCACTGACATATCACTGAGTTAGCGAGCAAATTATGAATATCTTTTATCAAAATTTTAAAATCACAGATGGGAGATAGTCCTCAAATGGATCTCCAATTTTGTGGGGAGGTGCGTTCGCACCCGTCGCACCTCCCTAGGCTTCCCGCCTGATGTGGAGAGTGGATTGTAACTAAATCACCCGCGGAGTGTAGTTATCACCCAAACTATAACTTTCAAATTTTGTATATATCGACTAAAAACACAAGCAATGTTTCAGCCAATGGACCTCCGGGTGTAACCAGGAGGTCCATTGGCTGAAACTTTGCTTGTGCTTGTTATGTTTTGCAACAAATTTGTAATTATTACTTGGGTGGAATTTGCACTCTGTGGGTGATTTAGTGATAATACACTCTCCGCGTACTGTATGTTGAAGATAACAGTCAAAAAAATAGGACAATCTGCATGGCAACGTTTGTGAAAAGAACTGCTGTTTTGGTTGTGATGTCGTTAGGTGAGGGGTTAACATGACTTTTCGATTGAAAATTAACAATTTCTAAAACAAAATAAAACGCTTTTCTGTCTGTTTGTTTCGTGATATGGCAGAATAGGCCAAGATCATTGATGCTCATGCATGCAATGATCAGGCATATAGCTTGGTGGTTTTAATTTTTCAAATTCAGATTCGGGTCAGTTTCAGGGAAAAAACTCTGTTTCGGTTCTGTTTTTCTGTATTTGTGTTAAGAACAGATAGTAAATAACACTTCAAGCCCCTGGTGGAACACATCCGCAGTAGTTTTTATCATGCCTCCTATTTAATTTGACCAACCAACGCGCTCTAATAGCATTGGCGGACTATGCGAGTTTTGGTTATTCAATGTGGAAACGGCTGTCGGATTGAGCCCATACATCCCCCTCTGCTGGGTGCCATTTTGTTTCCGAATTTATTTTCCAGCTTCAAGTTTTCACCTATTTTCGTGCAAATAAAAGACAGTTTCCTAATAAATATTAAGCGATTCGGATCTTTTAATTTATTATTTAATTCGTTTGGTGGCATGATAAATACGTTACTGCTCCCTACTTGCCAGGTATGGCGTCATGTTCGGCGAAATGAGATTAATATTAGGCGAGGCCGTACCCACTCGCCACAAAAGACCAATCTGCACGTCTCTCCATTATGTTCAATCAAACTTCCCTTTAATCATTCTCAGGGATTCTACGGGATCAGCTGCTAAGCCTATTGAGTGAGAAAAAACCCCACCAATTATGGTATTAAGGGAATCAAGTTCATCTAATCTATTTTGTGTTTCATTGCTACCTTTTCTCTCTTATTGACTCGTGGACGCGTCAGTGAGGGTGAAAATATTACGGTGTGTTCTCAAAACGTCAAAAAACTAAAATTCACACCTCGGTAAGTTTGTTTTGATTATAGTAATTATAGTTTATATCTAATTAGTGGTCACTCGTGAGATGTTTCTACGTTCAGAGATCAGAGAAACAGACGGTGAGCTTTATGTGTTCGGTGAACAGAGATTACTGAGTTATGAAAGATATATACAGTACGTGGAGAGTGGATTGTAATTAAATCACCCGGAGAATAAATTTATCACTGAATGTATCACTTTCAAATTCTGACCATGTGAACAAAATATACAAGCAATGTTTCAGCCAATGGGCATAATCCGGAAGTCCATTGGCTGGAACTTTGCTTGTGCTTGTTATGCTTTTCAACAAATTTTCAATTATTGCTTGGGTGGAATCGCCACTCTGCAGGTGATTTAGTTGTTATACACTCCCCACGTACTGAATATTCGTACAAGTCATTGGTATCCATATCAATTTTCTGAAGATAATCAGATGTAAAAATTGGGGAGCAAACAAAGACGCGGTTCTCAATCTTTACAAATCATTCAAACGTCAGTGGGAATTACACAACAGACATCCATGGTTATTCCCCACGGGTATAGACCCTCCCCACAAAATACCCGATGCTAATTAGACATAGACTATAGCCTTAAGCCTATTGTTCTCTTGTGTAAACACACCGGTACAGATTTTCATTTTTTTCGACGTTTTGAGATACAGCCAATATTACAATGAGAACACGACGCATTCGTCCCGTTGCCAGGATAGACAAAGTGACGAGAGTACAGTACGTGGAGAGTGGATTGTAACTAAATCACCCGCGGAGTGGAGTTATCACCCAAGCTATAATTTTCAAATTTTGTAAAAAAAATTGACAAAAAAACACAAGCAATGTTTCAGCCAATGGTCCTCCGGGTTAAACCCGGAGGTCCATTGGCTGAAACTTTGTTTGTACAGGTTATGCTTTGCAACAAATTAGCAATTACTGGTTGGGTGGAATTTCCACTCTGTGGGTGTTTTAGTGATAATACACTCTCCACGTACAGTACATAGTGGTCACTAGTTCAGTTCTCTACCAGTACCATAGTTTGATCTGTTTATACACAAATACAGTAAAACCTTTCGGCAAAAAATAAAAAAAATAGTTATTCAAGAATTTTGTTTGCAAGTGTCATCTGTCTTTCGTTTTAGGTAAAGGGTTAAAAGTCCCCAAAACTCATGATTTTTTGGCTTGATGATTCGATTCTCACATTGTTGCCAAAATTAAAATAGCATTCAGGAGATGTTACCTTACGCCCTTAAATCTTCCATAATTGTGTCTTTGCAAGTAGGTTCCACTTTATTAGAGGCTACTGAATTGTGGGGCTCATCATAAAGACTGAAAATGCATATACCACATATAACAATTCTGTTTTGGGGATGCTAGGTATTGTCTTTTTCTGGTTTTTAAATTCATTCTTCAACGTTGTGTTTTTATATTTTCTTGAAAAGTCACCAAAATGGAGATAGTACCTTTCAACATGGGAGAATCGATACACCTCTTTGAAAGCAAATCAACCACACCAGCCGTGTGCTCATATCTAACTTTGTACAAAATAATGCTGATGCATTAATGATTCAAATACCGAATCTGGGGTGCTTATTAGATCGGGGCGGGGGTGTCGAGAGTAACAATCATTTAGAGTTCTGTTTGATTTCTTTACTTGCTCACGATAAACTGAATGCCCACATGGGAGAATCGATACACCTCTTTGAAAGCAAATCAACCACACCAGCCGTGTGCTCATATCCAACTTTGTACAAAATAATGCTGATGCATTAATGATTCAAATACCGAGTCTGGGATGCTTATTAGATAGGGGCGGGGTGACGAGAGTAACAATCATTTAGAATTCTGTTTGATTTCTTTACTTGCTCACGATAAACTGAATGCCCACATTTGGGCTCCTCTCTGAAGCATAGTTTCTACATACTACTTAAAGGTTTCTTATTCTGTGAGTGTGCTTCATATTACCTCCACAGTGAATTATTTCATCTGTATGGGTTTGCCTTGCTACAGCTAATGGGAGAGTGCCTCTCACATAAATTCTAACAAGGCAAAGACATCTGAATAAAGTTTGACGCGCAAAATAATTTAGCTCTCCGGCACTTAAGGCAATTAAAGTTGTCAGCTCGAATCAAAGAGATAACCTTTTAGACGCACAGTTGTCGAAAGTATATTAATTCTGATATTAATTAAAAAGAGGGCACACTCCCTAACTGGGTGAATTTAGGCTACATTTTTATTTTATTGGTGAGGGAGTTTGACATCATTGGGTTAATAGAGACTTGGACACAAGATGACAGTGCTGTATCAGTTGAGGAGTATACATGTTTTTGAGTCATCGCTCTAACAAACGCAGGGGTGGTGTCCTAGTTTTCGTCCGAAATTGCCTAATGCCAGGTATCATGAGCTTGAAGTCTGAAAGTGAAGATGCCGTATGGCTGAAACTGGATAGATCTTTCTTCAACATCGACAGAGATATTTACATGTGTGCGGCGTACTGCCTACGTGTGTCATCGTCCTTCTTTGAGCCGGGTTCCAAGTTTGATACCCTTGAGGTGATCGGCAAGGAGATTGTGTTTTACAGCTCTCTTGGCCACATTATTCTACAAGGGAATCTGAATTGCAGAACACGATAGGAACATGATTTCTCACCAGATGATAGTGGATCAGGCCGTCTGCCGTTTTATCCTTCTTACGTGCCAGACAACAACCAAACACACCAGAGCAGGGATGTTGGCCGGATAGATTCACAAGGCAGAAAATTACTCCATTTGTGTGTACAGTCGGAATCCGAATTCTCAATGGAAGACGGGCGGTGACACATTTGGCGAGTTCACTTCATACCAGTATAATGGCAGGTCGGTTGTTGGCTGTTCTATTGTCAATGAGTCTCCCGTAAGCCGCATTTCTCTTTTCAAAGTGAACGACCTTAGTATTCTTTCAGATCATTGCCAGATTTGGTTCATCTTGAACCTCCCGTATAAAACTTAAAAGACGGTAGATACGGATGAACCGCTTACGGCAAGGGTTATTTGGGACCAACTGGCCAAAGAAAAGTATGTAACCATGTTTAGTACACAGGAAATGAAGGAGAAGCTGAAACTATTTGCACGTAAAGAGTTCTCAGCACCCTTCGAATGCCTACAAGAATGTCCGCAAAATGTCTGAAAACCAAAAAGACCCTCAGAAGAAAATCTAGGAAAAGGAAACCTTCCAAACCTTGGTTCGATAAATCGTGTTATGATATGAAAAAAACACCTCATACACCAGCCTTTCTTATTCCAGAAACACCACACGTTGACCCCATAGTGCGTGGCAGGTACTATTTTTGCAAACGCAAATATGTAAAGGTTTTAAAACAGCGTAAAGCTGGCAATAAAGGGGGCATAATTAGGAAACTAGATAGCCTCCATCACGGTAACCCGAAGGCTTTTGGGGAAATAGTCAAAAACTACAGGATGATATCGAAAAGAAGGATAACTTATCTAATAGCATTTCTATAAATAAATGGAAGGAGCATTACGAATCGTTGGGTAGCCCTACACCATCAGGCATTTTAGCGAGGAGTTTAAAGCTGAAATAATACACAAACTTTGTGAATTTGAAAATCGAATCCATCTATGTAGGCCTCTTGACATTCAAATTTCAGGACAGGAAATCTGGAGAGCGATATCAAATTTTAAAACTGGCAAGTCGGAGGGTCTAGATGGGATTAGAAATGAAATGATTAAATCACTTAAATCTTCAATTACCCCGGCTCTAAAGAAGCTCTTCAATATTATTCTAAAGGCAGGAATTTTTCCGAAAGAATGGTCTGCGGGATATATTGTCTCTATCCCGAAGACCGCTAACGCGACAAATCCCGACCAATATCGGGGAATCACAATCACCAGCAGTATCGGGAAATCGTACACTAGTATTTTAACAGAGCGGCTTGCAAAATACCTCGGTGACAAAGGCTGTCCTAATATTTTGCAAGCTGGATTCAAAGAAGTAATGCAAGGGAATAATTTAAGCCCACTACTTTGTAATTTGTTCATAGATAACATTCCTGTCTCTTTAGTAGATAATAGCACGTTTCCTGAATTAAAAGGTACTGCTAGTTCTTGTTTGCCGTATGCAGGCGATCTCGTTCTTCTCTCTACTACTAAAGACGGCTTACAATCGTCTTTCAACTCATTGCATGATTTCTGTAAGAAGTGCAGACTCACTGTCAATAATCAGAAAACGAAAGTGCTTATTTTCAACAAGGTAGTTAGAAAAGTTAATACTTCATTTATTTGTGGCGACGAACAGCTACAAACAGGACCTCATACATACCATTCTCAACAGTGTTCGGACGTGTTTTCATTTGCTCCTGCAATGCGGACTTAACATCTGGTCAAACAGCGCCGACCACTGAAGATAACTGATTGTATAATAGCTAAATATAACTATGGATGGAATTACTATAGATACAGACAATACATTTACAAAAAACTGGAAATAGTAAGACTGATAATGAAATGAATAATGAAGAAATTATTAATGTGAATAATTAAAATATGGACAGAAACCATTTTAATGAGGAACAGTTGACGAGTGAAAGAGACAATGAACAATCTGTTGTTTCCAACTGGGACAGTGCAGACTTTCTTAGTCCCACCAAGAAAGAATCTCTTAATTCTGATGTTGACACAGCTATACTGGATACCGAGCTTGACAATTTAATTATAAATAAGCAAGACACAAGAAACGTTAATTTCCGAGAAGAAGAACGAAACTATGTTTTGAATGTGCCCAAAGTTTTAAAGAGGAAACAAAACGCCCTTGTTGACGACATTCACAAAATTGAAACAAAAAATCAAGGGAAACGTGTCGTTCTTACACTGGATACAAAAAAGTTTGAAAATTATTCCAACGGATTAACTCTTCGGTATTGGGATGAAACAACCCAAACTGAAAGGCATGGAGTAATTTGGGAATGTGTAAAAGACCTGAAGGGTATAATAGTAGAAGACAAGTTGTGTGTCCCACGAACCAGATTAGGTAAAGTGCGAATTCACATTTTTCGGACAACCAATACATTAATGCTCCAAGGTAGCAAGCCCAATATTCGATGGTGGATTACTACAGATTTACCTTTAGTATTTGAATTTGGGTTCAACACTGAATACGAAGGAGACATTCGGGATGTTGTGACTCTTGTTGAAAAGGACAATACGACATAGATCCTTCCAATGCCTTTCCCGAACTCTACGCCTCGTGTGCGGGTTAAGAGGTGTAAGGTGGTTCCTAAACTTAGAACATGTTTTACACCTAAAAGGAAGCCACAAAATGCCACAAAAAAGACTCATGTCACTTCATAACGTCATCTTTAATTAAAAGAGTGATCGACGAAATTCAAGTAAATATAGAGGAGATGAAATTGAAATTTAGTGAACACGAGTCATCATGTCATTCCAAAATCATGGACGCTAAAACACAGCACTTCAACTCCATCCGCGTCGACCGACAAGACATCCTGCAGAGGCTGACTGCTGTTGAGCATGAAAATAGCCTTATTAAGCAGGAAAACGTGAAGCTGAGAACCGACATACAGGACATCAAATCTCAGCTTAAAGTCACCAAGGAGAGGTCCTCTAATCAGACCACAAAAGATAACAAACCCAGATCGGAGCCCAAACTTCTCAACCCACTTTCGGAGCCGACCCACCAAAAAACTCCAGCCAGAAACTATAGTGGCAATGTGACACCAGAATCTAATAAAACAGGATCAAACATTGCCGCATCGGCGAGTCAGTCTTCTGTCGGTGTGCATAATATCAGTGTGTCAACCGGTAACAGACATGGCTGTCTTTCAAACGAGGACAACAATGTTCAGTCGGAGGATATTTTACCTGTCTCGAATTGTGATGTATCAAAACGTTTTCACGAGCAACCTACTCAAAACACTCACCTTATATTAGGTGACTCGGTAATTCGGCCCCTGAATGCCCAAAAAGTTGCGCTCAGAGGCGAAGAAGTCAAAATTGTCATGACACCTGGACAGAGAATCAAGGGGCTGTTGAAATAGGCTAATGCTGAAAATCAAGACCAGCAAATAAAAAAAGTGACCATTCATGTTGGAATTAACTCTTGCAGAAATAATATGGAGACTGATAATAGCGAGATTCAACAACTAATAACTTGGATACGTGCGAAGTACCCTAAAGGCCCGTCGCGTGAGAACCATAAGGTTCTATCTTCCAGTGGAAGATAGAACCTTATGGTTCTCACACGACGTTAAAGTTGTCAGATTTTCATCAGTCGTACCAACAACACATTCTTCTGGAATTAATCGCTTAATAAAACAAACAAATGATCAATACAGGCTTATTTGTGGAAATATGGGATGTGATTTTATTGACAACACAAGTGGCTTTGTTTCACCAGACGGTTCAATCAGAACACACTTGTTTCGAGACGACTGGCACGTTAATGACATTGGCATAAAAATTTATCGCTAAAAGGATTAAGTATCACCACAGACACGAAAGTGTTACCGATAGTGTAGCCCTACCTCAGTATTCCCAGAACAATCCATCAACTGCCAACAGACATATTCAAAGGTTTCAAACACGTGGCCGACAATCGTTTAACGACATGAGTAAACATAATGTCATTCAAGATGCTACTCGTTCGCCACAGGACTACCCTCTATTACGCAACGGAACTCCTCGAACGCCAAGAGACAATTCTCTGGGTACTGATAATTCTTTGAAGCTCGACTACAGGTATTCCACTACAAACGTACCCAAAGAAGTTTTATTTCTGCGACAACAAATGACCAATTTAGTGGACTACATTAATTCAAAATTTGTCTAAGTGCCGAGGTGAGCTGTTAGAGGCACCAGCTCAATATGTTTGTTTTATGTAGATAAGATAAGATAAAATAAGATAAATTTTATTGTACAACTATATCATTAATGGGTATGGCACATAAACATAATATCATCCTAGGTGCTATATTCCATATTTTCGCTCCACACTTTGAATCAATAAATAATGTAAAGAGACACGCCGGCCTACTTAACTACATCATTTGGCCTGTGTTTATAAATGCGACTTACCCACAATACACATTTTTTCAGAATACCCCACCATGCCCCGCACCTTAAGTGAATACGTCACTTACACTTAAGCAGATTTTTTAGGGTTTTTGTTGATTGTCCCTTCTGATCAGTAGCTATAAGAATTGCTTACCGCAATGGATTAATCAATCTATCCCCACCACCCTCAATTAAATAACGTGTGACCCAGGTTCAGGTGTGTCTTGCATAAACGTCGAGGGTATTTTATCGTAAGGTTTCTCACAGGGTGCGGCCTAACCTTAGACGCCCATTCAATGGATGTTTCGTTCTTACATCACTGATAGCACACGAATGAAAATAGGCTATACAGCTTGGAATATTCAAGGCCTTTCCAATCAATTGAACGACACCGAGTTTAAAACACTGCTAACTCGGTACAATTTCATTACTCTTACGGAGACTTGGCACTGTGATGGGACCGAATTAGATCTACCAGGTTACACGCGTGCCGATCTCTGTCGGGGCAAATCCTCACGCAAGAAGGGTGGAATTTGTTTTTATTTCAACTCTAAATATGATGAATTCCTCTGTAATATTAGATACATTGGCGACATTGCTCTCTGGGTTGAATTTGATGGCAAAATGTTTAATTTACCATCGAAGGTCGTTTTTGTATCTGTGTATATTCCTCCCAGTAATTCTACTTATTGGAAATCGAAACCTAGTCCTAATGTTTCCGCATTTGCGGATTTAGAGCAGCAATTACGGAGCAGTAGTCCTGGGGATATGTTGATTTTAGGAGGGGATTTCAACGCTCGAACTGGAGGTCAGCCGGATTATATTGTGGGTGACAACAACAAATACACTCCCTTGCCGGAGTCATACACTGTAGATTGCATAAAAGACAGAGAAAGTCTTGACAGAATAACAAACACCTTCGGAAAACATTTACTAGAGCTATGCCAGTTAGCAAAACTAAGAATTTTGAATACCGCTGCCTCGGGGATAGACTAGGTAACTTTACCTCACACCAGTACAACGGCGCAAGTATTGTCGACTCTATCATAATATCAGAAGAGTACCTTTCGGATACTGATTACTTCTGTATCAAAGCGTAGACCGTGTTCTCGGATCAATGCGAGTTGGTACTACATCTCGAATGTATCGATCTTCTTGATAACAGCGAGACGAGCAAGTATCAGTACACCCGAAATCCAATCCCCTCAAAGTGGACAGAACAGAGCACTGCACGTGTAAGATTGATTCTAACACGACCAGATATAATCTCAAATATTTCACACTATCGAATGAAGCCATAGTCACCCAACCAGGAGGGCACAGAGAAGGCTGCTGCTGATTGGATGAGTATTCTTCAATCTATAAATAACTTTGCTTCTCGACGAGTCCAATTGACTAGCCGAAAAACACCCCCAAAAAGAAATGGTTTGATCACAGATGCAAAGACTTGAAACGTACAAAGGAAAGCACTATAAAAGATATGAAGCTTAATCCCAGTGACAGAACACTTATTGCTAAATTTTTCACTGCGAAGAAGGCTTATAAGACAGAAGTGAAGTACAAATAAAAACTGTTTTATAAAACACTATGTGACCAGCTGGACGACTTACAATGTAAGGAGCCAGCTAGTAACTGGAAAATTAAAAAACAATTTCGATCTGCTTGGAGTGACGTTAATAGTCTTGATCCCAACACCGCTGTTCATTTCTTTGAAAAACTGTTTTCCCCTGCACACAGCGCTGAAACGGCAAGCATGCCGACCGATTCATCTCGAACCTTGACCCAAATATTAAACTGTGACGTAATATCCCGGAGGAAATCAGGAAAGCACTCCGACAAATAAAAAATAAAAAGTCGCCAGGCCCCGACAATATATCCAACGAACTCCTAAAAACTGTAATTCCCTACATGCTAGACGAAACAGTCAAGTTGTTTAACCAAGTCCTCGAATCTGGTCATTATCCAACTGAATGGAGCAAGTCCACCCTAACCCTACTGTACAAAAAGGGTAACCGGCACGACCCTAACAACTACAGAGCCATTGCCGTTAGCTCTGCCGTCGGGAAATTATTAAACAAGGTTATAAATAACCAGATAAATGATTTCCTCGAAGATAACCGGCTTATAAGTGACAACCAGTTTGGATTCCGTGAACACCGTAGCACGGTCGACAGTGCATTTGTTCTCAAAAATATTTTCAATAAGTGCAGAAAAAAGGCCTCTATATGCAGCTTTTGTTGATTTCAGGAAAGCCTTTGACACAGTCCACCGACCATTGCTGTTTAACAAATTACATAAATGCGGTGTAACTGCTAAGATACTTGAAATTTTACAGTCCTTGTACTCCTCAAGCTACTATCTTACTAAAACTGCCAAGGGCCTAGATCCGCCTTTATTATCCACAATCGGGGTTAGGCAAGGCTATGCGATCTCCCCGACCCTATTTAAAATATTTATAGATGACATTCATAAAATCTTCTCTAGAGAATGCGACCCTATAGTTGTGAATAATAAGTACATAAGCCATCTTTTGTTTGCAGACGACTTAATTATGTTTTCAAGTACGCCTAACGGGTTACAAACATGTTTAGAAAATTTAGAAATATACGCGAACAATAACCATCTGAGGGTAAACACCGAGAAAACTAAGTGCTTAGTGTTTTCCCCCAAAAAGGTACAAGGCTCCCCAGTTTTTACATTGGCTGACAAAACGTTGGAGATTGTACCAAGCTATTCTTATTTGGGTATAACGTTTTCCGCTAATGGGAAATTTGGAGAGGCACAAAATGCTATGAAACTAAAAGGGATGAAAGCACTTTACAGTCTTTTCAATTCTTCTAAGAGTAAACATCTCCCGTCCGCTGCTGTGATGTCCAAATTATTTGATCAATTAATAAAACCCATATTGCTTTATGGTAGTGAACTATGGGATACAGAGTATCAGCTGGCAAAGTGGGATAGACTGCCTGCTGAGACTGTACATACCAAGTTCTGTAAAATGATACTCGGTGTTAATAAAAATTCGTCCAACCATGCCGTTCGAGCTGAACTTGGCAGATTCCCACTATCCCTTGAATGCATTGTCAAAAAGTTCAAATTCATGGCCAGGCTTCACTGTGCAATTCCAGGTACATTGCTCCGTGATTTACTGGAAGAGCATAAATTAACGACGGAATATAGCGGATTCCGTCAAATAATGGAAGGTTACAATATACCATCATCTGCAGTGCACGATAATAAATCCAGTAAATTACTTGAAAATTTAACAAATGATTACAAACTCTATTTTAATGAATGCCTTAACAATGACAACAAAAAGAACGGTAAAAATAAATTGCGCACGTATCGCGCCTTCAAAAACGACATTAAATTCGAGCCCTATTTAGCTCACTCAAAAACAAGAGAAGCGCAAAGTATGTTTACAAGATTACGGATTAGTAATCATAATTTGGCAATTGAAAAGGGGAGACATGCACAGCCGCCAATACCTTTAGAAGATAGGGTTTGCAATGCTTCTGATGTCTGTAAAGACGCCGGTGATGTGGAATCCGAGATGCATTTTGTCATGGACTGCCCGGCCTATACAAACATCAGGAGACAGTTGTTTGTAATAATTAACAGGAATAATATAGACTTCTCAAATGCAAGAAAACAAGATCGGTTTGAATTTATTATGAAAAATAATGCGCCCTCATTGTGTCACACCATCTGCAACATAATCCTGCTGTTCTTCGGGAAAAGAGAAACAATAATTGCAAAATAGTAGGTCATTAAACTGACCTAGGGTTTTGACATTATATACTTATATGTATGATACATTAGTTTTATTTACTATACAAAAATAGCTGTTTCATTTATTATTTGTTTCTAATAATCATATCATTTCTCTGTTAACTCTTTATGCAATTTGCCTCTCTGAAGGTGTTATTTTGCTTTAATAAACTATTACTATTACTATTACTACACGTACCTCGGAACTGTTTTCACGGCATCGGGCAGTTTCACCAGAGCACTATGGAACCTTAGAGCTAGAGCACTCAAAGCTTACTTTAAATTAAACCGTCTGTTTTTGTCAGTGTCCAAGGATAACATACACGTGAGAGAAAAAACTATTCGATGTGTTGGTGGAACCCGTTCTTCTATATTACTCGGAAGCACGAGGAGACCAGGCAGTCCGAAATAACGAAAAACAGATTGAATCGGTACATTTGCAGTTTTTCAAAAATATACTGCAGGTACACTCGAAATTTGTAATACCGCAGTACTAGCGGAATTAGGTAGGTACCAGTGGCTATCGACAGAAAAACTAAACTTGTGTCAAATTGGTTGAAAGCGGTAACGGTTCAGGCTAACACATTGTTAAGTTTGGCTTACAAGGAGATGCGGGAACTTAATCATACTTGTACATTAGAAATTGAAACCGTCCTTTCGACTTATGAGTTTCGCAACGTGTGGCTGAACCCAGACTGTGCTCCCCCAAATTTTGAGAAACAATTAAAAACGCGACTCCGTGACTTGTACGGTCAGACGTGGAAAAGCGGATCCACACGAAAAGGCATTCATTCGGAGAGTATTAACCCTTTACCCAACGCAGACGATATCAAAATGTATTATTTTAAATATCATTTTTTCAAATCTAAAAACTAAAAAAAATTTCAACAAAACCATATCATGTGACCCCTCGTTGGAACGAGCTCGAAGAGCTCGTTTCAACGAGGGGTCACATGATATGGTTTTGTTGAACTTTTTAGAAAAATAATATTTTTTCAACTGACGAATTTGCATATTACGCGGGCGGATGCGGCCGATTCGTTGGGTAAAGGGTTAAATTAAAGTTCTATCATTCGATCAAAGATAACTACTGTAGGGAGTTTCATATTGATACTCTTCCTGCGAAGGAAAGGCGATTCGTCACCAGATTCCTTATTAGCGTCATGACTTGGAGATAGAGCGGGGTCGCTATCAAAAACCAACACCAATACCCAGGGAACAGAGGCACTGCAAACAGTGTAAGATAAATTCGGTCAAAGATTAATTACATGCTTTCTTTGCCTGTCCTAAATACACCGTTTCTCGAAATGAGCTTATGAACTTTGTCGGCGAGCGACTTCCTCACTTCCACCTTCTGCGGCAACTGGAAAGATTTGCATTGCTATTTGCCTGTGAGGATGTTGAAGTTATTCGCGAGATCGGTCGGTTTGTAACTCATATCCTGACTCACAGAAATCAATAGAGTGAATAAAGCTCAATGTGACCATCACCATGTAAGCACTTTCGAAAGCCTATCGGCCATTACCGCTGGCGAAAACGTCCGATGTTTCTTTTCCCTACGGCATGATCATCTAATTAGTTTCGATTGTCAATGGGATTCATGCATCGCATGCCCACTCACAGGAGTGACGCAAGTTTAGTCTGTTTTATCTGTTTAGTCTTATAATATGTGTGCATGGTTAACCCATTGCTTAGTTCAATTGTTTGTGTGTTTTGTGTATGCCAAATCATTTTATTCTTGGTCGTGCAATAATCTTTATCTTTTCTTATCTTATAAATTAGCTATACAGTTAAAACTAGAAGTCATGTCATGAACTGTGCGCTTATCTTGGCTTAATTGCGAGTAGGAATTGCGCGCAATTGCCATATCGAATGGAATCCAAAGCACGGCAGGTTCTCCGGGTTACTCATAGCAAGCACAGGCAATGTTTCTGACAATGGACCTCCGGGTTACCCGGAGGTCCATTGACTAAAACATTGCTTGTGCACAAGGCTATATGTACAGAATTTGATAGTCTTACTATGGTCATAACGAGTAGAATAACGCGCAGATCGACATGCTATTTGTGCGCATTTCATGACATGACTTCTAGTTTTAACTGTACTGGTTGTCGGCGCCTATGATTTTTGTGAACGTTGAAGCTTTGCATCGTTATAATTTGTGTCGGATATTTTATGATCTCCAGCTCAATCAGCTATCTGTGCCATCTTTATTCAGAAGCCGATCGTTAACACACATGGCTGCACACAATAACTACCTTCTATCAGTGAGCTGTCGGTGTATGTCGCCGTGGGTGCCAGGTGTTAGTATCGTAGAATACTATTCACGCTGTTTCTACAAATCCACTAAAATTCCCAATTTCATTGACACAATACCACCATCATAAGTAATAATCCTAATATTTTCTTTACAATTAGAAAAGCATCCAAACTATGTTAAAGGGATTTAGGCATCAGAGAATCTATGGTCATCTTCTTTATCGCCACGCAACTGTAGCGTAAATAATTGAATTTCATTAACAAATTCTATCCACGTGTCCGTAATTCAATTGCCGCCCTCTCGCTATCTCGATCGCAAACAATGAAAACAACAGATAGAGCGCCGGTGTGTTTTCTTTCTTTTGAATTGTCGGCGTATGGAATTCACTGCTTCCGTTGGCCAAGAAACGAATAGCTTGATATCGGAGTGACACGAATGAAGCGAGATCGATAAGAGAAAGATATTCCACGCAAATCGCTCATCGGTCTTCAGATAAACTCACTCTTGAAACGTAATACATGGCTATAGCAATCTTTCCTGGAACAAATCTTCTTTGACGCGCACTATTCCATTTGTCAAGATCTGTGAATAATATTATACCACTGCGGAGACTTTAGTGAAGAGATTTGGTTGAAGAACTGTTGGAAAGTTTATGTTGTTCTCTCTAAAAGGAAAATGTGATAATGGTTTATTTTATTGGTATGGGATTTATGTCTACTGATTAACAGAGGATTAAAAGATTCTGTTTCTGAAAGAAAAATGTTCCGATAACGATGATCCGAGAGAATGAAGTGATCCAGCTGTGAAAACAATGGTAACCACTTTTTCTATTTATTGAAGTTAACCTACTATTTAACGTAATGCACAACTTAACCACGGTTTGTTAAAGGTCTTTTCCTAAACAAATATGTCAACCTTACCACTCAAGCCTAAAATCTCTAAATTATTTTTTTTTATATTCTTTCACCTTATATTTCTGGGGGTAATTTTGCTAAAGTTATTCTTTCGCATTCTGGGTACCCAAGACGTACTCAAGATCGGGCTCTGCAAACCTTCCCGATTCGATTTGATTTCGAATCTTAAGTTGGTATTCGGCTCAATTCGAAATCGGCTGCCCGATTCGTTTTCCTTCGAATCTTTTCACTGCAACTTCCCTTGGTATCAGCCATCTTAGTCGTCTCACAAAACGTATAGCTGAGATAAAAATTGTACATAAATAATGTAGAAAATAAAGAGACTGAGTGTAATTTCTGCTATATTAACATAAAAAGCATCTGTACCCATACCACCATCCATGCTAATTCCAGTTTCTACCACTGCAGAAAGCAAATTTAAAGTTTCCAAGCAATATCGACGTTGAGCTCACGGTTGGAAGCGGCTAGTCCCGTGCAGTGCCCAGTACAGAATTCTCGCACCAGTTTCTATTTTTGAACAGAACAAAAATCCGTACTGGGTAATATTCCAACTACACCATGAAGGCATGCCTTCGACGAAGGCATGCCTTAACCCTTTACCCAACGCAGACGATATCAAAATTTATTATTTACATACCATTTGTTCAAATTTTTCAAAAAATTTCAACCAAACTATATCATGTGACCCCTCGTTGGAACGAGCTCGACGAGCTCGTTCCAACGAGGGGTCACATGATATGGCTTGGTTGAAATTTTTTGAAAAATAATATTTTTCAACTACTGAATTTGCATATTACGCGGGCGGATGCGGCCGATTCGTTGGGTAAAGGGTTAATGTAGTTGAAATATTTTATCAGTTGGGACTTCAAGACGCCTGCATTCGATCGAACTTTGATTCGATTTCGAAATATAGACGCGATTCGATTTGAGATTCGCTTTGAAACGAAAATATGTGATTCGCAGGGCCCTAACTCAAGGTGCCCAAATTTGCATGAAATATTTGTTTTGGTTTTATTTTTATTGTGTGCTCTTTCTAGATGAAGACCCTGGTCCTTCATCTATAAGGGGTTCAGCACGAGATGAAATGAAGTGAAAGGGGAAAATTATTTTTCTGCTACCATTGGCAACAGAAAATACCCCCCCCCCCCGCTTCATTTGCCCTGGCTACGCTCCTGGTGACGTTAATAAATGAGGTATTCACAAAATCGTCTTTTCCACTTGATTATATTCATTTCTCGTTCTCTTTTTTCACATCAACAATCTTACATCTGAAATACTTCGGACTGGAAAATGGCTGACGAAGAAGAAGAAATAGACCGCATGCCGTGATGTGCGCATAGGGACGAGGCAACGGGGTGGGGGTGGGGGTGGGGGTGGGGTCAACACCTTCATTCCTGACCAAATGTTTTTAAAAGTTAGAAATTGTAGGCCGCATACCCTTTCATGACATTTTATTTCATCCGTTTCCAACAAACATTTAGTGAGTTTTTAATTTTAACCATATTTCATAGGATTTTCTACCTGGAGTGAATATTTCGTTTGGGACCTCGGAGGCCCAGTGGTTACGAGACTCGACTTCAAACCGAAAAGTGCACGTTTAGATTCCACCAGGAGGACACATAATGTTTACACGCCCTCCATCCAAATGAGTGATTTTCGTGAAACCCCCAGTGAAGACGGGTGAGCTATGATTTAATTCTATTATGGCTGTCAGGTTAAATTATCATTAAATACCCCTACAATTATAACATGCATCCGTCCATTCTCAGTAGAAGGCCTGCATAAGGCGATAAATATTTAGGTTTTAACCCTTCAATTAACAGGGAAAAAAAGACGTCACTTGCAAAAACAAAATATTGAAAGCTTAAAATGTCCCCTTTAACCTGCAAACATATCCAATAATCCTTCGTTGGAACGGGCTTAATGAGTTTGTTTTATTGGGTCCAGAGGGGTGCCCTAAACTATGTTGAAAAATAAAATACGAACGGATATCGGCGATACTTTTAGTAAGGTTTTAATCCTTCCATGCCGCTGGCGGATATTCCAGCCCAGGACAGATTTCTCTTGCCACTGAAATAAGTATAATTTGGGCACATTTAATCAAATTTTATCTCTGTAAATTGTTTGGAGTTTTTCACAAATGATTCATGGAGTTACATTTATATGAACTTTTCATCAAATCTAGTCATGGCTGCTGTATACTCGGCAGGTTAAGAGTTAAGAAACTGAAGGGGTGTCTCAGCGGGAATTTGCGGAATAGTGGATGTTGATCAGACCTTATGGGAGCTAAAATAATTACTTCCGCTGAGTAAAGTCAAATGGCATGTTTTCTCCCACACATCAGCCATCATTATGGAGGAATAGTTCTGTCTATAAAATAGCGCGAATTTATATGGTAGTTTTTATTTTGAAAGAAGTTGAAGTCATTATTCACTCAGGTCGTTTTCTACATGGACGCAGAGAAATGTCATTATCTTTACAGTAAACTGTCATTATTTTGGACTTGAATGCAAAATGAAGAATGAGAGCTTTCAGTGTCTGCGCAACTGCGCTTCTAAACTGACCATCATAATATCGGAATTGAGTACTTGGTTAGTTTGTATTCCCTTTAACAATCGAATGGATGTAGAGTTGTTTTGCAATCCAAATAAATAGTGACGGTTCTGTTAATGGTAAAGGGGTGTAGCCATGATTTTTCAGGGGGGGGGGGGGTGGTAATAATTAGGGTTTTATGGATCATCAGTCACCGAAGATCACTGGCGACTGCCGCGACAAAAAGCTGGGAACAGCATGCGAGGGATGTCCCCTCTCCTTGTAGGGGATTCTGGTGACCACCGGCAGGAAATGCTTTGACATTTCAAACCCATGAGAGTTAATATGTTGCCCCAATGCGCTTTATATGGAATTTAAAGAGTACATTTTGTTTTTTGAAATAAAAGCCCTCTGGTTTTCCACAGTATCACTAGGGGGTCATTCGGCCATGTTTATCTAGTACAAACTTGGTCCCCAAGCCCATAATATAATTTTATGGTGTATTACGTCATGTGGACGTGCAACACCAAAAACATATATTACGGCCTTTGGGTTCAAGTTTGGGCTAGGACCACGCGAAGCTTCGAGATTTGATTCGATTTCGAATCTTAAGTTGGTATTCGGTTCGATTCGAAATCGAATGTCAGTTTCGTTTTCCTTCGAATCTTTTCACTGGAATTCCGCTTGGTATCAGTCATCTTAGTCGTCTCACAAAACCTATAGCTGAGATAGAAATTGTACCTGAAAAATGTTGAAAATAAAGACTGAGTGTAATTTCCGCTATGTTAACATAAAAAGCATCTGTACCCATGCCACTATCTATGCTAATTCCAGTTTCACCCAGTCACTACCTCTGCTGAAAGCAAATTTAAATTTCCCAAGCAATATCGACGTTGATCTCACGGTTGCTACCGGCTATCCCCGTGTAGTGCCCAGTACAGAATTCTCGCACCCGTTTCTGTTTTTGAACAGAAATTCTTACTGCTAGGTTACTGGGTAATATTCCAACTACCTCATCAAGGCATGCATTCGACAAAGGCATGCCTTGATAATGTAATTGGAATATTTTATCAGTCGGGACTTCAAGACGCCTGTATTCGATTCCTGGTTTGATTCGGGTAATAGACTCGATTCGATTCGAATTAAAAATATGTGATTCGCGCTGCCCTAGTTTGAACTAATATTTACCATCAGTGGACCTTTTCTTTTAACCCTTTACCCAACGCAGACGATATCAAAATTTATTATTTTAAATATCATTTTTTAATTTTTTTCAAAAACATTCAACAAAACCATATCATGTGACCCCTCGTTGGAACGAGTTCGACGAGCTCGTTCCAAAGAGGGGTCACATGATATGGTTTTGTTGAAATTTTTCGAAAATAATATTTTTTCAGCTGCTGAATTAGCATATTACGCAGGCGGATGTGGGCGATTCGTTGGGTAAAGGGTTAAATTGGGGGATCACATTACCCCTACCCCCCCCCCCCCCCCCCCCACCCAACACCCGCGTTAGAGACTTGTGTTATCAAGTAACTTTTTAATGTGAGGGATCCCGTTATGCAGTAACGCAGAAAATGGAAACGCAAAGATGGCAAATTCGTCAAATTTGCCTGGTTTCCGGGCTTTGGACAAAAGTTACTCATAGAATGACATCGCGCAGAAATATGACGCTACTCATTTGGCCCTAGTATGAAACAAAGAGAAGTGAGGTACCCTTCCCATTGAATGGACAGAATTATTGACAGTGTATTACTTCGTGTGCTTCTCGAATATGTTTTAATCCTTTCAACAAGGGATGTCTATTTTTTCGTGAAGAAAGAAATTGACAGTGAGGCCAAGTACACGACAAAATGGAATAATTAAATTCTACACCTCTATAGAGCTGTGAAATTAAATTTTTAATGAACCTCACTACACGTGCAGTATGAATTCACCCATTTCGCCGTGAACAGATTGTTGTACTAGGCGATACCATCTAGACCGCCAGGGTATAAAGGGTTTAAGTTGAGGGACCCGAAAACACCCTTTTCAAGATGAATATATATTCAGTCACGTTCGTAGAGTGCTGTATGGGAACATGTCAAAATATGAACAAACTAACTTTGTAATATTCTGTCTTAACATAATATTTGCAGGCACGCGGACAGAGTGTGCTAAGACGTACTGCACGTCGATAGCACGCTCGCCTTGCATGTGCGTTGTGAAAAAGTTGTATTGTTTGACATTTACTCGGCGTTGCTACGTGGTTCTCTTCAGTTTTTTGAACTCGCAAAACTGTCCTACACGATATGATCTTGGTTGCAGAAAGTGTCGTTGAACCCCATAAATAAATAAATGAAAATTTAAAAAAACAACAAATACGGCTTGACACTGGCTGTTCAAAGTGTCGTTAAAAAATAAATAAATCCCAGTCCTCACCCAGGCACGCCTTAACATCTCCCCAGTATTTTAAATAACATGTGATTTAAAACGGGAATTACAACTCGGAGTAACCAGGGAAAGGCATCGCTTGATCTCCTCACAAGTTTCACATTAAGCTTTTGAACGCTGGTGGTACCTTCAATGTCAATTCAATGGCAGCAAGTGGAAAACTCCACATTCATCATTTAGGGATGGACCAATTAATATTTTCAGCGTGCAGCTTGAAGGCTGCACGTTGAAAATATTGATCGGTCTACCCCTTACATTCATTTAGCAGCCATTAAACTGAATGAAACTATGGCGTATATGTTCCTGATACGGAAAACCGGTCTCTAGGTTTCAAAGGGCTAAACATTGGAACGGTGAGAGAAACGGCAACTGTATTATTTCAGGACCGTACGGAATCGAGTGAGTTGATGGACTAAAAGGTATGTTTTAACCCTTTACCCAACGTAACGGCAAAAACCATCCAGTGCTATTCACAAAACTCATCACTTAATTTTCATTATTTTTTCACTTTTTATCTCAAAAACATAGTTTATGCTCCCTCTTTGGAACGAGCTCGTCGAGCTCGTTCCAATGAGGGGTCATAACCTATGTTTTTGAGACAAAAATGAAAAAAAATAGTTATTCAAGAATTTTGTTTGCAAGAGTCGTCTGCTTTTCATGTCGGGTAAAGGGATAAATAATGCCCGTAATAGCCTGGATCATTTATGCGTTGCTCTTGTCGGGCATGAAAACATAATTTTGATCATTTTGAAAATAGTTTTGAATATTTTAGTATGCGTAGTTTTACTCCTTTCACTTATCTCTGGTACACCTCAACGGAGACGAAACTAGTAATATAACCCATTTAACCCTTTAGACAACGTAACGCCCAAAACCGGTCAGCGCTATTCATAAAATTCACCATTCAATTTTTATTGCTTTTTCATTTTTTGTAGCGAAAAACATAGCTTATGACCCCTCATTGGAATGAGCTTAACAGGCTCGTTCCAATGAGTGGTCATCAGCTATGCTTTTGACGCAAAAAAAATACAAAAAAATTAGTGTTTCAAGAATTTTATTTACAAGTGTCGTCTGCTTTTCGTATTAGGTAAAGGGTTAATACATACTATTTGACAGAGCTCTGGAGATCTGTCAAATAAAATGTTATAAAATATATCTAATACAGCTGAACTGAACCCGAATAGGGTTGCTGACAATTTATTTATTCATTTATTGGGGTTTGACGACACTTTCGCCAGCCAGGGTCACCTCGTGTCGGACAGTTTTACGGGTGGAGGTATCTGGCATATCCGAAGAGAACAACTGAGCAGCGGTGAACAACTGTCAGACTCCCAAACAAACAGCCGCGAGCAACTGTCAGACTCTCAAACGTTCTAACTCAACACAAGCAGAGTGGAGACAAGTGCGCAATTGACGAACTGTACGACTTAGTACACAGCGTCACCGTGCCTCCACATGGGCACGGAATTAAGTGCATTCCACAAGGATACAGCGCAGTTACCCCTGACGGGGATCGAACCGGGGACATTTCGACTTGAAGTCCAATGCCGTTACAATTGGGTCACCGCGCTCCCTGCTGACAATGAACTCTCAGTCCTGTACGCATACATTTAACCCATTACCCAACGCAGACGATATCAAACTTTACTATTATAAATATCATTTTTTAAAATTTTTCAAAAAATTTCAACTAAACCATATCATGTGACCCCTCGTTGGAACGAGCTCGACGAGCTCGTTCCAACGAGGTGTCACATGATATGGTTTTGTTGAAATTTATTGAAAAATAATATTTTTTCAACTGCTGAATTTGCATATTACGCGGGCGGATGTGGCCGATTCGTTGGGTAAGGGGATAAAAAGAAAATTCCATGGCCGCTTAACAACAAAATAGTCACCTAAGACTTTATGGAGGTAGTACTAATTTAACCCAACAGCTTCACGGGGCTGTTATCATTACTTTACCTCACAAGAAATCCAAAATAGATTCGCCCAATCGTTCTATGCAGTACTGTACGCGACAACACCCGAGTGTTGAAAGAGTTATGGATAAAATAGAATTTAAAATACTGGCAGAAGATTACGATGATATCAAAGTTATGAATTATTTTGCCCTTTCCTTTTTTATGATTCTCAGTCGAAATGACATTTTAACATCGCGTTAAAATCCGATTAATAAATAACACCTCTCTCAGAAGATTACATCTTCCCACGTATTTCTTCTATAGCTATGCAGGAAATATGAGAATACCATGAAAGTGCTGTGACTTATTCTTTAGTGCCCTGGACTTGTGATCGCTAGGTCCTGACCATCGCCACTTGTGTTGAGCCCTTGAGCCAGAAATGTAACCCGATCGCTAAAATTGGAATGCGGTGGCAAAATTGCGTCTCTAACCTATGTGATTCGGACCTAAACCGCGGATAGTTCGTTGGAAAACCTGACAGCTGCTAACCACTGCTCGGTTGTTCTCTCCGAGTACTCCGGTTTCCACCGTTCACCTAGCTGTGCACCCGAAGACAAAAAAACAAAAACAAAGTACCGCCAATGTCGGGTCAGAAGAGGATTAGCCTTATTAGTGTACAGACCGTGAAAGGCCCCCTCCCCCACCCCCAGGGGGCCTAGTATAAAACCACAATTTCAATAAATTGTAAGTTCGATAATAAACAATACCGTTAACTGTATTCGTTCGTTTGATTTAGCAATCTTATAGGTTATTGAACAATACCGAGTTTTTATTCACTGTTGGCTGATGAAAAATTAATCCTTCCTGGAGTGAGTTACGGAAAACATCGGGTAAAGCAGCCTTTTTATTTAATGATGGTAACGAGGTGTTCCAAGAGGGGAGATGTGCATGTACCCATTCACATAGATGAACAGCTATTATCTGGGCTGATGACGGGCAAATATGCACGCTAACTGTTCATGAAATCAGTTGATGCAAAAAATGTTAGCTATAACAATCGTAATGAGCAACAAGGCAAAAACCGTTACGAATTGTCTATTTAGTAATGTTGGGGACATTGTTTTTTTTTTTCTTTTCGAAATGCGTGTTTGAAACTGAATGACAATTTTCGCCATTGCAGGAGATTTACGAGAAAATTAGCTCCCCTTAATCTTCGAAAATCGGCGAATAAAGTTAACTTATCGCGTGAAATTTCATTTAAAAAGTGAAATTTCGAGATGTTAGCGAATTTGAATCATCGATGTGCGTATCCCACAAACTTGAGGCATTTTCCCGACTAGTAGTAAAATAAATACAGAAAGAAACTGTACAATTTTTTCCCCAATTGGTTTGACAGTTTGACTGCATAATTCTCTGAAACCCATATAAAAATAAGAAAACGGCGTTTTGCTTGGTGTTCCCTAATATCTCTGTTCATTTTATCAACAGTGTGCGCATCGTGACATAAAAACACACTTCATTTCCAAAATATAAAAGTATAGGAGATGACATTTGCTAATTGTTTTCCTGGGAGGAATAAAAACTTGCAAATTATTCTAAAAACAAATTCGCCCAACAAAGAGACCAAGTGGACACTTAGGAGTAAAATACTGATAGATATTTTAAATCACGGAATATCCGCAAAATAGTTGCTTGTAATTAGCTTGCCATAAAAAGCCAAATGTTACTTCTGATAAACGAAAACAACAGATAGCTCTCAGAGCAGTCTGTTGTATTCATTTGTTAAAAGTAACAAAGTGAAAACTTTAGTTTTTTCTGCTGATGTCATGGAGTTTTTAACAATTACTTGCTTCCTAATTGAACCTTCCACGCTCGTCTGATCAATTCGAGGGAGATAATTTTATCGAAAAGTCGATTTTCATAACCAGAAAAGCCAGGAATGACATGCTCATAATGACGTCGAAGGACAATGAAGTACGCTCCACTCCTCGCACGTTAGATATCAATTTCATCAGCAAAGCTGTAAGACCTTATAGTCAACCCCGGCTAATACGGATCATCGGCTAATACTGAAAATGCGTTTTAAATAAAATTTCACTCAGAAGAGAGACGAAAAAATCCAAATTTCTTGCTCCAGCCATCATCACAAATCATTACTGAAGGCACATATAAAACAATTCTCTCAATGCTGGTTAGAAAATCATAAAATGTTATTTTCATGACAGCGACCAAAGATATCTGGCGTTAAGAAAATGCCGGGAACATTATTTTTTTCCACAGGGATTTTTCGAAAGATGATTAATATTTTCCAAGTATTCTATTAATTAGACATTATATTTCACCTCTGAAATGTCAAAAATTTGATTGAAAAATTCAATCCGTCCATGTTTTACCGTTTACTTAACGAATTGGCCACATCCAATCGCGCAATATGCAAATTCAGCAGTTGAAAAAATATTGTTTTTCAAAAAAATTCGACAAAACCATATCAAAAGAAATCTTGTAGTTCTTCTCAGTTGAGGTTCGATGAACTGATATGATAAAGTCTAGTAGCACGATCCACCACTTTTTATCAACACAATTCCACAAGGGTCCTTAATTGAAGCCAGCCACGACGCTAGGATCTCAAAATTTTCCGGCATGGTGGGGCGAAATTTAAAATGTTCCGTCCGACCATGTTCCCAGGTCGTTGACGGTCGATTGGCCTACGAACTTGCAATCCAACTCAATACGCTTCCTTGAAACTATGACAAACAGAAGTAATTCTTTAACCCTTTGCCCAACGCAGACGATATCAAAATTTATTATTTTAAAGATAATTTTTTTAAATGTTTCAAAAAATTTCAACAAAACCATATCATGTGACCCCTCATTGGAACGAGCTCATTGAGCTCGTTCCAATGAGGGGTCACATGATATGGTTTTGTTGAAATATTTTGAAAAATTTAATTTTTTCAACGGCTCAATTTGCATATTATGTGGGCGGATGCGGGCGATTCGTTAGGTAAAGGGTTAAAATGAAAATAAGAACCTGTCATCATTAACGTATATTCCTGTCCAAGTCACACCTCTTGGGGAATGTCCGAGGAACTGATCGGCCTATTACTAA
This sequence comes from Pictodentalium vernedei, assembly GCA_031216915.1. Classification (NCBI taxonomy): domain Eukaryota; kingdom Metazoa; phylum Mollusca; class Scaphopoda; order Dentaliida; family Dentaliidae; genus Pictodentalium; species Pictodentalium vernedei. The sequence goes on along the minus strand of CM062295.1, from coordinate 558,088,410 downwards.
TTTCGAGCAGCCAACGATTTTTTTCCGACGGACAATAAGATTTTCCAACAGACAACAGAAATTGTCCATGGGGGTGAGGGCCAAACCACCTCTCGTACCCCCTTCTAGCTTGGAGCCTGATAGGAACAATATTTTATCACCTTGTTGCCATTCAGATGAACGAAGGAAGAATTAAAACTCGTCTACTGGAACGTGTCCAGGTTACCCCGTTATCAGCAGAAGTTATGTAAACTGGGGAGGGCACAACTGCGGAAAATTCTTACTACTCACCAATTCTGGTGTACATGTTGGAGGTACCCCAGCGTGGAACACTGAACTAACGGAGTGAGTATTTTATCATTTCATCACCAAAAAGATCCCACCCACCAACCCACCAACCCACCCACCCACCCACCCACCCACCCACCCACCAACACACCCACCAATCCACCAACCCTGTCCGCATCCGGCAAAAGTTCATTAGAGTATTTAATGTCCGCAGTAGTATCAGAATCTGCACAGGACACAAGATAGAGTAGTGTCGAGAGTGAGTTAGCACTCCGAACATCCAAACTGAGTTTGCGAGTTCAACCACCGTCTGAAGAAAGTCTTCGCAGTTTCCAAACTCCCCACTTGAGAGCTGATGTAGTCACGGGGGTGTGGTCTTTGTTGTTTTTGGCCCCAAAATTTTCGCTGCTCCCGCCCCCCCCCCCCCCCCCCAAAAAAAAAAAAAAAAAAAAAATTGTCAAAATGGACAAATTATTATTTTGGAATGCTAAATCATATATCTTCATCAGTTCAACAGGTGTAAGAAAATTGAATATCTCGAATTTTATTCTCTCAAAGAGCAGAAAATTATATACATTCTTGAATAATTTCATTCCTTTATTGAGCTCTGTGACTTTCTTCAATGATATTTTTGGAGCGTTGTTTTTTTGTGTAAAAACTAGTAGAAATCTAGATTAATTTAGTTGTTTGTTTACGGGGGTTTAACGACAGTTTCAACAAACAGACTCGCATTGAGTCAGACGGTTTCGCGGATGAAGGAAACATGAGTATTCACCCAGCAGTGGTGGGCAGCTGTCAGAGTCTTCAACTTAATAAACCGACACAAACAGAGTTAGCAACGGTTGAAGGCAAGAGCATCATTCGTGGACGTGGACAGGACTACTTACAACACAGCGCCACTGTCCGTGTCTTCGTGTAAGTAATCGGGATTAAGTGTCTTACCAGGGACCGACCTGAGCATTTAAAAATAAGAGCCAGACTTGGAGCCTACTTTTGAAATATAGTAGCGGGATTTACTTTTTAGCTGGTAGGGTGCTTAATTATTGTCAATTGTCAAACTTTGACTGGTGTTTTGCCTTGTTACAATTTATGGGAGAGTGCCTGCAGGCACTCTTCCATAAATTTTAACAACGCAAATCCACACAGATGGTACATTTGATTTGAAAAAATAAATAACATGAAGTACATTTACAGAACATGAAGGATTTAAGATGCAGCAACATAATACCGGCATAAAGCCAAAATATGAGCTTCAAGCACGCTACTAGTCAACCGTAGTTATATGTATATTACTTTTTGATAAAGAGCTTCTTGTTCGACGCTTTCAGGTGTGTGGGACCTGCATTTGTGCATTTAATTACATTCTATTTAGCATAATTCAAATTGTATCTTAAATTACTGAAAGATATTTTTATTACACCACAATAACCATTAATTTTCACAATAGTTTTTGGTCAAGTTTTTGGCTGCTCAAGTTACTAGTGGTGGAAATGGGGTCTTAGTTGCCAGTGGAGGAAATGGGGTCTTATGATTACAAGCCAACTTAGAAGCCTATATTTAAGATTCTGGAGCCAAATCAGAATTTTAGGAGTCAAATTCACACTGGCTACTTGCTAGGTCGGTTCCTGCCAAGAAACCAGCGCAGATTACGCGAGTAAGGATCGAAACGCCGACTTTTTGTTTAATGTTCAATGCTCTAACTAATGGGTCACTGTGCTCTCTCTAATTTCGTTGAAGAGTTATTCATATAAGTGTGTTTAGTTGCGATTAATTGGGGAGGGACTACAATTAATTGTGACAAGGCGAATCTATAGAACGAAAAATTCAATTATCAGAAAATATAGAGGCTCCAGGTTGTTTTATTAGAGCCCAAATATGGGCTTCTAGCACTCAGTCAGTGTTATATAAAAAATGAAAAATCGGAGGAAATTCTGGGCTTAAACTTGCACCTTTACCGCGTAACCAGTAGAGAGGACGGCGTGAAACACCACGTTCCTCGTCTACCGGGTTCCACAACAGAGACATTGGATCACAGTATATTTCAATTGAGTCGACTAGCCGGATGGAAGAATTACACAGGCATTTTGTGTTTTTTTAACTTTAATAAGAGGAAGGTACACTTCGCCCACCCAAATATTTCAGGTAATAGATCCACGAAGTTCATTATGAAGGATAGTCCAACATATTTTGTAACATTTTTCATAAATAATCTCTTGTGCGCGAACTTTTGTTGTATTGTCGCCGTTACAGCATCGCGTGGGGATGTAAAACATTTGTCCCCTACTCAAGGTGAGACAGTCTGAGCAGTCCAAATATACCTAGCATTCCAGAAGAAAATGTACGTGTTAAGGAGATGAAGTAACGTGATGTGGCCTGGGATCAAGAAGAAGTGCTAATATATGCTGTAGAATTTGGGAGGCAGTCCTTTAAAATAATAGGCTCTAAGCATTTGGTAGTAGTACGTCTTGCCCCTTTTACCACAAGGTTGTCGGATCCTCTCCCGGATCCTGTAAGTGACATCATGTCGTGGCGCCATGGTGAGTTGTCATGGTAATCCACGAGAGCGGTCATGTTGTGGGGTCATTACCATAGTGATACCTGTTGCCAGTACGCATACGCAGCGCGTGTGTGGGTGTCACGTGTTTCCGTCGTCCATTTTGTATACTGGAGATCGCCATCTTGGTTTCTATGGTGGCACGTGGTTGCTCTGTGACCCAAAGCTCTCTAATAGGAGGGGGATATGTTCGGAAGTTGTATTCAATTCAACAGGAGTATATGTAATTACCCAAATAGATCCCAAAGTCACCCCAAATCACGAAAAAACTGTCTAAAACCACCGAAACGGTATCGGATTCCTGGAGAACCCTCTTATAACAGAAACATATGTTGCTATAGGATCGAAAGGTCTCTAAAAGGCATGTTCGATTGGATATCTAATTACCTTAAACATCTCGATAACTATTTTCCAATAGTTAGGATTCCTTTGGAATCCTCTGCTTCTGCCTGTCCTGGTCTATTCTAAACATATTGCTTATTCTCTCCATTCCTCATGTTTCCATCAAAAGAGGCTTTATGTCCACATGATGAAACGAGATTGCCGAACTCTTTTCATTAGTTACGAGAACAGGTTTGTCTTACGCAGTATAGGCATAGTGACACTTTGAATCGTCAGACAATGTCACAGGGGGCACAATCCGAGGGCGCAAACTTGGATATATGTTGATTATGCTCGTCTATGTCTGTGTCTCTGTGTGATTAAAGGGGTCACTGTGCTGAATGCTGACACTCACGCTAATCGCGTTCAGTTCAGCTCAACTAAGATTGCTTTTGTTTAATTATAAAAAATGCCAAGGGAGACTGAATATAATTAGCAGGGCGTCTGTAGAATGAAGTCCCTAAGAGGTTAATTTAGGGGCCCTTACCGGGTAGTCAGATAGAAAAGCAGTCGGGCAACTCTGTACCCGCGTAGCAGGCACGTTTACCATTTTGGGAACTCCAATCTGGAGCTGGGTCATTCAGAATAGACGAGATCTCATCGACAGCGAGGTGTAAAGTCTACTAATATGGCTCCGTGGTCAGGTTGGTAAATTTAGTGTTGCAAGGGCCTGACGCCCACCTTTAGTGATCAGCTTCCTGATGTACTTGTGTAACAGGTTCTGCTTCATAGGAGTGCTCGGAAGTTACCTTTCTTAGCATTTTTTCCAGTACAAGATACTTTCATCTAAACACGCATAAAATTTATGTGTTGGTCGTTACCACAGAAACACAGCATACATAATACAGACATTAACAGCTCATATTTAGTTTTATAGTTTATGGTCTCAAAACGTTATGAACTCAAAAACCCCACTACAAAATTTATAGATGGTGGTGCAGTTTAGCGACGACTTAGCGTGCAGCTTTTAACTGTGTGTTGAGAGAGTCTCTTGACGAAGATCTCTTACAAAATCAGCATGTATTTCGACGAGACCAAGAACGATAATTCGTAAACATGCCTATTGCTTAACTTGAGTGGCGCAGACCCACTGAACTATCTACAACATGCCAGCTCAATGAGGTATTAGCATACATTCACGATCGTCCCCATTTCTTATAGGCTAAAGGTGAAATCTATATACATATAATTATCGCAGTCAAAATGTGTCGTAGGTAAAAATCACAACAGGAAGTTTTCCCACTGTATACATTTAAAGTCAACCTAAATATATAATATACCCACCAGGACATATACCCTGCAAATACACGACGACAATACAACGTCAAATAACATTGCCACAACGCCTGTGATGTCGTGTGTTTGTGGGGTATACAGTGGTATCTAGGTACAGACTGTCGAAACCAGCAAGTTACCAGCACTTGACATGTTACATTTACACCCAATTAATACCCTATATACCAGTTAAACTGGAAACACTGTAATGGACACTGGACAGCCCAGGACCGGTGTGCCAGGAATGGAAGTCCGTAGGAACGTTAGTCCCTCTGGACTATTATTCCGCGGATTTATAGGCCTAGGTCTAACATTTCTAGGAATAGTAGTCCGGCGGACTACTATTCCTAGAAATGTTAGACCTAGGACTATAATTCCGCGGAATAATAGTCCAGAGGGACTAATTTTCCTACGGACTTCCATTCCTGTCACACCGATCCATTTGGAAAAAAACCTGACCCCCTACCCGTGTATCGGACCGCTATATTTTGAACCGGACCACCAATGGCGGTCCGGTACGGTCCGCATCACTAATGAAAATGGACTCTTCCAATTGCTGCATTGAACTGACATGGAAGATGCCACCCGTGTTTAAAACGTTAAGAGTTTACAATGCGAGTATTTTAAGGAAACGAGTTTTCAACACAGCTGTGAAATATACATGAAATTATGTTGAATAAACATAACACTGTATTGATTATATTTTGCTGTATGTTAATTGTTTCAGTCGGAAGGCCTTGACTCTCAAAGCCCAAGGGCGTATCGAAGGTGACTGATTGAGTAGGGATAGAGTGTAAAACTGATTTGTACCAACTGTAATGACTCAAGTTCCTTGGTGATGTAGTTGGAATATTATTAGTCAGTCGCAATTTTAGTTGAAACAAAAACTCAAGACTTGTTGAAAATCTATTTGTGAATAAATAAAATGTACATGTAAGGCCACACAAAATAAATTAATTGATTCTCAGGCGTTTTTTTTTCAAATAAGTGAGGGAGGGAGGTAATCAAAGGTTAAATTTCCAGCTGTACGGAATTACATTTCTCTTTTATATAATAGATGATCGCTGTCATGCAAAGTATACACCTGTAACTGAATTAAGCACTCCTGTCTTTTTCGCAGTGGTGTTAATAGAAACTGTCATTACTTCCGTGCTATCTTTCCGATGGCCAAAGGTGATTGTTTGCGGAAAGAATGGTCTATTGATAAATGAAAGACAACACAATGATGAACATATGCAGTATTTTAACGTCGCTAATTACACATATCTGTCACTAATGTTTTTGATGGAAAAATGTTCTCTCGACAAGTATGGTGCTGGAACGGTCCATGATAAAACAATGCCGGTAATTACTGACAAAAATGTAACTTGTGATCTCCTGAGCACAATAGCAGTGTCTGATGACAGTTGCTAGTGTATCCACAACGTTCCCGGATGACGGTCTGAAACCTCCTCCTAATGCTACCAGTGAGCCTTCTGATACGGTCCAGAGGCAACTGCTGCCACTCCTCATGCAATGCAGCTTCCAGAATCGCCCAAATTCTGAACAGGCGGATCCCTTGCTTGCACCACGACGTCCAAGAAAGTCTCAGATGTGTTCTCGGGTATTCAAATGGGTACTCATTGCAGGCCAAGGTAGTGTAGTAATAGCGTTGTTCTGAAAGAATGCTCTCACAGCTTGGGGACGATGTGGCCTTGCATTGTCGTCCATGAATACAGGGCGAGTAGCCAGTGGGTGGTTGTCAAAATGTGGCACTACAACCGGATTGAGAATGTCCGGCATGTACTGATGACCATTGAGGTCCCCACGTACAGTCATCATATCAAGTTTACAATCATGAGAGAGACATCTCCATATCACCACTGACCCTCCACCACAAGGAACAGTAGGCCTGATATTTCTGGGCACGTAAGCAGTATTTCTATGCCTCCACACTCTCATGCGAACACCTGTGGCGTGAAGCAGGAATCTACTCTCGTCTGACCGATGGACTCTGGACGCCCTGAGATTCCAATGTTGTCGTGCTATACACCATCCCAAACGTCGACTTTGAAGCTGATCGGACAGAGCTGGACGCTTCATAACCCTTCTGGACCTCATACCCAGTGCTTTGAGTCGGTTTCGGACAGTTCTGCTACACAAAGGCCTGGTGGGGAGCCAAAGTGTCAGAGCAAAGCCAGCCTAAATATATGGGCAAGGGGGCCTCATATATAAAGATATTGTAAGTTCAAAAGATATTTCGCATCAAGGCGAAAAACCTACGTGAATTGCACTTCTCTGTGAAGCTGGACATGGAAAAAACACACGCGGTGTATATCCAGCTTCAGGGCAGGGACCCGGGGGAGAAACGGTATGTTAGATAAGGTCTAATCTCATTTAATTTATACGATAGTCGCGAGTCTTACGAGACGTAATCGGTTGGTGGCAGGATATCGTCACGGCCATTTGAGAAACGAGATTCTAAAAGATAGAAATGCCTTTCGTGTCGTCACCTGATCATTAGTACAGCAATGACTGGCAGGAACGAATCGGTTCTCTCGACAAGTGAAATCACCGTTAAGTCACGCGCGAGATGACTTGTATTGATTCTGCCTCGATATACGTCATCTCCCACCGTTTTGGCAGATGGACAGATGAGCGTCTGTCCACCTGACAGTTTAGGGTAAAAAGTATATATACCTTGAAGAGCAGAGCATTAGACACACACTTGGGGTCACACACGCGCTGGTGAAGTCCAGGGCAGGCGGACTCTGTTTCCTGGCATAGGGGTACCTTCGATCACAGGACCCTGAAACGGATGGAATCACCAGACAGGGCATTCCACGATTGATTTAGCTTAAGGTTGATAGGCGGCAACAGTGCCAAATTCGTTGAGAAGGAATACCCAAGGTGAAACGTTAAAGTTTAGATTGTCGAGTAGCAGGTATCAGCCTGCAATAGTCAGAAGTGTAGGTTAATTGTATTGTGCGTATTAACCCTTTGAAGCGCCAGACTGATTGCGTTGGGAGTAGTTTATTTTGCTGTCGAAGCGTCGTAATACCGACTGGAGATCGGTGTGAGTGACAATTTCGCCCTAGCACAAAAAGGGGCATTTGTGAATCGTGAATTCAACCAGGAACAGTGAACATTTCAATAGGACTTTCACGGAGGACTTTCAAAAGGCACATAAGGTATGAGTAGACAATACCTGACCCAAATCAGAAGTACTGTGGCTTTATAGATGACGAACATTGCTGGTCGGAACCCTCCGACAGCCAGAGGTACAGTTACGCGCAGACTTTGACATTTAAGCCTGAGCGGGCGAAGCTCTTATGGCGAGCTCACGGTAATAACATTTTAGATTTGTGAAGCTCTTATGGCGAGCTCACGGTAGTAACATTTCCAGTGTGTAGACTACAGTGCCAGTACAGGGCTATAGAATGACTATATAATTGTTGGGAATTATTTAACCGTAGCAACCCATGTTCTGTGAAATGAATCGAATTGTTGATTGTTGAAATATTGAAACGGCTTTATTTTTATGTGTAAATAAAAGAATCGTTGTTACTTTAAATCATTCTTTCCATTACGCAGCCTGAAGTGATTAGGAATCACACCTAACGGAAATAGAACCTATCTTAGGCCAATTTGGCAGAGGAGAAATCACAGCGCCGGTCGAACTCAGCTCCCAGCGCCGAGTTCGCGGCACCAGGATTCCGACTCTCCACGTCGGTCTAATTTTCCCGCAATTTCATCAGCGGGACTAAATAACCCCACGTCAGCCCAGGCCTTATGAAACAAAGGGTTCACGCCTAACGAGGCGTGATAGACTCAGATCTTCCCGAGGAGAGATCTTTTGGGGTTGTCCAGGCCTTGGTCTGTCCTTAACATCGCTGATTTATTGATGTTTTCGGACAAGTCTGCTGATGACAGAATGGCTATAGCCCAGTTGCCGTCCAATAGCTTTGAATGACATGCCTGTTGCATGCATGCCAACGATTTGCCATCTTAATACCTCTGAGAGTCTTCTCCTTGCCATGTCAACCTTTATTGATAAAAGAAGTGACAAAGTTTCTTGTTTTATACGCAGATATTGTATGTGGATGATAGTGGGTTTTTTTTTTGAAATTCGTGGGAAGAATTGCTTCCAAATGTGTTTGGGAGACGCTATTAACCAGAAACATGATGTTTCACTAGATGAAATGTACTGCAAAACATGGCAATCATTAAAACATAATAATCAGTAACAGCAACTTCGCTGTCATGAAACATTTCAGGAGATGCTAAATTAACTTCCAGGTATATATATATATATTTTTAAAACACAAGCTTATATTTGTTTGATGAAAATTGTGGTTTCTTCAAGTGCTCAACTTTGTTTCAAATTGCAGGCATTCAGATTTTCCAGAAAACAACACAAATGTCCAGCAGACAGGGCTATGGAGTCGCCCACACTTCCAGCTTCGGGCTCCCCAGGGGTGACTGTGTTGTAGCCTTGTACAAGGCACTTAATCCCGATTGCCCATGTGGGGGCACAGTGGCGCTGTGTACTAAGGTGTTCTGCACGTCGTTAATGCACTCCTTCAGAACACCAATGTTTATTACCGCCTTTTGTGTACGGTGGTGACGTCACATGCATAAACGTCCAGTGTATTTTGTTTAAACATGTTTCTGTTTGTTTGCATGCATGTATGTTTGTTATTCATTTTCAGTCGTTTTGGTACTGATTCTGTGCAAACTGTTACCATTCGATTTCCAGATTTCAGGGTTTTTATGCATGTGAAATAACTGTCACAAATTACTATCTTTATATTCGGCTTTTAACTCATGGTGCGTGAAAAACACAAACACAAAACAATACGAAATTATTAGTGATGAAATGAAAAACCTCGATGAATATCAAGTACTGTCTTTATATTCGGCTTTAAACCCTTTACCTAACATGAAAAGCAGACGACACTTGCCAAAAACATTATTGAATAACTAATTTTTTTCATTTTTTGTCTCAAAAACATAGGTTATGACCCCTCTTTGGAACGAGCTCGATGAGCTCGTTCCAACGAGGGGTCATAACCTATGTTTTTGAGACAAAAATGAAAAATAATGAAAATTAATTGGCAAATTTTGAGAAAAGCGCTGGCCGGTTTTGGCCGTTACGTTGGGTAAAGGTTTAACTCATAGTGCGTGTAAAACACAAACACAAAACAATACGAAATTACTCTCGATGAAATGGAAAACCTCGATGAATATCAAGTTACTATCTTTATATCCGGCTTTAACTCATGGTGCGTGAAAAACACAAACACAAAACAATACGAAATTACTCGGGATGAAATGAAAAACCTGGCACTTCAGATATGCTGAACAGGCACGCTTTAGAGAATATCTTGAATAATAGATTTTAAATGGCAGCCAGCGATTTTTATATGAACACCAGTCAGCCAGCATTCATGACGAGAAGGCTCAGAATGCAAAGCCTTTTTTCTAAAAAATCTACCACCTTGTTTTTATTATTTTACAATAAATCGCTGAATCCATATGGAAATATATATAAAAATGCTACCAACAGCACAAAAATCACACAGTCCTTCGCCTGAGGCCAACCACATCAACTTTCGTTGTGCTTTTGCCAACGCGTTTCAAAGTTTAATGTAACCGATTGATCATGAGAACTTAAGCAAAAGTACTAGTTTCCAGCCATCGTTTAAGACGATATGCAACGGTCTAGTGGTTTATGTATGTGATCAACTCCCGATTGTCAGGCGTGGTTGCCGAGGATTCGATCCCCCCCCCCGCCGGGGGGGGGGGGGGGGGCAGAAATCAACATTCTACATTCCTTCAAAATATGATTGTGTCCTTCAAGTTTCCACACAGGTTCTGAGTCATCGAAGTCTGGCATGTTGACTGAACCCGAGTCGTTCTCAGAGAATGCTGCGATGATCGATGGAAGTTCTCCTTTCATTTCCCTCCCTTTCTGTCTTTGTGGCAGATCCGAAGCTTACGAGGATGCCGGAGGGTGGGGAGGGGGCTTTGCCGCTCCATAACCCTGTCCGTCCGAAACTGTGCTGTCTATCAGAAATATTGTTGGTCATTCGAACGCCAACATTTTCTCTGAAAGGCGATAATTTGAAAATAGTTGACATTTTGGTGGAACTACAATTTTCATTATGCCAAAACACCCTTAAGGCCTCGTTATATATATAAGTACGTGTGACAATCGAGTACAAATGCGCGAAAATCCAAGAAGTTGGAAGATCACAATTTACTATAGAACTCTATGGAGAAAATAAAGTTGAGATTTAACTTGTTGAGGACTAGACTATTTTTGTTGGTCAAAAATAGTTAGTCAAAAATTGGTTTTCATTACAAATTATTGGAGAGTGCCCATAGGCACTCTCCAATAATTTGTAATGAACACATTTATATAAACAGAATATAACTGACATTGGACTGAAAGTGAAACATGAGCCAGAAAAATATCGACTTTTGGTCTGGTTCCCTCATTTTTCTGAAAGCCCGGATAGTGGCTTCTAGCACTCAACCAGTTAAAAGAAAGGCAATGATTATGTTTTTTTTTTGTTTTTTTTGGAATAGCCGGACATGAATTCATGAAGATCATTATAAATGATGTATCACTGAAACCGCTAGTGTGATGTTTTTGAACTTCCATTTCGATTTGAAGTTTAGCACTTTTCATCCTGTACAACTGCTTATTAGGACTTCTTCAAAGAGAAATTATATTTGCCGTCAGAGTGAAAACCCAGGCGAACATCCTTTCAGAACATGCAAAGACTGAATTTTGTGAGTCAAAAGGAAAATAAAAATAAATGTGCATCTTTCTACTTCCATTTCACATTTCACAAAGGAGTTTTTTTTTAAATGGAAGCGTTTGATCTCTTAGTGGAAACAAAAATTCAGTTGTTTGAAAAAATATCTTGCATCTAGAGATTTAGATGCAAGATATTTTTTCAAACAACTGATTTTTTGTTTCCACTAAGAGATCAAAAGTTTCCACGGGAGGGAAATATTTCCACGGACGCAATAATATTAGATCAAAGATTTAGATGCAAAGTTAAATGTGAAATATTTGTTTTTACAACTGTCGGTGTTGTTCGTGGTACAGATGTTGTCCCTTGAGGCAACCAGGTGCCACCCGCAATGCCTTATCATTGCGGGTGGACTGGGCAATTTCCACGGGGTGGGGGAATATTTCCACGGCTGCAATAAGATTAAATTCCATATTTAGATGCAAAGTTAAATGTGAAATATTTGTTTTTACAACTGTCGGTGTTGTTCGTGGGACAGATATTGTCCCTTGAGGCAACCAGGTGCCACCCGCAATGCATTATCATTGCAGATAGAACCTCATTGGCTCGCAAGGGACGATAGAACATTGCAGCTGGACTCAGCAATATTTTTGTTTACGAAATTGCGACAGTGTTTTTTAAATATTGGGTGGAAAGATTGGGACATATGAATACGGTATAGGTAAAACGCGATGTCTTGTTTGTGGTTCAGCCTCATGTACACTTGAAAAGTTATGTAAGATGTATAAAAAAACCCAAACTACTAGTGATTACTTAGAAGCGTTGTGGCTTACATTACTGTAGCGGTTTCTCATACAGTACAGTCGCCGTAGACTTGTCGTAATCCACTCGTGGGCAGTGATGTCCACGCATGCGTTTACTAGAGAATAAAAAAAATCACCACCAGCAAAACTTTATTTAATGAAGCACCGGGTTGTACCTGTTGGAAACCGGGGCGTGGTCGTTGCTGGGGGAAATAGATTCACGCCGCGTATTCCGCCAGAACTCAAGGGTGTCGCTTGAATCCGTGCGTGAACGTATGTCTCACCGTAACGAAGCCGCCCGTTTCGTTTTTGTTGGGTGGTTCTTATCCTGAAGGGGTCAATGACTTTTCCTCAAAAAGCATAAATCAATAGGGGTTCACTGAAACTAACAATTTTAATACATATAGGAAAATATAATAATTTGTGACTTACATAAAATCCAATGAATAAAACACAAACATCAATCATACCCCACCCACAGAGTTTTTGAGTCACTTGCGAGCCCGCGTTCTCTGTTGTCGCTGGTTTCTTCTTCCTTATCGCTGGTGTTTGGACGCTGGTCGCCTTTCACGAACATACAACTGTATGTCAACTCTTTAACTGCCGTCGCACGGCTACTAACGTATCGTCACTTTACCGGACTTCATTGCTCTAACATGCGTCGGAATGTCACTCTTCCACTGCTGTCGCACGGACACTAACGTATTGTCACTTTTACTGGACACCTTTGCTCTAACATGTGACGGAATGTCACCCTACCACTGCAGTCGCACGGCCACTAATGTATCTTCACTTGACCGGACGCTTTTCACTCAAGCAGTCGCCACTCAGGGGGTTAAGTGCTCACCTCCGTTTATCTCAAAATAATGCTCATACAGGCAAAGCCTACTCTATCTATTTATCGCTTGCCCTCTACATGTAATACCGTCTACCTAAATACCAACACCCGTTGCACTTCCTACTTCTGATCCTACACTCATATATGGTCACCGCCTTGGCCCGCGACTGCTCCTATTCTAAATATGAGCTTTGTCGCTCCCCTTACATTACAACGTGCCTATACTTTCGCACCGATGCGGCACCTCCTCTAACCTATAGCATGGGTCATCCCCAGCTCCTCACCTACGACCCAAAGTCTTACACGCCTTTAGACTGGAATAACATTTTCCAGAAAACCCGAGACACTTATTTGATCGCAAGGTAATTAATTCTCAATTTAATTGCTTCTCTTGAACTTGGCCGCTACAGATCTGTTTTAATTAATCTTCTCTTTCAAATTCTTTCAAGTTTGCTATACTTTGACATTTCTGACAGTACCCTGTGAAAATTGGGAAAGTGCATATAACACAGATACTCCACGTGCGCTACGAAAGAATATGAGATTATTGACACTAATGACCCTATAATTAGATGACTGATTACCTTGGATGGGTAAACGAGTGTCTTTTGTTTGAAGCTTATAAGGCAAGATCGTTGTTTCAGACCAGATAAGCGCTAATTGGCGTTAAGGCTCCTATTGAGATTCCTCTCCATTAAATCTATCACGTTTGTCTCATTTATTTCTATTGAGAAACACATATGGCCTACTTGACAAATCGTTTTTTTTTCTGGTTCCGGTACATACCTATATTTACGCTTTTACCCCAAGCGAGAAAAATTATCAAAAATATATACACTTTTAAAACACAAAATCGTAAATTCAAGCTATCACCTTGGCAGAACCCGGTGCTTCATTAATTAAATTTTTGATGATTATTCCTATAATTAATGTTTGGAATCTAATAATATTGCGTCCGTGGCAATATTGCCTGCGAGTGGAAAGTGACCAGTCCACGCCGGTCGTACAGTAGCAGTGACTATGGGCGCAAAAGTGTGTTTAAGTAATCAAGATATACTCATTACATTTTAACAATACTACCTATCAAATTAAGTTTCTCGTTTCTTTTAGTTCAGTGACACAACTAGCCTCTAACATATTTTGTGTAACTGCAATTATGAATGGAGAAAACACTAAATGTTCTAACAGTAACCTTGTAAATCGCATTACCTTGTATTGTATGTTAGAGTCCGTGAATCTTTCCTCGTAAAAATCTGCATAAATGGATGTCTGCCCCGTTAAGTATATTTTATAGCCAAACTTATCAAATGACTGTCTCATGTTTTTGAGCGGATGTGAAACAGTACGGCCGCCGTGGACTGGCCACTTTCCACGGGAGGGAAATATTTCCACGGACGCAATAATATTAGATTCCAAACACTTATTATAGGAATAATCACCAAAAATTAATTAATGAATTTCCGGGTACAACTCAGTGCTTCATTAATTAAAATTTTGCTGATGATGGGTTTTATTATCTGGTAAATGCATGCGTGGATATCACTGCCCATGCGTGGATTATGACCAGCCCAAGGTGGCTGTACTGTTTGTGTGTATTGCACTGCCACATGCCCACAACTGAGTTTCTGATTGGTTCCCTACCATTCCTCTGTTTTTTTCTGGTACACGACGTTATTCACATTCATTCATTTTCAAATATTTATAAATGTAACCCAGTACATTTTGACATGGGTAAGCTTAATCGTACTTGTTGCCCTGGTAATCCATGCAGGTCTTTGGACTTTAAGCTTTCACTTAATATGGCCAACAATCGTCGAAAAATTCAGCTTCCTGGGCAAAAACAGAAAGCAAATGACACCTCAATGGAATGCTCCCGAAGAAACTGTTCCAGTGAGGGTGCATAAGCTATGGTTCCGAAGAAAATAAAAACATGGCGATTTTTATTTGCGCGCGGGGAATATCTGACCGACGTGATGGGTTAAAACATATTTAATGTCTAGTTGTGTCATCCATACACTTCCGTGGTTAAATGTTGCGAATGTAGTAAAAAAAGAACCGCTCACAGGTGTCCAGAATAACTTTTGAACTTTCCAGTGCCGGTTTGTTTGCCCCCTACTGAGCTGTTTCGTGATATTTTTTTTCCACGTGTGTGGTAAAATACCCAACTCAGCCTTGAAACGTATCTTGCAACTGTCTGTCTTTTCTTTGTGGAGAATCAAATATCAAATTTACTGTTGATGGTTCACAACGTATAGCTTTGATTTATACTGTGGCGGCTTTGTTTGGCAAGTCCTGTTCACAAAAATCGCCATTCAAACTTTATTATTTTTTCTTTTTTGTTCTCACACTACAGCTTTTGACCTCTCATTGGAATGGCTTGACATGATCGTTCCAATGAGGGATTATAAGCTATGTTTTCAAAAGCAAAATTGTTTATTCAATATTTTTTTGAAAATATGTGAGGTAAGAAGTTAAAAAAGTACAACTGTTGAAAAAAAAACGTTTCAAAAGAAAAGTTCTGAGACGGCAATTAACCCTTTACCTAACACGAAAAGCAGACGACACTTGCAAATCAAATTATTGAATAACTAAATATTTTCATTTTTTGAATCAAAAACATAGGTTATGACCCCTCATTGGAACGAGCTCGTTGAGTCGTCCCAATGAGCGGTCATAAGCTATGTTTTTGAGAAAAAGAAATAAAAAATAATGAAAACTGAACGGAAAGTTTTGTGAATAGCGCTGGCCGGGTTTGACCGTTACGTTGGGTAAAGGGTTAACATTTTCAAACAGGTGTTCCAGAAAGACGTAGGTCTCTATATTGTCTTGGAAAGAGTCGAACTTTTTTGCTGTTTTTTGAGAATATAAGTGGTAATTCAATCCCACAACCCCGCAGTGCATCGATTATTAAATACAGATACTTCTTATTTCTTTGTTTTGTTCACTATTATTGCAATATTCCCGTACAATTCGTTGATGGCCAACCGGTTCACACCCCTCACGGCTATACGGAAGTCTGTATTCCTGACCTTGATAAGCCCTCAAACCTTTTAACCCTTTACCCAACGTAACGGCCAAAACCGGCCAGCGCTATTCTAAAAAATCGCCAATTAATTTTCATTATTTTTTTCATTTTTTTGTCTCAAAAACATAGGTAATGACCCCTCATTGGAACGAGCTCGTCGAGCTCGTTCCAATGAGGGGTCATAACCTATGTTTTTGAGACAAAAAATGAAAAAAATTAGTTATTCAAGAATTGTTTTTGCAAGTGTCGTCTGCTTTTCATGTTAGGTAAAGGGTTAAAGGTCAAATCCGTTCTCGAGAACTTTCCATCAACCGGATATCAACTAAGTGTAAATGCCTCGAATTCACCTAACACCGTCAAAAAACCCAGTCCAAAAATGTCGTATATTGATGCAGATCTTGTCATTTGTCGGACGTGACACTGATAGGCTCCGAGATCAGCCCAGTGAATTTTTCACGGAGCCTATCCGTAGGTCCGGAGAGAAATAAAAACTATTGTCATCGAGGTAAAAGAAAACGAGCCCCGATAATGTTAACCCTTTGAAAACTGATGGTACCTTCAACGTCAGTTCAATGGAAGCGAGTGGGAGAGTCCTTATTCATTATTTGGGGGTAGACCAATTAATATTTTCAACGTGAACCATCAACAGTAATTCTTGTGATGGGCGGTATTGGAATTTTTGAGTTCGGTATCTTAGGGGCTGTACCGCGGAATCGGTTCGGTATTCGGTATTGTGATTTCACTGAGATTTGCTGATAGTACTGAAGGGGATTTTCCAAATGTCACTGCCAAAGAGCTCAACATTGGCATTCTTTTGCCAACACAAATAATATCTACAGTAATTTTGTGACACCTTAACTTGCAAAGGTCTATTCCAGGGTTTTGCGATCTCAGAATATGTGCTATTAACTTGCCATCATTAGAAAATCCTGCTGGCAATTGATAAATTACCCAAGCAGTGCTTTTTAGTCAAGTCTTGGCTGCATGTTAAGGCAGCCAGGACTTGACAAGAAACACTGCTACGCAATTGGATATGTACAGGGTTGTAGTCTAATGGGAATTCAGGACAATTTCCCAGGCCCTTAATAGTTACCAAAACTGAAAAGAAAATGAACACTTCAATTGCTATCAAGACCTAACAAGGCCTTATAAGTAGTAAGTGTAGGCAAATATAAATATTCAGACAGCTTCGTTATTCAATGGTGGGTTCGGTTGGTTTTTTCGGTGTCCTCATGATATCGGTATCGGTTCGGTTTTTCGGTCGATTACCCATCTCTGTTCAATTCAGAAAGCAAACCTGGCCCAGCACTTAGTGAAAAAAAGATTAACTCTCTACCCACTGAGAATGACCAGCGAAATAAATCTCTAATCCCCATTAAACTGTTTTCTTTCCCGATCCTTTTCTTTTTTCGATAACAAACTGTTATAATATATTTTGAACAAGCAACAAAGTTTCAATATATTTGAACGCCCCTCTACAAACCTACATAGCACCCCCACCCTCAATAGTATTGAACGTTTGCAAGGATCCTGGAAGTTCTTCAAAGGGTGTGGTTGCTCATGGTGAAATGTCAATAAACATTTTTTGTTATTAAACATACACATAACAATTTATCTTGTGTTTGTTTTAACCCTTTACCTAACATGAAAAGTAGACAACATTTGCAAACAAAATTTTTGAATACTAATTTTTTCATTTTTTGTCTCAAAAACATAGGTTATGACCCCTCATTGGAACGGGCTCGACGAGCTCGTTCCAATGAGGGGTCATAAACTATGTTTTTGAGACAAAAAATGAAAAAAATAATGAAAATTAATTGGCGATTTTTGAAAATAGCCCTAGCCGGTTTTGACCGTTACGTTGGGTAAAGGGTTAACCCCTTTTGTGCAAGCGTGCGGGGTGCCGTGGCTCACTGTTTGGAGCATTGAACTTCAAATCGAAAGGTCAACGGTTCCGCCTTGACCAGCGGTAACTGCGTTGTGTCTTTTCGGAAAGACACTCCATCACGATTACCCACGTGTGCGTTTAAGGCGGGGGCACCGTGGCGTTGGGTACTAAGTTGAACGATATAATGCATTTAAAACATTCAAGTCAACACATAATCATATTTCTTCATTTTTCAAAACTTTTATTCAGATTTTTATTTTGCACAACTTACAAATTAGTTTTTTATATCAGTTGTTATAAGTGCCTTTCGTTCATAATCTATCAGTGTTCCAATGGATGGTAATGACTATGTTTGAAAGCAAAAATGAACATTTTAAATTATTTTTTTAATTATTCGGTATATTGTTTTGGGTGTGTCCTCCCTCAGTCGTGCTAGGGAAAGGGCAAAAGTTGGCAATCAGTCACGTAATTTAAACCGTTGAACCCGAGAGACCGCTTTACTGGTCCAGGAATATAACACGCCATACTTTCATTAAGTAGGATGGCTGCTAAATTAATGTGTGAAATAGACCAATCAATATTTTCAACGTGCATCCCAAAATAATAGATATGGACTGTTCCAATTGCTTCTATTGAACTGACATGGAAGATGCCACCTGGGTTCAAAGGGTTAAGTTTTCCCTACCGGTCCTATTTTTCACGCTCATCCATAATCTTTTTATAAGCACTTAACAAAAATACTATCTCCATTTACAATGACATCGGAAGATACGCATGGGCCGGGGTTCAAATACATGTGCGCCGCGGAATTTGGCCATACATTTCAAACTTTCACCTTACCCAAAAATAGCAGACGAAACTTAAAAAAAATAAGTAACTAAACAATTTCATTTTTTGCCTAAAATAGCTTATGATCCCTAACTGGAGTAAGCTGAATGTGATCAATCCAATGAATGGCGATAAGCTATGTTTCTGAGACAAAACATGAAAAATGAATAAAATCTGAATGGCGATTTCTGTAAAGGTCGCTAGCCGGTTTGGTCGTAACTTTGTGTACAAGTTTTAGTTTAATGCAATGGACTGGAGAACAATTTATATAACTTACATAAGCTACTTTTCTGTACAACAAAAAAATCAATTAATTTGATTGTGGCATACAGAGAAATGAAATAAATGACACATCTTTCAGAGTATGAGGAAAAATTATAAACAGAAAATTCATAAAAGGTGAAGTACAGTGCAGCCGCCGTAAACTGGTCGTAATCCACGCGTGGGCAGTACGCATGCGTTTACTGGGTAATAAAAATCATCATCAGCAAAATTTTAATTAATGAAGCACCGGGTTATAAATGAGCTATGGACAGAAACCATTTTAATGAGAAACAGATGACGATTGAAAGAGACAATGAACAATCTGTTGTTTCCAACTCGGACAGTGCAGTCTTTCTTAGTCCCACCAAGAAAGAATCTCTTAATTCTGATGTTGACACAGCTATACTGGATACCGAGCTTGGCAATTTAATTATAAATAAGCAAGACACAAGAAACGTTAATTTCCGAGAAGAAGAACGAAACAATGTTTTGAATGTGCCCAAAGTTTTAAAGAGGAAACAAAACGCCCTTGTTCACGACATTCACAAAATTCAAACATCACGGGAAATGTGTCGTTCTTACACTGGATACAAAGACGTTTGAAAATTATTCCAACGGATTAACTCTTCGGTATTGGGGTGAAACAACCCAAACTGAAAGGCATGGAGTAATTTGGGAATGTGTCAAAGACCTGAAGGGTATAATAGTAGAAGACAAGTTGTGTGTCCCACGAACCAGATTAGGTAAAGTGCGAATTCACATTTTTCGGACAACCAATACAATAATGCTCCAAGGTAGCAAGCCCAATATTCGATGGTAGATTACTACAGAGTTACCTTTAGTATTTGAATTTGGGTTCAACACTGAATACGAAGGAGACATTCGGGATGTTGTGACTCTTGTTGAAAAGGACAATACGACAGACATCCTTCCAATGCCTTCCCCGAACTCTACGCCTCGTGTGCGGGCTAAGAGGTGTAAGGTGGTTCCTAAACTTAGAACATGTTTTACACCTAAAAGGAAGCCACAAAATGCCACAAAAAAGACTCATGTCACTTCATAACGTCATCTTTAATTAAAAGAGTGATCGACGAAATTCAAGTAAATATAGAAGAGATGAAATTGAAATTCAGTGAACACGAGTCATCATGTCATTCCAAAATCATGGACGCTAAAACACAGCACTTCAACTCCATCCGCGTCGACCGACAAGACATCCTGCAGAGGGTGACTGCTGTTGAGCATGAAAATAGCCTTATTAAGCAGGAAAACGTGAATCTGAGAACCGACATACAGAACATCAAATCTCAGCTTAAAGTCACCAAGGAGAGGTCCTCTAATCAGACCACAAAAGATAACAAACCCAGGTCGGAGCCCAAACTTCTCAACCCACTTTCGGAGCCGTTCCACCAAAAAACTCCAGCCAGAAACTATAGTGGCCATGTGACACCAGAATCTAATAAAACAGGATCAAACATTGCCGCATCGGCGAGTCAGTCTTCTGTCGGTGTGCATAATATCAGTGTGTCCACCGGTAACAGATATGGCTGTCTTTCAAACGAGGACAACAATGTTCAGTCGGAGGTTATTTTACCTGTCTCGAATTGTGATTTATCAAAACGTTTTCACGAGCAACCCACTCAAAACACTCACCTTATATTAGGTGACTCGGTAATTCGGCCCCTGAATGCCCAAAAAGTTGCGCTCAGAGGCGAAGAAGTCAAAATTGTCATGACACCTAGACTGAGAATAAAGGGGCTGTTGAAATGGGTTAATGCTGAAAATCAAGACCAGCAAATAAACAAAGTGACCATTCATGTTGGAATTAACTCTTGCAGAAATAATGTGGAGACTAGATAACAGCGAGATTCAACAACTAATAACTTGGATACGTGCGAAGTACCCTAAAGCTGTTGTCAAATTTTCATCAATCGTACCAACAACACATTCTTCTGGAATTAATCGCTTAATAAAACAAACAAATGATCAATACAGGCTTATTTGTGGAAATATGGGATGTGATTTTATTGACAACACAAGTGGCTTTGTTTCACCAGACGGTTCAATCAGAACACACTTGTTTCGAGACGACTGGCACGTTAATGACATTGGCATAAAAATTATCGCTAAAAGGATTAAGTATCACCACAGACATGAAAGTGTTACCGATAGTGTAGCCCTACCTCAGTATTCCCAGAACAATCCATCAACTGCCAACAGACATATTCAAAGGTTTCAAACACGTGGCCGACAATCGTTTAACGACATGAGTAAACATAATGTCATTCAAGATGCTACTCGTTCGCCACAGGACTACCCTCTATTACGCAACGGAACTCCTCGAACGCCAAGAGACAATTCTCTGGGTACTAATAATTCTTTGAAGCTCGACTACAGGCATTCCACTACAAACGTACCCAAAGAAGTTTTATTTCTGCGACAAGAAATGACCAATTTAGTGGACTACATCAATTCAAAATTTGTCTAAGTGCTGAGGTGAGCTGTTAGGGGCACCAGCTCAATATGTTTGTTTTATTTAGATAAGATAAGATAAAATAAGATAAATTTTATTGCACAACTACATCATTAATGGGTATGGCACATAAACATAATATCATCCTAGGTGCTATATTCCATATTTTCGCTCCACACTTTGAATGAATAAATAATGCAAAGAGACACGCCGGTCTGCTTAACTACATCATTTGGCCTGTGTTAATAAAGACACATGCATCAATGATCAATTAATCAATCCGACTTACCCACAATACATATTTTTTCAGAATACCCCACCATGCCCCGCACCTTAAGTGAATACGTCACTTACACTTAAGCAGATTTTTTAGGGGTTTTGTTGATTGTCCCTTCTGATCAGTAGCTATAAGAATTGCTTACCGCAATGGATTAATCAATCTATCCCCCCGCCCCCAATTAAATAACATTGTGACCCAGGTTCAGGTGTGTCTTGCATAAACGTCGAGGGTATTTTATCGTAAGGTTTCTCACAGGATGCGGCCTAACCTTAGACGCCCCTTGTCAAAAGCCTTACTACAAAAACCCTGTCTGTCAAAGTACTTTTACAAGTTATCTTCAGTGGTCCAAGCAATTCAATGGATGTTTCGTTCTAACATCACTGATAGCACACGAATGAAAATAGGCTATACTGCTTGGAATATTCAAGGCCTTTCCAATAAATTGAACGACACCGAGTTTAAAACACTGCTAACTCGGTACAATTTCATTACTCTTACGGAGACTTGGCACTGTGATGGGACCGAATTAGATCTACCAGGTTACACGCGTGCCGATCTCTGTCGGGGCAAATCCTCACGCAAGAAAGGTGGAATTTGTTTTTATTTCAACTCAAAATATGATGAATTTCTCTGTAATATTAGATATATTGGCGACATTGCTCTCTGGGTTGAATTTGATGGTAAAATGTTTAATTTACCATCGAAGGTCGTTTTTGTATCTGTGTATATTCCTCCCAGTAATTCTACTTATTGGAAATCGAAACCTAGTCCTAATGTTTCCGCATTTGCGGAATTAGATCAGCAATTACTGAGCAGTAGTCCTGGGGATATGTTGATTTTAGGAGGGGATTTCAACGCTCGAACTGGAGGTCAGCCGAATTATATTGTGGGTGACAACAACAAGTACATTCCCTTACCGGAGTCATACACTGTAGATTGCATAAAAGACAGGGAAAGTCTTGACAGAATAACAAACACCTTCGGAAAACATTTACTAGAGCTATGCCAGTTAGCAAAACTAAGAATTTTGAATACCGCTGCCTCGGGGATAGCCTAGGTAACTTTACCTCACACCAGTACAACGGCGCAAGTATTGTCGACTATATCATAATATCAGAAGAATACTTTTCGGATATTGATTACTTCTGTATCAAAGCGCCGACCGTTTTCTCGGATCATTGCCAGTTGGTACTACACCTCGAATGTATCGATCTTCTTGATAACAGCGAGACGAGCAAGTATCAGTACACCCGAGATCCAATCCCCTCAAAGTGGACAGAACAGAGCGCTGCACGTGCAAGATTGATTCTAACACGACCAGATATAATCTAAAATATTTCGCACTATCGAATGAAGCCATACTCATCCAACCAGGAGGGCACAGAGAAGGCTGCTGCTGACTGGGTGAGTATTCTTCAATCTATCAATAACTTTGCTTCTCGACGAGTGCAATTGACTAGCCGTAAAACACCCCCCAAAAAGAAATGGTTTGATCACAGATGCAAAGACTTGAAACGTACAATGGAAAGCATTATAAAAGATATGAAGCTTAATCCCAGTGACAGATCACTTATTGCTAAATTCTTCACTGCGAAGAAGGCTTATAAGACAGAAGTGAAGTACAAATCAAAACTGTTTTATAAAAAACTATGTGACCAACTGGACGACTTACAATGTAAGGAGCCAGCTAGTTACTGGAATATTATAAAACAATTTCGATCTGCTAGGAGTGACGATAATAGTCTTGATCCCGACACCGCTATTCATTTCTTTGAAAAACTGTTTTCCCCTGCACACAGCGCTGAAACGGCAAGCATGCCGACCGATTCATCTCGAACCTTGACCCAAATATTAAACTGTGAAATAATATCCCCGGAGGAAATCAGGAAAGCACTCCGACAAATAAAAAATAAAAAGTCGCCAGGCCCCGACAATATATCCAACGAACTCCTAAAAACTGTAATTCCCTACATGCTAGACGAAACAGTCAAGTTGTTTAACCAAGTCCTCGAATCTGGTCATTATCCAACTGAATGGAGCAAGTCCACCCTAACCCTACTGTACAAAAAGGGTAACCGGCACGACCCTAACAACTACAGAGCCATTGCAGTTAGCTCTGCCGTCGGGAAATTATTAAACAAGGTTATAAATAACCGGATAAATGATTTCCTCGAAGATAATCGGCTTATAAATGACAACCAATTTGGATTCCGTGAACACCGTAGCACGGTCGACAGTGCATTTGTTCTCAAAAATATTTTCAATAAGTGCAGACGAGAAAAAAGGCCTCTTTGTGCAGCTTTTGTTGATTTCAGGAAAGCCTTTGACACAGTCCACCGACCATTGCTGTTTAACAAATTACATAAATGCGGTGTAACTGGTAAGATACTTGGAATTGTACAGTCCTTGTACTCCTCGAGCTACGATCTTACTAAAACTGCCAAGGGCCTACATGTAGGTCCGCCTTTATTATCCACAATCGGGGTTAAGCAAGGCTGTGCGATCTCCCCGACCCTATTTAAAATATTTATAGATGACATTCGTAAAATCTTTTCTAGAGAATGCGACCCTATAGTTGTGAATAATAAGTACATAAGCTATCTTTTGTTTGCAGACGACTTAATTATGTTTTCAAGTACGCCTAACGGGCTACAAACATGTTTAGAAAATTTAGAAATATACGCGAAGAATAACCATCTGAGGGTAAACACCGAGAAAACTAAGTGCTTAGTGTTTTTCCACAAAAAGGTACAAGGCTCCCCAGTTTTTACATTGGCTGACAAAACGTTGGAGATTGTACCAAGCTATTCTTATTTGGGTATAACGTTTTCCGCTAATGGGAAATTTGGAGAGGCACAAAATGCTATGAAACTAAAAGGGATGAAAGCACTTTACAGTCTTTTCAATTCTTTTAAGAGTAAACATCTCCCGTCCACTGCTGTGATGTCCAAATTATTTGATCAATTAATAAAACCCATGTTGCTGTATGGTAGTGAACCATGGGATACAGAGTATCAACTTGCAAAGTGGGATAGACTGCCTGCTGAGACTGTACATACCAAGTTCTGTAAAATGATACTCGGTGTTAATAAAAATTCTTCCAACCATGCCGCTCGAGCTGAACTTGGCAGATTCCCACTATCCCATGAATGCATTGTCAAAAAGTTCAAATTTATGGCCAGGCTTCACTGTGCAAATCCAGGTACATTGCTCCGTGATTTACTGGAAGAGCATAAATTAACGACGGAATATAGCAGATTCCGTCAAATAATGGAAGGTTACAATATACCATCATCTGCAGTGCACGATAATAAATCCAGTAAATTACTTGAAAATTTAACAAATGATTACACACTCTATTTTAATGAATGTCTTAACAATGACAACAAAAAGAACGGTAAAATTAAATTGTGCACGTATCGCGCCTTCAAAAACGACATTAAATTCGAGCCCTATTTAGCTCACTCAAAAACAAGTGAAGCGCAAAGTATGTTTACAAGATTACGGATTAGTAATCATAATTTGGCAATTGAAAAGGGGAGACATGCACAGCCGCCAATACCTTTAGAAGATAGGGTTTGCAATGCCTCTGATGTCTGTAAAGACGCCGGCGATGTGGAATCCGAGATGCATTTTGTCATGGACTGCCCGGCCTATACAAACATCAGGAGACAGTTGTTTGCAATAATTAACAGGAATAATATAGACTTCTCAAATGCAAGAAAACAAGATCGGTTTGAATTTATTATGAAAAATAATACGCCCACATTATGTCACACCATCTGCAATATAACCCTGCTGTTCTTCAGGAAAAGAAAAACAATAATTGCAAAATAGTAGGTGATTAAACTGACCTAGGGTTTTGTCAGGGCAAAGCCAGTCTAAATATAGGGGCAAGGGGCCTCATATATAAAGATATTGTAAGTTCAAAAGATATTCCGCATCAAGGCGAAAAAACCTACGTGAATTGCTCTTCTCTGTGAAGCTGGACATGGAAAAAACACACGTGGTGTATATCCAGCTTCAGTGCAGGGACCCAGGGGAGAAACGGTATGTTAGATAAGGTCTAATCTCATTTAATTTATACAGTATTCGCGAGTCTTACGAGACGTAATCGGCTGGTGGCAGGATATCGTCACGGCCAATTGAGAAACGAAATTCTAAAAGATAGAAATGTCGTGTCATCATTAGTAATAGCAATGCGTGGCAGGAACGAATCGGTTTTCTCGACAAGTGAAATCGCCGTTAAGTCACGCGCGAGATGACTTGTATTGATTCTGTCTCGATATACGTCACCTCCCACCGTTTTGACAGATGGACAAATGAGCGTCCGCCCACCTG
Source organism: Pictodentalium vernedei (assembly GCA_031216915.1). Lineage (NCBI taxonomy): Eukaryota > Metazoa > Mollusca > Scaphopoda > Dentaliida > Dentaliidae > Pictodentalium > Pictodentalium vernedei. Next base: position 558,062,447 of record CM062295.1, on the reverse strand, counting down.
ACAGTTTAGGGTAAAAAGTATATATACCTTGAAGAGCAGAGCATTAGACACACACTTGCGGTCACACACACGTTGGTGAAGTCCAGGGCAGACGGACTCTGTTTCCTGGCATAAGGGTACCTTCGATCACAGGACCCTGAAACGGCTGGACTCGCCAGAGAGGGCATTCCACGATTGATTTAGCTTAAGGTTGATAGGCGGCTCCAGTGCCAAATTCGTTGAGAAAGAACACCCAAGGTGACACGTTAAAGTTTAGATTGTCGAGTAGCAGGTATCAGCCTGCAATAGTCAGAAGTGTAGGTTAATTGTATTGTGCGTATTAACCCTTTGAAGCGTCAGACTGATTGCGTTCTGAGTAGTTTGTTTTGCTGTCGAAGCATCGTAATACCGACTGGAGATCGGTGTGAGTGACAATTTCGCCCTAGCACAAAAAGGGGCATTTGTGAATCGTGAATTCAACCAGGAACGGTGAATATTTCAATAGGACTTTCACGGAGGACTTGCAAAAGGCACATAAGGTATGAGTAGACAATATCTGACCCAAATCAGAAGTACGGTGGCTTTATAGATGACGAACATTGCTGGTCGGAACCCTCCGACAGCCAGAGGTACAGTTACACGCAGACGTTGACATTTGAGCCTAAGCGGGTGAAGCTGTTATGGCGAGCTCACAGTAATAACATTTCAGATTTGTGAAGCTGTTATGGCGAGCTCACGGTAACAACATTTCCAGTGTGTAGACTATAGTGCCAGTACAGGGCTATAGAATGACTATATGATTGTTTAGAATTATTTAACCGTAGCAACCAAATTTCTGTGAAAAAAATCGAATTGTTGATTGTTGAAATATTGAAACGGCTTTATTTTTATGTGTAAATAAAAGAATCGTTGTTACTTTAAATCATTCTTTCCATTACGCAGCCTGAAGTGATTAGGAATTACACCTAACGGAAATCGAACCTATTTCAGGCCAATTTGGCAGAGAAGGAATCACGGCGTCGGTCTAACTCAGCTCCCTGCGCCGGGTTCGCGACACTTGGATTCCGACCCTCCACGTTGGTCTAATTTCCCCGCAACTTCATCAGCGGGACTAAATAACCCCACGTCAGCCCAGGCCTTACGGGGCCTCAGGTGCCCCTGACATTGATTGGCGAGCGCTAACCAGGATATTTCTAAAAGGTAAAAAATGGCTATATTGAAATTTTGTTTTATTTTAACGGCGGTTCTGTTTATGTTTTGACGCGTTTGGTCAGCTGATGCCGTTCAAGGGTTTAATATAGCAATACAGTAGTCCCCAAGAGGATACTTAATAGCCACTATAACTGCGGTAGGTTTCCGAATATTGGGGCGTTTAATTACGTTAAAGTACAGAGGTAAATTAGGATTAATTGCCATATTTGTTTTTCTTTCTTTCTTTTCCTTCTTCATTCTTTCTGACGAGTGTTGAAGATAGAAAGAAAAAATAAAAATGGATGTTGTTACACCCCTCGCCCAACTGGTATCATTAAGCAAGGAAATGGGCCTTGAGGGAGCCGAACTTCAGAAGTTCGTTAAAGATGAGCAGAAACGTGAGGCTAAGGAGATTGCCTTACGTAATGACGCAAGAGAGAGAGAGAAGCCCAATTAGAACGAGAGCGTGAGAAAGACGCAAGAGAGGCGAGGGAGAGAGAAGCCCAATTAGATAGGGAGGCAAAAGAGAGAGAGATTCAATTAGCAAATGACGCAAGGGAGAGAGAAGCCCAATTAGATAGGGAGGCAAAAGAGCGAGAGATTCAGTTAGAAAGGGAGAGAGAGAAAGATGCGAGAGAGGCGAGAGAGAGGGAAGCCCAATTAGCAAGGGAGGCAAGGGAGGCAGAACGAAAGCTCGAACAACAGAGGCACGAGAGAGAATTAGAGCTCCTCAGAGCAAGGGCCGATGTAGAGAATGAAAGTCGGCGCTCAGGGGATGGGAGTGCAGGGGTAGCAATTCTTGCCCCACGCCCCCACCTCGCTCATTTTAATGAAAACACAGATGACTTGGACTCGTACTTGGAGAGGTTCGAGCGTTTTGCCTCCAGTCAAATGTGGCCAGAAGACACATGGGCTATGTGCTTGAGCCCTTTGTTGTCAGGTAAAGCCCTCGAGACTTATACCAGTATGCCTCCTGCTCTTCTTAACGACTACAGTGAGCTGAAGAATGCCATCCTACGGAGATACCAGCTCAGTGAAGAAGGATTCCGGACCAAGTTCCGAGAAATTAAGCAGGAGAAGGGAGAAACAGTACCTCAGCATTTTGCCCGAGCTAGGCGGTACTTTGACCGCTGGACTGATCTCGCAGAAGTGAATGAGTCATATGGAGCCCTGCGAGATCTATTTCTCCGGGAGCAGTTTTTAACCACATGCTCTAAGGAGTTGGGTCTGTTCATCAAGGAAAGGGGTCCGCCCACCTATGATGAGATGGCAACTGTGGCAGAACGCTACATCGAGGCCCACGGTGGAAGTGTAAACGCACCCAAATCGGCTAGGTGTGGAGCAAACGGGTTGGCAATGGCACCCGTAAGGCAACACCACCCCAATCCGCCTGCGTCGCAGGCCAGCCGGAATGGGAACGCCCCCAAAGACACAACTTGTTTCATCTGCAACAAGCGGGGAAGCTGGACATGGAAAAAACACACGTGGTGTATATCCAGTTTCAGCGCTGGGACCCAGGGGAGAAACGGTATGTTAGATAAGGTCTAATCTCATTTAATTTATACAGTATTCGCGAGTCTTACGAGACGTAATCGGCTGGTGGCAGGATATCGTCACGGCCAACTGAGAAACGAAATTCTAAAGGATAGAAATGTCGTGTCATCATTAGTAATAGCAATGCGTGGCAGGAACGAATCGGTTTTCTCGACAAGTGAAATCACCGTTAAGTCACGCGCGAGATGACTTGTATTGATTCTGTCTCGATATACGTCATCTCCCACCGTTTTGACAGATGGACAAATGAGCGTCCGTCCACCTGACAGTTTAGGGTAAAAAGTATATATACCTTGAAGAGCAGAGCATTAGACACACACTTGGGGTCACACACACGTTGGTGAAGTCCAGGGCAGGCGGACTCTGTTTCCTGGCATAAGGGTACCTTCGATCACAGGACCCTGAAGCGGCTGGAATCGCCAGAGAGGGCATTCCACGATTGATTTAGCTTAAGGTTGATAGGCGGCTCCAGTGCCAAATTCGTTGAGAAAGAACACCCAAGGTGACACGTTAAAATTTAAGTTGTCGAGTAGCAGGTATCAGCCTGCAATAGTCAGAAGTGTAGGTTAATTGTATTGTGCGTATTAACCCTTTTAGCGTCAGACTGATTGCGTTCTGAGTAGTTTGTTTTGCTGTCGAAGCATCGTAATACCGAATGCAGATCGGTGTGAGTGACAATTTCGCCCTAGCACAAAAAGGGGCATTTGTAAATCGTGAATTCAACCAGGAACGGTGAATGTTTCAATAGGACTTTCACGGAGGACTTGCAAAAGGCACATAAGGTATGAGTAGACAATATCTGACCCAAATCAGAAGTACGGTGGCTTTATAGATGACGAACATTGCTAGTCGGAACCCTCCGACAGCCAGAGGTACAGTTACGCGCAGACGTTGACATTTGAGCCTAAGCGGGTGAAGCTCTTATGGCGAGCTCACAGTAATAACATTTCAGATTTGTGAAGCTCCTATGGCGAGCTCACGGTAGTAACATTTCCAGCGTGTAGACTATAGTGCCAATACAGGGCTATAGAATGACTATTTGATTGTTTAGAATTATTTAACCGTAGCAACCAAATTTCTGTGAAAAGAATCGAATTGTTGATTGTTGAAATATTGAAACGGCTTTATTTTTATGTGTAAATAAAAGAATCGTTGTTACTTTAAATCATTCTTTCCATTACGCAGCCTGAAGTGATTAGGAATCACACCTAACGGAAATCGAACCTATTTCAGGCCAATTTGGCAGAGAAGGAATCACGGCGTCGGTCTAACTCAGCCCCCTGCGCCGGGTTCGCGACACTTGGATTCCGACCCTCCACGTTGGTCTAATTTTCCCGCAACTTCATCAGCGGGACTAAATAACCCCACGTCAGCCCAGGCCTTACGAGGCCTCAGGTGTCCCTGACAGGTTTTGACATTATATACTTATATGTATGATACATTAGCTTTATTTACTATACAAAAATAGCTGTTTCGTTTATTATTTGTTTATTACTTGTTTCTAATAATCATATCATTTCTCTGTTAACTCTTTATGCAATCTGCCTCTCTGTAGGTGTTATTTTGCTTGAATAAACTATTACTATTACTATTAATTAAATTTTCGATGATTATTCCTACAATTAGTGAGTGGAAAGTAATATTACAGCGTCCGTGGAAATATTGCCCACGCGTGGAAAGTGTCCAGCGCACGGCGACCGTACTGTAGACCAGAAATAGGAAAGGGAAGAGATAGAGGTTATCATAGAATGCGGTGCCATGAGAGGTTGGTTACACCATCACGTTGACTCACAAAACTCACCCACTTATATACGTATAGTACGGTTGGCTTTATGTACATCGGTCCCAGGTGACGATAAATGTTTGTACTTTATGGAAAAGTTGAAAATTTTGCTTCGCAAGTAAGACAGTTATACCAAATAGTGCATCATGAACGGAGCTTATGAAAACACGAAAGGCAGACGACCCTTGCAAACAAAATTCTTGAATAATTATTTGTTTTATTTTTTGCGTCAAAAACAAAGCTTATGTCCCCTCATTGGAACGAACTGAACGTGCTCGTTCCAAAGAGGGGTCATAAGCTATGTTTTTGTGACCAAAAATGAAAAATATTGATTTAATGGTGATTTTTATGAATAGCGGTGGTCGGTTTTGGCCATTAAGTTGGGTAAAGGGTTAACATTACCAGTCTCTGGGTATTATACTTTGAACAACTGAAAAAGAAGTGGGTAGCATCTTCGATTTCGTAACCGCAGTCACAGCGCGCTGTTGGAGAAATAAAATTAAGGTAATGTCATGATTTAGATCACTGCAATGGAAGATATTTGCCCGTCTGCTTCCAGTGTACAAACAAAAAAGGAGTTTTTGTAGAGGATTTCTTCCCGAAATAAGATACATGCATTTACTAAGAGCAGCCCGTGGAAGAAGATTCCAGAATTCTACAGCATATGGATAAAATGATTATTAAAAATGTTCACTCCTGCATGGGAATAAATTGAATTTAGATGGGTATCTAAAATCATATGTGACCCAGTAGACAGTACGAAGTTGAAAAAACTCTGTGAAAACCTCGGGAGACTCGTGGTTAATAATCTCATAGATGGTACAGAATTTTTTAAATCTTCCTTGCTCGCCAAGTGTTGTCCAGCCCAGTTCCAAAATAAGACTATCAAATGCAGTAGAACGAGTAAGCCCAGTAAACACTTTAGCACATCCTACTGCAGTCTATCGATTCTTTTCATTTGGTAATCAGCAGCGCAATCCCATACTATATCCCCTTAATCCAACAGTGGGAGAATGAAAACTGAGTAAATATGTTTCAATAGTTTTCGGGGGAGTATGAATTTTAGCTGCGTAGTTGTGAGAGTCGGGAATTTACTTTCTTACCGATCTCCAGTGTATGGTTGTCCCAACCGAGGTTTTATTGTAAATGTTGTCCGAGATGGTCATGATAATTCAAGACAGTAATGGGGTGTTATTGAAAAACAGGACTGGGTTGAAGGTAGCAGAACTATTATATGTATAAAATACGGCCTCCGTTTTTTCAGGACTAAATTTTACGAGCCATTTTTTGGAACAACCATGAATAGTCTGAAGGTCTTGGTTTTGGGCAGACGCAAAATCATTTGAGGAGGTTTCGCCGTTTCTAAGGAAAGAATCGTCTGGAAAAGCCTTGCAAAAGAATTTAGATATATAGCAATGTTACTGATGTAGATCAAAAATGAAGTGTCCCAAACCGGATTCTTGGGGAAAACCAACAAGACGATTATCTTAGGATTGACACAGCGAGTGATAAAATTCGATGAGTTGTTATTCTGCACTGTGGCCTGACACTGATAGAACTCCTGACTGCTACTTATATATACAGTACGTGGAGAGTGGATTGTAACTAAATCACCCGCGGAGTGGAGTTATCACCCAAGCTATAACTTTCAAATTTTGTACATATCGACAAAAACACAAGCAATGTTTCAGCCAATGGACCTCCGGGTTTAACCCGGAGGTCCATTGGCTGAAACTTTGCTGGTGCTGGTTATGCTTTGCAACATATTTGCAATTATTGCTCGGGTGGAATCTCCACTCTGCGGGTGATTTAGTGATAATACACTCTCAACGTACTGTATTTCATTATCGCAGAGATGTGTAAACATCATTATTTAGCACAACATCCTCAAATACTTTACCTAATATAGGGAGCAGGGGAGCTGGTCTGTAGTTCTTCTGGGGGATCTTTTTGTTTGAAAAATGGGATGACATTAGCTTTTTGCAATCAGCAGGACAAATTCCATTACCAACGCTGCTAACATTTTTGGAGATACAGCCACGCTTTCCGCTGTACCTTTGAGCATTCTAGCGTTAATGTCGTCGTGGTCATGGGCTTTGTTAGACCTAAAAGATTTAATTGCACTCGCGACACCACTTTCTTCAATATTGCTAGATGACAGTATAATACTACCGGTGGGGTTGAATTAGGGGGATTCATCTATTTTGTTATTTTGCAAGAAGGTCACATTTAGGAGAACCGCCTCGAGTTTCGTGGAATTTGCGCGTGATAAATTTGTTTCATCACCTCGTGGATTTCGAACAATCACGATTTAATTCTTAAATAGCATTCCCGAACACAGTATTGAGGGTTCTGATATTTTTTATGTCATAACTTGAGTTGGGTCCATTATAAATAATGGCTAGGGACGAAAACCTCTCAATTAGAATATTTGTTATACTTTTCCAGCTTTTCCATCCATGGCTGGTTATTCATTCTCACTGCTGAGATATCCATTCCGAAATGCAGTGGCATAACACCTGTAACGTGGTGTCCGATACTCCTGAAGTTTATTATCCAGGATCTAATCTCCGCATGCAAACGCGTTTTGCGCCAGGAGCTACTGTGATTTCGGGGTATACTCCCGGAGCTAATTTCCGAAAACATTCCACCTGGACAGGTGGTACAACTCTGGACACTCCCGGAGAAAATACTATTTTTCGCTCTGCGCCTGGTTTTATACATATCTTAATCCACAAAAAAAGTAAGGAAACTCTTCTTATCGCACGTCTAATCCTATCCAATATCGAACAAAATGCCGAAACCAAAACCATGTGGTAGCCGTGTGTCAAAACTCTAGATTCGCGGGTCTCAAACGACTTCTTGAAAAGATCCAAGATTAAACCGAAATCTATAAAATGCATTGAAACTAGCATTAAAACGCAGATTAATTTTGACATTGGCTCGGAGTGCTGATAAAATACTCCCATAAAAGATTAACATCTGGCATATCGAACGTAATGTGAACAGGCTTGAAGATAGCCTTTTTCAAGTGCTAGAGCGACATCATTGAATTTCGACCAATTGTTGTCGCATTGCATAGCCTTAACATGAGTATTAAGAGAAGGTGTATCCGTTCCAAAATATTTTTTTTTTGTTTTGTTTTTTTTAAAAATGGGCGTGTAAAAGACGCAAACTCGTTGAATCTAACTGACAATTAACTCAATCCGTTTTTAACTTATTTATGTACATCTACCAAGACTTCAAATTTTCCGACGAAACGTTTGATGTGTGTGTGAGAGGGGAGGAGCTGGGCACCCCTGTATCTACAACCGAAACATTCGAAAAAATCATTAGCTAAATCTGTTACAAGAACGTTGTGGACAGAAAACATTGTTCAAACATCCAAACGCCATTGCAACTTTCACACAGCTTGGTATCTCCTAAAAGATCGTTGATGCCAGAAACCCACACATAAACTGTTACATACAGAGTATCACTACAGTGTGTGTCTCCGGGAATTCCGATCAAGTCGAGTTGTAGGAAGTGAACAGTATTTCGACGAGCCCGTTAGGGCGAGTCGAAATGCGATTCTGTGCCTACAACGAGACGATCAGAATTTCCGGCGACACACACTGTGGTGATAATAAATTAATCTCACAATATTGACCAGAAAATGTGTTAAAAAACTATTTTAAGAGGAACTTTTTCATTTTCCTTATGGATAGAAAGACGCAAATTGAAAAATAGAATAGCGTTCATTGATCTTCATATTGAGGTCAGTGATGACGTTACACTTCAGGGAAAATTATGTCACTGGGATTCACTTTACTGAATACTGTCTTGCGAAGTGGAGCAACTGTGTGTTTCGTCAACGTGAATTTGGTTGTTACTTTTGCAATAATTACAGGTGAATTAAAAATCTCTCTTGGGGTAAAGGTTTATTATATTTTAAAATATCCCGTTCATCGTTTATTGAGGTGGAGTTTTTCACATTTCATAGCGAAAGCTAATCCTTTAACTTCAAGAGAGAAGCCTCGACTCGAGCGTTCAGGAAAATCCCAATAATAGGCTACAAACCAGCCCAAGATGCCGAAAAGTGCGCATAATTTAACTATTCGTTGAGTTAACTTCCCCGGTGACATTTTAGCATGCCGTGCATAATAAATACGTTACATGGCGTTTAGTTGGCAGATACAGTGTCATATTCGCCTCAGAGAAAACAATATTAGGTTCGGCTTCGCCTCACCTAATATTGTTTTCTCTGAAGGGAAACACGCGAAGCGATCGAAAACTGATATTAATGCCGTTGTTTTGGCAACAGCAGAATCACGCGCTTGTATCAGGGGCCCTTGAAACGGATTCGGAACAAGGGCCCAGATACATTAAACTTTAATTGCGTAATAGTGCAAAAAACGCCCCGATTGTGAAATAAACGAGTTTATATTGTTAGATGGCGACAACACGTTAATATGTTTGTTCCTAGCGTAAGAGGAAGGGTCCATCAATGCTATCATTAACTTTTTCGGAAGAGTTATACGAATGTGTATGTGCGTGTGTGTGTGGACAATACAATTTCCATTAAAAGCTAATGATGACACGTGGCGATGCTTTAGGCACAGAGCGACCCCCACCCGCAAAAAAGGATTTATCGGATGATTTTCAGGCTTCTCGGAAAATGATTCAGGCCAAGCTCTCAAGCCACCAATCAAATTCTGTGAGGAATTTGTTGCTTTTATGAACTGGAACCAGTCTAGTCCCTAAATAGTGACTCATTCAAATAGAGTATTTCAGTTGGTCGGAAAAGCGAACCGTAAAATGGACGGAAGTAGATGCCGCAAGTAGTAAGAGATGAGGTAAACGGGCCTTATTGGGTGGATCTCAAGCTGGATCTCATGTGACGTCATAGTCACGTGACCTGGTGGCGCCATGTTGTGTTGTCATGGTAACCCGCGTAAGCGGCCATCTTGTGGCGTCATCTCCATAGTAATACGTGGTGTGGGGGCGCATGCGCAGCGCGTGTTCTTAGGGTGATATGTGTTTCCGTCGTCCATTTTCTATACTGGAGGCCGCCATCTCGGTTTCTATGGTAGCACGTGGTTGTTATGTTACCCAAAGGCACCTAACAAGGCAGGGATATGTTCGGAGGGTATGTTCCTTTGTACAAGAGTACAAGAGTAATTTCCCGATTCGTAGAATTACCCCAATAAACCCGACAATCGCTCCAAATCACCGAAATTGACTTTATTTACTATGGATTCCCCAATTTATCGGCTTAGCACGTAGTGCTATAGTACCAAGGGAGTATAGGGGGGTGTACTCGATTGAAGAGGAGTATTTTTCTGGCTTAGAATTCTCCTAGAATCCTGGTTTAATTACCCAAATAAACCCGACAAGTTTTACTGTTTCGAATTCTTTCAGATTTCTCTGCTTCTATCAATATATGCAATAGTTTTCATCTATCTGACCATTTTCTTTTGTTTTGGAGTATACTCCAGTAGTGTAGAAGAGCCTATGACTATGGGATCCCTTTTTATGAGGCCATGAGGGCTATGTAAAAGCCCTCAATGAGTCCTCATTTATTATCCCTCATAGCCTCATTGAATTTTGAGGTTACGAGGACCATGAAAAATCCCTCAATGAGGTATAATTTACTACGACTCTTACCCTCATTTCAGTAATTACCAGGTATATCCTATTGAATCCCATTTTGGGGGAAACACCTGTGGCTATGGAATCCCTTTTTTGTCGTATGAGGCCATGAGGGTTATGTAAAAGCCCTCAATGAGGCCAAATTTATTATCTCTCATAGCCTCATTGGGGAATCCATAGTAAATAAAGACAATTTCGGTGATTTGGAGAGATTGTCGGGTTTATTTGGGTAATTCTACGAATCAGGAAATTACTCTTGTACAAAGGAACATACCCTCCGAACATATCCCTGTCTTGTTAGAAGCCTGTGGGTAACATAGCAACCAAGATGGCGTCCTCCAGTATACAGAATGGACGACGGAAACACGTATCACCCTAACAACACGCGCTGCTCATGCGCACTCACACCACGTATCACTATGTAGATGACGTCACAAGATGGCCGAACACGCGGGTTACCGTGACAACACAACATGGCGCCACCAGGACACGTGACTATGACGCCACATGAGATCCAGCATGAGATCCACCCAATAAGGCCCGTTTACCTCATCTCCTACTACTGCCGCAGAAATCATGAAAGGTATTGGGGGTGCAATTCCACACATATCGGGCTGAATTCGTCGGCTTGAGTAAGTAAAGTGGTTTAGGGTTTAATCCTAGGTCTTTTTAGGGTCGAATTTCTATCCCATTCCCATATGAAGTGTGGGCAGTGAAATTCCAGTTTGCACTACCCATGTTTTTTCAACGAGTCGGAGTCCTGAACATACACCATCGATGTGTTAAAATATTATAGTACACAGCACCACCGTGCCCCACACGGTATGATGGGCAATCGGGATGAAATACCTTTCCCAAGAACACAATGCACTTACTGCTGGTCAGGGTCGAACTGTGGAATAATCGATTTGACGTTCAATGTACTAGTCATAGAGCAACCGCGCTCCCAACCCTTATGTATACGAATTGAAGACGACCGTTGCAAACTGAATATTTTGCTTCAGAGAAATTGCTTAAGACCTCTCACTCCCTACAAAGTCTGTACACTAAAGCTGCAATATACAAGCGCTTACTTGGTTACGATTCGTTTATGTTCCTTTTTATAGAGATTACATCCGACACGATACAGCCATGAGTGTCGTTAAACTTCAGTAATCAAACAATGATAGAACATTACACGCTTTCGAAAGTTGTTTGCGCGAGTCCAGATACGTTTCAATATGAAAAAGGAAGAAAAAACTCCTCTCAGTTCCATTAATTAAAATGAGTGTTGAAAGGGATGAGACAATAACTGTTTTTATCTAAAAAAATAGATGTTAGCAGTCACTGAAATAGATGTTAGCAGTCACCGAAATAGATGTTAGCAATCACTGGAATAGATGTTAGCAATCACTGCATTGGTTAGAGTATTGGGATGTAAACAAAACGGTCGAAGGTTAGATCTTGCCCGAATCATCTGAGCTGTGTCCTTAGGCTAGTACGCCGGAGAGCCAGATAGTTGCTCGCTGCTGCTGGATGGTTTTTGTCGATGCACGTCGATTGGGCACTTGCCCTCAGCCGCTGATAACTCTGCTTGGGGATTCTGGGTGGGGAGTCCGATAGTTGTTCGCCGATGGTCGGTGGTTCTCTCCGGGTACTCCGGCTTCCTACACCCGTAAAACTATACGACATGATGTGACTCTGACTGTTGAAAGTGTCTTTAAACCCCATTAAACAAGCTAACATAAAAATATCGCCCTTTTGTTATCGTTATGTTCTTTCTGAAAATATTTCGTTTCGTCTCTTAACAAACCTTTAATCCATGCCACCGTCATTGCACTGAAGTCCTTAACCTACTAAGTATTCGATTGAATTTCTCACAAAATCAAGTCACAGTTTTGGCAAGGGGCCATGATGGAAAATTCAATACTCTGACAGCAATACACTATTGTTACAAGGAATGTTCCTATTTATTTTACATTTAGTCTATAGTGAGTCCGTAGTTACCTGAATACGTCGTGTATCAAGGGCTCCTGATACAAGTTCTGTATCCTGCAACTGTCGTATACATGCACGTACCCTAGTTACAAGTTGTTAATGGTACTATTTATAGACCATTACATGTTTTCAGAAGGGTTTGCGAGAGTTCGCCTACGTTTCTATTATGAATGGGAAACAAAAACTGATCTCAAATGTATAATTATTAAATTATTAACCCTTTACCCAAAACACACGATATCCAAATTTATTATTTTAATTACTGTTTTTTTCCTAAATTTTCAACAAAACCATATCATGTTACCCCTCACTGGGACGAGCTCGACGAGCTCGTTCCAATAAGGGGTGGCATGATATAGTTTTGTGGAATGTTTTGGAAAAATATATTTTGTCAACTGCTTAATTTGTAAATTACGCCAGCGGATGCGGCCGATTCCTTAGGCAAAGGGTTAAACCATATTTCGTTTATGTTTCTGTATCTCGATCATTGAGAGTATTCGATTGCAACAACATGCCGCTTACAGCGCACAGCCTTTTTGGAATTATGAACAAATAAATGAGCTCTTTGTGTTTATCCGAGGATCATGAAAGTTTAAGGCAGCCGCATACAGCTTCGAGCCGAACTACTATGACTGTGAAACCTGAAACCAAAAGGTCAGTCAGTCGTGTTATTAGCATTGTAGTTGAGAATTGTAATACAAATCTATCATCATCATCATTATGTTCAAGAACAAAATGTTGTCTCAGAATCTCGCTCTTATTTCTAATGCTGTACATCGAGTCTCGACTCGTCGATATATGGCCTTGGAAACGAGAGTTTAACTCTGATACAATACGTTGTACATAAACATAATGCTGATAAGGCCTCATAAAGTAAATGTTCTGTTTCTCGGGCCATTTTTTGTAAAATTGCATGCGGGCGGGCGGTTTTTTATTTAATTATTTATTTTTTTGTAATTATTTATTTGCCATCAAAAGTTCGTGTTCTTTGTTGTTTTATGTCTCAGGCGTCATAATCTACAGTCCAGAATAGCATGGGTGGTAGTGTATTTCGTCCCTTGGGTGCAAGAAGGTTTTGCAATGCTAAAGCATTGCAAAGCCTTGTTGCACTCAAGGGACAAATTTATCATTTTTTTTTAACTGGGGTAAAATATCAGACGTAAACAATTTAATTTTTAATTTTTGAAGTTTGCATTGGTTATAAAAAAGAGAGCATACGGTAGCCTAAAGGACCACGCGGGAGGGCCTGAGAAACATATTTTTAACTTGTTTAGGTCTAATATGTATGTACAGGTATTCATTTTGCTGACAAGAGCCAGTCAAATACTCTACTAGTAAACCAGGGTATATTTTATCAAGGCAGGGAAATCTGTGTGTTGCAGGCAAATGGCTAAGGAACTCAAGGGCCATGTTAATCGATCCCCATATGTTAGTTTACCTCCTATAGTACAGCCGCCGTGTAATGGTCAAAAGCCACGCGTGGGCATTGTTGCCCATGGGCGTTTTTCTCAATCAATAGTCATTAGTTTTCAGCAAGTATTCAATGAAAGAAGCACCGGATCATACCCGGTGCTTCATTCATTGAAAACTTGATGAAGATTCCATTTTCTTCATGCCGGACATTCAATGTTAACCCTTTACCTAACGAATCGTCCGCATCTGCCCGCGTTATATGCAAACTGAGCAGTTGAAAAAATTTAATTCTTCAAAATATTTCAACAAAACCATATCATGTGACCCCTCATTGAAACGAGCTCATTGAGCTCGTTCCAATGAGGGGCCGGGGCGCGGTGGCTCAGTTGGTAGAGGTGCAGGCTGCAAGCCGAGAGGTCCTCAGTTCGAATCCCACCTGCGGCAAACGCGTTGTGTCCTTAGGCAAGACACTTCACCCCCATTGCCCACGTGGGGGCACGGTGGCGTTGTGTACTAAGGCGTACTGCACGTTGATGGTGCACCTGTCTTCAACCAATGCTAACCCTGCTTGTGTGGAGTCAGTATGTTGGGGAGCTGACAGTTGCTCGCCGTTGCTCGGTGGTTCTCTCCGGGTACTCCGGCTTCCTCAACCCATAAAACTGTCGCGGTCATGATTAGCCATTGTGCAGAAATATGTGACCTTAAACACCAATAAATAAATAAATAAATAAATAAATAAATAAATAAATAAATAAATAAATAAATAATGAAGGGCCACATGATATGGTTTTGTTGAAATTTTTTGAAAAATTTAAAAAAAATATATTTAAAATAATAAATTTTGATATCGTCTGCGTTGGGTAAACGGTTAATGCATGCGTGGAAATATGCCAGCGCGTGGATTTTGACCTTTCCACGACGACCGTACTGTACTTACTGACTGCATGTAGGTTTACGTTTATTCATTTCGCTTCGTCCTAAAACTTATTGTAATACAACCAGCGCCGGTTTTAATCCGCCTTGCGAAACCTGTTTATTGTTATTTATTGATGTTTAAGGTCACATACATTATGCACAATGGCTAATCGTGACCGTGACAGTTTTACGGGTGGAGGAAGCCGCGGTATCTGGAGAGAACCACCGAGCAATGACGAGCAACTGTCAGCTCCTCAACATTCTAACTCTTGTTCAAGCTCCGCTCAAGCAGGATTTCAGTGGTTGAGGACATGTGCACCATCGACGTGCAGTACGCCTTAGTACACGGAGTCATCGTGCCCCCATGTAGGCATCCGGGATAAAGTGCCTTGTCCAAGGACACGACGCGGGTCGTCCCGGACGAGGATCGAACTAAGGAACTCTAGCAGAGAAGTCCAACAGTCTACCACTGAACCACCGCTTTCCCCTGCGAAACCTATAGATTTAGCTCTCCTTGAACGAAGATTGAAAACCGATTCTTCGTTTCTTTTCAAATAAACTGAATAATTTGAGACAGTATACATTCCCATAACTAAAACACCTGTCGATTTAATCTGATGAATGTCGAATTTGATTGTCCCACCACGCCATTACTATAACTGTCTTATTGATAAACAGACATCAACTGAATCTTATTTTTTCCTAGTCTGCTTTATCATATATTATATATATTTATCGGAAAATTTATAGTTTTGGTTTTTCTACCACTGATTTTTTTTTAATTTAAATAATTTACCGGTGGGTAAACTGTCGCCAACAATATCCTAATTTCCCCTATGGAAGAAAGTTTACACCATAAATTTGGGATTGTTTGGGAATAGTCACGTCCTGAAGGTTCCAGTTGGGAAGAATCATTCAAAGAATAAGAAATATTGAACTTCCAACATTAAAACAGAAGCTAGTACATGTATACTACATGTTGTAAGTTTAATAACAAACAATAACATGAAATCATCTCTGGAATGGAACAAGCTGCCGTCAGATAACACCTTACTCCACTCCAGAGAGTTTCTTAAAGGACTACGTATAATGTGAGTTCAAACATTTTACTTTTTAATATATTTTTTCTGGTTCCAGAAATTTGTTCATTGCAAGTTTAGTGTGGAGAACCGTGGTAACCATTCACTTAACGAAACAACCATATCTTATATTCATAAAAAACATCGACATTCAACTTTTTCTTCAATTTTTAGCTCACAAGCACAGCTGATGTCCCCCTGCTGGAAGAAGCTCGTTCCAGTTAGGCACCATAAACTATGTTTTTAAGGGAAATAATGAAAGCTTTTATAAGACTTCGAGAATTTTTTTTTTTTTTTAGGTGTCGTTTTCAGGTCGTGTCTGTTAAATTATTAATCCTTTGAACCCTAGCGGCCGTTTTTCTCCGGCCAGGAACATGATACGTCATAACGTCGTTATATAGGATGGCTGTTTGTCAAGGTGATAGTTAAAAGTGGCGATTTTCTTGTTTAAAAGTGTAAATATTTTCGATAATATTTCTGCCTGGGTTAAATGTAAAGCGTAAAGATAGGTATGTGATGGTCCCTGAAAACAGATTTGTCAAACTAACGTTAATTCAAGAGCTTCTAAATGAAGTGTGAAATTTAATGTCCATTATGGCGCACTTGTTGAACGCCACATGGGTTATCTGATAACAGATCAGTACTAAGAGAGACAATATTCTCTCCGGTTATCATTATCTGGGTAATTAATTAAAGCCAGTTAAAATCTAATTTTTGGAAACCAGTGCATCACACATGTTCTTGACACACACCCATATTACACATATATCCTGTCTCCGAAATGTCAAAAGAATTTACCTCAATCAAATTTCGCATTAATATTTCTATCCATATCGAATTACAAAGCACTTGTTAGATCAGAATAAATATGTTTAAACTTTGCGTTCCGACTGTATAAAGAGTGAAGCAGAATTCTGATGGGCAGTTGGCCTCAGGGCACTCAGAGAAGTTCCGTTTTGAGCCTTGGCCGTCGAAGGTCACAGGCACCGAAATTGAAAGCCCGCGTATTGTCGTAACCCTGTGAGAGTTGTAAGGAACCGACAGTAGTTCGTTAACGGTTGCGAACCGTAGTGGCATAGTAGCCAAAGAAGTAAAAGCTGTAACGTTGAGGTCTAGAAACCGTATTAAGAGCTCAAGTAACCGCTTGAATAGCTCGCGAAATAAGATAATTTTAGGCGATGCGAGAATTGGTGATGCTGAGAACACTTTGCAGAATATTTTTATGTAAGCTTTGTTAAGTATATATCTGAAGGCGAAGAATAACTTAACCCCGTGAGAGCCAGGCAAGGCGCAAAGTGATCGTGAACTGTGGTAGACGCCGATTGAATTGTGCTTGAACTGCGAGAATGGTAATAGAGTCACACAAACAGAACATTATATGTGTTAAGCGCGGATGACTGTGAAGTAACCCTGCGAGGAGGAAGCAACGAGAAGTGAATAGACACTTTGTATGTATCACAAACCGTGAGAAACTGAAGATGAAGTGAGGTTGATCCAGCGGACACAGCTAGATGTGGGAGACGTCGAGGGCCCAAAAGAATAAACTTTTATCCGCGTAATTAGTGTATTCTTATGGATAATTTAGTGAGTAATTTGTTTCATATTTTATTTCTTCGTACACGTAAATAAATAATCTTCTTAGTGAATTATCGTTGATCACCCTTTGGCGTTGTAAGCCACAGGCACCTTCAGGACTCCTAAACGTCATAAGCGGATATGGCATTGATAAGGTGGCAAGGTTTACGTTCGAACTGGGGTTCAGACGACAGTCACTGGCTGTCGGCTGAGCACTGATAAGAACATAAATTTTCCTCCATCTCTCTGAACATCAATATAACCCCTGTAATCCTGCGACACTCTTCAGTAAATGTGTGGGGTAGACCAATCAATATTTTCAACGTGCAGCCTCAGGGCTGCACGTTGAAAATATTGATTGGTCTACCCCAAATAATGAATGTGGACTCTTCTAATTGCTGCCATTGAACTGGCATGGACTATACCACTAGAGTTCAAAGGGTTAAACTGAATAGACCATAAAACGATTGCGATGAAACGCGAGTATAGGATAATTAGCGGCGTCGCGTGCAGTAAATAATGACATAACAACAACATGGGTAGTTTCCACGTGAAAAGTTAATGCATATCAAGTACCTAATATTCACACACCGAATCTATCGAGAATATCGACGGTGTGATGGGACTTATATACTACTACTAATAATTATGTAAGATTCCTTCTTGGTCCAATGGCAATGACTCGATGGAACCCCAGAAAGCAAACAAAATAGTTTCAAAACGGAAGACAAACTCTTAAACGATTTCAAAAAGGAAAAAATATTGTATTAACTCTCTATCAAACACGAGACGATATCAAAGTTTTTCTTGAAGAAAAAACAACATATTTTTATTTTTTATTTTTCTCCTTCAAAACATTGCTTATGACCCTTCTTTGGAATGAGCTCGTTCCAAGAAGGGAGCATAAGCTATGGCGTTTTGAGGTACAAATTTTAAAAATATTAATATTTGAATGGCTATTTCTGGGAATATATGGACGATACATTGTGTGAACTCCTAACAGGTGAGTGAAATAATAAAGCAACGCTGATGAGTCACGATTCTAAACTAAATTAGTGAATCGAAGTTACAACATTTAATGAGAGCTGATGATTACCGACGTTTAACGATGGTTACCGATGTTTATCGAGGCGCGAATCGAATTCAATCGAGAGGTTAACAATTTTCGCGTAGAATCATTATGAAATGTAAATTATCTAACCCTATAAATGCGTCATTGAAAAGGTATCACGGTTTGGGTCTTTTTTTTTTAGATAAGATGAAACCGCTTCCACATTGAAATTATGTCATTGCCTGCGATAGTGTGATAGTATAAGTATTGTTTATTAACAAATGCAACTCTTCAGTTGTGCGTGGTGCTTATGTGATGCATTTATTTTACTCGCATGTTAAGAGTTACTGTCAGGGCGTTATTTAACAAGCTTGTAAAGGTAAGATGCGTATTTTACGCAATGGGCGGATTCAGTCAAAGGTGGGCACGGGCACACGCCCCGACAAAAGTTTTCCAAGCACGCACATTTATGCACAATCGAGTATTTTCTTATATTGCCAGTCATGGCTGACAATTTTCGTCATTGGAAGAGATCTACAGAGAAGTTAGCTCCCCTTAATTTCCGAAAGCTGTCAGTAAATTTTACAAAAATTGAAATTTCGAAATATTTCCGAAGTTGCGTCATCGATGTGCGCATCATTTCACAAACTTCAGGCATTTTCCCGTAGAGTAGTATAAAAATACGAAGTTTGAACATTTGACTATTCTCTGTTGAAACTGGTTGAAACCTATTTAAAAATAAGAAAACGGCGGTTACACCATCTTTTGATCTTCGGTAACTTTTTTCATATTCATTATTATATAAACAGTGTGCAAATCGTGACATATACAACAGACACTGTCCTTTCCATTAAGATAAAAGTCTAGAAGGTGAGATTTGCTAATTTTTTTTCTGGAAAGAATAAAAACTTGCAAATTACTGGAAAAACATATTCGCCACATACTAAAAACTAAAGTGTTAAAACTGACACTTTCAAGGTGTTAAACCCATTCTAACTCTTAGGGTTTGATTTTAACACTCAAAGTGCAAAGCTTTAAGCACTGAGACATTACAATCGTTAGACATCTGAAACTTGAATGGATGGCACTTCCCATGTGTCTAGCATTGGTGTTTTTTCCAGAATCGTCCATAATTAAATTTGCGCTTGGTGGGTACATAATTAAAAGGACACAACGCAGATGACGCGGATCAGGCTCGAGAGTTCGAGCCTGATCCGCGTCATCTGCGTTGTTTCCTTTTAAGTGTCGCGACATTACACTTGTCAAGTAGTATTATTGTAACACCTGTCAAGTTCTGGGGTATCTACACTTGAACAAAGTGCTAGTTCAGCACTTAGTAAGTGTTAAATACAGCACTTCAAGTGTAGTTTTAACACTAGTTTTTAGCGTGTAAACAAAGAGCCAAAGTTAACTCTTACTTCGTGTTGGTAGGTGCGATACTGACATATAGCAAAATGTTCCTTTTGTAATTTTTAATAAACGAAAAAAATAGACAGCTCCTAGAGCGGTCTGTTGTTTTTTTATTAAAAGTAACAAAAGTAAAGTTGGCTTTATTCGCTCGTCTAATAAGTTCAAAGGAGATAACTTTATAGAAAGTCGATATAAATCAGGGATGAAACTGCATAATCACATTAAATGTTGCAATTTATTTTTACAAACGATATTTTGTCTTAATATAGCTCCAAGTGCTGGTAACCCTATAGACGATGACCGTGTCACCAGCAAGCTTTTATGAAAAGATCATGATAATTGCACATCGTGTATTGTCCCCAAACCCTGGCACATCAGGCCAATAGTCTGACAAATCAGAGTATTTTGGGAAAAATAGCATGGCATAGCGTGCTACTTTTCTTTGAGGGGCTCGCAGAACTCCCTGGTTTCAGCGAGACTTTAGCTACCCTGTACGAGTTGTGACGCGCTCTTGTGCACCCTTAATATCAATTCCAGGATCAGCCGCGTTACGTATTTGGTTATACGAAAGAAAGGTACACTGGATTTTTGAGCTGTTTTTCTCTAAACTGGTCAGGTTTGGAAGGATGCCGATTTCCTCCTTCCACGCCTCATTTTCGTTCAAAGTTGTGGGATATAACTCATTCATAACCCATTCACACAAAACCTTTCTCTGTTCGACGAAAACCTAAAGTAACAGGTCATACACAATGCCCGATAGGTCACTGCCAGTCAAACGAAACCTGTTTTCTTGTTTATCTGTTTCTTTTTCATACCACATGGGTTGAATTCCATAAACGCCTGAACTGAATGTACAGTAAAAATAAAAATGTTGTCATTTCTACATAACCCTTTACCCAACGAATCGGCCACATCCGCCCGCATAATATGCAAATTCAGCAGCTGAAAAAATATTATTTTTTTAAAAATTTCAACAAAACCATATAATGTGACCCCTCTTTGGAACGAGCTCGTCGACCTCGTTCCAATGAGGGGGTCACATGATATGTCTTTTTGGAAATATTTTGAATTTTTTTTTAAAATGCTATTCAAAATAACAAATTTCGATATCGTCAAGCTCGTTCCAATGAGGGGGGGGGGGGGGGGTCACATGATATGGTTTTGTTGAAATGGTTTGAAAGATTTTTTAAAATGCTATTTAAAATAATAAATGTTGATATCGTTCTCACTCCGTATACAAGTTTGAATTGATGTTTGAATAATTTATTTCAATGATTTAATGAACAACAAATGCACATTTGACCTTTTCGAAGTTCCTTTAATTTCATTTTGACCGACAGCTTAGAAGTAGCATTTTATTTTTCCTTTACCGACTGTTTGGAGCTTAACCCTTTGAGCCCGAGAGGCAACTTTTTCCGGCTCGGAACACGATACGTCATACTTTCATTAAGTAGGATGGCTGCTAAGTTAAAGTGTGGGGTAGAACAATCAATATTTTAAAATACTAACTGGTCTACCCTCAGATAATAAATATGAGATCTTCCATTTGCTTCCATTGAACTAACATGAAAGAAGATACCACCAAGCTTCAAACGGTTGATGCATTCATCCACTGCCCTTTTGACCGAAACCATAGAAGTGTTTTTATTCAATTTTTCTCTTCAGTTTTGATCTTATCGTATTTTAATTGAACGAGTTCGTTTCAGTGTTAAAAAGACAAAATGGAAGTTTTCGAAGGTTGAACAAATTCGACAGCAAGTAGGCAGAATTATCAAGTTTACACCACGACGGGTCATCCAGTCCGCAGTTTCAATCGATATTTATCCATTATACCATTAGTAACATGTATCAAATTATTAAATTGTAAATGCATAACAAACAAGCGAGCGTTGAGCTGAAACCATGGGATAGTGAATATAAATTAACAATAGAGTTCGATGAAGACACACGTGTGGAAGGTTTAATTAGCTGAAGACGCACGTGTGGAAGATTTAATTATATCTGTTTTACATAAAAATGGGAGTTTCAAATAGTCTATGTTTGTTTGTGCGCCGTTAACCAGGAAAACTAAAACGACTTCTCATTCAAAAGACAGTGGATTCATAAACAGAGCTGTTTCGATCTTGTAAGTAAAACCTATTTCACTCGTACTCAGTGGGAATGTCAGTAAAAGTAGCATATAACCACTCCAAAAAATGAGGATCAACAGACTTCCTTCTAGTTGTGTTCATGAGTCGACTGGCCCGAAAATATTACTGGGAAACACGGCTGGATTGGACTCCACAGTTTCCTTAGAGGTCATAAACCTCAAAATCCTCCAGTATGACCTCACCATGATCGTTCCAGTGTGAGGAAATTTTGTTTTTAACCACCGAGAAACATAAATCTTTGCATATCCGAGATCAATTGATTCACCTAGATGATACCCTTAGTTAACGTGAATAATTAAGAACAAGGTTATTCTATATGTCAATCTCCTTTTATCAAATACATGATGTAGGGGTGCAAATAAATACATATTCAGTCGGATATGGGCAACAGAACATTACCAATATAAGCCGTTCACGGATAAGATGACATAATAATAATAATAATAATAACTCTTTGGCCAGCCGCTGATTTGTCGCGGTCCTCATAAGAGAAGGCCATCATTCCCCCTGCACCCCACCCCCTCTTCCCATCCTCTCCTCCCAGCATTCAGATATAAACTGCTTAATAGTGTCCCTCACTTCCTCTTTTTCAATTTCTTCAATAAGCATTCCTACCCTCTCCCTCGGGTCCCCCGTCAGCCATCTATCCTTTGTTTCTTCACCCCACTTCTGCATTATTCTTCCAGTAAATTTTATTCTATGAGGTATATACTGTGGGCATTCCAAGAGAAAATGTTCCAGGGTCTCCACTACTCCAGAGTGGCACATTTGGCATCCCTTTTCCCCATCTCTCCCAATTTTTCCCCGAAGCTCCAGTGATCTTGATCTCAGTTTGAACAGCAGTGACCCTCCAAAGGTGCCATCTAGGTACTTCTCAAAAGCTGGCTTTTCTTTATATTGTAACCCCTGCAGTGATCTTTTCACGCTAACCCCTGCTCGCCAGTTTCGATTGCAATCTTCCATGACTCTCTCTTTGACAAACCTTTTGCCTTCTTTCATTCCTACTTCTATGTTTGTGACCTCTATAGAGTAATTGTCCATTAGTTCCCTCGCATGTTTTGACCACCCCGTTTCTATATTAGAATTCCAAATGGTATCGAGCATCAATTTGCACCACCGGTTGTCAGGCAGTTTTCTCAAGTAGTTAAAGTAACACAGTTTTCCCAAATCTACCCTGTCCTTGATTTTCATCCACCCAAGCTCCCCCCTTACTGCTTCCAAAGCTGCAGCATTACTCGACCCTGTTATCCATCTGCCGGCATCATTTTGAGTATTTTCCAACTTCTTAATAACGGTTTGGTTTAATGGAATCACGTCCGTGCCATACGTTATACTTGGTAAACCCACCCTCTCCCACAGTGTTTTCCCCACAAAGACCTTGTTGAAACTATTTTTCCCTAAAAGTTTTAGTTGGTTCAGAATTCTTTTCCCCCTCAGAATCAGTTTGGCTGAGTAATTTCTGTACACCCCTCTTCCCGTTATATTTATGCTTACCCCTAGATACTCATACTCTCCCGTTTCTCCTACAGTGATTTGTTTGCTTTCCCCTTCGGTGATTGAGAACTCCCCCACTCTCCATCTCTTCGTCATATCTACCTTGCGTCCAACGGGTATTACCTTGCTTTTATTTTCATTTAGTTCGAGCCGCCAAGTGTTCCCATATCTACCAACAATTTCCAGCAGTTTCTCTAGCCCCTGTTCAGTTCTAGACATTAACACCATGTCGTCCGCAAAGAATAAGCCTGGTATCTTTATGTCTCCAACATTTACCCCCTCCGCACTCTGAATTAGTTCGTCCCCTAAATCTTTAACATACAATGCAAACAAAATCGGTGAAAAGATACACCCCTGCTTGAGGCCTACATCCATTTTCACGGACAAGGGTGCGAGCGCGGCGAGCTAAGAAGGCACGAGTTTTAGTGAGGTCTTCGTTAATGAAAATGGCTGGATCGTTTCGCCCGGGTTGGTTGGGATTGGCTTTCAGTTTTGTACGTGATCGGTACAGCTGCCAACAGCTGCCAACACGAAAGATGATAGGGCGTGACTCAACAGGCTCGCCTCTTACAACTTTGGGTCCCACTCGGTGGCTCCTTGAAATGTCGTCTATCGTGATGTTAACCCCGATTTTACTGGCCACGTCCAGTACAATTTTATCAGTGTCTTCGCCGGGTTTCTCAGGGATTCCAGATAAGCGCAAGTTGGTCCGTTGCCCATACTGCTCGAGATCATCGATCTTCTCCGTCAGTTCCTCTATTTGCCTACTTTTTGAATCAAGTTCATTCGTAAGAGTTTCTACTGCCGCTTCTAAATGGGTAATTCTCTCATTAGCAGCCTCAAAAACAATTGATCTCAGGAACCCTTTGACTGATGGATTATGTAGAGCCCTCAGAAATGCAGCTGCCATCCGATCATCAGTACTCAGTTGGGTGGAGTGGCCACCGGGATTATCAGATTCCGAAGAAAATGTTATATCAAACTCCTCCGAAGGTTACTTCCTTTGTTACGTTTATTCACCCATTTCCAAAATACGTTCGAACTCGACCCCCCTGTCGTTCTTATCGTCCTAATAAGACTGCTATTTCGTACTCTCCGATTATCGTCTTTAATCTTATTTACTTTATTTCGTGCTTGGTGGTATTCTTCCTTAGCAACGGTGGCCTCATTGCTTTCCGCCCCCTTAAGTTTTCTACTTCTCCTGTATGCAGCACATTTAGCTTTTCTTCCCTTTATGGCCCTTTTCAGTTCTTCGTTCACTCTGTACCCAAGTTCCCGTGTTGGCACCCTGACCTTTCCTACACTTTCCTTTCCTGCCTCCACCAGGCTCGCAACTATGACGTCGGCCATCTTCTGGACACTGCCCCTCCTGGGTACTGTTGCAAGCTTTGGTTTCAGTTTTTTATTAAACTTCGCCCAGTCAGCATCTTTTTTGAGTTCCCAAATCTCCTTAGAGCTTCCTTTGCTTTTTACTAGAGTTGTGGCATACCGAATGGAACGCTCTTTCTACATCCAAGAAAAAGCGCTGTTCCATATTTCTTTTTAACTAAACCCTGTTTTCGTATAATCGACCAGTCTACATGTATATACGTGTTCGATTCCCTCTTTCTGACTCTCATATACTCTTTACCATTTGTTGAAAAGTTCATTGATTCGAGATAGCTGCGGCGTCTCATAGTGAAAATCCGCTCAAATATATTTCCAACAGAGCCAAGCAAGCTATAATTGGGCGGTAGTTAGAAGGGTTGGTAAGGTCTTTGTAGGGTTTAGGTGTCATATGGATATAGGCCTCAAGCAGGGGGGTATCTTTTCACCGATTTTGTTTGCATTGTATGTTAAAGATTTAAGGGGACGAACTAATTCAGAGTGCGGAGGGGGTAAATGTTGGAGACATAAAGATACCAGGCTTATTCTTTGCGGACGACATGGTGTTAATGTCTAGAACTGAACAGGGGCTAGAGAAACTGCTGGAAATTGTTGGTAGATATGGGAACACTTGGCGGCTCGAACTAAATGAAAATAAAAGCAAGGTAATACCCGTTGGACGCAAGGTGGATATGACGAAGAGATGGAGAGTGGGGGAGTTCTCAATCCCCGAAGGGGAAAGCAAACAAATCACTGTAGGAGAAACGGGAGAGTATGAGTATTTAGGGGTAAGCATAAATACAACGGGAAGAGGGGTGTACAGAAATTACTCAGCCAAACTGATTCTGAAGGGGAAAAGAATTCTGAACCAACTAAAACTTTTAGGGAAAAATAGTTTCAACAAGGTCTTTGTGGGGAAAACACTGTGGGAGAGGGTGGGTTTACCAAGTATAACGTATGGCACGGACGTGATTCCATTAAACCAAACCGTTATTAAGAAGTTGGAAAGTACTCAGAATGATGCCGGCAGATGGATAACAGTGTCGAGTAATGCTGCAGCTTTGGAAGCAGTAAGGGGGGAGCTTGGGTGGATGGAAATCAAGGACAGGGTAGATTTGGGAAAACTGTGTTACTTTAACTACTTGAGAAACCTGCCTGACAACCGGTGGTGCAAATTGATGCTCGATACCATTTGGAATTCTAATATAGAAACGGGGTGGTCAAAACATGTGAGGGAACTAATGGACAATTACTCTATAGAGGTCACAAACATAGAAGTAGGAATGAAAGAAGGCAAAAGGTTTGTCAAAGAGAGAGTCATGGAAGATTGCAATCGAAACTGGCGAGCAGGGGTTAGCGTGAAAAGATCACTGCAGGGGTTACAATATAAAGAAAAGCCAGCTTTTGAGAAGTACCTAGATGGCACCTTTGGAGGGTCACTGCTGTTCAAACTGAGATCAAGATCACTGGAGCTTCGGGGAAAAATTGGGAGAGATGGGGAAAAGGGATGCCAAATGTGCCACTCTGGAGTAGTGGAGACCCTGGAACATTTTCTCTTGGAATGCCCACAGTATATACCTCATAGAATAAAATTTACTGGAAGAATAATGCAGAAGTGGGGTGAAGAAACAAAGGATAGATGGCTGAAGGGGGACACGAGGGAGAGGGCAGGAATGCTTATTGAAGAAATTGAAAAAGAGGAAGTGAGGGACACTATTAAGCAGTTTATATCTGAATGCTGGGAGGAGAGGAGGGGAAGAGGGGGTGGGGTGCAGGGGGAATGATGGCCTTCTCTTATGAGGACCGCGACAAATCAGCGGCTGGCCAAAGAGTTATTATTATTATTATCCATAGGGACTCGTTTTGTAGTGATACTCCCTAGACTGAGTTGGCTTTGCACATCTGTATACAGTGCTTTCATGATTCCCACAAAGTCACCCCCCAGTCCGATGCACTCGAGCTTTCGCCACATACCTTCCCTCCACACTCGGTCGTACGCTTTTTTCACATCTAGAAATGCCAGGAACATCTTTTTCTTTTCAGCCTTTGTTGATTCTATCAGTTGGGTGAGTGTAAATAGGTGATCAGTGACTCTTCGTCCTTTCCTGAAACCATTTTGAATTTCTCCTAAAAAACCTTTCTCTTCAATAACTTCCTCTAGTCTACCGTATATGACCTTACAGAATACTTTTCCGATGTTACTACTAACTGATATCCCCCTATAGTTATCTAGAACTTCCTTATCCCCCTTTTTGTGTATGAACGACACCTTACTTTCCCTCCACTCTCTGGGGACCTCTTGCTTTCGCAGAGCCAGGTTGAAAAGGTTTGTCAGGACTTCAATAAGTGCCTCCCCTCCATTTTTGAGGAATTCGTTCGGAATTTCATCAGTCCCTCCCGCTTTACCATTTTTTAATTTCGAGACCACGTTCCGCACTTCTTCTGCCGTTATTTCGCTACATACACGATTGGATAGGTTCTCCTCCACCAGTGTATTTCTTTTTGGTGGGGACCCACTGCCCCATCGCCTATCGTTTATCTTTTCCCAGTGCTTGACTAACTCTGAAGCGATACGGCCTTTATCTTCTGTACTTTCCCCATCCACTTTGATACTCTGCACACTACTTTTCCCCCGTTTATTTACCCAGTTCCAAAATACGTTTGAGCTCGAACCCCCCGTTTTCTTTATTGTTCTGGCAAGACTGCAATTGCGCTCCTTCCTATTATTATTCTTTATCTCATTCACCTTTTTCCGTGCCAGTTCATATTCTCCTTTCATTAGTCTCGTGTCATTGTTATCCACCCCTTTAAGCTTCCTACTTCTTCTGTAAGCAGCGCATTTTACCTTCCTTTCTTTTATAGCCTTTTTCAGTCCCTCGTTAACCCTGTATCCAAGCTCTCTCGTTGGGACCCTCACCCTTCCTATACACTCCTTCCCTGCCTCTGTTAGGCTATTTACTATGCCATCTGAAATACTCTGGACATTTGCATCCCTAGGTATACATTCAAGATTTGGTTTTAGTTTTTTCCGAAACTGCTTCCAGTCGGCTCCTTGTTTTAGTCCCCAAACTTCCTTGAAGGTATTTCTGTCTCTATTCGT
The DNA here is from genome assembly GCA_031216915.1 of Pictodentalium vernedei. Lineage (NCBI taxonomy): Eukaryota > Metazoa > Mollusca > Scaphopoda > Dentaliida > Dentaliidae > Pictodentalium > Pictodentalium vernedei. The sequence goes on along the minus strand of CM062295.1, from coordinate 558,034,780 downwards.
CTTTTTGCCCATAATCTTAACTGTTATCAGGTTGTGATCACTACCCAAGTCATTTTTTCCCTCGTCATCTATTTCTACATCTATAACCTCCCTCCATACGCTAATGTCAGTGAGTATATAATCAATTATTGTTTTCTTATCGTTCCTCTCCCAGGTCCATTTACCCTTACATTTCGCATCCCTGTTCAGGATCTTTAAACCAAGCTCTTTTGATAGGTCCAACATCTTCCTCCCATTCGTGTTAATTTTCCTATCACCTCCCTGTATGCCCTCCTCCTTATCCCCGATGTGCCCATTGAAGTCCCCCATTAGGACAATACTGAACCCTCTGCTCCCAAGCTCTGTGATATTCGATCTAAGAGTTGTATATATTGAATCATTCCACTCGGGCTTACTTCCCTCCACTGCTAAGTATACAACACCAACGGCAACACTCCTGCTTCCTAACTTGATTTTTGCCCAGACTATTTCGTTGGATATTGGAATCTGAGTCCTTGCTTCTGTGAGATCTGTAATCAATGAGGGCTGTAATTCCTCTTTAGCGTAGATGCCAACACCCCCACCCCGTTTCTGACCCTCAGTTCGCCCAGCTCCTATCCACACGCAACCCTTCATCTGATCAACCCGCTCATCCCGTCGTATCCACGTCTCACTTAGACCCATTATATCGAAGTCTCCTTCGTCCATCATTGTTGATATTTCGCTTACTTTCTTGTGCAGACCCTGGATGTTGCAGTACCCAAACTTAATGAATCTTTGTTTTTTTTTTAAACAATATTTTTATTTCCTCAATGAAATGGGGTTTGGCGAACAGGCAATGCCTATATTAACGCCGTACCCTACAGAGAAATACAATACAATACAATACAATGGTGCAGGTGCAACTGTACATAAAACAGAAACTGATCCAATGAAGTGGAAAGAAAGAGAAAGTACCATACTATATCCCACCATTTACTTTAAATAATTTACCTATCTATTGGGTGTGGAGGCAATCTACTTTCATTTATATGATAGGCCCACTAAAATCTCTCTCACCCAATACAGCAAAGGTCATTGTCAGGGTTCTTTTCCACTGGAAATAAACCAGTCACTGGAATCTCATCGTTTCCCTAATATATTCTTGAACCGCACTAAATATACTGGCGTTTTCCAAGGCAGTTTTCTCCGTATCCCCATATAGCATGAGAGTGATATTAGTGGCGTGGCCCAATTTTATTAGAAGCGAATTTCTTTGTTCTGCATATAGAGGACACATTAATAAATAGTGTTCAGTGTCTTCATATACATGACCGCAGCCACAAGATGCATTATCACTTATAAACCTATCAAATTTATGTCCATTTAAATCACTACAATTTAACCGCAGCTTCGTGTGAACAATTTGTTCCTTTCTGCCACCCACATAATAAAACCCAGGGACGACATTGTCGTTAATTGCAAGTTTCTTCTTAAAATGATCTACGGAAGTACAGTTCTGCAGATCTGCGCTTAAGCCATTCCACAGTTTTACCACTGATGGCAGAAACGAGTTAGAAAACCTGTTCGTGTTACATTTAATTTCCCTTAACAAGCTCGAAGATCTTAGCGAGTAATAAGTCAATTCTGATACAGGTTGCGGAATGAGCAGCCTAATGTAGTTTGGGACGCTTGTGAACATAATCTTATACAACGCTACTAATTTGTGGCGTCGTCTACGCTCTTTCAGTGGTATGAAACCAGATTCTCTATAGGTAAGTTGATGACTTGTCCCCCTAGTGACCCCTATTATGGTTCGTAGAGCATCCAAGTGTAAATTTTCTAGGAGTGTTGATTTAGTCTCCGTGCAACCATCCCATATAACATCGGCATAATCAAACAGCGGGAGAATGAAGTATTGATATAGAGTTTCCAATGCTTGTCTGGACAATCTGTATTTTAGGCTTCTAAGACAGTTTATCATAGGGCTGACTTTACTTATAAGACTCTCTATGTGTGAATCCCATTGTCCTGTTTTTGAAAAGATCAACCCAAGATGTTTATGAGTGTCCGTCTCTTCTATTTGCTGACCTAGGAGGTAAAGATGGGGGCGAAGCGTGGGATTTACTCTATTTGAAATATACAGCGATTCGGTCTTTAATGGATTAAATATAACCTGCCATGTTTTAGACCACTGGGCAATTTTTCTCAGGTCATTATTCAAAACTTCTGCTGCTAATTTTGCATCTTCGATTACCAGATAAAGTGTTGTATCATCGGCATAAAGTCTAATATTGGAAGTAATATCTTTAACAATATCATTTATGTATATATTGAACAGGAGGGGCCCTAAAACGGATCCCTGTGGCACGCCAGCTTTAATGGTTTGATTTTTGGATTTCTCCCCATTTACAACTACATACTGTGAGCGGTTTGTTAGGTAGCTTTTAAACCATGCTAGTAGGTTACCTCTTATTCCAATTGAGTCTAATTTATGAATTAATCCGTCATGCCATACTCTATCGAATGCTTTACTTATATCACAGAATACTAATCTGACTTCTTTATTGTTGTCCATATTACTAGCAATGTAGTTTTCAATATCTATTAATTGGTAAATTGTACTGTCACCCGGAATGAAGCCTGACTGTAGGGGTGTTAACAATTCGTTTTCCACCAAGAAAGAAAAAATGTGTCTAAAAATTACTTTTTCCAGAATTTTACTGACAGAACTTGTCAAAGAGACTGGCCGATAGTTTACCTTGTCATTAACTGATGATTTCTTATGGATAGGCACAACACTGGCTTTCTTCCATAAACTTGGGAACTCATTACGTGATAGAGACAGATTAAAAAGATATGTCAGAGGGAAAGCCAACTGTTGAGCACATGCCTTAATGATTCTGTTATTAATTAAATCTGGTCCGCTAGCTTTCTGGGGATCTAACTTACTAATAACTGACATTACTTCTTCTTCAGAGATTACTATGGATTCCAGGCTCATTTCACAACGTGGGATGGGTGGTAGTTCCTTGTCATCGACAGAGTTAGCTTGATCAACAAAATACGTATTTAGTAAGTCTGCAATCGAGGTTGCATCGCTAATTATTTCCCCATCTTCTTCGAGTGGCGGGAAAAATTCATGCGAAACATTGTGCTCTTTAGAGAATGATTTCAGTGTCCTCCACCAGTGTTTACTGCCAAAGTTTCGAGTTGATACATGGGTTTCAGTTTTAAGATCGTATTCTGCTTTGGCTGCCCGTATGAGTGATATAGTTTCATTTCTATCATGCCTAAATCTAGCCCAGTCTTCGGCCCTATTTGTCTGCTTAGCTATTCTGTGTGATCGATCACGCACTCTCATCATTTTACGGATCGTTGAATTCATCCAAGCTTTATCTTTCGGTCGTACTTCAATGGTTTTATTTGGTATGTAGTTTTTAGCTGATTCAATGATATATGATGTAAGGCTCTCTGTGGTTTCATTTAAATTTTCCGTGAAAAAGTCTTCCCACATAGTTTGTGCAAAATGTGCCTGTAATCCGTCTATATCCATATTACTATAATCCCAAATTTGTCTTTTAAAACAGGCAATTTTACTCTTTGTGAATTTTAACGTAACAGCAGTAGCATGGTGGTCACTACAAAAGGGAGGAATAACAGAACAATTTCCAACTAGAGTTGGGCACGATACTAAAATTAGATCAAGCAGACTGCAGGAGCGTTCAGTTACTCGCGTGGGGTCTTTGACAATTTGAGATAGACTGTAGTCGTTTTCCAACTGCCTGATCCTTGGGTGAGTATTCTTGAGACAGTCAAGGTTGAAATCTCCGACTATCACACATTTCTGCGACATGTCATTTCTTGCTCTTTGGATAGATTCATCAATAAGACTCCAATAATAATTATTGCCAGTTGGGGGCCTGTATACAACTCCGAGTATAAATTTCTGGTTTTGACTTCGAATTTCTGTCCAGATTAATTCTAAGCCTGGGATTTCAAGATCACGCCGACGTTTCCAAACTATGTCAGACTTAATATAGACTGCTACTCCTCCCCCTAGTCCCTCTCCTCTGTCCATACGAATAGGTGGGTAATGGTAGCCTTGTATTTGAATATCATTATTTTGAACGGTATTTGTCAACAAAGTTTCCGAAACAGAAATGATATCATAATTTCCTAATTCAGCGCTTATCATATCAGTTTTGTTGCGGAGACCTCTAACATTGATGTGCACAATCTTTATTTCTCCAGGATTAACTTCGATATCTCCACTTGTAAACAAATGCATACAAATCATTATGCTTAAACCTCGAACTCCAACCGTGCATAGAAGCATCACAAGAAGAAAGTCATCGCGATTCAAAGTGGATTTTTGTCGGCCTCCACCCCTGAAAAGCCCAATTCTCGCGCGATAAGTCGATATATCGTCATCCATTTTGTATCATCGGTACACATGTAATACGAGTTTGCGAGAATTGGTCTTTCAAGATTTGAATTCTAATGTGAGACGAAAGTGGTACATTTCTCAGATCAGTTTTCGTGCAAAAACATTTTAAACAGAAAAACAAAATGAAATTTAAAATAATTGATGGATGTCGTTTCATTGAAACGAAAAATGGTATTTAGGTGATGCAGTATCAGATAGAAAATTAATGATGTTAATGTTTCTTACAAAACATTCATACATTCACATAACGATGGGTTTTGGTGGCCATTGAAAAAAAAAATGGAGAAAACAAAAGAAGGAAAATGTGGGCACCAAAGCAAAAGCCAATAACCTCCTTGTCCGTATTTCATTTTCAGTTGAACACAAAATACAATTTTGTTTATATAAATATGTTCTACTATAAACCATTGGAGAGTGATTGTGGGCACCCTCCAACAATTCGCAACCAATCCTATTTGGGATAACTAAATTAGACCACCAATCTTGAACATCAGAAACCACTCAACAAGTATCATCCTGCCAATAAAATTTTCTAATTGCATTTTGATAGCGCAGAAGAGTTATCTCATAAAATTTTTGGACGAGATAAGTAAATTATCGTAACATGTAACTACTGCTGAAAATCTGTTCATTCACAGTACGCTAGAGAGTGCCCATGAACACTCTCCAGTGAACAATAAGGAAACAGTTCTATATCAAAAAACCGTCACTCAAACAACATAAAATGCCATTGGTTTATAATGGCATTGAAAGTTCCATATCTTCCTCATAAAATTCTCAGAGAAGGTAAATATATTATCATTAACTAACTACTGGCCAGATAATGGGCATTAAGCAACTCCACATTGTGTGCCTAGGTACTGAAATAGAGGAGGAGGCTTCTGCATTTATTACACTTATATTAAAGGTCATGGTTCCAATATCTGTTTGAATATGTATTCATTCACACTTAAATTCACTCAAACCAACATAATATGTATAGAAAACTGAAATACTATGGGAAACTTCTATTGCCCTAATATGAATGATCATGATTGCAATATCTGTTGGGACAGTACCTGCAGAGTGCCCATGAACACTCTCCAAAAAACTCTAAGAAAACAGCTCTATTTCAGCAAATGTTCATTCAACCAACTCTTATATTTATGACAGAATAGAAGAGTTGCATACGAACTCATGAAGTTCTAGGGGAGACTTCAACATGCATTGTACTTATACTAATAGCCGTGGTTTCAATATCTGCTTGAATATTTGTTCCCACACAGATTACTGGAGAGTGCCCATGAGACACTCCCCAATAAACTGTAACAAAACTGTCATAACAGAACCTTCAATCGACCAAACCATAATATGTATAGGTACTGAAATATAGGAGGAAACTTCTATTACATTAATCTTAATGGTCTCGGTTGCAACATCTTTCAGTATTTGTTCACCTACAGTTCACTGGAGAGTGCCCAGGAGCACTCCCCAATAAACTATAAGGAAACAATTCTAAACAATAAAATTATTATTATTATTATTAACCAACATAATATGCTGATTTTGCTAAAAATATATTGTCTCATCAAATCATTAAGTTTTCCTTGTTTAAAGACCCATCTGGCTTCAGTACATACAATACAGGCTTCCGGTCTATTTTTTTCCTGTCCAAACAGAGCTCCTTGACCTCTGAAAACAAGATATAACTGAACAAATGCTTCAAACATACTTGAATGGTATAGGTACTGATATATACATACAGTAGATTCCACTTAATTTTATCTCTTAAATGAACATGCCTGTCAATTGAATATAACTTCCGGACACCAAACCATTTACCATATCTTCAGTTTAACTTTGTCCTATCTATTGCGTAGATTGTGGGAAAAAAACTCCTGTTGCTTGAATAAAGAAACTTGTAAATTGTCAAGAAATTGCCTCCACAATCATTAGATTATCCTTCTTTATAGACCTGTTTGGCCTCAGAACATCCAATACAGGCATCCAATCTATTTTATCCGGTCTGACATAGCTCCATAAGCTCTGTAGAACAAGATATAACAGAACAGATGCTCAGTTTATCTCTACTTAAGCATAATAACACATACCTAGTGTGATACATGAGTATGTGTTTACATTTTACATACCAGCATACACTGGTGTTATACACTTAAAGTCTTGCTAAAAGATTACATGAAGCTTATATCAGATAAGTGTATATGACACACCGACACACACATATATATAAATATATAAATTTGGCCCATCTATTTGATACAGGTTGTGAAATAAACTCATGTTACCTGAATAAAGAATTTTGTAATTTGTCAAGAAACTGCCTCAACAATCATTGAATTTTCCTTGTTTATAGACCCATTTGGTTTCATCACATCTAGTATGGGCATCTAATCTATTATATCCTGTCTGACAGAGCTCCATGGGTTCTGCAAAACAAGATACAACAAAGCAGATGATCAGTTTGTCTCTCCTTGAGCACAAATAACACATACTTAGTGTAATATCATGACTATTTATTTACATTTTACATACCAGTATGTACTGATATTATGCACTCTGAAGTTCTTGCTGAAGATTAAATTAAGCTTATTTAAGATGAGTGTATATGCCACACTCTCACACACACACACACACACACACACACACACACACACACATATATATACATATACATATATATATACAGTGGATCCCACCTAATTGTATATTTCTTGATTAATTGAACATGACTGTCAATTCAATATAACTTCCAAACGCCAAACCATTTACCACATTTTTAGTACAAACTTGACCCATCTATTGCATGTAGGACGTAGAATTAGCTCCTATTACTTGAATAAATAGACTTGTGATTTGTCAAGAAAATTGCCTTGACATTCATTGAAATCTCATTGTTTATAGACACATTTGGCCTCAGAACATCCAATACAGGCATCTTATCTATTATATTCTGTCTAACAGAGCCCCATGAGCTCTGTAAAACAAAATATAACAGAACAGATGCTCAGTTTATCTCTACTTGAGCATAATAACGCACACTTGGTATGATACATGAGTATGTGTTTACATTTTACATACCAGCATGTACTAATATTTTGCACTCTGAAGTTTTGCTGAAAGATTACATGAAGCTTTTAGCAGATGAGTGTATATACCACACACACACACCCAAATATATGAATATCTATATCCCACTGAATTGCACATCTTATAATTGAACATGCCTATCTATTGGAAATAACTTCCAAACACCAAACCATTTACGTTGTCTTCAGTATAGATTTGACCCATCTATTTCATGTAGGTTGTGGAATAAACTCCTGATACTTGAATAAAGAATCTTGTAATTTGTAGAGAAACTGCCTCAACAATCATTGAATTTACCTTGTTTATAGTCTCATGTGGCCTCAGTACATCTAAATATAGGCATCTAATCTGTTATATCCTGTCTGACAGAGCTCCATGAGCTCAGTAGAACAAGATACAACAGAGCAAATGCTCAGTTTATCTCTCCTTGAGCACAGTATACTTAGTATAATACATGACTATTATATTTCCAACGAGGGGTCACATGATATGGTTTTGTTGAAATGTTCTGAAAGATCTGATAAATGATATTTAAAATAAAAAAAAAATAAAAAAAAAAAAAAAAAAAAAAAAACTATGAGGAAATTGCTCCACAATCATGAAATTATCCTCATTTATAGACCCATTTGGCCTCAGAACATACAATACAGGCAACCGATCTACTTCATTTGGTCCAACAGAGCTGCATGAGCTCTGCAAAACAAGATACAGCAGAACAGATGCTCAGTTTATCACTACTTAAGCATAATAACACATACCTAGTGTGATACATAAGTATGTGTTTACATTTTACATACCAGTATACACTGGTGTTATACACTCTGAAGTCTGGCTGGAAGATTACATGAAGCTTATATCAGATAAGTGTATATGACACACCAACACACACATAAATATAAATATATAACTTTAGAAATTTGGCCCATCTATTTCATATAGGTTGTGAAATAAACTCATTTTCCTGAATAAAGAATCTTGTAATTTGTCAAGAAACTGCCTCAACAATCATTGAATTTTCCTTGTTTATAGACCCATTTGGCCTCAGCACATCTAATATAGGCATCTAATCTATTATATCCTGTCTGACAGAGCTCCATGAGCTCTGTAAAAACAAGGTACAACAGAACAGATGCTCAGTTTGTCTCTCCTTGAGCATAATAACACATACTTAGTGTAACATTATGACTATTTATTTACATTTTACATACCAGCATGTACTGATATTATGCACTCTGAAGTTCTTGCTGAAGATTAAATGAAGCTTATATAAGGTGAGTGTATATGCCACACTCTCACACACACACACACACACCCCCCATATATATATATACATATACATATATATACAGTGGATCCCACTTAATTGTATATTTCTTGATTAATTGAAACATGACTGGCAATTCAAATATAACTTCAAAATGCCAAACCATTTACCATATCTTTAGTTCAAATTTGACCCATCTGTTGCATGTAGGATGTAGAATTAGCTCCTATTACTTGAATAAATAGACTTGTGATTTGTCGAGAAAATTGCCTCGACATTCATTGAAATCTCATTGTTTATAGACACATTTGGCCTCAGAACATCCAATACAGGCATCTTATCTATTATATTCTGTCTAACAGAGCCCCATGAGCTCTGTAAAACAAAATATAACAGAACAGATGCTCAGTTTATCTCCACTTGAGCATAATAACGCACACTTGGTATGATACATGAGTATGTGTTTACATTTTACATACCAGCATGTACTAATATTTTGCACTCTGAAGTTTTGCTGAAAGATTACATGAAGCTTTTAGCACATGTGTGTATATACCACACACACACACCCAAATATATGAATATCTATATCCCACTGAATTGCACATCTTATAATTGAACATGCCTATCTATTGAAAATAACTTCCAAACACCAAACCATTTACCTTGTCTTCAGTATAGATTTGACCCATCTATTTCATGTAGGTTGTGGAATAAACTCCTGATTCTTGAAAAAAGAATCTTGTAATTTGTCGAGAAACTGCCTCAACAATCATTGAATTTACCTTGTTTATAGTCTCATGTGGCCTCAGTACATCTAAATATAGGCATCTAATCTATTATATCCTGTCTGACAGAGCTCCATGAGCTCAGTAGAACAAGATACAACAGAGCAAATGCTCAGTTTATCTCTCCTTGAGCATAGTATACTTAGTATAATACATGACTATTATATTTCCAACGAGGGGTCACATGATATGGTTTTGTTGAAAAGTTTTGAAAGATTTGATAAAATGATATTTAAAATAATAAAAAAAAACTATGAAGAAATTGCTCCACAATCATGAAATTATCCTCATTTATAGACCCATTCGCCTCAGAACATACAATACAGGCATCCGATCTACTTTATCTGGTCCAACAGAGCAGCATGAGCTCTGCAAAACAAGATACAGCAGAACAGATGCTCAGTTTATCACTACTTAAGCATAATAACACATACCTAGTGTGATACATAAGTATGTGTTTACATTTTACATACCAGTATACACTGGTGTTATACACTCTGAAGTCTGGCTGGAAGATTACATGAAGCTTATATCAGATAAGTGTATATGACACACCAACACACCCATATATATAAATGTATAACTTTATAAATTTGGCCCGTCTATTTCATATAGGTTGTGAAATAAACTCATGTTACTCGAATAAAGAATCTTGCAATTTGTCAAGAAACTGCCTCAACAGTCATTGAATTTTCCTTGTTTATAGACCCATTTGGCCTCAGCACATCTAATATAGGCATCTAATCTATTATATTCTGTCTGACAGAGCTCCATGAGCTCTGTAAAACAAGATACAACAGAGCAGATGCTCAGTTTGTCTCTCCTTGTGCATAAATAACACATACTTAGTGTAATATCATGACTATTTATTTACATTTTACAAACATGTACCAGCATGTACTGATATTATGCACTCTGAAGTTCATGCTGAAGATTAAATAAAGCTTATATAAGATTAGTGTATATACCACACTCTCTCACACACACACACACACACACACACACACACACACACACACACACATATATATATACATATACATATATATATACAGTGGATCCCACTTAATTGTATATTTCTTGATTAATTGAACATGACTGTCAATTCAATATAACTTCCAAATGCCAAACCATTTACCACATCTTTAGTACAAACTTGACCCATCTATTGTGTGTAGGATGTAGAATTAGCTCCTATTACTTGAATAAATAGACTTGTGATTTGTCAAGAAAACTGCCTCGACATTCATTGAAATCTCATTGTTTATAGACACATTTGGCCTCAGAACATCCAATACAGGCATCTTATCTATTATATTCTGTCTAACAGAGCCCCATGAGCTCTGTAAAACAAAATATAACAGAACAGATGCTCAGTTTATCTCAACTTAAGCATAATAATGCACACTTGGTGTGATACATGAGTATGTGCTTACATTTTACATACCAGCATGTACATGTACTAATATTTTGCACTCTGAAGTTTTGCTGTAAGATTACATGAAGCTTTAGCAGATGAGTGTATATACCACACACACACACCCATGTATATAAATATATATATCCCACTTAATTGCACATCTCATAATTGAACATGCCTATCAATTGAATATAACTTCCAAACACCAAACCATTTACCTTGTCATCAGTATAAATTTGACCCATCTATTTCATGTAGGTTGTGGAATGAAGCTCCTGTTACTTGAAATAAAGAATCTTGTAATTTGTTGAGAAGCTGCCTTAACAATCATTGAATTTACCTTGTTTGTAGTCTCATTTGGCCTCAGTACATCTAAATATAGGCATCTAATCTATTCTATCCTGTCTTACAGAGCTCCATGAGCTCTGTAAAAACAAGATACAACAGAGCAAATGCTCAGTTTATCTCTCCTTGAGCATAGCATACTTAGTATAATACATGACTATTTATTTACATTTTACATACCAGTATGTACTGATATTATGCACTCTGAAGTTCTTGCCGAAGATTAAATTAAGCTTATATAATAAGAGTTTATATGTCCGGCTCACGCACACACATAATATATCTTGCTTAAATATTTGTTCCCCCACAGTATACTGGAGAGTGCCCATGAAACTCTCCCCAATAAACTGTAAGAAAACTGTCTCATCAAACTTTCAATCAAACAAACATAATATGTATAGGGACTGAAATATAGGAGGGAACTTCTATTACATTAATCTTAGTAGTCATGGTTGCAGTATCTCTTAGTATTTGTTTACCTACAGTTCACTGTAGAGGGCCCAGGAACAGTCCCCAGTAAACTATAATGACACAATTCTAATCAACGGAACCTCCACTTAACCAAAATAATGTGCTAATATTATATATAGATATATATATATGTAGTGGAAATTATAGTGGATTCCACTTAATTGCTTATCTCTTAATTGAACTTGCCTGACAATTGGATATAACTTCCAAACACCAAGCCATTTACATTATCTTCCATATAAATTTGACCCAACTATTTCATATAAGTTTTGAAATAAAAATAAACTCTTGTTTTCCCTTTACCCAACATAAAAAAACAGATGACCCATATTTTTCACTCTTTGTGTAGAAAAAATCAACCAGCTCGTTCCATCGAAGATAATTGAATATAACTTCCACTTTTTTTGTCATCACTGGCACATTATTATAACCCTGGTATGTCCCTGTATTGTGCATGTTTGTTGTTCTTCCTATGTTCCCAGCATTTGTGCCACTCTGGGTTACCGGCTGTGGTCCCCTACCCCCCTTTTCTCCAAAAAAGGCCCAGCCACCTGTAAGATTTTTTGGCCCAACAGGTCTGTACCCATCCTACTTAAATGCAATCCGTCTCGCCCATACAACTCTCCTTGTCCCCAGAATGAATCCCAGTGGTCAATGAAATGTACTCCCAAGTCTTTGCAGTGCTCTTCCAGCTCCTCGTTTAGTGCCATAATCCGCGAGTTCCTCTCATTCCCACCACCCATAACGGGGAGCACCCCTGAAACGATGATCCGAGCATTCCTGCTAAGTAGCTTACTAATTAGGTCCTTGTATGTGTCCACCAAACGAACTGATTTCCTCTCCCTGATGTTATTGGACCCCACATGTAATACCACTACCGGATCAGGCCCCGACCCAGCTACAATACCGTCCACTCTATCCCTCAGGTCCTCCACTTTAGCCCCCGGAAAGCACAGAACTGTTCTATTTTTACTGTCCGGACCACAGACAACCTTGTCGATCCCCCGAACTATGCTACTTCCCGCAACCACCAACTTACTTTTGGACCTCGCCCTATTTATCTCCTCTAGTCTCCTATTGTTTACAGCGTCCTCTTCCTCTCCAACAGCCCCACTCGGAATCAATATCGGTATCGGTATCTTTGACCTAGGATTACTCCTATCCTTGTCCCTCCGTCTCTTTCCAGGCCCTGAGTTACCTGTACTACTCCCCTGGTCTTCCCCCGGATCCCTCCTCCTTTTCCCTGGCCTAGACCCCAAGCTACTATCTGTTGCAACTACCTCCATCTCCTCCTCTGTCTCTTCCGAATCGAGCACATCAAATCTGTTTCTGGTGCTGCACTCCCCACTGCCTTTGGACTTTACACCCCTATCTACCTGCTTCTCTGGCCCCCCTTTCCTACAACTTTTGGTAGTCCACGCCAAACGCTTTACAGCATTGCTCCGGCCTGGGCCCCCCTCATCTGTCCTACGTACTTTTCTAGCAGCCCCCACCTCATCACCTACCTCATTCACATCAAAGGTTCTACCCCCATGTTTCCTCTTGGAACCACCGACAACCTTCCATCCTTCTCGGAAAGCCACTTTCACAGGCGTAACTCCAGACAGCCCCGCCCTACCAAGTGTTCCCTTCAGCTCAGCAATCTCCCCCTCAAACTTAACAATTGTCTCAAGTAGGCGGAGGATTTCCTGACAGTTTGCACATACCTCTCCATATCCCATCGAGCGACAGTCCCCATACATCATAGAACACTGTTTACAAACTTCAAGCCCAATATCGCCATCGGTGGCCCCACCAACCCGGCTCTGACCGACACCCCCAGTGACCTCTGTCTGCACACCAATACTTACTCCGTTGGCACCGTTGACCTGGACCGCGATATTACACGTATTTACCTCCATACTTACCTCCGTCTGAACAGACTTGCTCGCCATCATCAAGACAAAATTACGCGATCGGACAGGGAAAATTGTAAACACGCGACAAAAGGCAACACGACGAACCGTTCGACAACTTAGCGCTCACAGTTTTATTTAAGGCCTCCTAACTTTGTCCCAGTTACTATACTAAACTAACTCCCCACAAAGTTGAATAAAATAACCTGAAAATGAAATATATATGATTAGTAAACAATAAAAATACTTAATTTTAATCATTAGCTGTTTCTGAGCCTTTTTTCTCTCTTATTTAACGCACTCTTATTTAGCACATATTCAGCCGACCCAGCCCACTTTAGTTCAAATTAACCCAACGAACGGTGCGACCTCCCCTCCAGATATTTCCTCTATTATATAGTTCATGGCATTGCACAGTTCGTGGCACTCGACCGGTCGAGACGAGTCGCACTCATCCAATCGCTGGCCCACGGGCCATGACGAAATTAAGAATAATAAAGCTATCTCCCAGATTCTGTTACGTAAGGTGCCAATGAATAGGAGGGTAACTCTGTTATACACAGCTAGACATATCACCTTTTCCAATGATTGCATACGAAAGAACGAGCAAGAACCTGCGCTGTTATCGCAGGTCTTGTTTCAGAAAAGGAGAAGGATATGTTAAAACAAATGACATTAAAGCTTTTAATCATAACATTTACCCAGCACCCACTCCCGTCTCTATAAACCGAAAAGATATAGGTGATAGGAACATTAGGATAGTGCATCTCCTCCCCCTGTCTAACGAACACTATCTGTAATGTACCAAATTAACCACTTAAATACGGTAGCAGGTGACGAGGGAAAAAATCCTCCCTCTCCATTAGCCCCCCATCCCACTTTGTTCTTAGTTTCATCTTTTCATCCCTATCTTACAACCTGGTACTTCCCGAAACCCTCATTAAAATTTGCCCATCGAGCACATTTCAGTGAGGGTCACGAGAAATAGTTCTGTCGGAAAGGAGGGATTTTTTTGCACCGTGCATATACATGATGCCCGCTTACTAGTATCCAATATCAACATCTGGTGAGGTGACAACATCCTTGAATGAAATTCAAAATACTTCACTTCAGATCGAGGGTATGGGCTCTAAATAAAAAGGCACTAACAATGACTCGTCATAACTAGCATCAACCTATTGTATTACCATCCGAAACTCAGCCCACTCCCCACCCCCCACCCCCACCCTGTTCTATCCATACAAATACTGTCCAAAAACACAGTCCAATACATAATCAGTCCGGACTTACAAAGTTATCCACGAGTGTATCTCAAGTCAACAATAACCAGCGACAGATATTTCTTGACCCTTTGAACCCTAGCAGTCGCTCTTCCGGCCAGGAGCATCATACGTCATAACGTCATTATATAGGATGACTGTTCAGTAAATGTGTGGGGTAGACCAATAAATATTTTCAACGTGCAGCCCAGAGGCTGCATGTTGAAAATATTGATTTGGACTACCCCAAAAAATGAATATGGAATCTTCTAATTGCTTCCATTGAACTGGCGTGGAAGATACCCCTAGAGTTCAAAGGGTTAAGCAGGTTCAATAACAATATCTATTTTTACGGATCCTCTTTGCGGCTAGATATAGGATTGGATTCGGACAATCCTTATTACCCAGCTTTCTGTACAGCAATGAAATCCAGGTTCTCAACGTCGAAAAGATTAGTACACATTGTACCCGTACCCATCCATCGTCGATTTGTAACAGCATTATTGTAAAGCAATGAATCCCTATTGGACCTTAATAAAACGCTCGACTTCTTGATATACACAGCCAGATTTTCTAAAACTACTGTACAATTCGACTATGAGAGCTCCGTGAGTTTGAATAGATTTGGGTATTTAGAGTAATAATGTTTAAGGTATATTGTCGCAACTCTAGTAAACATTTACATTCTAGGATAAAATTAACTCCATCCCCCAATGATCGTTTCATAATGTACACTTCCTATTTTGAAGATCTACATTTGCCCAAGACCCCCGTTCAATCGGTAACCTTTGGTTTTTCGCTGCAATAACGGTATTATTAAATCCTCCCTCAGTTTACTGAAGTATGCCTCTCTTTCAAAAACGGTTTCCATTTCTCTGCAATAAAGATATTTATCATATGACTCGTCCGTTTTGTTCACTTTGAAACATTTGATATTTTGTATTCATATTAATCAGTGATAAATTATAGCCTTCCGTCAATTTCATTGGTCAGTTTCAAAACTAGACAATTTGATTGGCTGAACAAAATACAACTGGGCCACGTTCTCATAATTTGCATAATTAGAGTTTGGAGCTTTCATTGGTCAATTTCAAAACTGGACAATGTGATTGGCTAAACAAAATACAACTGGTTCACATTTGCATAATTTCAGTAGGGAGAATTTACGTTATCTGTCCTATTTAGGGTGGGTTATATTGTATTAAAAACATCCTCGTATAACTAAAAATTTTCATTTTTTGCTTCCAAAACAAAGGTTATTATGTTACTATTACGCTAGTTCCAACCCGTCATTGGAACTAGCGTAATAGTAACATAATAACCTTTGTTTTGGAAGCAAAAAATGAAAATTTTTAGTTATACGAGGATGTTTTTTTCCAAGTGCCGTCTGCAACTCTAGTTAGGTGATGGGATAAAAGTCATACTAAGTGGCTAATTTGTGCGTGTGTGTGTCATATGATAAATAGAATATGAAATGAGTGTTTTTATCATATAATATTTATGAAACTCGTCCGAATTTTCCGTTTGGGCTTGCCAGAGGCTCGCCTAAACGGAAAATTCTTAGACTCGTTTCATAAATATTATACGAGAAAAACACTCATTCCATATCCTCTATTTATTAGAAGTTTCTATCATACCGTTCCATTTCTGAATATAGAGGTCATTTAATTTTCGTTTTAGCGCTTCCTTAAACCATCCACAGTGCGACACATTCTGATATATCGAATATTCCCATCTCATTTAGAAAACACCCAATGTCGATGAGCCAAGGCATATTGACTTAATCTGTCCGGTAGCTATTATACATCAGCCAATAAAGTTTATAAGATAGTTTTTCTCTACCCCCATGATTAGTCTACCTCAGAAATTTAAACACTTGTGTTTAATTTTAACACCTACGGGATAAATTCCTGTTTCCCCGTACACAAAAATAGTTGGTGTTGACTTTTCCAGTCTCAATACAAATTTTAAAAACTATAGTTCGAGCGTTTCTAAAACATTATTATTGCCAGTCCCCCAAACCTCACACTCATATGTAAGTATTGGAACGATTGTCTTCTCATATATGTCTAATATACAATCAACTGGGATGTCGGTCCTTCGTGATTTGTGAATCAACAGGTACGTGTAGAATATACCCATAGAAGCTTGGTGTACCAAATATTCACCAAGAGTGGTGACGTGGTGTTAACCGCGAGCCTTTGGCGCGCGGTTAACACCACTTCACCACGAGTGGTGAACATTTGATACACCAAGCTACTTTGGGTATATTTTATTTATACCATGATCGTCAGATTAATAAGAGTTTAAATGTTAAATAAATCAATATTCACACGTGTTTTCGTTTACATGAGTACTGGTGGGCGATACTTCAGCTGGCAATCTTATCGCCGAAACGGAACAGAAAACGAAACGCGAAAATCACGAATTTTAATAACATAATAACATACTATTTCGAGTTATGGATGCTTTATTAACATGAGGCAATGTATCTTTGTTAATTTTTGACACTTCACGAGGTGACGGGCGATAAATTTAGACAAATTTGAATTCAGGTCGAGGTCAGCAAAGGTCAACTTGGATGTAGTTCCACTGTAGGTGAAAATTTTAACTACTGAAATCCCATTGCTGGTGTGTTCACCGTGGTTGGTGTGTAAAGCTAAAATTTATGTCATAGGCTTTTTATATATAGTAGAATAGGTGATCATGGTATAAATAGCTTTCTTAGCCTCTTGACACCTTATATTTTTTTCATGGCTAAATGACATTGACTTGTGGAAAGTTGTGCCCAAATATTTATATTCATTCACTACTTCTACATTTTCATTCTTTATAGAGAAATGCACAGCGTTCTTCTTATTTTAACTTTTTTCCAAATATGATAACTTTTGTTTTATTTATGTTGACCTTTAATTTCCATTCATCGCAATAAAACGAGAATTTATTCAATGCGTGCTGTAAACCACGCGCAGTATCTGATAACAAAACCGTATCATCAGAAGGAGCAGTTTTAGGTACACTGATTAGTCACCACTACTACAATTAAGTTCCACATCCCTGCAATTTTCTTATATCAAGTATGACTCCAGGTCATTCAAATAAAGTGAAAAAAGTTCCGGTGAGAGATTTTCTCCCTGTCTAACAATATTACTTCAACATACACTGGAATTTTTACCCGTAGCTGATACTTGTGATTTCATATTAATATACATACTCTTTATCACATAAAGTATGTTTCCTTTAATATTATAAAAATCAGTTTTTTTCCAGAGCCCATTTCTCCAGACAATGTCAAAAGCCTTCGATAAGTCAACAAAAGCACAAAATAATCATTTCCTGCTTCGTTTCAGCATTCTAAGAATTGCATTTAACCCTTTATTCAACGAATCGCCCGCATCCGCCCACGTAATATGCAAATTCAGCAGTTGAAAAAATATTATTTTTCAAACAATATCAACAAAACTATATCATGTGACCTCTCGTTGGAACGAGCTCGTTGAGCTCGTTCCAACGAGGGTCACATGATATGGTTTTGTTGAATTTTTTTGAAAAATTTAAAAAAAATGATATTTAAAATAATAAATTTTGATATCGTCTGCGTTGGGTAAAGGGTTAAAGTAATATTCTATTCAAAGAAAGTACGGGATATCCAAACTGATATTGGCATTTTCGGAAAATGGTATTGGATACGCGTGATTGGACACATCAATATGTTACCAAGTTTAGTGTGAATCATGAATGTCACCGGCCCACGAAAACTTCGTGCAGGTTTTTCCAACGAGCGCGGCGTTAATGTCTGTGGGGTACGTTTTGAAATTTTCGTTTGCACTGGACGGGCTTTTTCGGAGGTCTCACCGTTCTTCTCTTGGTATAAACTCATTCATCAATATTTTCTGGTCGAAACGTAACGTTTGAGGTATGCGAAGACTGACACGTGACGATCGTTTACGTGCCGTTGACGTGTTGGAAGCTGGCAACAGATAGACTGTAGTGACTCAAATTCTCAACGTTACTCAATCGGTGATTAGCAGGTTGTGGTCACGCTGTCTCCAGACAGTCAATGTTGATGACAGACGTTGGTCAGGTCGTCCAAGGGCAACAACTGCATACGAGGATCGTATCATCCGAACCACAGCATTACGTAACCGCAATCAAAGTGCCTCAAAAATTGAACAGCACCTGCACCGAGCGACAGATGTGCGAGTTAGTGGTCAGACTATCCGAAATCGCCTACACAGCTGGAATTTGTACGCTCGGCGACTTCGAATAATTCTACGTTTGACAGAACGCAACATCGCATCAAGGGGTAATTGGTGTGAAGCACGACAGCGCTGGGACAATCGTCGGTGGAGCAACGTCATGTTTTCCGACGAATCGAGATTCACCCTCGACTTCCACGATAGGCGAAACAGAGTGTGGCGGCGGAGGAACGAACGATACCATGACGTAACCGTTAGGCAGCACGGTCGTTTTGGTGGTGGATCGGTTATGGTGTGGGGAGGCATAACCATGACAAGCAGAACAGCATTACATGCCATCCAAGGGCGTATCACAGGGCAGTACTACCGTGACAACATGTTAGCAGCTCATGTGATGCTATTTGCACGACGTCACGGCCGTCGAGTCAGCACTAAGTCCAGACCTTTCACCAATCGAGCACGTCTGGGATATGCTGCATTTTTTATTGAAGATGGATTACATGTTCGACGGACATGCGCAAATCACTCGATACCACGAATTTCCATCGAAAAACTAAATCGTAATTCTAAGAAATTTCAACAGGTTTCATGATACCTTGCATAGAATATATATACAATAGTATGCTGTATTGAGGCGATCTTTCTCATTATTTGATTTTAGACGGCATCGTATATCGATGCTTTTCCGTCCGATGATCTTGACTGGAATTCGAAATAAATTTACAATGCAAAGAAAGCCGACGGTTTTGGAATTTACCCCGACGCAGCTCTGTCGCTGCGTTTTGGATTCCAAAACGATGGCAAAATGAAATCAAACACAATAAAAGAATCAGAGTCGGTGCAGAACACACTGGTAGACAAATTAAAAGAAACCACAATGGTTTACAAAACATTTTATCCATTATTCCTTCAACAAATGGCTTTACTCTCAGTCCGGTCTCAGGAAAAATGGAACAAAATTTTGCATATCGAAGTCGAAGCCGATGCTTGGAGTTCGATAAACAAATGTGCTTTTTTATCAATCGACGATACTTATCTCCAAAATATTGCAATATAAAATTTTACAGGGAGCACTATTCACGAATGCTCGCCATTTTAAGTGTAGACTATCGGAGACTGAATTGTATACATTTTGTTGTAACACTAAAGAGACAGTGTCACACTCGTTCTTCGAATGTTCTGTGACAAGGACAAGCACAATCTTGTTACAACCGACTTCAGGAAAAATGTGGTATCCTACTGCCATTGACATCACACTTTATTCTCACTGGTTATAATAATAATAATAATAATAATAATAATAATAATAATAATAATAATAATAATAAGCGTCCCTGTCCACAAAACATTCCCCCAGTCTTCTAATTCTCCTATATAAAAAGTTCATTTATTCATGCAGGGTGAGAAAATGTCAAACGAGCTTCCATGTGTTTATTGAAGTCCTTTGTTAATATCGTGAAGTTGACAAATATTCCCTTCATATGTACTCCGAAAAGAAAGATAAGATCTATAAAGACCAGACGGGAATCTCTACAAACCCTGCTCTGTCAACCTATTCAGTAATTTTTGTACGCACGGGCCAATACCCTTCGACACTATAGATATTGTTCCTTTTTTCATGAAAAGCCTCTACTTCCTTATTCATCATTACCCTAATACTGTTCAGTGAACTATTGTTTCTCTTAATTCCTGATGTGGAAAATATTTCTGCTTTCAAATCTGTATGTCTGTAGATAACTGTATTTAATATACATTCTGTATCAATTTCGTTACTCATAGATGTATATATGTATACAACATTTATTCTGATTTAATAAAAAAAACAACAAAAATTTTTAAAAACAAGATTTAAAAACAAATTTTCATTCCCTTTCGAAAAACCTAGCTGTCCAACCCGACGCATGCGCAAGAGTTTCTCTAATGAAATTGCTTTTTGAGATGCTAAGTTCATAATGTACACAAGAGAACACATGGAAACCAAGTTATTATAAGATTACCACTAATCACTAATAGCTCCTCAATACTTCTGTAGTTTGCTCATCAAATCTGCCCCGCCTGAAAATGGCAGTCTCAACTTTTTCCAAATCAAAACAATATCTATCTGAAACGAGTCTGACTCGACGTCATTGATGTGCGATAATTTTCGACACGACAAGTTTAGAAACGCGAACTTAAAATTCGAGTGCCTTTTTGCCGAGCTCTCGGGATGAGCATTCCACAATTTCGTTTTTGTTCACATTTCAGGTGTCTTATTCAGTTTTTAAATATCCATGCGCTTTCATATAATAATCAAATTATTACAACAGTCAGTCAATCTGGGCTGTCATATTCCTGACGATTTAAAGAGACCAGATCAACAAGATGAAACACGACGCCGAAGGCGTCTCGTTCGGTCTTTTTGATCTGGTCTCAGCAACTCGACAGAATATGACAACCGAGATCCATTGACTGTTGTAATAATCTGTATATGCCATGGAATATATTATCAGTGATATATTTCAAACCAGTCAATGCGGCCAACGCTTATAAAATTACAATGTTCATACTTTGCCTTAGCGACTTGTAAACTGTATGGTCATTGTCATTAGGCACACCGGACCTAACTACCCCCATGTGATTGTAGGGAGGGCCCTAATGTCGCTGCACAAAGTGATGGCCCACGTGCAAAGTTTACGAGAACATAAGGCTATTCCAACTCTGGTTGTGTCACGAACGTTCCAGTCTACCTCCTACCTTTGTCCAGTTAAAGTCATTATGATGTTATGAGAAAATTACATGAATATCTCACACAAGGCAATATCCAAGGAACGCTAAATTATTTCAGGCACAGTGTTTTGGTTCTGATATGCGGCTATTTTTTAACAACACTGGCAATTATACATCAATATGAAGGTTGTAAAAGATACAGGACCTGCAAGAATGCATATCTGACACTAAACTGTTGGGAACGAATTTCGGTGTTTCCTGAATGTCTGTTGCCGACGATGTTTGGTCAAAGCTATAAAGAAGAACGACATAATATTAAAACTGACCTTAACTGAACTGAACTTGTCCAAGATGTCTAAAAACAAATCTACAATATCGAACCAGTTAAGTTGGCAGCAGCTTGCATGCATGAATGCTTTCAAACTGTTTGGTTTCGATCTGTACGCTCCTTGTGGTATGCTGAGGTCACGTGTGATACAATTTTAGAGGTTGCGCGTGAAACAATGTACACATGGCGACGTAAAGTTACTGCTTGACGGGTTAAACTTGATTTTTTTGCGACTGTCATGGCACAAATCCCAACTGACGATTATTCCAGTTACATCACCAACGCGTGCCTTCTGTGAAGGCATACCTTGGTGATATAGTATTAGTCAGTCGGGAATATAATTAAAAAACTCAAGACCTGTTCGAAATTTATTAGTGGATAAATAAAATAGACACGTTGTCGTCATGACGCAGTGACTTATTTGGGACTATTTAAAGCCTCAATAGGTTACTGCTACGTAAAATAACAGATTTCTGTGTGATAATGGTTAACATTTAGCAAGCATTTTTTTGGCAATTAAACTGCCATTCTTATAAATGCGAGCCGTATAAAGAATATCGCTTTTACATTCGTATAAATTGATCTTCAAGTTCAGATTGCCTTTTTATCACTTCCTCTGCGTAATGTTGAGAATCTGCGGGTCAAACTCAAACACTTTCATTAAACAGTAAATGACAAATAGGTTTGCACTGACGGTGGGCTATTCAAGAATCTATGAGAAAAAATGAAGTTATGTATCAAAACACCTCACGCATCTTTATTGTTTCTACAATCGGTTTAGTTCGTATGAACCTCAGTTTTGTGTCATCAAACATGTCATCATCGACATCGGAATAAAAATATTTAAAAAAAACATAAAAATCAAAGACAAAAAGAAAAAAAAGATGCATAGTTTTCATAAACTTCATAAAATCGTGTGTCGTATTTTCTTTGTTCGCTCCACGTAGTTCTATGCTCCATAATGATATAATAATAACATGTTATTAGATGGTCCCCTATTAATAAGAGTCCCCGTGGGAAACCCGGGAATTGAAGAAGTACTTGTTTGCTGTACTAAAACACCTTTGTTTTACTGGTAAAATAGTACCCGGTCACCATTGCCTGGAGTAGAAGTCCACAAAAATGGTCGACATGGGTATAAACGATTGCCTGGACTTGACTTTATATAAATGTTACGGTCACGATTAGCCATTGTGCAGAAATATGTGACCTTAAACACCAATAATTAAATATTGATAAGATAGGGGAAAATGTGTAAGGAATATTTTTCGGTATATAAAGCCGCGTTATATATAAAACCGAATGTCTCTGCGGAGGTGACGCGGAATAAGTTTAGACTGATGGCACTTAGGGCTGCACGGTATATCGATATACCGATGCATACCGGTATTCAAACCAGTATCGATTGAATATCGGTATAGTTAACAAAATTTCGGTTTATCGTCTTTATTTATTTACCCACAATTTACTTTTCAAGATGTCTTGAGTTTCAGCTGTAGCCCCGAATGAATAATATTATCCTTTACACAACGAATCGGCCGCATCCACCCGCGCAATATACAAAATCAGCAGTTGAAAAAATATTTTTCAAAAACATTCAATAAAACTATATCATGTGATCCCTCATTTGAACCAGCTCGTGGAACATTTAAATCGTAATTATGGATACGCCTAATCCATGTTGCTTACCAAATCAACTTTATTTTGATCACACTCCAGGGGGGGGGGGGGGGGGGGGAGAGGTATCTGAGAGTTTCTACGATTGAGTACTTTTCAGTATAATGGTACTTGGACTGACTGTCATTGAAACATTCTTGATGAAATGGCTCACAATAATTTCTGGACAAAAACTTTTCGCCACATCTGCATGGTGAGTTTTGTTTACATGAGCTTCATTAACACATTTTCAAAACATTCAAATTGTATTTCTTTGTGGCACAATATATCAAAATTTCATTCCTCGGCTCATATATACAAGAGAAAGAAATAGCGATTGATTTTGATTTTGTCGAGGTCGGGTGTGGGATTGGCGTGTCAAGTTTTGCATTGAGGAACTTAACACGCCCATTCCACATTCATACTTCGATAAAGGGAAGACAATTCATTTCATTTCTTATTTTAACCTTTTACCTAACCTGAAAAGCAGACGACACTTGCAAAAAAAATTCTTGAATAACTAATTTTTTTCATTTTTTGTCTCAAAAACATAGGTTATGACCCCTCGTTGGAACGAGCTCGACGAGCTCGTTCCAACGAGGGGTCATAACCTATGTTTTTGAGGCAAAAAATGAAAATATTTTGAAAATTAATTGGCGATTTTTGAGAATAGCGCTGGCCGGTTTTGGCCATTACGTTGGGTAAAGGGTTAAATTGAACATAATGATAAATAGAACATTCAACTCGTGTCAGGGTTAGAGCTGCATTCACGTAACTCGCCCCGTAAATAGGGTTCGGACAGAGATTTTGATGTGGGGTCACGGTAGCGCTGTGTACTAAGGCGTACTGCACGTCGTTGGTGAACTTCCCGTCAACCAATGCTTACCTGCTTGTGTGGAGTTTGTACGTTGTGGAGTCTAACAGTTGCTCGCCGCAGCCCGGTGGTCATATCCAGTACTTCGGCGTCCTCTACCCGTAAAACTGCCCGACACGAGGTGACCATGGCTGTCGACTGTGTCGTTAAACCCCAATTTGAAAGAGTTTTTGATTCCGAAAAAAACACTATCTACTTGGAACTCTCAGATCTTCTTTTAACCTTTTACCTAACGAATCGCTCGCATCCGCCCGCGTATTATGCAAATTCAGCAGTTGAAAAAATATTATTTTTCAAAAAATTTCAACAAAACCATATCATGTGACCCTCGTTGGAACGAGCTCGTTCCAACGAGGGGTCACATGATATGGTTTTGTTGAAATATTTCGAAAAATTTGAAGAAATGGTATTTAAAATAATAAATTTTTATATTGTCTGCGTTGGGTAAAGGGTTAACTGGTGAAGTACTGGAAACTCATATTTGAGTCTTATTCTGAAATGCTGATACCGTACCTTAAAGGCTTCATATTTTATGGATGTTCGCTACATCATCTTTGAAATGATGTTCTTTAACTGCATGGATTTTCCGTGTTACAATCTGTTGGAGAGTGCCATAAATAGTTACACGGCAAAGGCATGTGAACAAATTTTGACGACCCCGAAAATTTCAGCACTCTACCAGTTAATGAGCACCATTCCTCCACTGTCTCTCTGTTCCAGCCCCGATTTCTTGAAAGTGCCAGGAAGTGGTTTGCCGATTGATGAGATGACAGAAGATTGAGTTGACAATTACCAGCCGATTTTCTGAAACTTACATCCACAATACGTGGAGAGTGTATTATCACTAAATCACCCACATAGTGGAGATTCCACCAGAGCAATAATTGCAAATTTGTTGCAAAGCATAACAATCACAATCTTTACTCTTCACGAACTGTAACGCGGACCATACAAGCACATTTTGTGTCTGTTTGTTATTGGAGTTTATTAAATTAAAACTCCTTTTTAATTAACTCTTTCAACAGCCAGAGTCATATCATGTCCGGTCCTATGCCGAGGTATATAATTCAACAATAATTGTATCGACCGGGCTCGTTGCAGGTACCCATATTGGTGGGACACACGGATCTTTCGGGGTCCAAACACTTTAAGCCGTTGCCCTATTATGAAGATCAAAATTTTGAGTTGGGGAAAGGTATGAAGGTGGTGTGTCTGCCGTGTTTGTGGGGCCGGTGGGGGTATATTTAAAAAGTATCTGCCTGGGAGGCCCAGGGCTTGAAATTCACAGGACATATTTTTTTTTAACAATATGCCCCAAATGGTGCTACATGTATGTGAAAACATTTTGAGGCTCAAAAGAACGTCAATTTTCAAAAAGCGTGTTATCTAATTTGTAATTTCATTAGTTGACGCCCCATGCAGATCGTAAAATTGAGAATTTTTTTTTTTTTGGGGGGGGGGGGGGGGGGAGTGGGGCTTGGGATTTGGAGGTCCAGTCTCCCTCAGACCCCACCCCTGACTACGCCACTGGTTTCAACGTATATTCCAAAGTATCCCAAATAAAATGGAGACGCTGCATAGGTCATTAAGAATAGTAGCGAATATGAGGATATTTCTCAGACGAAAGATTTCCTGCGAGTCCCAATTCTATACTTAACCCTTTGAACCCTGGTGGTATCTTCCATGTCAGTTCAACAGCAGCAACTGGAAGAGTCCATATTTATTATTTGGGGTTAGGCCAATTAATATTTTTAACATGTAGCCCTAAGTGATTGTCTACACCACGCATTTACCTTCTAGCCATCCCCCTAAATGACATTTTGACATAGCTCTTGACCCGACCGGAAAGCGGCCTCTGGTGTTCAAAGGGTTAAGTTTACGAAACAAATTCAATAGATTGGTTTGGGTCTGGGCCGAGTCTTTGCCTTTGATTATAAACTACGGAAGAGTTGAAGATGTAATTTGTCACGTGATCCTAAACCTGATAAATGACGTCTGGATGGATCGCAAAACAAACGGTGCTGCCCATAGGACCTCAAATTTTACTTTTAAAAACAATTTTGTGCCACCAATCTCCACCAAAAGTTATCCCCAATGTTGTAGATATTTTGAAACATACAGTATAGAATTCTGTTGAAACAATGCTTCAAAACTCACTAGATTATGCATCTGGAAGTGTTTATGTTATATCCCTCATCTCTCGACACCCTTTCAATGTTATTAATTGCGCACAGGAGAGTCGCAAGTGAAGTAGTCGTAATCCACGCGCGGGCAGTAATCTCCACGCATGCGTTTATCAGGTGATAAAAATCATCATCAGCAAAATTTATTTAATGAAGCACCCGGTTGTATCCGGTGCTTCATTAAATAATTTTTTATGATTATTCCTATAATTAGTGTTTGGAATCTAATATTATTGCGTCCGTGGAAATATTGCCCACCCGTGGAAAGTAGCCAACCCACGGCGGCCGTACTGTAGGAATACAGAATGTTATTAGATGCTATGATCGTGCGTTACGGCTTTTAGAGGATGCGTTTAATGGTAGGAAAGGGCCAGATCGTGTTTTAAAATCCACCGTCGACAACTTCCGTTCTTTCACCTTCGCTATAATCAGGAAGAATCACCAACGCGAACAATGAGTTTGCACTATTTTTAATAACGGCGGTGTATTCTCTAGAATAAATAACCAGCAGTTACTGTTCTAATACGCGTTTTTAGCGTGATCTGACCATGTTTTTACCCCCAGTTTCTCTTGAAGCATCAGTGCCGTTGTCTTCGACGAGTATCTTGGACGATAACTCGCCGATCCAAGTTTTCATATTTTCAATTTAAGAGTAATGTTCAGTAGAATGTTGATTGTTTGGCCTTCAAAAGGGGGTTTCCCAAATAATACAAACTAGTGCCAACGTTTTAGAAAAATGGTTGTTATGTTTTGTTCACCGACATAGACCACATACAAATCTCTTTTTGTTAAAAATGAATTAAAATGAGTTTTTATTTAATAAATGACAATCTCACCGAACTGCAACCAGAACAGCATTTTCTGATATCGAAAAACGAAAATAACAAACTGTATAAGAGGTTTTTATCTTTCATTCTTCAAAAGTGGAGGCCTATTTTTGTTTTCTATATTTTTATTGAAAAGTATAAGAATAATATTTAGAGATGAATGTGAGATATATATTCCAATGAAAAGCACGTGGTCTGTGTGGAAAATAGTGCAGGTATGGAAGCACAGTCTTGTCAATATCTAAGTTTTTGCAGAAAGGCTATCAACTTTTTTGTATATTTTGTATCACTGAAGTGCGTAAATTAATTTTATATCCAGATTTAAAGTCTGAAAACATAAATAAAATTATGCTGTTATTTAATCCCAAGTGATTTGTTTTTTGTCAATACAGTATACGCCATATTTACAATTCTTCCCATGAGTGCAACAAGGTGCCATCTGCAATGCTTTCAGCATTGCAGATGGCGCCTTATTGAACTCAAGGGACGAATTATTAATCCTGTAAATGCTCTTGATAAGTTTGAGAAAATAATAATAAGTATAGGTGTAAACATTCAAAAATGCTGCACTGAACCAAACATAACTCAGGTAAAAATTACAGTTTCTACAATTGATCTCACAATCAGTCAACGAAAATATGTCGGTGTGTGGGTGAAATCGATACTTTGATTAAGGCATCTTAATGCATGTCAATGCATCGAAAAAGTCTGTTAACTGAAAGTACATATCACAGACAGGTGTGCTCTGTGGAACAAAGGATATAGGGCCCTGCGAATCAGCAGATATTTTCATTTCGAATCGAATATCGAATCATATCGAATCGAGTCTATTATTCAAAATCGAACCGAACCTCGAATCGAATACAGGCGTCTTGAAGTCCTGACTGATAAAATATTCCAACTATATCGTCAAAGGCATGTCCTGTTGATGTAGTTGGAATATTACCCAGTAAAGATTTTTGTTCAAAAATAGAAACGGGTGCGAGAATTCTGTACTGGGCACTGCACGGGACTAGCCGCTAGCAACCGCGAGCTCATCGTCGATATTACTTGGGAACTTTAAATTTGCTTTCATCAATGGCAGTGACAGTGAAAGTGGAATTAGCATAGACGGCGGCATGGGTGTACAATTTCTATCTCGGCTATACGTTTTGTGAAACGACTAAGATGACTGATACCAGCGAAATTCCATGAAAAGATTCGAAGAATAATGAATCGGGCAGCCGATTTCGAAACGAACCGAATACCAACTTAAGATACGAAATCGAATTTCGAAGCCTCGCAGAGCCCTAAATGGATACTTATTTGTTTAACAATAGTGTTGAAACGTTTAGCTGGAACGCGACAAATGGTACGTGGGTAGTCATGTGGTTTCAACGGAATACACATTGTTTATTTTTCTGGTTTTTCCCACCGACCATAGCTGATGGTATAACGGTGATTAGGATCATACCATAAAAATACTGTGAGCTTCCGCAACCTCCATCTTGCACAACATAATGCAGCAACCGGGCGTGTTGTGTGTTTGGATTCCAATGTTTACCAAACGACTAACTACGAGAATGTTTTGAGGAAGACCTTGTGAAAAATGTTTTTCTTATACTTAAAAACTGCTGATCTTTATATATCACGTTCATACGCCTCAATGTATTCTTTTACAGAAACAGTAATGCGCAGCATCGTGAATGTCTTAATGCAATATTTTGTGTAGATCCGGTCCACTTTTGCATTTGCGTTTAATTCCCATAGCCCTATCGTTATATCCCCCTGGTAATACCTTTACATGCGTACAAATCTAGAACATACCCAATACAGTTCAAAATTAATTTCCGAAAACTTTATCCTCTTCCGTGCACGAAATTGAAAAACGTGTGATTTGACAAGATGCAGGTCATTCGATCCAATTTTAATGGATCGAAGGTCGTGTCCGAATGGCAAAAACATAATTATTTTTTTTATAGGAGAACCTAACTAACCTAACTAGCGTGTCAGTATTGGAATTGACGAACGCAGACCCCCTCTGAATAATTCAACAACAAAGGTCATCGGTGTTTCTCGATAACACACTAAAGAAGGAGACATATCAATTATCGCACTTCTGCAAGTCTCCAATGGGGCTTCATAGATAGGGACATTGGAAGTGGTAGGCACATGGAGCACGTTCCCCCAACTCTTTCCAGAAATGATTGAGAGAGAGAGCGAGAGAGAGAGAGAGAGAGAGAGAGAGAGAGTGCGAGTTTAGACCAACAATATCTTTACCAACCCGTCATTGCTGTCTTATTGGGAATAGAAGGAATGGGTTTCACAAACTCTTTACTCTTAAGATGTGACCGAAGTTTCCATCATTTGATTTAGCTATATATACTACGGCCTTTAAAGTTGAGAATCAATGTACAGTTTGGTCTCCATACTGAACAGATTTCCCCATCGATTTTGTGAAATAGGGAGCCCAAAATATTGATGTGCATTGGTCCCAGATATACCTATCTGA
Source organism: Pictodentalium vernedei (assembly GCA_031216915.1). Classification (NCBI taxonomy): domain Eukaryota; kingdom Metazoa; phylum Mollusca; class Scaphopoda; order Dentaliida; family Dentaliidae; genus Pictodentalium; species Pictodentalium vernedei. The sequence goes on along the minus strand of CM062295.1, from coordinate 558,004,579 downwards.
ATAATCATCTTACCCTGCTACATATTCACAAGGGCCACCAATGACATACATCAGTGTGTGGTTGCCCTTGTATGACCGTATCTCCCCCCTCCCCCACCCCCATGAAGTTCTAAATACTTGCTTCGTCACTGTTCATAGACAATAGTCGTAAGACAAAAAGGCAACATTTTGGGGAAGTGGTTCATATTTAGTTTGGAAACAAATGATATTTTGTTCATTTAGTATTAATTCATGACACAGGCTTCTTGTGGGGCCTTGGGCTCAATACGCTATATTGAATTTGACTAAGGGTCATTCAGGGCCTCGAAATCATGAAAAATGGGCCAGACAGCCTCGAAAAGCCTTTATATTCACTAAATAAGTTCACCGACGAAGTCATAATTATACACCTGGAACTTAATTAAGCACCCCCTGAAATGTTTCATGACAGTGAAGTTGCTGTTTCTGATTATTATGTTTTAATGATTGCTATGTCTTGCAGTACATTTCATCTGGTGAAACATGAAGTTTCTGGTTGATATCGTACCCCAAACACATCCCCTCGTCCACGTGAGGCATGCTACCCACGAATGTCAAAAAAACCCACTATCATCCACACGCACAAACAAGAAAATTTGTCTCTTCTTTTATCAATAAATGTTGACATGGCAAGGAGGAGACTGTCAGAGGCACTAAGATGGCAAATCGTTGGCATCCATGCAACAGGCATGTCATTCAAAGCTATTGAAAGGCAACTTGGCTATAGTCATTCTGTCAACCAAGGCCTGGACGACCCAAAAGACCTCTCCCCGGGAAGATCGGAGTCTGGCACACCTCGTTAGGCGGGAACCCTTTTGCTTCGAGTGCGGTTTTGAAACGCATTTGGCTTCATAAAAGGCGTTGGTGCAACAGAACTGTTCGAAACCGTCTCAAATTACTGGGTATGAGGTCCAGAAGGGTCATCAAGCGTCAAGCTCTATCCGATCAGCATCAAAGACGATGTTTGGAGTGGTGTATGGCACGGCAACATTGGAATCTCAGGACGTGGAAGAGAGTCCATTGGCCAGGCGAGAGTAGGTTCCTGCTTCACGTCACAAATGGTCGCATGAGAGTGTGGAGGCATAGAAATAGAAATACTGCTTACGTGCCCAGGAACACCAGACCTACTGTTCCTTATTGTGGAGGATCAGTAATGATCCGGGGATACCTCTGATGACTGTAAACTTGATATGGTGACTGTACGGGAGAATCTTAATGGTGATCAGTACATCCGGGACATTCTCAATCCGGTTGTCGTGCCTCATTTTGACAACCACCCGTTGGCTACTCGCCCTGTTTTCATGGACGACAATGCAAGGCCACGTTGTTCCCATGCTGTGAGAGCATTCCTTCAGAACAACGCTATTACAACACTACCTTGGCCTGCAATGAGCCCGGATTTGAATCCCTTATAACACATCTGTGACTTTCTTGGACGTCGTGTGCAATCAAGGGATCCACCTGTACATAATTTGGGCGATTTGGAAGCTGCATTGCACGAGGAGTGGCAGCAGTTGCCTCTGGGCCGTATCAGAAGGCTCACTGGTAGCATTAGGAGGAGGGTTCAGGCTGTCATCCAGGCACGTGGTGGATACACTCTCTACTGACGTCAGACACTGCTATTGTGTTCATGAGATCACGAGTTACATTTTGTGTCAGTAGTTACCGGCATTGTTTCATCATGGACCGTTCCAACACCATACTTGTCGAGAGAACATTTTTCCACCAGAAACATTAGCGACAGATAAGTGTAATTAGCGCCATTAAAATACTGCATATTTTCATCATTATATAGTCTTTCGTTTGTCAATAGACCATTCTTTCCGCAAATAATCACTTTTTGGCCATCTGAAAGATAGCATGAAAGTAATGACAGTTTCTATTAACACCACTGCGAAAATAACAGGGGGTTCTACTTGAGCTCCAGGTGTATATATAGTTGTATAGTCCGTGAATGTGTAATCCAAACTAGTTCCCTCCGGTTAATACTCACTCCTCCAACTTCCAGTAATGGAAAATAGAAGGAGGTAATGATCAAATAGTCCTAGTTAGTATTAGTGAAGGTAGAGGCATTCAAATCTTTGAATTTGGCCATTGCACAGTACGTGGAGAGTGTATTATCACTAAATAACCCGCAGAGTGGAGATTCCACCCAAGCAATAATTGCAAATTGGTTGCAAAGAATAACCAGCACCAGCAAAGTTTCAGCCAATGGACCTCCGGGTTAAACCCGGAGGTCCATTGGCTGAAACATTGCTTGTGTTTTTTATCGATATGTACAACACTTGAAAGTTATAGCTTGGGTGATAACCCCACTCCGCGGGTGATTTAGTTACAATCCACTCTCCACGTATTGTATGTCCTTGAAAAAAATGCTGAAAATGTCGAGAAACGAACAGCCTTGTATAGCCTTAAATTTCATCAGTCCTTTCCAGCAAGGGCCCTGTAACAGTCCATTGTTGTGGAAGAAGTTCCTGCTTCAGTCCCAAGAGCTTAACCCTGTATCAAACGAATCGGCCGCAGCCACCTGAATAAATTGCAAAATGAGCCATTGAAAAACATTTATTTTTCAAAAAAATCTACAAAACCATATCATATCATATCATCGAGCCCATTCCAATGAGCCGTCACATGATATAGTTTTTTTTTATTTGTTTTGAAAAATCTGAAGAAAAATATATTTAAAATAATAAATTTTGATGTCGACTGCTTTGGGTAACGGGTTGATAAGCTGTCCAGAAATCCATATCTTATCAACGGAGATAAGCCAACCAGGACCATTAACAGGCGGTGTGTGTGTCTTATCTCCACCCCACCAAAAACAAACTTCGTATCGCATCGGTCAATAGTTGGGAAAAGTGTTTTTCCCTGATCAGCCAATATGAGGATATGGTAATATTCGTAATCGAGAAGTGGGAAATATTCAGGTGACACAAAGTTCTCCAGAGTGAAGGTTGTTTACACACACGATCATATACAGAAATCTGGTATTTTTACAACATTTGTTTATTTTAAAATTCCAAACAGTAACAGGGCATTTTGTGAAGTGTGGATGAAAAAGAATTCCAGTACACGAACGATGTTCTCCATATAACACTTACAGACATTTTGTTTCAATTCTTTTAATTTAATTTTGTCATATTTTGTTAACTCGCCAAATAAACCGAAAGTTTGTGTGCGTGACAGCACCCGGCGTCCGCCGCCTGTCGTCTTTCAACTTTTTCAGTCTCTTTATGAAGAACTTGTGTGCCAAATACAATCTAACCTGGGATTCATCGTCCTTGGTGGCCACCATTTAATTTTGTTGCATTGAAGTTGCTGCTGTTGCATGGTCTGCGACCATAGACGAAATTATCCCAAACTAATTGTTTTCATTTTTGGAATGCATGCTGCCGTGAGTGTTGCAGATTCAAACCATGTTCCTTGGACAACATTCTTTTGCATTTTGGGTGCAACATTTTATAACCCCTTCCACATTTAAGGTTTCAGAAGGGGGAAACGTGTGGTTTTACACGATGATCGGCTTGGATATTTTATTTTATGAATTTTATTAAATTTATTTATTGGGGATTAACGACACTTTCGACAGCCAGGGTCACCTCGTGTCGTACAGCTTTACGGGTGGAGGAAGCCGGAATACCTGAAGAGAACCACCGAGCAATGGCGAGTAACTATCAGATTCCCCACCGTAATAACTCCGCGTAAGCAGGGTTAGCATAGGTTTAAGACAACAAATGGATCATCGGCGTGCAGTTCCCCTTAGTACACAACGCCACCGTGGCCCTACGTGGGCAATCGGGATGGAGTGCCTTGCCAAAGGACACAAAGCAGTTACCCCTTGCGGGGATTGAAAGATATATAAAATAGACCGGTCATGATATAAACACAGGTAATTGAAAGGCTTGATAAACAAAGACCGGAACACTATCGATACCACCAGAGATATAACGGGATAGTTTAAGGTGGGTCAAAGTCCGGATGGGGGTTAGGTCGACCACGTGTGAAGTTGGGTGTGTGGGTCTTTGTCGCCGATAGCGGTGATTCCCAATGCAAAGTTCGTATTAGAATTCATGCAGAAACCTGAATGGACTAATGAGGGAAGCAACATACACAAGACGTGGATACATGCTGCTGGCTTATCACAGACAAGAGGGGGAAACTGGATGGGGACATGCGATTGGGTGCGGTGGGAGGGAGCAGTGTTTGAGTAAGGGGTTACACTTGGGCTGGGGATACGGTGATATGCGCATGTAGACAGGGTAGCGAGATGGTCACTAGAGGTTTTACGACACATTGTGGTCTTCAATCAGAGCGGACGAATGGGGGACGCTTGGATGGGAAACGATGAGCTGGGCGACCCGGTTTTGTCACCAGAGGTGTTATGGCGCGTGGGTGTCTCGGTTTAGGGCAGCGTCAGCAGACGGACGGGAGTCTTGGATAGGGACATGGGGGCCTGGGTGACACGGTCGCGATATTGTCACCAGAAGTATTGGGAGACATGGTTGCCTTCGTGCAGGGTTTGTCTGGCGCCATGAGTGAGCAGAATGGGGGACGCTTGGATGGGGACACGATGAGCTGGGCGACCCGGTTTTGTCACCAGAGGTGTTATGACGTGTGGGTGTCTCGGTGTAGGGCAGCGTCAGCAGACGGGCGGGAGTCTTGGATAGGGACATAGGGGCCTGGGTTACACGGTCGCGATATTGTCACCAGAAGTATTGGGAGACATGGTTGCCTTCGTGTAGGGTTTGTCCGGCGCCTTGGGTGAGCAGAATGGGGGACTCTTGGATGGGGACACACGATGATCTTGGTGACGATAGTAGTCTGCCATAATATAACTGAGTAAACGCGTATGTATATAAACAGACCGGCCATTCAGTAAACACAGGTGAAAATGAGTGACAGGTTTGATAAACAAAAGTCGGAACACTATCAAACAGGCGGTTAATTACCCTGACCCGAACTCTGGCCTTAGATGACCATGAGCTAGGATTTCCTAAAAATCTAATTAAAACTAATTTAAAACTAATTAAAACATCAATTAAAAAACAAATAAAAAACAATAAAAAAAACTTAAAAAACAAATAAAAAAACTGAAAAAAGAAAAAAAAGATAAAAAAATTAAAACAATTAAAATAACGTCATCGATTCATCCTGCCGGAGAATGGGGCACATCAGAACATCCCTACTACTAATGGACACACAAGAATGCCCGTTTCTTTATTCTTAGGTACCGATGAGGGCAAGGAAAGATGTTAAAAGGTGATGTGCGCGGAGCGAGGGGTACACCGATTAGTATACTACACCATCGAAACAACTGACAACGCCCCGGTGTGTCACATCATATATTTAACTTTTATATCAGCAAATCTGCACATACCCGCCAGCTACTCGTTGTGGTGTCTTTGTTTTAGTCTAGTCATTGTATGGTCTATTTGTTCTACTTCACCATCTCGTCCCCTGAGTTCCAATGTGTTCTATGTGCCAATAGGCACATAGAACACATTGGAACCCAGGGGACGATCTTTCAACCCGAAGACAAGCCCATGGCTGACAATTTTCGTCATTGGAAGAGATTCACGGGAAAGTTAGCTCCCCTTAATATCCCGAACCTGTCAGTAAATTTGACACTAAGAGTATGGGAATTTCATATAAAAATTGAACTTGCGCATCATTTCCCAAACATTTTCCTGTAGGGTAGTATAAAAACACAGAAGCTGTTTTTTTTTTACATTATTTCTCACATCAGTTTGAACGTTTGCCGACTGTTCTCTGTTGAAACACATTTAAAAATAAAACATGGTTTTCATCATCTTTTGATGTTCTGTATCTTTTTTTCTTGTTCATTATATCAAGAGTGTGCGCATCGTTATATATAATACAGGCACTGTTCCTTTCCATTAATATAAAGTGGTGTGAGACTTGCTATTTTTTCCGAGGAAGAAGAAAATCGTGCAAATTACTGAAAAATCACATTGGCTAAACAAAGAGCCAAAGTGGACGGTTATTTAGTATTGGTAGGCAGTACTGATGGATATTCTTAATCATGGCTTATCTGTGAAGAAGTTACTTCTAATTAGCTTGCCATAAAAATCAACTTTCCTTTGGTATACTTTTAATAAACGAAAAAAACCCTGCCAGCTCCGGGAGCTGTCTGATGTTTTCGTTTATTAAAAGTAACAAAAGGAAACTTGCCTTATTGTCTACTGATGTTACAAGTGCTGTCTCAACAATTTTTTGCTTCTTAATTGGACCTCCCTCCCCCGTCTAATAATTTCAAGGGAATTAACTTTATCGAAAGTCGATTTTCTTGACGACATAAGTCAGGGATGTCCTCTTCCGGTTCGCGATATCTGTTCGAGAATACACTTTACTTTTGTTATATCAGTTTCATACTTCTTTCACGCTAAGTGTTTGTTTAGACAGCCTGATGTTATTCAGGCAATCTGTGCTCATTCGGGTCTTTGGTTTATGTATTTATTTACAAAGAACGGACGTGAATGAAATGAGTGTGGTATATATTCGAATATCTTCATTGCAGTTTGCAACCGAGATGATTTGAAGAAAATAAAGGTAAAATAATCTGAACTACATCCTGCCTCTTTGTCTTTCCGGGGTTAGTAACCAACTCGACATTCCTGATAGAATAATGGACCGAGTGTTCTACTGACGTCATTTGAATACTTTTCGTGTACTGAGCAAATCCGAGTCCGTGCGTTTTATTGATTGAATAAAAGACAGGGTGTAAGTAAGTTACCAACATAGCTGTCGGAATTGAAGAATTTGAACAACCTGCCACCTCGCTGCTATGTAGCTCGACGTCACACACCGCACGCTGCCGGGTTGTTCAAATCCATGAATATCACCAGCTAGGTTGGTAACTGTTACGTACACAAATAATAAGGATCGATTTAGAGGGAAACATTTCCGGGAAAACCTAAAATGAGAAAGCAACATCAACAGCTTCAGAATTTTACCTTAAAAAAATAAATGTCACAAAATTTGTTCACTTTTAGTGATTACCGTGTGTGTCTGATATGTCAGATATTTCTCACTGGAATGCTTGTGAATCAATCGTGCTCGAGCAATTAGTAAACTGTCTCTCATCGTAATTGAAAACTGATAGATGATAAAAATCCGATTGGATACGTCACGTTCAGACTTGTCGCGGCTAATGAATGTCTTTGCAAGAGACCGCCTCACATCAAAACCACCGTGTGGTTGGCAGACAAAATATCAATCAAGGTAGATCCTGTTTTTCAAGTTAGATCTACAACCAATATGGTGCTTACCACACTGAGGTGGGAGCGCTGTGGCTCAGTAGGTAGAGATGCAGTCTGCAAGCCGAGAGGTCCTCGTTTCGAATCCCACCTGCGACAACCTCTTTGTGTCCTTGGGCAAGACACTTCATTCCATTTGCCCACGTGGGCATTCGGTCAGCGTTATTAACTGAATAATTTGAATTTTAAAAGCTTTGTTTGTCGACATTTACCCCAAACCTATCAAATGACCTCTTCATTGGAACGTGCTCAACGAGCTCGTTCCAATGAAGGGGTTATAAACTTTTCTTCCTAGGAGAAATGGAAATGTTTAGTTATGCAATATTCTTTTTTTTCAAGTGGTGTTAGGTTACGGGTTCACCCTGAACAAGTCTAGTCTTTGAAGTTGAAATCTACTATCTTCGGACATATGTATCAACTTGTGGGGAATCTGGTGAAACAACTTAGTTTCTTATAGGTGGGATTTGCAATCACTAGGGTAGACATCGAGCAAACACATCGGTGTGGTGCTGTGTAAAGGCACCGGTTTGATAGATTTAAATGCTGTTTTCTGGAGTTAAGATTTGTACACACATCGGCTGTTACTTTTTGTATAATTCCGTTTTATTAGTCAACAATATTAAACTGGTACGCAAACGTTTCTGCATGAAGCACAATTTGTCTTCCAATGATATGGCGGTAAATTAGCATAGTCGGAAGATTTATACTGACAAACAAAAGAAACAGAAAAAGAAAGAAAGCAGTGTATTTTATGGTATATTTATTATTATAAACCTATAGTCCGTAGTTTTGACACGAATGCGTATCCATATGGGCTCAAGCTACCAAGCACACAAGTCTGAAGTCCCTAAGTTTTCCATGGTGTTGATCACCAAGAACGACAACTGCAAGACAAGATAGGAATGACATCATAAGTTTTCGTCATTCCTGCTAACATTTTTATGTTTGGTCATGCTTGGATATGTGCCCGACTTGTAGAGTAGAATGTTGGGTGTTTTTTCATTTCATGCAGTTTCGTCTAATCCTTCTCCACGACAGATTTCGCCATTCACTCTCATTCTAGAAAGACAGGCGCAAAGTGACACTTGAGTCATTCAAAGTGTAAATCACGGTGAGCTGGGTAATTTATGCGCATGTTCGTACGCACTGACAATCCGAACCACAAGCTATGCAATTTTGATCATAAATATAAAATAAAACATGCAGTGCTGCGTTTATTTTGATTAGATTCACCAATCATTAAGTAAATAATGTTCACTCATCAACTAAGGATCGAAATGTTTTAACCCTCTGAGCACTAATATTATCTTCCATGCCAGTTCAATGACCTCAGCTGGAAGAGACCATATGCGTTTTTGGGTGGGGTAGACCTCGCAATATTTTCAACGTGCAGCCTTCGGGCTGCACGTTGAAAATATTGATTGGTCTACCATATATTTTTATCCAGCAACCATCTACTTTTTGAACTCAGATCGCATAACGCTCCTGGGGCGGAAAAACGGTCTCTCGGGTTCAAGCGCTTAAGATCCGTAGTCAAAGACACGGTCATCGAACTAAGTCCCGGTTAAGTACTACTGTTTGCTTGTGGTTTTAGCAGTAGTAAATATGATATTTAAGTGTCACATTTCATTACACGATATAAAAATCAGATAACTGTACACAAATAATGCAATGAAATCTCGTCTGAAAGGCTACGAGACACTATTAACCTTGTATACACTAATTAGAGAAATAGAATTTACTGTAACCAGTAAATTGGAATCTGCGTGGAAATGGTGAAAGTGTCAAAACTAAGCTTTTTAGAAAGATATTTTCGGGAGTAAAATATCTTTAGAGAAATCAGAAACAGGTTTTCGTTAAATATTTTCATTCAGGAATCAGATAAAATCAAGACAACAGAAATAACTTGTGCGGGCAACATTTCACGCGTTCTACAAAGGAATCAGGAATGGATATTTTTGGCTCCACCCACTTTTTTGAATGAAGAAAATACATGTGTGAACTTCAGAAATGTATTAGAGGGTTAGAAAATGCAATGTCCAGATATTTTGAAAATGCACTTACTCACTCCTTGGAAACCCTACTGAACTGGACCCAAATTTTGAACCTCCAGGGAGTTTCGGCTCATTTGGTTTTGGTTACAGGTTCATAGGTCATACCATGCTTGAAGTATAATGGTGGCCCACTTTCAATATTTTGGCTCGTCCAACGTTTCTGAGTGATGAAATACATGTAGGAACTTCAGGAATGCATTAGGAGGCATAAAATGCGGTTTATATTTTCCGCAATATGCACTCAATGACACCTAGGTGACCTCAGTGACTTTGACACACTTTTGAACTTCCAGTGAATTTCGACTCATCGGTGTTCGTCGCTCTCCGGAAATACCGAATGGTGTTTTAAAATCCCCACGATGGCGGAATTGCCCCAGTTAAGAAATCTGCAACAAGGCCACGGGGACGTAGGAACCGGGGCTGCATAGGGGTAAATCAAACCACCACCAAACAACCGCTTTTCTAGAAATTGGTAATTGAGAGAGACAGAGATAGAGAGATAAACAGAGACACAGAGCAGAGAGAGACAGAGATAGAGAGATAAACAGAGACACAGAGAGTTTATACCAACATTATCTTTACAAACCCACAATTGAAGTCTTATTGAGAATTAGCAGGAGGGAGTGCACAGACAGTTTACCCTTAAGATGCGACCGAAGATTCTTCGTTCCATTTATATCGACTGCAATGCTTCGGACTGATGGAGAACTTTTCCTCATTTGATTGGTAACAATTATCGACTTTGAGGTCGAGAAAAATGCCTATTTTTGGCTCCATATTTGACAAATGTCTCCATTAACCATGTTTCGGCTCGAAGGGGAAATTTATTGAATCTTTTTACACGTGTATTTCTCTCAACCTGGGGGCGCGTGGGCCACACACAGCTTTGTGTATTGTATTCCTATCATGTCACCATATATCAGTGTGTGGGTGACTTGCATGATCATGACCCTCGAAGTTAGAAATGCTTCCCCACCCATGACTAGAATAACACATTTAAAATATTTTTCCTGAATACTTTTTTGTACTTCTTTCTTTCAAAGATATGACTTACTAATGATCACTCAATGATAAAATCTCAACGAAAATGTACAAAGTCGAAATGGCGATCAGGTGCGTAACTGTGGGTGTGTTTCAGTCGGGACATTTTCATCGTTTTTGCTAGTAATCATGTGCTTTCTTACGGGACTACATTTTCTTCCTGGACTTACGTCACACACTCAGTCAGTCTCATGCAAATGGTGGTCTTCCGCTTATTGGGGATGTTGAGACCCTACCTAGCATGACCAATTTGGAGACTGGTACATGCTAATTAAGTGAGATGTTGGGAAGCCCTTGCATCATTACTATTTTTAGTTAGAATATTTTTAGTCAGGACTTGAGTCATGAAAGTCGAGGCAAATGGGGTTTGCCTCCCCATCATCGGTCATCTTGTCAACACCCTAGTTTTTGTTTCTTGCCTTGTGAGGATTTGGCGAGTTTTTGACGCAAAGAGCTAACGCATCCATATCTACGTATCATATCAGCTAAGATGGTCGAATAAACAATCCTTGATCTAGAACAAGTAACATACGACAGCATCAGCGTTGTTTTATGTGGGTGTGTTGGATCGCCTGACATGATTAATTTCGAACTATATTTTCCGATCACCGTTTGACATTGATATCACATTCTTCATTTTGATTCTAATCGAAAAAACACAACTGGGAACAAAACGTCTCAGCTTACTCGCGTGTTAAAGACTGAAACTCATCTCGAGTGGATAGATGACTATAATTGAATACAACAATGGAACCAAATATTCTCTTTAAAATATTACTTGAGTCAGATAATTTACCAGTTCACGACAACGGAAATAGCTACCAAAAGATAGTGTGTTTGGAAGTTGATTGGGATTGAATAAATGCCGGCATTGATGAAACTAGGCAGTCGGCTTTCTCCATCGTGTATCGGTATGTATGCAATTTACCGAATCTCGATTCAGACTTAAATCTGCTAATCGAATAGCATTGAACACGTACCGAATCAACCTTCAGATTACGACACATCTTTGATTATTGCTTGGAAGGAAACTTTTTGATTCTCCGACTTAAATTATCCCGCATATTCATTTTAGCACTCAGCGCCACCGTGCTCAGACTCGAAAAAATAAATGACAGCGATATCTGCCAAAATTGAACTGTAATGGTAATTATTACCACTTTTGCGAATGTTCCTAGCACATTAGCGATGTTTTACCGGGCGTTGAAACCTCGTAATGCTCAACAAGTACAAGTCATGTGACGTGTTGGGCCGTTATTGTCTATAACAGCCACGTCAATAACAGCCCGACACGTCTAAATATAGACAATGACGTCAGATCTCTCAGCCGATCAACAATATTTTTTCCCAGATTTCCATTTTGATCGAAATTCAATTCGGATTTTTTTAATTTGTAAACACAATTAACACACTTTTTTCAAGTGTTTCCCTTTGTGTCACGGATAGATAATGTATCAAATATAGAAAGCGATCCACACAAAGTAAGTGATGACATCTTTGATGAATGAACTCCTTGCCTAAAGTTCGCATTTCGAAGATATATTTCATCATCTAACTTTCCAAATTTTGCCGTTGACTGATCAGACGATAGTCATGTTACCCGGTTTGTTTGTCAACAAATCAGACGATAGTGTCGCTGTTTTTTTTTTAATTCTAAAACGTCAAACTTCATTTATTTATCTTATTCCCCTTATAATTTAATCGTAATGTACCCGATGTACGAAAGTGGCAATAATAGAAATAACATGACTTTGTCGGGCATTACAGTGTATCAACGGCTCAACAGAAATGGTTAACAGCCCTTGAGCTTATTAGCGGCCCTCGACTTCGTCGCGGGCCGCTAAAAAACTCTTGGGCTGTTAACCATTTCTGTTGAGCCGTTAATACACTGTAAAACCCTTCAAAATCATGTTATTGTTATAGTATCAGCGCGAACTAATTTATATGGAACACCCACTACATTACATTATTTATTGATATGATTTTCTTTCCCAGAATTTCCCATTATTATGCCTCAAAGTTAGTTTGTCCACTCAGAACGCTGGAATACCATCTAATGGTTCGGCCGTATCAGGTAATTCACCTGATGTTATTTGATATCAGGTTAGTAGCAGCCATTACTACTACTTTGTCGTTGATCAAACTGATGCATTTCCACTCGCTTCGAATTTTCATAATTTGAATTAAAACAAAAGAAGAGGATTTAAGTACCAAAAATATTTTTAAGGTACCGTATTTGTTGATTTAAAACATTAAATAATTAAAAAATGGACAGAAATTATTATTTGTAGTCTCAAAAGTTCGTTGTTGTTTTTACGACTTTATACCGACTACAGTAGGCCTATAGTCTATCGATTTTTTTAGGCTGAAGCGAAAATTTTCTTTACAGTTTACTCAACAGATTAAAAGAGATTTTTGGAACATTTAAAAGTGCTTTGTTAACCCTTTTCAGGTGGTAATGACAGTAAATGTATGTAAGGCTATTTCGGATATGCTTGAAACGATACGTTTTATTTTGTAAACAAATATCGCACTTCGAACAGCGACGATTGTTTACTGCGACCTTGGATACGTACCGATGCCATTTACTGTTGATGATTCTGTGCGGTGCTGTCAATAGCGGTTTCTAAAAAATAAACGTCCGGTCGTTCTTTGATTCTCGTGAAAATGTATTAATCCCTTGATTTACATGGACGTTCGACATAATAAATATGTTTCATGGCGTGTAGCTGGGCGATAAATTTCCATACAAGGCTCTGAGTGTTCATATAAGGTTCGGCTTCGGCTCACCTGATATGGACTCTTATCGCCTTGTATGGGAATGTATCAGCCAGCTACACGCCATGTAACTTTTATTATAAGGCTCGACAGATATGGCTTCAAACTCGGCTAATGTGTCGCTGATCTCGGCCGATATGAACCAGGCCAGAGTTGCCCCTTGATGCGTTACTAAGCACAACCAATTTGTTTACATTAGAAATCGTCCACAGTTTGGACTGTAATAGCAAGTGTCAGCGCGAATTAAATTGTATGAAACACCCACTACATTACATTATTTATCAGATCTGATTTTCTTTCCCCGAATTTCCCATTATCAAGCTCGGCAGATATGGTACCAAACTCGGCTGATGTGATCTTGGCCGATATGAACAAAGCACAATCAATTTGTTTACATTTTAAATCGTGCACAGTTGTTATTCATCGAACGCATTCAGGAAATTGACGATACCAGGTGTGGTATGAAGCTGAGTTTCTGTATGGAGAGGAATTAACAGTGACGTTGCCGAAAGTGACTATTGTCACCTATTTTATGGTGATTATCTGTACGTTCTGGTATGCGCATATCTAGCCTACCATCTGATTAATTGTTGGAAAGGGCTCACAGAGACGTTTCCAACAATTAATCAGAAGATAGAGTTCAAGAATGTCATAAATCTTATTAAACTTCCCCTCATACATGCTACATAGAGGTACTCCATATACGGCTAAAGGGGGCGTGGCAGTAGTAGGGTTAATGATGTCAATAATTAAGGATTGGGTGGGCGAAGAGAAAAAAGAAGATAGTTGTACAGAAAACTTCAACGCAAACTAAGATTAACCCTTTGAACTCTAGTTGTATCTTCCATTCCAGTTCAATGGCAGCAACTAGAAGAGTCCATATTCATTATTTGGGGTAGAGCAATCAATATTTTCAACGTGCAGCCTCGGAGTTGCACGTTGTAAATATTGATTGGTCTACCCCACACATTTACTGAACAGCCATCCTATTTAATGACGTTATGACGTATCATGTTGGTGACCGGAAAAACGGCCGGTAAGGTTCAAAGGGTTAAAAGTCGAAAGCGGAGATTAGTCGCAGTGGGAGAAGAGATAGTTCAGCTGTTAGAACGTCGCTGCTTCCCCATTTGGGAGGCCACTACGTTCGGATAGCTGAACTAGGAGAAAAGTAAACTTCAGACTTGGTGGAAGGAATGAGGAACAATATCACTGTCAAAAAACTAAAACAGATCTGAAAAGACTTTATCCTATAAATGGCCATTTATTTGAACAATAAAAGCCTTGGATAAATTTTTGCTTTATTCACCTAGCAAGGTGATCAATTTTCCCCGTAGGTTTCACACTGAAAGAATTTATTGCCCTAGTTGCGACTTGACCTCTGACCTCTACCAGATTTGTCTAGCATAATTAATTGTTCGATTGTTGATTTCTTTAAATCTTTTTGAAAGTATTACACAATGCCAGTAGAGAACACCACGCACTGCTCATATAATAAAGTATTTTGCAAGTTTAGCTCAAGTTTGTAGGGAAATTATTTGTAGACAGAAATGTATTACTGCGCCTTGTTTATTTTTGCCAATTTTGCTGGTCGATCGAATTGGACCAAAGTGCTCCTCACTTCTCGCTGTTTTGTAGCGAATTATAGCACGATTTTGCCGCGACTGCCCCTTAGAAGATTTATGGGATAAACAAAATAAACGTATAGTGTTTTCAAGTAAAAAAATTATTCTAGTCGTAGAATTAAGAATGAAACCGACTCGCCAGAGGCTCGTCGGTTTCATTCTTAATCCTGCTCGTAGACTAAATTGTTTACATGAAAACTCTATACGTTTATTCTATATGTAATTATTTGTTTTGGTTTAATAAATAAAGAGGTTATTACTTGGTTAGTTTCATACTGGTCGAGATGTCAGCCCTCGGTAACTTCACATCAGCCTTCTACAGTCAGTCGGTTTCAAGCTAGAATGAAGTTACCTTCGGCTGATTTCTAGATCGATATGAAACTAACCAAGTAATAACCTCTAACTATCACTGGTTAAGATTTTATGTTGCACGTAAAATCATTGAATTCTTTACCTCAAACGATAACTAACTTATGGCGCTTTATAGGAACTACCTCAGCGATCTCGTTTCAATGAAAGGTCATGAGCATTTTTTCTGAAGTAAACAATGAAAAGAATTGCAAACAGTGCTGGTCAGTTATGGTTGGTATGTTAGGTAAAACGTTAATTATTTTGAATAAAAATAAATATGTCCCCCGTAGAAACTGCGGGAAGACGAGCAGTACTTGTTTACTATGGTAAGTTCTGTTTTACTGGTAAAATAGGACCCGATAACCGACTCTTGGGGAGTAAGTCCTCTAAGAGTGCAAAGCACAGTTATAATCAATCAGTTTAACTTGACTTGTATATTACTGTCATGATATTGCCCCAGATGTTGAAAGTGATCTCAAACATCAATGCATAAATAAATATATAAAAATAAATCTGGCTTCTCTCCTGAAGGATGTGTTCTCCCATAGTGTTCTCTGGTAAAGCACAGTGCCCGAGAAAGTTCTAATGTCGAAATCAGCTTTACATGCGACATTAAAACATCACCAATTGTTTGTCGATTAGCATTGTATGACTTTGGGTGTTTAATGTAGATCGCTTGGAGTACCATAGCTGTAGCCATGACAAAACGATTGTTTAAGACATGAAGACGGCTCAGTGTCCATATGTCATTACAACGATCGATGACGCAGTAATTTAGCTTTTCTTTTGAAACAATTGTATTCTCCCATCACCGCCTCCAACAGAAAACATTTTATCACGTGACCAAAACACAAGGTTCTTGGAAGATGCAATCTGTTCTGCTCACTGAGTGCGTTTCAACAATACTTTCTATCCTGCCCAAACTTAAGAACACAATGTTTATCGCTACTTCACTATACCTACCGCAACCCAAGTTGAGAACAGTCTCCGTGAGAGAGGTACTTGACAGATTGAGGACACTCATGCTTTATAATTAACAATCTATCTGTTTGAGAAATACAATGTAATAAAGTTGTTGTCATAAACTCCAACATGTCAAACAATTAGCGAGGTTTCCCACTGGTTGAGGGTACGAGACCGAATAGACGATACACCATGGGTAGATCTTCCATCAAATCCCCCATTCGCAGCCAGTCACTCTCATGTTGTATGGCACGTGGAAAGTTTCCCTGGATTCCCGTTAGAGCTGAAACGGTTAACCGATTAATCGATTAACCAATGGTCAACGCCTTGATCGATCAAAAAAGTAATTGACCGAGTAACTGTTTCTTTTGGGCTACTGTATTATATGGGTTAACAAAGGAACAAACTTGTCCCAAAACAGGCAAACATTGTCACACCGACTCACATCAATTACACGAGACAGAGTAAAGCATAGTTACATGCTGACATACTTGTTCACTTGCATGATCATTATACTGTACCAGTAGCTGGAAGTGATGATTTTTAACCCTTTACCCAATGCGGGTAACAGACGATACTTTCAAAATAAATTCTGGAATTACTGAAAATTTTCAATTTTTGTCTCAAAAACATAGCTTATGAACCCTCATTGGAACGAGCTCAGCGAGCTCGTTCCAATGAGGGGTCATAAGTTATGTTTTTGAAAACATAATAAAATTTGAATGAAGATTTTTTGTATATAGCGCTGGCCCTTTTTCCACGTTATGTTGAGTAAAGGGTTTATGCTGTAAACCACCGACGGCACGGCAGTTATTCAGCTACCTATTAGGGCATGTGATTAATCGATTAATTAAAATTAATCCATGTGATTAATCGATCAAGGAAACCCTTTAAACATTTCAGCTCTAATCCCTGTCAAGTGTGGTACTAGTATTTGTGGCTTCAAGTTGTTCAAGAAAAACAATATACATGCTTTGACAATAACAAAAATAACTGAAAATAGAAAAAGGTTACAAACGTTATTACAATAGTAACATGAACCAAAAATGATGATCCGTGGATGAGAATACTTATCATTCACGTGTAAAATAGCACCAGATGCCATCCAAAATTAAATTCACGTAGCGTCACCAAATGAAATTCGTAAATCCAATGTCTGGGAATAAAACAAATCCATATAATCCAAAAATCACTGCACCTATAAATTGGCACTGTATTTCTGTAAGTATCCACGTGCTGGAAGACTATATGGCCTACGCAGCTGTCGTCAAAGACGACACCTGACTTTCAAATAAGAGTATACAGTTTGATATTGGTGGACTCCATCAGACCTTGTAATGCTAAAACGGATGTGGTTAAAACATATTTCCTGGATTTTAAAATGCGTGTAGAGTTAGGTATAGGTCGACTCCTCGATCAGATGTAACATTACAACAGATGTGGTTAACCCTTTACCTAACGTAACGGACAAAATCGGCCAGCGCTATTCTCAAAAATCGCCAATTAATTTTCATTATTTTTTTAATTTTTTGTCTCAAAAACATAGGTTATGACCCCTCGTTGGAACGAGCTCATCGAGCTCGTTCCAACGAGGGGTCATAACCTACGTTTTTGAGACAAAAAATGAAAAAAATTGGTAATTCAAGAATTATTTTTGCAAGTGTCGTCTGCTTTTCGGGTTAGGTAAAGGGTTAAAACACAATTCCTGTCTTTTACTATAAGCGTTGCAGTCAGTTAAAACTTGAGTACGACTCCTCGATTAGCTTCTGTACCGATTCGACAGACATGATTGACAAGGCAGTGTTTTCTTTTCCATAACTTCGTGTATCTCATTAAATATTTCTCAGTCACTTTTCCTTTAACTCTACCAATACGGTAAGTATTCCCAAATACACATTGGCGAGTATTACACCTACGGATTCAGGGGCGCGGTGGCTCAGTTGGTAGAGGTGCAGGCTGCAAGCCGAGAAGTCCTTGGTTCGAATCCCATCTGCGGCAACCGCGTTGTGTCCTTGAGCAAGACACTTCACCCCAATTGCCCACATGGGGGCACTGTGACGCTGTGTTCTAAGGCGTACTGCACGTCGATGGTGCACCTGTCTTCAACCAATGTTAACCCTGCTTGTGTGGAGTTGGTATGTTGGGGAGCTGACAGTTGATCGCCGTTGCTCGGTGGTTCTCTCCGGGTACTCCGGCTTCCTCCACCCGTAAAACTGCCACGGTCATGGTTAGCCATTGTGCCGAAATATGTGACCTTAAACACCAATAAATAATAATAATAATACCTACGGATTCTTCATTCCGCCAAACGAGACATTCTCGTCTCTTACTTCACAACAACTATCTACCCCTAAAACGGATGCGGATCTCCGATTAGTTCGCGCAAGTTTGGTATTTATATAACTCAATGGGGGTTCACATTTGAGAACCGACTTCTTTGAAAACGTTAAACGTTATTGCTGTATCAAATGGGGCGTGAATGTAGAAAAAAGGCGCTTTTAATTCCCCGCCAACCGGCAATAACAGCTATTTATAAAATAAATAAAATTGTATTTCTGATGCTGATGTAACCTAAAGATGTACTCCACTAGGATTTCTCTGTCAGGTTAATCGGTACTTTGGATGAAAATTATACGACACTAAAATATGAATGCTGTAATAATACAAGTTATAAATCTAGTTATTGCTTAACTCCACAGTTCTTTTATCAACCATCTGTGCAAATGGAAGTAACCATTATACTGTGTAAGTAGTCCTCATATAATATCATCGCATTACTTCAGTACCGTCGTCAGTCATAGCCTTACTGCAGTCACGTCTCGAATTATACAATATTAAACAGAATTTCTTCTACTTAATTAATTAATATCCTAGAATTTAGAATGTGGTGTTCTAAATATCACACACCTTTGTGGGTTTAGACCTATTGCGTAAGCTGCCTATTCATCAAAACGGGAAGATTTTGATTCGTAAAAAAGTATTTAAACGAATCAGACCATGAAGCTTGGAATGACTTTTGTCGAAATCCTTAAGAAATGTACACTCTTTGGTCGCGAAGATTTCGAGTAGTTTTGGGGACAATCATTTCATAACATGCACTCTCTTTTGTCAGATATTATGACATAAGAACGTGGTTTGTTGCTTTATCTTGGTCGAATAACTTACCTGGCATAACGACCCAAACTGATCACCACTATTTAAAAAATAGCCACTCAATTGCTTTTTCAAACTTTCTTGTCGTAAAACCAAAGCTCGTGACTCCTGGTTGGGACGAGGTCAACAAACTCGTTCCAGTGAGGGGGCGATAAGCTATGTTGTTAAGGTCAACAATTGTACTCTTTAGTTATTCAAACCGTCTTAAGTAAAGAATTAACTGTCTACTACACATTGTGTATCCCAAGGAAAAGGGGCGTATTGGCTCTGATGAGTTCAAGTATTGGATTGAACCTTTCGATCCTCCTAAATTCGAAGCGTTCAATCTCGAGCCTAAATGCCTCAAGTCCAAACCATCTTCCAGCTTCTGTCAAAAATGGCTATCTCCACACTAAACATGTTATTTGTTAGTACCTTCATAGCGATACTTGATTTCAGATGTCACAATGGTACTTGTTTGACTTTGGTGGAAGTATATGTACTCATTGATTTGAAATTTGTCATTCGTGTTACATGAAAGCATAAAGGTGCCACCTGGAATGCTAGAGCATTCCAGGTGGCACCATTATGATTTCAACTTCAGTACAGCTTGATACCTCAAACTGAAGCTTTGCTGCAAAACAAATCGTAATAACTGATTGAGACCAACGTGCAAATTGAAACTTAAAATCATTGATTAAAATTAGATTCTGCGAATTTGATAGTATATCATTCGAGTAGTCTATAGGTATCACTGAACTAAATATTTGAATTAGAAATAGCCGCCTTGAAATTTTGCACTCGGAAGTGATGCAGTCTCTAAAAATAAACAGCCTTGGAACAATAAATTGTTGCAATAAACGTTTGAAGCATTCTATTGACATCTTCCATTATTGATGAATATTCCAGATAAAAAAGAGGGTGATTTGATGACTCTTGGACCTAAAAATACAATTTACATTTGGTGTGTTTTTGTAGGGAATTCCCTGAAAAATATGTGCACGTGACCGGTACTTCCCTTGCTGTCAATTTTTCTCTCTTATTTAGTATAAACAATATTTATTGGAAAGTTTGTTAATTGTGTACATTACATGCTAGATGGTAAAACAGGAACAACACAAGATACAACAGTACACTAAATAACAAAGATGAACAAATAGATAGATTACTATGTAAGAATGGGATTCGACAAAAAGCTAACAGCTTATGTACGTATTTGTTGCATGACCCCCTGTTTTGGGATCAGAAAAAAGTTGTCTGAAAGGCTGTACTTGACAAAGATATTTGAATGCCAAAATTAATGTGATTCGATCATATTATTTTTGGCCTGAACGTTATAATGGTCGCCTATGGGAAAATATTTAGTTCCGTGATACCTATAGTGTTCGTTTATCGGACCCATTATAATTCACATTTAGCTGTTAGTTTTTCCCATTTCTCAGCTGCAAATCCACAATTTCCGTCGTACTCTTGACCGAGTGAAGCGCACAAATAACACTGCATTGCTAGTATGAATAGCGGCCTTAAGAATCAAGGAGCCAAAACGTTTCGATGAAAATAAATAGTCGAAGGAAAGTGGGATTTTATGATGTCTGAGTAATAATTTCTTTAATGATAAAAGACGAAATATAAATTGTGGAACTCATGTGTTCTCAAGTCAACTGTGTATGGCAACCAGAAAGACGCTTATGTCTTTGATTTTGTCTTTTAACGATCTTCAATACCGTTCCTCTGAGAACGATCGATTTTACAATTTTCAAAGGGGGGAATTGTCTTGTTTTCAGCTTCTAACATGGAGTGTAGCGTGTCCGTCATGAAAAGGTTTTCAATGGATCAGTATCCGAAGATGGTGGAACAGAGCGTCGCCATTGTTTCGAACGAAATTCACAACGGTCCACAATCAAATGGAATGCTCAGTCATCGTACACACACTTGCTTCTACAGCATACATTGAGAGAATGTAAATGTTCAATACGCAGGGGTTCATACGGTATATTATCTGCTGATGTTAATACGTTTTGTTGCATTTGACGATGAATTTCACCTTTAGGTGGTTCAGTCTATTTTTTCTACTTTACCCACCTTCCAACCCGAAAGTTGACCTTTTGATTGAAAGATTGTTGAGGTAGAAGCAATAGACCAAACCATGAACACACTACACCATACGCACCAAAGAAGAGTGGCTAGTGAGTATTAAAAGAAACGCTGATATTTTAATATGTGACTTAGCTCGAAAGGACGTTGACAGCTGTTTTGACAGTGTATTAATCCTCACCCCAACAATATCCACAAACACGGACAGACCCGCACACACCAACGCGCACACACGTTTTTAACGCCTTTTGTTACTCGTCGAGACTCGAGAATAATGGAAATGGTATTTGTGTGGAACCATTCGTTAATTTTGTTTTTCACCCGGCCAAATCATGGTATGTCTGGTACGTATTGCACATTTCCCACACTCCACTCCACATACAGTACGGACGCCGTGGATTGGTCACTTTCCACCGGTGGACAAAATTTCAATGGACGCAATATTACTAGATTCCAAACACTAATTACTTGAATAATCATCAAAAATTGAATTAATGAAGCACCGAGTACAACCCGGTCATCATTAATTAAAATTTTGCTGCAGATGATTTTTATTACCTGGTAAATGCACGCGTGGATTACGGGCAGTCCACGATGGTTGTACCGTAGGCCCCTGCATATTGGAATTTATATTCTCGAACCGAATCGTGGTTCGATGTGGGCCTCAACACCGGACACAAGCCGAACGGAAATGGCGCAAAAACCTTTGATGAAATTACTTGTTATTGTACAAAATTACGTAATTAACCCCCTTCACTCTGATGTCAAAATACCAAAATTTCAGGAAGCTGTTTTTCCCATAATGCATCTAGAAATTTAACCAATTCAATCTCGTTTGACAGAGCTCAATGAGCTCTGTCAAACGAGATTGAATTGGTTAAATTTCTAGATGCATATATGGGACGTTTTTTCTGCCTTAAATTTAGATATTTTGACATCAGTGTGCAGCGGGTTAACATGCATATTCTTGCGCCTTGTGCGTGCTGCAGATAATATGTGTACCTAAGGGCAAAGGTCACAGGTGATATTACGACAACAATACTTAAAACATCCCTCGCTCTCCACCTTATAAGTAAAATTGTAACAACTAACTTCTAAGGCCGTCAAGCCTACCGATAATCCGGCTGAACCGAACACGAAACAGGCAACCATTTTCTCGTGTCTGTGGCATGGTTCCGCCAATAGACGGCATTCGTTTACCATCATCATCCCTTCGTGAAAAAAACATAAGTTATCTGATTCGAAAATATTCGAATCGGGAAGCCATTTCAATGTCCATCGATGACGACATCAAATCGAATCTTCGCAGGACCAACTACCTCCATCCCCCCTCCTCCAAACACGCACACTTTCAGTGACCTGACACTGCCTCTGGGAATGCTTCAAAAGCAACTAAAGGAGTTCTGTGTCTAATGACTTTTTTGCTCTTTTCAGTCATATCAATCAGCTTTTTCATAATTTATTTTCCAACAGTGCGACTTTTTCTGGACTTTATAAAAATACGCATGGATGTTAATTTCTTTTTTAACTGTTCTGTGTCAGCAATACATGTAGGTTATTACCACCAAGTGGGTTTCGAGATGGTCTCTTGAAGTCTCGACCTCGCTTCTGGGCATATATCGACGAGTTCGCGAGTATGAGGCGATATATGACGCAGAGGCGAGATCGAGACTTCAATACACCATCTCGGAAACCCACTTGATGGTAATAACCAATCTATGTTACAATACCCCGCATTTCTTGACTTGTTCCCATATATTTTGCCAATCGTTCAGCTTCAAGAATAGAATAGAATAGAATAGAATTGAATTCACTGAAGCAATAAACATCTGCTTGAGGCAGATTGACAATTTTACAACAGCATTACTATGGTAATATAATGAAACAGTATAATGAAACAATATAATGAAACAATATAAAACGAAATGATATAATTTGGACAATGAAAAAACGACGGATACACCCATGATAAGGTATATAATCATAGAGTCATACATCAAGAAGGCATCGCAGTGATTACAATAAATCATATAATAGTATGATAATATGAAGAAGCGCCGGATTATGTTACAGGTCGGATTGCACAGTTCTGGGACGTTGTTCCTCATAATGTGTTGAACGAGTGTCATATTATCCACCTGTATGTTTGGTGTATGATCAATGAACATTTGGAACAGTTCATCACGCAACTGATCATATAATGGACATTCTATTATAAAATGGAATTCGTTCTCAACCGCCCCCGAATCGCATCTGGTGCATATTCGTCCATTGGCCGGAACGACAGGCTGTGAATGCCTCCCCGTTTCGATCAGTAAACTGTGGTTGCTGATGCGAGGACGAGTGAAGGGTTTCCTAGCTTCCCAAGACGAAGTGTGCACTAAATACTGTTCTAAAACTCTTGAACTTGCGATACGTTCTTAATTTATTTTTACCCTGTTTTTTATTATCGTCATGAATGGCATCATAACAAGCTTCTTCATGTCTTGTTTTACCTTTCCCTGTTAAAATCGTTCTATTACCTTTTTCGCTACACACTTGTTCGATGTCTGATATACCAAAGTATTCATGCAGAATGGTCTTTAAATTTTCGAGGTCATGCTTCTTTGTTTCACAAAATGCTTCGCCAAGCAATGTTGTAGAACCCTGGGAAGTTAATTTACAGTAATATTTGATTTGTTGTAATACTGCGTCGATAAACAAGGGATATCGTCCAAACTCAGCTCGTACTGCATTATTTGACCCATTCTTATTTACCCCGAGTAACAGTCTGCAAAATTTAATATGTACATTTTCGCACGCGGAGCGACTTACATTTTTTTGTGATTAAGTTCCAAAGACCATATTTCACTCCCATAGAGTAAGATTAGTTTGATCAGCGTATCGAAAAGACTTAAATATGCTTGTACTGTCAGGCGACATTTCTGATTAAAGGAATTATTTAGTGAATACAATGCCCTCAAGCCTTTCATGCTCAAGTCTTTTTGGCCGTGTTGCAATTTACCATTTTGTGAAATTGTTTATGCTAAGTAGTTGAAATTGCTTGTGTGTTCGAACTTTTGCGAGTCTAGGTAAAAATTGGGGGGACAGATGATTTGAGAGCCTGGAATACCATACTTTTTGTTTTACCTATGTCGCAGTATTACGGGGTTAAATTGATGGAGGAAAATTTATGTTCTTATCAGTGCTCAGTCGACAACCAGTGTCTGCCGTCTGGACCCCAGTTCGAACGTAAACTTTGCCACCTTATCAATGCCCTATCCGCTTGGGACTCTTAGGATTCCTGAAGGTGCCTGTGGCTTACAACGCCAAAGGGTGATCAACGATAATTCACTGAAAGATTATTTATTTACATGTTCGAAGAAATATAATATGAAACAAATTACTCACAAAATTATCCATAAGAATACACTAATTACGCGAATAAAAGTTTATACTTTAGGGCCCTCGACGTGTCCCACAGCTAGCTGTGTCCTCTGGATCAATCTCACATCATCTTCATCCTCTCACGGTTTGAGACAAATACAAAGTGTCTATTCACTTCTCGTTGCTCCCTCCTCGTCAGTCGGGCTTGACTCATACAATGTTCTGCTTGTGCGACTCTATAAACGTTCTCAAAGTTCAACCACAATTCAGTTGGCGTCTACCACAGTTCACGATCACTTTGCGCCTTGTCTGGCTCTCACGGGGTTAAGTTATTCTTCGCCTTCAGCTATATACTTAACAAAGCTTACATAAAAATATTCTGCAAAAGTGTTCTCAACATCACATAATTCTCGCACCGCCTAAAACTATCTTATCTCGCGAGCTATTCCAGCGCTTACTCAAGCTCTTAATACGGTCCCTAGACCTCAACGTTACAGCTTTTACTTCTTTGGCTACTATGCCACTACGGTTCGCAACAGTTAACAAATTACAATCGGGTCCTTACAACCCTCACAGGGTTACGACAATACGCGGACTTTCAATCTCGGTGCCTATGACCCTCGACGGCCAAGGCTAAATTCGGACCTTCTCTGAGTGCCCTCAGGCCAACTGCCTATATATGTCTTGCCTTCTAAAACAGGTAATGCCGTTTACCTGAATGCATATAGCTCCCTGAGCTCGTACTTCCTGTTGCTGTTCCTATTCTCATATATGGCCACCGACTTGGCCCGCGACTGCTCCTATTCTAAATATGAGTTCTGTGGCTCCCCATACATCACAACTTGCCTTTACTTTCGCGCCGATGCGGCACCTTGTCTAGCCTATAGCATGGGACCTCCCCATCTACTCGCAACGACCCACAGCCTTACACACCTTCCGACTGGAATTGGCTGGAATGAGTTTTTCGAGAAATCCCTAGACTTTTATTTAGATAGCCAGAACATTTATTCTCAATTAATCGCTTCTCTTGAACTTGGCCGCTTCGATCTATCTTAATTTAACACTCGCTTTAAAGTTCCTTTGAAAGACTCGCATTTTGGTACCTTTCCACATTTCGGAGACAGGATAGATGCGTAATATGGTTATGTGTCCAGAACATATGTGATGCACTGGTTTCCAACGATTACAATTTAACTGGTCTTAATTACCCAGATAACGATACAGAAGAGAATATTGTCTCTCTTACTATTGATCTGTTATCAGAATAGCCCATATGGTGTTCAACACGTGCGCCATAATGGACATTAAATTTCATGCCTAATTAGCAGAGTTTGAATTATTGTTAGTTTGACAAATCTGTTTTCAGGGTCCGTCACCTACTTATCTTTATGCTTTAAATTTCACCCAGGCAGAAATATTATCGAAAATATTTACACTTTTATACAACAAACTCGCAACTTTTGGCTATCACCTTGACAACCTATATTTATATGAAGATTGTTTTCTCTAGCGAAATTTACCAATTGATTGAGACAATTTTGCAGGCCTTGCGGTGATTCCGATAGTAATGCATGATCATTTGCGAAAAGTAAATGATTCAAGGAATAATTATTCAGATGGACTGGTTGACACGTATCATCAAATATGTCTTTAACAGCATCAATAAATATTTTAAAGAAAGTCGGCGAGAGGTAACCCCCTGTCTGACCCCGATGGTTGATAGTTGGTGCGGATTTAGTCCGCTGTTTGTATTCAAAATGTAAAAACTCGACTTATACATTGAAATCAAGGTTTCTAGAATCGGTCCATTTATATCAATGTGTTTTAGTTTCTGAACAAGTATTGTTCTATCTACAGTATCAAATGCTTTTCTGAAATCTACGAAAACAGCATACAGAGGCTTTTTAAGCTTTCTGTATTTATTTATTGTAGTTTTCAGAACAAATATACTATCGATTGTACTGCAACCCTCCCGGAAGCCAAACTGGGTTTCACTTATTATTTTACTAGCAGGGCTGAGGAGAGTATTCTCCCTTAATCTATACTATGTTTTGCTGGTTGGTGCCCCTCTGCACCCCACCCCACCTCGGCACTTTTTTAAACCTCACCATTAGATTCGTGGTAAAAAAGTATCCCTAGTTGACCCTTTTGAAGATCCATATCGGTGAGAAACATTTTGGTCATAACTTTTGGTGCCCCTCTACACCCCCACCCCCACTCCGATTCTTTTTTAAACCTCATCATTGGATTCCTGATAAAAACGTACCCCTAGTAGACCCCTTTGAAGACATCTATCGGTAAAAAAAATTTGGTCATAACTTTTGGTGCCCCCACACCCCCACTTCACCCCACACAAATGTATTTGAAAAATATCCGGATGCGAAACGCCCGGATGAACAAATTTTGGATCTTTTAAGAGCTGAGCTTAAAAGGTAATGACTTTCAATTCAATGGAGAATATTTTCTACAAATAATGGGTTGTCCTATGGGTAAAAGATTCAGTCCTAATTTTGCAAGCATTTATGTAGCGGAATGGGAGGAAAATGCCTTAAGCAAATGTGCAAAGCATCCTCTCGTATATCTCAGATATTTAGATGGCATTTTTATTATCTGGGAACATTCAAAAGAAGATTTTGATGAAATTTTAGAAATTTTGAACAATCACGATCCAAATATTAAATTGAAAGCTGCTATCAGTGAAAATTCTGTTGATTTTCTCGATGTGACCGTGTATCAAGGCAAGCAATTTCAGGCGTCCGGTCATTTAGATTATAAAGTGTATTTTAAACCAACTGATTCACATCAATTGTTGCACACAAAATCATTTCATCCTCAACATACATTTAAAGGTATCATCAAATCACAACTCATTCGTTTCCACCGCAATTCAAGTCATAAGGTAAATTTCAATGAGGCTTGTTCCACTCTATTTGGCGCCCTCAGATCGAGAGGATACTCATTGCGCTTTTTGCGCACCTTAAAATCCCAAACTCTGAAAAAGCTCGAAAGTCCAGCTGAAACTACTGATTTCAAACCACTGAAGATTGAACACAACAGACCGTTGCAGAATGGTAGTGGCGCGGTATTTAATTGCAAAAAGCCTCGATGTAGATTGCATACTTTTATGCCTGGTCAGAAAGAGGAATTTTCCTCCGAACAAACGAAAAATTATTATCAGATCCGTAACCCCCTCCATTGTGATTCACCAAACATTATTTACCTTATCACATGTAAGCGCTGTCGGAAACAGTATGTTGGTCAAAGTCAAAATCCTTTCCGAGAACGTGCTACTAAACACAAACAGGATATAAAACATAATGCTGATGCCCCAGTAGCACAACATTTTAACCTTCCTGGCCATTCTTTGGACGATTTCGAAATCCATCCTATTGAACAACCACCAATTAAAGACACATTAGAAGAAACGGATGAATTTAGAAATAAAACGTGAAGCTTTTTGGATCAATACGCTTCAAACCCTCTGGCCATTTGGTATGAACATATCAGAGGGCGAATGCGAAAGGAGGTCCATCATTCCTTTCACTTAGAGTACAACAGAATGAATATCGAAATAGCAAAAATGTTAAAAGATGAATTCAATGTTACCAATGCTAAATTAAATGAACCTTTGAATCTTCGGCCTGTCATCGCCTATAAGAAAAACAAAAGCTTGCGTAACATCCTTGTAAGGACTAAATTTGAGCCCATCAATGAATAACAACAATTTTTGCCAGTCAGTTTAACCAGTTCCTAAGCTCATCACTTAGTTTAAACCAATTTTATGTACTTTTTTGTCATGTTTAAAACCCATCTCAGGGTTCAGTAAATGAAAACAATTTTTCGGCGGCATATTAAATAAAAAAACGTTTCAGTAGGAAATGTCTGTGCCAGTGCGATTTTTTAACCTCAAATACATACATACATACATACATACATACATACATACATACATACATACATACATACATACATACATACATACATACATACATACATACATACATACATATACATACATACATACATACATACATACATACATACATACATACATACATACATACATACATACATACATACATACACACACACCCTCACACACCCTCACACACACACACACACACACACACACACACACACACACACACACACACACACATACATACATACATACATACATACATACATACATACATACATACATACATACATACATACATATAGTATAGAATAGAAGATAGAAGATTATCTTCCAGAAAGCTGTTAATTCTGGAATTAATTACCAATGGTATTGCTTTGGGCTATAGCGTGATAGTTATTCGGGTCGTGTCTATCACCTTTTTTGTATAATGTTGTGAGAACTGATCTACTCCAACTAATAGGATAATGTCGAGACTCTAGGACCTGGTTAAACAATTTCACCACTTCGTCTATAATGTATGGGATTATCAATTTCAAAAGTTCTTTCGACACGCCGTCGGGGCCTGTAGATTTATTGTTTTTCAGTTGGCGGAGGGAGCTGTATATTCCGTCCGCTGTAATTTTATCGGTGTTAAGAAAGACCTCAATGTTCACCGGTTTACTCTTGCATTGATAGTTATTATTTTCTGGTACGGATTTACATAATAAATTCTTTTAAAAAATCTGCCGTAACATCCGGATCAAGATCATTCCCCGGGGACTCTTTTTCTCTCAGAAGATTAATAATATTCCAATATGTCTTAGGATCTGTGGACTGTACGCGGTCCAGTTTGTTGCAGATATTGTTGTAAAACATTTTACGTTTGTATTTTGTAACTGTTTTGTACATCTTTCTCGTTTTAAAATAGCTTACAATGAGTGATTTGTCTTGGGGGGTTGTTTTCAGAGAACGGGCTAAATTATCCACGTGTTGTTTCAGTTGTTTACATTCTATATCAAATCACTTGCGTTTCGGTCTTTTCCTAGCGTTACTACTCGGAATGTGCGTTGTGGCTGCTTTATTTACCGAGTCAGTAATGGACATCAGATCATTGATCGCGTCTTCTCTTCCAGATTTGTTTGTTCTAAAAGGTTTCATTCGAAAGCGCTGCAGTTGGGTGGTCATGTTATGATCGTTTAAGGACGTTAAGGCCTTTTCCGCGCTCTTAGATGTCCATTTCAGTTTTGGTGGGCATTTTGAATAAGAGTAAGTACATTTAAGAAATAACTGTTGTTTTCCTTCGGTTTATGCGATATAAACCGAAAATTTTCAGCACAAGCTTCATAACTCGCGTAGCGAGTTATGATTAAGCTTGTGCTGAAAATTTTCGGTTTATATCGCATAAACTGAAGGAAAACAACAGTTATTTCTTATAATTTAATCCGGCTGTAATATTAAAAACTATGTGTACGTGAACGAAAAACTTTTAATTTTCGCAAAAGACAACAGTCAAACTCAGGAAAGTGTGTCACAAACAGGTCACGTCAATCATTGTTAAATTGTTTGTTGTTTTGATTTTCGATCGCAGACGACAGATATTTAGCAAGTCACGTAACAATAGCATTAAAAACATTTTTTAAGTTCCCCCAAAATCACGTTGGCGGGGCTTCTAGAGTCTTCAAAGTTGGATCGGATGTGTGCGAACGTGTATGCATTCCAAATCATGACGTGATTTGGTTTATACGATTTTGACGACTTTCTCGCTGTATGCTTTCAACCAATCAAACGCAGAGGCGGGGCAAATAATTAAATTATTGTTTATTGACTTCATCAGCGGTTCGATACTTTAGCTGAAGCGAAAATTGACAGTGATCAGAATATTCATTTGGGGTTTTTACACAAAAATAATCAATATCGGAAAAATACTTGTCAGATATTATAATATAGTCTACAGTACTTTCACCGTTGTATTGGTAGCTTGTAAAATTACCAACACAATCGCCCGATGCACACCCATTAATTATTTTCAATCGAGCTACCTGACACAATGAGAGGAGTTTCCTTCCAAAATCATTCACTGTTTTGTCAAAACTCACCCTCTCATTGGTCGTATCGATGTTGTAGTCTTGTGGAAGGGGCACGTGTTTATCGCTATCATCTGTAACGTAATCCGGCCTCTCACCAGTCCGTGAGTTAAAATCTCCACTTAATATAAACAGACTGTCTGCTCCATATTTGGATAATTCCGTCTCAATCATTTCATATATACAACTGTACAATTGTCAATGATGCCAATAGTTTGAATTTACTGGCGGAATATAAACCGAAATGAAAATAACCGGGCGTGTAAGATTGAATATCTTCCCATCAAATTCCACCAGCAGAACCATATCATCAATGCTTCGAAAGTTTTTTAGAAAGCGGTTATACTTAGACCGATAATGAAATCCAATACCCCTTTTGCACGTTGACAGTTATTTCGACTCAGGTCAATGCATGTGGAACCAGGAATTTCTATTTGATATTTTTGTTGATGCCAAGTTACTGTTAAAGTAAAAAATTCGTGTCTATTTAACGAGTGAGTGAATTCTGGGTATTGGATTTTATTAACAAGACCCTGTGTATTCCATGCGGTATAACTGATTCTAACCCCATGGCCAGGGGATATAAATGTTGGCATAGAGGAACCTAATTACAAGTGCTATCGAGACTAGCATAAAATGCGATGGGTGGCCACCAAGGAGAATGAATATATTTTCTTGCATGATAAACCTCTAAGCGTCCATAAACAAAGGCATACAAATACATTAACACAAAGCGTTTGCGCCAAAGATATAACTTGTGCTGTTACGGACAATGGTTGAAAAAAAGATATGCGTAAAATATCCATCATTCGTTCACACACTTTATTACTGAACTACGTGTTCACACTTCTGTAGTTATGAGTTTTAAAGAATTTCGTCTTCTAAACCAGATATTTCCGGCCTCCATGACATAGTCTCTACCCCCCCCCCCCTTCCCCATTGGCACGAGCTCACTGAGCTCGTTCCAAAGCGGACACAGACCATATCACGAAGAGAGAAAAAGGGAAAATCCATCTATATTACTATTACGAAAATCAACCTAATTCATTATTCATACACTTAACTGGTAGAGTGCTGGAAGCCCATATTTGGGCTTTATTCTGAAGTGGAGGAATCACAGCTTGAAGGCCCATATTCAGTACATGTGTTTTGCATTATCATTGAAGTGTTATTATTTAGTTTGTAAGAGATTACCTTGTTACAATTTATGGGAGAGTGCCTATGGGCACTCTCCCATAAATTGTAACAAGGCAAAGACATGTGCACAAGATTTGATGGTCAAAATAATTCAGCACTCTACCAGTTAATTACTGGCTTAGAAGTCACATTCTATATTCGACATATGTCAGAGATATTTCTCATCACCATGCCATAGCTCCTAACTCCTCGTAGGAACGAGCTCGCCGAGTCCATTTCAACGAGGGTCCAGACTATGGCGTGGAGAGAGGAAAGGAAAGTCGCTGATATGATATTATTAGGGAGATTTCACCTGTTTTATTATTCGGACACCTCATTGTCGACAGGGATTTCTATATTTCTATATCTAAGAATAAATGACACACTTTCGCTCTCCAAACCACCGCCCTAAACTCCTCATTGGAACGAGGTCGGTGAGTTTGCTCCAATCAAAACCCAAATCACGGCATGGAAGAGGAAAGGGAAATACATCTAGAGCAAACGACGAGTATTTTCAATTAATTAACATGGAAAAACTGCGCTCATCTCATATGACATTCATGAATCGCGTCCGAATCTTCCATTTCCTTTCGGCAGATGCTCGACAAGACAGAAAAAAGAAAGTCTAGACTAGTCTCACAAATATCACATGATATAAATACCAGATTGATCACTTCTAGGAGACCCATATCCCCTATCGATAGAATTCAGATTCACCGTTGCATGTAAGCACACCCGCATACCCGCACGCACTCCCATTCATATACACACCTACGCAACCTACCCCCGCCCCCTCTCCCCCACACACAGTCCTTCCCCACACATTTTCATTTCCATCCCAGGTAGATGTATAAACTGTACCCAATTAGTTTGATACGCCTCGCTGAAACAGCCCAATGAGTTTGGAAATTTGTCCACAAAGCGTAGAAATAGAGTTAGCACTGTATTCGCTTTGAGTTCTGTGTTCCGACCTATTGTATGGGTTCGCCGTTTGCGGGGAATTTTGTTCGTTATCAAATTGTCGTCGCATCTGGTAACGTTGGTAAGTTCTGAAGTTTGCATAACGTGATTTAATGCTAGTATCCCGTTCCGTTACATAACTCCCCCTTGAAGTGTTGGTGCCAGATTTGTGGTCGTAGTTATCGTGGTTCTTAATCTTTCCGGCAAGCAATCTTGTTCCAAGAGGATTAAATGTGAAAGCTATCCCTGTACAGTTGTTTGAGTGACACCCCGTTGTTAGACACAAATGCCGCAGTCAATAAATATACAACCTGTTTGACCACAAGACGTATGAAATTTCCGATTCGTTTCTCTGATGGCGTCGTTGATGCGCGGGGAAGCCACTGCGGGAAGGATGGAAGATAACAGCTCTTCTGCCTCAGGGTATTTACTTTTTATTAGAAATAGAAGCGTGTCGATGTCACTGTGCCCAATCAGAATATTGTTTCTGCATGCGTTAATACCGACATGTACGGTAACCTTCTTCACATTACTGAAATGACGCGCTTCCTCTTTGAACCACTCCGTTAACCCTTTGACCCTGAAGCCTGGAAGCACAACAGTTTTTACCCACTCGCCTCTTTTCGCAATTTTTTTCGAAGTTTTGCCGCGTATGACTGAATCTCCTACAATAAGATGCACTGGGAATTGTTGCCTTGTCCTTGTAGAGTTTAGAACTTCTTGGGTCGGCAACGCTTCCTGTATAGTACGTGTGTTCTGCCACTTATTCTCCACATTATCCAATTCCCTGCTATCTTTTGTTGATGTACAGGGAGTGTCATCGGTTATGTCTAGCAGATTGTTCAAAGGATTAAATTTGTTATTTACACTGACGTTTGGTATGCTGTCACTATGAAATGTTATGTTTCCGTTTTCGCATCCGAGAAGTGCTGGGCTTTCCGTTCCTTGTGTAGCGGGTGTAGTTTTGGGAGAGAATAAGTCGGCTGTAGGATTCAGTTTACTCACAGATGTTGCTTGAAGAAATGAATTTTTACTTTGTGTTTTTTTCTGGATTGGTTGCTTTGTTGTGAGAGATTCGTCAGTTTTGCTCTCAACACATTCAATTCACCTTTGAGTTTACCATTCTCAAGTTGAAGAAACTGCACATCTCCCGGCAGTTTATTTATTTTTGTTTCAAAATCCTCCGAAGTAGTACACAACTTATTTTGAAATTCACTCTTCATTTCCGACACCTTTTCTGTGAAACTATTTTCCTGTTCTTTTTGATATAATTTCAAGTCGTCCACTGTATTTCGTAGTCCATCCAGAGCTTTCAGAAGAACTGAAAAATCGCTCTGTGTGGACAGCTGAATAGAAGAGTCGAGACTTGTAGCTTTTTCGATTAAAGTACTACGTGTCTTTTTAGGAGTTTTAAAGTGCATTTTTTTATTTCACACACACCGTTGTTTTTGCCTTGGGGATACATGGAGTAATTACTTACTGTCTTGGTACTATTTTTTCCATCCCCATTTTCAAGTGCCAGGTCACGCTGTGAGAATAACCTCTCGGCGATATCTTTCATATCGCAATCAACCGCTGTATCGAATCCGAAATTATATATAAGAGGAAGTTAATTCACAATCCACCATCTAATGTTTTGTTTTGATCCCTGAATCATGAGGGTATTTGTGGTCCTATAAATATTAATTCTGACCTTCTGTTTGTTGGACAATTCATGAATTGATTGTTTATGAATGAAAATCATGACGTCATGGAGTGCATTCTTGCGTTATGCATGACGTAATCCCCATTCATTATTCTACTTGTACTGTGGCTGCAGAAGTTTATAACAGTATAGGGACCCGACACCGGATATTAATGATCACAATGGCCGCTATTTCCACCTCGATTTATACCCCCACCGGAATTATAGCCCAAATATGTTGATATAGCCGTCGATTATGAATAGAGTACAACAGATGTGAATTCACGCTATACCCAACTTCAAGACAAAATAGACCCACAAGCCGTTAACATCCGGTTTTTGAGAAAATAACGAATGTAATACCGCTGATCACTAAGGAATTTGTGAAGTGAGTTGAAATGTGCACTTTACGATGAAATTTCGCACGTTGTCGCATTTATCTGTGTGTTAGTGCATGGAGTGGACAAACCGCCGTCCACTGGCATCGAATATATCACAATATGCACCAAGTATATTTTATAAGACGGGCAAACAATCAGAATTTGGTGTACGGCAAATTACTGTCGGGCAAATTACCACTATTTCGTTCTCCGTCTCAATTACCATCACAAAATGCTAGGTCATACAGAACTAATATATGTGACCTTTTAGTGAAATTATATTCGCGTAGTGTTATAAAGCGATTCGGTTCGTGGGGCACATTTTACCGACGTTATCTGCTAGACGATTTTTCTTAGCTTGAGGAACTCGCTCACTGGGCAGATAATCATGGAACGAGAAACACCTCGTGGAATGTAAACACATTTGTTCGTTATTCGGAAAAAAACTATTGTGCATCGCATGAGGGACTGAATCTCAACAGGTGTTTACAGTGTAAGACGGCTTTTAGCTCCGCTGGATCCGTCCACAGGCCCATGGCGATCTGCCATGGTGAAAGCAACAGTAAGATATTCAGTTGCAAAATCTCTAGCCAGACATTCGACCACCAGCATCGCCTTACAGAGCATGGAAAAAGGAAAACATAGTCCACCCCGTTTCGTGACAGCTGCCGCAGAGGATATAAATTGGCGTTCGAGTATGAAGGCACACAAGAATGTTTGTGGCACACCAATTCATATCATGTGAAATGTGCCAATAAATTTAATAAAACAGGTGTTTTTAAATTTCCATTCTTCCACCTCACACACATACAAAGCCCCCCCCCCCCCCACCACCAACATGTCTGTCTACAAGATGCGTCACAATGTTGTCGTGTGGAGTTGTTGGTTGACTGCAATGTGAGCATCCATACACCTGGAACTTAATTATGCATCCCCTGACATGTTTCATGACAGTCAAGTTGCTGTTACTGATTATTATGTTTGCTATGTCTTGCAGTAATTTCATGTTCTGAAACATGATGTTTCTGGCTGATAGCGAACTCCAAACACATCCCCTCGTCCACGTGAAACATCATCCACATGCAATATCTGGGTATAAAAGAGAAAATCTGTCACTTCTTTTATCAATAACTGTTGACATGGCAAGGAGGAGACTTTCAAGGCACTTTAAGATGGCAAATCGTTGGCACGCATGCACCAGGCATGTCAGGCAAAGCTATTGGAAGGCAACTTGGCTATCGTCATTCTGTCATCCACAGACTTGTCCGAAAAACATCAACAAATCAATGATGTTAAGGACCGACCAAGGCCTGGACAACCCCAAAAACCTATCTTCCGGAAGATCGGAGTCTGGAACTCCTCGTTAGGCATGTACCCTTTTCTTTAAGTGGGGGCTTTGAAACGCTTTTGCCCCCCCCCCCCCCCCCAACATGCGTTTGTGCAACAGAACTGTCCCAAACCGTCCCAAAGCACCGGGCGTGGGGTTAAGAATGTTCATCGGGGGTTTGGAGTGGTGTATGGCACGACAACATTGGAATCTCAGGACGTGGAGGAGAGTCCATTGGTCAGACAAGAGTAGGTGTCTGCTTCTCGTCACAGATGGTTGCATGAGAGTGTGGAGGCATAGAAATACTGCTTACGTGCCCTGGAACATCAGACCTACCTTGAAACGGATATTTGCGATAGTAAAACCAGAGTTTACGTCCCGTAATCGTCAAATACACCCCTTGTAACATAATTCGTCAATAAACAGTCATTTTAAACTTAAAACGTACTTCAGGGTGGATTAAGGATATTGTGTAACTGCAGTGTCTCTGTTTTGCAATCAACCCACGGTCCCACACGCACAAAAGGCATACCGTTTTGTTTCGCGGACACTTTTTTAAACCAAACTGTATTTCGTAATATTCATAAAGTTGTCGTAACGTGTTCCTGATTTGGACAGCATAAAAATGACAAGTATTGTTTTGTGAAACAGTTATGTCATTTACTCAGGAACTTCATAGCAATGTCATACTAACATACTTATGAATGTCTTATGCACATTCATAAGTCAAATTAATGAAATCGACCCCAGAAACCAGCATTCTAAATTGTTCTATACTACCTTTCTGTTCTTCGGAAACCGCGGCCAACCGAAGCACTTTCATCGCACGTAGCAAACGCTTTGCATACGAGATCACGTCGTAGTCGCAGCCGAATAGAAACGTCAACAAAGTAATCAGGAGAACTTCAGCTAAATTCGAATAACCGTTTTTAACTTTATCCCTTTACCCAACGCAGACGATATCAAAATTTATTATTTTAAATATAATTGTTTTTAATTTTTCAAAATATTTCAACAAAAACATATCATGTGACCCCTCGTTGGAACGAGCTCGACGAGCTCGTTCCAACGAGGGGTCACATGATATGGTTTTGTTGAGAAATTTTGAAAAATGTAAATTTTTCAACTGCACAATTTGCATATTACGCGGGCGGATGCGGGCGATTCGTTAGGTAAAGGGTTATGCACTGGTTTATTGGGTTGAAGGTGAACTACTGATTGTCAGGCGGAGTTGCCGAGGGTTCCGTTCAGTTCCAGTCAGCCGGGGGATGGGGAGGGGGGGGGGGTACTAACATTGTAATTTCCTCTAACACATGATTGTGTCCTTCAAAATACGCATACTTACTTACTCGCAAATCACTTTACTCATTTGCATCTCACTAACGTCGGGGTGGCTTTTGGTTTCGAACAGTTAACTGATTTGTCACCAGGCCCGACTCTTGACTTTATATCCATGTTGTGGCCAGGATTAGCCATTCTGCAGAAATAATTTACCTTAAACACAAATAAGTAAGTAAATAAGTAAGCTAAACCCTCAAAGTTTTCTGACATGATGGGGCGAAAAGTAAAATTTGTTGACAGTGTTCCCGAGTCAATGGTCGTCGGTAAGAACTTTAAACTTACCTCAAAATACTGCTTTAAACAATAATAGACGAAACAGGAGCGGAACGAAACGTGCGTTTATTATTATTATTTTAAAGAATTACTTAAAACAAAAGTAATCTTCTTTAAAATAATAATAATAATAATCTCACGAGCGCTTTGATACAATGAAAATTGTGGATTGGTCAGATGCTCATTTTTTCAGATTAGAGGCTTTCGTGGAAAAGGAGTGCGGGCTGCATACAGTTTTCCCGATAGACAACAGCAATTCCCAACAGACATGGCCATGGGGGCGGGGAGTCCACTACACCCCTCCTAGCTACGGGCCTGGCAAGTGAACATGTTAATGAATGTGTCTGATTTGAAGCTTGTGAGGGAGTACCTTCTCTCAATCTTAGAATAATAGATGGCCACACGGTTCTCGGCCCTAAACGGCAGCTGGAAATTATTTTGAACGGGGATGGACTTTTGTATGAATGAATAAAATGCGCCAGAAATCTCTATCCCAATAGGGTGTAAGAATGTTAGATAAATGGTCGAGAAAAGACCTGTGAGCATTTGTTTCTTGAAAAGGAAGTATATTTCGTTTTAACCCTTTACCTAACGTAACGGCCAAAACCGGCCAGCGCTATTCTCAAAATCGCCAATTAATTTTCACTATTTTTTTCATTTTTTGTCTCAAAAACATAGGTTATGACCCCTTCGTTGGAACGAGCTCGACGAGCTCGTTCCAACGAGGGGTCATAACCTATGTTTTTTGAGACAAAAAATAAAAAAAATAGTTATTCAAGAATTATTTTTGCAAGTGTCGTCTGCTATTCATGTTAGGTAAAGGGTTGGGGAGCGCGGTGGCTCAGTAGGTAGAGGTGCAGGCTGCAAGCAACCGCGTTGTGTCCTTGGGCAAGACACTTCATCCCCATTGCCCGCGTGAGGGACGATGACGCCGTGTACTAAGGCTTACTGCACGTCGATGGTACGCATGTCTTCAACCAATCTAACCCTGCTTGTGCCGCAGTGCGGAGTTACGATGTTGGGGAGCTGGCAGCTGCTCGTCGTTGCTCGGTGGTTCTCTCCGGGTATTCCGGCTTCCTCCACCCGTAAAACTGCCAAGGTCATGATTAGCCATTGTGCATAAAAATGTGACCTTAAAACATCAGTAAATAAATAAATAGGTAAAGGGTTAACGATTTTCTACCCCAGTTAATTGTATCTTGTTTTTTTAATATTTGCAGATTATCTTTCATTATATAGGGATTTGTTCCGCGGTGCTCGTTACTCACCGTATACATCATCACAATGAAGTTATATGACAATCAATATAGCTTTATTTACTTATTGTGTTATTCTTCCGTCATGAATTCAAAACAAAATTGACATTTACATTATCAATGATGGAATTTACAGCTTGCGGATCAGTAACAAGGCCTGCTTTTGTCAAGTGCATATTATTATTTACATGAGACAAATCTGGACAACAGTGGCGTGGAAAAAGGGCCGCTCTCTCGTTTCCATCCCGACGATTTTGTCGGAAATTATTTTGTTATCTTCCTGTTTTCGTTCGACTTGAAAGTGATTGCGAACTGTCTAGAGGAGATTACGCCTTTCGGTCATAACTTTTTTTTAACGTTGTTCTTAGTCAAGAAGTGGACATGTTCTCGGGAGTATATGATTTTTGACAGAAATATACGACGCAACGTGTCTATGCGGGCAGCTACTAGAATGCGACGATACGTCGCACCGCTTATTTCTGCCGAAAAAGCCCTTGGGCCAATACTATAAAACTTTTACAATTGTGTTTTCAAGAATTGCATTTTCCAGTTATGACATTAAATGGGTTGAGAAGAACCATTAGCATTTTCAAAGATGTGGCAATTTGCCATTGGATGGCAATTTGCCAGTGGGAAATTGCCATATCTTTTAAACTGCTAATGATTCATTTAAGTTAGTTATATAAATAGGTAGAAAACACAATTCTAGAAAATACAATACTCAGTGTTTTATAGAATTGGCTCCTGGTCTCGAGGCACCAAACCATTCAACACCCAGCTCCCACTAATTCGCGCTATCGCCGTCCCTGTTTGTTTGGTGCTTTATGTTTGTTTAATTTATTTTTGTTTATTGGTGTTTTAACGACACGTTCAATAACCAGGGCACATCGTATCGAATAGTTTTACGCGTGGGTACCTGAAGAGAACCACCGAGCGGCGATGAGCAACTGTCACACTCTAAAATCAGTTGGGTTAAAAATCAACCCAAATCAACTGTGTTTGGGTGAATATGAACCCAAATGGGTTCATATTCACTCAACCCTCTTGATATGGATTAATTTTCAACCTAACTGATTTTAGAGTGCAGAATCTCCAACTTACTGAACGAGCAGAGTCAGTCGTGATTGAAAGGAAGTGTACCATCGACATGCAGTACGCCGCGCAGCCGCGCAATGTCGTGAGGAATCGGAATGAAGTGTATTGCCTAACCCTTTACCCAACGAATCGCCCGCATCCGCCCGCGTAATATGCAAATTCAGCACCTGAAAAAATATTATTTTTCGAAAAATTTCAACAAAACCATATCATGTGACCCCTCTTTGGAACGAGCTCGTCGAGCTCGTTCCAAAGAGGGGTCACATGATATGGTTTTGTTGAAATTTTTGGAAAAATTTTTAAAAAAAATGATATTTAAAATAATAAATTTTGATATCGTCTGCGTTGGGTAAAGGGCTAAGGACACAGTTTAGATGTCGCGGGTCAGGATCGAACTGTCATTCAATCTGGTTCAACTCTTTTACTTCCACGCCCACTTTAGCCATATATGGAGGACCTCTATGTACGCTTGAATGCGAGGAAGTTTATTAAGATTTATGACACACCTGAAACTCTATCATCTGATTAAGTGTTGGAAAGGGTTCTCGGAGCCCTTTCCAACAATGAATCAGATGGTAGGTTAGATATGCGCATACCAGAACGTACAGATAAGCATCATAAAATAGGTGACAATTTCCCGCGAGAACCTCGGAAAGTGTATCAGTGCCTGTTCACTGCGATAAACACGCTCTGTTTTGCTGATAAAATAGGAACCAGTCACCAATGCTTGGGAGGTGCAAACCCTCTCTAAAATGGGCAACCTGGCTTATTAACGCTCACCCCTGGTCTTGAGTTGATACTCATGTTGTGGTCACGATTAGCCGCCATTGTGCAAAAATATGTGACCTTAAATACCAGTAAATAAATAACAGGTTACAATAGTCTCTTTCGGCAGCGTTAGTGTTAAAGTCCAATGAATGACGTTCAGTTTTCACAAACGAAGGTGTTTCAATTAAACACGTCTTATAAATTTGAAAGAAACTCTTTGCTGGTACGACTACTGATGGCATGTATATTGCAGGTGTTATCACCAGTCAGGATGTAACAAGTAACAGGGAGACATCTCACTGTAATTTTATTTTTGGTGCCCCATTCGTTTTTCTTCCCCTAAAACAAATCGTATTCCCACTCTCACTCGTCGAAAATGGTATTGTACTCCCAGCATCGTATTCCACTCTCCGCGAGGACGGACTATTTTTTTTATTGTTTACAAATCGATCGAGTTCAATCAATAATAAAAGTTTGTTTGAGGAAAACAAATAAGAAGAAATTAAATAAATACAAAAGTTCACTGCTCGGATTCGAGTTCGAATTTATCCTCTCGTTGGCCGCGTGTATTATTTCACTCGGCTAACGCCTCGTGAAATAATCCTCCGTGCGCCTCACACGAGGATAAAAATCGAATCCGAGCAGTAAACTATTGTCAGTATCTTTACTTTTGCTTCAATTCCGAAACAAAGGATGGATTTTATTCAATAGTTTATAATTTAATTTTCTGTAAAGATATTCGATTTGCTAACATACGATTGGACGCGGTAAGTTTTTCATAACTTGGCGACTAATTTTCCTATCATATGAATATTTCTGTTTGTCCGCCCCTTTGTCAAATAAAAAGGTATGGGGGTGTCTAACGATGCAACTAAACTGCTGTTGGTATTCACGTGGGTTCTTCACGCAGGTTTTTATCTTTTGGATTAGAAACATACTGAAAACTTGAGATGTTGATATCACTGTGATGATTTATGGTGCATTTTAATATAAGCAAACACTCTGAATTAAATTGTAACACTTGGAATGACTTAACTGTCGCTCTATGAGAGTTTGAATGTGGGATGGACGTGTTACGTTTTGTACATGTATGAAGTGCTACGAACTTCATACAACTCAACATGCGCATTCACACTTCATACTCCAATGAAGTGACAGATAATTCATTTCAATTCCTATGTATTATTTAAAGGTGAAATGCGTCAGTAGTTTCCAAAGAATATATGGCAAATAGCAGGAAAATGTCGTTTGCGCTCTTAAATATATCGTCTACTGCATCAGTTTTAATATAACTTGTTTCATGTATTTATCGTTCTCCTTTTGTTGATGTTGTTGCTGTTCTAGCGCACTGTGATGATTTAGGATGCATTTTAATATAAGCAAATACTCTGAATTAAACTGTAACACTTGGAATGACTTAGCTGTTGCTGTATGAGAGTTTGAATGTGGGATGGACGTGTTACGTTTTGTACATGCATGAAATGCTACAAACTTGTTTCGTGAATTTGTCGTTCTCCTTTTGTTGATGTTGTTGCTGTTCTAGTGGATAAGACTATATAAATTCAACCCCTAATTATTTTGAATACTGCGTATTTAAATGTTTAAACCCCAAATTTATGATCAGGTAACACCTCCGACTGTTTGGTATAATTTTTCACCCATAAGCGTTCAACCAGGGGCCAATACTATAAAACGTGTACAATTGTATTTTCTA
Source organism: Pictodentalium vernedei (assembly GCA_031216915.1). Taxonomy (NCBI): domain Eukaryota; kingdom Metazoa; phylum Mollusca; class Scaphopoda; order Dentaliida; family Dentaliidae; genus Pictodentalium; species Pictodentalium vernedei. The sequence continues at coordinate 557,961,924 of CM062295.1, read as the reverse complement.
GTTATGACTTTAAATGAGTTGAAATGAACCATTAGCATTTTCAAAGATGTGGCAAAGATGTACCTTTGGTTGGAGACAAGTGCTCCATCGACGTGCAGTACGCCTTAGTACACAACGCCACCGTGCCTCCGCGAGGGCAGTGGGGTGAAGTGTCTTATCCAAAGACACAACACGGTTGCGGCAGGTGGGATTCGAGCTGAGGAGATCTCAGCTTACAACCTGCATCCATACCTACTGAGCCACCACGCTCCCTGAAAATGTTGTAAAAAACCTCTAAATACAAATTAACTTTTTGGAATGTCTAGAATTGACTTATATTAGTTTTGTTCCTGAAATATTGTTTAATTGATTAATAAAAGGAGTGTTTATTATATTTTAGGCCTCTGCATACTAATGTCAAAATACCCAAAACAGCAATTTCCCCCCAATAATTCCACTAGGAATTTAACCAATTCAGTCTTGTTTGACAGAGTTCAGTGAGCTCTGTCACACACGACTGAACTGGTTAATGTGCTATATAAGAAAAAGAAGACAGTTTGCTATGAAATTCTCATGTCTGTAGTTCCATAAAGTTCTAATACATGTTTTTCTATATACATCCTAATGAAAGGTGTGATGTACAGAATACGAAAAATATATGCATGCAATTCGCACAATTGATAGCAGGCATACACGGTTGCTGAAAGTCTGCTGCAGTATTCCTACCAGAAGAGAAAATAAAATAATTTTTCACAGAACAGCTCGTGATCAAATATGCTTCAGATATCCATGAACTGATGAAAAACACTTCAAAATACAGCGACAGGGCTGCGTTGGGGGAATTACAAATTGTAATATTTTTTTGGGAAAGAACACCATGCTCATTGTTTATGTGTAGGTCAAGACCAGCAAAGCCAAAAAGCACCAATATTCACTCATTCTAAAACAACATTATGAGACCGATAGCCACCACGCTCTTTACTATCAGCATCAGAAATTGTGCGGATGGCGTATTACTTGCAAGGAAACGGGACACTTGCTTGAATTGCCAAGAACTCCGAAATGAGCTTCCGTTAAAAAATGGGGGAGTACCCCGGAGTATCACGTAACAATCATCAACATTTTGGAATGGCGTCTTTCTTCGCGAAAAAACGCAGATAGTGTTGGCATTTCCCCCCACGCAGCCCTGTCGCTGCATGGTGAAGTATTTTGAATCCTAACTTTGTTCTTGGATATCTGAAGTATATTTAACCACGAGTGGCTCTCGTGAAATATTATTTTACTATCAGTTCTGGTACGAATACGGTAGCAGACTTGTCGGAACCGTTTATGCCTGCTATCGACTATGTGAGTTAGATAGACAATAGTTCACTGCTCGGATTCGAGTACGATTTTTATCCGCGAGGGGGCGCGCGAAGAAATATTTACTTTTGTATTTATTTGATTTCCTCCTTATATGTTTTCTCAAAACATCCCTTTATAATTGATTCATCTCAACCGATTTGTAAACAATAAAAAAAATTGTCCGTCATCACTGAGAGTGGAATACTATGCTGGGAGTGGAATGCCTTTTTCGGCGATTGGGAGTGGGATAACGATTTGCTTTGGGGGAAGAAAAACGAATGGAAATAAAACCTATTATCTTTCGGAAAAATCTTTCGTGTATATCTTTCGCATTCTTTACACCACAACCTTCATGCTGATGTATAATTTGAAAATATTTATTTGACATTTATGAAATTTCCGACTTGGGAAATGTCGTAGTAAATATACAGAACCTCACATATGTTTGAATGGGTTAAGAATTATCGCAGGCGATTGCTTTGGCCTGAGATATCACGAGAGCCTAAGGCTCTCGTGATATCCCGGGCCAAAGCAATCGAGTATGCGGTTTTGTATTTATCACACACCTCCCGTGTAACAAACAGTCTACATAAAAATTGAAGTAAAAGCACTTTTCAACTGCACAATTGCCGCCGCGTTTCTTTCGTTGCCAACAAGACATCACTGTTGGTTGGCGGGGTACCAACCCTAATTTGATTTTTTAATTTTTACGGCATTCAATTGGTCGAAACAATTTGATTCCGATCTGTGTCACGGTCACGAAGATCGAACCTCAAATATTGACTAAACTGCGGGAAATAACACAACAAAACGTTTTTAAATAACTAATAAGTTTAACACACTCCTCCATCATTTGACCAGTTGTGGAATATATTTTTCAAGTAACAAGCAATCGGAATGTTATTTTTATTTTGTAAATTTTTGACTCGAATCTGATTGTTCAAATATCCCGGGTAAACGAATCGAAATGTCGAACTTGAAATTTCCAAGCGATCTCGACTCCGGTGCATTCGAACAATGATTGACGTGATTTATTTAGATGGGCTCCAACCAGTAGTGTATAAATTTACCAGTAATGTCGAAATCGACCAGTAATGTCGAAAAAATTAACCAGTAATGTCGAAATCAACCAGTAATGTCGAAAAAATCGACCAGTAATGTAAAAATCCGTAATGTCGAAAAATTAACCAGTAGTGTCAAAAAGTGACGATCAAAATGAGGAGCACTAACACTTGCCGACGGGGGAGGGGGGAGGGGGGGGGGGTATAGCCACCCCTCCCCCCCCCCCCGATAACACCCCTGGTCGTGTGCTTTAATGACTGACTATTATAATGTCAGTCACTACTCGATATTTGCTACATGTCTATCATCTAGTTCTACCAATTTGCTACCTGTCGTTTTACCTACATCCATCAATCAGTCAGTCTGCGTCACCCGCATGTACCCGTATGTACCCGCATGTACGTGGGGAGCACTATTATCTCAATCGAGAAATTGCCTCGCAATTCAACTTGATGAATATCCGGGTTCTATACTTGATGAGGTCAGTTAAGTTGTGTCCTTGGGAATGACACTTTATCCCAGGTGCACGTTGACTTCGTGTTCCAAGCCACATGCCGAAATGACACGTGTATGGTGCGCGTGCTTTAAACTTAGTGCCGTAAACGAAATCAATCAATCAATCAACCAACCAATCAATCTTTGTATGTAGGTCTGCCTGTCTTTCCGTCATTCAGTTGTCTATCCACGTTTAGGGGTTATTTTTCACACGCCACATTGCTATCTGTCTGTCTGGATTTCGGTCCGTCTGCCTGGATGCTGCTAACCTGCCTGCCTACACACGTGCCAGCCTACATGTGTGACTGTATGTCTATCTGTGCGAGCGCTAAATACTAAACTAAATATTTCAGCGTCGTATCAATTCATTATCTATCCAGAGAGAGAGAGAGGGGGGAAGGAGGGAGAGAGAGAGAGAGGGGGGGAGAGACAGAGAGAGAGAGAGTTGGACAAAGACAGAGGGAAAAGGGGGTAAGGAGAGAGCGATAGAGCGATAGAGAGAGAAAGAAGGGGAGAGATAGAGGTAGGGGCAAAGGCAGAGGGACAGGGGACAGACAGGCAGGCAGGCAGGCAGGCAGGCAGGCAGGCAGGCAGGCAGGCAGGCAGGCAGGCAGACAAGACAGACAGACAGACAGACAGACAGATAGACGATAGATAGATAGATAGATAGGGCAAAGGCAGAGAGAGAGAGAGAGAGAGAGAGAGAGAGAGATGGGGAAAGAGAGCTGGGCAAAGACAGACGGAGAGGGGGATAGAGAGAGAGAATGATGGAGAGAGAGAGAGAGAGAGAGAGAGAGAGAGAGAGAGAGAGAGAGAGAGAGAGAGAGAGAGAGAGAGAGGCAAAGGCAGAGGGACATGGGATAGAACGAGAGGGGAGATAGATAGAGAGAGAGAGAGAGAGAGAGAGAGCAAATAGGATGGGATATGTTGTGCATATGAAAGAGGGAAATAATTGTTAAACATAAAATTCCATATTTACTGGGGTAAATGTGTTTAAACTTGCGCGAAAATGGTTAAAAGTCAATAAATATAGGCAAAAGTACAATTTGAGCAACCCGAAAAAATATTGAAATTTTTGTGAAAAATCGTCATTTTGGTCGTCACTTTTTTCGAACGTGTTTTGTATCACCACATGCGCGATACAACTTCATTTTTATCGTACAGGCAGAATAGTAGAAATCCCGTGTTTTACAGTAATAGGTGTGATATAAATTATTTTAACTAACTTATATAACACCTTAAATTTTACGTCGCTTATGTGGAAAATCTGCAGCGTGAAACTTTGATATTTCGACACAGGTTTGCAGAGGGTTAATGTCATCAACATTTTTTGATACGTTGCTCTTCATGTCGGATATATATTTGGAATGTACGGATATATATTTGGAATGTAAAAAAACACTGTCGGTAAATTTGAGACATTTCATAAAATAGTTAAAGATGCTGTGTAATATTCGAAATAAAATCGGTTAATTCATGAAATCACAAAATTATGCACCAATTACATAACTTCACTTTACAAATCCCTGTGTTTTAGTATTGTAATGTAACATATACAATTTTTTTAAACACTGAGAAACTCTGATTAACCAGAAATCAACAACTTCACAGTGATGTATTCAGAGTTTTGTCATGGAGGTGGGTCGAATAGTGAGTAAAAAGACATCTCTGAGGGCTCGAATGAGCACGAGTGCGTGTTGGCGGTTCCGGGGGCATCTTTCCTGGGAAGTGTTTTGCCTCCAGCGGTTATAAATACCGTTATCTGTATATGCATTTCTTGAGCGTGGCTGCGCAATTTCTCTCACACAAATTTAAGGCATAATGGGCAATTATAACATGCAAATTCCAAGGAGGAAGAATGTTTTCTATTTAGAGTATAATCCATTTTGAGGTATATTCTGAAGTATATTGTGTTTAACCCTTTACGTAACATGAAAAGCAGACGACACTTGCAAAAATAATTCTTGAAAAACTATTTTTTTTCATTTTTTGTCTCAAAAACATAGGTTATGACCCCTCGTTGGAACGAGCTCGACGAGCTCGTTCCAACGAGGGGTCATAACCTATGTTTTTGAGACAAAAAATGAAAAAAATAGTGAAAATTAATTGGCGATTTTTGAGAATAGCACTGGCCGGTTTTGGCCGTTACGTTAGATAAAGGGTTAATGGTATTCTAGTTGCGCCGAAAGCAGTCTCCATACTGGGTGTTGTGGATTTATACCAATCCAAATCTCTCATCTCTCTCTTCATCTTTATGCAACAATTCTCTCAAAACTACACATTACACTTACCAAACATAATGAACACAGATAAAAACGGAACAATTTTTGGACCTATTTTTGACTCGTCCAGTCTCACTTCTTGAATACACCCCTGTTACAGTGTTACAATAGATTTTGAAGTATTTGGCGTTGGAGTCTTTCAAAGTGCTGCTAAGAATTTAAACTTTGGCATCATTTTATATCCCATGCCTTCATTTATACTATTTACCATGTTATGTCACGCTCTTTTCTCAAAATGGTTCTTGAACAGGCAGGAAGGGGGGGGGGGGGGGGCTTCAGTCTCGTCGAGGCGGTTCCACTGCCCCCAGTCGCGGGAAGAGAAAAGTTCTATTTTGATATATGAAGAAAAAAAAATTAACCATGATCTTTCGAATAAAATAATAGGCCTGCTGCGTATAGGCCTATTATCGTTCATTTAAGAATTGAATGCAATTTTTATAATCTTTATTGGAGTATGCACGTGTGGGAATGGGTACAAATTATGTATGAATCCCGAAGGGATTCATACAATTTGTACCCATTCCCACACGTTCATACTCCAATAAAGCCAATAAAGATTATAAAAATTGCATTCAATTCTTATAATTACATTCCGCAACTGTTTAAAGTACTTTTTACCAAACAACAAAGCAGAAAGACGAAATAAAACATGTACGAACGAACGAGGCGAACCCTCCCCCCTCCCCCCCCCCCCCCCCCCCCCCCCCCCCCCCCGTCACACAAAAGACAAAGCGCACAACTCTGATTTTTAATTGTCACAACTTTAGAAATGGAAACGAGTATTTTAGTAACGGGCTTTATGCCACAGTTGGGAAATGTCACCAAAGAAACAGCAGCGGAGTTGATAACTGCGAGAGGCGCTAAAAGTTAAAAACCCGCCCAAACACCGCCCGAATTACATTCTGTCAACTGCGCTCTACCGTAAAGGCCGGTCAAAGTTCGACCAAATGTATTCACTGGAAAATGAATTACATTTGGTCATGACGTTTTCATCCAGCTGACCAATTGGAATTGAGTATTTGGACCCAAAACGTATAACTACATTAACATTGTAATTATTGACAATTGACGCAGTAACTGAATGAGATCGTTGTATGCAATCGTCGTATGTAATCATGGAAGACAATCGTCGTCATTGGAAGAGATTTACAGGAAAGTTTGCCCCCTTAATTTTCAAAAGCTGTCAGCAAATATAACATTAAATATATGAATGAAAAATTCTGTAAAATACATAGAGAGTCTTCGACTCGTCGTGATCTGCCTTTAGAACCCGGAGCTCGACTCGGATACATATTTTGTACATCCACATAATGGTAATAATCATTTTATGTTACAATATATTGGGGATAAGTCAAGAATGTAGACGAATATATAACGAACTATTTATTCGTACGGATGAACAAAAAGAACAAAAATGGAACTCACGCGAAAGGAACGTGCTTGTATTCGACCCCCTGATACAAACATCTGTATCAGGGGGTCGGATACACGACAGTTGTGGAGTTAATACAGACAAAATACATGTTGATTGTAAGATAAATTCACTTAACAAAGAGCAGAAGTGGCCAGTTGTGTTGATATATGTGATACTGATATATATATTCTAAATTGCGGATTATCTCTGAACTAGTTGCTTGTAATTAGCTTGTCGTAAAAAGTAAAGGTTTCCTTTTCTGACGTTTAGTAAACCAAAAACAACAGCCGAGAGCTATCTGTTGTTTTCGTTTATTTAAATAGCAAAGGGAAACTTATTTCCTACTCCTGTCATGGGTGTTTTCTTAGCAACTGCTTGCTTCTTAATTGGATCTTCCTCGACCGTCTAATAATTTCGAGGGACTCAGGTAACTTTATCGAAAGTTGATTTTCATGATGAGACAAGTCAGGGATGGCTGGTTACTCTTTGAAGTTGTAGGTGGAGAGGGTGAGCACAGGGCTGTAGGATTATATTATTAGCTACCCCACTAAATTATACCTCCAAGTTTTCTTTTATGTTCGTTTATGCTCATGTATACATGGTGAAGGGTTGAATCGTCGAGAAAAAACAATGGAAAACAATTTCAGGGAAGTCACCAAAATTGTAGAAATATGGCTTCATTTTGACTCTCAGTTTTAAAAGGAGGAGGCTCAATAGAGACCTTTTTTATTTATTGCACCCCCACCCCCCTCCACCAACACCTGCCCAATTTTGCTTCGGGTGTCCCTGCTAATAGCACACAAATATAATAATAACTCTGCCTTCATGTTTTTTGTTCAACATAAAGAGAAATGTCTAGCCTGACTGTTGTAAGATTTATTTGAACTGGTGAGAATTCAACTCCTTTTTGCAACAAAGAACGCAGGTACATGGGCGTACGCAGAGAGAGCAAAATGATAAACTAGCTCCTCCCCTTCTTACATTTTGACAACCATACATATTCAAGTATAACTACGAGCAAATGCTACATGACGTACATTAATTAAGCTGCTTATTATCTCCTTGGTATGTTGCTATATCGTATTATTACCTCGCATTATGTGGTTATACTTAAACTTCTGATCACTTGGATCAGTTTCTCGTGGAATATTGCACAACGTATTCGGGTAAACTGGATTACCTCGATGACAACAGTGATAGAGTTTTCACACGACAAGTGTTTTCAAGTTCTGATAGAAACTACAGAAAGCATTTGCAATCTTTCAGCTCTCGTGCCAGCAGGTTACACCTGTAGTCTATGAACAGAAAACTACCAGTGTTTATTGTGTTTCAATCCTCTAAGAAATCACAGATAGTGTCCATCGGGAAGAAAATCCACCCTCTTTGTTCTTTTGTGATCTCGTGTTTACCTCCCCACAGCTGAATCCAGGGAAAGGTGGCAAAAGAGGAGAATAAGGTGTCGCGGTGGTTGGGAATTTACGGGTTCAAATCGTAAAAAAGTTGAACATTCGGTAGTCACCCAAGAAGGGTTTGAGTTAGAATTCCGCATTTTTCACTGAAGACCCACAAGCAATATTCCTGATAAAATCTCGCCCGTGGAAGCCACAACACTGGCCATCTTCGAGGGAACCGAACAGTCGGTCTTATTGGACCCAGTATTCTTTACATCATTAAGTCTGTTTCTTGAAGTTCACTTCACGTGTAAAACCGATATTAGTTCACTAGGTCATGTCGACCACCCATCTTGCCAGGAAAAAATCAGAATTTGCGTCATTAAAAGCCTTAAAACAAGAACGTGGCTGTTTGCTTTTGGAGATTTACTCAAACAGCTGAGGAATTCAATGCCAATTTAGGATGACAAGAGATATTTGTTGTGTCTAGATTGTTCTGAAATAAATGACAACACGTCTTATTAATCGAATTGCAGGAAAACATGGCACAAAAAGTTTATTCAATTCTGCATCACAAAGAGAATTTGATAAATAAATTGAAGTATTTTCATTAAAACTCGATAGAAAAGTTTGAATTATTCATATTAAACTTCGTTAAAGGGATGTTTGGTAACTTCATATCGTGTTAACCCTATCAAACCTCAGATTATAAATGGGTTTATCGCTTACACTACTGCGCAGAGCGGTTGCGCGAAACCATTATGTATCTATAGCTAGTTCCAGTTGTAATTTAATCCAACAGCCCTTTGAACTATTGGATTGAATTAATACTGGCATTCCGTTGATTTCTTTGCTGTTTGCTGGCCAACCACGGAATTTTCACGCAAAGTTGTAAGCGCACCGCTTGAAAGGGTTACATGTATGAGCTGAGCAGTTTGGGAGCGACTTTTAAGAGTGAAAACCGACAGGGAGGAAGTTTTGTTGCGCCGATTGAAACCACGTTCTGTTTTTTCGGGGTTTTTTTGTGGCTGTAATCTCAGGTGTGTGTGTTCACTTATAAAATTCCCCACGACATTCACAATCCTTATATCCGTTCTGATTTTTCTACCTGGCAAGGTAAACGATATTACAATTATCTTTATATTTTACCTCATTGAAGCATATAAGAATTCCATTGGCTTTAAGACGTCATTTGCAAGCTGTATATATACCACACAGTGTCTGTTGGTATCTATACACGGCTAATGGAGTGTTCTCCCATTGCTTTGCTCATTTATCGAAAGGAAAACAGACGATAATCGTTTCACGTTAAACAAGTTATTTATTGATTTATTAAGTGGCCTAAGCAAATTCTAGAGTAGGGTCGAACATTGTTCTAGCCCACTTTCTCGAGTCCAAAGTGGATTTTACCATTTATACCACATTAAGCCAATAACAAACTGTTTAATTAATAACAGGAGAAAGGTATTAAAACTTTCCCCTGACACTGCCAAATCTGTTTCCCTCTTGTATTGGGAGATTACCCTTCCCTTTACATGTAGCACGGACGTGCGTCAAAACAGGCCTCAAAACATTTCCGTAGCTCGCCATTTCCGTTCACTGAACGAAAGGAGTCATAAAACTCATTCTGTGGGTGTTGGTATCTTAGCGTTTTACGATGCATCTTCATTGGTTAAAGTATTACAAGCCACTTTGCCTCGAGCAGCCACTGCAGGTGTATTGTATCTACAGACGCTACTAATCAATATAAACCAAATTTGGGAAAGTTTGTTAATAAAGCACGGATTTACTTACACAATACATATGGTATAATAAATGTGATTTACTATAATCTTTTAAACGTAACAGCCGTATTCAGCCAGCACTGTTCGCAAAAGTCGCCATTGAAAGTGTTTTTTTATTATTATTTGGGTTATGCAGAATTATAGTTATATAATTCAAGATGGAATCATTTTTTGCGGGTGATCCGAAACTGATTTTCCCAATAGGTATCACTGTACTAAATATTTGTTTGAGAGTTATGTGCCTTGAATGTTGTGCTTGGGTTTGGTACAATATTCGAAAATAAGGCTCCTGGAAAAAACTCATTGCTTGGAATAACTGTTGAAACATTTATTAGTTTTTTGTTATATCAGTACTGAATACTCCACTAGAAAAAGGAATTGCTCTGAGTATTTTGGGGGCTTGAAAAAAATGCAGTTGACTATTTTGTGTATTTTTCCCAGAAAAATAGGATTTAGGGAGGTACTTCACTTCTTGTTGAACGTTTTCTCTTATCTGTTGCATGGCCCTCGTTTTCTGGACAGTTAAGGTTATGTGAAGGTCTGAACTTTATGTAGGTATTTGAATATCTAATTTCAAGTGATGAGATCATATGTTTTTCACATATTGTTATAATGGTCGTTTATGGGACAATGTTTAGTACTGTCATACCAATAACGCATCTTCGTTATATGCGTTCGCTAAAAATATAAGGAAATAGTGAACCTACAGACGTCGTATTCTTTGCCTTGGTGAACTCAAGACATACACAGAACGACACACGCGTGTGAATGAGTTACTCGATATGGCACGAATGCCAGCGCGGAAGGATAAAACGAGAGGCCATATTAACCCATTCGCACGAGTGTGTCGTTCTGTGTTTATTACACGCCTTCACGTCTACAAAAGCAATCATTAGAAGGACAATCAGCAATTCATTTCACCACTCGTTCCCTGAGTCCCAACATGTCCCTGAGTCCCAATATGTTCTGTGTGCCAGCAGGCACATAGAACACATTGGAACTCAGGGGACGAATTATCAACAAAAAGAACACATTTTATCGCCAACCAAATTTGAGCTGGACCCGTGTTACTATTTTAGCTCTCGCGAGCTAATCAAATTGTAATTGCGGTAATTGCGGTGCACGATTTGTAGAAAATTCCAGTGACATTTCGCTTCTATTTAAAAATTGTCCGTCAACGATTTCCGTTCGGCAGATGTGTGCGGGGCGGATTTTCATTTTCCGCATGGTTTAGTGTTGCTGTAGATGGGGATTTCATAGAACAGGCTTGTAATAAATACGATTTCGGTATTTAAAAATCGATTTTTCACTCCAGGTACAACCGGCAAATCACAGTGAAAATAGTGTCAACAAACATGAAATAAATTCCCTGAAGGGCTATGAAAGCGAGAGATGTTTACTATTTCATGGTGAAAGGTTGTTGTTAATAATATTTGTGCTATTAAATTAATATAATTACATTGTTAATGTAGTTATACGTTTTGGGTCCAAATACTCAATTCCCATTGGTCAGCTGGATGAAAACGTCATGACCAAATGTAATTCATTTTCCAATGAATACATTTGGTCGACGTTTGACCCGCATTTACGGTAGAGCGCAGTTGACAGAATGTAATTCGAGCGGTGTTTGGGCGGGTTTTTTAACTTTTAGCGCCTCTCGCAGTGATCAACTCCGCTGCTGTTTCTTTGGTGACATTTCCCAACTATGGCATAAAACCCGTTACTAAAATACTCGTTTCCATTTCTAAAGTTGTGAAAATTAAAAATCAGAGTTGTGCGCTATGTCTTTTGTGTGAGGGTGGTTTTTCACCTCGTTCGTTCGTTCCTACATGTTTTATTTCGTCTTTCTGCTTTGTTGTTTGGTAAAAAGAAGTTTAAACAGTTACGGAATGTAATTATAAGAATTGAATGCAATTTTTTATAATGTTCATTGGAGTATGAACGTGTGGGAATGGGTACAAATTATGTATGAATCCCGAAAGGATTCATACAATTTGTACCCATTCCCACACGTTCATACTCCAATAAAGATTATAAAAATTGCATTCAATTCTTAAGTACAATAATGTTTCTGTGAAGGCTTCGGTGAAAAGCTGGGGGAACTATTTTGGTTCGCGGACAACAAATTACGTTGCTGGCGCACCGTGATGTCCTTTAAACTGAACTTTTTGTCGCATTCAAAGCAATTGGCCAACTCAACCACCTTCAGCGACTGTTATCCAATTAAAGAAATTTTGGTGGAAGGGTCATTGCATCCTTTATGCGTAAAAAACTATTAGAAAATCTATTTGATAATGATGCTTATTTCTAAAATGGTAATTTTTTTCCTTTCAGAATACTTTTGCTTCTCATTTGAACGACTCATGAGGGTTGGTTTGAATTAAAGTGGTGCGTTTGAAGTAGGACTTTTAAAATCGGAAAATTCGCTGATAAGGTTTTGCATATATTAAAGTGTAAGTATGACCCATTTGTTCTGTGAAGTGCTCACATCTTTCTCTCAATAAATCCTCCAATAGATTCAGTCTTGTAAAGAAATCGACTTTAGCTATCGAGGTTGGCCTAAAAGGTAAATACACACTGCGGACATCCCTGATTTATCTCGTCAGGAAAATTGATTTTCGATAAAGTTATCTACCCTGAAATTATTAGACGGGCGAGTATGATCCAAGAGAGAAGAAATTGATGATAAAACATCAGTCGAAAATAAAGCGATGTTTCCGTTGTTACTTTTATTAAATGAAAACAAGAGACATCTCTCGGAGTAGTCTGTTTTCGTTTATTAAAAGTTACAAACGGAACGTTTGCTTTTTAAGAAAATCTAATCAGAAACAATCACGCAGCTGTATACTTTGTTTAATGAATATGTTTGTACAGTAATTTAATCTTCACAGAAAAAAACAATAACAAATCTATATTAATGGAAAGGAAAATGTCTGTATTATTCGTCAGAATGCGCACACTGTTGATATAATAAACAGAAAACAAGTTACAGAACATCATAAGATGGTGAAAACGCCGTTTTCTCATTTTTAACCCTTTCAACACGATGTGCATAAAGTTTTGCGTAAAGCAAAAATGGTAGTGGTCAAGCAGACGATGTAAAAAGCAAAAAAATTGAAGCGAGGCTCAGTAATAATTTAATCCAACAGCTTAACAGAGCTGTTGGATTAAATTATTACTGAACCTCCCAACAAACCAGAATGGTTTCACCCATTTCGCCGTTGACAGTATTGACTGAAATGATACCTTCCAGGGCGCCAGTGTTGAAAGAGTTAAAAGGGTTTCCACGGAGAATAATATTCAACCGTTAAAAATTTGTGAAAAAAATGTAAAAAGCAGCTTCTGTATTTTTATACTACTCTACAGAAAAAATGACCGAAGTTTGTGAAATTATACGCACATCGATGATACAACATCGCTAACATTTCGAAAGTTCAGTTTTTATATAAAATTCCAATACCGTTAGTGTTAAATTTACTGATAACATTAAGGTGGGTTAACTTTCCTGTAAATCTCTTCTGATGACGAAAAACTGCCAGCCACGGGGCGCTGCGGTGGTCAAGGGTGCGCGTTGGCTAACTTCAGAATTAATATTTTCCTCTGAATCTATTGGGATTCGTGCCTTATATTTCATAAAACATTCGTCTAGATATGCTTTCGAAAACGTTGGGGAAACTGGGCTGGTTTAACCCTTTGTGTGTACAGTACGGCCGCTGTGGACTGGTCATTTTCCATAGGTGGGCAATATTTCCACGGACGCAATAATATTAGATTTCAAACACTATTTATTGAAATAATCATCAAATATTTTAATTAATGAAGCACCGGGTACCACCCGGTGCTTCATTATTTAAAATTTTGCTGATGACGATTGTTATTACCTGGTAAACGCATGCGTGGATATCACATTCCACGCGTGTATTACGACCAATCCACGGCGGCTATACTGTAGTATATTAATAGAGTTTTCAGTCACAATAAACACCCTCACAGGAAATATTATTGTCCCTGACACGCAATTTCAGGATATTAACAAACACTGCTGTTGTTAATTGTTCTGAGGTAGAAACAAAAGACATCCACGAGAGGTTAATTTTAACACTTTCAACAGTGAGCCTTTGGTTGAGATGATCGAATAAAACGCCATCATCAACATAAGGACGAATTCACACCACATGTTTTGCGATGCTCGGTAATAATTTAATTCTACCGTCCCAAAGGACTGTAGGATTAAAATATCACTGATCCTCCCTAACAATTTACTATCCATTTTGTCCTTTACTTGAAGGAATGCCAGTAAAAAAATATTTACGTGAAAATTACTGTATACCTGTTTAGGAGGGTTAACACCTCCGGATAACAAAAGTCTATTTATTTGCAAGAAACACCACTGCTTCATCCTTTAACATAATTTACTCCCGACACACGACAAATGGTGTAGGGTAGGAATAGTTTGATGTGCAAAGCTGAGGAAGAGGGCACTCTGTAATTGTTTTAAAACATACTTGGCCTCCTGAACTTTTTTCCACCATTCTCCATCACATTTTAAATACATTAGTGATAAAAGAAATTGGATTTTACCCTCTTCTGTCATTTTTGGGGACTGTATACCGATGGTACTCTCTTTCCACCTGTCTGGGTTCTGTTTGTATTATAAAGCGCCACCTTCGGCCAGAAAAGAACATTTGACACTTGGAAAAGATCATTAGGGCCAGCATAGTAAGGTCAAGGGGTAGCAGACCACTGCTAACCCTTACCCTTACTATACTGACCTTAAACCAGTATGAATGTTTTTCATTTTAGTCCAATTTAAGATGGGGATTTTGTTTCCCGGTATGTTATGTTTACAGCACGTTAAAAGTTAAAAAAAACTAATAAATATGATATTGTTGGACCTTAAACAGTTATTATTTGTTGGAAACATGAAATGGAATGTGAATAAACACAGAAAAATGGAAGAGTCCCCTATTCTTCGGCTTTACTACTTTATGAAAGACTTTAACTGGGTTTGCACTGTTTGAATGCTGACTGCAGATTTCGATTATTTGAGAAAACCCATTTCCAGGCTAATATCACTGCACTGTGCTACCGTATAGCTTCTAATAAATCCAGTGAGTGATTTATATTATGCAGTTCAATATTAACATTACTATAATCTGTCAAACACTGACTTGAATCGGAAGTTTTCAAACGCGAACTGTTCACAGAATGACGCCAATGTCAATTTTCATCACAACGGATTTTATTGTTTATTGGGGTTTAACAACACAATAACATCCATGGTCATATCGTGTAGGACAATTTTACAAGTGGAGAAAGCCGATGTACTCAGAGAGAATCACAGATGGGCGGCGAGGCTCTCCAACTTGCATTACAGTCGCCGTGGACCTGTCGTTATTCACACGTGGGCCGCGATGTCCATGCACGCATTTACCAGGGAATAAAAAATCATCGGCAGCACAATTTTTATTAATGAGGCACCGGGTTATTACCGGTGCTTCATTAATTAAATTTTTGATTATTATTCCTGTATTTAGTGTTTGGACCCTAATATTTAGAAATGTCCCACCCGTGGAAAGTGACCAGTCCACGGCGGCCGTACTGTACTAACACAGCGCACACAGAACTAGCAGCGTTGAATACAAGTACACCATCGACGTGCTGTGTCCCTGCGTGGGCAGTCGGTATTTGTTTTCAGAAGCAAGATCACTGCGCGGATGGCGCGGGTCAGAATAGAATCCTCGGCGTCGTTTCGGTTTAAAGTCCAATGCTTTTATTAATGAGCCATCCGCTTTCACCATTGTTTTTAAACCCTGATTTAAACTGGTAGTTCTCAAACGCGAAGTGTTCATAGTATAACGCTCATGTTCATCAATTGGTCTTTAGACACTGACGCCCCTGGATTTATTTATTTACGCAATCCTCTTATTTATAAATGGTTTTGTTGTTTATTGGCACTTTCAGCAACCAGGGTCACATCATATAGGACACTTTTACGAGTGGAGAAGCCGGAGTACCCGGAAAGAACCACCTAACAACGGCAAGCACATATCAGACTCCAGAAGGTACTAAACATTGTAAAAAGTCGGCTTCTGTATACTGGCGGTTTCTGAAATGATGTGCACATCGATAAAACAAATTCGCTAACATTTCTAAATTTCAACTGTTATATGAAATTCCCATACCCTTACACGCTAAAAACTAAAGTGTTAAAAACTGCACTTGAAGTGCTGTATTTAACACTTACTAAGTGCTGAACTAGCACTTTGGTCAAGTGTAGATATCCCAGGACTTGACAGGTGTTGACAATAATACCGCTTGACAAGTGTAATGTCGCGACACTTGAAAAGGAAACAACGCAGATGACGCGGATCAGGCTCGAACTCTCGAGCCTGATCCGCGTCATCTGCGTTGTGTCCTTTTAATTATGTACCCACCAAGCGCAAATCAAATTATGGACGATTCTGGAAGAACCACCAATGCTAGACACCTGGGAAGTGCCATCCATTCAAGTTTCATATGTCTGACGATTGTAATGTCTAAGTGCTTAAAGCATTGCACTTTGAGTGTTAAAATCAAACCCTAAGAGTTAGAATAGGTTTAACACCTTGAAAGTGTCAGTTTTAACACTTTAGTTTTTAGTGTGTAGTGTTAAATTTACAGACGGCTTTGGGAATTTAAGGAGAGCTAACTTCTTCATAACTCTCTTCTAATCATGACAATTGTCAACCATCCATGATGGTCCCTTTGCTGACAGCTCTATGCCCAATTGTCACTTGTAACTCTATATGTACAGTACTAGCAGTATACACAGTCAAATCACTCTATCAACAAAGGTGAATAGATTTATTCATTTATTTATTGAAGTTTTAACGACAATTTCGACATCCAGGATCACCTCGTGTTGGAGTTTTACGGGTGGAGGAAGCCTGAGTGCCCGGAGAGAACCACCGAGCAACGGTGTGCAATTGTCAGACCCCCCCCCCCCTCCCCCAACGCACTAACTCCACACAAGCAGGATTAGCATTGGTTGAAGACAAGTGGACCATCAAAGTGCAGTATGCCTTAGTACACAGCGACACCGTGCCCCCATGTGGGAAATGGGAATGAAGTGCCTCCCAACTTTTTTTCTATAGAAAAATCAAATGCTTACACATTACATATTGAATTTATAGACTCCAGAGTATCCAAATGTGTCAATACTCAGGTTTACACGTGATGCAATATTTGCAAATATCGTAAGTTATTGTGATGAATTGACGGCGCGTATGTTCAAACGAGACACGAAGCGTCGAGGTTGAACATACGCTCCGCGCCGCAAACCCCAAACCATGTTACCGTCAACTCATCACAATAACGTATATGTTCCAATAAGACACTACCCATAGCCCAAAACCTACATTGTGAAACTCGAGAGGCTTATTTACTAAACTTGTAATCGTTAAAAAATGCCTTGTTCAAGGCAACTTTTAACGATCACAGGTTTAGTAAATAAACTTCTTGTGTACCCACGACGGTACTGGATAAATAATCAATAAACCAAATACATGTAAACTCATTCAATCTTAGTTCAAATCGTAAATCGGTTTGTAATTTAAACAACACTTCATCACTGTCTGCTGCACGCGTGAAACATCCAGAAAAATGAAGCGGTTTGCTAGTCACTCTGTTGATGAAGCTATTATGAAATGTGCGACGTCATTTCAAATATTTCGCGTTGTGACGTGACACGGTAACATTTGCTACTGAAGCCGTAAACATAAAAGAAACTACGTCAGCTCTCATTCAATCAGAGGGCGAGGATTTTACTCTTATTGGAACATGAACAAATGTTGTTTTTGATCAGCTAATTCCATCTTCGGCCGGTTATATATATATTTGATCACCCTAAATGTCTTCCAATCCGATGCCTTCAGATTGAAAGATGGTCGAAGTACAAGTACAAGACCAAATCTTGAAAAAAGGATAACCTCGCAAGTATTTCTACATATGGTGATATATAGAGGATATGGAATGAGTGTTTTTCTCATACAATATTTATGAAACACGTCTAAGAATTTTCCGTTTTGGCGAGCCTCTGGCGAGCCAAAACGGAAAATTCGGACGAGTTTCATAAATATTATATGAGAAAAACACTCATTTCATATTCTATTTATCATATGACACACACACGCACAAATTAGCCACTTAGTATGACTTTTTAACCCATCACCTAACTTGAGTTGCAAACGGCACTTGGAAAAAACATTATCCTCGTATAACTAAAGTTTTTCGTTTTTTGCTTCCAAAACATAGGTTATGACCCCTCATTGGAACGAGCTCGTCGAGTTCGCTCCAATGAGGGGTCATAACCTATACTTTGGAAGCAAAAAGTGAAAATATTAAAAAAAATGAATGGCGTTTTTCTTATAGGTGAAAGATTAATACAATATAACCCACCCTATATAGGACAGATAACGTAAATTCTCCCAACTGAAATTATGCAAATGTGACTCAGTTGTATTTTGTTAAGCCAATCAAATTGTCCAGTTTTGAAATTGACCAAAGATAGCTCCCAACTCTAATTATGCAAATTATGAAAATGTGGCCCAGTTGTATTTTGTTCAGCCAATCAAAGTGTCTAGTTTTGAAATTGACCAATGAAATTGACGGAAGGCTTCATTTATCACTGATTAATATGAAAACAAAATATCAAATGTTTTAAAGTGAACAAAACGGACGAGTCATATGATAAACAATCTTATTACATATTATACAATATAAGATAGCGATAAGAAATATTTTTGCGATATATTGCCACGATAAATATAAAAGAATATCTCGACGGATGTGGCGCGATCACGCAATATGTTTAGATCAACTTCAGTGCACATTTTCGGTGTTTGGGTGTTCTAATTTCAATAAAAAAACTGTTTTAATTTAAGCTAAACATCACAACCTGTATAATAAAATGATCGCCTGCTGCTTTTGAGTTGCTAGCAGAATTATCTCACAGGTGACTGCAATGAAATGTAAGTTTTCACTAGTGGCTTTCTGTCGCTCGTGAAAACTTACATTTCCTTGCAGTCACCCATGAGATAATTGTGGTATCAAACCCGAAACAGTAGATATTCTCTATATATTAAGGGTGTGACACGAATTATTTCATTAACTGCCTCTAAGGTATTGTCTGTCTATCAGTGCTACCCATCCGCCCCTTGTTTTAAACCTTCCGTCACGCTTGTCGAGAACTGAGAATTAGGGAAGGGACGTTTACACCATCAGAGACATATAGAGATTTGTCTCCATCCCCCTACGATAGGCATGGGACGTCAACAATTTGAATTACATATGACACCCCACGCTTGACGTGTTTTTTCGAGCCTTAAAATTGAGCCATTTGGGGGCTATTTTTCAACATTTCTCCGAGGGAGTCCTGTGGCGTGGCCTCCTCTGGAGAAATATTAGATATATAAAATCCGCGTCCCCGACCCCCACCAACGCGAAAGGAACAGCAACCTGATACCTTTGCCGAACTAAAGACTTCGATCGTCGTGATATGCCTGCGGTATAACAATGCTTGGACTTCCTGAGTTCTCCTCTAAAACGCTGAACCTATTACAGTGAAATCTGAGGTGATTGTGTGTTCTGTGATCGTACAGTGGAGCCAAATTGTAACTTGGTGATTCATTTGGGATTATTCTTTTAAAATCTTCTCCTGCGCAGACACGGTCAGATTATTTTACATTTAGATAACAAAATCCTTAGAGGGGTCAATTTAAAGTCTGTTCAAATCAAGTCCCTTGGCTGATATTTGTGATCCCTACGGGAGCCCGATTTTTAATTTGGTGCTAAAGAGGAATATTCTTTAACCTCTTCTTCTCAGGAACCACCATTCAGAATCTTCTAATATGTGGTGTACAACTCTGGGGTAGAGGGGGGGGGGGGAGCGGGGTGGAGGGGAGGGGACTACAATCCCTCGATTAATATAATAAATTAGTATAACATGACGACTAATCTTTAAATATTTCCGTTTGCAGATCCACCGCTCAAAATCTATTTGTACCAACACGTGTGAACTCGCAGCACCACCACATTTACGTGTTGCGCCAGGTCCACTTAATTTGCCTTTAATTTCCCATTCAGGGGCTCTTTCAGGACACAATTAAGAGGTCCGAAATACATGGACAATGGAATAGTTTAATCTTTGGCTTAGGAACTGCAAGGTAGCTTGCTTAGTCCTCTACTCTCACACGTAAGTACACAGGAAGGTGTGTATCTATAGCCCCATAGAAACTTACCCAGAGCATACTGGGTCGAAATCAACATTTTTGGTCTCTTTCCGACGGTTGTTTCCTTACAACCCATGTACAGGGGTGGGGTGAGATCCATTTGAGAGCAATAATTCAGTCAGTTTACCCAATTTTGAGTTCCTCTCCCATACCTTTCCATTAGATGTTTTCCAGGTCATATATCCGGGGGTTGTTCCTGAGTTCAACCTTAGCCTTTGCACAGCCTGATTGACGATAAAACAAAGTAGGTTTTGATCAACAGAACCCTCCAAGCAATTATCAATACTGTCACACATACCTGCGAACATAAATAGTCTTGCTCAGAATGATCTCTTTACAACTGGATTGCTGGAACACTCATTGGTCCCGTATAGAAAAGTGACCATCCACCCCTATGTCGTCAGCTTTCGGAGAGGTGGAGTTGCTATGAATAAACATTGCTCAGCACCCCACCCCACTCCACCCCACCCCCACTCCCCACGAAATCTCAAAGGTTTTTCGTTTCTCGACGCTTCGAAATATCCGATCGCCTTTTAACCCTTTACCTAACATGAAAAGCAGACGACACCTGCAAACACAATTCTTCAATAACTAATTTGTTTAATTTTTTGTCTCAAAAACATAGGTTATGACCCCTCTTTGGAACGAGCTCTGTGAGCTCGTTCCAAAGAGGGGTCATAACCTATGTTTTTGAGACAAAAAATAAAAAAAATAATGAAAATTAATTACCGACTTTTGTGAATAGCGCAGGCCGGTTATGACCGTTACGTTGGGATAAGGGTTAAAGTACACTTTGATGTTTGCGAAAACTGAACATGCTGATGATTCTCTCATTTTTCGTGGAAATACAAACTGAATATTTACAACACATATTAGTTATTTTTTACCAAAATTAAATAGAGGATATCTAATGTTTTTGATGGGATACCGAAAATTATCTCATGAGTGACCGAGACAAATGTTTATTTATCTCGGTCACAAGTGAGATCATTTTCGGTATCCACCCCAAAACACTAGATTTTCTTTTTATTATACGCCTTTTATAAGAATCTGATAATTCCACTCGTTTCACCCTTTAATTGATGCAGGAAAGTATAAACTGCGCATTGAATCATTGAAACGCGGAAGTGATTTGATTGATACTCTGAACAGATAGCGTCTTGCAATCTGATTCAGCTGGCCGGTTTCAGGTCCAAATATGGCCTGAAAGTCCGTAATATAAGTTTTTGGTTGTATACGTCCTTTGAACGGACGTACCAAACCAAAAACTTATATTAAGGACTTTCAGGCCATGTTGGGACTAGCGGGTTTCACGCATCAGCTCAAGGTGAATACGTGTTGAATTATTGCTGGAAATGATCGGTATCCACTCACAACACAAGATTTACTTTTCATTGTAGGTTTTTAGAACAAACTGATAATTTCCAGTGATAATTCGACTCGTATTCACCTTGAAGTGATGCTTTGTAAGCCGTCATTTTAATTGATACAGTGAAGTGAAAATTTCTATATTTTCACAGTGGGGGATACGATTTCTGTCTTTCCACAATTTCTTCGATAATCTATCGTTCAGCGTATAATAAACGTCGAGATTCGAATTCTGATACAGTGGTTTTAGGTTTCGTGTAAGGTAAACGCCATGACATTTGATGAAGTGAAAGAGTAACATCTTTCAGGTCATCAAACGGAAAGGATCTGGAGGAGTTACCGCGTTGATTGACATGACGCCAGCTTTGGTTTGAGTGAGGTGGTGGGTGTAGTTTGAGTGGCGGCGTTGTTCACTGACATCCCAGCAATCCAGTTGTATAGAGTACATGGAGAGTGTATTATCACTAAATCCCCCACAGAGTGGAGATTCCACCCAGGCAATAATTGAAAATTTCTTGAAAAGCATAACAAGCACAAGCAAAGTTCCAGCCAATGGACCTCCGGGTTAAACCCGAGGTCCATTGGCTGAAACATTGCTTGTGCTTTTGTCCATATGTACACAATTTGAAGGTGATACTTTGGGTGATAACTTCACTCCACTGGTGATTTAGTTACAATCCACTCTCCACGTACGGTTGATATCAGTGGTTGGAACAACAAATATATTGTGAAAAAGAATTTTTTCTACAAATAAATATCAACATTTTTTTACAGGTTACTCTGAAGTATTGATGCTGGCCTTGATGTGTGATAGAAATACCATTTGTAATCCAAAGTGACGAAGGGATCTGATGCTCAACACCTGCATCACTGATGTCGACAGAACGAACTAATGATTATGTTGTGAAGACCCGGGATAATTCAAACTTATTCAGAATGTCATCCTATCAAAATATATTTGGGTGTGTTGTATTACTGAAGTGTGGAAAGGAATGATGCAGGGATCCACTTTGGCATTTGTGAATCACAAAAAATACACAGGATCGTGTTTTTCTTTTTTTTCGTAAAACA
Source organism: Pictodentalium vernedei (assembly GCA_031216915.1). Taxonomy (NCBI): domain Eukaryota; kingdom Metazoa; phylum Mollusca; class Scaphopoda; order Dentaliida; family Dentaliidae; genus Pictodentalium; species Pictodentalium vernedei. The sequence goes on along the minus strand of CM062295.1, from coordinate 557,939,463 downwards.
GTAGCATTACAAGTTGATAATGGAATTCAACTGATATTTCTGTACAGACATCGATTAGTTGCAACACTATCGTTGCGAACGTGCTGATAGAATTTGTCGATACACAAAAACTGACGAGGCGGTCATTAGCGAAACATCTGGAATGCTCACGACAGATACCCCAGACGGACGGACTCATTTCAGTCTGAATCTAACCAACACCTCAACAGTAGATGATTCACAAACTCCTATAAATATAGTAATTCTTTCAATTAAGGGTGTCATCATGATCTCTATTATTCTGGGAGCTATATTTGGAAACGCTCTTGTGATAACGAGTGTCCTCAAATTCGAGCGACTGAGAGTTATCACAAATTATTTCATCGTGTCTCTAGCATTTGCAGACCTTTTAGTGGCAATTGTTGTTATGCCTTTCAATGCAAGCATCGAGATAAGTGGGCGGTGGAATTTCGGTAGATTGATGTGTGATATTTTTAACGCTAATGACGTATTATTCAGCACGGCGTCCATTTTACATTTATGCTGCATCAGCATGGATCGGTATATAGCAATTATGCACCCCTTCCAATACGAAACTAGCATGACTAATGTTAGAGTTGCTATTATGCTTGCAGTGACGTGGGTTGCCTCTCTAATGATATCGTATATTCCGATTCATTCGCAACTTTATACAACATCTGACAATTTTGAGGTTTTGGAGGACAACCCTGAAGCGTGCCTCTTTGTGGTAAATAAAATATACGCCGCTGTTTCCTCCTGTGTTTCCTTCTGGATTCCGTGTACTATAATGGTAATTGTTTATACAAGGATATTTCTTGAAGCCCGTAAACAGGAGAAACAGATTTCATCAATTATGTGCACGCAGTATACAGGTGATCAAGTCTCAAATGGAACCAAACACGACCAAGATAAACTAGAACGCAGAAAGATGAAACGAGAACACAAGGCCGCTAAAACCCTTGGAGTGATTATGGGCGCTTTCATTTTATGTTTCCTGCCATTCTTTTCTTGGTATTTTGTAACTTCGGTTTGTGGGAGCGACTGTCCTTACCCACCCATCGTCGGCTCAATATTATTTTGGACTGGCTACTTCAATTCTTGCTTAAATCCGATTTTGTATGCCTATTTTAACAGGGATTTTCGAAGTGCATTTAAAAAACTTTTAAGGGCTGGAACCGGCTGTACATATTGTAAAACACCAGATCCTAGCTCATTAGCTTTGAATAAAACGTATTGCAATTATTCAGACCAAAAGGAATCTAATAGCGGAAATTATAACGAGATTAAACCTGCCAACTGACAGGTGGTGACATGTCCTATAATAAATATATTATCTTTCATTTATTTTTTGTTTGACACATTCTTTTCAGTGTCTTTTTAGAGTCTGCCAGAGAAAGAAGAGAAGGGTGACGGATACAAAAGAAATTTGCATGTGCGTTGAAATCTTGACAAAGGCTTAGATAAAATACCATGTCTTTCCTGAATGCTGTGATGCCCAGCTGAAAACAAACAGTTGATTTAGAAGAAGCAGTCTTACCCCTTATTTCTGGTGATACATTATACACCTTTTACTACTTGTTGCCTCATGTCTGTTCGCGTAATACAGGTTTTAACCTACTCGAAGCCGTGTCGTTCACTTCGAGTAGGCACAAATCTATATTATACGAACAGACATGGAGTGGCGATTTTATCTATTGACAAAACTTCCATGTCTTTCAAATGTTGATGGCTTCGAAGTTGCCGACTAAGACTCTATCTAACGATGTCTTTTTTTAAATTTCCATCCACTGTCCGACCACAAAAATAACATTTGGAAAGAACGCTGTCCAATCCCACAAACGGAAAGGTGTCAAACGTCCTTCCTTCATCGCGTTCGGTCAAATAATGTTGTTGTGCCCTCGCTACCTTCCTTCTCGTTGCTCTTTAGAATAGCAACATGGCTTCTGTCTGTTCATTTTCCTTCAATTTTGTCGGTTGTAAAAGTCGCGAAGCGTCATTTTTTCTTGAAGATTTGTTTACGTTGTCTTCGCAACGGCCTCGTCCTTCAGCATGGGAACGTGAAGGATGCAAAACAACAACTGAGCGCTAGAACGCGGTAAAACAGTTACTGGAATACATTGCGAGGTTTTCTTGCAGTAATATCACCTCGTTGAGTACCTGTTTTGAGAACGAGTCTGTGTTGAATAGCAAATAAACAATCGACCAATCAGATTTAAGAGTGTTTTGGAGTCAATGGGTAAATCTTAAGCCTTATTCTTCCTAAATTCCATATATTTTCTTCCTAAATTCCATCCATTGTTTCATTAACTTGCAAATATCTCTGGAACTTAAATCAGTTATTGACTGTTAAGAAGGCTGATACACGATCGATCATGTGGGTTCGATCAAAGGTGAACAAAACCTGGTGAGGTCCACATTTAAAGGTCATTAACCGTTTTGTAAGCCGCCGTTGGGATTATAACAAGAAAAAACTAAAGTCAACATTTATTACTATAAAAAATGCAGGCAACATCAATAATAATATCATGTTTGCCTCTGCCAACAACAACAACACCCGTTTCAGTCATCCTCTTTTACTGACCAGAAGTTTCTAACAAAAGATGCATGATTGGTTGAAGTGTTCCATGTCACGTTAATCTGATCCATTCATTTGTGATCGCAAAAAGATGTATCCAATTCATTTACATCACAAACAAGTATAATTGCTTATTTGGGATTATGCGGGCCTGACAGAGTTTCCTCGGCAGGGCTTTTCAGTCCCGGCGAACAAAACTTTGTCAGGTCCAGATAATGACCTTTCAACCGAAAATAAAGCTCATTAACTGATTTCGTAAGTTTCAACGCCCACATTCAGATGGGCTCAATACAAGAAAATTTAAAGCAAACATTTCTTAGTTTAAAACAACAGTTAAACTATACTACTCATATTTTTCTTGAGATTTTTATTTTTGTTTGTTTATTGGGGTTTAATGACACTTTCGATAGCAGGGCCACATCATGCTGGACAATGTTTCGTGTGGAGGAAGCCTGTTTACCCAGAGAGAACCAGTGAGCAATGGTAAGTAACTGTCGAACTCTACCATTTACTGTCCCGTTACCATCTGCAAGTGTGCCGTACGCATACAACACGTTCACCGTTGACACACAGCAAATCGAAGGCGCATTTTTCTTTTACCAATGATAACTCTGTTTTCGCCGGACTAATAAATAATTAACAGGTGAATCCTACGGTGCTCAACAGCGTCCAGTGGTTCTCTAAGGGTACATCGGCTTCCTCCACACGGAAACTTGTCTGATACGATGTGACCAAGTGTGTTGAAAGTGTCTTTTACTCTCAATGAACGAATAAACAAGCACATTTTACCTTTTATGAACAAATATATAACCATATCTTACCTCCTACAAGTATCTGGGAATTTCATTGGTTTAAAGACGTCACATGCAGACTGCATATAAAACCATATACTGTCTGTCAACATCAATATACGCTGACAGCTATGGGTAATCTCCCCTTTGTTCATTGATTATTCAAAATGGCGGCAGCCGATAAACGCTTCAAGTTGAAAGATTGAGTGTTGGAAGCACATATTTGGTCTGCAGGTTAGGCAACTTAAAAGGCTTCATATTTTGTGGATGTGTGTCATGTTACCTTCGAAGTGAAACTGTTTGGTATGTATGAATTTGCCTTGTTACAATTTATGGGAGAGTGCCTGTAGGCACTCTCCCATAAATTGTAACAAGGCAAAGACACGAGAGCACATTGGGAGAATTCTCTCATTTAATTTTGATCGCTATTGTTATTAGTTCTGTGCATCGATGCAGCAGTCGGTAAGATATATTCGTTACACAGTTTGTTTGTGGCTTAATATGGTATATATGGTGTCAGTTAATTTCATATTGGACTCGGTATATGTGGTGTCAGTTAATTCCATATTATTGGACTCGAGCTTCACTTTCGTCCAATATGAAGTTAACTGACACCATATATACCATAGTAGACCACCAACAAACTGTGTAACGAATAGTGTGGCAGTAATCCGCAACCCTTTACCCAACGTACAGAATATCAATTTATTATTTTAATTATTGCTTTTTAATTTTTTTCAAAACAATCAACAAAACCATATCATATTACCCCTCATTGGAACGAGCTCGCCGAGCTCGTTTCAATGAGAGTTAACATGACATGAGTTTGTTGACATTTTAAGTAAAATATATTATTTTTTTTTACTGCTTAATTTGAAAATTACACTGGTGTATGCTGCCGAATCGTTGGGTAAAGGGTTAATAAAATGTCAGTGGTTGTATATTCGGCAATGATATCCTGTTTGCCTGAGTCAACAACTATAATCAAACCCTGTTTCCAACAGCCTCTGGGATTAGACACTATACGTAATTGGCTGAAGTGTTTTATGGAAATTTTAACTCAATCCGTCTATTCATATCACAAAGAAGTGAACTCAATCTGTTTATGCAACAAACTATTCATTCAGCATGCAGAGTGATAAAACTCAACAAATCGGAAAGCAGAAAATTTACTGTCTTTAAATAATATTATTTAAACTTAGTATGCGGGTTCAAGATCTTTCCTTAAATACCTTCAGAAATATTTACACGGCCTTATGCGTAACAATATCGCAGATAAGGTTTCCACAAACTGTTCAAATTGGTGGCTTCCTAAAAACAAGTAATTAAAACTATAAACTGATTTCTTTCTGTTATGGGCACCCCAAAAAATATTTGCGCATTGAAGTGCATTTTGTGCATTGTAAGCCATCCACAAACAAACGACCATCAGTTGCTATTCGTGCAGAAAACGTACCATCAATGTGTTCAGCATAACAGTAATTACGGAGGTAGAGCGACGCCATTGAAAACGCTTTATCAGAAAATGTGCAGGCTGGTCGGAACATTTTAAGGCCCATAATCTTGGTATAAATACAGATATCTGAAACGGAGGTAGTGTGTTGTGAAGTACCATTCACAGTCGCATGGGGGCTCGTTGGGGCCGTGTACTAAGGCGTAATGCACGTCGATTATACTCTTGCATTCAACCGTTGCAAACTTTGCTTGTGTCGTGTTAGTAAGACGGAGAGTCTGACAGTTGCTCGTCGCTACTCGCGCGGGGGGGGGGGGGGGGGGGGGGAAGGGGGGGGGGGTCTTTCTGGGTACTCTGGCTACCTCACCTGTAAAACAGTCCGAGATTATTTAACTCTGGTTGCTGAAAGTGTCAAAAAACCAAAAAACTTTTATAAACAAGAAGATTGCATCTTTTAATCATCCATTTTTCAGAATATTTCCATGTTATTTTAGGATACTTTTTCAAGTACATCCGAAATTAGCGATGCATTGCATCGTCGCGTGCCACAATTGGTACGCGGCAACGCATTGCATGACTAATTAAGTCATGCAACGAAGTCGGGGTAACTTAGCCTTTTTTCTCTCTTTCTTTCTTTTTTCTTTCTTTTTCATCAAACCAAAATTTAGGGTACTTCCCTTTAACCCACAGTTACGAAATTTCGCATACTGATCGGACGTATAAAAATCTCGCACGGACAACCATCCGTTTCCCCAGATTCTGTCGTCGATGAGGGCGATACGGATTTCAAATGTTTTTGATATTTTTCAATATTTTTTAATATAAATGCCTGTATTAAGCCTTTGAACCCGAGCGGGCGCTTTTCCTACCCAGAAGCATTATACGTCATATGTGTGGGGTAGACCAATTAATATTTTCAACGTTCTGCCCCACGGCTGCACGTTGAAAACAATAATTGGTTTCCCCCCAAATAAGAAATGTGAATTTTCCAATTGCTGTCATTGAACGGACATGGAAGATGCCACCAGGATTCAAAGGGTTGAACCCCTCTCTTTCAAACTTCGAATATCCAATCTCCAGTAAAAAGCATATCTAAAAATGTGTTTACTCATGGGAAATTCTTAATTACTCAGGTAACGTCATAGGGGTCATAAAACTTTGTCCGATTTTCATAAAATTTTAATCTGTCGTAAAACTTGTAAAAGTAAGAGACAGCTGGGTTTTTTTTGGTTTTGTTTCAGATTCCGCCATTTTTGACGTCTTTATATCACTTAAACTTTTAGCATTTTCTTATTAAAAATGATGATTTTGTGTCAGGCTGGGCTCCATACTTCTGTAAGATGCAGCTTTCAAGTTATGGTAATTTCGGTTATCTGAAGTTGATCCATCCGTTTTACTTTTCGAAATTTGAACACATGGTTCGAAGGAGCCGAATTACAAGCGTTGTTTTCTTATTAAGAAAAGATAAATTTACAGCTCAATTTTAACTGTATCTTTCCGTTATACCCGATATTGATATTGATATTGATTTATTCACCAGTATACTATACATTACAATAAGATATACATCAACATATATTTACAGTATTCATATAACAATGACAAACTATAACAAACTATTATGTATAGGATACACAAGTATACTGGCAGGGGAAAGCATAGCCAGATTGGCTGTCTTCCTGCATCCCCCTATTAAAGAGAAAGAAAGATAAGGAAAAGTTAAAAAGGAAAAGTTATAGAAGAAGAGAAAGAAAGAACATGCGCGTGCAACATTGAAGCTTCTTGTAATTGGCTCTAGTAAGTTTCTACTATAGGGAGTAAATGTTTGATGCATCCACTAAGACATATGCACATTGGTCAGATGATGGCTGGTGCTTCCAACGGCCTGGCTCTCTTGAAGAGGTCTCAACCATTCAGATATATTACTATGGGGAATTGATATATCCTTGGGTATTTATTTACTGGTGTTTAACGTCACATGTTTAATCGTGACCACACAGTGGAGATAAACTCTGGCTCGAAGACCCATTTCTACCCAAGCTCCCCATTTTAGAGGACTTCCACTCCAAAGCATTGATGATTGAGTCTCACTTTACGAGTAAGACAGATCTTGTTTACCCCAGAGAACAAGCACTGCTTCCCTTTCCCTTATCATTAAGCCATTGCGTTCCTTCAAATAACGGCAGAGACCAAATCAAGAGGCCAACAGGACGAGAATACCAGACCGTTAGATGGCACAGTCAGGACAACACGGATTAGATGGCACAGTCAGGACAATACGGATTAGAACATGAAATGTTGTCTAAATAGGATGAAATAAGCTTGGTAGTTAATCTTTTCTTAAAGTCTATCCTGTTAGGTGATCCTCGAATATCATTTCCTAGTTCATTCCACAGTTTTTGAAATGCAAATGCCGGAAAGTTATCTAGAGTTTTAATTCTAGTTCTTTGTCGGAGAAGGAGACCAGTCTGGCGCGTATTCATAATAGATTCATTGTTCACCGTAGAAAAGAAATTAGCAAAAGATGATGGAAGATTTCCATTGTACCAGTCAAACATGAACAAAGAGGCGTGCAATTTGTGTAAATCTGTGATCTTCAGTATTTTATCTTTGATAAATAAGAGATCGGTGTGAGAATTATACTTCTTATTATTTATTATTCTTAATGACCGTTTCTGTAATTTATAAAGACGACTACACGCCTTTGATACTCCCCATATGGGAATTCTATAAATGAAGTGACTTTGTACAAGCGAAAAATATAAGGTTTTCATAACTTTGTGTGGGAGGACTTTCTTTACTTTACTGAGAGCGAAGTTCGCGAGGGCTACTTTCGAACAGAGCTGAGATATGTGTGCGTTATACGATAGGTTTTCGTCAATATGTATACCAAGAAATTTAATTGATTTTTCACTTTCCCTACTACTGACTTTGTTTATAACTTCATTATTTATACATATGTGTTGATGTGTAAGGTTCTTGTCTTTGTGGGATGGGTTCAGTACGATTTATTTTGTTTTTTTGGCGTTCAGGACTAAGTTGTTCGCAGCGCACCAATCAAATATGTTTTGGAGTTCCTCGTTGAACTCCGAGACTAATCGATTTATCTCTGAGCCCGATTTGTATACCGAGGTGTCGTCTGCAAATGATTGAAAGTTCAGCTTTGTTGATTTATTTATATCCTTTATATATATGAGAAAGAGGATGGGACCAAGGATAGAGCCTTGCGGTACTCCGCATGTTAGGTCTACCAGATGGGATTTACTGTCTCCGAAGGAGACGTATTGAGTCCTATTCTGGAGGTAGCTTTTAAACCAGTTATTAGCATTACCTCTTATCCCATAATTCTCTAGTTTTCGAAGTAATATATCATGCCTTATTGTATCAAAAGCTTTCGAGAGATCTAAGAATAGAGCAAGAGTACTATCTTTACTCTCTTTGTTGTTCTCTACGGCCATATATTTTAAAAGGTGCATTGTCGGATGAAGTGTACTATGATGTTTTCTGAAACCGTATTGGTGTTGGTATAGGATATCGAATGTATTCAAAAAGTTTATAAGTCTTCTTGACATGAGTTTTTCTATAATTTTAGAGAAGACAGGCAAAATACTGATTGGTCTGTAATTTGTAAAATTGTTTTCATTACCTGATTTAAAAATTGGAATTACCTTAGCGATTTTCATCCTATCGGGAACTTTTCCCTGACGGAAAGAGTTATTTATGATGTGCGCGAGTGGATCGGCAACGAGGGTTATTGAGTGTTTAAGGATGTTAGAAGTCATATTCTCGCAGTCTTGACTTAATTTGGGTTTCATAGAATTTATAATCCTTGTAATTTCATAAGGCGATGTTGGGTTGATAAACATATTATCTGGATATGTACCATTCAGGTACTCAGCAAAGGGCTTCCGAGGTTTGAATATTTGTTTCGAGGTCTGATTCCCTATATTTGCAAAAAAGAGTTGAATTCATGTGCAATCTCATTTGGTGCATTTATTGTCCTGTCGCCAAGAGCAAAGAAAGAGGGCAATTTATGTTCGTTTTTATTAATATTTAACGCATCATTTAGGATTTGCCATGTTTTCCGCATGCAATTTTTATTTTCTAAGATCTTTTTTTCATAATACATAGCTTTGTTTTGTTTTTTTCATTTTGTTAAATAGCCTACAGTAATTTTTGTAATTCCTTGTGTTCTGTTCGGTTGGAGATCTTAATTTTTTGTGGAGAAATTTATTCTTATTGTTAGCTGAAATTAAAAGTCCCTTTGTCATCCATGGCTTTTGTTTTATAAATTTCTTGTTAAGTTTGTGTTTTTTTCAAGGGAAATGCAGTTTCAAAAGCAATTGAGTAAATGTTTAGGAAAGTTTTGTAGGCTACATTGGGACAATCAGATTCCATAACTGGAGAAAAATCACATTGGGACAGCAACGACTTAAAATGTTCTACAGATGTGGAATTGATTTTCCTGGTAAGAATCTGTTTTGAGCTGTCCGGTTTGATGTTTGTCAGTTCGACATAGAAGGTACCAAAATGGTCAGATACATCCGTAATGATTATTCCAGATTCAGAAGCATGAGCCACATTACTAGTGAAGATGTGATCCATGAGTGTTGCAGAATGATCTGTTAATCTGGTTGGTTTGGTGATAACAGGTATGAATCTTTCACTAAACATCAAATCGATAAATAAATTTGTTTTGCTATGGGAAGCTACCTTTAATAGGTCAGTATTGAGGTCGCCCATAATCAGGGTTGATTTATTTTCTTTGTTAAGCAAATCAGTTAAATAATTTATTTTTGATTGAAACAGATCCAGGTCCGCTTTTGGTGCTGTGTTAGGTCTATATATTGTACCAATTGTTCTCGATGAGTTTTTGTACTTTAATTCGACAAACAACGATTCAAAGACATGTGGTATGAATATGGAGAGGTCATGTCGGAAACCCCCCCCCCCCCCCCCCCCCACGACCATCATCATCACCGGGTCTCGTAGTTTTTAATAAGGGGTGATACCCGTCCAGAGTATAAGTTAGATTGTCAGGAATTTGAAATATTTCTGTGAGACCTATGACGTCAAATGTGTTCTGTTGGCTGTTCAGTTCGGAGAGTAAATGGTGTAGGGAGTCCCAATGTGCATGGAGACTCTGGCAATTAATATGGAAAGCCAAGAAGGATCCGGGTACATCCTCAAGCTCCGAATGCACTTCACTGGGAAGAAAATACTTACAATCTACAGAGTTGTATATAGACGATAAGTGGTCTTCGGTGTTGTCGTTAAGAAGGTGACTAAAATGATATTCAGGATTGGTCTGGATCTCGTCCAGTGTTATACTACCCGCCATTGTTAGCAATCTGGCCACCATTAACACCGATGCACATAGAGATATTAGTGGTTGTTAACCCTTTACCCAACGTAACGGCCAAAACCGGCCAGCGCTATTCTCAAAAATCGCCAATTAATTTTCATTATTTTTTTCATTTTTTGTCTCAAAAACATAGGTTATGACCCCTCGTTGGAACGAGCTCGTCGAGCTCGTTCCAACGAGGGGTCATAACCTATGTTTTTGAGACAAAAAATGAAAAAAATTAGTTATTCAAGAATTATTTTTGCAAGTGTCGTCTGCTTTCTACGTTAGGTTGAGGATATGAATACATTATATGCTGCAGTGTATTTCATGAATCTAAAGGAAAGACCACACAGGAATGGTGTGATGACGTTGACTTGAAAATACAATGTTGCACAACAGAGAGGGAGCATTATTAGTATTGAGAAGACAGAAACAAGAAGCAGTATAGACAAAAAATATGAGTAAGAGCAAGTTTCTAGCATTCGGGGATGGTGTTGGGAGTATAATTGTTCAATGGTTCTTTATACATGTGTAGACAAATTAGGCATTAGGGTAAAACCGTAATTACCAATTTCCACTTCACATCTTCCATCTGCGTCATTGTTAGTGCTAATGTTGATTTTGACCCAATGGCTATATAAACGGTTATTGGGTTGACTAGTGGGAGACTTTAATTCAAGTTGTCAAAGCGTAATATTCTCAGTAGGCTCAAGTGTGTTTATTTTATTTATTTTTTGTATAAATGCTTAGATGCAATGTAATAGGGAGTGCCAACAGCCTCTCTCCACCAGATTGCAGAAAAACAATTACCCACAACAGTTCAGCAAACATGACATAAATTCTTCACATAAAATTATTTTTATAATATTATTTGATTATTCCACCAGACACTCTTCACAAAATTTCAGCAAAACAGGATTGTTTATGTACAATCCATTAGAGAGTTCCACCAAGCACTACATGTATCCACCAAATTTCAACAATAACATCAGTTCCTATGCAGGATTATGTTTATATATTTATCTGGTTGCAATATATGAGAGGGGGGGGGGGGGGGGGTTATAAGACACATCCGCTAAATTGGAGCAAAACAAGTTGAACACCATATCAGCAATGCAATGGGCAATACTACCAGCCACTCGCCATCAAATTGCAAGTAAACAATAGCTCGACAAGACCAGACAGATGAAGGAGGGTTATAGGACACATTATGCAAGACTGGGACAGATAAGTTGAACACCATATCAGCAATGTGAGGGCTGTGCTACCAGCCGGAGGGGGGGGGGTGGTGGTTAAGACACCTTCAACTAAGTTGCTTCCGGCTACTCGACTCCAAGTTGCAATAAAACAATAGCACGACATGTCAGCAGCAGCAGCCACCCAGATTATTATTTAGTTCCCCGTGTAGACGCAGGTCTGTTTTGTTCATACGATTATTTATCTGCAGTGTACCGAGGAGTGCCATGACACTCTCCAATGAATTGCATCAAAACAATTGCGCAATATATCAACAGCTGTGACATGCATTCTTCACATAAAGGTATTATTTAGAGGATTGTTTAGTTACAATTCATTAGAGAGTTGCACCAAGCACAACATGTATCCAAAAATTGCAACAATAACATCAGTTCTGTATGGAATTGTTTTCTTTATATAGGTGCCATAAGACACTTTCCGCTAAATTGGAGCCAAACAATTTGCACACCAAATCAGCAATGCAATAGGCAGCGCACAAAACAATTGCACAACATGTAAGCTGCAGTCACACAGATTCTTCACATAAGGACGTTTTCCCCCATATACACACAGGCTACAATAACACAGATTCTTCACATAAGGACATTTCCCCATATACACGCAGGTCTGTTTAATTCATATGGATGTTTGGCTGCAATGTATTGGGGAGTGCCACCAGACACTCTCCACTAGATTGCAGCAAAACTATTTCACATCATATTTGTACCATTGACATGAATTCTTCGAATACTATTATTATTTAGAGGATTGTTTAGTTACAATTCATTTGAGAGTTGCACCACGCACTTCATGTAACAATACATTTCAACAGTTGCATCAGTTCTGTATGGAATTGTTTTCTTCATATATTGTCAAGTTGCAATATATATTGGGGGAGGGGTGCCATCAGACACCTTCCACTAAATTGGAGCCAAACAATTTTCACACCAAATCAGCAATGCAATAGGCAGTGCTACCAGACACTCTCCATCGAATTGCAATAAAACAATCTGGCTGCAATGTATTGGGGAGTGCCACCAGACATTCTCCACTAGATTGCAGGAAAATTATTGCACGTCATATTTGTAGCAGTGATATGAATTCTTCTTTGGGTGCAATGTATTTGGGGAGAGCCAGCAGACACTCTCCACTAAATTGCAGCAAAACCATTGCACAACATATCAGTAGCATTGACATTCTCCACATAAATTTATTATTTAGAGGGGTTTGGTTACAATCCATTAGAAAATTCCACCAAGCACTACTTTGTTTATATGATTGCTTGGCTGCAATGTATTGGGGAGTGCCCACAGACACTCCCCACTAGATTGCAGCAAAACAGTTGCACAACATATCAGTAGCGTTGACATACTTCACATAAATTTATTATATAGAGGATTGTTTGGTTATAATCCATTAGAGAGTTCCACCAAGCACTACTTTGTTTATATGATTGCTTGGCTGCAATGTATTGGGGAGTGCCAGCACACACTCTCCACTAAATTGCAGCAGAACAATTTCACAACTTACCAGTGGCATTGACATTCTTCACATAAATTTATTATTTAGAGGATTGTTTGGTTATAATCCATTAGAAAGTTCCTCCAAGCACTACAAATACATGTATCCACCGAGTTGTTCTTTATATAGAATTCATTTGTTTATAAAAGTGTAAGGTTGCAATATATTGGGGGAGGGGGGGGGGGGGTACAATCCATTAGAAAGTTCCACCAAGCACTGCTTTATTTATATGATTGCTTGGCTGCAATGTATTGGGGAGTGCCAGCAGGCACTCTCCACTAAATTGCAGCAAAACAATTTCGCCACATATCAGTAGTATTGACATTCTTCACATAGATGTATTAGTTAGAGGATTGTTTGGTTATAATCCATTAGAAAGTTGTGGCGTCATTACCGTATTTGTTACGTGGTGTCAGTGTTCATGGGCAGTGCGTGCTGCTAGGGTGGCACGTGCTTCCGTTGTCCATTTTGTCTACTGAAGGCTGCCATCTTGATTTCTGTGGTAGAACAAGGCAAACACATGTGTACAACTTGTGATGACCAAACACATTTTACCACTCTACCAATTAAGAAAAACCCACAGAAAGCAAGATCAAAATTCAATTCGACCTCCACATTGAATCTGAGGCCATTTGTTGAAACTCTGCCTGTGATTCTTTTACCTTTTTAGAGAATTGAGAATCATTGTCTGCGTGAAACCTTGATCCCCGAGAGTTCGCGACAAATTATCATTCTGTGTGTACTTGAGTACTCTTCCACTTATCAAAGCCATTTTTTTATTCTACGGAGTTAATGGCTGACGGAGGTATGTTCTGTCATACTTCACGGCTACCAAATAATGATGATTATCCCAATAATTAGTGTTTAGAATCTAATATGAAATTTAAGCAAACCTAAAAGCGAGCGAAAGTGATGCATTAGACCTAAAATGCTGTAGACCTACATTTACTGGTAAAGAATAGAGGATCAACCAAATTTCGAGATAACTACTTTTATCTGCGTTTTGATTGGAAGATATTTTCCAGTGCTCTGATTGAAAGATAATTTTATCATTGCTTTGAGTGGAAGATATATTTATGGCGTCGTTGTTTTCCGGAATTTATCCGAGGAGTTACGGAAATTGCCGCGTTCATTTTTATTTTTTCACAAATAGCGTGTAGTATTTATTGTTACTATTACCAACTGTTAGTAGCCACAACAAGAAAATACAGCAGTGCTGTGCAAAAAAAGGACGATGATAATATGCCAATGCAGTTTTACTGAAAATGCCATCTTTAAAATAATAAGACTGAGTATCACAAATGTAGTTTCATGATTCGGACCAGATTTTTATTTTGGACGTTTCGGCCTCAGATCTATGGACGATTCTAACCATATTTCTGGCAGATTCGGACCAGACTATTGGACGATTCGGGCTATGTTTGTGGACAATTTGGACCAGGTTTCTGGGCGATTTGCCCAACAGACACACAAACTACACAAGCCAGCACAGACATACACACTTCAGAAGACAGCACAGACCTGTCGTTTGAATTAAATAGTCCTAGAGATTTATGTGCCAATTTCAATAAGCCATTTTCATTAATTTCACTGAAAAAAATACCGACGTACCGGTATTGTTAGTAGTTATGACAACAGACAATTCTGATAGTAATTATGAAACAGCTAATCCTGTGCTTCTGGGTTTTACAATGCATTTTGGGTCCGCATACCGAATTTGGTCAAAATCGGCCCAGCAGTTAGCCCGTTGCTAAGGGGAGCTCTGGTTGCTAATGACGTTATGTGGCGTCAACATTGATCTGTCTGTTTTCATTTGCAATGCATTTTGGGTCTGTATACCGAATTTGGTCAAATTCGGCCCGGTAGTTAGCCCGTTGCTAAGGGGCGCTCTGGTTGCTAGAGAAGTCACGCGGCGTGAACATTGATCTGTCTGTTTTCATCTGCAATGCATTTTGGGTCCGTATACAGAATTTGGACAAAATCGGCCCAGTAGTTAGTCCGTTGCTAAGGGGGCGCTCTGGTTGCTAGGGAAATCACGTGACGTCATCATTGATCTATCTGTTTTCATTTGCAATGCATTCTGGGTCCATATACCGAATTTGGTCCAAATCGGCCCAGTAGTTAGCCCGTTGCTAAGGGCGCCCTCTGGTTGCTAGGGAAATCACGAGACGTCAACATTGATACGTCTGTTTTTATTTGCAATGCATTTTGGGTCCGTATACCGAATATGGTCAAAATCGGACCAGTAGTTAGCCCGTTGCTAAGGGGGTACTCTGGTTGCTAGGAAAGTCATGCGACGGCACCATTGACCTGTCTGTTTTCGTTTGCAATGCATTTTGGGTCCGTATACCGAATTTGGTCAAAATCGGTCCAGTAGTTAGCCCGTTGCTAAGGGGGCGCTCTGGTTGCTAGGGAAGTCACGTGACGTCATCATTGATCTATCTGTTTTCATTTGCAATGCATTCTGGGTCCGTATACCGTATTTGGTCCAAATCGGCTCAGTAGTTAGCCCGTTGCTAAGGGCGCGCTCTAGTTGCTAGGAAAGTCACGAGACGTCAACATTGATATGTCTGTTTTTATTTGCAATGTATTTTGGGTCCGTATACCGAATATGGTCAAAATCGGACCAGTTGTTAGCCCGTTGCTAAGGGGGCGCTCTGGTTGCTAGGGAAGTCACTCGACGACACCATTGACCTGTCTGTTTTCGTTTGCAATGCATGTTGGGTCCATGTATCAAAATTGGTAAAAATTGACCGAGTAGTTTGCCCGTTGCTAGGGGTGAGTTTTACTTGCTATGGACGTCACTTGACATAATCAATGACCCATTAGCCCCCCCCCCCCCCCCCCCCCCACACACACACACACCCAACATATTAAGGATTCCTTCACCGAATGACAGTGAAAGCAATGGTGGACAGTCATCACTTGTTCTCGCTTCCGAGTATCCTTGAAAAAATGTAACCTCATTTGTCCCCGGTTCCTTTGGGTTCCGCTCAACAGATTTCCAGGCATTTCCAAATATGACATGCCATACACTCTCTTCAAATGCAAATATTCTGTAGCTTAGTTATCTAACTCATAACATGTATTACATTTCCCAAATCCACAAACAACATATAACACTATCTGACTAAGTAGAAATAAACAATCTGAATGTCAGTGGAATAATTTATTGTCAAAGGCCAGACTTCAACCTGAAAAATTGCAAGAAAAAATTCCGAAACCAGTCATTTTCAGCCACCTAGTAGCCTCAAAAGCAGAATTTTCCCACCAACCCCACCTACCCACCCCTGGAACAGAGCATCCCCAGTTTCTAAAATGCAAAAAAAAAAAAAATTATATGTTTCCTTCTCATTTTTTAGTTTCCTGTCTGGTAACAAACCCGTGTAAAAATTACATTTTAAAAAATAGCCAATTTTTTTCGAAGCCACTGTTTCCCATAATTCATCTGGTAATTTACCCCTATGTATCAGACTCCAACTTTGGGACCAAAACTTCAAATTCTCTTGTCCAACAAAAAACCTAATGTAATCATATATCTGATACTAAAAATATATCTCTATTTTACATGGCCTTCGTTTCGACATATGCCCTATGTTTAGAATTTCACCCCTGTGCAATAGTGCGAAACTGTGGAGCAGAACCTTGGGAAAAATTCCTAAAAGTTTAATCAGCCACAGTCGTTCTCGTGAAGTCTCATCTCGTTAACTACTTCCTACGAAAATAAATCATTTCTTCAATTACGAATGTTAATTTCCGCCATGCGCAAACATGTCAGCGTCCTTGTTTACCACTTCCGTTGAAAAATTTTTAAGTTGATGCCTTTGAGATGAGATTGGCTTTGAGTTCATACAAACGGTACATTCGTGTTGCCTCATAGCTTGCGAATTAATGCGTCTGTGAAAATATTTATTACACGCCTGTTCTATGAAATCCCCATCTACAGCAACACTAAACCATACGGAAAATGAAAATCTTTTCCGGACATATGTGCGGAACGGAAATCGTTGACGGACTATTTTTAAATAGAAACGAAATTTCACTGGGATTTTCTACAAACCGTGCAATGCAAATACAATTTGGATCGCTAGCGATAGCTGAAAATCGTTCCCCGAGTTCCAATGTGTTTTATGTGCCAGTAGTATCATGGGTTCCTCTCGCAAATTTGGTTGGCGATAAACTGCGTTCTTTGTAGTTGATAATTGTCAAATGAATTACTGAGTGTCCTTCTAATAATTGTTTTTATAGACCTGAAGCAGGGTTGGGGTATTCGTATTCAGTCGTATTCGAATACAGTTTATCAAGTATTCACATGTATTCAGTATTCATTGAATGTTATGAATACATGTATTCGTATTCAAATACATTAAAATTTTAGCTGTATTCATGAATTCATTTTGAATACTTTTTGAATACTTTCTATATTTTGGAATTAAAGAACCATATATATACTGAATAAAAGGTTTTCACAGATCAAGCCCATGGACTCCAGACAACAAATTCACACCCCATATCAATATTAAAGACTTAATAATCCCTGATATTATTTATATACCGCCAAAACACCTTGTCTGAAATTTCTGCATTGAAAGAAGACAATAGACTTAATTATCAATTAACTTATCACAATACAACCTATTTAAGTAACAATGGCCACATATCCCCATGGCTTTTTAAATTGTTGAAAACATGGACAATAAAAATAAAACAAAAAAATTGTGTTATTGGACACAACTCAGTTATTCAATGATATTATATTCTAAAATTTTTGGATTTATTTAAAGTTTTTCTATTTATCCATTATTTCACAGTGAAAACACATATTTATTTATTTATTTATTTATTTATTTATTTATTTATTTATTTATTTATTTATTTATTCCTGTTTAAGTCACCTTTGTACAGCTCGGGGTACGGAAAAAAAACCCATAGGAAAAAAGCCCCTTGGTAAAAACCCCCTTGGAAAAAAACTCCTCAAGAAAATGCAAGTGTGGAAAAAAACCCACTCCCATTATTTTTATTATTATTATTAAACATCTACTCCCATTGTTATAAATTTATTATTATGATTATTATTACTTTTATTATTATTATTATTATTAAACATCTACTTTCTTCACTTGAACACAACTAAATATGTCTTTGATGTCTTATTAAGAATTAATATAATAGTTCATAGTGAAATATCAAAGATCTCAAAAGTGTCACAACAAAATATGCTCTCAAAGACAATCATTTGTTTTTACTATGATTGCAATTAATCTCACACAGAGATACATCAGAGTGAATTGAGTTTGCTTAATTATTAACACCTTTCCCTTTGATATGCTGCTGCCTTTTCCATAAAAGAGATTGTTTCTGCCCAGAAACCAGTATGAAACTATTTGTCATGGAGATCATTAGGAATAATAAAGGAGGTCTAAAGTTGTGTTTTGGTGGCTACCTATACACCAAAAAGAGTGCCAACAAGTCTAAAATACGTTGGGAGTGTTCCCAGAGAAATGCTGAATCATGCAAGGGTTCTGCTTATACAGACCTACAGATGCAGGAGATTCTTACCACTACAACACACAGTCATAATGCAGACCCCAACCATGTGGCTGCTGTGAAACTGAAAGCAACCATTAAGGACAGTGCTCAGAGAAATCGTGCTCGACCTGGACAATTAGTGGCAGATGTACTTGTAGAGCAACCAAATGAAGTAAGAGCAGCCGTAGGACGGATGGATTCGTTGAAGCGTACTGTTCGAAATCATCAGAAAGGCTCTCTTCCCAAGGATCCATCCACTTTGAGAGATCTAGTAGTTGAAGATACTTGGAAGACCACTGGACCACCAGACAACAACAGTTTCTTGTTCTATGATAATGCTCCAACAGCTACCAGGATGCTAGTGTTTGGTAGTGATGAGGCTCTCCGCCATCTGTCCAGAGCTTCAACCTGGTATATGGATGGCACTTTCCCTACTGCACCCAGACTTTTCAAACAGTTATACATCATACGGGTCTCACTGGGAAATACAGCAGTAACCTGAGTGTATGCTTTCCTATCAGCTAAGACCCAGTCATGCTATGAAGAAATGTTTCAGGCTATTCTGGATAGGTGTGATGAACTTGGTTTTAATCCAGACCCAACCACTGTTATTACTGACTTTGAGCAAGCAGTTATCAACACAGTTCGATCCACTCTTGGACCACACGTTACATCCAGGGCATGCTTCTACCATCTAACTCAAAGTACCTGGGGAAAGATTCAGAGTCTGGGTCTAGTTGAAGCATACAGGGCTGATGACATAATCAAGCATTTCTGTGGTATGCTTGATGCACTGGCCTTCTTACCAGAAAATGAAGTCGGAGATGGAATGAGCTATTTGATGGAAAACATCCCTAGTGTTGATGGTCTGGTTGATCTGGTAGATTATTTCAATTCTACTTATGTTTCTGGTACTTACAGAAGGATCCAGCCACCTGTACAACCTGACGGACAGCTGCCTCCAATGCGGGTTAGGAGGATTCCACCTCTATTTCCACCTAGCCTTTGGAATGTATATTAGGCTACTCTGGATGGCCAGGATCGCACAAACAACCTTTGTGAGGCTTGGAACATGAGTGTCAAGGAGCTTGTGGGTCATAACCACCCTACAGTCTGGAAGGCGATAGACATTACAAGGAAAGATCAAGCCCTTGTGCAGTCTGCTCTACTTCTAGATTCTCGCGGAGAACCACCAAAGAAGAGGGTGAAGCGTGTCACAACTCAGAGACAGCAACGTTTGCAGAATCTTTGTGCTGATTTTAGAGAGAGCCGAAAGAATATGGAAGAACTCATCAACGGCATTAGACATTATATTAGGTGGACATGATCTTGCCTTAGAAATGAAGTGGGGTCTATATAAAGTAATTAACGAGTGAAAGTATGCAAATATGAATATCATTGGAGTTAGCTGCTTCAGCCAGTTCCAATGATATCCATATTTGCATACTTTCAAAAAAAAGTTGCATTGGGTAAAGGGTTACATAACGAATTCAGAGCTGTAGGGCATCTTGCCTTACAAATTAACTGTTGTGCTGATTTTAGAGAGAGTGATTAACAGGTGGAAATATGCAAATTTGAATATCATTGAAATGTATTTTTTACTATATAACATACAGATATTTTGTACTATAGAACATACAGATATTATGTTAATTGTATTCTTCACTAATGAAAATATTGTCATACAAAAATAAAGTCACTAAAGAAAACGTTTTTCTGTTGTCAATATGAAGGGTTTTTTTTCCAAGGTTTTTCTTTTCTCGAGGGTTTTTTTTCCAAGGGGTTTTTTACCAATGGGCTTTTTTCCTAAGGGGTTTTTTCCCAGGGTTTTTTTTTTCCTACACTCGTACAGCTCAGTATGTCTAATTATAATCGGCGAAAGCAATTAAATATTATAACAGACCTCCAGGTTTAACCATGAAGTGCATTGGCTAAAACTTTACTAGTCCTTCTTATGTGATGTCATTGCTATTTAGTTTAAACAATATTTTATTTCCGGTTAGCAAAAACATCCAACTACAAGAATATATACAGGATACAAATTTCAATTGATACTAAACGTTCAAGAGGAAACGCCTGCCTGTGATTTTTTAGAGGTAATCCACTTACATTTTGTGATGTGTTGTCCATGGAGAGTAGTCTAATTACTATAACACCAATAGAGTGGATTTCCCGTCGGGTAATTACTTTCGTTTTCCAACAAAGCATGGTGAGCACAATTAAGGCTTCAGCTAAAGGACCATCAGTTTAATAATGACTTTTAACCCAACAAACAAAAAACTTTAAGGCCTTGCTATAAATACTTCTAATTTAAAAAGAATTCAAGTATTCAAAAATGTATTCATGAATACATTGTAATGTATTTGTATTCGTATTCAAATACATTTGAAAATTTGTGTATTTGTATTCGTATTCGTATTCATGAAATTTCAAAGTATTCGTATTCGTATTCGAATACATTTACAAAGTATTCACCCCAAGCCTGACCTGAAGACGTGTAATAAACACAGTACGACACAAGTGTGTGAATGGGTTAATTGATATGGCACTTGTGCCATCGTCGAAAGATAAAACACGAGGTCTGCGGCCTCTCGTTCTATTCTTCCGCGCTGGCACTCTTGCCATATCGATGAACCCCTTCAAACGCGTGTGTCCTTCTGTGTATTACCCGCACACGGAAAGTGACTAGTCCACGGCGGGCGGCCGTACTGTATCAGTTGGCATCTCTTTCATACTGTATGGCATATTCTTTAAGATAATCACCCGATAGAACTCGAGACTGAGTGTTCTATGTGGACATTCTGAGTTTGGATGGGCATCGTCGTCTCAGTTCTTACCAACTGAACAACAGGATCGCCGGACCAATATTCGTATTTCGTAGTTGCTTTTACGCATTATTTCAGGTCGATCTCTGGACGGTTATAGAGATACACTTGATGAGTTTGACTTACAGTTCGGATACTTTAGTGCCCCCCCCCCCCCCCCCCCCCTCCCAACCGCCTCACCGAAGTGGAGTTTCATCCACCTAAACCAATTATATGAAGAAAAATATTAAGAAGAACAAGTAAACTTCCACCTGATGGATCTCTGGGTGTAACTCTGAGAACACCTGTAAGAACTTTGATTGTGCTTTCTATAACACATTTTATACAGTCACAGTGTTTGTCGTGATTTGACTTTTATGGTATCGCCAGCAACACAACGGCGACACCAGATAGCTTAATGTACAAAACCTTTTCGCAGTTTTCCCTGGCTGTGACGGAACTGTCGCCAACCCCATACCAGATCAT
The DNA here is from genome assembly GCA_031216915.1 of Pictodentalium vernedei. Taxonomy (NCBI): domain Eukaryota; kingdom Metazoa; phylum Mollusca; class Scaphopoda; order Dentaliida; family Dentaliidae; genus Pictodentalium; species Pictodentalium vernedei. The sequence continues at coordinate 557,917,721 of CM062295.1, read as the reverse complement.
TTCAGTCTGAAGCTGCCAGATGAATTACAGTGTGCTTCCGGTACAAGCCAAAGTAATTAAAAGACCTAATAACACATTTTCTGGAACAGAACAGCCTCGGTTTTAAAAGCTTATTTTTATATTTTTTCACCTTTTCTATTCTGCATTCTTGAGTGGATCGCCGTATTTAATTATGTCTATAGAACATTCAGAATTCATTTTACACATTTAGAGAAATCTCATGATAATTCAACAGTTACTACTGCTCCTCCGACTGTTTTGTAATGCATGGTGTCATACGCCCTGTGAACTGCCAAACGTACCTTTTGTGTAACAATTTATGAATACGGGTTTAAAAGAGTTGAAAAGTAATTACCGTGTGACCCTCTATTAGAAAGAACTTCCATAGTAATTTCGAAGGAGGGACATTAGGTAATTTGCAAAAAAAGATAAATAATACATTTCCCTCATTTTTCTCTCACGGGCTTAATTACATACTGCTTTATACCATCAGCTGAATTCGTAAATTGGTTCGCTTCCTGTATAGTCTATTATAACACTGGGCATAGTACATCTTCCGTGTACTGGTCGTAATCCACGCGTGGGCAGTGATGCCCACGCACGCGTTTGCCGGGTAATAAAAAAACATCATCAGCAAAATTTTAATTAATCAAGCATCAATTAGTGTTTAGAATCTAATATTAATGCGTCCGTGAAAATATTTATTACATGACTGTTCTGTGAAATCCCCATCTACAGCAACACTAAACTATCTGGAAAATAAAAATCTGTTCCGGACATATGTGCGGAACGGAAATCGTTGACGGGCTATTTTTAAATAGAACAGTGCTCAAATAACTTTTTTTCTTTACGTAGCAAAATGCTACAAATTTCCAAAAAATGAATAGCATTTTGTAAAAATTACATAGCTATTTTTGTATACTAGAGTTATGTTATGCTGTTTTGTATTGAATTCTTCTAAGTAGATCGGATAGTTTCCATTCATTTGTGGGCACTTCCAAATGATCTGCAACACATGAAACAGTTACTATGTTTTTTTTCAACTGAACTGCCTTTAAAGGTTGCATGGACTTGGATCTTTTCAAATAGCGTCTTGGTTGTTCAATAGAGTTCTCAAAATGGAAGTTGGGATTTTTAATTTGATGGGCTTAATGTACATTTTATGCAAAATGTTGTAAAAACAGGAAGAATATAAACCAATAGAATTCATCTTACATATGAAGTTGCTAATGATGCTTGATGGAGAGTTAATCTGAGTTATGCTTGGAATATTCCACAATCAGAAGTAAAGCATCAGTGAACTAGTTTTCAAATTTGTTTGCAAATTTTCATTTGCATTTTGCGATACAAGATAATCAACTGCAGCCTAATAGGCTGCAGTTGATTATCTTGTATCGCAAAATGCTAAACATAATTGAACAGTGTGTAGCCTTTTGCAAGTTTTGTATAGCAAAAAGCGACGCGACACTACTTATTTTGAGCCCTGAAATAGAAGCGAAAGTTTACTGGAATTGTCTACAAATCGTGCAATGCAATTACAATTGAATCGCTAGCGATAGCTGAAAATGGTCCCCTGAGTTCCAATATGTTCCATGTGCCAGAAGGCAAAGAGAACACATTGGAACTCAGGGAACGAAATAGTAACACGGGTTCTCCTCGCAATTTGGTTGACGATAAAATGCGTTCTTTGTTGTTGATAGTTGTCAAATGAATTGCTGAGTGTCCTTCTAATAATTGTTTTTATAGACGTGAAGGCGTGTAATAAACATAGAACGACAGACGCGTGTGAATGGGTTACCATATCGATGAACCCATTCAAATGCGTGTGTCGTTCTGTGTATTGCCCGCACACGGAAAGTGACAAGTCCATGGCCGCCATACTATATCAGGCGGCATCTCTTTCATACTGTACGGCATATTATTTAAGATAATCATCCGATAGAACTCGAGACCGAGTGCTCAGGGAATGGCAATCTGTTCCATGTTCGGTTTTTGTTTTGCGCTTCTCAACATTTTTTTAAAGGAAACAGATATTGTGTGCTCATTTATTGGTGGTTTAACGATACTTTCAACCGCCAGTGTCACATCATGTCGGAGAATCAGACATCAAAAAGTAAAGAAATAATACATTTTAGGACTAAAACGTCCGACTGAAATAATTTACTGTTCATAAGGTCTGAATTTTATCAAGTGAAAAACAAATTGGAACGAAAGGCGTCAAGTATAAGTGACTCAAGCGTAAAAATATCAATTTTTAATTTTCAAAAATGCCCAGGAGATGCTTAACATATGCTGAGACAGCGGCAATAAAGTGCTTTGTTAGGTCATGAGTTTTGTAGATGAAAGAAAAATGAATTTCTATCGCGGAAATTGACAAAAAACAAAAAGGAAATTTTGTATGGCTTTCTGAGAGAACAAGGAAGGTCTTTATGGCTTCCTCCGTTCTATGTCTGTTGTTCGTTTGTAATAGCTGCAGAGTCTAAATATTTGTTTCATTAACCCTACACATACTGATGTCAAAATATCGAATTTTCAAGTTGCATTTTTCCCATAATGGAACTAGAAATTTAACCCATTAAGTCTTGTTTGACAGAGCGTATCGTGAGCTTTGTCAAACAAAAGTGAACTGGTGAAACTTCCAGTTGCATTATGGTGAATACTTGCTGCTTAAATTTACGTTATTTCGGCATCACTTCGCAAAGGTGTAATGAGGACTGTTTTCACGAATGAAGTCGAGCGAGTCCTTGAAAAAAGGCTCTGGAGATTGTGTTTATGTTTCCCATTCTCTCTCTCAAAACATTCATTCAAAGATTACATTTCATTTTATTTACTCTTTTGTTTTACAAGAATCGGCGAACAAGTTATGCAACTTATATTAACGCCTCTCCTTGGCCCAATGGCGCAGGTGTGTGGAGTGACCTTCGCAGTGCCAACTTCGTGACCTCGCTCTTCTCGAATACTACGAAGGGATATTTAGCCTGCACGGAGTATGCCTCTCAGCGCACAGAGGGCGGTCGTTTTACGTCCCCAGCCGATAGGATGGTGCACTGTGGCAGCTTCAACCCCACAATTGATGCTGACAGAGGGTGTTCGGACACCACGAGAACTTTTCCCGACCGAGGATTGATCCCATTTGTTGGATACATCAGTGGAATAGGCGAAGAGAACGCTCTCTCCACAAAGAATTTAGTTTAGAGTTATTTCGTCGAATTCCTTTTTCTATTTGACATTACATTCCCGATGTTGGTAAAAAAATGGTAATCACCAAACTATTGTCAACCGATGTCAAGGAGAGTGCATTATTAGACATCCATTCGCAAAAATGTAGATACGGAGACACTCCCAGACCGGCTACAAATGACGCACGACGTTGCCTCGCATCGTCATTATTTGTTGCAAACACTATGAGAAAAGGCAATCCTCACCATTGGAAAACGTTTTGTTCAGCTTTTCCAAGTCATGAATGGAAAAGACATACTATAATTCTTCCTAATTATTATTTTGGAGGTATTCATTGGATGTTACCATTTCACCAATGGCCACGAGAAATAACGTATTTCAACAATCGGCTTTGCCTCTGGTGGAAAGACAAAATGCTTTGCCCATGAATGAGATATGCGTCGATATCCACCACCCAAAGACACCGGATTCTTTTTTATCTTACAATAAGTAAGCATTAAGTCCGTAATTTCCCGAATACATTGTGCATCATCTGATGCAAAGATCTATTTAATGCATTTGCAGTATACAAACGCTTGGTTAGTTACGAATTGACAAACGCTTGGTTAGTTACGAATTAATTACGTTGCTATTCATAGAAAATTACACGTTCTTCCGAGAGACCGTATACATTTCTTTATTATGCCAGCTAATGAAATTCGCCAATCACAGCCCCAAATAGTGGGACGGTACTAAGCCGTATTGGGTCACCTGCAGCCCGAGGTGACCTAATACGAAACTCGTATTAGGTCAGTACCGCCATTTTGTTTCGACGTGGAAATTCCTCACCTCGCGGTGCTTTTATATCCATATTGAAGAAATTGCAGTACAATCAAACGTCCCTCCGTATCTATATGTCTCATTTTCTCTCGTTTTATAATAAATTTATTGTGAAATTTATTTTCTAAATGTAAATTTAATTATTTGAAGTGAGAAATACTACTGTATTCGATCTACTGATAACGGATAAGTCGGCCTGGCCCTAACTTGACATAGGGTCCAAGCTTATTGAGGCTAACACACAACAGTTTGGGTACGGTGTTCACCTCGATATTTTAAAAGCTTTAGAAAAAATATATAACCCATAAATGCGTTGTTAGAAAGTTGAAAAATATATATAGTGAGAATAAATAAACTGAGAAAAAAGTTGTCTTATCCCGGGAATAGATTAAGGGCCTATATAAGTAATGAAATTTTGCTTATTTTGAAAATTCTCACCTCTGATATTCCTTCAATTCAAATTAAATATACACAAATGATACACCAAAATGAAGGTCGGGATGTATAGAACACGAAACACGTATGTAATCAACTCATAGAGTCGACTGTAGGCACCACTGGTTCCTGGCAGTCTGCTGCCGTATTCGCACCAGAACTGATAATAAAATAATATTTCATCAGAACAACTTGTGGCCAAATGTGCTTTACATATCCAAGAACAAAGCTAGGGGATCAAAATTCTTCAATACACGGCGAGAGAGCTGCATGGGGGAAATTCCAAAGCCTTTGCTTTTGTTTACATATGAGTATACTTTCGATTTCCGGTTGACGTCATTGGACGGAAACGGCATGTAAAAACAACGCCGTCTAAAATTAAATAATGAAAAAGATCGCCTTCATACAGTATACTGTTATTAGATAGAGATTGCACACTTGCCATATTCAGTGCAAGGTATCATGATACCTGTTGAAATATCTTAGAATTGCGATTTTGTTTTTCGATGGAAATTCGTGGTATTGAGTGATTTGCGCATGTCTGTCGAGCATGGAAACCATCTTCAATAAAAATGCAGACAGTGTTGTCCTTTTCCAAAATGCAGTCCTGTCGCTGCACTCGAAAGTGTTATGAATGCCTTGCTTTCTTATTGAATATCTGAAGCACATTCGGCCACGAGTTCTTGCGAAATATTATTAAATTATCAGTTCTGGTGCGAATACGATAGCAGACAGCCAGGAACCAGTGGTGCCTGCTGTCAACTCTATGAGTTGATTACATATGTGTTTCGTGTTCTATACATCCCAACCTTCATTTTGATGTACAATTTGTGTATATTTAATCTGAATTTAAGGAATATGAGAGGTGAGAATTTCAAAATAAACAAAATTCCATTACTTATATAGCCCCTTAATTTCATTTTTTCTCGTTGAGCTCATTCTGTAGTCTCTGTTGTGGTAAATGGATAACGTCGCTTCGAAAATGGATTTAATTTCATTGAATAATTATAAGATTGCACAATGATGAAATTGTAGGAAAATGAATGAAAGTCAATGGGAAAAGATGCGAGATACATTTATTTTGTTCGAATTCTATAAAATCGGACGTTTCGGACATTTTCTGCACACTCAAGACAAAGTGACAGTACTAAGAAAAGTGTCTATCGCTGTTGTCTGTGTTGCCAAGGAAATTATACACAAACAGGGAGACAACTGTGCACGTTTGTTATAACTTGCATAGCGTTTTGCACCAGTTTTGAAAATGTGCCGGCGTTCAAATTTGATTGTTATTTTGTTTTCGCTGGCATAATAAATACGTTACAGGACGTTCAGGTGGCGGATACGGTATCATATGAGACTCGGCAAAAACATTATTGGACTCGGCGCACCGCCTCGTCCAATATTGTTTTCACCTCGCCTCATATGATACCGTATCCGCCACCTGAACGTCCTGTAACTTATAATATACGAAAGGGGAAAACACTTCTCAAAAGAAAATTATTAACCCTTTACCCAACGTAACGGACAAAACCGGCCAGCGCTATTCTCAAAAATCGCCAATTAATTTTCCTTACATTTTCATTTTTTGTCTCAAAAACATATGTTATGACCCCTCCTTGGAACGAGCTCGTCGAGCTCGTTCCAATGAGGGGTCATAACCTATGTTTTTTGAGACAAAAAATGAAAAAAAATAGTTATTCATGAATTTTTTTGCAAGTGTCGTCTGCTTTTTATGTTAGGTAACCCTTTACCTAACATGAAAAGCAGACGGCACTTGCAAAAAAAAATCTTGAATAACTTATTTAAAAGGTTAAATCACATTACTTTTTCACGTTTTTGTATCTGAATCACTAGAAGCATTCAAGTTGAAACATTCACGGCGTACATTCGTTTCTGAATGTTGAATAAAAACGCTCATTAACCCTTTGGACCCTGAGGGTATATTATATGTCAGTGCAGAACCGTAACTGGCAGAGACTATTTTCGTTACTTGGGGAAAGACCAATCAATATTTTCAACGTGCATCCTTATTGCTGCACGTTGAAAATCTCGATTAGTCTAACACATAAATTCATTGAACAGCTATCTACTTCTTGAATTCAAGTTGTATCACGATCCTGGACCGGTAAAGCGGTCTTTCGTGTTCAACAGGTTAAGTTTATTCAAGGCAGTCGCAAACAATTTCCGGCGAAACTACCTGCATACTGTGAGTGCGAAGATGAAATTTGAAATTAAAAGGCTAGTTAATCCAGTTTGTGACACTACAGTTGGGAATTCTCAGATAAATCTGTCAGCACCATTATGTTTATGTACAATATGTTGTATCGTTAACCCTTCCCGCTCTTGTTTGTATGGCTATACCTGGACTCGTCGAGATAAGGCCTCATAATCAAGAACTCGACTGTAATGCAACATTTTGTATATAAACATAATGGTTACAATACATGTTTATTATGCGCACTTTGGAGTATATATAATCGAAAGCGCCATCTGTGAATCGTTGAAAACACAGCGAGGGAAGGGGTGCGGTCTGGGTATCCTGCACCAGAATTTTTTTAAATTAGTGGTAGGAGAAGCAGCGCTATTTTCAAAAATCGTCAGTTAATTTTCATTATTTTTTTCATTTTTTGTGTCAAAAACATAGGTTATGACCCCTCATTGGAAAGAGCTCGTCTGTACCTTGGTCTGTCCTGCTATGGAGTTGCAGTTTATGGTGACAATGGCACAGCTATAAAGCTCATAAAGAGAGTGTTCGCATTTGGTTATTTATCGGCGGCGCAACTAACGATGGTACAGGGGTGTGTCTTTCCAGTCGGAACATTTCCATCAGTATCGTAGCCTTTGGCATCGGCTCGCTGTAAGTAGTAATCATGTACTCTCCTACGAGATTAGATACGATACGTACACTTCTGGACTGTATAGGTCTAACAAATGGACGTCTGTGGTACCCGATTCGGCCTACAGTAAAATCGACGTTGACTGATCAATCTCCACTTGTGGGCAATATTTCCACACACGCAATAATATTAGATTCCAAACACTAATTATAGGAATAATCATCAAAAATTTAATTAATGAAGCACTCCATACAAACCGGTGCTTCATTAATTAAGATTTTGCTGATGATGATTTTTATTACCTGGTAAACGCATTCGTGCACATCACTGCCCAGCGTGGATTGCGACCAATCTATGGCGACCATACTGCATTGGGTCCAGAATCACTAATATGAAGTACAGTACGTGCTAATGAAATAAGAATTTGGGAGATCTTGGCGTCACAACTTTACCCTAATTTACTCACTTATCTCTATGCAGCTGGATTGCGGGAACGCAAGCGAAAAACATCGCCACTGCAATTGCTCCGTATCCAGATGGTGTCAATCAACACGATATTTCCTCCCAATCCATGACGTTTGATGACGCAAAAGCTACAGTAACAGCGTGACAGTTTTTACCTCATCAAACGTCGTGGGATTTACCTTCCAAGAAAGCTAATAACATTGCATTAACTTTCCAATCTTGGCACTTGTTTTTGTTATTAATAACGAATTATGTTGTAAATATTCAATTTGCCGCGAAAAATGTGCAAATTGTCAACATATCCATTTTTCACATACATCAAAGTATACTTTTAAAAACTAATCTTTGATTGTGAGGCTTCGGGAATTTGAAAACCTTGGGCGAAAATGCTTTTGGTTGAGTATTGTTCATTTATAATAACTTTCGCAACCCCCCCCCCCCCCCCCCCCCCTTAGATTGCTGTGGTTGAGCATTCCACCAATCCAATTTTATAGAGATTTATTCTGAAATTTTAGGTATTTGTACTCTGGTTTCAACTGTCGAAATCTTAACTCCCTCTCTCTCTCTCTCTCTCTGTGTGCGTGTGTGTGTACGTACTGCAAAGCAAAAACATTCGCATACGTTGAAACTAGATCTGCGGAGTTCGCGTATTTAGAAAGATAATGGAACTTTCTTAAATAGTTTTGCCCGCAGCCGATAACTAGCAATAATTAATTGAACTTATAATGACCTATCATGATATAAAATTGACAATGTCTGCATGCCAAATGTCCCGTTGTTAAACACAAACACATGCGTTTTTCACAGCTTCATGTGTGGTTTGGTTTGGTTTATCGGGGCTTAAAGACACTTTTAACAACCATAATCACATCGTGCCGGACAGTATTACGGGTGGAGAAAGTCGGAATACCCAGAGAGAACCCCCGAGTAGCGGCATCCACCTGTTAGATTCCCCAACGTACTAACTCTGAACAAGCAAAGTTAGTAGCCGCTGAAGCGACGTGCACCATCGACGTGTAGCATACGCCTTAGAACAAATTTTACTTCTTTTACAAACGTCAGAGACACAATATGGAGTGGTGAGTGTAAGGTTTCATCGTGTCGAAAATGTCTCTTATCGAACCATGTAACTGTTTTCCTTATTCATATTTATGACTCAGTTTTGATTCCAAATAAGATTAGAACGATATAAATCAGTCCCAATGGCTAGTTTGAAGCATTGTGAATAGAATTCAACCTTATATTGGTGTACAGTCTGACTCAATGTCACTTGAACTAGTGTCCAAGAAGGGGGAAATGCACATGCAAATGGTAATTCTGTTAGACCGTTCTGTTCATTGTTTCATTAGAACCTAGCATCACATTCACTGGGTGATATATGGAAATACAGTGAGACGATGGTCAATAGTTAATTAGTTATTAATAAATCAATCAGCTTGATCAATGGTTATGACTTACCGTTCATTTCACTTTAGTAAGTCCGGTAACTGAATAGACCCTTTAATTATTTGGCAATAAAGAAACTTAGCATATGTTACACATTATTTACATTGACAATAGCATATCTACTGGGTACTAAATAATAAATTTAAGTTCGCACAAAAAATACAAAAGTACAAAAAAATGAACAAAATGTAAACAACATTTACAGTGAAAATAGCACATCTCATAAGTTAACCCTTTACTCAACGTAACGGCCAAAACCGGCCAGCGCTATTCTCAAAATTCGCCAATTAATATTCATTATGTTTTCATTTTTTGTCTCAAAAACATAGGTTATGACCCCTCGTTGGAACGAGCTCGCTCCAACGGTGGGTCATAACCTATGTTTTTGAGACAAAAAATGATAAAAAAACTAGTTATTCAAGAATTTTTATTGCAAGTGTCGTCTGCTTTTCATGCTTGGTAAAGGGTTAAAATAAATATTGATAATAATAAACACAAATATATACTAAATGTCACAGTTTATTTACAAATTGTACCTTGTGTGTTTGAGGTGCCATATGTAATGCTTTAGCATTGCAGATGGCACTTCGATGCACTCAAGGGACGAAACCTAGATATACTGCAGTAGTATCAGTCATTTTATCCAGTCAGTATTTCTCTCATTTATCCATAACGGCTGTTTGGTAGTAGTACTGTGTGGCATGTCTGTGAATGTCACATTAATTATAAAAAAGCTGTACGACAATGACGTTAACGTTAAACGGACAGATCTATAGTTTGGTTAAGAACGTATGTTTACTAGCATTTGGAATATAAAATGCAAACTATATGATAACTATACGTACAGTTGAAACTAGGAGTCTTGTCTTGAAATGCGCACAAACATCACGTCGATCTGCACGTTACTCTACACGTTATGACCATAGTAAGGCGATCAAATTCTGTACATATGGTCTGTGCACAAGCAGTGTTTCAGCCAATGGACCTCCGGGGTCCATTGGCAGAAACATTGTCTGTGTTTGCTATGAGTACACAGGAGAACCTACCGTGCTTTTGATGCCATTCGATGTGGCAATTGCGTTCAATTCTTACCCGCCATTAAGCCGAGAAAAGCGCTCAATTTATGACAGGACTTCTAGTTTTAACTGTACGCTGCGCAGTTGAATCAAGGTACTCTCCAAATTATGAAATCATTTATAACATGTTGTCTTAAGCAACGTGAGAGAACCAGGAAGACCAGTTAGTTGTTAATAAATTCAGAATGTGGGACAAACTGGAGTAAACTATTCACAGAATGTTAAATAAATTAAATAACATCACTTACGGTTACTTAAATTATCCATGGTTCACTTGTGACATTGAATTTGTTTTATAATCGCATCCAAGATGTCCTCAGCATTTTTAGCATGCTATCATGTCATTGCACCATAATACAAATAAATAAGGTGTGCTCAACCTGCAAAATCGAGTTTCCAATCTCAAAGATGATATGAGGAATGAGCCACAAACATGGTAGTGTAAGTGCACTCTAAAATCAGTTGGGTTAAAAAGAAACCCAAATCAACTGGGTTGAGTAAATATGAACCTAATTTGGGTGAATTTTAAACCCAACTGATTTTATAGTGTGTACATGTAAGAATGTGTGTATAGTTACACATTCCGAAGCGTTCAAAATTGCAGGTAGGGGCGGGTGTGCCTAAGAGATGTGAAGAACAAATGGTGCCACGTTTTCCTGCCTCACGCCCTACCTCTTGATTTTATCGCTATCTTTCAACGGTGTTGGGGTACAGAAGGAGGCGTTATACAATACCACAAGAGGGGTTTGTGTATAGACCCTGGGAGAAAGTCTTTTGCAGAGCTTCGACATACCAACGGATAAAGTAATTAATCTTTATATTGGTTTCTACTTCCCTTTTGCTTTACATTTGTAATAAGTAACTCGTAGATACATTCCTCTTTTTCACATTCTCAATAGACTGTATGAAGGTTACCTTACATGTTTGCTGAAACCTTTTCCAGTTAATCAATTTTTGTTTTAATTTTTCAATTTGGTGAAAACAATTTTAGAAGGTTTAGAAATTTACAGGCTCTATGTATCCCTGGAGATGTGATATAACTGTATTCATTGTTTTAGAGCTCATAATCAACGCGTGAGACCTTAATTTTTTCGCGGTGTTTTCCGCCTATAATACCACGATTGCTGTGCGTATTCAACTTTACGCGATACACAGACATAATTTATTGTGATGAGTTGACGGTAACATGGTCTGAGGTTTGCGGCTCGGAGCGTATGTTCAACCTCGACGCAAAGCCGCAAACCTCAGACCATGTTACCGTCAAATCATCACAACAACGTATATGTTCCAATAAGACTCTCCTCTAGCCTAAAACCCTCATCGTGAAATGAACAAGGCAACTTGAAAGAACAAGGCAACTTTAACGATAACAAGATAGGTAAATAAACCTCCCGTGTACTCCATGGCGTCACTGAACAACAAAAATCAGTAACTTTGGCAGAGATCGAGGTAACTCGATCTCAATTCAAATTGGGTTGTGAGTATACAGTACGTGGAAAGTGTATTATCACGAAATCACCCGCAGAGTGGAGATTCCACCCAAATAATAATTGCAAATTTGTTGCAAAGCCTAACCAGCACAAGCAAAGTTTCTGCCAATGGACCTCCGGGTTAAACCCGGAGGTCCATTGTCTGAAACATTGCTTGTGTTTTTTTGGCGATATGTACAAGATTTGAAAGTTATAGCTTGGATGATAACTCCACTCCGCGGGTGATTTAGTTACAATCCACTCTCCAGGTACTGTACACTCATAGAATGATGACTGGCCTCGCAAAATGAGATTTTATAGGCAGTATGCACTTTTAATCTCCTCCCATTGTTATCCTCTTTTCAAATATTTCGCGTGGTGACTTCATGCCTTAACAAATGCCACTGAAGCCGTAAACACAGAAAAAACTAAGCGAACTCAGCTCCAATCAAAGGGGGGAGGACTAAAGTTGAATTGGAACATTGGGAAATATGCTTGATACACCACGTGTGAAATCTGGTTAGCGTGTAAGAACGTCATGTAAGCATCTGATGGGACTTTACTCGTCTGGGTGACGTTATGGCGTGAATGAAATGCTTCGACACAACCCAGTGTCAAGTAATCAAGTTATCAGACCGTCGAACGGCGTCCGTCAAATACAGGAAAAACTCCAAGTCGGCTCGTTGATTTCAGTCCCCAGTACTCCACCAGCGTTGCGTACTGTCTTGAAACTAAAGATAGGTTACTTTTTTTCTTGATATTGAAAATGGATCAGACAGACTTTTCCAAAATTATGCCACATCACGACATTTCACCAGAAGGCATCAGAGGGCTGAAAGAAGGAAACATTTCATCATCAGTACAAAATCATTGCAAAGGTGAAAGACTAAGGAACAGGAGTAAGCTTGCACGGTCTTTTCAAAAAAATAGCCTTCACACTTCTTGCCTGATTTGTGGGATCTCCGACATGACTTCGAGACCACGCGATGGTGCCATTATTATTGTGATGTGTGGTTCTGGTTCACATACGCATCGCGTGCTGTTATGACGACACGTACTTCTGCCGTCCATTTTGTTTCCAGGGAGCAACCATCTTGGTTCCTATAATAACACTTTCTAGATAGGGATATCTCTTAGTGTTTAACTCACTGCACACTGATGTCGAAATATCTAAAGTTCAGGGTGCAAATATTTCCCATAATGCGACTAGAAATTTAACCAATTCAATCTTGTTTGACAGAGCTCAATGATCTCTGTCAAACAAGATTGAATTGGTTAAATTCTTAGTTGCATTATGGGGAAAATGGCTACTTCAAACCTGGATATGTTGACATCAGTGTGGAGGGGGTTAAACTTAGTCACATACTATGAGGTGTGCTTGATTGCACCGGGGTTGTGTGCTACAATATTATTTATAATTTTACCCATTTTGGCCCATATTACGATATTATTACCATAGGACGCCTTCTTAGCACAACAAAAGCCTTGTGCTCTGACGTCGTGTGGCGGTTATGCTATAGTATGGTGCTTTGTGGGCATACGTGCTCCATAAGCAAATAGACATTAGCATGGGACAAGATCCATAATTTTAGTGCAATTACTAACATGTGCCATGACAAACACTACCTGCCCTGTATGTTGTCGATGTCCTCACTAGTACTACTCCCATTATCCAGATCTATAGTGTTCTGTTACACCTTCAATCATTAAAGGGGTCTTCCCTTCCAGACCGTTTACACTCTACTACCTTTATGCTCCAACTACGAATTATCTCTCATCACCGCACAAACTGCCACTTCCATTGCCAGACCCGGTTTGTACCACCATCAGCCCAGGGTCTAGTTACCACTACATTTGAGAACTGAAAAGAGCTGAAGATAAGTTCAAGGAATACACAGTTGGAGTGAATTCTCGTAGGACTCTTCGTTCTAGTCTGGACAGTCAGATAATCATCGGACATGATGATGTAATGTTGTGAACCATTGTAGACAAATGAGCTAAACGGCAATCAGGGCAATCGGTTGAAAGAGGTCCTAGAAAGAAATACGTGAAATGAACACCGCAATTACGCCTCCGAAACTTGGATTCCCGGTCGACTGCATTGCGACAAACTTTTGATAGTGTATGAGAGCCAGATCTCCCACGCCGAGTCATTTGGTTTCTGGTCAGAGATTGCTGAACATGACATATGCGAGAAGTGTCGAAATACCTTCAATCATAAAAAAACGCCACGCTCTCAGGCACCAGTTTAATTTTGTAAGGAATTTGACGCTGTTATAGACCGAAACCAGTCTAGCCCTTAAACAGCCCATCGTTTTTTTTAAGATTCACTGTGGTTCTTCTTTCCGACCAATTGATATATTCCAGACGATTGAATCTAAACAATACCACAAAGCTTCATTTCCTTTGAATCAACGCAAGAAATGGTGCTCAAACGAGACTTGATCTGACCGAATGGTTGATAACATTACCGTGAGAAACGAACACTCACCGCAGCCACAGATTTATGATTACGTTGCGTAATTCCACTAATTGTGTTAACATCTTGGTGTTTTCAAAGTGAATTAAATACTTATTAATTGCAATATCTATAACTGGAGCACGACAAAATATCTACATCTTTGTGAGTGAAATGACATCACATTACATCAACGGTAGTCTGCGTGTAAATTTGCACTAAAAGTTGGTAAACAAACAGCCCATAACAGCGTCGAATTCCGAACATAATTAGACTGATGGCATGAGAACTTGATAAAATGTCTTTTGCTCAGATGGATCTAGGAGCTTCCGATGGTTCCGTTGTACAGAGATATTTAAAAAGATACAGCACAAGAGCGAAATATCCACTCTTCAGATCACGAACATCAAACAAACCTGAAGTACCACAGCTCAATCGATAAGAAAACGATGAATGAATCAGAAATCGGTGGGTACTAATGGATCGTACAGAAAATATATAACTGCGTGGTCGAATTATCGTATACCGTAAACCAGAAATACCGAAGACAGAAGAAAGAAGTACGGTTTTTGTCGAATCCAAACTGTTGGACCGTCTATAAGAACGGTAACTCACAGTTGACAGCCTCACGAACGAACAGGCTACCTCGCACCTGGAGAGGAATACAGTAGAGATCGCGGAGTCTGAACTCGACAAGATGTTTCAATGCAACCGGATCTTACAAACAGACAGATAACTCCACAACAAATCTATAACACTACAAACAGGTAACACGTACAACCCATAACAACTGAATAGAAGAAAGAACGAGGAGAACGAAGATCAGAGAAAACTACCACTCAACAGAACAGAAGTCGATTTAAAGGAAGATCGATGTCGCGGGCCTACCATCATGAAAACCAACTTGACACCCACAATGTGCAGCAACATATCTCCGCTTTCAAGGTCACCTAATCAAGCTCGAAGTGTGCAAGGTGTATTTCCCTTTCAGATATTTGCACTATTTTTATGGTGCTTTTAGGAGTTTATGGCTAGATGATGACCCCAATACAAGAATGTCTGGTGTAGCCAAGCCTGTCAGCCCAAGTTTAAATACTTCCACTCTAGGCACTGGGTGCCTATTTTATCCTTTTTTATCAGTAAAATAAAATCTGTATCGCCGTAAACAAGCTTCCACAAGTTCGCACGGGGATTGTTTTCACATAAAGCGTAATTGTGAAAACGATCCCCGTGCGGATTTATGGAAGCCTGTTTACGGCGATACAGATTTTATTTTACTGATAAAAAAGGATAAAATAGGCACTGGGGTGCCTATTGTATCCTTTTGTATCAATAAAATAAAATCTGTATTGCCGTAAACAAGCTTCCATAAGTGCGCACGGGGATTGTTTTCACATGAAGCGTAATTGAAAATTCAACACGACAAATCTGTTTTTAAACAGCTTACAGATCTTTTCATAAAAAGTGGTACTAATATATTCAACTGTTTTACGGCCTTCATACACTGGTGTCGATGCGATCGTTGCAGGCCAGGCGAGCGTAGCAAGTGATGTGTTATATGGATAATAGGGTTTAATATATTTCCGGTTTTCTATACTTCGTCGTGTGTGAACCATAAGGTTCTATCTTCCAGTGGAAGATAGAACCTTATGGTTCTCACACGACGCAATTTACTGGAAGGGGAAGAATTACACCGGGAACCGGGAAATGTCCCGTATAATATCAAGTAAATTTACGAGAGTAACAAGACGCATTTACTT
The DNA here is from genome assembly GCA_031216915.1 of Pictodentalium vernedei. Taxonomy (NCBI): domain Eukaryota; kingdom Metazoa; phylum Mollusca; class Scaphopoda; order Dentaliida; family Dentaliidae; genus Pictodentalium; species Pictodentalium vernedei. Next base: position 557,901,776 of record CM062295.1, on the reverse strand, counting down.
TCGTGAAAATGAACATTTCATTGACAATCTGCTATCTCCCTACGGAAAAGTTCTTTTCCTAAGAGAAATGTGAAAACCGACATCCACTTCCAACTCCCTCTTCATTTACAGAATCGCTAGTTTTATAACCACTACCTTCGGGCTTCAACCCCCTCTTTACTATCATCATCAGTCTCCTCTGTTTAAAACAGAGATGACTGGCGACGGCAGTGAAGAAGGATTTGTGTTGAAGAAGGTAGTGAATAGTGAATGATACTGGTGATTCTGAAAATGAAGACGAGTTTGAATTTCGAAGCGAGTAATGATGTTGCTGCTGAACAGAGGAGTCCCCCGGAACTGTTGAGGGTTACAGCGATTTGGTTAAAATGGGTTCTTCGGGAAGCAGGAATGTAAAAAGTTCTGCCGTCGAAAGCCTGACGAAATCTTTCAACGTTACGTTGGGGATGTTTTCAATTTATAAAACTTCAGTTCAACACACAAACTGTGTCATGTGCGATTCCAGGTTCCGTGCGAAAGACTTCTCGGCTGACCGGCTTTCGGATCTGGGAACCCGGGAATTCCAGTTCCCGGTATTAAGCCCTAATGCATAACACTTCCTATCTTTCTGATATGTTTGTGATTTTGAATCAGTGTGATACCTTATATTTGAGCCGTGTTGTAACACAAAGACAAAAATTCGACACACTGAAACAAATTTACAAAACGAAACTTACATTAACTAGTTATGATTTTGACGCAAAGTGATATTAGTGATTGAATGTTTCACTTTGGACATCGAACCCTGACCAATTATGCATAGTCTTTGTTCGGTGCTAATGCTTAAATTAGAGGTATCACATGTTATCGAATTTTAAATTGAGAAGAAATAAATGTTAACTATTAACGGGTCGCATTGCGCGCAACGCTACCTAGTATCCTGTATTTAACAGCCGTTATAGTAACAGTTACTGATTTTACCTTACAACAAGGACGTATTTCGCCGAACACACGTAAAAACGTGCAGACAAACTACAAATCATAACTGTGCGTAGCAACCGCACACGCGATCATTCGATTCAGGACAAGTACGTTTTTACCTTCACTTATCGAAAACTGATTACAAATGTCGAGACCACCATTTTGATAATAGTAATTAAATGATAAATAAATCACCAACTCGGCGAAATAAATTCGACTAGATCAATTTTTGGGCAAATAATATTTTTATATGGGCCTACCATGCGTTTAACCTGAAAAAATGAAAAAAATGAAAAAAAAAAAATAATAATCAGACACCTGAAACCCAACTATAAACTTCGGCGGTTAAAGTTATAGGACAAGTGAGTGGGGATTACGCTATACACAGTTTAAGAACATAATGTCATGACTCCATGATCTTCATTCATAAAAAATAAATTATAGACGCTGATGATTGTCAAAATATATGCGTGCAAGTCGAGAAAGAGGGGAATATTGTAAGATAAACTGGTTATTGCCACCAAGTGGGTTTCTGACCTCGTCTCCAGATCATGCATCGACTCATCCTGGAGGATAATTCGATATATAGCCCAAACGAGATCTTGATTTCAGTACATCATCTTAACCCTTTACCTAACATGAACAGCAGACGACACTTGCCAAAAAAATGATTGAATAACTAATTTTTTTTCATTTTTTGTCTCAAAAACATAGGTTATGACCCCTCATTGGAACGAGCTCGACGAGCTCGTTCCAATGAGGGGTCATAACCTATGTTTTTGAGACAAAAAATGAAAAAATAATAAAAATTAATTGGCGATTTTTGAGAATAGCGCTGGCCGGTTTTGGCCGTTACGTTGGGTAAAGGGTTAAAAACCCACATGGTAGTAAGAACCTACAGTTAAAACTAGAAGTCCTGTCACGAAATGTGCGCTTATCTAAGCTTAAATGCGCATAGGAATTGCGCGCAATTGCCATATCAAATGGCATCCAGGGCACGGCAGGTTCTCCTGGTTACTCATAGCAAACACAGGCAATGTTTCTGCCAATGGGCCTCCGGGTTACCCGGGGGTCCATTTTCTGACACACTGCTTGTGCACAAGCCATATGTACAGAATTTGATAACCTTGCTAAGGTCATAACGCGTAGATTAACGCACAGATCGACGTGCTATTTGAACGCATTTCATGACAGGACTTCTAGTTTTAACTGTAAGCGTATCTTGGTTAATTTCATAAATGCAGATTGTTATAATAGTTAATTGATCAGAGTTGTTATATTCCCTCGAGTTAATGAGATAACATCAGCCAGATCAACAACACGTCGGAGGTGTCGTGTTTGATCTGTTTCATCTGGTCATTTTCACTAGATGGAATATGACAGCACAGATTGATTGACTATGCTGATTATCTACTTCTTATATGGCAGTAGATATTTTAAAAACACGACACCTGACAGGTAGACAAACATGAAGTTAATGAAGTAGGTCCAGACTTCTCGACGCAAATACTCGAAAATCTAAGGGCATCAGTGACGTCACGTGAACCTCGTGTTTGAGACAGGACTGAACGGACGAGATTTTCTTTTTCCGACGGACCAGAATTAAAGAGAAAATTGCAGCGGACCACTACAATGTTCTATTTAATTTTGCCCGTCGGTAAAGGAGATTCTCGTTTTTGTTATAATAAGACAACTACACAGAGCTCTTCAATACCACTGCCGATGGTAATGAAGAGCTATTTGTAGTAGTCTTATAACATAACTGATGATTTACTTTGGTGTGGTAAAGTGAACGTTATGGTGGTCTGTCAGATGTAAGATGAATCAAACCCTGTGAACGACACTCCAATGATGAATGAAGCTGAACGTTCAATGAAATATAAATAGAGACGATGGCGTGATCAACAGCACGGAAAAAGGATCGGTGTTCGACGCATTTGAACTGTATTCTCACGAAGCGAGTGCAACATGAACCACAGGTGTTGAAAGGAAGTGTCAACTCAAAAGGTCACGGAAACGAGACCGAGGTATCACTAAGATTCTAGACGATACGATGTCATCCCCAAGAGAATATAAACGTTTCAATCAATAACTCACATAAAGATTCTGCAAAATCTGGAAATAATTTGTGAATAATGTTCCATCGTTTGTTTACAAGTGTATAAGTAAACTGTTTTTTGTGAACCATCGCCAATACCCGTTTAATATTTAAAGTCACCATCCCGAAAGCGTACTGGCCCCAAATCAAAGGCGGATAACTGGGGTAAATGTAAGAAAAACTGATAACACCTAGGTGACGACAGTCCGAGACTCAAGATGATCGTACACATCCCTCCTGCAAGACTCCTGTGAACTCTTTTTTTACAGCGGTTGTCGAGATGGGAACTCTCGCCGACCACTATCGATGGATGTGTCATCTTAATAATATTCTGGTGGAAAATCACCTTTAAACCTTTCAACCCGGTATGCATCCTGTTTCGTAACACATGAATCGGAACAACAGCACTTAACCGGGCAGAGGGGATATGTCATTATTCAACTATGTTGTTTTTGGGGGACTGCAAGCTTGAATTATTACTGACCTCCCAACAAAAACGAAATAGATTGTCCACGTCATAACGTGACGACTTTATAAAGCAGAATCTGTTTTGATACAACGAAAATTAAACAGCAATCTTGATTGACCTCATTACTTTTATGGCTCGCCTACCACCAATGTGTTTAAACCCACAGCCGACAACTTCCTTTTGTCACCTGCATTGTCAACCGAAAGAATAAACGCCATGCAAATAAGTCACCGGGTATTTTTAAGAAGAATAACATGCATTAGTTTAAATGTTGAGAGAATAAATGCCATGAAAATAAGTCACCGGGCATTTTTTAACCCTTTACCTAACATGAAAATGCGACGACACTTGCAAAAAAAATTCTTGAATAACTAATTTTTTTTCATTTTTTGTCTCCAAAACATAGGTTATGACCCCTCATTGGAACGAGCTCGACGAGCTCGTTCCAATGAGGGGTCATAATCTATGTTTTTGAGACAAAAAATGAAAAGTCATGAAAATTAATTGGCGATTTTTGAGAATAGCGCTGGCCGGTTTTGGCCGTTATGTTGGTTAAAGGGTTAAAAGAATGACAGGGATTAGTTAAAATGTTGTTTTGGTTATTGGAGTTCAGCGATACTTTCGACAGCCTTGATCACATCGTGCCGGAATTATTTCAAATAATGCACACTTGTTGTTCAAATACAGACATATCACCTGCCCTAGCAGAGTTTCTGCCTTGAATTTCTATTGAAACATCCAACCTCAGCATGTTGTTGTCTTCGATGTGTTACCTCGATCAGTAACTTACCGACCAAAAACTGTTCACATTTTCAATTTTTATTCTCTCCAACAAAATTTCAGCATGTTTTCGTATTAACACTTTGTACCTGCGGGGCTGCTTTTCCGGCCCAGGAACATAATACGTCATATCATTTTATAGAGTAGGGTGGCAGCTACGTGAATGCATGAGGTAGGTCAATCAATATTTACAACGTGCAGCCCGAGGGCTGCGCGTTTAAAATATTAAGTAGTCTACCCCCAAAGAGTGAATATGGACTCTTCAAACTGCTGCCTTTGAACTGATCTCGAGGATACAGCCATACATTCGACCGACGTTATTCGATTAAATATAATGGTCTCGATCTTCAACCTCGACCAAAACTTGGGCAAATACCCTGGGTTGAGTGCATTATCGCTTATTTATACCATGATTACCTATTCTACTTTATATAAAGGCCTATGGCATAAACTTTAGCTTTACACGCCAACCGTAGTGAACACGCCAGCAATGGGATTTTAATAGTTAAAATTTACACCTACAGTGGAACTACATCCAGGCTGACGTTTGGTGACCTCGACCTAAATGCAAATTTGTCTAAATTTATCGTTCGTCGCCTCACGAAGAGTGAAATGGAAACGGCAGTTATTAGTCTGTGTGAAACACACAGACTACTGTTTTTGCACGGTTTCTTTTTCTTTTTTTTTCTTTTTTTTTTCTTCTTCTTCTTCTTTTCTTCTTCTTCTTCTTCTTCTTCTTCTTCTTCTTCTTTTCTTCTTGTTTTTCTTCTTCTTCTTCTTCTTCTTCTTCTTCTTCTTCTCCTGTCTTCTGTCTTCTCATCACCTTTTTGTCCGCAAGATACCTCGAAAACGAATTGCCCTATCTCGTTGATTTTTGGCATGCTGATAGACAGACACAAGGTCTCGGCCACCTATGTTTTCCAGATTCCTGGGATATCAGGGGTGTCTGTAGGGGTGTTTTGAAAGTGGGTCACGCCCATATCTCAGGCGTGGTATGACTCATGGACCTGGGACCAACACCAAATGAGTCGACACTCGATGGAGATTCAAAATATGTGTCAAGGTCACGGAGGTCACCTAGGGGTCATTAAGTGCATTTTTCAGAATTGCTAGAAAATCTCATTTTTTGACCCCTTAAAGCATTCCTGACGTACACACATGCATTTTTGACGTGAAAAAAGAAAGTGGGCGTGACCAAAATTTTTGAAAGTGGGTCACGCTCATATCTCAAGCATGGTATGACGTATGGACCTGGGACCAACACCAAATGAGTCGACACTCGATGGAGATTCAAAATATGGATCAAGGTCACGGAGGTCACCTAGGGGTCATTAAGTGCATTTTTCATAATTGCTAGAAATCACATTGTTTGACCCCCTAAAGCATTCCTGACATACACACATGCATTTTGTCATAAAAAAGTGGGCGTGGCCAAAATTTTTGAAAGTGGGTCACGCTCATATCTCAAGCATGGTATGACGTATGAGTCGACAGTCAATGGAGATTCAAAATATGGGTCAAGGTCACGGGGGTCACCCAGGGGTCATTGAGTGCATTTTTCATAATTGCTGGAAATCACATTTTTGACCCCCTAAAGCATTCCTGACGTAGACACATGCATTTTGACCAAAAAGTGGGCGTGGCCAAAATTTCTGAAAGTGGGTCAGGCTCATATCTCAAGCATGGTATGGCGTATGGACCTGGGACCAACACCAAATGAGTTGACACTCGATGGAGATTCAAAATATGGATCAAGGTCATGGAGGTCACCTAGGGGTCATTAAGTGCATCTTTCATAATTGCTTGAAATCACATTTGTTGACCCCCTGAAGCATTCCTGACATACACACATGCTTTTTGAAGTAAAAAAATTTGGCGTGGCCAAAGTCTTTGAAAGTGCGTCACGCTCATATCTCAAGGATTGTATGACACAAAGACATGGACACTCCATAGAGGTTCACAATATGGACAAGGTCACTGAGGTCGCCCGTGGATAACTGAGTGCATTTTTTAGTATTGCTGGGAATCACAGTTTTGGACACCTAATGCATTCTCTTGACAAACCTTTTGAATGCTGTGCACATATATGCCTTTTCTGGTTTCTTAGAAGAATTGTTCTGATTCCATTATGAATATCTGTATATACTGTTTTCGAAAATCCATTCCAGATTTGTTTAACAATATGTTACTCCCGAAAATAACCCTCCATAAATTCTTTTTCTATATACTTTTTTTCCCAATAGATATTTTAACTCTTTTCTTACAAGCTTGAATTTACTGGATACAGTAAATTCTATTTCTCTAGTATTAACATTATTTTCTATTTCAATGATTTTTGTCTGATGGATTCTTTACTATTCTACTGAAATTTGGCACATATGTAGAGCTTCATTAGAAGTTTCTCACCAGGATCATGGCATTTCTGAAGTTTTTTCTTTTTCGGCCAAAACCGTGCAAAATCTTGTCACAATGTTACGTTTTGCCACAATTCTCAAACAAGACCCTGGACGATTTGGCTGGAGCTTTCATTATATTTGTAGCATGACTTACTACACCTGACTACATAAGCTGCATTACTCACGTTGCTCCCTTTTGACCTCAAAATTCCGAGCAAAGTGCAATTTTGGAAAAACTGGTAAATTTTCACATGCAATTTCTCAGCTCTGCAGCCACATTTTTCAAAACGTTTCCTATGAGAAGTTTGGGCATTCATCCAAGAATAATTTGGCTGTTATATATTCTATTCAAAGTTTTAACCTTAAACTCGTTTTCGAGTCTTGAATTCGAGTACCCTTAACTCGTTCATAAAAGTGGCTCATTTTTAGTTCATTTTTCTTCCATTTACGAATGGTATATCGAAAAGTGATGCGCATGTTCGTATTCACAATTACCTATCGAGCATATTTTCTGTTGTACGTTTGGTTGTAAAGTTTAACCATATGCCCATTCTGTTTGCATAAAGATAGATGCTGTCCAAAAAACTCACGCTTTTTCAGAATTTGGTACGATCAAGTGACAATTTACTCCATTCCTAATTGATTGAGTGCTGAATGTTTTCAATAGCTGCATGCAGCAGTCATAGTATGAAAACTTTTGTTTTATATGTGAGTATTAAAAGTTTAACCCTTAGCAGATTCGAGACTCTCATATGGGTACTGTCTGAATAATTGTGATTTAGGTAATATCTGAAAATTCTGTTGACATTCAGATTTACAGTTCAAGTCCAAGAAGATTTTCCTTGATATGATAGCTGTAAAGTTTAACCCAATCCCTGTTTCGGATGCATAAAGATAGGTGCCGTGAAAAATAACTCCATTTTTCAGAATTTGTTAAGTTTAAGTCGCAATTTACTCCATCCCTAATTGACTGAGTGCTGGCTGTTGTCTATGGGTGCATGCGGATAGCAAAGTATGACAACTTTTGTTTTACATGTTATTATTAAAAGTTTAATCCTTGGCAGATTTGAGAGTTCCCAAGTGGGTACTGTTGAAATAATTGTTATTTTCGTAAAATCGGTACCTAATATTGGTAAGCATGCAGTGATCTTTTGGTCCTATATAAAGGTGTAAATAGTTAAAGTTGAACAGTTCATCAGACAGAAATAATGCCAAACTCTGCCGTTGACAGGTAAATAATGAATGGAAATTTCATTGCATAGAACCGTCCCGACGGTTTCCACGCGAGGCGTGGTGTTTTCCACGCGGTCAGAACACTCGATTTTATGCCCAAATGTCGGCCGGGCTACGTAGAACAAGTTCTGAAAATTGCAAGTCGCTGCCTTCAGCGGTCTGGACACAGTGAGCGTATGTCTGAAGTGCTATTTTAATGTCTTGTATGCAAATTCTCATTAATCTTTTCCCGCCAAAAACCTTCTCACCGCCGTTTTCTTTTCACTTTCAACTTCCGATGATTCTCATAGGTTTCAAGGTTGCGATGGTATCCCTGGGTGCTGTTCTTATAGAAACTACTTTGATTTACAGCCATCCCTCCGTCAGCCACGCTCTATTGTAACTTTTAAGTGGACCTACCCCAGAGAGGGGGGGCACCACGAGAGACTGTGCCCATTCCCGCCCTCTTCTTTCGCTCCGACTTGAAAAAGACCAAATTCAGAAAATTACCTCCTCTCTTTAAAAACGCTATATGTCAGCAAATTCTCCGCGGATTTCCACGAAATTTTCACTCAGCATTCACGAATACTAGCTCCATCGGATGCCTGGAAAAGAGACACGAATTGCGCATTTCCTCAAGTCCAATTCGAAAAGAGCATATGCGCATGCACGTGAGGCTCCCACGGGCTATGCGCTTGGTTGTTGGATTTTTCAGGCGCCGGTCAAGATGAGCAGAGCTTCTAGAACGAACGTTGAAAATTTCGAGTCGCTACTCCGAAAACTCTCTCCACAATCTAATGTACATGTAACAGAGTGTATACGTTTTATGACCTGCCGGCAGTACCATTATTATTAATAAACGTTTAACCCTTGGCAGATTTGAGACTTCTCTTATGGGTACATCCACGGTGTTTTCACCCGGTCACAGGACTCAAGAAAGATACCAAACTGTCGAGCGGGGATAGAACACATTCTCAGAATTTCAAGTGTCTGCCTTGGACGGTCTGGTTACAATTGGCGTATGTCCTTGTTATGCCCACAACGAATAGTCAGGGGGCATATTGTTTTACCTCTGTCTTTCCCTCTATCTTTCTGCATATAGGGTATATTGTTTGTCCGTCTAACCTCTCTTATTAGCTCATCTTGACAAAGTCAAGCTGAGCTAATTTCACCCCTCTCTGTCCGTCGTCCGCCGTGCGTCAACACCATTTTTTGGTCTTCTCTTCCAAAGCCACTGGGCCAATTCAAGCGAAAGTTTGTGTGAGTGATGATTCCAAAGGGGCATTGCATTTTTGTTCAACTCAACATGCCCTGTCCATAGGAAGGGAGTGGGAAAAATGCTCCATTTTTTTTTTCAAATCTTCTTCTCAAGAACCAGTGTGTACAATGACTTGACATTTGCTATGGAACTTCCTTTGGGGAGTAGAATCAACTTTTTTCAAACGAAGTTCGTGAAGCAATATTTGGCCTTGTAATGGGAGGGATAAGATTTTTGACCCCGCCCAAAATTTCTATTTTCTTCACCGATGGTCCGGTATGAACCAAATTTGGTATGTGGTATTATTGGGTCATAAGTACTTGACCCATGCAAAAAAAAAAAAAAATCCCGCATCCCATGGGAACCCTGGGAGCTAAAATTAGAAATATTTTCAAACGTCCATATTTCCCAAACCACACGGAACAGAGAGCTGTTATTTGGTATGAAGTATCCTTAGGACCAGTAAAATTGAATGGTTAAAAATTGCCATCGGTTATTTTAGGGTGTTCTGTAATGGGCATCGAAAAAAGTGCCGAGTCGGCATATTTGCAAAAATTAAAAAAAATCTTTTTCTCCAGAACCAATCATCAGAATATTTTGATATTTGGTATACCGCATTCACAGGGGGGTCAGATGCAAGTTTGTTGAAATAAAAAAAGTTCATTGGTTCATATTTGGGCTCACTATAGGAGCCCGAATTTTTAACATAGGGTTATATGGGGAATATTCTTTAAAAATCTTCTTCTTCAGAACCACCAGTCAGAATCTCTTTCTCTTAATGTTTGGTATGCATCATTGTTACGAGGGTCAGATTCAAGATTGTTCAAACCAAGTCCCTAGGTTGATATTTGGGCTTCCTACAGAAGCACAAAGTTTAACTTTGTTCAATATGGGGGGGGGGGGGGGGGGTAATTTCTTCACCAGAGCCACCAGTCAGAATGCTTTCATATTTGGTATGCAACATGGGGGTCAGATTCAAGTTTGTTCAAATCAGATCCCTAGGTATATATTCGGGCTCGCTATGGTAGCCCATTTTTTTTACTTAGTGCAATATGTGGAAATTTCTTTAAAAATCTTCTTCTTCAGATCCACCAGTCGGAATGCTTTCATATTTGGTATACAACATCTCTGGGGGGGGGGGGGGGGGGGGGGCAGATTCCAGTTTGTTCAATTCGAGTGCCTGGGTTAATATTTGGGCTCCATATGGGAACCTGAAATTTAACTTAGTACAATATGAGGGGATTTCTTCAAAAATCTTCTTCTTCAGATCCACTACTCAGAATGCTTTCATATTTGGTATACAACAAGGGGGGAAGGGGTGGGGGGGTCAGATTCAAGTTTGTTCAAATCGGATCCATAGGTTAATATTGGGGCTCGCTATGGTAGCCCAAATTTTAACTTGATGCAATATGAAGAAATTTCTTTAAAATTTCTCTTCTTCAGATCCAACAGTAAGAATGCTTTCATATTTGGTACACGACACCTCTTGGGATGTCAGATTCAACTGTGTTCAAATTGAGAGTTTGGGTAATATTTGGGCTCCCTATGGAGCCGGAATTGGCCATTTTGCTGAAGAATTACACATTTTGTATTCAGTACCCTCTAGAGGTGTGTAACTAAGATTAATCCACAAAGCTTGTATCAAGGGGCTTCATTGGGGAGCTCAACATTTTACTTTATGATCAACTGAAGAAAAGGCATGATGCCCGTATTATTTTTGTCCCTCCTGAGGGACACAAGAATTGAGAGTGTAGCCTATGGAGATGGCTTGTTTAATGTGCACATTCTTGGACTCTGTTTAAATTGTGTTCTGTTCAAGATGAGCGCTTCAGGCCCCGTGAGGCCTCTTGTAATTTTCAAGGTATTACTTTTTTATTGCACAGGATGTTTCTACATTTTCCAGATGTGTGCATTTTGTCAGAATTTTGACTTGCTTCAATATTTTACAAAACTACTGGTTGTTAAACTTAGTCCATTTTTAACTCAACTTTGGCGAAGCCAAATTCGAGGTATTGTCATGGCTCGTCGTCTGTCTGTCCGTCTGTCGTGCCGTACACATGGCTCGGGCTAGAGGCCGTATTTATTGTTGTCACTGTGAAACGAGAACAAGTGTTTTGGGGCCCGGTCCGAAATTCAAGATGGCCACTGGCAGCCATTCTGTACAAAATTAGGTGCAATCAGATTTTTTTTGGCGCAGAACTTCCATATGGAAGCTCTGATTTGAATATTTTTTTGTATGAATGTTTATTACCATGGAATACATCACATATAACACGTTTGTTTTTCTCGTGTGTAAATTATGCAAATTAGACTAACTTTTAATTTAATTAGTGTTATTTTCAGCACTGTAAGTGCAAATACCAATACGGCTCGGGCAAGAGGCCGTATTTATGAACCGATCCTTACGGAACTTCTTGGGTACCTTTGTTATCACCGTGGGACGAGAACGAGTGTTTTGGGGTCCGTTCTGAAATTCAAGATGGCCGCTGGCAGCCATTTTGTACAAAATTAGGTACAATCAGATTTTTGCGCCGAACTTCCATATGAAAGCGCTGATTTGAATAATTTTTTGTGTGAATGTTTAGTACCGTGGGATACATCACATATAATACGGTTCTTTTTCCTCGTACATAAATTATACCAATTAAACTAACTTTGATCTATTTAATGTTACTTTCAGCACTGTAACTGCAAATGACAATACGGCTCGGGCTAGAGGCTGTATTTATGAACTGATCTTTAAGAAACCTCTTGGGTACCTTTGTTATCACCGTGGGACGGTAACGAGTGGTTTTGGGTGCAGTTCAAAATTCAAGATGGCCACCAGCAGCCATTTTGTACTTTAGTTAGTGCATCAGTTTTTTGCACAGAACTTATGTATGAAAGTTCTGATTTGAATAAATTTTTGTATGAATCTTTAGTACCATGGGATACATCACATATAGTATGGGTTTGTTTTTCTCGAGCAGAAATTATGCAAATTAGATGAACTTTTGATTTATTCAGTGCTACTAATACACAGTAAGTGCACGTGTCAACACGACTCGGGCTGGAGGCTGAATTTATGAACCGATCTTCACAAAACTCCTTGGGTACCTTTGTTATCACCTTGGGACGATAACAAGTGTTTCTGTGTGCGGTCCAAAATTCAAGATGGAAGCCAGTGGCCATTTTGTACCGAAATTAGGTCCAATCAGTTTTTTTTGTACACAACTTCTATACGGTACAGGCTGGAGGCTGTATTTATGAACCGATCTTTACAAAAACTTCTTGGGTATCACCGTGGTATGAGAACGAGTGTTTTGGGGTGCGGTCCAAAATTCAATATAGCCGCCAGCAGCCATTTTGTACCAAAGTTAGTGCAATCAGTTTTTTGTACAGAACTTCTGTATGAAAGTTCTGATTTGAATACATTTTTGTAGGAATGTTTAGTAACATGGAATACATCACATATAATAAGTTGTTTTTTTTTCTCGTGCGGAAATTATGCAAATTAGATGAACTTTGATTTGTTCAGTGTTACTTATACACAGTTAGCGCATATGTTAATACGGCTCGGGCTAGAGTCTGTATTTATGAACCGATCTTCACAAAACTTCTTGGGGTACCTTTGTTATCACCTTGTGACTGGAATGAGTGTATTTGGGTGCCTTTGTTATCACTGTGCTATGAGAACAAATATTTTTGGGTTCAGTCAGTCAGTCAGACCCACTCTGGGACTCAAAGATTTCCTTTTATGCCCCCCCCCCCCCACCCTGACTAAAGTCGGGTGGCATATAGTGATTGAAATGTGCTTGTGTCCGTCCATGTGTGTGTCCATGTGTGTGTGTGTGCCTGAGCCAATAACTCGAAGACTGTTAGGGCCACAGTCATCAAACTTTACACAATTATAAAGGACCATGGGAGGATGTGCCACACACCATAGCCGGGGGTTTCTTTAGTTATAAAGTAGTTTTTGCTCATACTTCAGGCTTGGTGTGACCTATAGAAATACTACCTACACCAAATGAGTTGAAACTTGCTGGAGGTTCAAAATGTAGTCCACCTCTATGCGGTCAAGAGAGGTCATTAAATGCATATTTTTTGCGACCTCTTAGGAAAGTCACTTTATACCAATTAATGCAATTCTGAAGATTATATGTGTATCTCATCATTCAAATGGCAGCGGCAGTAATGTCAATTTCTGATTCCTTGATCGAACCATATAAATGGTGTGCACATTTATGCCTTTTCGGGTTTCTTAGAAAAATTGTTCTGCTTCCCGTTTGAATATTTTCTCCATGAATGAATTTCACAAAAAGCAGTTAGGGAGTAAGCTGTGACTGTCACATACAATAACACGATCTGTTTATTTAATCTCATTGTACAGAATTAATACCCAAACCAAGATAATATAAAAACAAACAACTTGATCATGAAGAATTCCAGTGTACATGTAATTGTAAAACTACACTGAAGATTTGTTATTAAAACTTATCACAATACTGTCAGGATGCCGGTAAAAGATGCAATACTGACATAGTTGACTGTACTGTTAACTGTGTTAGTGCTATGACTGTTTAAAATTAATTTGTTTGAGAAGTTCTAGTTTTATGTATGCCTTGTTTAGGTCACTAGATGCCCTTTTAAGAGTAGTCCTTCAAATGAGCTCTTGGGGTTTTTAAGGTTTTTATGACAATATCTCTGATATAGAGTCTATGCACCCTTTGTCAGCGCGACAACTCAAATACGGATCGCCCTATCTCTATGCATTTTGGCATGCTGGTTAACAATACCCAGTTTGCACTCATCTATGTTTTTTGCACCCGTTCGATCTGAATGACAGTTCTGAAGTTGGTGGAGCCATTATTTCAAAGTGGGTTGCGCTCATTCTTCAATGTTGATGTAGACATGGAACTACACTATCTGAGTTAAAAATTGCTGGAGATTCAATATATGGTCCACCTGAATGGGGTCATCAAGTGCATATTATTAAGAATGACTGGGAAATGCATTTACACCTTAATGTATTTCTAAAGTTTATGAATGTATTTCATCACTCAAATTAGTGGGCAGAGCCAAAATTTTTCATTTCTGATTCGTGTATCGAACCCTTTGAATGCTGGTCACATATATGCCTTTTCTGGTTTCTTATAAAATTGTTCTGATTCCTGTATGAATATCTGTAAATACTGTTAACGAAAACCCATTTCTGATTTGTTAAAAAATATTTTACTCCAGAAAATAAGCCTCCATAAATTCTCTTTCTGTAGAGTTTATTCCTGATACTTTAACCCTTTTCACACAGACTTGAATTTACCGGATGCAGTAAATTCTGTTTCTCTAGTTTATTACGCTTTTAAATGAGTTTACCTCATACGATACCAAAAATTTAACAAACAAGCGTTGTCTCATGTTACTAAAGCATTCATGCCTCGAAATAGTATGTTATTAAAATTAAAAGGGCCCCGTGATTTGGGCGTTTCTTTTTCCATTTCGTTTCGGCGTTAAAATTGACAACGGATGTACCGCCCACCGGTGCTCATGTAAACAAAACAGACTCGCACGTGTGTACGGGCATTGTTTAGAATTTAATATTGAATAGTGTATTATTTAACATTTAAACTGTTAATAATCTGACGATCATTGAATAAATAAAATATTCCCAAAATTGTTTAGTGAACTTTGGTACACCAAGCTACTATAGATATGTTCTATATATACTATTCAAAAAAAGTAGGGGATATCCAAACTGATGTTGATATTTTTTGTTTAGTGTGGATCATGAATGTCACCGTCCCACGAATACTTCGTGCAGGTTTTTCGCACGAGCGCCGCGTTGATGTCTGTGGGGTAAGTTTTGAAATTTCAGTTGGACTGGACGGGCTTTTCGGAGGGCCCATCGTTCTTTTCACGGTATAAACTCGTTCATCAATAGTTTCTGGTCGAAACGTAACTTTTGAGGAATACGAGGACTGAGTCGTGACGAACGTTTACGTGCCGTTGGCATGTTGGAAGCTGGCAACAGACAGACTGCAGTGGCTCAAATTCTCAACGTTACTCAATGGGTGATTAGCAGGTTGCGGTCACGCTACATTACCGTCAGACAGGCAATGTTGATGGCAGACGTCGGCCAGGTCGTCCAAGGGCGACAACTGCTAACCAGAACCGTTTCATCCGAACCAGAGCATTACATAACTGCCATCAAAGTGCCTCAGAAATTGGACAGCAGCTGCACCGAGCGACAGATGTGCGAGTCAGTGGCCAGACGACGCGAAATCACCTACACAGATGGAATTTGTACGCTTGATGACCTCGAATAATTTCACGTTTGACTGAAAGTCACATCGCAGCAAGGCGTAATTTGTGTGGAGCACGACAGCGCTGGGACAATCGTCGGTGGAGTAGCGTCATATTTTCCGATAAATGGAGATTCACTCACGACATCCACGACAGGCGAAACAGAGTGTACCGGCAGCGAAACGAACGATACCATGACGTAACCGTTAGGCAGCACGATCGTTTTGGTAGTGGATCGGTTATGGTGTGGGAAAGCAGAACCATGACAAGCAGTACGGCATTACATGTCATCCGAGGGCGTGTCACAGGGCAGTACTACCGTAACAGCATGTTAGCAGCTCCTGTAGTGCCATTTGCGCGACGCCACGGCAGTCGATTCATTTTCCAAGGTGACAATGCAAGAGCACACAGGGCCCGTGTCACTACATAGTTCCTCCAGGAGCAGAACATCACTACACTGCCTTGGCCAGCACTAAGTCCAGACCTTTCACAAGTCTAGCACGTCTGGGATATGCTTGGCAGGCTCCTACGACAACGCCAACAGCCCCCTACCAATGTCCAGGAACTCACCGCTTCACTGCAGGAAGAATGGAATAACATCAGTCAAGCTGATATTTGACGTTTGGTGAGGAGTATGCCACGTCGGATCCGCGCTTGTCTCGCGAACCGAGGAGGATTTACAAGTTATTGAGGTCTTTGACGGAATGTGGTAAATTATGTGACTAACCATCCATGTCGTCTACAGCTCAGTGCGTGGAATGTGTGCTTGTCAGACACCCAACTATCGTTGAAATCATTCACCAGATGTCACAGTGAAATGCCTCAACTGTCTTTTTGATGAAAGTATAAATATATTTCTTCACATATCTCACTTTTATCAAATACCCAATACTTTTTGGATAATACATTGATGGACTACGATATATTTCATAGCAGACAGACAGGTTGATCAATAAACAATGATCTAAGTTAACAATATTATGAAGCGACAAATTGTTGAAAGCACCAACATTAAAATACACTAAGGTCTCGTTTGGAACACAGTATGGAATACTGGAAACACCATCGAGTGTTGAGTGCGTACATAAATCGACAATCGAATTTTCCACATTATCAATCAGTTTTAGGTAATTTATATAACTTAGTAAATAGTGCGGCTAACGGCTCGTGTCGACGCATTAACGTGATTACAGCTATCATGTAGTGATTCTAATCGTACATAAATGGACTGGGACTCGAGTTTCTCTCCTTTTATTGCAATCAGCGTTCCACATATCATCTATTTAATTTGGAATGCTGTATGTCTGGTGGGATTGTCTCCATGTTAACCATTTAAACACAAAGTCTGGGCCCGAAGCGAATGGAAAGTTTGACATCCCCAATAATTTTCCAGTCGGGACATCTTCGTCTGGATTGTAGGCTATGATGTAGTTCCCTCTTGTTAATAACCGTATACGTTTTCACGGGACTAGATTTTATACTCATGTCACACACACGGCCATAGTACAAATGGATGCCCGGTGCACACAATTCGGGCAGTTATTTATTTATTTATTAGGGTTTACCAACACTATTGGCAGCCAGGGTCACCTCGTGTCGGACAGTTTTACCGGTAGAGGAAGTCAGAATACCCGGAGAGAACCACCGAGCAACAGTGAGCATCTATCAGACTCTTCAATGTACTAACTATACACATGCAGAGTTAACATTGGTTGAGGACAAGTGCACCATTGACGTACAGTACGCCTTAGTACACAGCGCTACCGTAAAGTGCCTTGCCCAAGAACACAAAGCAGTTAACCTGGAGGGGATCGAACCCTGAAGCTTTCGGTTTGAAGTCCGATGCCATAACCACTGAGCCACCGCTGTCCCATTCGGACAGTTGGGGACCCAGTATGACTAATATTTGGAATATGGTACTTTTTAATTAAAAGACAGGTTATGTCACGAATTTAACTGCATATTTATTTATCCACAAATTGAATTCCAAGAAATATTGTTTCCATTTACTGCAATCCTAATACTCTAATATTCTAAGTACATCGCCAAGGGCATGCTTTCGGCGAAGGCATGTCTTTGGTGATGTAGCTGTAGTATTTCTCAGTCGTGACTTCATCCATCAATCTTACACCACACCCAACATTCCCACCCTCAATCGGACATCGTCGTCACGTCATGGTATCGTTCGTTTCACCGCCGCCACACTCTGTTTCGCCTGTCGTGGAAGTCGAGAGTGAATCTCGATTCATCGGAAAACATGACGTTGCTCCACCGACGATTGTCCCAGCGCTGTCGTGCTCCACACCAATTACGCTTTGCTGCGATGTGACGTCCAGTCAAACGTGGAATTATTCGAGGTTGTCGAGCATACAAATTCCAGCTGTGTAGGTGATTTCGCGTATTCTGGCCACTGACTCGCACATCTGTCGCTCGGTGCAGCTGCTGTCCAATTTCTGAGGCATTTTGATGGCAGTTATGTAATGCTCTGGTTCGTATGAAACGATCCTGGTTAGCAGTTGTCGCCCTTGGACGACCGGATCGACGTTTGTCATCAACATTGCCTGTCTGACGGTAACGTAGCATGACCGCAACCTGCTAATCACCGATTGAGTAACGTTGAGAATTTGAGCCACTGCAGTCTGTCTGCTGCCAGCTTCCAATATGCCAACGGCACGTAAACGTTTGTCACGATTCAGTCCTCGTATACCTCAAAAGTTACGTTTCGACCAGAAACTATTGATGAACGAGTTTATACCAAGAAAAGAACGATGAGACCTCCGAAAAGCCCCCCAGTACAATTGAAAATTTCAAAACGTACCCCACAGACATTAACGCGGCGCTCGTGCGAAAAACCTGCACGAAGTATTCATTGGACGGTGACATTCATGATCCACACTAAACTTGGTAACATATTGATGTGTCCAATCACGCGTATGCAATACCATTTTCTGAAAATATCAACATCAGTTTGGATATTTCTTACTTTTTTGGAATAGTATATATAGAATATACCTATAGCAGCTTGGTGTACCAAAGTTCACCAAACAACTTTGGGTATATTTTATTTATACAATAGTCGTCAGATTATTAACAGTTTAAATGTTAAATAAAACACTATTCAATATTAAATTCTAAACAATGCCCGTACACACGTGCGAGTCTGTTTTTGTTTCGAAAGCCGGTCACGATACCCGGGAAATCTATATCACGGAAACGGAAATGACGCTTGGCGGATCTTAATTTTAGGAAGAACCTGGTGTTAGCCTCGCCAGATGTCGGAAACCTGGCATTGTTGTTGCAGGGGGAAATAGATTCACGCCGCGTATTCAGCCAAAACTCAAGGAGTGTCGCCTGAATCCGTGCGTGAACTGGTCCCTCCAGTGATTTCACCGGACGCTCTTGGGCTCGATGCCCCTTTGGGTGCTTTCCTATCCGATCATGTCCTGTCGGGTTCTGAACATACCCCGAGTACGTTCCCAAGCACGACGTCATAGGTGGGTCTCTCAATACACATTGCCTCTACCTCACTCGCAAGGGGGAATCTCGTAATCGTCCCATCTATTAGCACGCACATGTGGTCGTGCCCCGTTAGCTGTCCGTCGCTAACGAGTTCCTTCTTTACCGCCGCGCTACTACACCATGTGTCCTGTAGCATACGGACTTCTCACTCACCCACATACTCTGGGTACACCGACATCTCCTTTTTACCAAGGGAGTGGTATCCATCGCACTGTCCACAAATTATGGGCAGTACCTGCCCTCCTTCCAGCCTGAACTGCCCAGCCTCGAGTGCTTGGCGCAGTGGGCTCCTCTCCAGTTTTTTGGGGCAGAATGTCACTGTCTGCCTTCTCTCCACGGGCTCTATAGCATTACTCCTCCTTCCATTGCTAATCGAGGACGGGTTCCTCCCTCCAATTTTTTGCCTCCCCTAATCATCCTTCTCTAACAGTCTCTGGGAGGGTGTCCCTTCTTATTGAACACAAAACAAGTTGTTTCCCTGAGCCCTGACGCTCTCTGATTCCCCCTGGAATTTTACGGCTCGGGGCTTGGGTTCGTAACGGGCGCCTTTGCAAACCCGTTACTCCCATTCCTGTCCGACCTACCCTAGTTCAGACCTCCCCCATGAGCCTCCAAATACTGCTAGGCCACCCTAGTCATTTCATCTACGCTACTCGGTTCCCTCTCCTTAACAAACAATGCCATCTCTGGGACACACAACGACATAAATTGCTTCCTGATAAGCAGGTCCTTCAGGGATGGAATGACTCTTCTACTCCTGATAGTTTGACCTATCTGTCGAAATACCTTGTGACCCTTGCCACAAACTGGTACACACTATCATCCCTCTCAGCCTTACATTCTCTGACTTTCGTCCTGGACCCCTCTTTGGTGAGCTTGTACCTCTTGAGGATAGCCCTTTTTCAGCTCACCGTGGTCATTAGCTTGGTCAGAGGGCAAGCTCACATATACTTGTAGCGACTTGTCCGCCAGAAGCGGACGAAAACTGAGCCCCCCCCCCCCCCCCCCACACACACACACCTCCCAGGCGTCCTCGGGCCAACCCTGACTGAAGGCAAACCTTTCAAACCCCTGTAAGTAGGCGTCAATATCGTCAGTCTGCTCATTGAACTTGGGAAACTGGGGATAAGGTGCCTTCACATTTCCCCCGGGACTTTCTCCACCCTGTATACCATTAGCTTCGATAACTGAGCCCTAGGCCTTAAAATTTCCATCTCCCTTTCGTGTTGCCTCTCGGCTTCCTCACGCGCCCTTTCAGCCCTTTCTCGCTCTACCGTAACTTCTCTCTCGGCCCTTTCTCGCTCTCTTTCAGCTCTTTCGTGCTCTAATGCAACCTGATGCTCTGACTAGGTGACCATTTCATTCGCCATCCACTTTTGCTCATTTCTCACAAATGTTTGCAACTCATTACCCGCGAAGCCCAACCGCTTTCCCATACTAATCAATTGTTCCAAGCTTGGGGTATCCATTATTAAAATTTATCACCAAAAATTCCACACAAAAATATTTTTTGACTTCATGTGTTAATTATTGAATATTCTACATTGCGTCCTATTATTACGCGAGAATTTCCACCGCCCTTATTTTAAATTCGCCGATCGAATTTTAGAGCTAGTTTAAGCAAAGATTAACCCTACACAACGTACGAAAACTATTAAAATGTCAATGCGGCAACCTGTATGAACATTAAAACTGAAGCATATATTAAAATTATCATTGGGTGAGCCTGTTGATTTTGAACTTTTCAATTGTTACCTTTTAGGAAGATCCTATTGTTAGCCTCGCCAGATGTCGGAAACCGGGCTATGTCGGAAATAGATTCACGCCACGTATTCAGCCAAAACTCAAGGAGTATCGCCTGAATCCGCGCGTGAACGTAT
The DNA here is from genome assembly GCA_031216915.1 of Pictodentalium vernedei. Taxonomy (NCBI): domain Eukaryota; kingdom Metazoa; phylum Mollusca; class Scaphopoda; order Dentaliida; family Dentaliidae; genus Pictodentalium; species Pictodentalium vernedei. The sequence goes on along the minus strand of CM062295.1, from coordinate 557,880,928 downwards.
GTCTCGCCGTAACGAACCCGCCCGTTTCGTTTTTGTTGGGGTGGTTTTTTATCGCGAAAGGGTCAACGACTTTTCCTCGAAAAGCATATATCAACAGGGAGTCACTGGAAACAACAACTTTAATACATATATATAAAAATAAATATGGTAATTTGTGACTTACATGAAATTCAAATGAATAAGAAAAACAGAACGGCAAATCACATCCAACGCACACAGTTTTTGAGTCACTTGCTAGACCGCATTTTCTGTTGTCGCTGGTTTCCGTCCCTTGTCGATAGTGTTTGGACTTTGGTCGGCTTTTCACTTTAGGCTTCCACTGCACTCGCACAGCCACTAATGTGTTGTCACTTTACCGGACGTCTTTGGTCTAACATGTGACGGAATGTCACTCTACCACTGCCGTCGCACGGCTACCAACGTATTGTCACTTTGCTATATCACCTTCCCTCTAACAAGTGGCGGAATGTCACTCTACCACTGCCGTCGCTCGGCCACTGGGTTATTGTCACTTTACTGGACTCTTTTCACTCAAGCAGTCGCCATCAATAGGATTAAATGCACCCCTAATTTTATCTCAGAATAATGTTTATACAGGCAATGCCTACTCTGCATACGTATGGCTTGCCTTCTACGACAGGTAATACCGTTTACCTAAATGCAAATATCTCGTATTTAGTATGTCTGATTCTACCCTCATATATGGTCACAGACTTGGCTCGCGACTGTTCCTGTTCTAAATATGAGCTCTGTGGCTTCCCTCCATCACAACGTGCCTTTACTTTTGCAACGATGCGGCACCTACTCTAACTTATAGCGTGGGATATCCCCACCTCCTCGCCTGAGACCCACAGTCTTACACACCTTCAGACTGGAATGAAATTTTCGAGAAATCCCCGGATTTTTATTTCGATAGCAAAAACATTCATTCTCATTTTAGTTGCTTCTCTTGAACTTAGCCACTTGGATCAATCTTTTATTTAATATTCTCTTTTAAGTTCCGTTTTGAGTCTCGCCTTTTGGAATATTTTGACATACTATGACAGACCAGGCACGTAATATGAGCGTGTGTTCAGAATCTGTGGGACGCATTGTTTTTACAATTACCTATTATCTGGACATAATTACATAGATAATGACTGCACGAGACGACTGGCTTTTAATCTTTTATCCGAGAGCTTATGTGGCGTTCAACAAATGCGCAGTTTATGGCTATTAAATTTCCATGCTAAATTAGCAGCGCATGCTGGTCTGTTTAAGTGACAAATCGGTTTTCGGGGTTCGCAAGATACCTACCTTTTCGTTTTATTTAGCCCAATGAGAAAGATTATCGAACAAATATACACGTTTAAACAAAACAAATCGCAACTTAAAGCTATCACATTGACAGTTTATGCACTATACATGAACACATCTTGGCACAACCAACTCGTGCCAGTGCGATGCGTGTATTGTGGGCACAATGTGCACTAGCGCAAACGCACGTTTTGGTACAATCAACGATCTTTCATACGTAATGTACCCCACCATGCACTGGGTCAAGAAAATATATAGACTGATTCGAGTTCAATAGATGGAGCAATCCCATTGGACGTACTAACACGTTGTCGAGACAGGGCCCGAGAAAGCTAACATGACTATATTACTGCCATAAGGCAGTAGTGGTGGTGGAATACGCTGGTACAGGTTGGATAGAGACACCAATGGTACAAGCCAGCTGTAGTTGAAGGAGGCGTTGGGGAAGATGGTGGAAACATGTCAAAGGACAGGTAGTACACTGAAAAACTTTTCTTAGTCAAAGTGACTAACTTAGGTTAGTCAAAAGCTTGTCCCCCCAGTGACTAAGATAGGTTAGTCAAAATGACTAACCTACTACATTAGTCAAATTGACTAAGGTGCATTCATGGGAATGTTAGTCATTTTGACTAAGGAGTTGACTAACCTTCTACTTACATTAGTCAAAAGTTAGTCACTCATCAAGGGGTGGGTGGATCCTCATGGCAACCAGACAGTGAATATTAGGGACTACAGCACACCGAACAAAGTAATCTTCCTATATTGTAACTTTCTAGACCAATGCAAATTTAGTGAGATTCAAACAGAAAATCTACAATTAATGGACTACTGTATAAAATATCCAGTGATCGATGAACTGAAGATTTGCTACCTGCAATAACAAGAGTCATGTTAGAAGCTCTATATATATGGTAGTCATGCTACAGTAATATTGTTGTTTGTGGAACCAGATCACACAGCTGGTTCCAAAAACAACCATATTTGTGTGGTTTCATAGACAAATATTATAGCCAAACAATAACTGTTCTATAAACACAGTGTAAAGGAATTTTTTTCAGACTGTTTCAAATAAAAAAAAAACGTAACTATACTCAGAACAAACAAATAGAAACTGTTCAAATTTCTTTTATTACGAAAAGCAAATCAATAGTAAAACAATATACAAGAGCATAAAAATGTACAAAAAAATGTAAAAATAAACATGTACAAAACAATGATAATTCCTAACCAATGGGGGTGAATTAACAACCCTTGAAATGGTAAATCCATCACAAACGCCACAGGAATAAGATTTTATTTTAGCAGGACACAGAGGTTCTTCAAATTATTTGTAGACTTACAACAGACCAGTGCAGGCCTAGCACTTTCAGGTGAGCAATTTTTCTGTCTACCACTCCTTTTAGGAAAAAAGTAGCGAACACAGTACCTAATGTTGGACATCTTACATTACATGGAGAGTGGATTGTTGCTAAATCATTTGTGGGGTGGTGTCTCCTCTTAGACAAAAATCCTTGTCTTGGAAAAAGCATTAGAATGACAAGCAAAATTTCAGCCAAGGGTCCTCCGGGTTCAACCTGGAGGTCCCTTGGTTAAAACTGTGATTGTCCTTTTAATGCATTACCACATGAACCGACTGTTATTGTCTGGGTGGAAACTTCACTCCACGGGTGTTTTAGTGGTAAATCACTCTTCCAGTCACGATTAGCCATTGTGCATAAGTATGTGACCTTAAACACCAATAAATAAATAAATATCACTCTCCACATATTGTATTTCTCATAGATGAAGTGATTGTTCGGGATAATAATTGGTATCTTCATTACATTGGTGTGACTGCCAAAAAAACTGCAGCTGTCCGCCTAGCCTCTGTAAGACGGCTATATTTTGCCACTTCCGACATCTTGTGCTTGCACCAGAGAACGGGAGTGTAGCAATATATAGCTGCCTTGTGCAGCAAGATTAATAGTGCTAACAATAGATCAATGCATTTTACTGGGGTTCAGTAGTGTTATATTTATTTATTTATTAGTGTTTAAGGTCACATATTTCTGCCCAATGGTTAATCAGGACCACAACATGAAGATAAAGTCAAGTTTAGTCAATCGTTTATACCTATATTGCCAATTTTAGAGGACTTCCACCGCAAATATTAGTGACTGGATACTATTTTACAAGTTAAACAATTAAGGCTTGTTTACTGAACAAGCACTGCTTCACCTCCCAAGGTTCCCACATGGAATTCAGTAATGTTGAAACTACTGATAAGTCAAGCACTCTACTTATACATTCTCATAAAATATACTAGTGTGTTGAGTTTTTGGTTCAGGAAGCGATTTAAGACCTCCAGTAGAAGTGGTTTTCAGAAGGCCGGGCCTGCCAGTGAACAACATCTGAATTATATTGAGTATCTTTGAATATTGTCAATAAAACAATACATAATTACATGTATATGGATATCATTTGAATAGGCTCATAGAGCTGCCCCAACATCCATATTTGTATTGTTTACTGACAAATTGTCCTTCAAGAAGTTTTGTCTAAATTGTTAACTGTTGGTAAGCTGATTAGTGAATCAACATCTGAGAAATTAACACAGGTGTAAATAAATTTAGCTAATGCAATTTTATTGTGGCAATTCTCTGCCAAAGAAACAGATTAATTTCACGGGCTTCAAAAAAGTATCATTTAGCAATTTACCATTGCAAGCTGGTATAATGTGACTAATAACGCAAAACTACATGTCAGGCGATAATCACGTACATTTGTATTTACAAAATTCCTGTAGGTATTCTTCAGTAAACTGACACAGTTTAATATTTATGAACGGTAAGGCCTACAATTTGCAAATCTTGTTAGATGGAGTGGTATCAAGGCAAAAATAATTTAGCACTCTACTAATTACACGTTATTGACTGAAACATTCAAACAAAAACTTGTTGCAAACTGACAAAACTCTAAGTCAAAAAGGGTAGTAACTAAACAAAACCCACCAGAATGACACCCCAAATGCATAAAGGGCCGAAGATCAAAAAGATACACTTGCATAAAAAATATGTCATTCCATCACATATGTCAAAAGTTATTGAGTTAAAAAACCTGTTGACAGGCATGTAAACAGGATATCAAAGTTAGGGAGGCAAGAGTAATATCTAGAGGGCATACAGAAAATGATGCGCATCATCATCCGAACTGTGCAGCGATGAGCACGAGACGGAGTGTTGCCTTCTTGTTTTGGGGGGGGACTCTCTGAGGAAAAATTTTGAAATTTGAGACAAAATAATGCAATTTCCTTGACGCTGAGTCTGCTTGTGTCCAAAATTTATAAGTTTTGAAAGGCATCAATAATTAGGCCACATTACCACCAAATAGAATCCGAATAAATTATGAAATATTGTTAGCAATTGCTTGCAACAATATGGCAAAATAGCAACCAACAGGTGAATGATTTGGTACAGAGCCATTTCAGTGTGAGTGCAATGGATTCCTGTATATATAGCACATATAAATTTGCTGTTATGCAGCCCGCCCCCCCCCCCCCTCCCTAGATCTTACAAGTATAAATATCTAGATATTAAGAATTTCTTGCCTGATATTTCCCATATTGGTTAACATGGGGAGGGGCGGGGGAGGGTGTTGCCGGTTCAACAACCAATCTTTTGAGTTTTCATGGATGTTCAGTACAATTTTCTGGAAAAATGTTCAAGTCCGAAGAACTTTTGTTGGATAAGCAATATTGTAAATATAGTACGCTGCTATAAGACATGCCAGTCCTTCTGAAATATCATCGCAGCAGCAAAGTTTTTCACCTTTGACAGCCACACTAAATAAGTCACTAATGTTGACCATATCTTCTGAATAATTTTTGTATAGAATAACTGTTCAGTAACAGGATGTGTCGTACTGGTTACCTGAAAAGAGATAATAGTAACAGAGTAATAATAAAGGGCTATAAAATGGCATGGGTGAATGAGCTAATAACAAAAATGACTTGGTTAAAATTATAAACATCTGTGCAGTCACAGTGAATTTATTAAGTCATTCAGTGACAGTTTCTAAAAAATTCTTGCAGTTGGAATTTCAGAAAATAACAATTGAAAACAACACAATTTCAATCTTCGTGTACATAATAAATGGAAATTAAAAAATTTAAAATATGTGTACTTTACAATGATAAACTTGCAAGACGATTGAGAAAAAGTCTTTATTCAGCATGGACGATGGAGCATGTCGCTTACGAATGCTATTAATAATTTAATAGTCGCTTACAACTTTGAAAACTGGTGGGTGAAAAATAACAAATATTCTTAACTCCTAACAAATTCATTCATATATTCTTAACATATAAATCACGATAGACTAAAATCTTGAATAACAATATATTGCAACCTACCGTGCAGTAGCCATGGATTGGCATCCACGCATGGACAGTGATGTCCACGTATGCGTTTACCAGGTAATAAAAATCATCATTAGCAAAATTTTAATTACTGAAGTACCCAGTTGTACACAGTGCTTCATTAATTAAATTTCTGATGATTATTCCCAAAATTAGTGTTTGAAATCTAATATTACTCTGTGTGTAGAAATATTGTCTACCCGTAGAAATTGACCAGTCCTTGACGACCGTATGGTACATGTAAACACTTGGGCAGGATGCATGCTTTTAGAGAAGCATTGTATTTGCCAGACTGTTTTGCTCTAAGTTATGTAATTATCATTGAAACAGGATTCACGTTAATAAAACGCCATCAGGATTTATTTGCACATGTGCCGGAGTTAAGTTCAACAAAACCCATGATATGTCAGTATTAGTGGGGGAATAAAATTAAAAAAATCGGAAATTCCGAATAGTCATCTTTTGTGTGCTATGTACATTTATAATTATTCAATATAAATGACTGGCTGTAAACGTGTCATTTTAATCTATGAATTGGCTGGCTGTCTTCATGTGTCGAATTTCACAACTTCGTTGAAGGTTTAAGTGATATTTGAACACAAACAAAAGAAAAATGCTCACTTTCTGAATTAGTTTGGGATTTTAATAAAATGTTAATCGAGAATACTGAAAATTTAAATTTTCTCAGTACGCAATCAGTATTTAAAAATATTAAGTTTTGGTACAAATATCAAATTACCGTGTAGTCGCTGTGGACACATCATTTTCCACAGTTGGGCCACATTTCCAAGGATGCAATAATATTAGATTCCAAACACTAATTATACAAATAATCATCTACCTGGTGCTTCATTAATTAAAATTTTAATGTTGATGATTTTTATAACTTGGTAAATGCGTGAACATTGCTGCCCACGTGGGTTACAACCTTTCCATGGCGGCTGCACTGTAGACAATGGTATTTCCATGCCTACAAGAATTTCCTTTGTTTTTGCTATGTCCTCACAAAGAAAACAATGGGTTAGGCTTTGTATTCCTGATTTTATGGGGACTTGTTTGCCTTTGTTTGTCACCGTGAACAAATGAAAAAAGAGGCCCCTATGGGTCTTAATCACTCACCTGGACCCAATCTGAACAAACCTGAATCTGCTCCCTCCATAGATGTTGTATACCAAATAAGAAAGGATTCTGATGGGTAGATATGAAGATGATGTTTAAAGAAACTTCCTCATACTGCATTAAGCTTAACAAGCCTTTGTGTGTGTGCATACAGTACGTGCAGGGCTTGCCTTGAGTCGGGGCTGATCAGCCCAGGCCCCGAGATCAGCCCCGAGGAGCACTTGCTGGGGGCTTTTTTTCAAGCCCCGACATTTTCCACAGAAAAGCACTAACAATAATGGACAAAATGGAAAATCAGCCCCGAAAAGGCCCCGACCTCAATATGTGGGGTACTTTTTTTAGGCCCCGACCATTTTACTCAAGGCGAGCCCTCTACGTGGAGAGTGGATTGTAACTAAATCACCCATGGAGTGGAGTTGTCACCCAAGCTATAACTTTCAAATTGTGTACATATCGACAAAAAAACACAAGCAATGTTTCAGCCAATGGACCTCCGGGTTTAACACGGAGGTCCATTGGCTGAAACTTTGCTTGTGCCGGTTGTGCTTTGCAACAAATTTGCAATTATTGCTTGGGTGGAATCTCCACTCTGTGGGATTTAGTGATAATACACCCTCCACGTACTGTACATGCGTGTGTGTGTGTGTGTGTGTGTGTGTGTGTGTGTGTGTGTGTGTGTGTGTGTGTGTGTGTGTGTGTGTGCATGCATACGTAAGTATATGGCTACTAGATGCATACCTCTACATGTAGTTCATTTGCTTGAACTGAAGCTGGGTTTTCTTTCAATTCTTATGACACAAACATTAACACATGAACTGCTGTCATTTCTGAAAGAAAGATGAATATTAAACTTTGATAAAAATATTCTTAAGTGTTTGAAATATTGGAAAACATAAATGACACGAAGTGAAAAATCTATCACAGAGCGATTTAGTTTTAATAATCCACCTGCCACACACTGAAGTCTCAATAGTTTCTTTGTTTGATTGGTTCAATTTGTGACTTCACTACTGACCTCATTAATAGCACTGTTTGCGTTCACAGTACAAATACTCTTGTGTATTTCAGACTTGTGTATTTCCGACTACTTCATTCTTCTGCAGTAAAGTGCCATTAACTAACGTGCATTTTCTGCACTAATTGTGACAGGACTTCTAGTTTCAACTGTAGACTTCATATCATATGGTTAAAAAATTTTGCAACCTTTTTCAATAAATCGAGGGAATATGTGTGTGATCAGGTCTAGTAAATGTACATTAAATGTTATACTACAGAAGTGTTCAATTAGATGAGCTTACTTATTTTTATGTCGGCTGAGTCGGTTCCATATTACCTGTGCAACATTGAACAAAATCCGCAAATTATTATTCTTACTTTTCAAACATGTAAATATTAAATTGTTTCAGTTCACTGGGGGGAATGCCTGAAGACATACTCCAGTAAACTGTAACAATTTAATATTTATGAAAAAAGTACATTTAACAGCAGGCCTTTAAAAATTTGCATAACCCGAAATTTGTATTAATTAAACTTTTAATGATTATTCCTATAATATTGTATTACATGTATAATTTGTGTTTGGAATCTAATATCATTGTGTTCTTGGAAATATTGCCCACCCGTGGAAAGTGACCAGTCCATGTGAGCTGTACTGTAATTACACTGTTATGCATGTTCAACTATCCAACAAAACAAACCTCAAAATTTCCCATGGCATATGGAAAACTCACAAATGAAATACCAATGCACAAATGATTTCTCTATGCACAGCAGTGCACAATTCTGAGCAACTGAGTTTACTGTAATCACATTACTGTTGTAGATCAAATCAACATTATCACATCAAAATAATTCTGATCTGTATTACAGTACGTGGAGAGTGGATTGTAACTAAATCACCCACGGAGTGGTGTTATCACCCAAGCTATAACTTTCAAATTGTGTACATATCGACAAAAACACAAGCAATGTTTCAGCCAAGTTGAGCCAACGGACCTCCGGTTTTAACCTGGAGGTCCATTGGCTGAAACTTTGCTTGTGCTGGTTATGCTTTGCAACAAATTTGCAATTATTGCTTGGGTGGAATCTCCACTCTGCGGGTGATTTAGTGATAATACACTCTCCACGTACTGTATACCCCCTCTGTTCAGCCTGACCCCCACCCCCACAGAAAAAAAAAATTATCACAATAAACTTTCATATTTTGCCCTTTATTATTAGCAACAGCTCTGGCAGAGTTTCTTGAAAAGATCTTAGAAAACCTTTCTTTAAATCCTCTCAGTCTGGTACTAGTACTACTACTTGCAAATGTAAAATAAAGAAAAAATTTAATTGCATTTACATGTGCATGTATGATGTACTGTACATGGAGAGTGTATTACCAATAAATCACCCATGGTCTGATGTCGATGACTGATGATTTCTCTCCGGCAATAAAAAAAAATTATAAATGCTAATTTGTTGCAACTTGCAAAGTGGAATTTGCATAATCAAAATTTCAGCCAATGGACCTCTGGGTTTAACCCGGAGGCCTACTGGTTGAATCTTGCTTGTGTTTCTGTACAAAAATTGAGAGTAGTACCTTTGCTGACACCTCCACACCATGAGTGATTTGGTGACAATCCATCCTCCACCTACTAATAATACTACTATAAATTGTAATGTCTGTATACTACAACTTATTTCCAGCAATGCTGCACATGTACATGTATATACATTAACTTACTTTTGATTTTAATCTGTTGGGAAAGTTTCATCCAAACCATCAACTCCGGATTTGTTCGATGCCTCACACGCCACATCTTCCGACGTTTCAGATCCAATATTTGTATCTTGAGATTTACTAGTTCAGCGATCTGAACGTAGTGGCTACCCCTCTACGTTCAGATTCTTCCCATTCAATCCTATAGAAAAAGTTCCCATCAAGTTTTTATGGGAACTCAAAACTCGAAATTAGGAATATATATCAAGCTTTCGCCCTTATTACCGGCTGCAATCTATAGTACACGTATTTCCTTACATTGGGGAAGAGTTTATTAATCCAAACTAGGTTTTATCCTTTAAATGTCGTCATTTGTGTTCTCGTGAGGCGGGGACGGAGATTTCAAAATCGGCCATGTTGTTGTTTAAATATAAAACAGTAAAAACGATAACCCGGTAATGGCGCCGAAACGAATAGACCTTTTCATCGATGCGGAATAGGAAATTCGATCGCAATTGTGCAGAATGGGTTTGATAATCTGCTCTGTGCGAATGCGACCGAGTTTGATGGCCTCCTCTGCGCGAATGAGATCGAATTTCCTATTCCGCATCGATGAAAAGGTCTATTCGTTTCGGCGCCATTACCGAGTTATCGTTTTTACTGTTTTATATTTAAACAACAACATGGCCGATTTTGAAATCTCCGTCGCCGCCTCACGAGTACACAAATGACGACAATTAAAGGATAAAACCTAGTTTGGATTAATAAACTCTTCCCAAATGTAAGGAAATACGTGTACTATCGATTGCAGCCGGCAATAAGGGCGAAAGCTTGATATATATTCCTAATTTCAAGTTTTGAGTTCCCATAAAAACTTGATGGGAACTTTTTCTATAGGATTGAATGGGAAGAATCTGAACGTAGAGGGGTAGCCACTACGTTCAGATCGCTGAACTAGAGATTTACCATCCATGACAATGACATTCACAAACAAACGAATCTTCGCTTTATCTGGTGTGGAATATCATCCAGCTTCTCAACGTTTTCCAGCTCATCCGATTCTGAATAACTAAACTTGATTCCTGTGGAAGCTATGAGTTTTTATCGTTCTCCCAGGAACTCACACAATATGTTTTTCTGAGGATCCGCAAATAAAATACAAGATATCTTTTGACAAAAACAAACTTTCGGCTCTTCTTGAAATTTGAAAATGGCAGAATTTTCCCAGAATTCTTTGTTCTCACAGGAGCGATAATCCTGTAAATTTCTGAGTTCTCCTCGCAGAATAAACCATGGACGAGAACCTCGGATTTCATTCCGTTGATTTAAAACACGCGGCGTCTGGGTTATTTTATTTTTCAGTGGTTATTTATCTGTCCCTTCTATTTCTTTGATAATAAGAATTAAAATATTCGCATACAGTAGTTTTTTAGCATTAAAACACCCGAATAACGACCTTCTTTTGCGAATGGCTAACACGACATTTTCAGGTTAGTCATTTTGACTAACCACTTTTTTGACTAAGTAGCTTAGACGTTAGTCAAAGTGACTAACAAAGGCTCTGACTAACCTTTGTTAGTCACATTGACTAAGAAAAGGTTTTCAGTGTAATATGCTACAGGCCAGTTGCAGCGGTAGCATTAGAAGTCAGTAACAGTGATCCAGGAGACATAAAGGGGATGCGATGGCCAATGATCTAAAGTTAGGAGATCCCCCCAAAAGGACCCTTCCATTCCTAATCTACTTCTTAAACCACTTGTTTTATTGTGATAGATGTTAAAAGTGACCTCAACTATTTACCTAATATGGGAATCATACAGTGTTTGCACAAAAAATATTCTTGAATAGATATTGTTTCAATTTTTCGCCTCCAAAACATAGCTCGTGGCTTTCCAACATTAAGGGTGGGAACGGCCCGCGTCGACCATAGCTATGCGTTGAGCGCCCGTTTGGAACGGGTGCTCAATGCGCAGTGATGTTCGACAGTGGATATGCCGTTCGGTCAGAGCTCCCTCTCGTAGGAGAGGGCCCTCGAGGTCCACCACCTATGAAATTTTGAAACATAATACACAAATCTGTTCAAAAGAAGTGGGAATTTTTGTCTGCGCGAGTTACACACAACTAAATAGGTTTCGTGCGGCTAGACAGGTGAGTGGTACAAATGAGTACTCGCTGTACTGGAAATTTGTGAACATTAGGCCACTCAAAGTCTTGAAATTGTTGGAGAGAGAAGTCCCACTCAGACAAAGGTAGAAGAGGTGGCGTTCCCCGTGTTACCTAAGAAAGGAAACATTATTGTGACTGTTCATTGACGTTATCGTTTCAATGAGGGGTCATATGCTATGTTTTCGAGGTAAAAATTGAAAAAAATTGAATGGATTTTTTTCTGTGACGAACGCAGGCCAGATATGGTCATTACGTTTGGTAAGGGGGGGGGGGGGGTGAATCCATTGCATAAAGACTCCTTTAATACAAATAACATGCATTTACCCGTGAATGTATTAATAAAACCCACAGCGTTTGTGAATGGTATATGTTGACGAATCAATTTTCTGCTCTTAGATTTCTCCATAACAGGGTTTAATCCCGGGAACGGGAATTCCCGGGTTCTCGGTTCTAAAAGCTGGCCACGGTACCCGGGAAATCTATAGCACGGAACCGGAAATTACGCATGGCACCGTTTGCGTGTTCAACTTAAGTTTTCTAGATTGAAAAACTACTCCAAAGTAACGTTGTGAGATTGTTTAAGCCCTTCGACGCCTGAAATGTTTACAACCCCGCTTCCCAAAGAACCTTTTTCACCAAACCACAGTGACTCTCAATCAGTTCCGGAGGACTCCACTCTTCAACAGCAAGACCTTCACTCGTTTCGAAGTTCAAACTCGTCTTCATGTTCAGAATCATTAGTATCATAGTATGATATTTTGTGAATGTAGGTGCAGGGACGTCGCGAAGGGGGGGGGGGGGTCTCACCTCCCCCCCCCCCCAATATTTGTCAAACCTCAATAGTTGGAAATTCGGAGGGCAAAAATATCAACAATTAGAAATTTAAAAACTACTGAATATACGGTATAATTCATTAACAAACCTATTTTTTCGACTGGAGGACCATAATAAGGAAATATTCCGACTACCGAGACTTTCGGGTGAAAATCGGGTCAAAGAATTCCGACTCCACGCGGCCTGCAGACTGATGCCGTATCAACTGCACATACCGGCTTTGCGTTACAGGTTTTCTTAGCAGCCGCTGATAGTCTAGGGGATATAATTTGTAATGTGCCCCATTTTCGTCGACTGGAAAGATTCAGTGTAAGCCGACTGGTGCAACAATGCACCCAGCCGAGTCGCATATAACGGCATGTTGAGCCTTTGAACTCTGATGGTTCCTTCCATGTCAGTTGAATGACATCAACTAGAAGAGTACATAATCATCGTTTGGGGTAGACCAATCCATATTCTCAACGTGCAGCCTTTGGGCTGCTCGTTGAAAATATCGATTGGTCTACCCTACAAATTCACTGAGCAGCCATTCTACTTTTTAAATGTACGGTGTGTCATGATCCTGGACCAGAAAAGCGGTCTTACGAGTTCAAAGGGTTAATAAAAAAGTACTTGTTGTCATGTCAAGTGCCCGTGAAATGCTCTAGAAACACAAAACTCCCACTTTCCCAAAGGCGATGTTTCAAATTTGTCCGTCAGACAGGAGGCGTACGATCCACTGGGGACAATTCGGGCAAAGCAAGAAGATATTGAAAATTTGTATCCAACTCGAATTAAAAATGTTTCCCTACAAAAAAACCACTGAATTTGGAACTGAAAATTAGCCTTATAACTATTACCAGAACCCATGAAAACGCATCTGAGCACATCCATTTTTCAAAATTTTCTAGGGGAGGACCCCAGACCCTCTGTCAAAGATTCGCGCCTTTGGCGCTCGCAGGTTCGCGCCTACTATCCCACGACGCTCGTGTGTCGGGATTCCCAGTTAGAATTTCAAAGGGTCTCACCCCCATTAAAAGGCCTCTAGCTATGTCCCTGTGTAGGTGCGTAAATAAATAACATACCCGGCTGACGTTTTTATATCTTAATTTTCGTTCGTTACGCCGACAAAATGGTGACTATAGACCCCTTTCGTATAATGAACGACGACTGATAAAAATTACGAATGGTTATTATTATGCCTCATGTTTGTAACATCAGCCGTGATTGGTTAATTCGACACCTTCTAAAAGTCACAGTACAGGAGTTTGGGGGCAAAACACGGATACTATCGGAACGTTTTTCCCTGGAGACAAGAGAACGAAGAAAATGTAAGCTCCACTTCCATTGATCAGCGTCGATTGGAATTTCTCAACACCAAACGCTGGCTCCGTGTTCGTTTAACTTTTTCGTCACCGGTAGACACAAACTTACCAACAAATATATCTTCTTCAGTGGGTGTGTTTTCAATTTTAACTGCAAACAATGAATTCAAAAGAATCAGAAATATTAAAAACTCACGTGTTGACCACCACCTCAGTGAATCCTAAATATGAATTATGACCTCAATCAATTATATTTCCACAAGTTTAGTAATCCCCGACCTCACTCAACCTCCGCCTCAAGTTCAAAATAAATTGTTTCACTCCGCTTAATTCTATCAACTGCCGTCGTCCGAGAAACATGAATTTATATTCCATTAATTTATACCACTTACCAAACAAGCATTAACAATGAATTATAACACGAGCAGCTGTAAACTCTGGCATTTGTTGATATAGAAACTCCCAAAGCGACGGAACTTGTGACAAGTCATTTTCGAAGAGACGTCATTCGTTCGAAATGACGTCATGTTTTTGGATTCGACTACATTGTTGTTACAAGACTGATGGCAGGCATGCTGCAGTTAACGCTTAACATTATAACAACGAACGTACTTTTGTTCGGCATAATAAAATAATTAGAATGTTTCTTTTCATGTTCTATCGGTCGATAGTACCTGAGTTTGTGTGATTTCTGAAATAAAACCTTCAGCAGCGAAGCTGCTGAAGGTTTAATTTCAGAAATCACACAAACTCAGGTACTATCGAGCGATAGAACATGAAAAGAAACGTTCTAATATTACAATAGTAGTCGTAAATTCGTGGGGCGGTCAAAAAACCTTTTCGCAGAATTGACTACGAGTCCGTTTGTGTTTCGAAATTTTACTCGTGTTGGGCGGCGACGAATGATTTTAATGCCAGTAAGAGATGGGAATTTAGGCCACATGGCGATTCCAGTTTAAGGACATAATCTTAGAGTGAACCACCACATTAAGTGGCAGAAAAACGCTCTCAGACTTTTTGCAATATGATATGCCCACGTGTTTTAATAAGAAATTGTAATCGTAACTTCGGACAAGAGAAAACGACAGCTGATAGGAATAACACAAATTCCAGTGACTTAGAGTACGGCCGCCGTGGACTGGTCACTTTCTACGGTTGGGTAATATTTCCCCGGCCGCAATAAGATTAGATTCCAAACACTAATTATAGGAATAATCATAAAAAAAATTTAACAAAAGAAGCACCGGATACAAACCGGTGTTTCATTGATTAAAATTTTACTGTTAATGATTTGTATTACCTGGTAAACGCATGCATGGACATCACTGCCTACGCGTGGATTACGACCAATTCACGGCGACTGCACTGCAGTACCCCAGCCCCATTCGTAATTCTCACCAGTTCTCCTTCATTGTGCGAAAAGTCTCTAGTGTCAAGGATAGTCGTTACAAAACAGATTATGGTTCTGGAAATTTTACGTTTGATTAAATATTTATGGTATCACAGACCTAAATATCTTCCCATAGGCGACCATTATAACGTTCAGGTAGATAAAAAAATATGATCGCATCACTTTAATTTTGGCATTCAAATATCTCTGTCAAGTATAGCCCTTCAGACAACTTTTTCTGATCTGAAAACAGGGGTCATGCAACAAATAAGAGAGAAAAACTGACACAAAGGGAAGTACCGATCACGTGCACATATTTTTCAGGGAATTCCCTACAAAAACACACAAAAAGTAAATTGTATTTTTTAGGTCCAAAAGTCATTAAATCACCCTCTTTTTTATCAGGAATATTCAACAATAATGCAAGATGGCAATAAAATGTTTCAAACGTTTATTGAAACAATATATTTTCGCAAGGCTGTTTATTTTTAGAGATTACATCATATCCGAGTGCAACATTTTAAGGCGGTTCACTCTAATTTCAATATTTAGTTCCGCGATACCTTATGCAGTTTGTATTGAGTCTAGAAATGCAGACGAAACAAATATCAGTCGCTCGTCTGCTTTGAAGACAAACGGTAGGCGAACTGGATGGTCTTTCGGGAAATTTATACGTGACCATAACGTGTCGTATCAATAGTTATCAAACGTATAAGGTGCTCAAAAGACTGATAACATTCTTAACATCAATTATCAAAAGAAATTCAAATATATTTCATTCCAGCATTCTAGTTAGGTACCACCCACAAAATTCATGTAAGTTCGGTATCGTGACACAAATACTTTAGTCAGGAGCCAAAATCGAAAAATAGACATGGTAGCGGAATTTTTACCAGAATGTATTTTGAATGACTTATCTTGTATCGTATAATTGCTCATGTGGAGTCCAGAAAAGATGTTCCCAAAGAGAAATTCGCATTCTTAACCCTTTACCCAACGTAGAGGATATCAAAATTTATTATTTTAATTACTATTTTTTTAAATGTTTCAAAAACATTTCAACAAAACCATATCATGTGACCCCCTCATTGGAACGAGCTAGATAAGCTCGTTCCAATGAGGGGGTCACATTATATGGTTTTGTTGAAGTATTTTGAAAAATTTATTTTTTCAACGGCTCAATTTGCAAATTACGCGGACGGATGCGGTCGATTCGTTCGGTATAGAGTTAACCTTCCAAATAACGATTTTTGACATCGACAATCACATTTTCACATATTTTCAAAAAATCGCGCAGAAAAGCATATTTTCAGAGCTGAATTCACATCAGCCATAGGATTTTAACTAATCCACAGTCGAAATTTTCTTTGCAAGATGATTAACTTACTAACTGGAAAAGCTGCAAAAATTGTGATATTTCTTCTTTTTTTAAAGTTCTGTCAATTGACAACACAACTGCGACGAAACGGAGCGGGAAATGAAATGATCCACACCATTGGAAGTTATGTCAGATTCCCGCCAGGTTGAAGACTAATATGAATGGTAATAGTCAACGCCGATATATGATATATGTAATATGGTGATAATAGACAACGCTGATACATGATATATGCAATATGGATGGTACTAGTCAAGTAATGTGGATTGTAATAGTCAATGCATATATATAATATACGCAATATGGATTGTGATAGTCAACGCCGATATAAGATATATGCAATATGGATGGTGATAGTCAATGCCGATATATGATACATGCAATATGGATGGTGATAGTCAACGCTGATATATGATGCATGTAATATGGATATTTATATTTATTTATTTATTGGTGTTTAAAGTCACATATTTCTGCACAATGGCTAATCATGACCACGACAGTTTTACGGGTGGAGGAAGCCGGAGTACCCGGAGAGAACCACCGAGCAACGGCGAGCAACTGTCAGCTCCCCAACATACTAACTCCACACAAGCAGGGTTAGCATTGGTTGAAGACAGGTGCACCATCGACGTGCAGTACGTCTTAGTGCACAGCGTCACCGTGCCCCCACATGGGCAATGGGGGTGAAGTGTCTTGCCCAAGGACACAACGCGGTTGCCGCAGGTGGGATTCAAACCGAGGACCTCTCGGCTTGCAGCCTGCACTTCTACCTACTGAGCCACCGCGCCCCATGTAATATGGATGGTAATGGTCAATGCCGATATATGTTGTATGTAAGGTGCCCTTACACTGCGAAATTTGTTTATCCTACCAAAGCAGAATCTCCTTGGTAGATGTTCGACGTAGCCCACAAAAAGTCATTGTATAATAATAAATACAGAGTTAGAATTAGACGATGCATGCCTGCGTTTTGTGATGAGAGGCAGGTACACATCCGTGTCATCCAATAGACAGCCTGGCCATCCTATAACATGCAGTGCGAACAAGTATACGCCGCTCAGGCTTCTGTAGTCAACAGGGCAGGCGAACACGGTGTGTTTTCCCCGAAGTGGGTTCGTTGTACCCACTGTGGTTTGAGTAGTACCCACTCAGGATACCATGGCTAACTGTAGTGGTCTTTACTTGAACTGGTGTGGGCACTGAAAAGGAAAACCACACTATGCTTGACAACACATCGTATTACTGAGTGCGCTTCGCAGAAAATGACACTGCCACTTTTTAAGTGCATCAACTGATGGTATTTGAATGTATTTGTAGGGAATTTCTAGGACGTTCCATCTGAACGAAATAATTGTATGACACATAAGATCGTGGTTTTACAATTCTTGCATGACAATAACATTGCAACACCAGAATGAAGTTGTCAAGTCGTCATCTTATTCATGCAACTATCACAATCACACTTTGATGTACAAACTAATTTCCTGTTTTTGCAACTGTGCTCGTTCTTTACACAACCGGACTTGCACGCACAATGAATTATCACGGAATTCAAAGTCAAGACCTCTTTCAGTTTGCTGTTTTGTCCAGTTCAAACCCGTCAGGGCAATTCTTGTGATGGTGTGGAGACCTGTTTCCAAATCAAGGTTCGTGGTATATGAAAATATATAAAAAACAATACTTGTCGGGGGTAACGTCCTTGGACAATCTGTGTTCGGAAACTGCAGAAATCAATCCAGTTTGAGTGAATCCCTTTCAACTCTATGGATTTTACGTAGGAATGCCTTTGAACCTTGTATAGATGTACCTTACAGATTGTCCACTGCAATATTACATAACAACTCAAGAGATATTAATTCAATCTTTCTCTTCGATGATCATTTTCACATATTCCTAAGTGAGATTGATGGACGGTACATCAAAGAACAAAAGCATGGGGACGTACACTTGCAAATTCCTGTCTCAAGTTCGGAGATTGTACCTGATTTTCATGCTCTCACTGCAACTGAATCAGATTCCATCTCCTTCTCGGTGGACTTTTGACACGGTTAGCTTGGCAGTATTTCCAGGTCATTGGATGTTGTTAAGTAAAATAGTGAAAGACAAGTGGCCAGCTAATACTATCGAAGATGTAGAGACATTCGTTGATAAGATGTACAGAGATAAAAGTAATTCTCTTGATATGGCTAGATTAACGTTCGATTTGAAA
Source organism: Pictodentalium vernedei (assembly GCA_031216915.1). NCBI lineage: Eukaryota > Metazoa > Mollusca > Scaphopoda > Dentaliida > Dentaliidae > Pictodentalium > Pictodentalium vernedei. Next base: position 557,862,132 of record CM062295.1, on the reverse strand, counting down.
ACACTCCTCCACACTTTCACACAAATTGCCCACTCCTGACTGCTTTGGTGGAACATTTGATTCGGCAGTAGTTTACATAACACTCCATGCAGTTATCAAGGGCGTAGCTGCATCAGGTGTTGCTTATACAGCAGTGGATGCCACAAACATTTTAAGGGAAAAGCACTCTGCCTGCCGACACTGTTGATTATTTACTGACTACGCAGCGCATTATAGGGGGGGGGGGTGCGATGGAGGTGTATCATCTTCTCATAACCAAGCAGGCAAGTATCCTCTAAACCTATCTCTGAAAATTGCTATTAGACTACGAGTTATAGTCGACTTTGTCGATCAACTACTCAGTTGAATCTGCTTTAATCATGTCACCTAATTTCGTAATATGAGGCCACCGTTAGAGTTGTCATATCTCGGTCTTCGCTATTACGACCCACATTAGTTTACAACATGCAGGGAATCAAACACCACTCACAAAGATGAGGATCTTTTTCAGTGCTGTGTTTCCGGAAAATACTTTAAAAATCATAAGAATAACATTGTTTTGCGAGTTTTTGGTGCTGATGAGGTGGCCATCTTGAGTAGAAAATAACTTTAGATTAGTTACAGAGATTAGAAATAAATTTCAAAATAATTTGGGATAAGAATGCCGTTAGACCTCATTTCTAAGTCTCTTTTAAAAATCTGCCTCCTGACTACGCCCACATTTAATCTGTGTATAAGTTCAGGTGCCTACACTGAAAAAGTCAATATTGCATCGTGATGCTGAAGGGACATACAAATATGCAGAAGTAACAAAATAATCATTTTTACACAACCAACCAGAGTTGGCCCCGCAACACTCTAGACAATAAATACATATAGCACGCAATTGATTTGCTTCTGCCAAATAGACCAACTCAAAATTAGGGTCCCGGGAAATGCAATTTTCTGGTTCTCGTTTTTAAAATTTCGCAACTTTTGATTCCTCAGTCTATGAATATCCCGGTCATTAGCTTTGATTTTTAGAACCGTTAACCGGGAAATTCCCGTTAGCGAGATTAAATCATAGCTCCAACGCCGGTGCTGATCTCTGAAGAAATTAATATTCGTTGTAATCTCATAAACTATAATACACAATCATTGATATAGGGGTCTATGAAATTCTCGGATATCGTGATTGACAATAGAGAGCCGAGGGCCGTTAAATTCAAAGGAAGAATACCCGGGGATATATGTGGGGAATCGTCCACTGAGTTCCAATGTGTTCTATGTGCCGACTGGCACATAGAACACATTGGAACTCAGGGAACGGAATGTCACAAGCTTTCAATACAATGATAATTTGCAAAATGTAATTATTGGAAATTGATTGCTTCTGCGTAAATGCTCAGTATGAGCACTCTTATCACTCCCAATTATCAATGCTGCTGAAATGTAGGAATACCTATAAAATATTCATCGTAAATCTGAAATATTAATATAACACGACCGAGTTCCCATTGAAGTGTACACCCGACTGCTAGATATGAGCTACAACAGCTTTATGTGACCTCAAAAATGAATATAAAAAACAAACATTTTTTTATGAAGGACTGAACACAAGATTACAAAGTTACCATTGACGCCGTGTCAGGTTTCAGTGAAATACTGAACATTATCAAAGAAAATTCCTCCCAAGAAATCGAAAAAGAGACAAAAGAGGACATGGATTGATAGCGATGCAAACAACTAAAACGATGACGCCTTCAAATGTACACCCCATGACAAGCCATTGATTCATAAGTTTCTTATGGCAAAACAAAGCTTATAAGAAGACACTGAAAAGGAATTCAAAGCTGTATTTTATAAGTATATGCGATAAACTAGAAAAACTTGCAACTTCAGATCCCAGAGTACACGGCAGGCAGTTAACGCAATGTGAAGAAACAAACCCACAGAGCAACATTTGGATGCTGACAGAACTGTTGACTTATTGAGTTCTCTTCTCTGATGGTCTAGACCATCGGACGAACCCGACAATCCTGACACGAGAACCAGATAATCAACATTATCAATTTGCACTACATAATGGTAAAATCACTGCAGCTGAAATAATGTATTCAGTTAGATGCCTCAAAAATAATAAATCATCTGGTTGCGATAATATTATATATGAACTTCTGAAAAAGGTTACACATTGTCTAATTGATAACTTAATTAAACCTTTTAATCAGGTATTTGAATCACGCTACTATTCCCTGATTTGGAGCAATACTGTCTTAATCATTTGAACCCCTGTGGAATTTTCCATGTCATTTAAATGGCAGAAATTGGAAGAATCTTTATTCATTATTTAGGTGTAGACCAATTAATATTTTCAAAATGCAGCTCTGAGGCTGTACGTTGAAAATATTTATTGGTCTACCCTATACATTCACTAAGCAATCATATTATTTAATCAAAGTATGACATATCATGTTCCTCGACCTCTCTGTCTCAAAGGGTTAACAACATTTTATAAGGAGGGTGACAGGTATGTTGCGAATTAGAGGAATAGACGCAGGCAATGTTTTGGCAAGTTATTCAATAAGATCCTTTCTAAAAAATCAACACATTTATGAGGATAATTCCTTAACCCTTTACCTAACATGAAAAGCAGACGACACTTGCAAAAAAAATTCTTGAATAACTAAATTTTTTCATTTTTTGTCTCAAAAACATAGGTTATGACCCCTCGTTGGAACGAGCTCGACGAGCTCGTTCCAACGAGGGGTCATAACCTATGTTTTTGAGACAAAAAATGAAAATATTTTGAAAATTAATTGGCGATTTTTGAGAATAGCGCTGGCCGGTTTTGGCCGTTACGTTGGGTAAAGGGTTAATAACGGATAATCAGTTCGGGTTTTCGACAAGGCCGATGTACAATCGATAGCGCTTATATGAGCTCATTGCCGATTAGCCATCTTTGACGTTAATGATATGCAAGGTCAGATGTAGCTTCGGGTAAACACTTCGATCAGACTGCCTGTCAAGACTGTCATACATGCGATAGAAACAACCAAAATGTTTCGCTTGAAACGAGAATAAGTCTATTTCGATTTAATACTAATAAAGATAGAAAAGATAGCACACTTTCAACACTTCATTTAATGGACAGAGCAAAATAATATCGATTTTTAGTGAAATGAATACCGCAATGAACCCCTTCCCACAAGCGAAGGTAGACTCGGCATCATGGTCTTGTTTTGTTTACGAGTGACAAAACTGCAGATATATCACTGAAATGACACAAAAATGTCTGCGTGAGTGAAAATGCAAACCCTGGGTATCCAAACAACCAACATATACAAATATTTTCAAGCATAACACACAGATGTTCCAGCTGGAAGAGGTTGGGGGTGGAGGGGGCGTGGTCCCTAAAACGTGAATGAAAATAGTCTGCTAGTAGCAGCGTCGCGTGTCTACTAATAATATTTTATCCACATACAGTACAAGTCAAAATGAGTTGAAAAATAACCACTACCGGTATAAACTATATAGATGTAATGTTTCCTATACTAATAACACAAGAATCGGACTTAAAAATATAGGTACATGTACATGTATGCTGTAACATTTTTTAACATGTTTTGGGTTTATACACAGCATTCAAGAGGGTCAGTTGCATTAGAATTCCTATTGCATTATATTTTCCAATGCATAGAAATTCAAAATGTAATTTATAATGTCTACGAAAGAATATTATTTCAGGAAAACGAATTTTTTGGGTTGACGTAGCTTTGATATGCCAAAAACCATACCCATGAGTGATGGGAATTTACCCTTTTGGTACTGTTAATTCTTTTTTTCTCAAACATTGAAAAATGGATTGATAAGAATCTCCATAATCCACACACCTCACTGCCTAACCCTTAATTAACAAATCGACTGCAACTTCACACATAATTCATGAATTAGCAGGTAAAAATGTGTTTTTTAAAGTTTTGTACAAGACACATAATGTGATCTATCATCGGATCAAGATTGTTCCTTCGAGGATCACATGATTCGATTTGCTTGAGGCTTTTTGTGTAAATTTGAAATAATTAAATTTAAATTACCAGTTTTAATGTTATCTGTGGGTAAAGATTTAAAAAGTAAAGTACAAAATATATTATACTGCTTTTATTGATCAGAGTACTACAGTTGTAGATTATTTCAGCAAGTCAAAACTTCTTATTTTAAATCTGTTTTATAATCATGAAATATTGAAATGTGGTTATGGCTACAGTCGAATAATTTTTAATAGAACTAATCTGTAAATGAACAATTATTTATTTAATAGCCAAGTATGAAATGTCTGGAAAAAGACTTCTTATGAGTACAAATGCATGGTACAAGGTAGAAGCATATGTTCAAGTCTACAAATACTGTATGATTCAAAATAAGTCGTAGCATAACCGCAATGAACAAAGTAGCCCACTGCCATTACACCAATAGCACAAGAACCCGAAATCATTTTCCGAAAAGCTTTCTGTGAGAGCTTTCCCGAAAATGATGTCAGGTTCTCGTGTTGCTGGTGTAGTTGAAGATGCATACTAGTATTTCATAGTGGTTATTCTACGACGTATTTCGACTTGTACTGTAAGTCAAGTGATTTCTGAATTCCACTCGGAGGTCCGCTGGCTGGAAATTTTGCTTGTGCAAAACAATGCAGATGGGCATCAACCACTGACCATACCTGATAGCCAGTAAAAACTTGTAACTCACAAAGCAAATCTGCAGTTTAAGTAGCACTGATAAGTTAGTTATCTGGTGGTCCATAAATTGCAGATTAGCTTGTTGAGTCCCAAACTTTCTACAAACTGGCAAGAATATGGAGGAAATATATGTATATCCACCTACTTAGAGGAGAAGTACAAAATCACCCTGTGTGTTCTGTAATACAATATCCATGTATGCACATTTTGGTCATGTATCCGGGGTCGCGGAGAGTGTGGGGTCCAGGGTAGGAACTCCCAGAGCCTGTAACTTGGGGGTGGGGGGCGGTTGGCCCAGGAGTCAAGGATCTTGCTTTCGCCTGCCCATCCGCTAGTCCAAGCATGACCCGAAAGACTGTATTTCAATTTTTTTGTGTTTGGTACGTCCTTTCAAAAGGCGTTCCAAAACAAACAAAAAAACCCAAAATACAGGCTTTCAGGCCATGTTTGATCTAGTTCCCCTCCCCAAGGTTCTGACTCCTGTGCCAACAGTTAAGAAGGGGCCTGTATCGTGAATGGACTTGGCCAACGGCTGTAATTCTGGACTGCATGATTCTTGAAGTAATAACTTTATTAAATCAACTTGACGTAACCAAGTTATCACTTCAAGAATTGTGCAGTCAATATAGCTATGGTCAATGGGTTATTGGATACCCATTGATCAACTTGGAAATTTGAAACATGCTGCTAAAAAACGTCATTTTGACGGCCAAGAATAACGTGATTTTTTATCCCAAAAGCCGCCAGAAGACTCCATTTAATAATTGAATTAAAAATTTTGTTGGGGGAGAAACGCCGTCCCCCTCCAACCATTCTGTGATCGATCGCGCGTCCGGCACTCGCTGCAGATGCCTTTATCACCTGTGCAATATCCCGACATGTTTGAAAGGGGAGCCGTCACAGAATTAACCCCGGGTCCGAATTTCCTTTCCCCGGCCCTTTGTGGACCTTCCACTTCGTAGGTGTTTTTTGTAATAAGACAGCTTTCCCTGTGTGACATGTAAGTTTGAGTTGAAAGAGAAAATAGTCAAAAGAAGAATTTATATATTTTTATGTCCGATTCTTGTGTTATTAGTATAGGAAACATTCATCTATAGTTTATATCGGTCGTGGTTATTCTTCAACTCATTTTGACTTGTACTGTATATGGACAAAATATTATTAGTAGACACAGGACACTGCTACTAGCAGACTATTTTCATTCACTTTTTAGGGACCACGCCCCCCCCCCCTCCACCCCAACCTCTTCCAGCTGGAAAATGTGTTATGCTTGAAAATATTTGTATGGGTTGGTTGATTGGATACCCAGGGTTTGCATTTTCACTCACGCAGACATTTTTGTGTCATTTCAGTGATATATCTGCAGTTTTGTCACTCGTCAACACAACAAAACCATGATGCCGAGTCTACCTTCGCTTGTGGGAAGGGGTTCATTGCGGTATTCATTTCACTAAAAAATCAATATTATTTTGCCCTGTCCATTAAAAGAAGTGTTGAAAGTGTGCTATTTTGCTATCTTTATTAGTATTAAATCGAAAATGCACAATTTCTCGTTTCAAGCGAAACATTTTGGTTGTTTCTATCGCATGTATGACAGTCTTGACAGATAGTCTGATCGAATTGTTTACCCAAAGCTACCTCTGACCTTGCATATCATTAACGTCAAAGATGGCTAATCGGCAATGAACTTATTCCCAAAACAGCCATAAATAAACATAAAAAAATGAGAAAACCACTATATGCCGCTTTTTGCTTTAAAAAGGCCTTTTAAAATGACGCTGTTGACCGAAATATATACTGTGAAAAAGTTAACATGGCTGTGTAAATATGTTTGTGCCTAACGGTACTTATAGACATCTCTTGCAAGTCATCATCAGTCATGGTGGCATATGTTAGAGCTGCGGCACGTCTCGAAAGACCCTTATCTAATTTGTATAGAAAGCCAAATCCCAAGCCAGGTCAAACAAGTGACAATGTGATAAGGGTTGTCGTTGCTCATATAAAGGTAGAAACGACGGACACCAAATGAAACTGGGAGAGTGGCATAAATTTCCAAGGCGAACCAAGGGTCTACAATGGTTCATCCCGACGGGATGAAAGTTGAAAGATGGATTCAAAGAAGTACCATTTCATTGTTTCTCTGATCTTAATAAGTAAGATGGGACGTGTTACAAAGCTTGTGTCTATAGTGAGGGGGCCACCGAAAAATTAACTATGCCATTGAAACAGTTTGTAACGTAATTTCGAGTGAAGCTATCGGGTTAAGATTCGGTCTATGTCATCTACTTGAACCACCTTTCAACCCAAAGGCCATACATATTAAATGGTCTGAAATTGGAAATACAGTACGGCCGCCGAGGACTGGTCACTTTTCCAAGTGTGGGCAATATTTCCACGGACGCAATAATATTAGATTCCAAACACTAATTATAGGAATAATCATCAAAAATGTAATCAATGAAGCACCGGGTACAACCCGTCAGAAGTCGATGTGGAGATCGACCCTATTCAGGGGCACCCCGGCGGGTACCCCGGAAGTGACGTCATATCATGTGACCTAGTTACGTCATGTTTGGTTGTCATGGTAGCCCTCATGATCGGCCATCTTGTGTCTCCATCTCCATAGTGATACGTGATCTTAATGTGCATGTGCGTGCATGTGCATTTGCTCTTTTGTACAAGAGTCAATAGAATTATTACAAACATCGCAACAATACCTCCAAATTTATCCAAAACTACCAAAATGGACTTGGGGAAGCCCCAGAATGGGCTTTTTCCAATAAAAGTCGCGTCCTTTGTATAATAGTAGCACGTAGTGCTATAGGACCGACCCTCTGTATAGGAATAATTTTACTTCGTAGAATTACCCAAATAGACCCCAACAATGGTTTTACTTCCCTCGGATTTCCAACCAAACATTTTCGATCTATGCTATAGTTTTGTTCCACCCGATCCTATTCGTTTGTTCTGGAGAATTCTCTGGTAGAGTAGAAGAACCTGCTGGAACAGTTTTGCTTATTGTTACTTTAGCTTTTCTGGCCAGTTAAGCCTAGTTCGGAAACTATTCCAGGTATTCTTGTTCTTGATCTACCACCTTAAGACATGTTTTATCTAGCTGGCTCACTTTACTTCATCAGCACGCCCTGTGGCACCCCAATACCACCGCCCCTAAATAAAGAACAACTGGCGTCGGCTCCCCCTGAATAGGGTCGATCTTCACGTCTCCTACTCCCGTTGCTTCATTAATTAAAATTTTGCTGATGATGATTTTTATTACCAGCTAAACGCATGCGTGGATATCTCTGCCGACGCGTGGATTTCGACCTGTCAATGACGACTGTACTGTATCGATTTCATAATAACAGCTTGCAATGCCAGCAAGTCTACATTTGATTTTCTAGAACGTCGATTATCAAATGTTATTATTATTATTATCTCCGTGGAACTTCGAATGGATTGTTTGTCCAGCAGTGTCGACGACATGGAGGGATATGTGGGGGTACTTACCCCTCCACTTTTTTCGCCAAGCGCAGTAAAACAATACTATCATTTTAATTTTTGTTGGATTGAACGTTGCGGTGAAATAGTCGGCATGCGTAATCCCATATTCCCAAGTGCACTAAATCAGAGAAGTTTTGAAATTATGTCCCACCCCACCCACGTTCCCCCACACACACGCTAGCCGCAAACAACAAACAAGAGTCGAGGGTCCAAATTGCAACAAGGCATGCCGCGTTTGAACGGACTGAAACATAGTGCTTAAGAGTATTCGACGAATACTAGAATCGAGAGCGTGCAAGGCATCCGTTTGGAATTCCGCCTACAGCAATTTTAAAAAAATAAAAAAAAAATTAATATTTTAGAAAAATTCTCAAAGGTATAACTCAATGAAATCATGCAAATATGAATATCATTGGAACCGACTTGTTCAGCCGGTTCCAATAATATCCATATTCGCATGATTTTGTTGCAAAACAGTTAAAAATTTTCTCAACTTAGGGAGAGGACCCCCCCGCGCTAAACTCACCTCAGCTCGGCGCTGCACAATCCCCAACTGTACCCCCTCACTTTTGTAACTCTGGCGCCGCCACTGTTGTCCAGACTGCTCAGCGCAAACACATTTGAGTTTTAATTTTGTGTTTCAGAAATTGTCGCCTCGCAAAACCACACAGCTCAGATGATCCGTGTTTGATGCATAGACATTATATGAAGTTGGAAAAGTTGAGATTGTTAAGTTTAGATTGTTAAATATAGAATAGCTATATATGTGTCCGAATAACGTTTATACACACGGACGGACATAATTAATTATTTAAGCCGCGAAGTTTGGCAACTGTGTTAAATTATTAATGCTATGACAGGGGATAACAGTTTCGTTTGACACGTTGTATAGATATTCTCTTTAACCCACAACATCTTTTTCATTGTCACTGGTTCAAAAAAAATCAACACAAACGATAAAAAACGATAAAAAAATGTTTGACTAAAAGTTGAGCCGTGATGCCTAATGCAAATGTAATGACGTCACAGCTATTATATGTTGTATACATTACTGATCGCTGTGCAAATGAATTGTTGGAACGTCAGCGAAAAACGTCGCAACTCAATTTGCCGCCTCCCTAAAATAACGTTAAGTCAATCAACGGGTGTAACTCCTCCCTCGATGACGTCTGATGGCGTGAATGCTGTTACGCTGTGACTCTAGTCACAGCGTAACAACTTTCACGCAATCAAACGTCATGGTGTTTATCCAGCAAGACAAATAGTGACGTGGTATCAACTTTTCAATCTCGCTCTTGTTTTTGTTAATAATTAAAATATATTGTAAATATTCAATTTATAATTTAATCATTTGCCCCGCCTCTGCGTTTGATTGGTTGAAAGCATACAGCGTGAAAGTTGTCAAAATCGTATAAACCAAATCACGTAATGATTTGGAATGTGTACACGTTCGCACACATCCGATCCAACTTTGAAGACTCTGGAAGCCCCGCCCACTCAACTCAAATTGTCACCGTGAGGGCGTGACGGCACACTGGGAGATGGATAACAAGCTTGTAAACAAAGATCAATGATCGAGTTTTCATCGCCTCCATTCAGCGAGAATATAATGATCATTTCTCTGGAACAATTGAATTTAATAAAATATACCGAAGTGGGAGACGAATAAAAAGATCATACATCCAAACATGATTTTGGGGGAACTTAAAAAAATGTTTTTAATGCTATTGTTATGAGACTTGCTAAATATCTGTCGTCAACTTTCGAAAATCAAAACAACAAACAATTTGACAATGATTGACGTGACCTGTTTGTGACACACTTTCCTGAGTTTGACTGTTGTCTTTTGCGAAAATTAAAAGTTTTTCGTTCACGTACACATAGTTTTTATATTTTAATATTACAGCCGGATTAAATTATAAGAAATAACTGTTGTTTTCCTTCGGTTTATGCGATATAAACCAAAAATTTTCATCACAAGGGTTAATCATAATTCGCTACGCGAGTTATGAAGCTTGTGCTGAAAATTTTCGGTTTATATCACATAAACCGAAAGAAAACAACAGTTATTTCTTTAAAAAACGACAGGCGATTTTGAGTTTTCAGAAAATTTAAAACTTTCGATAATTTTGTTGTTTCAACAATTCCCCCTCCCTAAAATGGAGGACGGTTGGACATCGCTCTGTATGTGACCAATGACCGCTCCAGCAATTTAGTTGCGTAGAGATATGTGGAAGACAATTTTTCAGTGTTAAACAAATGGAGGAAATTACAGTGCGAGATGAAACAAAAATTTATCGCTGTGATCCCATTAATTAAATAAACGTCTATCTGTGGGACGCACAATAAATTCAATTATCTTAAAATTAATAACATTATTACGAAATTATTCATATTTTCTTTGTCTGAAATATTAACCAAAGTCTACATCGCAATAGAATTCCAACTGGCTTCCAAACAAAACAAACAAACAAAATGGGGAATTAGATGGACCGATAAAATATTTGATTTGATTATGTTATTATTTAATACTTTCAACCCTGTATGATCAAATGTTGCGTAAGGCAAAAGTTGGCAGCTCGTGAGTAGCCATCTCAATGCGCAAATAAGTGGAAGGCACTATAGCGATAAATCTAATGAATTCTTAAATTATTACTGAAGCTCCCAACAAATACAAAGTAGAAGCCAGACTTGTCGTTGATTACAGTAGTGTATATAGAGGATGTGGAATAAGTGTTTTTCTCATATAATATTTATGAAACGAGTCTAAGAATTTTCCGTTTAGGTTCGCCAGAGGCTCGCCCAAACGGAAAATTCGGACGAGTTTCATAAATATTATATGAAAAACACACTCATTTCATATTCTATTTATCATATGACACACACACACACACACACACACACACACACACACACACACACACAAATTAGCCACTTAGTATGACTTTTTAACCCATCACCTAATTTGAGTTGCAGACGGCACATGGAAAAAACATCCTCGTATAACTAAAAAATTTCATTTTTTGCTTCCAAAACATAGGTTATGACCCCTCATTGGAACGAGCTCGTCTTGTAGGTAAAAGATTAATACAATATAACCCATCCTAAATAGGACATATAACGTAAATTCTCTCAACTGAAATTATGCAAATGTGACCCAGTTGTATTTTGTTTAGCCAATCAAATTGTCCAGTTTTGAAATTGACCAATGAAAGCTCCCAACTCTAATTATGCAAATTATAAAAATGTGGCCCAGTTGTATTTTATTCAGCCAATCAAATTGTCTAGTTTTGAAATTGACCAATGAAATTGACGGAAGGCTTCATTTATCACTGATTAATATGAAAACAAAATATCAAATGTTTTAAAGTGAATAAAACGGACGAGTCATATGATAAGATAGGATACTATTCAAGGCGTATTTATTTATATTTTTTTATTTATTTATTGGTGTTTAAGGTCACATATTTATACACAGTATCTAATCGTGACCGTCACAGTTTTACGGGTGGAGGAAGCCGGAGTACTCGGAGAGAACCACCGAGCATCGACGAGCAACTGTCAACTCATTAACATTGTAACTCTGTTCAAGCTCTTCTCAAGTAGGGTTACAACGGTTGAAGATATGTGCACAATCGACGTGCAGTACGCCTAAGTACACGGCATCATCGTGTCTCCATGTAATCAACGGGGATAAAGTGCCTTGCCCAAGGACACAACGTGGGTCGTCCTGGACGGGGATCGAACTCCGGACCTCTAGCATAGAAGTCCAACAGTCTACCAGTGAGCCACCGCGATCTCATTCAAGGCGTAAGGGTTAAATGTGTAACCATCTGGTGTACAGAAACGTCACACAAAAATATGTTAACCCTTTTAACGCTGATGGTGTCTTCCAAGTCAGTTCAATGATAGCAATTATTTATTACCCGTATTTAACCATTCGATATTTTCAACGTGCGGCCTCCAGGGCTGCAAGTTGAAAATATTGATTGGTTTCCCCACACATTCACTAAATCGTCATCCTGTGAAATTATGATGTACCGTGTTCATAGGTCGCAAAACTGCATTTAGAGTTTAAAGGCTCAATCCTCGAGGGTCATTGTTGATAACCCATTACCACTGTTGCTGGGCACAACATATTATGTCGTTCTCGTCGTATCGATAGCAAGGATCGACCGTACCATCGAGAAAAGTCTTGTCTGATACACCGTATCCTTGCTGTCGGCGAGACGAAACACAAGCCACCAGTTGTCGCCTTGCATGGTTCGCCGTTTCCTTGCTGTTGACTCGATGTGTTTCAAAGCCTTGTAATCTGAAAGTATTGTAATAACGAGTCAGCACCAAAGTACCCACAAGTCATACTGAACGCACTATACGCAGGCTTAAAGTTCTCTTAGGTTGTTTCCGAACTGACTGCTATTCATTTGCCGTCGACAGTGGGCGATCATATTAACGAGCCCCACCGTCGACACATCTTTTTAGCCAAGACGCCCTGAAATCCTGATCATTTGTGTTTTATTTTATTACCCGCTCCTCTAACAACCTGTTTCTGTACACTATTTTCATCAACTAATTTTTGAATACACTAATTAATCACCTGCAGAAAAAGATACCGCTCCATAAGACAAGATTTGTACGAAACTATGAAATCTTAATATTTACGTTAGTCAAAGTGTGAAATTCTAGATAGAGCATCACTGTCAGTTGTAAGATATTAACACTAACAACAGTGAAAGTTAGACCAAAAGTCTGGGATGGTGCCTACATACTTTTTGATTTGTGGAAATATGATACATCCTCAACCATTGCTTTAGGAAAGAAACGGTAGGTTGGCAAATATCATCTATTTTGCTAAAATGAATGGAATGAAGCAGACTTTTGCGTCACTTTGAAGATCGCCACACTAAACCGATTTTTTGTTGTTGTAATGGTGGGACTGGATGGCTCTGATCAGAGCACAGGCTGCTCAGCTACAGATTGACAGAACTTTCTTGATGGGTCGTTTGAAACACCGTGCGTGTTTATGTCAGCGTGCATGTGTGCGTGCATATATTTGTTTGAGCTTATAACTCTATTTGAATGTATGAGAGCCTCTGGATGTGTCCCCGTTTGTATGTAGGAGTGTGGTTGCGGTATGTGTGTATACCCGTGTTTGTGAGATATCGTGTGCACGGGGTGGTTGTGCAGCCTCTTTTGTGCGCCAAGAATAGCAATACGATTATTCGAGAAAGAGAAAAAAAGTTTTTTTCTGAATTTAGTTCACGAACAACGACATATCACACCACGATTGCTGTGTGTATTCAACGTTACCCGATACAATACGAACAATGAGAAATGTACCAGGTGCATCATGCGTGGAATCCGGCCTGCGTGTAAGAACGTCGCGTAAGAGCGTATCTGATTGGCCGTTACGCATCTAAATGACGTCGTGACGTGAATAAAATGACAATACATTGTCAAGAAAGAATGAAAACAGACCGCCGAAAGAGAATTGTTTTTGTTTAAAAATATTAACTTCATTCACTGAGCCTCATTCACTTAATTGAAGCTTAATCGTGGTGTAAGTACAGAACACAACTCGGGTAGATTACGGGACTATTATTATCCTCCATGGGTATCTGGGTGGGATGGGGAGATCTCACCCGAGGAGCAAGATATTTGAGCCAGTCACCAGGATTGCCGAGTGTCTGGCTCAAATATCTTGCCCTGAGGGTGAGATTTACCCGTCCCACCTAGATAACCATCGATGATTATTTTTCTCCCATCATTTTAGAGATACGACGCCATTAGTAAGAAAATATATTTTCCAGGAAAAAAAATAATTTTTAGCGCGATCATTCTAGGAGAAAACCAATAACATATTCGGAAAGCTTGTCGAGAAGTATGGTATATACTAAGGGTGCATACCTCAAAACACGCTGACTAGCACCGTTCGTTGAGGGTTAATGCACTGAAGCGACTTCAAATGAAATGGATATGCCTGCACACCTGATTTCCAGACATGTACTTCTGTTTGACAGGGCGTCAATGATATCAGATGTATATTTCTCTCCGACTGGTAGAGCAATTTGAGATGTGCTGAATTGTTTCTTACTGGGTTCTGGTTTAGATTTTCGTTTATAAAGTCAGTCGTATTTACGGAAGCAAAACGGCCTTCCATTTTGTTTGTTTGTACATGTGCAGACGTGCTTTGCGATGATTAAATAGTTTCAGCGCCAATAAATATGCAAATAGGTTGGTCGCGTGAATGGGGTGAGAGAGCTGTCACGTGGGTGGATTGAGACAGGCATATCTCTCCAAGCTATCTCACACGACTTTATATATGTCTTAATACCTTAGTGGTGGGGGAGCAAAGAGTCAACGACCCTTGTTGGTGTTTTTTCTGTATTTTACACGCGCTTCTGTGTACCGTGTACTCCTCTTTCGCTGTGGTCTGTCCTAATATTACCTTTCCTCGGAGGCCTCCTCAGGAAGATGGTTTTCCAAACGATTTCAGTACCTAGAAAAATTTATTTTAAGTTAGCCTTCCAGCTCTATCGAGATAAATCACCATTCAAATTTTATTGTCAGTGTTTGTCTCATAAACATAGTTTACGACCCCACATTGGAACGAGCTCGTTGAGCTCGTTCCAATGAGGGTCAAAAGCTAGGCTTTTGAGATGAGCATAATTTTTAAATTATTTAAAACATTTGTTGTAAGGTATCATCGGCTATTCGTGTTTTCAGGGGTTGAAAAGTCGTCTTTTAGCATGGTGTGGGATGACATCGTAACTGTGAATCGCATGACAGGGCAAGGCATAGCAAGGACATGGTATTGGATAGACTCCCTCGGCATGATCTCGTTCCCTGACACGAGAAAACCATATAATCATTGTGCCTCACCGATAAGTCTGATTTCTCTTTGTTATTAAATTAATCGAAGTTCGATAAGATACACAGACATGCATTTACATAAATACACAAAAATGTTGCATAATGCATGTCTTGACGAGTTGATGTTTTCTTTCAAAATAATTCTTACTGCATCCCTTCTCAGCGTGAAGAGTATGATTGATTAAACTTTGTAACGTTTTTCTTTCTCTTTTATTGTGGGTGTGGTGGGGAGGGGTGCAAGACATCGTGTATGGGGAGTGTGTGGGATGCTTATCAAACAATCTGGAAAACTGTTCTCCCAAATCATGTAGAATGTATTCCCAATCCCCTATTTTCCCTCGTTTTTGGCTTTAAACAACCTGGAGATAATTCAAGCACGTTGTACAATTAACACCACGCACAATCAAAATTGTACAACCATAGTGATTTAAATTACAGGTGAATGTCACGAAAACGTGAGATGAGATTTGGGTGTGTGGCGTTGGGGAAACATAAAAAATATGCAGAGCAGCGATTATTGTCCTAACATCTGTATACACACTGCAAATTGATCACTTTTACTCCAGTTATCTTCTCTCTGCCTTCAACCGCTGCATGTGCCGGACTTGAAAGCGGAAGAGTCTGACAGTTGCTTACCGCTATTCGGTGGTCTCTTCTGGGTACTACGGCTGTCGAGCACGATGTGGCTGTTAGACATGCCGCTAAATCCCGATAAAGCAAACAAACTATTGCAAAGGTGTTACCACTAGGGGGAAAGCGGACAGATAATGTCGACTGGGTTGCGGTCAGGTCAAGTTCCAATCGAAATTATCGGTCCACTTAAATCAAACAAAGTCCTTAATAAAGTCGGAAGAGAACCGCTGCTTCGGGGAGCAGCTTTCGTAGAAACTTCCACTCCCTGTTTATCTGCAGAATCTCTTTTTTCGCTGGTTGAAATCAACCGGTCTTATAAGTAAAACTGAAGGGGCTAGCCGCCTAAGACCAGTCGTTGGTCAAACGGAACTGCCAGCAAATGATTTTGAAGCAGACGGTCAGTACTACCTGCAGGGTTCAGCAGACCTGTGCAACATCTTCCAGTGGATGCCCTGCTTTAGAGCAGTCACTATATCTGAAGTGTCATGACAATATGACACGATGACCCTCTATGGCATGACCCCGCACCTGTGAAGGGCGTCATGGTTTCAAACAATTGTGAAATGTGCTCATTTACAGCCTAAGGCCACTTACAGCCAGTAAGCATGATGCTGCCCTGTTTAATAAAACAGTGAAGATCAATTATATTATTGAACTTAGTGTTCCTTTTGACGCAAGTTTTCAGGACAATATACAAAAGAATCACGCCAGACACGCGACCTCAATTACAAAATGGCTGAGTTGCATACCAAGTCTGATATAATTATACCCTACCTCCCCCCTGTCTTTTGGGCATTGGGCTTAACGTCTTTTGGTTTGATAGGGGTATCAGAGGCGTGTGCGGTTTTAATGCAAACAGGGCAACGCATATCGTACAGTGGTATAGACCAGAGAAAAGTCATTTTTTGACCAGGAAAATGTTACGTTTCGTCCAGGAAAATATTTCGTTTTGACCAGGAAGTAGTTATGTTTTGAACAGAATAATGTTATGTTTTGACCCAAAAAGCTAAGCATCAACAAAAAAATGTTACGTTTTGGCGAGAATAATATTACGTTTGATTAAAGAAAGTTACGTTATGACCAAAGTGCAATGTTATGTTTTGACTAAACAAATTACATTTTGAGCGTTAAAAAATGTTACGTTCTGACCAAAGTGAAATGACACGTTTGGCGTGGTAACGTTTTGACTAGTGTTCAAAAGCACAAGCATTAACACGTCATTTGGTAATTAGGGCTCCGTGAAGCTTCGAAATTGGATTCTATTGAAATCGTTTCGATGATTTGGAAATTTTCTGATCGTTAAGATGTTCTCAAAATCCTATTAAGTGTCTCCTCTTCAACTCTTCTTCTATCATCAGGTCTCCTGTATAGGAGACCTGGTCACAATATACCGTTTTCGTGCAAACAGCGCCTCTTGTGGTTTGCACACCAACCTTTAATAGAGGATAAAAGTTCCCTGATTTATCCAACTGGCGGAAAATGAAATGAGGTTGTGAGTGTGAATAAAATGTTAAAGTGCATGTTTTGAAAAAATTATAAAATATTGGTGATAACTCGTCTACCGAGTTCCAATGTGTTCTATGTGCCTGTAGGCACATAGAACACATTGGAACTCAGGGGTCGAACTGTCTTCGGAAACGTGTGAGAGAAAATAAAAATTGGGTGGGGGTAGGTAAAAGTATGTCTATTTTATTGAGTGCGAAACTGGACGGGAGTACATGAATCACCAAATTTAAAGGCAAAAGTCGCAAGATGACCTATATTTTTTTCCAGTGTATTTTTTTCGAGAGGTGATAAACCCAAATGGATACAGGATTGTTTTTTCCAAAATCAGTTCGATGAGATAAGGAGAGGGGGAAGATTTGTACTGTCGCCAATGGAGAAAAAAAAAACAGTTTAATGTAGCCTAAAGTGATATTTCTTGTGATTTCTGTCGAGTGATATTTTTTCAAAATACCTTTGGTTGCTGGATGATTGGATCTACCGGTATTTATACTTTCATGGGTGAAGCCAAGTCGGTTTGTAATTGGGTGGCCATTTTAGACAAAATGTAATTTGGACGATGTGGGATGCTCATTTTCATGAAAAAGTGCCTGTTTTTGGAGGATGATATGCATAAAATAGAGCCATGCCAATATGAAATGGCAGTATAAATTCACCTAAATG
Organism: Pictodentalium vernedei; assembly: GCA_031216915.1. NCBI lineage: Eukaryota > Metazoa > Mollusca > Scaphopoda > Dentaliida > Dentaliidae > Pictodentalium > Pictodentalium vernedei. The sequence continues at coordinate 557,844,265 of CM062295.1, read as the reverse complement.
CTGTTATCTGGGCAAAATAGGTATATTTTAACCCCCTCTGACGAACATTGGAATGGAGCATATTTTCAATCTGAGAAACACCCAGTCAAGTTTATCAATGATTTCCACTTGCCCAAATATAGTCAGTACAAGTCACGTTTCTTCCTATTTCAGAATTTAACCCTCCTGTCTATGTACATTTGGTGAAAGTGTGATTTTTGACGTCCTAGTGTATGAAAAACAGTAAATGAACATGGATTTTCTTTATTTTAGCAGGTGTGATGGTCAAATTAATGAGAAATGTTCTGGTTAAGCCTGTGGTTTGATTCAAAGGTTGTGTTGATGAGATACACAGGGGGGGTTTTACTCCATGAGAGCAATTTAGGTGTGGTGTTACTTGATTTTTCCATGTTGAAATAATTATTGTCACCTAGATACAGTAGGGATTGCGTAGTAATGGTGAACATTTCCAACGTTCACAGCTCGCACGTGATACAGCATCGTAGAATCACACTCTCAAACTTCGCTGATCGCACACCATCCACTACTACGGGAAGCACCAGAATCAATCGCTGAGTGGTCATCCATCCAAGGATTAACCGGGCTCGACTTTGCTTAATCCCTTACCCAACATAACGGCCAAAACCGGCCAGCGCTATTGTCAAAAAATCGCCAATTAATTTTCATTATTTTTTTCATTTTTTGTCTCAAAAACATAGGTTATGACCCCTCATTGGAACGACCTCGTCGAGCTCGTTCCAATGAGGGGTCATTACCAATGTTTTTGAGACAAAAACTGAAAACAATTCGTTCTTCAAGAATTATTTTTGCAAGTGTCGTCTGGTTTTAATGTTAGTTAAAGTAACCGGTTAACTTCGGTGATATAACGGGAACCGGTCTCGCTTCGCCAGTGCACCCCGTTGTTGATGAAGGTTGAACATTAGTCTGGCGAGACTTGACTCATCGCAGTCGGAACAAATCAGGTTCCACTTGGTCATCCTCGCGGCGCTCCTGGTCGTAAGAAGAAGTGGTAATCTTAATTACGTTCATGCATTATGCAATCGTGTTGGATCCCATACAGATAGAGATGAATTAATGATCAATGATCAACTGCTCATCGTTGTAAATATAATTGCGTCGAGTTGAAAATTCCATGACATTCATTTTCGTTAGCCATGCAAGTGTTCGATTCATAATGTAGATTTGCGAGACCAATTAACTCTTCGACAAGTAAACGAATGCTCGTACATTGTACCCGGTGCACTTGTACACAATGAGATGTATAATCACACGATAGATTTGATTCCTTTAACGGGCATCATCTTTTGATTCAAGACACGAATGCAATTTACATCAGAATGGAGAAATTACAGGATAAATTTACATTAATTACCCCATTGGTAACGTTTATTATGTGCATTAACACTTCGACCCTTCACCTGACGTACTGGCCAAAAATTAACAATGCTATTCACAAAAATCGCCATTCAATTAAATTTATTATTACACTTTTGCCATTAAAACCAAGCTTTTGACCTCAAATTGGATCGAGTTCGTCCAGCTCGACCCACTGCGGTATAATAAGGAATATATTGGAGGCAAAAATGATTTTTGTTTTAATAATTCAAGATTTTTTTTCTAGTGTCGTCAGCTCTTCTTGGTAGGTAGGTTAGTAATGTTTCTTTTTGCGGACAAAAATACAGGGAGAGGGAGACTCCAAGTCCATATTTTATAAATCAAAAAGTTTTGAGAAGTTTTCCTTACTTTATGACCTTGAAAAATCCGCTTGTTGGTCCGGACTCCCATTCTCAAACCTCTTTCGGCTTCTCGGTTCCCAGTGAGAACGATGAATATCAACCCAGTCTTTGTCATACAGTAGTCTGGTCACAAGAGTAGACTGTGATTTTTTGTGATTTGATTGGTTGAAAGATACGTGGTATGAGACCATATTCATTGAAACCCACGATACGTCCGCCCAGCCACTGACAAATTTCCCATACCCAGTGGAAGCCTCGTTCCGAAATCTACAAATTGTCCATACCTCGTAGAAGTCAATAGATACATGTAAATTTGTTATCCCATGTCTGATCACGGCCTGCACTATTCGCAAAAAAATCGTCATTCCAGTTTTACAGTGTACATGAATTATATTTTAATTTTTTATCTCCAAAATATAGCTCATGACCCCTTTTTGGAATGAGCTTGTCGAGTACCCTCCAATGTGGGGTTCATGAGCTATGTTTTTGAGACAAAAAAAGAAAAAAAGAAATTCAATAATTTTTTTGTACTAGTCATATCGGCATATTTTCACAAAAACTATTTTGCACAAAAATTCCACAGAAACCTGTATGGCTCAACAATGGAAGATAAAAGATCTCATGATGTGTGTGTTCACACATGAAATAAATTGTACTTCTAAAACGGAAAGTCAATAGATAAATTCGTTACCTCGTGTCTGATCACGTGATACGGGTTTTTACCAACCCGAAGCCAGCCGTATCCCATTCGGCCTTCGGCCTCATGGGATACGGCTGGCTTCGGGTAGGTAAAAACCCGTACCACGTGATCAGACACAGGGTAACTAATAATACTCCCTAGTTTTTCTTCCCACAGCAATGCACCTGTCGTGAACGAAATGCGGTAACACTGAAGCACAGATGCTATATTCGTTTGTTTTTGTTGGTGCGGTATTCATTTCTTAGTATTTAACCCTTTACACAAAGTAATAGCCAAAACCGGACAGCTCTATTCACAAAAAATCACCATTCAATTTCCATCATTTTTTTTTTCATTTTTTGTCTCAAAACCATAGCTTATGACCCCTCATTGCTCGTTCCAATGAGGGTCATAAGCTAAAAAGTAAAAAAATAGTTATTCAAGAACTTTATTTGCAAATGCTGTCTGTCGTTCGTATTATGTAAAGGATTAATTTACGAAACCTCTGTCCAGTGGTGTGAGCACGATCCGCAGTAGTTAACAGTATAAAGTCAAGTTCAAAGTGAGTCGGCGCCCACCGCTCGACACCGATATATCACCTATATCTTACCTTCTACAAGTATCTAAGAATTTCATTGGTTTGCAAATGTCACATGCAAACCCCATATAAAACCATACACCGTCAGTTGCAAGTCATATGCGACTGACCGCCAGAGTATTCTCCCCTTTGTTCATTAATTATTCAAAATGGCGGCAGCCGATAAACGCTTCAAGTTGAAGGATTGAGTGTTGGAAGCCCATATTTGGTCTCAAGTGCAGGTTAGGCAACTTAAAAGGCTTCACATTCTGTGGATGTGTGTCATGTTACCTTCGAAATGAAACGGTTTGGTATGTATGAATTTGCCTTGTTACAATTTATGGGAGAGTACTCTCCCATAAATAGTAACAAAGCAAAGACACGTGAACACATTGTGAGAATTCTCTCATTTAATTTTGATCGCTGTTGTTATTAGTTCTGTGCATCGATGCAGCAGTCGGTAAAATCTATTCGTTACACAGTTTTTGGTGGCCTAATATGGTATGTATGTTGTCAGTTAATTCCATATTGAACTCGAGCTCGCTCGAGTCCAATATGGAATTAACTGACACCATATATACCATATTAGGCCACCAACAAACTGTGTAACTAATAATATACATACTCTTGATTTTGAAGGCCTAACAATAATATACGCTACATTCAAAAGAAAATATTCCGTGAAACATGCCTTGCTTTAATTACCTAAGTAAAGAAGATTAAATCTTGCTACATCTCATTATCATACAGTAAAACATGGATTTTACCTATCGATACAATCGACCTGATGTGGATAATATGTTCCCGATATATCAGTAATGGGAGAGTCAAGTCAAGCTCACTAATTTCAACTGTGAATGGAGAATTGGCATAAGGTTTATGCTGTTTGGACAAGCTGAGAAGAAAAACAATCGCATTCGCTTTGTAAACAACATGTCTGGCGAATTTTTAGCATCAGTGCAGAAGACCAATTTGGCATGTATTATTGGAATTTACAGATAGATCCACGACCAGTCAAGACAAAAAATGACCATTCAAATGAATCACTGATCATAGTAATGAAACTGTCATTGACATTGATTTTCATTGAACGGAGAGCGTGAACCAATTAATTGGCCAATAAGAGGATTAGACTGTACGAATTTTCTTCCTCGCTTCATGATAGTAATACCCACCTAACACATCGGTTCACACTGAAGTCAGACGGTGGAAGAAATTCTAAATGGCGTGGACAAACAAGATAAAAGCGAACTGTTCAACAGGAGCGACGAAGCAAATTTGGGCTTTGTGGGCAAGCAATATACTTATGGGGGGGGGGGGGAGTTACTATAGATAAATAATGCTAAACAAACAACACAATTTTCAAAGGTTTTAACTTTTTGAGAGTATACTTAATGAATAAGGTGATGATGTAGACATTTTTTTGTGACAAGGCAAATTGAATATTTACAACACATTTAGTTATTATTGCCAAAAGAAAAAAAAAACAAGTGTCGAGATTGGAAATTTGATATCTTGCAACTAGTTTTGGTGCTAGGTACACACATGGCGTTTGATAACGTGACAGCTGTTACACTGTGACTACAGTAACAGCATAACTGATTCCACATTACCAAACGTCACAAATGGAAGAAATTATCGCAATGATTGACTTGGCGCCATCTTTGGGGGCGTGGCTGAATAGTTTTAATTCTACGTAATCACCGTGATGCTTGATGAAGTATAAGCTGTTATACTGTGAGTACAGTAAGAGCTTACAAGCTTTCACGTCATCAAACACCGGGGATTGGAGGAGGTACCGCGTCGATTGACTTAACACCATTTGGTGTGTGTGTGTGTGGGGGGGGGGGGGTGATCAGTTTGCGTAGCGACGATTTTCACTGACGTTCAAGCAACCCAGTTGAATACAGATCAGTAATGTTCGGGCGCGGAAGCGTGCCCCTCACCTTTACTTTACATTTAAAGCTAAAACGTATGCTGCGCCTCAAAGATACACTTAAGAAAAGGGAAAAAAACCTCTATCAGTTATTAAAACTCCTTGGAAGAAATAGATTTTACAAGGTGTTCATTTGAAAAACTATTTAGGGAGGACGGGATTACCAAGTATAACGCATGCAACGGATGTGGTCCCTCTGAACCATACATAAGTGAGAAACGTAGAGATACCACAAATGCTGCAGGTCGGAGGATAACCATATCAAGTAACGCACCCGAAGCGGTCGGAGAAGGGAGGGGGGAGCTCAGGTGGATGCCGGTTAACGATAGAAGGGATATGGGAAAATTATGCCACCTGAATTACCTGGTAAACCTCCCAAGCAGCAGATGAGGTAAAACGATGTTTAACCATATATGTAACAGTCTGAGAGGATGGTTCAGCCAAGCAAGAGAGCTGAGGAAGAATGAATCTTTATATACTGGAGATCTAGAAGGGGGTCTGAAGCAGGGGAGTAGCTTTATCAGGGGAAGAGGAATCGAGGATTGCAATAGAAACTGGCGAGCTGGAATTAGGACCAAGAGCTCTTTAGAAGGATGAAATAAAAAGATGCGCCAGCTTTAGATGAGTACTTAGATTAGATGGATCTTATCGGAGTTCTGTGTTATTCAAAGTGGGATTCAACACATTTGAGATGCAGGGGAATAGGGAAGGACGACGAAGGAGTGTGCCAAATGTGTAACTTAAGAGTAACGGGGACCTGGAGCATTTCATTTTAGAATGTCCAAATATTTGCTCAGTTGAGCAAGACTCCCCAGGAACCTCATGGAAAAGTGAGATGAAAATTTGAACGATAAGTGAATGAGAAATGACAAGATGGAAAGGGTCAGTTTTATAGTTCGGGAGATTGAGAAAGCACCAATGGGAGGAATTATGAAACACTTTGTGACTGAATGTTGGAAGATTGGGAGGGAGAGTGAGTTAGGAATAGCCCGATAGGGGACTGGCTTAGTGTAGGCCTCCTCGTTAGAGGACCACGACAAATCAGCGGAAGGCCGGAGAATTTTTATTATTACTAAACAACTTATCTGAATTATGTGAATATATTTTCGCGTGAAAAGAAGTTGATGGTTGATGAGTAAACTGTTCCATCAACACCATAAACATCTGATAGTCAAGGAGGGTCAGTATTTATTTGTAGGCAAATTGTACCCGCACATTTTGGAATATGTCTGCAATTGCAAGCGTACTGTCACAATCAGTGAAGCCGCCTTAACACCAGACCTGATCCCAGTGCTCTTAGTGTGTATAGTATGGTATGGTTGCATGGCGCGGGGAGAGTGTGATATGTACGGTATCTTAGGGCTGAGAAAGTCATAACGGGCAAAGAATTTCGATCGGATCCCAATCGGGCTGCGAACCGGTCGAAATTATCTTTTCGAATTTCTCTCCACAGCACTATGGAATCTTCTTCGTCGGGAAATAAAGGCGAGAAGACTGAATCTGAGATTCCAGTTTCGTGTGATTTTCATTGATTCGGTTTTAGTTTCTCAATATTTTATTCATGAACTATCGACCCATTGATATATAAGTTATCGCGTCCTGAAAACGATTTAATCGAGAAAAATATCGACTACTGCTCGTCGAGACAAAGCCTTTGGATACATAGCTAGGTTTTGTTGGAGGTCAGCAATGGGGCCCTTTGTTATTGCTGATGGTATATTAAGATTTCTCTCTTCAAACAAAATTTCAAAATACATGTATACTCGAGACGGAAAGGGCTTTTTTGAAAGACCCCAGCAGGAGTCATAAAGACAAAGAAACTGTTGATCCAGATTCTGAGTCAAATAAGTTTTTAAATGGTCCAGTGACTGAATCTGAGATATATAATGTTTATATATTTCAGAAGTACCAGTGTGAACTGTAATTACAGGTTGATTTATCAGAACATGTGGCTTGGTTTAGACTGGTAAAGAATGCTGTTATAAACAGCTTCGCTTAAATGGACGTCACGGCACTCACCCTCATAGGTAACAGAAATATCTCATGTTTTTCAGCATTTTAATTGGAGAATGTTTCCTGGTTTATTGTGACTCCATTATTAAGGCTCACCACCTCAGTGGTGAGACTTACTGTTATTGCGCAAAAGTTTTTTTTTCTTATTTTTATTTCTTTCACCTAAATTTTGTGGCCTCCAGATCTCGAAAACTGACTGTACAATTCTTCTAAATGTTTGCACACTTATTTGTTCACATCTGAAGGTGTGCCTCCACATACCACCAGTTTAGCGAAAACGTTTTAACCTCTTCAGGCGGACCAAAATATAACAAAAATACCCCTTTTTTCCAAACATTCGCGAACACTATCGGTCATGTGAAGACAAAATGTTCTATATATTTAGAGTCTAACATGTAAAGAAATCACTTAAACGTTTTTTAACTTTAACCCCTATCGAAATCAAGGGCCGAAGTTTGTGATTTTAAGCAAAATAGCACAACTTCCAGAGGGCATTTCTTGATACTGGGAGTGATAAATATCTACTCAACAAACTTTAAAGTTTAAATATCAGACTTAACCCTTACCCTGTTTTTGTAACTTGAATACGTGTGGTGTCTTATTTTGTACAAAATTCACGCATTTTGTGTTCACTTTCCAGAATTGGGAACGACGTAGATGCAAATTTGTTGCACAGTCGTGTAGATCATTAACTGACAAACATTTTTGCTGTATAAGCTATCAAGAAATTTTTAACCCAATGGCTCTTCTGCCTGCGTGCACGTGGGACTTGTTCGAAAAATATCAAAATTTGACAATCTTACTTTTTGTAAGTGGAGACCTCAGACTTAACCCTTACCCATTCTGGTTGTCTTAATATTTTTAACAAATTCCGTCTCAACTTTCGGCCCCAAGATGTAAAAAAAACGGGACGACTGTTTCTGAAAGTTTGCACACTTATTTTTCTTTTACCATGTGCAGAAATGTTTACTCAACGATCTTGCTGTGATAAGTTTAAATAGCAGATTTAACCCTCAGCCAATTTTTGTAACTTGAATACAGGTAGTGTCATATTCTGTACAACATTCACACATTTTGTGTTCACGTTTCCAGCATTGGACACGATATAGACGTGCATTTGTTGCACAGGTGTATAGATTATTAACTGACAAACATTTTTGTTGTTATAAGTTATCTTGAAATGTTTAACCCAACTCTTCTATCGCCTGCGTGGACATGGAAACTGTTCGAAATATCAAAATTTGCATACTTTGGTTACTGTTTTGAGACAGTCGCAAGAGGGTTAACTTCAAACTTTTGTTTTTCCTTGTAAAGAATAGCAAAATGTATGATCTATCTATTGCAAATGGAGACATCAGGCTTAACCCTTAACCATTCTGGTTACCTTAATAGGGGAGAAATGTCATATTTTAAACAAATTCCTGCTCAATCACGTGGTCTGTAGAACAAAAATATGGGACGACTTTGTCTGGAAGTTTGCATACTTATTTTTGTTTTGCAGAAATATATGCTCAACAATCTTGCTGTGATAATTATAAATATCAGACTTAACCTTCACCAAGTTTTTGTTTAACTTGAATACGAGTGGTGTCTTATTTTGTACAATATTCACGCATTTTGCGTTCAATTTTCCAGCACTGGGAACGACGTAGATGTTAACCCTTTACCCAACGAATCGCCCGCATCCGGCCGCGTAATATGCAAATTCAGTAGTTGAAAAAATATTATTTTTCAAAAAATTTCAACAAAACCATATCATGTGACCCCTCGTTGGAACGAGCTCGTTGAAGGGTTAATTTGTTGCACAGGCCTGTAGATAATTAACTGATGAACATTTCTGGTTATCTTGAAATGTTTAACCCAACACCTCTTCTGCCTGCGTGAACGTACTACGTGAACTGTTCGAAAAACATCAAAATTTCATACTTTGGTTACTATTTTCGGGCAGTTGCAAGAGGGTTAACTTCACACTGTTTCTTTTTCCATTTAAGGAATTGCAAACTAAATAATCTTGCTTTTGCAAGTAAGGACCTCAGACTTAACCCTTATCTATTCTGGTTATCCTAATAAGGGAGAAATGCTATTTTTCTGAAAGTTCTGACACCTATTTGTTCCAATCTGAAGTTGTTTCTCCACATACCGTCATTTTAGTGAAAACATTTTACGCGACAAAATCTGAGAAAAATATGGCGAAATTTCAGAAAAATATGGCAAAGTTTGAGTCCAGGCTAGATTAAATTTTCTATATATTTAGAGTGTAATATGATGCAACAACATAACCAAGCAGCGCCATCACATTTAACGCCCATCGACCATTAATGGACCATAGTTTGTGATTTTTAGCAAAACTGCACAACTTCTCAAGTTAAAATCCTTATACAGTGACTGAAATATGATCACAATTTTAGTATAGGAAAATGCCACGTTGATCATAAAATATATTTATGGTTCAAGTTTGTTTGTGGCATTTAACCCTTTAGCACAATGATTGATAGAGTAAGGGTACCGTTTAAAAAATACGAAAATTCGCAAACTTTGGCTACTGTTTTCGATCAGCTGTGTGAGGGTAACATTAAATTCTTTGTTTCCCGCCGTGTAGAGATGCTTGGTAAATAAAGCTTCTGCTATAAGGTTAAATCTTTGATAAAACCCTCTCTCAGTTTTGTTAACTTGAATGGGGGTATTTTCAGTACTATTTTACCAAGCACAGTGAGCGTGTGATTGGGCAGAATCACAGTTTTCTAGTTGTAGTTTGTTTTCTTGTGCAGCTTTTGCAATACGTTTTGATAACAGTTAGACATTTATTAACCCTGTGCTGGAAAAGTTTGATGAAAACATTCTTCAACTGGAATGATGAAAAAATGAAAAAAGAAAATGTCCCCCACCCCTCGCCCGGATAACTGCCCCAGACTAAAAAGGCCCAGTCGGACAGCTGGCCACAGTACGCTTTTCTTTTATCTGCTAAGTTTTGTATCTCAAAATTCCTCACAGTTAATAAATAAATAAATCCACAAGAAGAGCAAGAACAAACATAAAACACTGAGCATCTTTAACCCTCTACCTAACATGAAAAGCAGTCGACACTTGCAAAAAAAATTTTGAATAACTAATTTTTTCATTTTTTGTCTCAAAAACATAGGTTATGACCCCTCATTGGAACGAGCTCGACGAGCTCGTTCCAACGAGGGGTCATAACCTATGTTTTTGAGACAAAAAATGAAAACATAATGAAAGGTAATTGGCGATTTTTGAGAATAGCGCTTTACGTTGGGTAAAGGGTTAAACATGAAGCTGTATGTGGACAAGGACGCAAACAAATCCACATCCCCAGTTCTGTGCATCACCTACAGTACAGTCGTCGTGGAATGGTCATAATCCACGCGTGGGCAGTGATATTCACGCATGCGTGTACCAGGTAATAAATATCATCGTCAGCAAAATTTTAATTAATGAAACACCGGGTTGTACCTTGTGCTTCATTAATTAAATTTTTGATGATTTTTCCTATAATTAGTGTTTGGAATCTAATATTATTGCGTCCGTGGAAATATTGCCCACCCGTGGAAAGTGACCAGTCTACGGCGGCCGTGCCGTGCTTTATCACTGCCATACATGTACGACCTCTTCCTGGCAGTCGTTGTTGAGAAGTTGCTGAAACGAGGCTGCATTTCTTGTAGAAGACTAATAGCGCACATTTTGTTCTTATAAAAAGATATCCTTCTGAACTCATATCCAAACTCAGCACTTTGGTGAGTTACTCTTCGACCCACTATTGACATATAACTCTTTTGTTGGATTCTTTTTTGGCAACAGTTATGTTTGCCATATTTATCAGAAATGATGAGATATAAATCATAACTGAACTGATGCAATGTATTCATACCACGTTCATCTTTCTATGATGTTGAATGACAATGAACAGGATGGTAGAGATAAAAACAATGAACAACAGTGCCTAAACCCTCTCCGCAACGTACAAGGTCAATGGGCTAGCTGTCAACATTCTCCCATGTTGGCGCGTCGAGGTGCTTTCTCGAAATTGTTATTTATTTTCCAATAGAACACCCAGCAAGAAGAAAAATACCGGCGAGAAAAAAACACGTCTTGTCTTCTCTAATAAATATAAAATATGATAGGTTACGCCCCACAAACCAAAAAAAATCATTTGATGAAGGTCGTCAAGTGCAAGCTACGTATACACAATCTGTTCAAATGTATACCGGTCAAAGAGTAAGACTGATCTTTCCTTTGTGTATCCAGCTATTAGAATTGGGACAGATGATAACTGCTTCATGTTCAACAGGTAAGAATTCTATCATTTATTATTTATGTAAATTGCTAGTTCGGTTTATAGAAAACATAATCGGTAAGACATATTAGTTACACAGTTTCTTTGTGATCGGGTGAGTATATCATTTGTTGGGCATTAATACGCGATAAATACTCATGATGTGCTGGCCCGCTATTGGTATCTCCTTTCTATTAGCGCCATCCAGCCCGACATTTCATGTAACAGAATTACCTCCGGTGCCGAATCTTCTGTTTCTGTTCTGTAACTTCATATGCCGCGTTAACAAATCTCACAGCAGTTATTTGTGGCGATTAAACCAATTACCTGTCTACTGGAATACCAGAAGCCAAGTAATGATATACGGACAGTATAGATATTTATCATGCCACCTCTTTACTTTGATCACTCAACGTGCTCTAATATCATCGCTGGCCTATGCGATATAGAGAATAATCGCTTGACTGGACTGGTTACGTGGAATAATTCACAAGAGGTGAGGGACGTTGTACAAACACGAGTGCGCGAATGCGCACGAGTGTTTTACAATATAGTCCCTCGCCTCGAATGAATTATTTCACGAAACCAGTCCAGTCAAGCGATTATTCTGTTAATAACTTTTCATTATTGACGATAATTATATTATTTTACCCTTTACCTAATGTAACGACCAGTGCTATTCTCAAAAATCGCCAATTAATTTTCATTATTTTATTCATTTTTTGTCTTTAAAACATAGGTTATGACCCCTCAATGGAACGAGCTCGTCGAGCTCGTTCCAATGAGGGGTCATAACCTATGTTTTTGAGGCAAAAAATGAAAATAATAGCTATTCAAGAATTTCTTTTGCAAGTGTCGTCTGCTTTTCATATTAGGTAAAGGGTTAAAAAACAATGAAGTCCCCATTACACCCACGGCAAAGCGTCTTCGTTTGCGCGCACGGATACATGACACAATTGTTGATTGCATAATTCACTTGTGAAGTTATCGTTTATAGTCAAACCCGGAAATTTATTTTGATCGCGCTGAGACTCGGGTAAACGTCTTGTAACTTATGGTATCATTCTGTTTTTTGAAGCTGCTAAACTCCGATGCTGGATTGTTTGCTTCGGTTATTTCGTACTTGTTCTTCAAAAGACCTCCAAAATTAAATGCCGACAATTCATAAATATTCAAACTCTTAACTTAATTGTTCATTTTTTATTCACATTAAAATGTCAGTACATTTTTTGATTTAAGGACAACTATGTTGAATATTTCTCGGATTTGATTAAACCTTTGACTTTGAGTTATTTTGAGGTTATTTGAATGTCCTCCCCTCTTAGTGGTGGCAATAGTAATAACATAACTTTCTCGGGCATTAACCTTTTACCTAACATGAAAAGCAGACGACACTTGCAAAAAAATTTCTTGAATAACTAATTTTTTTCATTTTTTGTCTCAAAAACATAGGTTATGACCCCTCGTTGGAACGAGCTCGTCGAGCTCGTTCCAACGAGGGGACATAACCTATGTTTTTGAGACAAAAAATGAAAAAATAATGAAAATTAATTGGCGATTTTTGAGAATAGCGCTGGCCGGTTTTGGCCGTTACGTTGGGTAAAGGGGTAAGGTTCTATTAGCGGACCGCCAGAAATAATTAACAGCCCCCTGCCTTATTAACGGCCCTTGGTTTCGTCTCGGGCCGCCTTTAAGACCTCTGTTTGTTAATCATTTCTGTTGAGCCGCTAATGAACCGTAATGCCCTTGAAAATCATGTTATTCTTATATTATTGTCAGGTAATTCCATATTGGGCGAGTGCCCAATATGGAATTATCTGACATCGCTTTCACATATTAGTTTACCAAAAAACTAATTATATCTTTACAAGCGAAGGGTGTACGCTTCGTCTTCAACTATTTTTTGGAATACTTTAATTTATTTTTACGGACGGGGGAAGCCAGAGTGCTCGGAGAGAACCACCGAGCAGCAACTGTCAGACTCCCCAACGCAATACCTCCGCACATGCAGGGCTAGTATTGGTTGAAGACAAGTGCAACATCAACGTGCGGTATGCCTTAGTACATAGCGCCACCGTGCCTCCGCGTGGGCAAATCGGGACTGAGTGCCCTGTCCAAAGGCACAAAGCAGTTGCCCCTGGTGGGGATCAAACCATGGGCCTTTTGGTTTGAAGTTCAAACCCATAACCTCTCAGCCACTGACACCCTTTTAGTTTATTTGTGTTTCAGTATTCAATTGTTGTATTGATTTTTCTCCGACACTATGTGAAACCAGTTATTGAGAGTGTCCTATTCTACAATAAACAAAACAAACATTGATTTCGGCATTTAACCCTTTACCTAACATGAAAAGCAGACGACAGTTGTAAAAAACAGTTCTTGAATAACTAATTTCTTTTAATTTTTGTTTCAAATCATAGGCTATGACCCCTCGTTGGAACGAGCTCGTTCCAACGAGGGATCATAACCTATGTTTTTGAGACAAAAAATGAAAAATAATGAAAATTAATTGGCGATTTTTGAGAAAAGAGCTGGCCGGTTTTAGCCGTTACATTGGGTAAAGGGTTAACGAGAAAAGCCGTATTCAGTTTATTTATTGGCGACCCATGTTTTATCACAGAAGCGTTGATAGCTTTTTGACTGGTTATGTGACGGAACCATAGAATGTCCGACTGACGATTGCTATACCCAGTACCGATGGGTGCCACTTGTGTCGCATTTCCATCGCTAATTTATGTGAAGGGATTTTCACGCATAACAGAACATATTTTTATCAACTGGCAGCTATTTCCACACATTCCTTTTATAATGTGTGACTCCCAGGATTGCTGAGCTTCAACATTTTTTCACAAGCCCGCAGAGTTTCCGACTATATGTTTACGCGCCCTCCTGTATTTTCGCCCATCCTCTAGAAGTGAAAATGCATCATAATAAGCAAGCTATTATCTCAAACTGCAAGGTCAGGGTCACGACGAACAACTTTTTTCAAAATTCTGCCGAATAAGCAAATGCCATATGAAATGAAATAGGTATGAAATTATTTCACATATGCGAACAAGAAATTACGTATTTTGACTTAACATATCACATTTTGTCTTTCTTACGTGTGAAAGAATTTTGGTATTTACTCAAAGAATGAAAACATTCCCCGTTTATAACCCTAAGGGCGATCTTTTATGAAGTTTCAATAAATATACATCCAGAACTGCAATCCAAGGAGATACCTGAGATATGGTTTCTGAAGAGTCCAGCGGAGCTAATACTATAAAACTTTTACATTTGTATTTTCTAGATTCCACCTATTAACCCTTTACCTAACATGAAAAGCAGACGACACTTGCAAAAAAAATTCTTGAATAACTAATTTTTTTATTTTTTTGTCTCAAAAACATAGGTTATGACCCCTCGTTGGAACGAGCTCGACGAGCTCGTTCCAACGAGGGGTCATAACCTATGTTTTTGAGACAAAAAATGAAAATATTTTGAAAATTAATTGGCGATTTTTGAGAATAGCGCTGGCCGGTTTTGGCCGTTACGTTGGGTAAAGGGTTAATATAACTGACTTGGCAAATTGCCAAATCTTTGAAAATGTTTATGAGATATGTTTTCTGAAGAGTCCAGTGGAGCGAATACAATAAAGCTTTTACATATGTATTTTCTAGATGCCAGCTCTTAATATAACTGATTTGGCAAATTGCCACATCTTTGAAAATATTTATGGTTCATTTCAACACCTTTAAAATCGTAACTAAAAAATTCAGTTCTTGGAAATACAATTGTAAAAGTTTTATAGCACTGGCCCCTGATAAGTGTTTTGAAGAAACAGAAGATGAAAAATTGATGATGTTTAGTTAAGATAATCAAGGAGTTGAAATCAGCTTTTAAAATATAACCTTCATTTATAGTTATACGGAAGCGTATTAGCACCATAAATTACTTTTCAGAAGTCGAAATGTCTACTTTTTAGTCAGAATTTTCGAATTTTTATCTCAAAATGTCGATATAAATGTCGAAATTTTGAATTTTATCTCGAACATTTGACTTTTTATTATACGCTAAACGATAGATTATCGAAGAAATTGTGGAAAGATAGAAATCGTATCCCCCACTGTGAAGATATAGAAATTTTCACTTTCACGGTATCAATCAAAATGGCAGCTTTCAAAACATCACTTCAAGGTGAATACGAGTCAAATTATCACTGGAAATTATCAGTTTGTTCTAAAAACGTATAATGAAAAGAAAATCTGGTGTTTTTGAGTGGATACCGATCATTTCCAGTAACAATTCAACACGTATTCAACTTGAATTGATGCATGAAACCCGCTAGTCCAAACATGGCCTGAAAGTCCGTAATATAAGTTTTTGGTTTGGTACCGTCCCCCGTTCAACGGACGTACCAAACCAAAAACGTATACTACGGACTTTCAGGCCATGCTTGGATTAGTAACACGCCAGCTGAATCAGATTGCAAGACGCTATCTGTTCCGAGTATCGATCAAATTACTTCCGCGTATCAATGATTCATTGCGCTGTTTACTTTTATGCATCAGTTCATGGTTGAAACGAGTGGAATTGTCAGATTCTTATAAAAAGCTTATAATAAAAAGAAAATCTAGTGTTTTGGAGTGGATACCGAAAATTATCTCACTTATGACTGAGACAAATGGTTATTTTCGGTCGCGTAAAATAAACATTTGTCTCGATCACTCATGAGATAATTTTCGGTATCCACTCAAAAACACTAGATATCCTCTATTTATCTCGACATTTTGACATGAAAAGTCGAAATTCTGACATCGTATCTCGAAACATTGAGACAAGATGTCAAAATGTCGACCCTTTATTGCAAAATTTTGAGATTTTATAACGAAATTTGGAGATAAAATGTCACAATTTCAACTTTCTAGTTCTGACATTGTTTTTGAACAAATTATTTATACGCTTCCGTAGTAAACCTACAGTTCAAAAGCTCCCCTCTTGTGAAATCGGCTCTAGAATCTGACTACATCGATCTGCTTTTTTCAGGGATAGTATCAGAGAAATAAAAACAAGTAATATTAATCAGCTAAGTTTATTTATACATGGGCAGATTATACTTTTTAGAACCCAATATCAAAAGTAGTTCTATTACTCGTTCATTGTTGAGGAGAACAAATAAATTGCTACCCTTTGACACAATGGCAGTTTTACTATAAACTGTTTATTGACATTGGAAGTGTAATTCACTGACTGTACTTTTGTTCATTTGTATAGGATCCAATATAATTCCATTTTGTCTCAGTTCTATAGAAATTACTTTCCTTTATATGTCAAAGGGAACGTATTATTTATAGTATTGGAGAACAAATTTTAGAGAATGTTGAAATACATGTAACGCTATCACGGATAGAGATACATATAGAAAATACCCATAGTAGCTTGGTGTACCAAATGTTCACCACTCGTGGTGAAGTGGTGTTAACCGCGAGCCTTTGGCGCGCGGTTAACACCACTTCAACACGAGTGGTGAACATTTGGTACACCAAGCTACTTTGTGTATATTTTATTTATACCATGATCGTCAGATTATTAAGAGTCGCTATTATTTTTTCTCGATTTTACTGAGCATCAGACGTACATACGTGCGAATCTGTTTTTGTTTACATGAGCATCGGTGGGCGGTACTTCCGCTGTCAATTTTATCACCGAAATGAAATGGAAAAAGAAACGGGGCCTTTTCCATTTTGATAACATTATAACATACTATTTCGAGTTACGGGTGCTTTATTAACATGAGACAATGCATTTATGTTAATGTTTGGTGTCTTGTGAGGTAAACTCATTTAAAAACGTAATAAATAACTGGCACTTTCATTTCACTTTTCGTGAGACGACGTGCGATAAATTTAGACAAGTTCTCAATCAGGTCGTTGTCACCAAAGGTCAACTTGGATGTAGTTCCACTGTAGGTGTAAATTTTAACTACTGAAATCCCATTGCTGTCGTGTTCACCACAGGTGGTGTGTAAAGCTAACATTTATGTTATAGGCTTTTCATATATAGTGGAATAGGTAATCATGGTATAAATTTTTATTATCAATAGAGTGCTGCAAATGTCAAACTTTAGGTCGAATCGAATCTCGAGACGAATCAAGCACAGACTTTCGAATCGAGTCTAATCTCCAATCAAATCTCATCCATCTTTATGTGGAAAAAGCTTTGGTTGAAGGCAAGTGCACATCGACGTGCAGTACGCCTTAGTATATAGTGCCGCCGTATACCCACGTGGGTAATCGGGATTAAGAGTCTTGCCCAAGGACCAGGCATGTCAAAGTACCGCCGGTACCAACATAACCGGTACCTGGACTGGACAGAGCCTGTCCCATCGAAACCGGTACCGGTACCGGAACAAGTCAACGATTGGGTGACATCACAATCAGATGGGAGAAATTCGTATTTAAACCGACCAAGTCCACAAGATCGCAAAGACAAACATGGCATCGTACCAATTATTCTGCGGCGACATCAAAGTAATCATAAAGCAGGAAAATCGAGCTTTAAGATTACTTTGATGTCACCACAGAATAATTTCTTTGAAGTAGCGGATGACAGTGCTTTCATTGTCTTTGATGCCACGTTTGGAAAGTAAAAATGATCGGCCTTATCGAGGTGCTGGTGCAGACAGAACATACCCCTTTAGAGTGTTGTTTTATGTTCATTCACAAATAAGCCGAAAGTATGTCGTGTAAGTGTGCCATACACAATTCGTCCCCGATGTTCCAATGTGTTCTATGTGTCAGTCGGCACATAGAACACATTGGAACTCAGGGGACGAATTATTAGCCCGTTTACCCTCGTTCAGTTAGGAATTTCCCCATAAAATAATTTTGTCCCGGTACCGGCGGGACAAAAGCTTCAGTACCGGTGCCGGTTGAAGCACGAGGGAACCGTCGGTACCGGTACAGGTACAGGTTGACATGCCTGCCAAGGACACAACGCAGTTACTCCCAGCGGGTACCTTTCGGTTTGACTCAGTCGGGATTATAGTAAAAATCTCAAGACTTCTTGGAAATGTATTAGTGAAAAAATGAAAAGTGCATATTGTAGTCGCGACTCAACGTCTTTTAGTTAACACTGGCTCAAAACACCGGGATCGAGTACTTCAGACCTTCATTTATATGACCGACTGTGTATTGGGGTGGGTCACGGCCCCTATATCCACCTAGTGACTCCCCTGCTTATGGCGATTGTCAAGTGTCGCAGTGACTAGTCTTTCGTCGGACCGAGATAGACAGGTAAATTCCTGGGTTCACATTTAACTTGCCGCATTTTCTATATGTTGTATACACTACATGGTTACATAATAATGTACAGTGATCCCGGTGAGCCAAGGAGCGACGATGATTATAACACAATTAAATTCTCGGGATCTGATCGAGAAAGAGACCTTTACATTTTAAGAGATGATGTACCCCTCTGAAGTTTGGAAAAATATTACAAATAATTGTCTAAACGGCGTAATGCTGTTGATCTTAGTTCTTTGTAATCTGTTCTTTATTTTCACTTACGTGCAACGTGAACTATTATTTAAGTTAAATGTATCAAGCAGAACTCCAAAGTCTCCGTGGCTGGGTTTCGTCGTTCGAATCATTGTCCGAGGTGGACATAGAATTGTTCACATACAAGACGTCCTCTTGTTGGCCGTTGCCTTATTCACGAGTGTTAGCGAACTCCAAGCTCCCCCAACAGACACTCCTTCTTTCGAAGTGAGGCGACCAGTGTCAGGTTTGCTGTTCCTTTCTGACTTAGGACGGTCCACTGAAGGTTACTCCTACGTCTCCCCGATTCAGTACCCTTCCTCGGGAGGATGTCGTCGGTCAGTTAACTGTCCTGTTCGACCCATCAGGTATTACGATATCGAATACGACATTTGAGAGGTCGAAAGAGAGTCTTGTTCCTGACAAGAAGAGTATATCGCCTCATTCCATCTTGTGATTGATTTGTTTTGTAGTTAAGAAATCACACTCTTGATCGACTAGAGCAGACAGTCGATCAAACCCATCGCCGCTCATGACGTTCGTACTCTCTTTGCGTCGCCATGTGCTCAAGCGAACTCAGTGGAGCTTTCACATGTAATGCACGTTGCCCTTTTCGCTTTTCTGTACGCCCCATATATACAACCCCAGTGACCATTGATACATATCAGTGGTTGCTCTTCTATGATCGACCCCATCCCATCCTACTACACCCAAGTTCTATTTCCTTCCTACGGCATTATACGCCCCCAGACAGAACATTGCTAAATGTCATGATATATGAGCAGTTATGGAAACAGTATTCAGCTAGAACACACATTTTCCATCTCTGAGAAGCCCTCTATGTGTGGGTTTTCAGACTATTAACCCTTTACCCAACGAATCGGCCGCATCCGCCCGCGTAATATGCAAATTCAGCAGTTGAAAAAATATTATTTTTCAAAACATTTAAACAAAACCATATCATGTGACCCCTCGTTGGAACGAGCTCGACGAGCTCGTTCCAACGAGGGGTCACATGATATGGTTTTGTTTAAATTTTTTGAAAAATTTGAAAAAATGATATTTAAAATAATAAATTTTGATATCGTCTGCGTTGGGTAAAGGGTTAAGCAGTGTAATTAATTGTGTTTGACGTTTTTCCTGTGACAGACCATGTACACGCTACATGTGGCTTGAATATGTGGGCTGGAATGGAAAGAAAATGAATATAGTTCAATATCGCGTTTAACCAATTGAACCTACGTTTTCTGGAATGGTATCGCTTTTGTGTACACTTATAATGTGATGGGTCAGTGCAATATCATTATACAGGGAGGATTAAATAACAACTGTAGTCTGCAGTTGTTCGGCTGCAGACTGCAGATATTATTTTATCATCAATGTCCTGTGTATAGACTTACAATTAGCGAAAAATGGGACGAAATTATGCCTTGGACCGAAAAATCGGTTTTGCGAGTTCAAAAGGTTAAGGCAACATACAGGGAATGAGAAAAACGGGATCAATGGCTTAGCTACAAAATAAATGTAAGATCGCGAACTTCATTTGTGTATTCATTTAACTCTCTTCACTCTGGTGTCAAAATATCCAAATTTCAAGTAGCCATTTTTTCCCATAATGCAGCTGGGAATTTAACAAATTCGATCTTGTTTGACAGAGCTCATCGAGCTTTGTCAAACAAGATTGAATTGGTTAAATTTTTAGTTGCATTATGGGAAAAATTTGCAAACCATAACTTTAGATTTTTCGACATCAGTGTGCAGGGGGTTAACACAAGCATATAATTTATTGCTTTATACATCGGGATATTAATAAATGGGATTTGTAACTGTGTATTATGTTTGGGGAAACAGGTCTTGAAAGCCGATTAACATTCTCGTGGATAATTTATTCAAAATTTATCACATAATCGCCATCAAACAAACAATTACGTGAATACATTGATAATGTATTAAAAAAGTTATTATAATCGCCATCACATAGATCATTACGGGAATATTGTCCACAACACGTGTAAAAACATATGCCGACAGAGGTCAGGTCCATTCAGAATGATTCAAAATGAGGAGTCATCCTGTAAACTGAATATATGCGATCCCTGGCTTATCTCGTCATGAAAATCGACTTTCGATAAAGTTATATCCCTTGAGATTATTTGACGAGCGAGGAAGGTCCAATTAAGAAGCAAGTAATTGTTGAGAAAAACCTATGACATCAGTCAAAAAAAAAAGTTTCCGTTTGTTACTTTTAACCCTTTACCAACGTAACTGCCAAAACCTGCCAGCGCTATTCTCAAAAATCGCCAATTAATTTTCATGATTTTTTTCATTTTTTGTCTCCAAAACATAGGTTATGACCCCTCATTGGAACGAGCTCGTCGAGCTCGTTCCAATGAGGGGTCATAACCTATGTTTTGGAGACAAAAAATGAAAAAAATTAATTATTCCAGATTTTTTTTGCAAGTGTCGTCTGCTTTTCATGTTAGGTAAAGGGTTAATACAACACAGGGGCTGTTTGTTGTTTTCCTTTATTAAAAGTTGCAAAAGGAAACATGGCTTTTTAGAGCAAGCTAGATAGAAACAACCACTTCACAGATAATCCGTCATGAAGAATATCTATTGGTATCACACCTGCCAACAGCAAATAAGTGTTCAGTATGGGTGTTTTTTTTATCGAATGTGTCGTTACAAAAAAATGTAAGTTTTTATGCGTTCCATGAAAAAAAAAAAATAGCAAATCCCCCCCCCCCCCCCCCCCCCTCTAGACATTTATGTTAATGGAAAGGACAGTATCTGTATTATATGTCACGATGCGCATACCGTTGACATCATGAACAGAAAAAAAGTTACAGAACATCAAAAGATGGCGAAAATACCGTTTTTTTTATTTTTCGATTTGTCCCAACACAGAATAATAAGTCAAGCGTTCAAACTGACTGGGGCGAAGACCGTTAAAGGTAAGCTTCTGTACTTTTATACGACTCTTCAGGAAAATTCCCGAAGTTTGTGAAATTATACGCACATCAATGATACAAATTCGTTAACATTGCGAAATTTTAATTTTTATATGAAATTTCCATTCCCTCAGTGTTGAATGTTTCGATAACTTTATGAAATTAAGGGTAGATAACTTTCCTGTAAATCTCTGCCAGTTATGAAAATTTACAGTGTCGGGAAAGATTATGAACAAAATCAGGCTCCTTTGAAACGTCACCGTACCATTATCAGCGAATCAGAGAGGGGGCGTGATCTATTTTGAGTTTCGGAACTCATTTGAGATCCCTTAATGAAAGACTGACATTTTGACCTGTAGCCCTTTTCTTTCGCTAAAAACAGCTCCAACTCATCAATGTCTAATTTTATTCACACTCCATACAGGACCAAAGGTAGAAGGAGAGGTAATCATTCCGCAATAGCAAACGGGATGATAATAATATCATACACTTTTTATCTCTTAAGCTTGTAACATATAGAGTTAGTTTTCGGAAGTGGAATTGAAATAACTTTCTCTGTTTTGGAAGTCATATGCCATTAAAATACACATTGTATGATACAACGAATCTTTAATTCGCGACGATTTTATATGAACTGACAAGAATTCTGAACCTCGTTCGCTAAAATCGAACTGAACCGAGGTTCACCTCATCTCAGTTCGATTTTAATGAAAACGGTTCAGAAGATTCGTGTGTACTCGTGATTCATTCGACAGCCTAATTCTCTGAATACAGTTAAAACTAGAAGTCCTGCCATGAGCTGTGCGCTTATCTAGGCTTAATTGCGCGTAGGAATTGCGCGCAATTGCCATATCGAACGGCATCCAAAGCACGGCAGGTTCTCCTGGTTACTCATAACAAACACAGGCAATGTTTCTGCCAATGGACCTCCGGGTTACCCGGAGGTCCATTGGCTGAAACATTGCTTGTGCACAGACAGAATCTGATAGCCTTACTATGGTTAGAACGCGTAGATTAACGCACAGATCGACATGCTATTTGTGCGCGTTTCATGACAGGACTCCTAGTTTTAACTTTATGCTCCAGTGTATTCGAAAAGCACGCAAACGAGAGGAGGTCGGTATTTCAGTTCTGTAGGACCATAATAATGAAGAACTGATCACGAAAGGAACATCACGAAGCATGCGAATGTTATGAGTGAGAAACAAAGTGTTTCGCAGTATCCGCGACCTAATCGTATAAAAAAAGTCAAGGATATGTTGAATGCACATGAAATCATCGATAATAGTTATACAGAGAGAGGATCTCAAAGTCGCTATTTCATATAAAATGTTTGTACCGAGTTCTCTGAAATCGATCTGAGCCTCGGTACACCTCGGCTCAGATCGATTTCAGAGAACTCGGTACAAACATTTTATATGAAATAGCGACTTTGAGATCCTCTCTCTGTATAACTATTATCGATGATTTCATGTGCATTCAACATATCCTCGCCTTTATTGAACGAGGCTCAGAAATTTCAGGTCAAAACGTGACGAATGTGAGGTGCTTTTTATCTCATAATGTGTAATTTAACCTTTTAGCTAACGTAACGACAAAAGCTGCCAAACATTATTTACACAAATCGCCAATCAATTTTTATTATTTTCTTTCTATTCTTTTCTCAAAACATTATCTTACGACTCCTCAGGGTATCGACTGGAGAAAGAGTAGGTAGTTCAAGGAGTTAAGAGATGTCAATACAAGATGTCTTTATTCATCAGATAGTTGCATCTAAGTACTTAATTCTACGAACTGCACCTCAGAAGAAATCAGCGACACTTGCCTTTTTCAAATTTCCCGGATGCCATAGAATTAAGAAAGGACGCTGGTTTTGTTTACATTGGCATGTCGGGGGTCCGAACCCACGCCGAGAGAGTTTCATTCAGCACCAACCGCCTAGCGAAACTATACTGAACCACGCACACCACTCGGCCACCAACAGACCCCAAAAAGGGAATCCTAGTTAACCAATTATATATATACACACATAGAACTCACGGAATACTCAATTATTTAATTATTCATTAGATAGTTGATTCTAAGTTCTTAATTCTACGAACTGCACCTCAGAAGAAATCAGCGACACTTGTCTTTTTCAAATTTCCCGAATGCCATAGAATTAAGAAAGGACACTGGTTTTGTTTACATTGGCATAGCGGGTGTTCGAACCCACGCCGAGAGAGTGTGTGTGGTTCAGTATAGTTTCGCTAGGCGGTTGGTGCCGAAGGTACTCTCTCGGCGTGGGTTCGAACCCCCGCCATGCCAATGTAAATAAAACCAAGATATGTTTGTTTGTGTAAATACATTGGCATAATTGTTTATGTATTCTCATGTATTGGACGAAACACGGTACGGCATAAAGTAGCCAACATCCTGAAGTTTATAAACGGCAAGACACGTCGAGGCTTAAACGGCTATGTCAATAAAATGAAAAAGAAGAAGGGGGAAGCGTGGCGATAATCAGCGAACAATCGAGTTGCGTATAATGCGTGTAATGCCCACATTTGTTTAAACGAAGTAACTGGTATCCACAGCTGAGACCACGAAGTGGTCATTAACAACATTTTGTCTGACACGTGTGAAGATCTGGAGGGCAGTGTGTTGGTGAGTTCTAAAGTTATAATGCATAAACAAATTAAGAGCTAATAGTCTCAAAAGTACGCATTTCGTAGCACACAGTTTTGATACTTGGTTCTATGATCTGACTTTACTTACTAAAATTTTTTGTGCCAAGAATTTTGGTGCTAAATCAAAATTTCTAGTGCCGTTAGCTAAAATTGGCATCCGACATCGCAAACACGGGCGGTCAAGTTGCAGCAATGGAAAAAACCGCAACAGTAGCCGACTTGGAGAAGGGAACAGGTCAAGTTGCAGCAGTGGAAAAAATCCGCAACAGTAGCCGACTTGTGGGAGGGACCACACCAATGATGTAGCAATTTACCAGTTGGCAAACTGCTATATCTTTTAAAATGCGAATGATTCATTTTAGTCAGTTATATTAATAGGGAGAAAATACAATTCTAGAAAATACAATTGCAAACGTTTTATAGTATTTTCTCCAGCACTGGTCTAATATGGAAGCCTGTAATATTTCTGCTGGAAGAATCATGTAGTATTTTTGATAGTGGAAGTTCACTCTGGAGTGTTTATATTTCGTAATGTCAGCGTTTTTCGGACAACAGTCTAACAGAATAGTACAGTACGTGGAGAGTGGATTGTAACTAAATCACCCGCGGAGTGGAGTTATCACCCAAGCTATAACTTTCAATTTTTGTACATATCGAAAAAAAACACAAGCAATGTTTCAGCCAATGGACCTCCGGGTTTAACCCGGAGGTCCATTGGCTGAAACTTTGCTTGTGCTTGTTATGCTTTGCAACAAATTTGCAATTATTGCTCGGGTGGAATCTCCACTCTGCGGGTGATTTAGTGATAATACACTCTCCACGTACTGTATTATCCCAAAATGGATTGTCTTCGTTTCCCACTGAACTCCATACATTAGCCTCCAACACGATAAACACCTAACTGGACCAGTGATAATGTAATCTAATTCTTGAAAATACAACTGTAGAAAGTTTTAAACCATATTGTAGGCTCAAATTGTTACCGAACCTCGCCAAAAACAAACAATTAGAAAGTTTTCAAGTCTGTTGTAGGGTAAAATTATTACTGCACCCCCGCACAAATACAAGATTGACTCGACCATGTTGCTGAGAATATTAGTATATAAGACAACACCATGCCCCAAGACAAAATTTCATGGTGAAAACACTACTCCGTCGAAATGTCCGCCTACCATGTGTAGGGTAATGTCCACATGAGGAAATTTCCACTGGGGAATTGTCCGCGCACCAAAAATACTTTTCTGGAAAGTACAACTGTAAAAGTTTTATAGCATTGGCTGCCTGTATTACGAACACAATATACAACTTCAAAGACTCCCTCTGCAAAGAGCTTCCAAGTGTCAGAACGACTCTATGCTTTGTACTCTTTCTGTACTCTGTGATAAAACTTTATAATTATCTACCAATCAATACTCGCTAATGATGAACTGCGATACTTTTAAAATTTTGACAAATGGGAAAGTTCACGAATTCCCATTACGACTCTCGTAAAGATCGAATTGGGCACAGCCGATTAAACGTGAAGTGTAGCAGTTTCAACGGGGATATTTTCAATAATTATCTTTCAGAATTTTCTTTTTCGCTTATTTAGAGTAATTGAAACGTGTGAGGTAATGAGAGTGTAAACTTCCCCTTTCCCAGGTTGTGACTTATAATATGTGGCTCGATTCGGAAAATTGCAGTGTAATTGTAGTATAATTGTAGTATTAAAAACTGAAATATTTGCTCAAGTTCGCAATATCAGGAACCAGTGCGTTTATAAAATCATTCATCCTAACCTTTATATCTCACAATGAGGCGCAGCAAGTTCGACTATTTTCGTCAGAATTGCTTGGTACTTCATAAAACAATTATCACCTTTAACCCTTTACAAAAAAAAACGATATCAAAATTTATTATTTTAAATATCATTTTTTAAACTTTGTCAAACAATTTCAACAAAACCATATCATTAGCTCGTTCCAAAGAGGGGTCACATGATACAGTTTTGTTGAATTTTTTGAAAAATAGTATTTTTTCAGCTGCTGAATTTACATATTACGTGGGCGGATGTGGCCGATTCGTTGAGTAAAGGGTTAACCCTTTACCTAAGGTGGTTGTCTTTCCTGCTCAGCTTTATTCACATCAAAGTCCCTTGGGTGTTACTATTTTCCATTTTTCCTCGAATAGATAGCTTATGTCTCCACATTGTAACGAACTCGCCATGATCTTCCCAATGATGGGTCTTAAGAGAATATTGTTTCGATAAATGAAACATTTCAGTAATTTAGGAT
Organism: Pictodentalium vernedei; assembly: GCA_031216915.1. Lineage (NCBI taxonomy): Eukaryota > Metazoa > Mollusca > Scaphopoda > Dentaliida > Dentaliidae > Pictodentalium > Pictodentalium vernedei. Next base: position 557,817,623 of record CM062295.1, on the reverse strand, counting down.
TTTTGTTTTGCTAGTCGAGTTAGGTAAAAGGTTCAGCAGTCGCATTAACTCGACTTGATGCATTTTTTCAGCAGCCGCTATAGAGTTAACTTAATACAGATGCCACATTGTTGAAGCATATTACTCTTTACATTATGGGTGCATGATGCAAATAAGTAAGTTCGGCATAGACTTCTGGCTTTCACACCATTAGTTCAGTCATGGTTCAATAACCACAGAAATAGATCTGTCATGCATATTGCTTCCATTTTAGTCTCTCTCTCTCTCTCTCTCTCTCTCTCTCTCTCTCTCTCTCTCTCTCTCTCTCTGTGTCGAATATGGTAACTATGTATGCTGTCTGCTCAGTAATACACTGACTTTAGAATAATAATATGCTGTAACGTGTTTTTTTTTAAGTTTAAAATAACGATCATTCTAAGGTTTCGCTGTTTTTATTTTAAACATTGACTTTCTATTTTTGCTCGCTATCCAATTTTAGTTAATTACTGAATTTAATGAACGCAACATGAATCAGAGAGAGAGAGAGAGAGAGAGAGAGAGAGAGAGAGAGACGTACTTAAGTACCCATGCTAAAAACATTATAGCATTCACCCGAGAGAAAGGTTTAAAATTTTTGAAGGTGGTTGTGCCACGTGGGAAATGGTAATCAGATTTTGGTCAGAGAATTCAAGAATTCACCCGAGAGATTGTTTTAAAATACTTTAAAGATGGGGCAGTGGTTGAGTAAGTAGTCTTGGTAAGAGAAACTTAGACTACCTGAGCCGTCATCTAAAATTCTTACATAATGTGGCGTTAAAGGGATACGTAGCCGCGATAAGAGGCTTCTATTATTAACCTAAGAGGTTGGTTTAAAACAAAAGAAATGCAGGCGACAAATACGTAAGTATCTTTGGTAAGAAAAGTGTACAGTTGCCTGTCACGGTTGAGTTTTGAATTCCTAAAGATAACTGCGAAAACTGAGCAGTTAGCAGAGGATATTGAATTTATTTGAGAGATTAGTTAAATATTGGAAATGACATCCCTCTTCCTAACCTTCATGGAAACTGGTTTGTATTACAGTACGTGGAGAGTGTATTATCACTAAATCACCCGCAGAGTGGAGATTCCACCCGAGCAATAATTGCAAATTTGTTGCAAAGCATCACAAGCACAAGCAAAGTTTCAGCCAATGGACCTCCGGGTTAAACCCGGAGGTCCATTGGCTGAAACATTGTTTGTGTTTTTTGTCGATATGTACAAAAATTGAAAGTTATAGCTTGGGTGATAACTCCACTCCGCGGGTGATTTAGTTACAATCCACTCTCCACGTACTGTATGTATCTATTTTATATTTATAGAATTGAACAAAAAATAAATTTATATTCTGCTTCATATCCACAATCAGTAGTCAAATAGTCAATGAAAGAATCGGTTAGAGTTAGCAAATAGATAGCGAAATGCTACAGTACGTGGAGAGTGGAGTGTAACTAAATCACATGTGGGGTGAAGTTATCATCCAAAATATCATTTTCAGATTCTGTGCATATTGACAAAAACACAGGCAATGTTTCAGCCAATGGACCTACGGTTGCTTTGCAACAACTTTGCAGTTATTGCTCGGATGGAATCTCCATTCTGCGGGTGATTTAGTGATAATACACTCTCCACGTACTGTAAGTTGCGGAATAATATACGGAAGAGCACGATGAAAGCTCATCACTACTGCTTTGTTGGCACATCATAGGCAAGGTAGTAACTGTTTGGTGTAGTTTTTAGCAAAGATGAAATAATTTATTCCAAAACGGAAGGTAGCAATTATTTCAGTGTGGAATCCCATAATTTGAAACCACACGAAATCGTTTTTAAGACCTAGGCTAGCAGACTTGGAAGTCCTGAGGTTCTAAAAACCGTTACTGAATCGTTTTCGGTGCAAGCCAGGGCAGCGATGTCTCATTAGTGTAGTATCGTCATCTATAGTATTCTCGTAGTCGAGTCAGTCTCGAGACATACTGTACTGAATAGAATATTTCTACCAACCAATATTGTTCTAGAATTTAAAACGTGGTGTACTTGGCTCGTTTATAAATGGCATCAACTGATTATATTCTATTCAGCAATTACAGGGGGTGGCATTTCAAAAAGTTAAAACGAACATAAGGCTCTGAATGTAAGTAATGTTGAGAACTCATCCCTGTTCCTTATTCCACGTGCAGCCTAATAGCTGACTCTATTTTCAACATAACGAAAGAACACATGGACACCAGTCTCTCGCACGTATGCAAGGAGATCAGTCAAGCAGCTTCTTAGCAATATAAAACTCAAATATCTCACACCCTAATAAAAGCCGTCGTTAACAAAGTATAATTTGGTAATAATATAAAGCGCAAATAAGTTTAGTACGGCTATTGATAAACAGAATAACCCACACAACACAACATTTCAAATAATTAAACAAAAAAGAAAGGCTTTCCGGGCTTACCAGTCTGAGAACGATCCCATAAAAATGCGGAACTCAAAATCGCGTATATAATCGCCTACACGAGGAAGTAAAAAAGACTACAGCTAACGACAATCGCGCGAGATGAGAAAAAGCAACAGAAAATCTAAGTGGCCTGAAAGAACCTAAGAGGTTCAGGGATACACTTAAAACTCTTACTGGCCAAAAGAGTAAACGTGCCAATAATAATGCTCTGAAGATTAGCGACGGTACTGGCCCTTGATGATAAGGAAAAAGCAAACGCTTTTGCCGAACTTATAAAGACAGTCCATCGCCCACAAGAAGGGGACGGATTTGACAACAATTTCAAAGAAAAAGTAAATAAATTTGTCAAAGATAATAATTCAATTTTCAATGAACCCAACTTCGACCACATGCCTGAAGATGGGAACGATCGTGAATGAACCGAACCAATACGCCTAGAAGAGGTTATGGGTAAAATTAGAAAATGTAAGTTATCTTCGTTCCTCAGAGAAGGCGAAGTCTCTTAGAAAATACTAAAACAATGTTCCAACATCTTCTTCTGCAGACTTCACCAACTCCTAAACTGCTGTCACCCCCGTGGGTACTTCCCAAAATGTTGGAAAGTGGTCACAGGATACCTAAACCAGACAAAGCCCGTAGCAACTCTTCTAATTACCGCCCTTCTGGGGAGACGACCCAAATAAGCTTTAAGCTTTCTGTCGAATCCCTCCTTTAAAATGTATCTTCTCTATTCTTATACTGTGTAATAATAATTCTGCAGCTATCTCGAACCAATTAACTTTTGTAATAAATGGCAAAGAGCATATAAAAATCGGAAAGAAGGAATCGAACACGTCTATAAACTGGTCGATTATATGAAAACGGCGTTCAGTCAAAACGAAATAGGAACAGCACTTTTCTTTGATGTGGAAACAGCGTTCGACTCGGTATGGCACAGTGGTATGAGATATAAACTAGCGAAAATGGGATTACCCACTACAATTCTAGGAATCATAACATCATTTCTAACTGACCGAAAAATCAACGTGAGAGTTAACCGCAGGGAGTCGGGAGAAGCAATTCTCGAAGCGGACACACCACAGAGCTCGGTCCTAAGCCCGCTTCTTTTCATAATACATATTAATGACATAGATAACGTAGGGGAAACTATGTTGAACTATCGAAGTTCTCTGACGACAAAGGCATGTGGGCGGCCAGTAAGTTCCGAGACAATTAAAACCCGCCTGCATGATTCCATTCGCGATCTTGAGATAGTGGTTCGCCTTATGGCATGTAGGTAGAACTACATGGCATAATCGTAAAACTACGCATCGGGCGTAATGTCATGAAAAATGAGCTCAAATCAAGGTTCGACTGAGCAACATTTGTTGCGTTGATTCAAAGAAAATTAATGTTTGTAGTATTTTTAGATTCAGTCGTCTGGAATATGTCAGTTGATCGGCAAAGCTTTTTCGACCTGAAATATCCAAGATGACTGAATCTAAACACAGACGATGGATTATTTGAGGGTTAGACTTGTCGCAGGTTGCGGAATTTGACTGGTGGGTTGAGAGCTTGCCGGACTAAAATATCTGTCAGTTCAAAAAATCTAGTTTTCTGGTTTTGTTTTGTTTCTTGCTGATTATTTGGAAAGCAATGTCCTGCAGTACTTACAGTACGTGGAGAGTGGATTGTAACTAAATCACCTGCGGAGTGGAGTTATCACCCAAGCTATAGCTTTCAAATTTTGTACATATCGACAAAAAACACAAGCAATGTTTCAGCCAATGGACCTCCGGGTTCAACCCGGAGGTCCATTAGCTGAAACTTTGATTGTGCTGGTTATGCTTTGCAACGAATTTGCAATTATTGCTTGGGTGGAATCTCCACTCCGCGGATGATTTAGTGATAATACACTCTCCACGTACTGTACCTGCACCATTCTAAATGGCCAGACGTCTCAAGTGTCGTTGCATCACTGGTGCAATTTTACAAGAAAACTATTTTGGTGAATGACCTTTTTCTTATTTGTAATTAACCTCTTTATGGTCATATACTATAGCCCGTACAAGTAAAACCACAGTTAACTCACACAAGTCTGGAAACAGGAATAAATTTATTGAACATCAAGACTGTGAGGCCCAGTGAAGTAGGAGTTCTTTGTAGTTAGGGGTCGCGTGCCGATCCAGTCGTACCCCTGTATTCTATCAGAGGAAACAAGGCTCGCGCTGTTTGAAATAAGTTCGTAGATACATCACAGTTTGGTATAGTAATTGAGGTGGTTAGAAATGACTTGCATTTACTTAAGAAGAAAGATTACCAAAACTCCCATATGACGCTATTTTGTCCGCAAACTACCAATTGCTGCTTACTTTTCATTTCGAGGATAGAAATTGTGCTAAGATTTCAACAGTTTGAGGTACCACGGTTCCTGCCCACAGATACACTTCTGTTCTTGCTCTACTTCCTGTTTAGCTATTAGTTCCTCCATGTGCTTAATATTCCAGACCATCCTTATATCCTGAAATGTATACCAAATCATTAGGAAATAACTGATGAAAAATGACTGCGGCATTGGTAATAATATTCTGTAACGGGTCCACTTTCCCATCTAATAGTTTATCGCTAGCTGCTTGATACGGGGGGGGGGGGGGGGGGGGGGGGATAGAAATGAAATAAAACCGTTCCATTTAATTAACTAACACACACATGGGACTTATATTTTATCGGTGGATGCACATTTTCCTTTCCAAATGAGTGTGAATACAAGACGATCTGCTTGTGTTTTTTTTCAAACTTCAAGAAACTAAACTGCAAGATCTTCTTCATTAACGTGTGAGATCTAACTCACGGAACTAAATTGTAGGATGTAACTCACGTTTAGCTGATTTGCCGGAAGCTCTCAAAGAAAGCAAATATTTTGTGCAGTTTCCGAAATTATTTCACTCGTAAGGACGAAAGTAACATAATTTTAACGCGGGACGTCTTCGTCATCTTTGAAAATAAGCCATGTTTCGTCCACACTCAAAGATAGTTTCTGCATCCGCTCAACAAAAATGTAAATATCCATCGCACCCTCTCTTGGGTGGAACAAAGCGCCATCTGCAATGCTAAGAGCATTGCAGATTGTGTCTTGTTCCATTCAAGGGACTATCTATATGAACTGCGGTTCTGGAACGCCCTAAAAGGCTATAGTGACAATCCCAATCCACCGAGTCTCGTTTACTTGTTTAGTGAGCAAATGTAAATTATTTCATTTTTAAAATGATAAGCTCCAAGTGATCTGTGGGGTTTTTGGCAAGCAAAGAGTGGGTATTTGTGATTTACTTTTATAATTAAGTATTTAGATCAGAAAATACTTTTCGTAGTTTTTAGAGAAATCAGTATGTCTTAACTCCATCAGAGAGGATTATTTTGCCATGTTCAACGCTTGAACTTTTCAGCATCCAATCCGAAATGTTAACGAGTCTACAGTTTGCTGATCTCGAATCATTCAGAAACTTTCGGTCCCGAGTTGGTAAATGGTTACATTTCGCTTTCTTCAGTGTAAATAAATCTTGTTCGACCATCACATTATATCTTTGGTCATCTATTTTCATGTTTTCGGGAAAAGAGAGGCATCAATTGTCAAAGACAGTTAATAGAAATAACCAAACCATAATCCTTTGAACCCGAGAGGCCCCTTTTCCGGACAGGAACCTGATATATCATAATCTCATAAAGTAGAATTGTTGCCAAGTGAATGTGTGGGGTAGACTGATCAATATTTTCAACGTGCAGACCCAAAGCTACACGTTGAAAATATTAATTGGTCTACCTCAAATAATAAATATGGACTCTTCCAATTGCTGCCATCGATCTATTAATATTCATACTTTAAATTGTTCTATCGACTTCTATATCATTGGTGTATATAGAAGTAAATATCACTGGTGTACATATTATCCACCTTTGTGTTATTCGTGCAATCCAGGCATTATCCTGCCTCACTGTATTAGTTTTATTGTTTTAACCCTTTGAACTCTAGTGATATCATTCATGCCAGTTCAATGGCAGCAATTCGAAGAGTCCATATTCATTATTTGGGGTAGACCAATCAATATTTTCAACGTGCAGCCTCGGGGCTGCACGTTGAAAATATTAATTGCTCTACCCCACACATTTACTGAACAGCCATCCTATTTAATGACGTTATGACGTATCATGTTGCTGGCCGGAAAAACGACCGTTAGGGTTCAAAGGGTTAATAATTTAAATTTGTCTTCTCTTCCCAGCTCTGAGGGATGTGCTATACTGTACACTTCTCTATCCCGCTAATAATTGTTTCCGTACCATTGCAAATGTCATATTTTAGCCTACTTACAGTTGAAACTGGAATTCTTGTTACAGTTAGAGCAGCAAAATACTTGTTAGTTTATGCGCCCCTTAATGCAGGAGTATGATGAAGTAGTCCGAAATAAACAAGAACGTTTGCGCCGTGCAATGCAATATATATAATGCACTATTAGTGAGGTCGGTTGTGAAATCACGCACTGAACAGATCAAGCAGAAAGAAAATATTGAGACTACAGTATGTGGAAGGCGGATTACTACTAAATCGCTGTGGGATAGATTTTTCACTCAATAATTATTTACAATTTCTGAGGACAAGAAACTAGAATGACTGGCAGACTTTCATCACATGGACCACAAGGTTGCACTCGGTGGTCAATGTGATGAAGGTTTGCAAGTGTTTCTCCTGCTGTTGTGAACAATGATAAATACTTTTCGAGTGGAGAATATATGGCATTGCGATTAAGTAGTAATCCACTCTCTTCATTCTGTATATGCAATCGAATTGTATATCATTTACGTCATTACACATATATGAGTCCCAGTAGAGGTTAGGAATTATGTTAATGATCTCTATTTACTAGTATAGAATTGCTCGGAGCACTGTTTTTATGCCCCCCGACTTAAGTCGGGTGGAATATAGTGATTAAAGTGTGCGTGTGTCCGTCCGTCCGTCCGCCCGTGTGTCCGTGTGTCCGTGTGTGTGTGTCCGAGCCAATAACTCGAAAACTGTTAGGGTCACAGTCATCAAGCTTCACACAATTATAAAGGACCATGGGAGGATGTGTCACACATCATAGCCGGCCTCGTACCTTCAAGGACAAGGTCACATTTCAAGGTCACACTAAAAATCGGGCAATATTCGTGTCTCAGCCATAACTCAAAAACGAATCATAGTACAATTGTTAAAACTTTTTTACAAATATTAAGGACAGTCAGAAGGTGTGTCGTGTATAATAGTTTCCGCCGCATCAGCAATGTGAAGGTCACAATTGACCTTCATATGTTCAGGGTCACAAATCGTGTCTCAAGCATAACTCCAAAACTATTAGGGCTACAGTCATCAGACTTCACACAATTATAAAGGACCATGGGAGGATGTGTCACACACCATAGCCGGGTTCGTACCTTCAAGGTCAAGGTCACATTTCAAGGTCACACTAAAATCGGTCAATATTCGTGTCTCAGCCATAACTCAGAAACGAATCATAGTACAATTGTTAAACTTTTACAAATGTTAAGGACAGTCAGAAGGTGTGTCGTGTATAATAGTTTCCGCCGCATCTGCAAGGCGAAGGTCACAAGGGGGGAGTGGCATGTGTTACCTTAGTAACATTCTTCTTGTTCTACAAGAATTAAGTTTTACTAATGGCGCAGTTTGAGCTTAATAGGGACAAAAAGTGCATTTACTCAGCGTGCTATTCCCTTAAAACAGTGCACAATGCAGTGACAAGACTTTTAGTTTCAACTGTACCCTTTTTTCGTCTTTTAGGCCAGTTGCCAAGTTTTGGATCATCCAATTAATAAATTTGTGTCTCTTTGCGAAATATTTCAAGCACTTCATTTGGAAATCTTCTTAACGCCAAAAAACAACACATTAATTTTCTTAATCTCTGTTCATTTCCTTGCCATGTTTTTCATTCTGAACCATGACAAGACTTGAATATTCCTTTGCTAATATTCACTGAATGCTAATTGCCTTTGCGAAACATGTAATGGTCTTAATATGGATGGAATTTGTCTACTTCTGTACTGGATTCGTGTCTCCCGACCAATTCTTTCTCCAATTCAATTAGCTAATGAACCTCACATTATAATTGCTGATATTGGGGTATGTTTTATTCTCTGCAAGAATTGCTTAAGTCATCGTCGTTGCCTTCTGTTATATCGTTGAGAAAATTTGATGGGGGAAAACATCGATATTGTTTTTTAGACCACTAGTACCACTGGACATTAGTTTTGTCGCTAGTGTTCTCTAAAAGTGCTTTAATCGACAAACGCATAACAATTGCGATTTGTGTGCTTTGGATATAGCTGATAAATTGTAGCGGCAATATCCAAGAGTAACTTTCTGCAAATTGCTCCTTTGGGAAACAAAATATCGAATACCGTTATCAAAGTCTATGCGAAAGTGTATACCGACTTCCCTGTATTGAACGATGATAACAAAAAGGTTACACTTACTCAAATTGTCGCTACATGTGAAAAAAGAACATTGGAATTAATGGTGTAAAAAGGTAATAGATTAAGTGGAAGCTAACATAATTGTTTGTGTTTACAATACAGTTCCACCAAAAAGTAACAAGTGCATTTTTTAAAGATAATGGTTTGTTGCCAACTACGAAAAGGTATCCTAAATAACAGCTGTTGAAGAAATGACTCAATTCATCAGTATAAATTCCGAGAAAAATATAATATTCAAAGTTTAGCACTACAGTTGTGCTTGGCTAATCTAAAGTTGTGACTGATTATATCCAAGGAATATGTTAAGACTTTTGATAACCTAGCTTCCAAATGAGAGAAGCTAATATTGAATAGAGAGGGGCGAATTCATACAAAGCCTAAGTGATTACATTGCACATGGATTGTGGGGAGATTTGGTACAAAGTACTTGGTCACTCGGTGAATGGACGTCTACCGATACAGTGCTGCACCAGTAGAAACATCTAGGGCTAGCAGGCCATAAATAATACCACCTTGTTGACAATTCGATGGTCTATGTAAATTTGTGTGTAAGGGTTAGAAGTTTATGCTGGTCTAGAAAGGGGAAATAGACCAAATGATTCTGTGAGCAGATTAGTTTTCTTCAGTGAAAAATGAGCTATTTGCCAAACTAGCTTCATAAAATATTTGCCCCGGTGCCGTTTGTGTCATATTTTTCAAATTTTCTTTTCATGGGGGCTTTCTGATATTGCAATTGCAGTAATAGTGGTAGCTCCCTTTCGAAATTGGCATTTTTGCTGTCATTTTCACTATTCAGACGTCGCTTCTTCCCTTTGCTGCGCACTTATCACTATGGCTATTGATTCAGTGTCTATGGCCCGCTTTGTTGCAATTTGCGGGTATCTTTTTTCCACCGAAATATATCTGAACGGTTTGGAGATTTCCGGAATTATTATCTTAATTATCCCATTCTGTGCGAAAGACGGGTGTGAGGGCAGTTGTACTTGGTGCGCTAGCCAATTGCCATTGAGGAGCATGATCTGGGGGCGTTCATCTCTTAATTGCTGAATATACATGTATCCACTAAAACTCTGATATTGTCGTGAAAAAGGAAAAACTTACAATAATAATGCAACGTCATGAAGACCCATTATTGTCTTTATAGTATAGCTGTTGAAGGGCTGAAGCCGGAAAAATTCCTCACAAGCTGAATTTGGTGTCGTCACACACAAAAGTGGTGGGGTGTGGAATGTAGCTAGAATACAGCTGACATCGTGAACAAAGCCAGTGATTTAGTCACCAAACATATTATTTTCTTGCATGTTTGGGGTGGGTGTGTTTGATACAATATCAGCGATATTTGGACAAGGCAAGACAGGCTTAACCCTTTACCCAACGTAACGGCCAAAACCGGCCAGCGCTATTCTAAAAAATCGTCAATTAATTTTCATTATTTTTTCATTTTTTTCTCAAAAACATAGGTTATGACCCCTCGTTGGAACGAGCTCGTTCCACAGAGGGAGCTCGTTCCAACGAGGGGTCATAACCTATGTTTTTGAGACAAAAATGAACAAAATTAGTTATTTAAGAATTTTTTTGCAAGTGTCGTCTGCTTTTCATATTAGGTAAAGGGTTAATGAAACGATTAGGAATCATCTGCTTAATTGCAACATCTTTCGACAGAAACCGGCAATCGCGCTGCGTCAACTCAACAGGTAGGCGGGGCAGGTTCGAAGATTTTCGTTGAAGGATGGAGAGTCCCTCGGCCATCTAAGATACACAAAGTTCATGACCACGATTTCCTCCGGCAGAACTGCTATCGCAACTTATAAATTGCCACCGACAGAGAGGGCGGTCTATTTCCATAGGCTTATGGTTCACTTACAGGTTTTAAACTAGGCGCATTTCGGAAAAATCAATCTAGAACCACAAGATTGGGAATGGAAACTGCAGGGGTCAATAATTATCCCCATAATGACTGACCTAGAACCAGCACCAGAGAATCTTCTTAAATTCATTCGATGCAACTGTAAAATGTCGTCAAGACATCCATGTGGCACAAACCAATGTTCCTGTCGGAAAAATGGACTTAAGTGTGTCACTGTCTGTGAGGAATGTCGTGGGTAGAGGTGCACGAATTTTGAGCAAACTGTTGTTGATAGGGAATTGGATTGAATGTGGATTTATTGCCAAAAAGCAATCTCAACACTCAATAGATATATCTTTCGTTTGGTTGGGGGATTCAAAGTCAATACATTCATAATGTGAGAATTTAGTGGGGAAATTACAAAAAGACATATTTTCCAGTTTGGGCTGATATTTTGGCCGCCATGTTTAGGTCATTTATCCGGAAACAACATATTTTGCTCCAGAAATATATTGTTTTCACAACAAAATGACGCTTGGTTATAGTACGAGTTGGTATTTTTATTGTGTGCATCAAACATCAAACAATAAACTTCTCGGAATTTTCAACTTTCAAGCGGCCATGTTGGACGCCATCTTGAACAAGGTCAACGCCCCCGGTCCCCCTACCAAGATGGCAAATTCAAGGGAGCTGTTAGGATGCAATTTGTTCGCAGAGCATGGCCATTTTTTAACTTGACCTGTATTTCCAATCAATTAAACCACATACTTAGTTTCGTTTCAATCAAATGATCCAAAGTAAAGTTATCATCCGGACAACAGAAAAACCGTATTTTCTAAGTCGAAAAAGGGGAATAAATCCAGTAAAAATCAGTGAAGCGTGCCCATTTTCGAACTTGACCTGCATTTCCACCCAAATAAGCGGCATACTAAATTTCGTTTCAATCAAATGATCCTAACTAAAGTTATCATCCGGACAACACAAAAACTGTATTTTTAAGTCGAAAAAGGGGAATAAATCCAGTAGAAATCAGTGGAGGGTGCCCATTTTCGAACTTGACCTGCATTTCCACCCAAGTAAGACACATACCAAATTTAGTTTCAGTAAAATCATCCAAACTAAAGTTATCATCCGGACAGGGGTGTGACGGACGGACGGACGCACGCACGGACAGACGGACGGACGGACGGACGGACGGACGGACGGACGGACACTGCTGATTACAATAGTCCCCCGAAGGGTCGGGGGACAATAAAAACACATTTCCCAAGGCGGATTTGGGATAGGTTCACGAGGGGGTTATTCTGCATCGAATGACACCAAATTCAACTTGTAAAGATTTTTTTCCGGGTTCAACCCTTCAACAGCCAGATTATTATAAGAATTATGTTTGACATTTTCCATATTTATGTAAATATATTGCTTGATGACTTTGCAATTATATAATCGTTCATTATATATTAATATATGTACTGAAACAACTTTTATCTTGATCACTTAGCGCACGTACGGAGTCCAGTAGTCACCATTGCTTTCAAAATTTATGTCAGACCCCCACCCCTATTCAAGGCGCTGTAGAAAATATTCCCCAAACCGGATTTTAGATATGTTATACACAAAGGTCTTCTCTTTCCAACGATACCAAATTTACCTTGTTAAGATTTGTATCCGGGTCAGCTCTATATTTCAGCCCCGATAGGCAGACTATAAAGATAGATCGACTTTGGGATTTGCAAGTCGTGTACGTGATGATCGAAACCTGTTTGAACTGGACTCTTTTTCTGGCCAGGCCATAACCACTGCATTTAATACCTAAAGGTGTCAGAGCAGGAGGGTAACTTGTCGTTTACCGCAAATTTACCAAATTCAAGAGCTTGTTGCAACCCGAGGGCCAGTCGGGATAAGATTACCAGTCACAGTTCCATTGGAAATTAGTAATCTAAATATGCGAGGCTTGTCAGGACACCTCGTCAGTTATTCAGCAACATTATGTCGGTGTTAGTTTTTACAGTTCAGTGTGACATGAAGAGGAGTGGGATATATGTATGGGGATGACTTGGAACGGAAGAATGCTAGACAGCACAATCCGTACAGCAAGTATTTGCGCAATATATATTTTTACAGTACGCTGAGAGGTGCTTTGAAATTAGCCTTTTCTTGAACTCTTTCCTATTGCTGATTACCCTGATGTCCAATTATTGTTCGTTCTATAATTTAGGAAATGCAAAGACGGGTTGATAAAAGAAGGTTTTTCTCCTAGTTCTATATCTATGCAAGAAACCGACTTGGCGTGTTATTTATTAGTTTCATTATTTACAGTGGAAAAAGAATTCTCAAGTTCACAACGGATGCCGGAAGATTTCCTATATGCCAATCAAACAAGAACAAGTTAGCGTGCATGCTGTACAGATCTTTTATCGTCAGAATACCATCTTTGATGAACAGTGGGTCGGTATGTAGTAGCAGTAGTAATATATTTATTTACGTGACATGTGCATTCTATAATACAGGTATAAAATAAAAAAAATTAAATTTGCACCCAGCCCCGTGGGCCTATATGTCACCTAAGACTACAAGGATTGAATAGCATGTGCGCATGCTGCAGGGTAGGATGAGGTAATAATATTTGTGTATGAGCTGTATACACAAACAGAGCAACTTACGCACAAACACATACACGAAACAAGCACGCATCATACAAACACACACATATACGCGTTTACCCCCCCCCCCCCCCCCACACACACACATACATACATGCATACAAACACACACACACTCACATACATACATACACCCTAAAGCAGTCATACCAGCTTCAATACACCTAGTTACACCCAAACCCCCCAATCACAAGGCCGCGCACCCAGAGGTACACAAACATATACACCTACATGCATATATCTACAGACACTTCGTCGCGTGAATGATTAAATGTACGAAATGCAATGCTATAGCATTGCAGTTCGTACATTCAAGAACTCAAGCAACGAGTTGGCCCTACCGACACACCCTTCTTCAAATGCGCGAATAAAGCGACGCTTGCTGGAAAAAATCTTTTGTGATCGTTCAATTGTTCTGAAATTCATCGTAATACACTGTCAGCCAATAAGAAGCACTGTTCACTATAGTGCATTGTTATTATAATATTGAGCTGGCAAGGGACCATCTGCTATTGTCCAATCAATGAATTTGTTGGCCAGATCTGCTGTGACGTGCAGATAAATACACATCGTGTTTTCTGTGAGAATTACTCTTTCCGTTTCACGCTAAAAAAATTACGTTTATGGAGTTTACCTGACTACATAAAGACGCTCTTTCCTTCTCCTAAAAGCATCCATTAAATTCAAAAATTGCACATTGTTTTGAGTAATTATTAACAATAATACTTATAGTATTAAATTCTGAAAAGGTCAGGCCTCTCATGTCATCAGCAGATATAAAAATAAACATTTTTTCTGCGAATATCATCATAAAAAGGACATTTTTTAAGAAAATGAAATTCGTTCCTCCAGCTTCTCGTTTTTATATCGGCCAGTTTCTATCCTAATCGGTAATATACCACATCGAAACTGAGCTAATACGGACCATTGTCTACGGTTTAAATTCATATTAATATATGGCCCCGTTTCTAACTTACATTTGAAGGTTGCATACGTTCTTAATTTAGGAACAAACTGTATACAATTAGGCCAGTTGCGACAAAAATAATCTGTTGGTAAATCTGGCATTTCTTTTATATTACAGGTCACCTGATTAACAAATAATTCATTCTTTTCAACCAAATTTCTTCCCGTTCTTTACATCAGTTAGTATTTAAGTTACTATAGTCCCACAAAAATATTTTTTGTTTACACGGTTATTGTCCATTTGTACCAGTGAATTGCAAAGTCGTAGCATATTGAACCCTCTACGTTGCATGGCGCTCACAAACCTGAAATCCCCGTTCATGGCTAAGGTAAGGCAGAATATACGTACACCCAAATATAACCTTACAGATCTATGTTGAACCGAATCAATGCAGTCAGATTTCTTTAAGCCCCATACACCAGACGCATAATCGAGACTAGGACATACACATTTCTGAAATAAATTTGAAAATGTTCGAAAGCCTCCATCCTGATAATAATAGATATTGGATATAAAAGAATCCAGAGCCCTTCCCGCAGATTTGGAAAAGTTATCCGCTACACCGTTATAATCTTTATATTCATTTAGTATTACCCCCAGGTGTCTGTATTTATCAACTATTCAATTATTTTTTCTCCCACGAAAAACTCATATTGGCTTCTACTTTTCCTCTTATTTCTAGCCTTGTTTTACGTCTAGTGATAACCATACGCGTGTTTAAGCACCACTGGTTTACAATATTCAATAAACACTGCATTTTTGGCTCATTGTCGGTCAATAACACCACATCATCGGCATAATAATATTGAGATATTTTGTTCCCCTATGTCAACCCTCTTATTTGCGGCTTTTAAGTCCAAAGCAAGGTCATTAATGAAAATAGAAAATAGTGTGGGCGAGTGACTGTCCCCTTGTTTAACCCCACTACTACAATGGAATTCAGTAAACGTCGTCCAGATGGACACATGCAGATCTATTAATATATAAGTAGTATGTGATGTGGTTTTCACCCCTATTCGGCAGGACCCCGGTGCAGGACCCCGGAAGTGACGTCATGTCACGTGACCTAGTGCCGCCATGTTGTGTTGTCATGGTAACCCGCGTGAGCGGCCATGTTGTGACGTCATCTCCATAGTGATACGTGATGTGAGTGCGCATGCGCAGCACGTGTTGTTAGGGTGATACGTGTTTCCGTCGGCCATTTTGTATACAGGAGGCCGCCATCTAGGTTTCTATGGTAGCACGTGATTGCTATGTTACCCAATTTTTCTGCAATAAGACGGGGTATGTTCGGAGGGTGTGTTCGATTGTAGAAGAGTAAATCTAATTACCACAAATAACCCGACAATCACCAAAATCTATCCCAACTTTTACTATTTCGAATTCTTACAGAATTCTCTGCTTCTATCTTTTTGTGCAATAGTTATCGTCTATCTGGCCATGTTCCTTTACTTATTTTTACTATATTTAGCTATTCTGGTCTATTCTTGTAACTTCTGACCCTATTCCAAGTACTCTTGTTGTTTCATTTATATAACTAACCAATCAGATTGCTTCATCCCCCGTAATCTCTATGCAGAGTTATCTCCCCTGTGTATAATAAAAGCCTATATCCAATGGCCATATCCCATGGAATCTCATTTTTGGGAAACGCCTGTGACTGTGGAATCCCTTTTTTGTCGTATGAGGCCATGAGGGCTATGTAAAATCCCTCAATGAGTCCTCATTTATTATCCCTCATACCCTCATTGAATTTTGAGGTTATGAGGACCTTGAAAAATCCCTCAATGAGGTATAATTTACTACGACTCTTAGCCTCATTTCAGTATTTAACAGGTATATCCTATGGAATCCCATTTTGGAAAACGCCTGTGACTGTGGAATCCCTTTTTTGTCGTATAAGGCCATGAGGGCTGTGTAAAAGCCCTCAATGAGTCCTCATTTATTATGCCTCATAGCCTCAATGAATTTTGAGGTTATGAGGACCATTAAAAATCCCTCAATGAGGTATACTTTACTACGACTCTTAGCCTCATTTCAGTATTTAACAGGTATATCCTATGGAATCCCATTTTGGAAAACGCCTGTGACTGTGGAATCCTTTTTTTGTCGTATCAGGCCATGAGGGCTATGTAAAAGCCCTCAATGAGTCCTCATTTATTATGCCTCATAGCCTCAATGAATTTTGAGGTTATGAGGACCATTAAAAATCCCTCAATGAGGTATAATTTACTACGACTCTTAGCCTCATTTCAGTATTTGAGAATACCTATGGCCTGGTATTGTATTATTCGAGGATACCTATCGAGGATACCTTTTGGAGAATCCCTTTTTTGTCGTATGAGGCCATGAGGGCTATGTAAAAGCCCTCAATGAGTCCTCATTTATTATCCCTCATGATAGGACAGATAGACCATAGACCAGTAGTGGCGGTGGAGCTTTGGCGACAAGATGGAAGCGGTTAGTAAGACTACATTAGACCCCATTGAGGGATTACTCATGGTCCTCATGGCCTCATACGACAAAAAAGGGGTGCAGAAGGGCATGTTTTCCAAAAAGGGGTGCCGAAATTGGGGTGCCTGGGGATATGGCTGTTAAATACTGAAATGAGGCTAAGAGTCGTAGTAAATTATACCTCATTGAGGGATTTTTAATGGTCCTCATAACCTCAAAATTCAATGAGGCTATGAGGGATAATAAATGAGGACTCATTGAGGGCTTTTACAAAGCCCTCATGGCCTCATACGACAAAAAAGGGATTCTCCAAAAGGTATCCTCGATAGGTATCCTCGAATAATACAATACCAGGCCATAGGTATTCTCAAATACTGAAATGAGGCTAAGAGTCGTTGTAAATTATACCTCATTGAGGGATTTTTAATGGTCCTCATAACCTCAAAATTCATTGAGGCTATGAGGCATAATAAATGAGGACTCATTGAGGGCTTTTACATAGCCCTCATGGCCTGATACGACAAAAAGGGATTCCACAGTCACAGGCGTTTTCCAAAATGGGATTCCATAGGATATACCTGTTAAATACTGAAATGAGGCTAAGAGTCGTAGTAAATTATACCTCATTGAGGGATTTTTCAAGGTCCTCATAACCTCAAAATTCAATGAGGGTATGAGGGATAATAAATGAGGACTCATTGAGGGATTTTACATAGCCCTCATGGCCTCATACGACAAAAAAGGGATTCCACAGTCACAGGCGTTTCCCAAAAATGAGATTCCATGGGATATGGCCATTGGATATAGGCTTTTATTATACACAGGGGAGATAACTCTGCATAGAGATTACGGGGGACGAAGCAATCTGATTGGTTAGTTATATAAATGAAACAACAAGAGTACTTGGAATAAGAAGTTACAAGAATAGACCAGAATAGCTAAATAGAGTAAAAATAAGTAAAGCTGTTCCAACTAATAGGCTCTTCTATGCTACAGGATGCTACAGGAGTATACTCTAGAACAAAGGAACATGGCCAGATAGACGATAACTATTGCACAAAAAGATAGAAGCAGAGAATTCTGTAAGAATTCGAAATAATAAAAGTTGGGATAGATTTTGGTGATTTGGAAGGATTGTCGGGTTGTTTGTGGTAATTAGATTTACTCTTCTACAATCGAACACACCCTCCGAACATACCCCGTCTTATTGCAGAAAAATTGGGTAACAGCAATCACGTGCTACCATAGAAACCAAGATGGCGGCCTCCTGTATACAAAATGGACGACGGAAACACGTTTCACCCTAACAACGCGTGCTGCGCATGCGCACTCACATCACGTATCACTATGGAGATGACGTCACAACATGGCCGCTCACGTGGGTTACCATGACAACACAACATGGCGGCACTAGGTCTCGTGACATGACGTCACTTCCGGGGTCCTGCACCGGGGTTCTGCCGAATAGGGGTGAAAACCACATCACATACTACTTATATATGTTCTTGATCGACCGCTACATGCTCCCGTCTACACCACAGTTTAGCAGCTTGTACAGAAGTATGTCGCGGTCGACCTTATCAAAGGCTTTTTTGAAAATCAATAAACGTAGCAAATATTTGTGTTTTACCGTGTATGAAAGTTGTTAGCGAGTGTATATGCTCCAAACATTTTGTTCATCCACTTACAGCAAGTTATCGTCTAAATATTTCATAAGGCGATTGTTTAGTATACTACTGTAAACTTTACTGCAAGAGCTTATAAGAGATATTCCTCTATAATTCAAGGGGGCCCGTGGGTCTGAAGTCGCATCATTAGGTATTGGACGAATTATCACCTTTCTCCATAAGAAAGGAATCTGACCTGTGTCAAAAATAAACTAAAATAAAACAAAAATGGCCTGGATAATTTGTTGAGATTTCATTTAAAATAAAACACGTACGAACGAACGAGGCGAAAAAACCCCTCACACAAAAGACAAAGCGCACAACTATGATTTGAGCGCCGCTTCCGTCTAAATGGTATCCCAAAGGCAAATAAGCTTTAATTTTCACAACTTTAGAAATGGAAACGAGTATTTTAGTAACGGGCTTTATGCCACAGTTGGGAAATGTCACCAAAGAAACGCAGCGGAGTTGATCACTGCGAGAGGCGCTAAAAGTTAAAAACCCGCCCAAACATCGCCCGAATTACATTCTGTCAACTGCGCTCTACCGTAAATGCGGGCCAAAGTTCGACCAATTGTATTCATTGGAAAATGAATTACATTTGGTCATGACGTTTTTATCCAGCTGACCAATGGGAATTGAGTATTTGGACCCAAAACATATAACTACATTAACAATGTAATTATAGCTTCGTATACTATCAATTCCAAACGATTTATCATCCTTAATATTCTTTAATACTTTTTCTAATTCCGAAAATTCCAACGCCCTATTGAATTCATAATTCGATTCATAAAAGGGGTCTAACATGGCATTCTCCTTAAACCGTTTTTCATCTTGAATATTAATTGAGGTTAAGGGGTCACTCTGTGAACTATCATGCCAAGGGTTATACAGATTACAAAACGCACACTTCCATCCTTCAAATACTTCATTTTCATATCTCCCCTCTCATCAATAATTTCCTGAGGAATTTTCTTTACTCTCGTAGGACCTAGCTTTTTTATTCCATCCCAGAACTGTTTGGGGTCTCGATATTCAACGTCAAATGTTTTTTGTATTCTCTTTCATATTTACGCAGTTCTTCATTAAATGTAGAGCGAGACATCTTGAATTCATAAAGTGCCTTTTGTTTTGTTTTTATTTGTAGTAAATTTTAAAAAGTCTTTTTTCTTAACTCTTTACCCAACGTAACGGCGAAAACCGGCCAGCGGTATTCTCAAAAATCGCGAATTAATTTTCATTAATTTTTCATTTTTGTCTCAAAAACATAGGTTATGACCCCTCATTGAAACGAGCTCGTTCCAACGAGGGCTCATAACCTATGTTTTGAGACAAAAAATGAAAAAAAATTAGTTATTGCAAGTGTTGTCTGCTTTTCATGTTAGGTAAAGGGTTAAGATTCATATCTTCCCAAAATTCCGTCCGACTTGTATTCCGGTACGGTTTATAATATTTAATTTTTTCCTTCGTTTTGAGCTATAGTTAAAATTAGGGACAACTTTTTTTATTTCTATGATAATCTTAAATTGTAAATTTTATCAACGGAACTTTGGTTTTACCTTGCCAACTCGCAGGGCTCAAAATAAGTGGTGTCGCCGGGGGGGGGGGGGGGGGCGGGGGGGGGGTCTTCCAAAAAATTCCAGACACAAGGCCGGGGTGGGTGGGTGGTCAGATGGGGGCCAAAACACCTTTTTTCCTGGAGTTGCAATTTTTTTCCTGGTGTTTTTTTTTTCAAATTATTTTCACATAACAAGGCTATATTGTTGTTTAGTAGTCTAATAGGCACCTGTTTGTCAGGTAGGGTTAGTGAATAAGGCCCCACTAGGCTAATTAGGGGATATGTTCTCTTTTTTTGTAAATTAAATTAGATGCATTAAAGAATAGTGTTCTCCAGTTTGACTAAAAACAATCAGTGGAAATATGAATTTTAATTTGGGAATGGTTAACATAATTTTCATAGCTGAATCATCACGGCACAATTTGGATTTTACAATGAGTAGCAATGTGTTTAGCATAACATCTAAAATAATGTAAAAAATTTATGGAAAATAATCTAAATGCCCAGTTTCTCTGAGCTGAGCTCTTGTAACCTGAAACTAATGAAAATTCTCACTGTGCATCTTTGATATAAAACCCAAATTGGGTTCATATTCACTCAACCCAGTCGATTTGGGTTGATTTTTAACCCAACCGATTTAGAGTGTAGGCATATTATTGAAATGCATGAATTACAAATGCTCAACTGAAAGTTCTGTCATCAGGTATTAGAACCACCAGAACATAAAGATGTGAAAAAAACAGTTATCAGATAAGGATTCAAATTAAGGCAAGGATTGACAACTGGATGCTCAGTGCAATAATTTTTCATAACCCACTGTGGTGATACACTGAAAAAATATAGGTGGTGGGGGTGGGTGTCCAAGTGGTCAGAGGAAAAAAATATTTTTTTTTGCACGTGGGTGGATGGGTGGTTGTCAAAAGGTGGAAAAAAATATTTTAGGCCTTGTGTCCGGAATTTTTTGGAAGACCCACCCCCCCCCCCCCCCCCCCCCCCGGAGTCGCGTCGCTTTTTGCTATACAAAACTTGCAAAAAGCTACACAATGTTCAATTATGTATAGCATTTTGCGATACAAGATAATCAACTGCAGCCTATAAGGTTGCATTTGATTATCTTGTATCGTAAAATGTAAATGAAAATTTGCAAACAAATTTGAAAACTAGTTCACAGATGCTTTACTTCTGATTGTGGAACATTCCAGGCATAACTCAGATTAACTCTCCATCAAGCATCATTAGCAACTTCATATGTAAGATGAATTCTATTGGTTTAAATTCTTCCTGTTTTTACAACATTTTGCATAAAATGTACATTAAGCCCATCAAATTAAAAATCCCAACTTCCATTTTGAGAACTCTGTTGAACAACCAAGACGTTATTTGAAAATATCCAAGTCCATGCAACCCTTAAAGGCAGTTCAGTTGAAAAAAAAACATAGTAAATGCTTCATGTGTTGCAGATCATTTGAAAATGCCCAGAAATGAATGGAAACTATTCGATCTACTAATTCAATACAAAACAGCATAACATAACTCTGGTACACAAAAATAGCTATGTAATTTTTACAAAATGCTATTTATTTTTGGGAAATTTGTAGCATTTTGCTACGTAAAGAAAAAAAGTTTTTTTGAGCACTGCCCACTCGATATTCCTAATAATTTGCCTTAATTCAAGTTTACACTCTCCCGAATTCTTAAAGCTGTCGGGTAGTCTTTTATGTAATTTTGTCCATTCTATTTGCTTCCCCTCTCTATTATTACTATTTCGTATGTGTGTTTTTAAGTGTTCAATATTGCCAATAACATAATCAAATAGTAGGAAGCTGTGTTCGGGAGCCTTGCTCATTTCACAGAGCAAATATTGTAATTTGTAAGATTCAATTAAATCAGTCTGTGTACGCACCTTGAAATTTTAACATTTAGTAAACATGTCATACGGGGCACAGATACAATCTACGACAGATTTTCTCTTACTGCTAATACATGTATAATTATCCATGCAAGCGTCACCCCTTCCGTTTAGACAAAATGTTATGTCATTTAAGAATTCCAAAAATGTGCGGCCATGTTGATTTATTACTTCATCCAATACTGAACGAAAGGTATATTGAACAAAGCACTGTCATCTATTTCTACAAGATTACCAATCCTATCGTTAAAGTCACCAACATATAATAACATCTATATCATTATATTTGGTATGTATATCAGAAAATATAGGGAATAAATAGGAATTGGCATCCCAACCTCAGGGTGAGTTTTCCGGTGGAAGATAACATACTATGAAAACGAAGCTTTCACCATCGAACTTTTGTGTAAACTGTAACATCAAAATTCCACCGTGAGAGCTGTCGTTTACGTTTATGTCAAAATAGTTTTTAATTTTATCTCTTATAAGTACCCCGACCCATCCAGATCCCTTTGGGGATCTCTTATGCAGCACCTGCCTATTGTTATCGAACCAACAGTAACCGTTAATGTCGATAGACTCGTTTCCAATGAGATGAGTTTCGCTTAAACTGATAATGTCACAGTCTACGCATTTTATAAGTTCAGTTTTCAAATATCTACCGCCTGGGAACCAACCATTTAAATTAATATGACCAAATCTAATTGAGTCTGCACATCCGTGATGTACAGTGGGCTGACTGGGATTATCTTCATTCTATGCAAGAGTCTATGTTTGCGAACGATGCGACCACTCCCGGTAATCGTGAAACTTTTCACATCTGGAATATGATTGAGGAGGGTCCTGGCATTTTGCACTATCAAGAGATCAACACCATCAAGAGATCTATCAAGAGATCTACGAATATAGCAACGGCGAAACTCCAGACTTTCCTTTAGTTTTATTTTGTTCCTAAGAACAGATAATTTCTGCTATAGGGATTTAAAACGAACTTTTACTAATACTGGCTTGTCTCTATACCGCTTCCTCAAACGCTCCGCGGAAACCACCTTAACACTATCCGAGACATTATTAACCAGATATCCAATTAAGTTAGCAACAGTTTTTGACAAATTCTCGTTCTCAGTTTCATCTACGTTTGTGATTATAACAACAGTGTCCAAGTCAGTATCTGGGTCATGCACCTGCTCTGTTTCAAATCTCTATTTGGTTCAGCTACATTGTTCGTACCATTAACCCTTTACCCTACGCAGACGATATCAAAATTTATTATTTTAAATATCATTTTTTCAAATTTTTCAAAAAAATTCAACAAAACCATGTCATGTGACCCCCTCGTTGGAACGAGCTCGACGAGATGTAGAGGATCTCAGTGAGCATTGATATGGTTTCGTTGAAATGTTTTGAAATATAATATTTTTTCAACTGCTGAATTTGCATATTACGCGGGCGGATCCGGGCGATTCGATGGGTAAAGGGTTAAGAAACTGTGTGCTCACTCGTGCATACAAGCTAGAAACTTTGGCCACCAGATCATCGATTCTATTGCGTTCATTCCCAATAACCATGTCAAGGTCAACCTTGATATCCTTCAGTTTAACATCTAACGAAGACACTATTTAACCTTTTAGTTTATCTAGTTTCGAGTCTATAGTTTTTCTTATACCTTCCTGGGCTTTCTTTATTTCCATAACAGCCAAAAAAATATGAGCATTATATTTCTTATCTATTATTAATGATTCGAACTGAACGTTTCCGAAGTTTAAAATGTCCATTGCATGCTTCTGGGGCTCCCCATATTAGAATTCCGTAAATGAACTGACTCTGCATCAAAGTGAAATATGGGGTTTTCATGACTACATGTGGGAGAATTTTCTTAACTCAACTGAGACTGAAATTGAGAATAGCAATTTTCGAGCAGATTTGCGATACCCGTGCATTATTAGATAAATTTTCATCAATAGTTATGCCAAGGAATTTTACAGATTTTTCATTTTGCCTATTACCGACCTTGTCGATAACCTGATCATTTATACATCTATCTTCAAGAGTGCAACTGGTTTCTTTATGGGTTGGATTATATCTATTTGGTTTTCTTGGGTTTTAGAATAGGTACTTAGCAGCACACCAATCAAATATATTTTTGTAATTCCTGATTGAATTCTTTGATGAGCGGATCCGTCTCCGTCCCGGATTTGTATCCCGTGGTGTCATCTGTAAACGATAATAGGTTTTGAATTTAGTGTACAAATTTTGTTTATTCAATTATGTAAAGAATGAATAATAGAGGTTCCAATATCGAACCCTGTGGTACACCACACGTTATTTCAGATAGATTGGATTTATTCTAGCCGGAGGAGACATACCGAGACCTGTTTTGAAGGAAACTTTTGAACGTGTTATAAGCATTACCTCTTATATCACTATATTCTAGTTTTTGAAGTAGTATCGCATGGATTGTATTATCAAAGGCTTTTGATAAATCCAGGATTAGCGGCAGCTTTCTGTCTTTAGTAGGTTTATTGTTTTCTGTGGCTATGTATTTTAACAATTACATAACAGGATGTAATGTAAAGCCGTATTGATGTGAAAAGAAAACTGTCTGAGTCTCATAAGCAGTAGTTGCCCCAGAATTTTTTTTTTGAAAAGTAGAATACTGATTCGTCTGCAGTTCGTAAAATTATTTTCGTCACCTGATTTGAAGACGGGTATTACTTTGGCAATTTTCATCCTGTCCTGGACTTTTCCCTGACTGAATGAGTTATTCATAATATGTGCGAGTGGTGTAGCAGTTAAATTTATTGAATGCTTAATGATGTTAGATGAAACATTTTCACAGCCTATGCTTAATTTAGATTTCATTGAATTTACAATATATGTTATTTCAAAAGGTGACGTATGCGTGATAAACAAGTTTTCTTGTAATCTGGCACTCGGGAACTTGGCAAAGGATTGCTGAGATTTGGGTAGAAATTTTGAAGTTTGATTTTTTATGTTTGCAAAGAAGTTATTGAACTACTGACCAATGTCAATGGGCGCATATGTCTTTTTGTCACCAAGATTGAAAAACGGGCATAGTACTCTTACTTTTATTACTATTTAATGCGTTATTTAGTACTTGCCATGTTTTTCGCGTGTTATTCTGGTTTTCTATGGGAATCTTTTGCAGAATACATAGGTTTGCTCTGCTTTATTAATTCTGTTAAATAGTTGCCAGTAATTTCTGTAATTCCTCACATTGACGTCTGTTGGGGCTCTTAACTTCTTGCTGAATAAGTTATTCTCATTGTTGGCTGAGATTAAAATTCCTTTTGTCATCCATGGCTGTCGTTTTATGAATTTATTTTTAGCTTGATGCAATTCAGGGGGAAACCTGTTTCAAAAGCATTCAAATAGATACCGATGAAACTTTCGTAGGCTGTATTGAAACTATTTGATTCAATAACTGTGGCAAAGTCACACTGGGACGCTAGCGACTTGGAGTGTTCAATACTTGTAGAATACATTTTTCTTGTAAGGAGCGGTTTGGAATTTTCTGGCCGTTGATTTAATAATTCAATATAAAAATACCAAAGTGACAGACACGTCTGTAAGGATTGTTCCACATTTGAGACAATTAGGCTTATATTATTGGAAGAAATGTGATCAATGAGGCTAGTGGATCGATCCGTTACTCTGGTTGGTTTGGTAATAACAGGTACCAAACCCTCACTGAACATCAAGTCAATAAATAAGTCTGTTTTGAAATGGGATCATACTTTTAAAAGGTATTGTTGAAATCACCCATAAGTATGATTGTTTTCTTTTCCTTATTGATTATATCAATTATGTAATTAATTTTCGATGAAAATAGATCTATTCCTACTTTCGGTGCAGTATTTGGTCTGTAGATTACGTCAATTGTTCTGGGGGGATGTTTAAACTATACTTCAACAAATGCAGACTCAAAGGCGTGAGGAATGAAAATGGAGAGGTTTTGATGAATACTCAAGATAATATCATTTTTTATGAACAGACCAACTCCTCTGCGTCCATTGTCGTTACTAGATCGCGTGCTCTTCGATAAGGGGTGGTTACATTCAAGAGTATAAGACATGTTGGGAGGGATTTGCGAGACTTCCGTAAGACCGATGACATCCAACTTAGGTCAGAAAGCAAGTGATGTAGAGGATCTCAGTGAGCATTGATACTTTGACAGTTAATGTGAAATGCGGAGAAGGATCTACGCACACCGCTGAGCTCAGTGCTCAGCACACTAGGAAGAAGATACTTGTTTTCGGTATTCGGCATTGTTAAATATAAAGGGAGAGTTCTGTTGTCTTCTGACAAAGCCCCTGTTTTTCATTTAGTAGATTACTAAAATCGTATTATGGATTGATCAGGATCCCGTCCAGTGTGGTACTACCCGTCATAATAACCAAACTTGCTATTAACATCACCGACGCAGAAACAGAGTAGAGAGATCACCCCGGTAGGTAGTTCATCATGCAGAACATATTTTATAGTCGATCCTTGAGAATATAATAATGCAGTGAGGGTAATGACACTGCTGTAGCCAATTAAATATTCTTGACAAAGTTGCATAACACAGAGTATAAAAGAGTAATAAGAAATGGTATATACAAGAAATACTTTTAGCATTCGGGAATGATGGGGGAGCTTATTAATCCCGAATTCTGTTTCTAAAATTAAAATATTACACCTCACGCATTGGGGTACTTCCAAGAAAGACATGTTGAACAGTTCACGCAAAGCATGAAAACCACACTGCACTCAGCTGTTAAATGCATCCCACTGTGACAGGACGGTTGTTTTCCTCGTCGTGTATGGGTGACCTACAATAGAAGGTTGCGTCGTTGTACAACATTTACCAATGGTCCAACGAAGATTGACAACAAATATTTGGTTTAGGATGGTTTCAAACGGAGTTGATGCAAGAGAAAGTTATAGTTTCACTCCAAAAGTTGAATGTGTAGATTTGCATACCCGCACGTGTTCATTTGGTGCTACCGGTTGTTATGGTTTGTGATTTTCAGTAGATGGATATTTAATATGCTATATAAGTAATTGGAAAGTTAACCCGAAACATGTGACATGTCACCCCCGATGTCGCCAAAAAACTAAAAAAGAAGACAATTTACCATTTGTCTGTTGTTCAGTATTGTGAATTGTTCGGAAATCTGGATAGACGACAAAAATGTAACAAAATATTATATTCTTCAGATCCATGGGGGGACATCGCAACAACCCGCCACCCATTCTCAAGCCAACCCTTTATCACTTATATAGCACCTTCAAGTTATCGATCGGGTCAAAAGATTACTTTGGAGCTGGCCGGACTCGACGATTGTGGATTCTATTTTTTATGCTCCAGAGTGAGAGAGCGGAGGGAGAGACGTCCGTCATTTTAAAGTGGCTTTTCAGTAAGTGCTATTTTAATGACGTTTTGAACCAGTTAAGCTCAGGTGAGTCTAGCACTAATGAGCCTAGGCAACTTTGCAGTCAAGCATCAGGAGATTGATAGTACCACGGTCACGGTCATGCTCAATCACACGGCTTTCACATTTTGTAAGGAAACTTCAGATTATACGAACGTAATCATTCTCTATTTTTTAATGTTTGTCAGGTGTATTCGCTGGACTGTACATGGCTTCAATTCGGTGCTATATAAGTGAGGTAAACAATATACTACGAGACCCCCAAGCCTGAAAATCCGCAATGTCCAAGCCAATATACAAAAACTACAAATCAATAAGAATTTAAATATGGTAACGTGAATCTTTAAAATAAAGCAATTAAGTGGTTCTCGTACTTTTTAGAGATGGGCAATATACCGAAAAACCGAACCGATACCGATATCACAGGGACACCGAAAAACCGAACCGACCTAATCTTTGAATACCGAAACCAACGGTATTTTCAATTTTCCCTGTGCATTCACTATTTATAAGGCCTTGATGAGGATTGATAGCAACTGAAGTGTTCATTTTCTTGAAAGAAGTGACTGATTTTATTTTTCGGTTTTGTTAAGCCTTTAGGACCAGGGCAGTTGTACTAAATTATCAATAGTCTACGACCTGTACATGTCAAGTTACTTAGCAGTGATTTCTAGCCAAGTCTTGGCTGCCTTAACAGGCAGCCAAGACTTGGCTAGAAATCACTGACCAGATAATTTTACTACTGTCATCAGGCCCACCTAAAGATGACATCTTTAGGACACACATTCTATGATTACTGACGCCTTAAGTGGAGCTTGAAAAGTTAAGGCGTATTCAGAACAAGTCACCAAATTACTGTAGATAATCTGTGTTGACAAAAGAATGACAATGTTGAGCCCATCGACAACTGCATGTGTAGCACTGTGATAGAATGATACAAGAACAACTTATTCTGTATTTTTCTGACATGGATTCCTCTTTGGTCCTATCAGTGAATCTGAAGTCACATACCGAATACCGAACCGATACCGCGGTATGCCCACACAAAAATACCGAAACCGATACCGAAATCAAAATTCCAATACCGCCCATCTCTAGTACTTTTCAATAGAGCCAAGCCGCAGTAAAGTCTTGCAGTTTTCAACCAGTTAATGGCACCTCATCGAAGATATGGTGTGTTGAATGCTACATTTACCCAAGTTACAAATTGTTCGTTATCAATTGATTTGTTACAATTTATTGGCGAGCATTTTACACTCTGGGTTCATATATTATTGGTTTGTTACAATTTGTTGGGGAGTAATGTTGACACTCTTCAACCAATTATGACCAAGCAATTGTATGTAGTTTTTGTCTTAATATTTTCTATTTTCGAGCATGCTTGCGGCACAATTAAGCCAATGCATGATTACAAATAAAGCTAGAGGAATGAACGAGCCAGCCATATAAATGAAGACTATTTTTCCACATCTGTTCAGCAGAATTGGTGCGTTACTGTCTGCAGGAGGATGCCCATCGAACAAAACGTAGCCTTGCATTTTTCCCCTGGTCTGTTATCGAGCAACAAGCAGTTCTACGTATTTACCACCAAATAAACAGAGAAAATATTGAAAGTAAAATGATATTTAGCCAGTTAAAGAGTCTGTTTCAAAGAATTGGTTTGTTACAAATGGCTTGATAATACGTTACGTGTATAATAATGTATAATTATGTATAATTATAGATAATAAATGTATTTATATTTGAAAAAAATCTGATATTAGATATGTATGTGATCAGTACAGTTTTGTAATTTTGGCTATGAGCCAGTAACGGTCACCATTTGGGAATTTTGCAGACTATTATTTTTTTCTGAAAGTCCAATAATTAAGAAACATTTTAAGACAATGTTGCCATCTGGAGACTGGGGCGGTTAGAAGCTACAGGCGTTTGATGGATCAGCGTATAAAAGCATGCGTACACAGATTTTTTCGAAATCGCATGCTAGGTTTCATAACCAGGCCGAAAATTTGAAAGACGTTACCACACATAATTTACCATACTGTCTTGGCTATGAATCAGTATATAGTCACGCCAGCCTTACTACTCACTCTACCAGCCTGCATCCCACCCCACTCCAACCCATCCTACACTATGCCACCCCACCCCACACCATCAACATAGACGAATTTTCAAAAAATCATGTTTTTGAAAGTCCAACATTCAAGAAATGTTTTAAAGCATGTTTCCAGCTGGTGACCGCAGCTTTTATAATTTACAAGCATTTCGTTGGCCTGATTATAAAACCTCGTGTCCACTTTTTAAAAACATATTGTGTACAAGGTTTTATAAGCAAGCTGACGATTTGAATTAATTAAAATTGACCGTACCATCAAGGCTACGGATAACTGTATTTTTAGGGCCCACTTCCTACATTCTCAAACCTCAACCACTGCAAAACACCCCTCAAACACGCACACACCCAAAGACGTCCAGCTCCACACCATACAGCATCCCTTTTCGTCGCATGTGCTGCATGTGTTGTGCGCACATTGTGCACTAGCACACACCCACGTATTGACACATCGAGCATGTCATGTGTACACATTGTGCACAAGTACACAAGCACATTCCCTCAACCATCAGGCCCACGTTCCGTGGAATTTCTTTCTAGTATCCGACTGTACTTCTAGAATCCCCTTTTCAACGTATGTACCTATGTGCTGCATACTTTGTGCGCACATTGTGCATAAGCACAGAAGCACCTTTCGACACACCCAGTGTGTGCCAATGTGATGCATGCCCTGTGTACACAATGTGTATTAACACACAAGCACATCTCGGTACGATCAACATACAGTTTCTTACATGTAAGGTACCCTAGATTGCTTGAGGTATATGCATTGAAAAGGCTGATAAGGCTTAGATGAGTGGAGCAATCTGGTTGCTTCTGTTAAAGACCTGTCCTAGGGCAGAGTCGATTGCGTCTGTTAACGACCTGTCCTAGGGCAGAGTCGATACAGGGTCAGGCATAGGTAAGAAGTATGAAGGAGTGCTAAAAGGCAATTGGAATGGTACGAAGCCGTAAGGGTGGTAGAGGAATATAGTATTGGGTGACTACAATAGAGGCAAATCATGGGTCAGATAGTTGAAGACAAGATGGAAGCCGATGGTAAGACCACCTGGGGCTATATAGGAACTTGGAATCCCACTTAAAGAACCCCACTTATGGAATCCCGTTTACAGAATCCCTATAGAATCCCATTTTACCGAAATGAGTCGAAGAGCAGTATGTGGAGGTACTCGTTCAAGCGATTGCTCGATAGCACATTTATTCGATGAGATTCGAGTCGTTCGTGTAAACAGTAGAGGAATACAACTTTTATAGTGATATGAACTGGGCCCCGTAGCGTCAGTAGTACGCTACGAGCCGTAGTAGTACCACGATTTAGTAATGGTTGAGACACTCTAGCGCAGGACAGAGTAGTTGTTGCCAATAGTAATAATACAAGGCAACACTGGCACGAGGCTGCAAGGCTGGTAGAAAACCCTAGTAAAGATGAATACAATGTAAACTGATCGGAGGAAAGATGGTGGCGACTATGGACAAGTCAACAGCGGTAGTCTTGAAGCTATGAAGGGAATGGGGTGGTGTAGAAGCCTGGAGCTGAATGGGATTAGAAGCCATAACTACCTTCAGATAAATATTCTGCAAAGGGTATTTTTCAAAAGGTATCCTCAACAATTATCCTCAAAAGGTATCCTCAAATAGTACATCGCCATGCCATAAGAATACCTGTTTGTGTTTGTGCCTATGTGTTCCATGTGATGTACGCACATTGTGCACTAGCACGCAGGCACATACCGGGACACCCAGCATGTTCTTATGTGCTACCTGTAATGTGTACACACCGTGCACTAGCACACAAACACAATATTTAACACATCTTGGAAAGTAAGAATACTTTTAATGGGAGGTCGGGGAAGTCATAACCTAGACAGGACGGACCAAAGAATGGAGAAAATAATAAGCAATGGAATAGACTAGGGCAGGCAGTAGCAGGGGATTACGAAGAAATCCGACCTAGTAAAACAATTGTCGTGTTGTTTGTGGCAATTCTGGGTAATTAGATTGAATCGTGCACAAAGGAACGCACATTATACAACTACATGCTAGTTCTATAAGCACTCGCCTGAAAGATGAGTGAGCCCCAGCGGTAAAAGAAATGGATTTTGTCTTGCACAAACTTATATACATTTCTTTACCATAAGCAGTATTCTTGCTAAATTGGTTAGGTTCATAATAATGCTAAATTTAATGAAAGTTTTAGGTGCAAGTAATTGTGACTTATAAATGAAAGCTTCATTGACGTAACTAAACACATGTTTACCTTCCAAAGATTGTTTACTAGAAGCAACCTTCATATCGGTAATACTGCAGAAAAAATGCAAGTGGATTACTTTATCTAAGCATGATTAACTTCCTGAATACTGTTGGCGGCTTATTCTGCCGACGACAGAATTTCTCTTGCCACTGAACCAAATGTAATAAATGTTTCATTTTTTGCATTTTGAAAAACGTTGAAGAAACTGAATTCTCAGTGATGTTTGAACATCAGGATAATTAAAGTTTCAAAAGGTTAATATTAATATCTGCAAATCATCTAGTCACCCATGAAGTGCAGAAAGATTACAAAAAAAGAACAACTCAACTAGTTGGCAACATCAACTGTAAAACTCTTAAGAAAAAATAACAAAAACAATAAAAAACAAATAGGCAGACTGACAACAATTAAAATAAATACCCCCCTCCAATAGCCCCTCCCACACACACTGGCACATGTTATGTAAGGCTAACTCTAACATAATAAATATCATTTAGTTATAAACTGAAAAGTGAAAGGGTGTAAGGTGTCATATTAGGGTAGGTAAGTTCACCCATTACTCAGAATTAAACATATTTTATTGTCGTTAGATTTTGGCTGACAAAAGGATTGGAACACAAGTTATTGCAACTTATTGGAGTTCCTCTCCTGACATACAATGACAAAGCATACATCGAACATTTACATGAAACGACAATTGCACAATTTTATACTGAGTTAGATATATTTTAATGAACAGATAGAGGAGAGAAGTTAAGAAGGTTAAGGTTACAATAGTCATTCAGTAGAAGTGTATTCCTAGTCTAACCCACAATACGCGGAGAGTGGAATGCGACCAAATCACCCGCGGTGCGGAGTTGTCACCCGAAGTATCACTTTCAAATTCCGAATATTTTGACAAAAAAATAAAGAAGAAAAAAAACCGGAAGAAAACCCGGAGGTCCATTGGCCGGAACCGTGCATGTGCTTGTTATACTTTGCAATAAATTGGTAGAATCTCCACTCCACGGGCGACCCAACAACAACACAACCCCCCCCCCCCCCCCCACACTATATGGTTAAGATAATATATGATAATTAAGACCATGCGTGTTCCATAGGACGCAGAAAACACAAGACAAAACAGTCGGCACAAACTGGCCCAGCGCATTCAGCCTTGAAGGTTTACATCCGTTCTATCCATTCTTGGCTCTTCAATAGATATGAGAGGGTAGGTGGTAGATTTCGCATCAGGGTGAAGCGGAGGCTACGGCAAGTGAATGGTCAAATATTTTCTTGTACATACTGGACTACACCAAACCTTAACTCAAACAAGGTCCCAATGCCATACAATAGCATAATCTGAAGAAGGTATAGGGAAAGCCCCTTCAGCAGGAAACTAAACCAATTCTGTCCCATCTGGCAGTGCCCAAAAAGCCGTATCAGACGAGGCGGAATCGTTCACATTACACAGAATCCAACTCAGTAGTCAGCAGAAGAATCTAAAAGGAGAAAGAGACTCCTAAGAACATTAGAGGGAACTTGAGTCCATCAGACCAATATGTACATGGATACAAGGATGTCCTTAATAAACCTATCAGCCAGTTAACAAACACCCATAGGTGACAGTCCCACCTCCAGATACTCCTTAAATATTTATAATACATGTTGTCCTTGATGTGGGTAATTTTTACTCCTTAAATATTTATAATACTTGTAGTCCTTGCTGTGGGTAATTGTTTCATAATTTAGCAACTTTATTCAAGAACCAGGCAAATTCTGATGTACTGAGTTTCTCATTTGTTTATAAATTAATTTTTTAATGTTTTCTTGTCCAAGTAATGCCACTGTGGTCACTCAAATGTTATGCTTCCACTGGATACTTTTTATATCCGAACTCCCACTGGTAACAGAGGCAAGTTCAGTTGTATAAAGTTTCTTGTTTCTTTTAGAAATTAATGTTTTAAATGTATACTTGTCCAACTAATGGCATTAGGGTCATCCAGTGGACATCCTTCTGGTGGTCCGTTTTTATATCCGAACTCCTACTGTTAACAAAGGGAAGCTCTGATGTACTGAGTTTCTCGTTTTTTATAAATTAATTTTTTTAAATGTATACTTGTTCAAGTGATGGCATTGTATTCATTCAGAGGTCATCCTTCCACTGGTTAATTTTTATATCAGAACTCCCACTCGTAATAGCGACAAGTTCAACAGTATCGCGTTTCTCGGGTTTTAATAAAACAAATATTTAAATTAAACTTGATTTGTTTTTTAATTTGGGTTTAATGACACTTTAAACGGCCATGGTAATATCGCATCAGACACTCCCACTGGTAACAGATGAATACTTTCAGTACCGCTGAACTTCGGCACAGATCTCAACACCGGGTTTTCTATTTCTAATTGAACCTGCACTAAATATTATTACACCCACTCCCAGAAATCTATAAATGCATAACTTTGATGAGTTTTCTGCATTACATTTTTTGGGGGGTTTTAGATTTTCTGCCTGTCGAAGTTTTGAAATTTGGCATTACCGTGAATTCAAATGAGAACAAATAGATCAATGATTTATTTGACAGCAATATGACAGAGTTTATCTTCCAGAATATCATCACACTCATTGAACATTTTAGTACACAGTCTCATTCTTATTTAACCTTGATGGGTAATGTACTCAAATGTGTTGCGAAAGATAGTTTCCATTTTCTCAACAATTTTCATTAGGGCAGGACTGGGAACTATCAGTCCTCCAAAATAGCCTTTTTCATTGTATGGTGATTTCAAATATATGAATGTGTGTTCATCACACTTATACTCTTTCTCATCTGAAACAAGTATTTTTAGGTTTCAAGTTTGACAACTCTCATGTTTTGTTTTTAGTTTTCTGATTTTATAACCTACAATGTAGTGTAGAATGTTGATCTCTGACAGGGAAGATATGAATTCTGATATACCTGTGAAAAGAGGCACAGGATTGCTTGATGTGCCCGAGATGAGTGTATAGCTGTGGTCAGCTTTGGGCGCACACAGTTCTTGTATATCAGGCCTCACATCAGCAGATTTTGTAGTTAACTGTTGTAGTGAGGTCAGAACGACATCGGTGTCATCCATGCAATTACTGGTTTTTTGGTGGTTTGATGATTAAATTCACTAAACGTTGCTTATGTGCAGCAGTAAATTGTTCAGCATTTGGATTATTCCTGCAAATCCCAGATTGCCTAATCTGAGCACGGAACTTTTCAAGGCAATCTTTGTATAAACGATTTGTGAGTAAATATTTGAGGCTAAATTTTTTCTGATAGATTAGCCTTCAGATTGGTGAGAGCTGAAATTCAACCCGTTAATAAAGTGTAAATTGTCTCCTTTGGTACCCATGGGGTTCAGTTTCAAAACATTTGTTGACATTCACTTAAATATTTGATGTGAACGGATGTATTGGTAACAGCTGTCTGATGAGGTTTTACTTTATCTACAAGACTGCGAGAATTGAAGCAATCAAACAACTGATGAAACTGAACAATGAATTGTACAGTATTTATAGCTTCTGGTGGCATTGCACCTAAGTTTGTATAAGTTACAAAGTCAGCTGCCACTGGGAGACTTAAAATCTGAGTTGCCAAAGAAACTCTAATGTTTGAAAATTATTGAGTTCAGTATGTTCAGCTGAGAGTTTACAGGCAATTTCGAATCTTTTTTGTATAATTCTTCAATGTATTTCCATTTTATAATTTTGCCAACGTTATCAAAATTATATTTTTGAAGATTATTTCTGCTAGACTTTATGAGGTGTGGTGGATCAAAAAACCTAACTTCTTTATTGTTATTGACAATAATGAACGGCCCTTCACAAGAAATCCCTAAGTTGTTATAGAGTGATCTATTGGTTGCTCCAATAGTTTTTACAATTCCCCCAGATTTTCCTACCAGCTGTATTGCTTCTAATAAGAGGAAATTCAAAATGGTTGCTGGTGTAGCATTTGATGAAATGAAGTACCCCAGAGGTTGCATCCATTTGAATTGTAATCCTCTGACAATGAAAACAAGGGCATTGTTTGCAATTTTAGCAGTCTTTCCAATTCCATCCCCGAAGTCTTCAAGCCAATTAAATGTTCTTGCCCACAATTATAGCTGAGTGCTCTTTTAACCCTTTACCTAACATGAAAAGCAGACGACACTTGCAAACAAAATTCTTGAATAACTATTTTTTTTCATTTTTTGTCTCAAAAACATAGGTTATGACCCCTCGTTGGAACGAGCTCGACGAGCTCGTTCCAACGAGGGGTCATAACCTATGTTTTTGAGACAAAAAATGAAAATATTTTGAAAATTAATTTGCGATTTTTGAGAATAGCGCTGGCCGGTTTTGGCCGTTACGTTGGGTAAAGGGTTAATGGACATCTCATCAAAAGAAATTACACATATTCTATCTTCCTTGGGTAGCATTTGGAGTTCTTTTACCAAGTATATCAAATACTGACTGCTGAAACTCAGTCCCACTTACTAATATTCTTACCCATCTTTTCAGAGATGAAACAGACGGTAAAATGAATAAAGTTGATAGGAGGCGAACTGTTTTTGGGACTGCTGTAATAAATGGACAGTGCAGATAATTTGTCATAGTCTGTCCATCGATATCCCTTTTGGTGCCTGATTGCCATTTTCACTTGAGAAATAAAAAAACTGCTGCTAATTTTTAGAAGACATTGGGATGATTTCAAAAGATTTACAATATTTGGTTTTCTAAAATGTTCTGCTATGTATTTATTAATGAGATTTTTTATCTACAAACTGCGTCTCTTTACCTATTTATGATTGCCTGCAGCCTTTTTTGCCTTAAGTTTCTTCTTTTTTTTTTTTTGATGGATCCTTTGATGTGCTGACCATTTCGGATGTAGTCCAAGTTTGAGCAGATGTGTCTGAGAGAGATTTGGTGTTACCTTCATCTAACAATTTTTTCTTTTTTCTCTAAACATTCCGTTGATCTACTTGGACCTTTTCGTTTTTCAGTTAGCTGTTTTGGTGGATTTGGAACATCAAACAAGGTTGGGATAGCATTCCAAACAAGACTATCTTTTAGTGTGGGGATTCAAAATGGTATGAGCAAATTCTATAATTTTCCTGTAATTTATCAGTTGGTATTCCCAATAAATTTAATAGTCTTGTGGTTTGCACCCATTTCTTACACCTGAAATAAGGAAAGAAATATAAAATATGACATCTTGTGTTAACAAATTTCAATTCTGTTTTCTTTAACATATGCACGATATTTGTGTGTTTTTAGTTAGTGAAATTAAGAAAATTGGCTCACAAATGTGGCGTGTGCAAAGCTTGAGGGACTTATTTTGGGTTGGGGATCTCAGTTTTGGTGAACATTATTTTTTACATTGTAAGTTCATTTCAGCCTTTAAATACATAAATGTTACGATCTCAGTGACATGTTGCTGTGTTGGATTCCATAGAAATATTGCCTCAAGTCTAAATAATGATTACTTGCGAAATTATGAATTTAAGGTTCTTTTAAAATATTTTGTTTACATGTATTACAACGCTGGCACTGCCAACAGGGCAACAGCCATTCCTGCATTTTTGTTTCTTCCAGTTCTTAGACACAATTTGTAATTTTATGCAACTAATTGTTTCAAAATGAGAAATACATATTTTTGACTTGAAATTACCTTTGGTTTCATTTGAACAGAAAGCAAAATCAAAATCCAAAGTGACAAATTGGAAGGTCATTCAGCAAATTCAATGACAATGTGACAACTTGCCAGTAGCATTCGAGATTGGTAAAAGTCTATAACATCAATAATTTGCTTACATGGATCGATACTCCCAATTAGTAAAATGTGTTAGCATACCTGTCAATGCCTTTGTAGAACCGAAAAAAGGAAACCCCCTTCTCACTCGAGTTTTTCGCAGAATTATCACAGTTAAACGCCGCACATTTACTAGACAACATTTTTCTTCGTATGACTCAAACTACTAGGTGGCGCTGCTCAGAACGATTACGGGTTTGACCATGGCTGGTCCGTCCTGTCGTTCATAGTCCTTGCCTTTGCTATTAGAGGATTTTGGGTCTCATAGCACCCACGTGTTAGAGTAGAAACCAAGAACAACAAGCACTGTGCATACGCACAGATACCACGTATCACTCTGGTAATTACGTCACAACATGGCTGCTCACGGGACTACCATGACAACCCAACATGGCGCCACTGGGTCACATGACTAGGACGTCACATGAGATCCACCACATGAGATCCACAAGATGGGGTTCGAAACGAAATATTAATAAGAGCGCGCCAAGTTTGGATAAAAATAGTATATTATGTACCCGGAAAATCCCCATCTTATGGATCTCTTCTGGTGGATCTCATGTAACGTCGTATCACATGACCAAGTGGCGCCATGTTATGTTGTGAAGGTAAAAACACCCATAACTCAACATACAAACCAAGGACAAACTTATCACTGTAACAGTTAAATTTGTTTAGTCGAGATCCTGGTATTTACATGCTGATTGCTCAGTAATGCCCCAACCCTAATGACAAACATTGGTGCAAATTGTAGCATTTTGAATAAGCTTTTAGAAAATCATAACCCAGACTTCCTTAATGAGGGAACAGGGTCTATGAGCAACTCAGGCACTAATACTTTGTATATGAGCAACTCAGGCACTAATACTTTGTATTTTAGAAACCCGATTTGATGTAGAATCCATGTGAATTTGATGCTATTGTTTGGTTTTAACATATAAATAAATGATTACAACCAGTTTGAGACCGAGTTAGTTGTGACACAGACGTGTGGACATTATATCGTCTTCCTATAATACGCTTAATAATGGTCTGTTTGACGATCTAATTGGTATCACAGACATTTTCAAACTTCCCTCTGATATATTATATACGATAGAGGGTTATAAACAACTTCTTTTAAACACAAGACCTGATAATGATGACGGTAGTGGGGATGCGAGAATTTATATCAAGTAACAAGACATGACAGTCGTGGGGGGATGGGAATTTATATTAGGTAACAAGGCCCTGTATGATGATGGCGTGAAGTTGTGGGATTTTTTACGACGGGCGTGGAGGTGTGGGACTTTAATGATGATAAGCTTGGGAGTGTGGGACTTTATATAAGCGAAGGCAAAAGATACAGCTGGAGACATGAGCTATCTGTCATCATTTCTCATGTAATCGAATCATATTTTTTTGTTGAAATCAAAATAAATAATTCCTCTAAAATAGTTGGTGTCATATACATACCGAATACTCCAGCCAAAGCGGATATAAACCTCTTCCCGCCAAAGATGGGTGAAATAACTAACATTTCGAAGCAAGAAAAAAAGCTTATATCAGAGGGGACCTCAATGTCGATTTACCGGAGACTTCTAGTCACCTCAAAACCGAAGATTTTATTGACTCAATGAAAAGTGAAGGATTCTCATCTCTTAAAACAAGGCCGACGAGAGTAACGCACCACTCCGCCGCAACTCTCATAAATCACATGCTTTCCAACAATTTAACACCTTCGTCGCTTCCAGGTATTATAATTAGAGGTCATTTCTTGGTTAGTTTCATATCGGTAGAGATATCAGCCCAAGGTAACTTCATATCAGCCCTAGACCGAAGGTCTGTCACCGACCTTCGGTCTCAGGCTGATATGAAGTTACCTTGGGCCGTCGGTGGCTGATATGAACATACCGAGGGCTGATATCTCGGCCGATATGAAACTAACCAAGTAATAGTCTCTATTTATTAAACTAAAATAATTGAGAATGGTCTCATATCTGTTGCAGTGTGTTATTGTTTCTCATCATTCTTTTTCACAAGATCCGAAGTTTCCTTTTATCTTACTCTCGAGGAAGCCACTACATTCGGATAGCTAAACTACCTTTTTCTCCCACTTCGATGAATCTCAGCTTACGACTCTGAATTTTAGTTTGCGATGGATTTTCTCTACAATCCTCTTCTTTCGCAATTTCAGCACACTTTTCTTCTTCCATCCAGTCCTTACATATTGCCATGATTTATTCATCGTATTTATTCATCGTTATTCAAAAAACACGCTTCAAACCACTGAATTTTGTAACGGATTGCGTTCTTCGGCAAATGGATTCAATGTAAACAAGGGAAACAATTCTGCTTGCTAAACTGATTCACAGTTTGCTTTGCATTTTCAGCACACTTTTTCTTCTTCCACCCAATCCTCACCCATTCCCATAATTAATTCATCATTTTTATACTCTGCTTCAAACAATTCCATTCTATAAGACCAGTTTTTCAGATTGCGTTCTTCAGCTAAAATTGTAAACATTTTGCTGCACCCAGCAACAACGCATCAAGAGGAACAACTATGATTTGGTTCATATCGACCTAAATCAACGTCATATCAGCCGAGTTTGAAGTCATATCAGTCGAGTTTGATAAGTGGAAATTAAAATCATATCTAGAAAATAATAACTGATTAATTTCATATCAGGTGAGAGTACAGTCTAAGTTGATATGTCGGTGGTGGATATGAAATTTTCGACACAAAGTAATAATGAAATGCGGAGCGTCTCTGTGTCGCGAATCTCTGTTGAAAATTGTATTGCGTAGTCCAACCAACAAACAAACTATTTACGTCACAGAGATGCAACTAAAATGGCAAGAAAATTTCACTTCTGGGTATTTTGTTTTCAATTTTCGCCTACTGGAATTCGCTTCATAACAATTTCCTCAATTCAAAATCTGAAGCAAATGTGTGAAAATTCAGCTAACGTAGTCCATTTCACTATAGAGGAAAGTAGATTCGAAGGAGGGCGCGAACGTATGCGTGTAAATGTGAAATGGCATTCTATATAGTTTTCATATTATAAGAGAGGATACTATCTGATGTTTTACTTACCATGAGTACTATATTTCTGAACATTCCACATTATAAGGTTTACATGAAATTCCATACCCCTGTCGCCAAAGGGGCAGACAAATTAAGGATGAGCAGCCCAATAACAGAAATGCTCGATAACAGAAATGATTTTATTGCACGCCTGTGCTTATATTTTCATACCTTACACGCTTTTTTGCAAAAACCGAAGCGAACAATTTTTTTTTGTATTGAACTTGAACAATACAGATCACGTGCGTGGACTATGTAACTATTTCTTTTTTTACGATTGGGTTATTTTTGGCAATAATTTGTGTTTTTAATATTTGTTTAGTAAACCGTAGGCGTTCCATAAACACAGAACATGATGCGCGTTCGAACTGTCATTTTTTACAGCACTCGATCGATCGATTTTGGCGGAGGGATAATATTGAACAAGAAGCCGAAGGCTTCGAGTTCAATATTATCCCTCCGCCAAAATCGATTAATAAATTTTTAGTAAACTGTAGGCTTGCAACAAATACAGAACAGCATGCGTGTTCGAAATATCATTTCTTATTGCACTCGATCGATTTTGGCTGAAGCCTTTGGCTTCTCGTTCAATATTATCCCTCCGCCCAAATCGATCTCGTGCGATAAAAATGACAGTTCGAACGGAATGCCGTTTTGTCTATAAAATATCTGGCCTTGTGTGGATTCCATGTACGGGCTCGTACGTTTGATGGTGGTACTATGTATGTGGGAATTGATGAATTTTCTGAATGCATCCATTATTGGATGTCTAAATTTCTGATATAGAGCTTCCGTTGTCTGAAAAATCTGATACACCCTCGCTTTTTGTAATATTACAATATGCTCTCTATCCCACGCGTATATTATCCACAATATCACATGTCTAGAAATAAGACATTAGTAGTATGTCTCGTATGTTTGGGGCCTTATTTGGGGGGATCTCATCGGGGGATCTCATGTGACGTCATAGTCACGTGACCCAGTGCCGCCATGTTGTGTTGCCATGGTAATCCGCGTGGGCGGCCATGTTGTGATGTCATCTCCATAGTGATACGTGATGTGACTGCGCATGCGCAGCGTGTGTTGTTAGGGTGAGAGGTGTTTCCGTCGTCCATTATGTATACTGGAGGCCACCATCTTGGTTTCTATGGTAGCACGTGATTGCTATGTTACCTAAGGCCTACAATAGGACAGGGGTATGTTCGGAGGGTATGCTCGATTGAATTGGAGTATTTTCTGGAACGACTTCCCTGGATAATTACCACAAACAACCCGACAACTTGTATTATTTCGAATTCTTCCAGAATTCTCTGCTTCTATCTATGTATGCAATAGTTATCGTTTATCTGGCCTTGTTCCTTTATTCTAGAGTATACTCCAGTAGCGTAGAAGACCCTATCAACTGGAACAGTTTACCTTATTATTGCTATATTTAGCAATTTCTGGTCTATTCTTGTTAGTTCTGACACTATTCTAAGTACTCTTGTTGTTTCATTTATCTAGATTATAACTAACCAATCAGATTGCTCGATTTCCCATAATCTGTATGCAGGATTATCTCCCTTGTGTATAACAAAAGACTATATCCAATCGCCATATCCCATGGAATCCCATAATTTTGCAAAACACCTGTGGCTATGGAATCCCTTTTTTGTCGTATGAGGCCATGAGGGCTATGTAAAAGCCCTCAATGAGTCCTCATTTATTATCCCTCATATCCGCTTTGAATTTTGAGGTTATGGGGACCTTGAAAAATCCCTCAATGAGGTATAATGTTCTACGACTCTTAGCCTCATTTCTGTATTTAACAGGTTTCTCCTATGGAATCCCATTTTGGAAAACGCCTGTGACTGTGGAATCCTTTTTTGTCGTATGAGGCCATGAGGGCTATGTAAAAGCCCTCAATGAGTCCTCATTTATTATCCCTCATAGCCTCATTGAATTTTGAGGTTATGAGGACCATTAAAAATCCCTCAATGAGGCATAATTTACTACGACTCTTAGCCTCATCTCGGTATTTGAGGATACCCATGGCCTGGTATTGTATTATTCGAGGATACCTATCGAGGATACCTTTTATGGGATACTTACCTGAGGATACTATATAGGCTGTACATATCCAGATAGGTCTCTTGCTGGCCCTTAGTACTATTAATCCACCTGATGCTTTATGTTATCCTATGACTGGTATAGGTAGAATGCAATGCTAGGCATAGGGGTATTGTGGGTAGGGGTACTGCCTGGTAGTTTAGAACGGTACTATAGTATGGCGGTATATA
Organism: Pictodentalium vernedei; assembly: GCA_031216915.1. NCBI lineage: Eukaryota > Metazoa > Mollusca > Scaphopoda > Dentaliida > Dentaliidae > Pictodentalium > Pictodentalium vernedei. Next base: position 557,774,648 of record CM062295.1, on the reverse strand, counting down.
CACCTATAGGCCCCTGTTAGTGCTTGGTACTATTAACCAACCGATTGCTTTGTTTTATTATATGGCTGGTATATGTAGTACGTTATGGTAGACCTAGTGATTTTGTGGGGGTGGGGGTAATGCTTTGTAGTTTAGAACGGTAGTATAGCATAGGCTGTACATATCCGTGTAGGTCTCTTGCTGGCCCTTGGTACTACTGATCCACCAGATGCTTCATATTATTGAGCGGTATTCTGGGGTGGGGTCAATGCCTGGTAATACAGAACGGCAGCAGAGTATGGTTGGTATATTCCCCTATAGGTCCCATCCTAACCGTTCATAGTATTAACCTACCGAATGCTTTGTATCATCCTATTACTGGTAAGGTGGTACGTAATACCAGTAGTTCCTACCTTATTCCGAGTACTCTTGTTGTTTCATTTATCTAGATCATTTATATAAATTATAATTAACCGATTAGATTGCTTGATTCCCCATACCCTGTACTTAATCGTACAGAGTTATCTCCCTTCTGCATAATAAAAACCTATATCAATGGCAATATCCCCGGCACCTCAATTTCGGCACCCCTTTTTTAAAAAGCATATGGCCTTCGGCACCCCTTTTTTCTGAAATGAGGATAAGAGTCGTATTAAAAATCCCTCAATGAGGGATTTTTAATACGACTCTTATCCTCATTTCAAAAAAGGGGTACCCCGGCACCCCAATTTCGGCACCCTTTTTTGAAAAGCATATGGCCTTCGGCACCCCTTTTTTCTGAAATGAGGATAAGAGTCGTATTAAAAATACGACTCTTATCCTCATTTCAGAAAAAAACGGGTGCCAAAGGCCATATGCTTTTCAAAAAGGGGTGCCGAAATTGGGGTGCCTTCTGGAGAATCCTTTTTATGTCAAATGAGTATAAGAGTCGTATTAAAAATCCCTCAATGGTGTCTAATTTACTACGACTCTTATCCTCATTTGACAAAAAAGGGATTCTCCAGAAGGCACCCCAATTTCGTCACCCCTTTTTTGAAAAACATATGGCCTTCGGTACCCCTTTTTTCTGAAATGAGGATAAGACCCGTATTGAAAATCCCTCATTGAGGGATTTTTAATACGACTCTTATCCTCATTTCAGAAAAAAGGGGTGCCGAAGGCCATATGCTTTTCAAAAAATGGGTGCCGAAATTGGGGTGCCGGGGATATTGCCATTGATATAGGTTTTTATTATGCAGAAGAGAGATAACTCTGTACGATTAAGTACAGGTTATGGGAAATCAAGCAATCTAAACGGTTTATTATAATTTATATAAATGATCTAGATAAATGAAACAACAAGAGTACTCGGAATAAGGTAGGAACTACTGGTATTACGTACCACCTTACTAGTAGCAGGATGATGCAAAGCATTTGGTAGGTTAATACTATGAACGGTTAGGATGGGACCTATAGGGGAATATACCAACCATACTCTGCTGCCGTTCTGTATTACCAGGCATTGACCACCACCCCAGAATACCGCTCAATAATATGAAGCATTTGGTGGATCAGTAGTACCAAGGGCCAGCAAGAGACCTACAAGGATATGTACAGCCTATGCTATACTACCGTTCTAAACTACCAAGCATTACCCCGACCCCCACAAAATCACTAAGTCTACCATAACGTACTATATATACCAGCCATATAATCAAACAAAACAATCGGTTGGTTAATACTACCAAGCACTAACAGGGGCCTATAGGTGTATATACCGCCATACTATAGTACCGTTCTAAACTACCAGGCAGTACCCCTACCCACAATACCCCTATGCCTAGCATTGCATTCTACCTATACCAGTCATAGGATAACATAAAGCATCAGGTGGGTTAATAGTACTAAGGGCCAGCAAGAGACCTATATGGATATGTACAGCCTATATAGTATCCTCAGATAAGTATCCCATAAAAGGTATCCTCGATAGGTATCCTCGAATAATACAATACCAGGCCATGGGTATCCTCAAATACCGAGATGAGGCTAAGAGTCGTAGTAAATTATGCCTCATTGAGGGATTTTTAATGGTCCTCATAACCTCAAAATTCAATGAGGCTATGAGGGATAATAAATGAGGACTCATTGAGGGCTTTTACATAGCCCTCATGGCCTCATACGACAAAAAAGGATTCCACAGTCACAGGCGTTTTCCAAAATGGGATTCCATAGGAGAAACCTGTTAAATACTGAAATGAGGCTAAGAGTCGTAGAACATTATACCTCATTGAGGGATTTTTCAAGGTACCCATAACCTCAAAATTCAAAGCGGCTATGAGGGATAATAAATGAGGACTCATTGAGGGCTTTTACATAGCCCTCATGGCCTCATACGACAAAAAAGGGATTCCATAGCCACAGGTGTTTTGCAAAATTATGGGATTCCATGGGATATGGCGATTGGATATAGTCTTTTGTTATACACAAGGGAGATAACCTTGCATACAGATTATGGGAAATCAAGTAATCTGATTGGTTAGTTATAATCTAGATAAATGAAACAACAAGAGTACTTAGAATAGTGTCAGAACTAACAAGAATAGACCAGAAATTGCTAAATATAGCAATAATAAGGTAAACTGTTACAGTTGATAGGCTCTTCTACGCTACTGGAGTATACTCTAGAATAAAGGAACATGGCCAGATAAACGATAACTATTGCATACAAAGATAGAAGCAGAGAATTCTGGAAGAATTCGAAATAATACAAGTTGTCGGGTTGTTTGTGGTAATTATCCAGGGAAGACATTCCAGAAAATACTCCGATTCAATCGAACATACCCTCCGAACATACCCCTGTCCTATTGTAGGCCTTAGGTAACATAGCAATCACGTGCTACCATAGAAACCAAGATGGCGGCCTCCTGTATTCAAAATAGACTACGGAAACACGTATCACCCTAACAACACGCGCTGCGCATGCGCAGTCACACCACGTATCACTATGGAGATGACGTCACAACATGGCCGCCCACGCGGGTTACCATAACAACACAACATGGCGGCACTGGGCCACGTGACTATGACGTCACATGAGATCCCCCGATGAGATCCCCCAAATAAGGCCCCAAACATACGAGACATACTACTGACATTAACATGACTTTAACTCCTTTATCCCTAGTATTCTGTAGGTATTTCTGATAGAATACTGTCTCTGTTGAAATGAGCAAATCACTTCTGTATTTGCGGGGAGGATCAGTAACAATATAATCCTACGGCTCTGTAGGATTAAGTTTTTACATATCCTAACTATCGATTCATTGTTCGTTGTATCGTCAGTGTATTATCAGGGGTTCATAATTGTTATGGACGAAGACTAAAACGGGCCAAGGATTTGTAGAAGCAATGACTACTGGAATCAACTGCTTGGATGACTCTTTTATTCATTTGAAAAAGTGGATGATAAATGTAGTGGAGTTGTTCTACGAGATCAAAATCGGTGATTACAGCCATGTAACTGACGTTACTTCGGCCTTTCGGCCTCTCGTTCAATATTATCCCTCCGGCCAAATCGATCTCGTGCGATAAAAAATGACAGTTCTAACGTGAATGATGTTTTGTCTATACAATACCTGGCCTTCTGTGGACTCCATGTGCGGGCTCGCACATTTGATGGTGGTACTTTGTATGTGGGAATTGATGGATTTTCTGAATGCATCCATTATTGGATGTCTAAATTTCTGATATAGAGCTTCCGTTGTCTGAAAAATCTTGTACACTCTCGCTTTTTGTAATATTACAATATGCTCTCTATCCCACGCGTATATTATCCACAATATCGCATGTCTAGAAATAAGAAATTAACATGGCTTTCACTCCTTTAACCCTAGTATTCTGTAGGTATTTCTCATAGAATACTATCTCTGTTGAAATGAGCAAATCACTTCTGTATTTGCGGGGAGGATCAGTAACAATATAATCCTACGGCTCTGTAGAGCTGTAAGATTAAGTTGTTACAGATCCTAACTCTCGGTGCATTGTTCATTGTATTGTCAATGTACTATTGGAGGTTCATAATTGCTACGGATGAAGACTAAAACGGGACAAGGAGTTGTAAAAGCAATGACTACTGGAATCAACTGCTTGGATGACACTTTTATTCATTTAAAAAAATGGAGGATAACTAGTGGGGTTGTTCTACGAGATCAAAATCGGTGATTACAGCCATAGGAACTGACGTTACTATCCCATGATTCCTCATTGACAGTTCTGAATCCTTACGCCCCCTTAATTGCATGGTACCTTCGGCTTATCTTCTCCAGTCCCAACCAGTGCACTAAACGAAAGAGCTGCGGAGGAATCACCAGAGCAGTTGCTTCTGAGCGTAATTTTTGTTCGATTGATCTCGCTATTCTGTGCTCCAAAGGCGTGTAGTTGTATGCGATATCTCCGGATAAGCGGAGCCAAATTCCATGGATCAAGCATTCTCATTGTGTTTTTAAATTGGGCAGAGACTGGCGAGCATTATTCACAAAAATTCTTTTTTCCCAATTTATTATTTTTTAATGTTTTCCTGAAAAACATAGCTCACGACCTCCACTGGAAAGAGCACATGAAGATCCTTCCATTGAATGGTCATAAGCTAATTTTTTAGGGAAAATGTGGACAATTTTAATTATTCGGGAATTGTTTTCACATATGTTGCCTTCGTTGGTGTTAAGTAAATGGTCAAGTGGCGGCAAAAGGATAGACAACATTCAGATTATTTTCTATTCTTTGATGCATTACTGTAGACAATTGTTGACTCGCTGTCTTTAAGTGCATTTGTTTTTTTCACAGTATACAATTACATAGTTATATGGCATCCATTGTTGTAGTTTCCTCATCGACGACGTCTCTGTGTGGTTTGTAATTATATGGCCTCTATCCTCTTTGGACCAACATTGGGATGCTCGTTTTCGCATCGGCACTTTGCTGCATTCTCTCTGGTAACTTCCTAGTGTTGGGAAACTTTTCCTTCGTTATTTATTTGGTTTGCACACCTAGGTATGTTTGCTTGGCTTAGGTCTTCATCTCATAAGCACATTCTTTGAACACATGTGAGTCTTTCTTTTGCATCGTTGTATGCTTGCATTTCTTGGCACGCAGGTTGTTATCTGAATTCGATGTTTCCATAACGTGTTTTAACAGCAAGTGGTCTCTCGGCTTGGCTTGGGTTATTTATTTGAAACTTCGTTCCAAATTTGGTTCGTCTCCCTTCAGTATGGTTTACTTTGTCCTTTGTCCTCAAGATAGATCTGTACGTCGGGTTTCATTGTTTAATGGATAGTTACATCCTGGCCTCTTTGTTGCATGCAACGACAGCCATGGATCGTCCAAAATAATCTTGTAGTTTTAGTAACTTCCACCGTACGATTAAATTAGTCCAATTTATAAAGTGTCGGTTCCAGTACGGCAGCGTTTCGTTTGGGACTTAATTGAGTTAGTAGTTTTTCAACCTGAGCTCATTTGCCAACATTTTGCTAGACATCTTCACTCTTCGACGGTTCGAACATAAATGTTCAATTTCTTTGTTGTTGTAACATCTATACATTACAGTACAACCGCCGTGAGATGGTCGTAATCCACGGGTGGGCAGAAATGTCCACGCATGCGTTTACGAGGTAATACAAACATATTTTTTTCACTCCTAAAAAAAATAATATATATTGAATAATTATCTCTGCAGTAATCCACGTTCGAAGGGGCACCGCAGCTCAATGGGTAGAGGTGTAAGCTGTGAGGTCCTCTGTTCGAATCCCACCTGCGGCAACCGCATTATGTCCTTGGGCAAAAAGTTGCACCCCCATTGCCCATGTGCGGACACAGTGGCATTGTGTGCTAAGGCGTACAGTACGTTGATGGTGCACTTGTCTTCAACCATTGCTAACCCTGTTTGTGTGGAGTTAGTATGCTGGGAGCCTGACAACTGCTCGGTGGTTCTCTCCGGGTATTCCAACTTCCTCCACCCATAAAACTGTCCGACACGAGATGACCTTGACTGTCAAAAGTGCTGTTAAACCCCAATAAGAAAATAAATAAATCCACGTTCGATGTGTTCTATAATATACTGTCATCAGTGAGAATTGCATCCAAACTATCCTCCAGCAATTTGACCCAAACCGGCTGCTAATTTAACCCAAATCATAGTGTGGCAATTTGATCCAAACCAAACCACCCTCCAGAAAAGGGTCCTCCTACACACCGAGGTATACCAAAGTGAAAAGAAAAAAAGTAAGGTTGGGGATGTTTAAAAAGGTTTAAATATAATTGCAGACATTTAATTGATTCCTTCGAAGCAAAAAAACCGTGATATTACTTGATTTATTCGAGTAAATGCAAGATATATACATGTGGACCGAGTTGTTTCCGAAAACTACCCCTTGGTATATAGTAGGTAGCTTGGTTATTAGTGGGCTAGGTCTGTTCGTGGATGAAGCGCTGAAGTGGTAACTGGGTATCATAAAACAGATCACTGTAATATTTGATAAAAATAAAACTCCCATCAGATTTTATCTGGACCTTGGGCCGGCCAAACTTTTCAGTTCCGGCAGCTCTAAAGTTTTTTTTTTATTATTTTTATTTTTTTATTTTTTTGTTTTTGTTTTTTGTTTTGCCATTGTTGGCTTTATGTTATTAGGATTTTGTGGCATACTGTGATAAGTATCGCTCGGCTGTACACCCAAAGCTACAGCTTGTATTTGGTATATGTACAGTACATGGGGAGAGGATTGCCACAAAATCACCTGTGGATAGGAGTTATCACCCAAAGTATCACTTTAAAATTCTGTACATATGGACGAAAATCACAAGCAATGTTTCAGCCAGTGGAGTCAATGGACCTACAGGTTTAACCCAGAGGTTCATTGACTGTCCAGAGCTTAACGTGTGCTTGTTATGCTTTGCAACAAATTTGGGATTATTGTTTGGGAGATATCTCCACTCTGTGGGTGATTTAGTAATAATACACTCTGCACCTACTGTATATATACAATATACTTTTTAGCCCTTTCGCCTGTGATAACAGCACTAATGTTTGGTTATTTGTTGACACCTTGTCGTTTTCAAGGTTTTCACCTTCTTTACGTGGCCATTTTTTTTTTACAATTGCAGCCGTTTTATAGAATTGTAGAAAAATGAAGTCAGTATCCTTTTAATCGTCGGTCCCGTTGGTCAGCCGTGAGTGCTGACCACATCTCTAGTCTTACGGCAATTTCTTTTTTCATCCTTGACGACTGAAAAATTACCACTTCCGAAAAATACCGTTTCCCAGGTTATCTCCCAAAAGTAAATTTCTTGTTGTCTGATGGCAACAAATCGCCTATAGATTAGTGTTTTTATGTTTCTGTAATGTGTTTGAGCATTGTGTGTTTTTGTTCTTGTCTTAGTTTGTTACCTAATTTTGAAATGCTTTATATTCTGTATTTTTATGTGATTGAAATGAATAATGATTGAATTTGAAATTGCAATAAACATTTTTCCATAAATCAGACTTTGTGTGCAAATTTCACAGATTAGTCCATTAGAATAATGGGTAACAAGCAGGGGATTAGCTGCACCTACCTACTGTACACTAAAGTGTGAATGTTGTTGTTTTAAGCTGTCTAAGTTATGGGATGTCTAAGTTTTGGGAGGACACCGTTTCCGGTTATCTCCGGAATTAGCTGTACACTAAAGTGTGAATGTTGTTGTTTTAAGCTGTCTAAGTTATGGGATGTCTAAGTTTTGGGAGGATACCGTTTCCCATGTCATGATATTGGTCCATAACAATTTTTCTGTCATAACAAAGAAGACAATTGCCGACAGCTACAAAGAGAACTAATTAAGAAGTCACTATGTGATTAACAATTCACACTGATGCTTACTGAGGTGCAGTCGCTTTAAATACCATTACCAAGCTACCTACTAAATACCAAACGGAAGATTTTTCAGCGCACTCTATTACTTTAGCACCCATAAATCTCAAATATGGCATTAAAACCATGCACATACTGCTTAAATCTATTTACATAATCAGAATACACCACCAGGGGCCCAGTGGCTCAGTAGGTAGAGGTACTGGCTGCAAGCCGAGAGGTTCTCGGTTCTAATCCCACCTGCGGCAACAGCGTTGTGTCCTTGGGCAAGACACTTCACCCCCATTGTCCAGGCGGAGGCACGGTGGTGCTGTGTACTAAGGTGATAAGGTGATGACAAATGATGTAGAGCTGCCGTGTGTGTTTTATCAGAGTCTAGTCCTACATGCGCATCAAGCACATACTTTTCACCTAATTGCTTAACCGAAATAAAGGGAACTTGAAAATTACCAGAAACACCTTAGTATATACAGAGTAATGGCTAAAACTGAATATATACAAAAATCACTCTAAAAGTTAATTACTTTTCAATCTTCCTCCCCCAAACCACATCCCTCGACCCCGCACTAGAACGAGCTCGTCGAGTTCCTTCGAGCGAAGGAGCAGAGGTTGTGGGTTAGAGGGGATGTGTTTATAAAGTTTGTCATTTTTGAGCAGGGAACATCACATTTTCAAAATATTGTGCTAGGTGAAGATTTGAAATGACTCAACCCAAGTAACTCATAGCACTTCTCCAAACAGTGTAACGTCAGGACAAGTAACATATACGTTATATGTCGTGATGTTATAGCACCGATCGCAATCTACAATGCCACTGCATTTTTGTGACAGAAACATTATAAGCAAGATGAGAACGGGGTTAGCCAGTTAATAGAGAGCTGATTGTATCCCACCTTAAGTTTATTTCTTTGATGCGCTTATTCGAATATGAATATCTGGATATGAGTTCTAGATTTCTGTAAATTCTTAATTGTTCAGTAAAACTGGTATAGGTTGGTAAATTATTTTTCACTTTGCAGGAATAAATAAACTTTCTGAAGATAAGCATGTAGAAGTCTGTTATGTTATTGGAAGCGGCATGAATATTTGTGTGGCCTAGAATAACATATTCTGGGGTTAAAGGAAACTCAATATCGCACTTGTTCCTTAAATGTTCTAAAAAGTTCAGAAGAACTGTTTTCACAACCGAACATTCGAAAAACAAGTGAAGTATTGTCTCCTTTGTATTACAACAAAAAGTACACAGTTCCGTTTCAGAGAGTTTGCATTTATAAAGTTTTGAATTCGTGTATAAAATTCGGTGGACAATTTTGAAATGCAAACTTTGTAAATATGTGTCGTCCGTGATTGTAAATGGGATTTTATATATAAAATTCCAGTCATTAGAGTGCAAATCCGTTTCTAAAACCTCATTCCATTTGTTCTGTACATTAATAGGAGGTATAGTGTGGAGTTCTAAAAATTTAAAATAAAAAGCCCGAGAGACTTTATTAGTAGATTTTAACATATCAATATTTTTGTCCTGAATAAAGGGCAACTTTTTATTGGATCTGGTTGCACTTTTCCAAGATTTAGGTAAAGCATTTATAATACCCTGAAAAACTGTAAATGGGGTGTTGATGTTATACTTGTTGGAGAAGTCAGCGAAGGTTAGGAGGCCATTGTTTTCAGAAACTAGGTCATTTACGAAGTAAATGCCTTTATTACACCAAATTTTATTGAAAAAAAGTTGTCCGTTAAATTTTAATTGATTATTTAGGAAAATAGTTTCACCCAGTATTTCTGAGGGGGTTGTGGTGCTCTTATTGTCCAGGAGAGCCCAGGCCAGAAGAACATCCTTCCAGAATACATTCACAAATTTCCCAACCACTTTTAAACCTTCTTCGTGTAAATACCAAAGTTTATAAGTTCCGAACAATTCTAGTTCGTCGATTACGAGAGTTTTCCATGGAGCCAACGAGGAAGAGTCCAATAATTTCTTAATCCAAATCATTTTTAAAGAACGACTAAAAGTTTCAACATGCGGAAATTTAATTCCACCATTTTCAAAAAGGCCAATCATTGTTGTACGTTTAATTTTTTCGACTTTTCCTGACCACAAGAAATTATAAAAAACTGTTTGAATTTTCTTAAATAACTCTATCGGCGGGTTTGGTAAAACCATAAAACAGTGTGTTAGAATTGATAAAGCCAAAGTTTTTATAACGGTATTTTTTCCGATTAATGTTAAATTACGAAATGACCAGTCACTTAGTAATTTTTCAATTTTCTGGATTTTATTTGTATAATTGTTTAGAATATAATTGTCACTAAACAGATTAAATTCAATTCCAAGAATTTTGAATGATCTGGAATGATTCCAAACAACTCGTTCGCTTGTTGGAAGTGTTTCACCACAACCCCGCTTTGAGCCGATCCATATAACTTCCGTTTTGTCAAAATTAACCTTTAAGCCAGAGATTAGTGAGAATTGTTTAATCATATTCAGGGCAGTATCTAAAGAGTATCCATCGTCACTTAAATACAGAGAGGAGTCATCGGCGTATTGACTAATTAGATATTCCGAATTTTTAATCTTTATTCCATTTATATTGGGATTAAATTTTAAGGACGCGCTTAGAATTTCTACACTAAGAATAAAGAGATACGGTGATAAAGGATCACCTTGCCTTACGCCTCGTTCAATATTAAATCTTTCAGAACAATGGCCATTATTTAGTATGCAACTGGAGATGTTGCTGTAGAAGGTTTGAAACCACCTTATCATAGAGGATCCAAAATTTAAAAATTCCATCGTCTTTTGGATAAAACTCCATTCGAGAGAATCGAAAGCCTTTTCGAAATCTATGAGAACTAGGATACCTGGAATATCTAATTTTTCACATTTTGCAATTAAATCGAAAGTTAATCTAGTACACTCCCCAATGTAACGACCCTTCATAAAACCTAGCTGGGTGTCTGAAATTAAATTGGGAAGAACTGTTTTTACTCTGTTAGCAATTGCTGCTGATCCTATTTTTGTATCTACGTTAATTAGGGATATTGGGCGCCAGTTTTTTATGTATTGTTTTGGTTTGTTTTGTTTTGGTATACAAGTAATAATCCCGAGTCTCTGTGTAATTGAGAATTGTTCCAATTCGTAGCCACAATTCAGAGAATTAATTACGTAAGTACCAATGTCTTTCCAAAAAAAATTTATAGAATTCGGCAGTGAAGCCGTCGGAACCGGGTGTTTTGTTGTTTTGCATTGCTTTTAGGGCGTTTAGACATTCCGAAGGAGTTAATTGCCCTTCAAGGGATTTATTTTCGTCATCGCTTAAAAAGGTAAGAAACGGGTTGCTTTTGTCAAAAAAACTTTCAACCGTATCAGGAGGCTGATTGTTTGGTAGTTTTGAAGAATATAGTTTTTCATAGAAGGATTTCTGCTCCCTTAGAATCTCGCGTATATCAGTAATTTCCGACCCATCATCCTTTACTAACCTGGGTATAGTTTTTTCCGTATAATGTCTTTTCTCTAAGTTGCAGAAATACTTGGTTGGTTTTTCCCCCTCTATTTTCCATTTTGATTTTGCTCTTATTATTATTCCCTGAAGCTTTTTATCCCTAAGGGTTTTAAGTTCGTTTTCAAGTGATCTCATTTCTTCTAACACTGACTCATCCCCCCCGTCCAGTTTCGTATTTAGAATTCTTAGATGATCTTCTACTTCTTGTTGCCTTTTGTCCGATTCACGCTTCACAGAAGAGGCGTATGCTATACTTTTTCCTCTAATCATAACTTTTAGTGTTTCCCAAAGGAGCTGATCATTAATACTAAAACTTTCCGTGTTATCATTTGTATATTGGTTTATCGTTTCGGCTATGACTTGTTTAATAGCACCTACATAGTCCGGGTCACCAAGTAGGCTATTATTAAACTTCCAAATACCCTTTCCCCTGGACTGATTATCAAACGATAGTTTTATGCTTACTGGGTTATGGTCGGACCGATATCTAGTGTGAATTTCTCCACTTTGAAAAATGAGTTGTAAGTCTGACGATAATAAAAAATAGTCTAATCTAGCCATTTTATTTTCAGGGCCCCTCCAAGTATAACGTCTTCCTTCTGCATTTTCTAAACGCCAAACATCAAATAAGTCCAATTTTTCCATCGAGTTCAATATTTTTTTATTTGCTTTTTGGTTGTTTTTTTGCCTATATTTTATTGTAAATTTTTCATAATCTTGTGGGACGTTCCAATCCCCACCTATTATTATCGAATCATTACCCATGCTTACGATTTTAGAAAATAATTCATCGTAAAATTGTGGTCTATCATCATTAGGACCATAGACAACAGACAGAGTTAATCTTCGATCCTTGATGGTAACGTCCAGAATTATAAAATTTCCATTCTCGTCTAAAGTACTTTTGTGAATGGTGAACCCAAGAGTGTTTTTGAAAAGTATAGCAACGCCCCTGCTTGAACTTGAGTAAGAACAAAAGAAAGCCTCGTAACCCCACTCACTCCTCCAACAATTTTCCACTTTTTTACTCGAATGCGTATCCACCAGGAAAGTTATGTCGAATTTATCCCTGCACCGCGAAAAATATCTCGTCGTTTATAAGAATCGGAAGATAAGCCACGACAGTTCATGCTTCCTATTATTATGCTAGCCATTTGGGATTAAATAAGGGGTAACTTTAAAAGTAGATGTGCAGCTACAGTGTTGTGAATCATTCATCTTTTCTTTTCTAAACTTACTTTTCTGTACAAAACAATTTATGGAAAGACCTATAAATCTGATTTTTTTTTGTTATTAACACAAACAATTAATGAAAACAATAACACTGATGTTGTGAGTCGATGATTACTCAAATGTTTCCTTTTCTCAACCCCAACAGAATGCACATGCGTTGCTTGTAACAGTCCTTGGTGGATAAAAAGCTATCTTTACTTGCCCAACTCTCACGTATGTTGTATCATTCACATTCGACCCAATATATCATTTGTTCAGTCGCAAACTGCAGGAGGGAGCCCGAAAGCAAACGTCAAAATGAGGGTACCATGCTAAAGTTAAAAATTCCTTAGCTCAAGTATCCTATTAAGACAAAAAATAAAAAACATTGTTTGTTTAGTACGAAAATTCGTTATTACGAACTTTTGGAAAGTGCACGCGAGCACCCTCCAACAATTCGCAACAAATCACAGCTGATGAACAGTTATGACCAGTGCAGATGATCCAGCCGCCAGCCAGTCAATATCAACAACCGATGCCAACTTGTGTTGTTATGGCAACTTATGCTGTTCCATCAACAGTCACTATATCAAATATCATTTGATCAATGCAGAATTACGTTATTGAAAACTATTGGAGAGTGCCCACAAGCACTCTCCAACAGTTCGCAACAAAGCAAAGTTGATAAGCAAATTATGACCAGTATAGATGATCCAGCCGTTAATCAGTCAATGTCAACAGCCAGTGCCAGCTTATTATGTTGTTTTATCAACAGTACAAAAACGGGTAGCAATTGCTCAGTGCAAATCTGCGCCATTACAAATCGCTGGAGAGTCTCCGCGAGCACTCTTCAGAAATGCGCAAAAGGGCAAAGTTGATGAGCAGGTTATGACCGATGAAAGGTTATTATAACAATGTTAAGAATCTGAGATAACTGGAAAAACAAAAAATCCAAAACAACAAAATAAAACTCTAAAATATTTTCAGAGTTAACGATTGCTTGTTTGCAACAATGTGGGAAAAAATACAAACTGGCTTTATCGAAATTCACTGGAGTAACTTCAATAAAACAAGTCGTAAATTACAAAGTGTCACCTCTATCACAATCTGGTGATCAACTGTTCATGAAATGAGTGACCAATACTTACCGCTACTATTGCAGAGATGAAACGTAATTGACCTGGGTCCAAATCACTCTTAAAAGTGCAGTGCCTTTGGTGACGATTGTGCGATGGCACAGATAGTTTGGACAAAACATACACCTACCACACATAGGGCTAAGCAGCCACTAACCGGCCGAGTGCCAAAAGCAGTTATCAAATATGGGTACCATACTGAGGTCACTAATTCCTTAGCTCATGTTTCGCATTAGGACAATATAAAAGATAGCATTTGTTTTATGCAGAATTTCGTTATTACAAACTATTGGAGAAAGCCCGCAATCAATCCCAAACAATATGTAACAAAGCACAGTTGGTGAGCAAGTTATGACCAGTGCAGATAATCCATCCATCAAACAGTCAATGTCAACAGCCGATGCCAATTTAAATTGTTACCTTAAACATCAATAAATAAATAATAAAAAGAACACACCACCCCATACCCGTTTCACTCCTGCTTTCATTCACCTTGGTATCCCTCGGTTTGTCTCGGTGTTTAGTATGCCCGCCAGAAAAGGAGTGATTTTTTTTCTAAAATAGCAAAACAAGAAACAGTAATTTTTAACAGTAGTAACAAAATAATTTTCATGAAGCGCAGAATTTTATGTTAGTTAATAGCTGAAAAAAACGCATGGTTATATTTGCAAATCGTATTTCATTACTGGTACTAGGTACTGGTAATGAAAATTGTCGTCTGTCATCAATACTTGATCAAGTTTCTGATAAAGCACATTATACTATCCTAATGTTAGATACTAGACATAAGCACACAATTTGATGTTAGTTTACCATGATACAGGTGTTTAGCCAGGATATCAAAGTTAGGGGCAAGAGTAATATCTAGTGGGGGTGGGGCCGGGACATAAAGAATATGATGCACAGCATCACCTGTGCCACATAGCAGTGAGATGGGGCGAGGACAAGAGGGAGTGTACCCCTCTCATCGGTGGAGGGTTGGGTGCCCCCCCCCCCCCAAAAAAAACCACAATTTCCTTAACTCTGTGTCCATTTGTGTTCATAATATATAATTTGCGAACAAGCATAGATATTAAAATGTCTTGTCGGATGTTCATTATATGAGTTAACAGGGGGGGGGGGGGGGGACTGAAATTGGGGAGCGCATGTGCCTCCAGCCCCAATGCCTACAGTACGGCCCCCGTGAACTGATCACAATCCGGTGCTTCATTCATTAAAATTTTATTGATGATGATTCTATTACCTGGAAAAAGAATGCGTGGACATCACTGCCCAAGCATGGATTACGACCAGTCCACGGCAACTGTTCTGTATGTCTGTACCACTGCTATGAGCAGGGACTAATTCTAAAAGGGTGGGTGTGTTTACAAATATTAATATTTTTTAAAACCTGATAGCAAGTAATATAAGTTTATGAACAACCACACAATTTACTTTTAATTACAATACTCCTAATTCCTAATAAACATACATGAATGTTTATTAATTTTGTGGATTTTTTACACTGAAGCTTATTTGAGCCTGTATGTTTGTTAAAATTGCCCTTCCACCAGGGAGGAGTTCTTGAAATCAGTCTACACTGGATTGTGTGGGATTCCTTTGTGTAAGACAATGCATTCATTGTAATAATCTTGGTGCATAAGGCCCAACAATGTAAATCTGTTTCTCATGCCATTTTGTGCAAAATTGCATGCAGGCGGGTGTTTTTTTATTTTATTTTTTATTTTTGTAATTATTTCTTTACCATAAAAAGTTCATGTTCTTGGTTTGTTTTAGGCCTCATAATCCACAGAATAGCAAGGGTGGTGGTGTATTCCATCCCTTGAGTGCAAGAAGGCTTTGCAATGCTATAGCATAAGCCTTGTTGCACTCCAGAGACACATTTATCAATTTTAATAACATGGGTAAAATATCGGACATGAACCATTTAATTTTTTTTTTTAGCTCACCTTGACAAAGTCAAGCTGGGCTTATCCAATCGCTCTCCGTCCATTGTCCATCCATCTGTCGTCCGTCAACACCATGTTTTGGTCTTCTCCCCCAAAACCACTGGGTCAATTCAAGTGAAAGTTTGTGTGAGTGATGGTCCCAAAGGGGTATTGCATTTTGTTCAGCTCAGCATGCTCAGCCCCATAGGGAGGGGGTGGGGAAAATGCTCCAAAATATTTTTAAAATCTTCTCATGAACCAGTGTGTTCAGTGACTTGATATTTGTTATGGAGCTTCCTTTTGAGGTGTAGAATCAAGTTTGTTCAAACGTAGTTCGTGAATTTTTTTTAAGCTCACCTTGACAAAGTCATGCTGGGCTTATCTAATCGCTCTCTGGTGAGTCTCTGTCCATTGTCCATCCATCTGTCGACCGTCAACACCACGTTTTGACCTTCTCCCCCAAAACCACTGGGCTAATTCAAGTGAAAGTTTGTGTGGCTGATGGTCCCAAAGGGGTATTGCATTTTTGTTCAACTCAGCATGCCCAGACCCACAGGGAGGGGGTGGGGGAAAATGCTCCAAAATATTTTTAAAATCTTCTCATGACCCAGTGTGTACAGTGACTTGATATTTGTTATGGAGCTTCCTTTTGAGGTGTGGAATCAAGTTTGTTCAAACGTAGTTCGTGAAGCAATATTTGGCTTTGTAATGGCTTTGTAATGGGAGAGGTTAGATTTTTGGCACCGCCCAAAATTTCTATGTTCTGAAACGATGGTCCGATTTGAACGAAATTCAGTATATGGTATTAATGGGTCATAAGTACTTGACTCATGCAAAAAAAATCCTGCATCCCCATGGGAACCCCATGAGCTAAAAATAGAAATATTTTCAAACGCCCAGGTTTCCCAAACCACACGGAACAGAGAACTGTTACATGGTATGAAGCATCCTTAGGACCAGTAGAATTGAATGGTCAAAATAAAATTGCCATCTGTTATGTTAGGGAGTTCTGCAGAGGGCATCGAAATAATGCTGAGTCAGCATATTTGCAAACATTTTAGAACATCTTTTCTCCAGAACCAATGGTCAGAATCTTTTGATATTTGGTATACAACATCCATAGAGGGGTCAGATACAAGTTTGTTAAAATGAAGCCCATTGGTTCATATTTGGACTCAATGCAGTAGCCCAGTTTTTTTAACTTAGGGCAATATGGGGAATATTCGTTAAAAATCTTCTTCAGAACCACCAGTCAGAATCTTTCAATGTTTGGTATACATCATTGTTGTGAGGGTCAGCTTCAAAATTGTTCAAACCAAGTCCCTAGGTTAGTACCTAGGTTAATATTTGGGCTTTCTTTGATAGCCCAAATTTTAACTTAAGTCAATATGAGGACGTTTCTTTGAAAATCTTCTTCAGAGCCACCAGTCAGAATGTTTTCATATTTCGTCTGCAACATCTCTAAGGGAAGGGGCGGGGGGGGGGGTGAGATTCAAATTTGTTCAAATCGGGTATGTAGGTTAAAATTTGGGCTCGCTATGGTAGCCCAAATTTTAACTTAGTGCAATATGAGGACATTTCTCTAAAAATTTTCTTCTTCAGATCCACCAGTCAGAATGCTTTCATATTTGGTATTCAACATCTCTAAGGAGGTCAGATTCAACTGTGTTCAAATCGAGTGCCTGGGTTAATATTTGGGCTCCCTATGGGAGCCGGAATTGGCCATGTAGCTTAAGAATTAGAATGTTTGTATTCAGTACCCTCTAGAGGCGTGTAACTGAGGTTAATCTACATAGGTTGTATCAAGGGGCTTCAGAGGGGAGCTCCACATATCACATTATGATTAACTGAAGAAAAGGCATGATGCTTGGACTGTTTTTGTCACTCCTGAGGAGCTCAAGGATTGACAATGTATCCTATGGAGATGGATTGCTTAATGTAGATTCATTCTTGGACTTGTTTATATCGTGTTCTGTTCAAGGTGAGTGCTTCAGGCCCCGTGGGGCCTCTTGTTTATTTATTTATTGGGTTTTAACAACACTTTCGACAGCCAACAGTTACAAGTTTCTTCTCTCCTTGAACCAAGTCTCTCGTTGAACTGCAGCACTCATGGTATACTAAGTTTTTAGCTCACCTGACTTTCAGTCAGGGTGAGCTATAATGATCATTCGCCGTCCGTCATCCGCCCATCGTCCGTGAACATGGTGTTTGCGGCTTCTCCTCCAAAACCGCTGAACCGATTTAAACCAAGTTGCCCTGCCCCTCAGTAGGGCCACGCCCAAAAAGTATGCCTAAATCTTAAAAAATCTTCTTCTCATCAACCGGCAGTAGCAGAAACTTGATATTTGGTGTGCAGCTTCCTTATTAGTTGTAAACTCAGATTTGTTCAAGAGAAGTTTGTGGGGCAATATTTGCCTTCGTTATGGGAGAGGCAAGAATTTTCGCCCCGCCCAAAATTTCTATTTTCCAAACCAAGAGGCTGATTTGAACCCAATTTAATATGAGGGCTTATTGGGTCATAAGTACTTAGTTTATGCAAAAAAAAATTTTCCCATCGCCCCCTTGGAACCGCAGGAGCTGAAAGTTGAACAAAATTTAAAACGCCCATATCTCCAAAACTACACGAAACTGAGAATTCTTATTTGGTGTGAAGCTTCCTTAGGACTAACAGAATGGAATGGTCCAAAACAATTGCTATCGGTTCAGTCATGGGGTACTTTTAGACACTTTTGAAAAAATGCTGAGTTGGCATTTTTTAACACTGTAGGTAATGGGGAAAGCATTTAAGACTCTTCGTCTCCCAAACCAATGCTCTAAAAGCTTTCAAATTTCACATATAACATCTCTGGAAGATTTTTTCACATGTTTATTGATATCAAAACCCTGGATCAATATTTGGGCTCTCTATGGGAGTCCAAATGTTCAAATTCGTGCAGTATGAGGAATATTCTTTTAAAATCTTCTTCTTCAGATCCACCAATCAGAATTTTTTGATATTTGGTATGCAGCATCCTTAGGCGGGTGAGATTTAAGTTTGTTCAAGGCAAGTCCCTTGGTTTATATTTGGGCTCACCAGAGTTTCGCAAATTGCGAGCACGATCGTTTCGTTCCCATGACGTTCTTGCAAAAGCTAGTTAAGGAGACCCATTTACCGTTCTCGCAAAAATATAAGCATTTTTTCATCAGATAAAATTTAATAAAATTAGATTAATTTTTGAGCTGAAACGATTAAAGGGTTTTCTTGATCGATTAATCGCATGGTTTAACCTTGTTAACCGATTAATCACTTGCCCTAATAGGTTGCTGAATAATTGCCGTACCGTTGATGGTTTATATAATTAAAACTTTACTCAACGTAATGGACAAACCCGGCCAGCGCCATACACAAAAAATGCCCATTCAAAGTTTATTATGTTTTCAATTTTTGTCTCAAAACATAGCTTATGACCCCTCATTGGAGCGCGCTCAGTAATTTCGTTCCAATAAGGGGTCATAAGCTATGTGTTTGAGACAAACATTGAAAGTCTTTAGTAATTCAAGAATTTATTGTGCAAGTATCGTCTGCTACCCGCATTTGGTGAAGGGTTGAGAATGACCATTTCCAGCTACTGATACAACATAATGATCATGCAAGTGAACAAGTATGTCAGCACGTAACTGGCATGCGTTACTCTGTCTCATATAATTGATGTGAGCCAGTGTGACAATGTTTGCCTGTTTTGGAGCAAGTTTGTTCCTCGGTTAACCCATAAAATACCGTAGTTCAAAAGTAACGGTTAACCGATCAATTACTTTTTTTTATCGATCAAGACGTTGATCATTGGTTAGTCGATTAATCGGTTAACAGTATCAGCTCTAATTAATTTCTATAAACATGATTACTGCAATAGCCTTTGATGTGGTGGTTGAACAATCTAACGATCTATGTATTTGAAGATAAATAAGCATAATTCATGTGATTAAGACACATGTTGGAAATGGGTCCCGCAAAAAATACTGGGTCCAGCAAACAATATATTTGCGAAACCCTGGCTCACTGTGGGAGCCCGAATTATAACTTAGTTCAAAATGAGGAATTTTCTTTAAAAATATTCTTCTGATCCAGCAGTCAGAATTTTTTGACATTTGCTATGCAGCATCCTTAGTGGGGGGGGGGGGGGGGGGAGAGATTCAAGTTTGTTCACACCAAGTCCCTGGGTTCATATTTGGGCTCGTTGTGGGAGCCTGAATTACATGTATAACTTAGTTCAAAATGATGAATTTTCTTTAAAAATCTTCTTCTTCAGATCCATCAGTCGAAATGTTTTGATATTTGGTATGCAGCATCATGCATCATTGGGGGGGGGGGGGGGGGGGGGGGGGGCTGGTAGAGATTCAAGTTTGTTAAAGTCAAGTCCCTGGGTTCATATTTGGGCTCCATGTGGGAGCCAGAATTAAAACTTAGTTCAATATGAGGAATATTCTTCAAAAATATTCTTCTTCACATCCACCAGTCAGAATCTTTTAATATTTGATATACAGTATCCTCAGGGAGGTGAGATGTAAGTTTGTTAAAGCTAGTCCCCGAGTTCATATTTGGGCTTCCTGTGGGAGCCCGAATTGTACCAAAATTCTGTTTTCCGAACTGAGAGGGCGATGTGAAGCAAATTTGATATGACGGGCTTATTGAGTCATAAGTACCTAATTTATGCAAAAAAATTCCCATCCACCCATGGGAACCGCAGGAGCTAAATGCAGAAAAAATTTAAAACGCCCATATCTCCAAAACTACATGGCACTGGTAGTATTTATTGCGTGTGAAGCTTCCTCAGGAGCAGCAGAAAGGAATGATCCGAAACAAATTGCCATCGGTTTTATCATAGAGTAGTTTTCCAGGACTTTTGAATAAATGCTGAGTCATGATATTTTTTAACATTGTGAGTAATAGGAAAAACATAAAAGAATCTTCTTCTCCCATACCACTGCTCCAAAGGCTTTCATATTTCGCATATAACATCTTCGGAAGATTCATTCACATGTTTGTTGAAATCAAATCCCTGGGTCCATATTTGGGCTCTCTATGATTGGATTAGTGCAATATGAGGAATATTCTTTAAAAATCTTCTTCTTCCGATGCACCCATCAGAATCGTTTGATATGTGGTATGCAGCATCAGCAGAGGGGTGAGATTCAAGTTTGTTCAAGCCAAGTCCCTGGGTTCATATTTGGGCACCCTGTGGGAGCCCGAATTATAACTGAGTTCAATAAGAGGAATATTCTTTAAAACCCAGTAGTCAGAATCTTTTGATATTGGTATACAACATCCTTAGGGAGGTGAGATTCAAGTTTGTTCAAGCCAAGTCCCTGGGTTCATATTTGGGCTCCCTGTGGAGCCCGAATTATAACTTAGTTCAATATAAGGAATATTCTTTAAAAAACTTTTTTTTTCAGATCCACCGGTCAGAATCTTTGGATATTTGGTATAAGCTTTTCTTAGGAGGGGCAGATGCAACTTGTTCAAATAAATCCCTGGGTTAATATTTAGGTTACCATATCAGGTGAGCGCCTTCAGGCCCCCTACGGCCTCTTGTTTTCTGTTTGACAACATTGCACTGGCTTTTCTCTCTATATTTTTCATTGTAAGTCAGTCACTACTTTTATGTAGGCTTCCAAAATGTGTTACTGCATGTCTGTCTGTCTGTCTGTCTGTCCTTCAGATGAAATGTTTCTTTGCTTTTCGTTTGCCTGGCTCTACATTGTAAATAATGTGCAGTTATTTTTCACCCTCCAACCTCTCCCACACACATACACAAATCAGGGCCGGGGCGAGTATTGAGTACTTTGTCAAAAATGTGGTACTCGAGTACTACAAGTATGAGTACTTTGGACCCAGCCCTGTCACAAATATATTAAACATCAAAGAGTATTATATACTTGAAACAAATACAGTACAGCTGCTGTGTACTGCTCACTTTCCACAGATGGGAAATATTTCCACGGATACAATAATATTTGATGCCAAACACTAACTATAGGAATAATCATCAAAAATGTAAATAATGAAGCATCAGGTACAACCCGGTGCTTCATTAATTAAAATGTGCTGCTGATGATTTTTATTGCCTGATAAACGCATGAGTGGACATCACTGCCCACGCGTGTATTACAACCAGTCCACGGCGACTGTACTGTAACTGATTTGTCCTCTTTGGGAACATATTTTCTACAATTCCACTCCTTTTGAGAGAATGTGTGCCTGTGGGGATAAAAACCAAAGTAGTGAAAGTGCACTTGTGGATACTTGCAACACAAGCACAGCTCTGCAGAATCAATATTTGATGATTTTAGGAATTTTAACAGTGCCATGAGACACCACAGTAGCAGTTACTGGTCATTCTGTTGAAAAAAAAATCACTGTTTTATGACTCGAGGTGCCTTAACTGAGAAAACTGAGGCTTTTACTTACAAAGATTGCAAAATATTCATCAAACACAATGTGAAATGTCTTCAGAAGCCAGAATGTGATTAAATAAAAATGGGAAATTCAATTTGTGTCAACATCAATTAATTTATAAATTAATATAGTTTTTTTATGGAAAAGAGCATACAGAGGGGTGTGGGGACACATCCCGGGCTATATTTTACCCCATCACTAGGTAAAAGCAAATTTGACATCATTTGTTGAGATAAAATGGCACTTTCTATTGATATTGGTGAATTATATAGCCTCAGCCAGGGTTTATATTTCGACGAGAATCTGGGAATCGATTCACGCTGCGATCCGTGCAACAAAACCAGTGAGAAGCATGTAGATTCTCTTAGCACCGCTGCTTGGATTCACGTGAAAAGAACTGAGTCAGTTTAACCCTTTACCTAACACAAAGGCAGCAAATTAACCAATGCAACACAAACATGACCTGAAATATCGGGACACTGGCAATACAATGTGTACAAATATGGCTGTCACTGGAACCGGCTCATCAGCCGGTTCCAGTAGCTCATCAGCCGGTTCCAGTAACATCCATAATTATTAAGCTCGGTGAATATTGTTTATTTTTAGCTCACCTGACTGTAAGTCAGGGGGAGCTTAAGTGATCCCTTTCTGTCTGTCGACCATCCGTCCATCTGTCCGGCGTGAACTTTACATTATCAACCTCTCCTCATAAACAACTGAGCCGAATTGAACCAAATTTGAAATTCATGTTTTTTATCATATAAGAATTCCAGTTTGTTCAAACAAAGTTGCCACGCCCACAGGGGCCCCCAAAAGGGGCATTTCTCTGATAGCACCCATAAAATGTTTTCCAAAATTAAAAAAAAATCTTCTCCAGAACCATCTATAAGAATCTTTTGATACTTGGTATACAACATCTCTGGGGAAGAGAAGATTCAAGTTTGTTCAAATCGAGTCCCTGAGTTAATATTTGGGCTTCCTATGGGCACCCAAATATCAACAGTTCAATATGAGGAAATTTCTTTGAAAGCCTCCTTCAGATCCACCAGTCACAATGCTTTCATATTTGGAATACAACATCTCTAGTGTGTGTGTGTGTGTGGGGGGGGGGGGGGGGGTGCTTCAGATTGAACTTTGTTTGAATCCGGTCTCTAGGTTAATATTTGGTCTGTTTATTGAAGCCCAAAGTTTAACTTAGTGCAGTATGAGGAAATTTCTTTAAAAATCTATTTCTTCAGATCCACCAGTCGAATTCTTTCATATTTGACATGCAGCATCTCTAAGGGGGTCAGATTCATGTTTGTTCAAAACGAGTTTATGGGTTAATATATGAGCTCGTTATGGGAGCTCAAATTAACTCAGTGCAACATGAGAAAATTTGTTTAAAAAAATCTTTTTCTTCAGACCCACCAGTTAGAATGCTTTAATATTTGGTGTACAACATCTCTGGGGAGGTCAGATATAAATTTGTTCCAGTTGGGTCCCGGGTTAATATTTGAGGTTTCTGTTGGAGCCCAAAGTTTAACTTTGTGCATTGTGAGGGAATTTCTTCAACAATCTTCTTCAAATCCTCCAGTCAGAATGCTTTCATAGTTGGTACACAACATCTCGAGGAGCGGGGGGGGGGGGGGGGGGAGGACAGGGGGGCGGGGGGTCATCACATTCACGTTTGTTCAAATCGAGTCCCTGTGTTATTATTTTAACTTGTTGCAATATGAGGAGACAATTTCTTTAAAAGTGTTCTTCTCCAGAACAATCAATTAGAATCTTTTGATATTTGGTATACAACATCTCTTGAGGGGTCAGATTCAAGTTTGTTCAAATGGAGTACCTGAGTTAATATTTGTGCTCCCTGTGGAAGCCCGAATTTTAACTTAGTGCAATATGAGGAGATTTCATTAAAAAATCTTCAGATCCTCCAGTCACGATGCTTTCATACTTGGTATACAAAATCTCAAGTAGGATCAAATTGAAGTTACTTCAAATCGGATCCCTGGGTTAGTATATGGGCTCTCTGTTGGAGCTGATATATAACTTAATACAATAGGAGGACATTTCTTTAAAAATCTTCGTCTTCAGATCTGCCAGTCAGAATCCTTTCATATTTGGTATCGCTGGGGGGGGGGGGTTCACATTTGAGTTTGTTCATTTCGAGTCCCTGGATTAATATCTGGGCAGGGGCGGGTTAGGTTCAAGGTTGTTCATTAATGTTCAAATCCATTCCTTAGAGTTTTTCCATAAAATTTGCCTTTCAAGCTGCAGTGACACAACAACCCTTGGAAATTTGGCAGTACCTGTCTACAGCTGACAGAATTGGAAGCAATCAGGAATACCTATGCTAATAAACATCTGACGTGGACACTAGAGTTATGAATAATTTCATAACATCATTCCTATGTAGTGTTGATGAACCATGACTAACTGAGTGTGACCCAAAATACTTCTCTGAACCACTTTGTCAGGTGAGAGGTTACGGTCCCTTGGGCGGTGGGGGTGGGAGGGCTCTTGTTTTTTTTTTTTAAATCAGTAGGTGGTGTTTTAAAAATTAAAAAGCTGTATTGGGTAAAGGGTTATCATATGTTATCAGTATACAACAGGAGTTCAACCATACTGGCCTCATGGGAACCTGGAGCACTCATAGCAGGTCTGGATTCTCGCAACGATTTTCGCAAGAATCCAAATGGATTCTCCCAAATTTAGCGGAATTATAAGCCCTGCACAACCCCAGTTTTGAAACAAAATTGACATTCTGTTTCATGGGGGTGGGGCACTATTTATCTTGCTGTATGGTTAATTAAGACAGACTTTGTCAAAAGGTACTGTGTGCTGATGTAGATTTTAGTTACATTTTGGGATAAGGGTAGTTTTCAAAGAAAGCAGTGACTTCTTATCCCTCCCAGCTTACTCATTAGGTAACAGAGTAGGAATTCTGTCTGAGGCAATACCAGTTCTTAAGCCCATTTGACCCAGATTGGACACTTCTCTTCAAAAGAACAAATTTCCCATGGTTTTGACTAAGCCAAAAGTTGAATTATATTGCAGCAATGAGTCTTTCTTCACATGAAAGAGGTAAATGTATCTTTGGTAGGGTTGGGTTTGCTCATAGATATAACTGTTGTAAATATTTTAATTAAATTTACCTGCCTCGAAAAGTTGCACTCGGAAATTATGTGATCCCCAAAACTAAGCAGTCTTGGGAAAATATATTGTTTCAATAAACATTTGAAGTATTCTACTGATTATGTACATATTAAACATAGAAATTTATATCGTTTTTCAAGTGTCTCATAAGCCTTCACGGCTGGGTTTCATGCTACTTTACTCATCTGTATCAATGTAATGTATTTTTCTGCAAAGATGTATAGAAACGTGACACTATAGTAAAATAATTTACTACTACTACTACTACTACAACTGACATCTTGCATTACTGTTGAATGTTCAAAATGAATAAAGAAGGTGATTTGAGGACTTTTTAGACCTAAAAATTCATTTGACTATTGGTGTGTTTTGGTAGGGAATTCCCTGAGAAATATGTACATGTGACCAGTACTTCCCTTTCTGTTAGTTTTTCTCTCTTATTTGTTGCATGATCCCCTGTTTAAGGGTCAGAAAAAGGTTGTCTGAAGGGCTATACTTGACAAAATATATTTGAATGCCAAATCTAAGATAATGCGGCCATATTGTTTTCGCCTGAACGTTATAATGGTCGCCTATGGGAAAATATTTAATACTGTGATACGTATTCATGTTTGGCTGAAATTAAACCATTGCAGGAATTCGATTGCATAAAATGTTTTTGGAGTAATGGTTGCGGAATGAAATATTTCAATATGTTGGATACTTTGGGGTTCCTTTTTACGCCTTGCGTATTGTCATATTATTCAATAACCCTCGCGTCGATTCCATATACAGTACGTGGAGAGTGTATTATCACTAACTCACCCACAGAGTGGAGATTCCACCCGAGTAATAATTGAAAATCTGTTGCAAAGCATAACCAGCACCAGCAAAATTTCAGCCAATGGACCTCCGGGTTAAACCCGGAGGTCCATTGGCTGAAACATTGCTTGTGTTTTTTGTCGATATGTACAAAATTTGAAAGTTATAGCTTTGGGGATAACTCCACTCCGCGGGTGCTTTAGTTACAATCCACTCTCCACGTACTGTAGGAACCTCTTATACCTCTTATAGCCATACAATAGGCTCTCTGCGCAGGACAACAGGCCAACAGAAAGGAGGTGAATAATGGCGTCAACGTAGAGGCAGTGTGTGCAATCGGTTCCGTATTTTGAAGGATATTTTTTGTTCACGTGGCTGGAAATTGATATTTTGTTGATGTGTTAATGGGGATGTAGCAGATACTGTTGTTGTGTCTTGGACATGCATTTTAATGGGAGTTTTATTGTTTAAGGCCAGTTTTTAAGTGATTTTGAAGTTGAAATTTCAGTTTCATTGTTACCGTGAGCAGTTTGTGAGTAGTTAACACCAACACCAACAGTTATTGTTCACAAGTCTGTCCTGTAATGTTGATTCCAACATTTCACTATCGATTAAGTTTAAAAGTTTTCTATTGAACAAGAATGTGAGAAACCATAACTACATCTTCTGAAACAGAGCGTGTGACACGAAGATCAATCACACCAAGCAAAAACCCGGTAAATACTGGTGGCAGAGCAAAAAGAAAGCAGCACCTTCTATCAAATGAAGAGAGTATGGATGACACTGTGTATGTTATTTCAACTGATGCTCTTCAGCACCTTGAAAATAAAATCGATAAAATCGAGAAAAGTATGTCTAATATCCCAAATAAGGACGGATTGAGTCGTTTGATGGAAAATTAAAACGAAAGTTGTATTTGAAAGTTTGAAAACCGAGATAGTGAACTCAGTATCCGAAATGTTCAACAAGAAAACATCTGCGTTGGATGACAGGATCCTCGCGCTCGAGGACGAAGTGGATTCGCTCACTTCTGCCGTAAATGAGAAAAACGACACAGTTTTGGAAATGGAAGCTCAACTTTCGGCCTTACAAAAAGATGTCAACTGTAATACAATTAGATCAAACAACAACGAACAATACAGTCGCAAGTGTAATATCAAAGTGCTCGGGCTGAGCGAAATCGAACGGGAAACAAGTGACCAACTTCAGGACAGATTTGTTCAGTTCATAAATGAGAAAACCGAAGTGAAAATAGATTCCAAGGCAATTCACAGACTTCCCAGTGCTCCAGGTAAAGTGAGACCTGTCATTGTGAAATTTACAAATCGTTCGACGAGAGACAGAGTAATTAAAGCCCGCAAACTCTTTAAGGGGACGTCCAACCTAACTTTGGTCAAATTTCATGTAATTTTCTTTCAATTCTAAAAAAGGCCCAAAATGAATAACCCCAATAAATTATATACCAAAGTCCTTGGAATGAAACATAGAACAGGTGGAAACTGACATTGCCATGGAAACTGCTGCCATGTGTAAATAGCACCACCTGAAAGTCTACTATAGCATAAGTAAGAGAAAATTTTTACAATAAAATATCTCAAAATAAAATAACATTGAAGTACATACTCGAAGAAATCTTTTCCTAATTCATGAAAGTAATAAAGATTGAGACCAAATGTTATAAGTGGAGTGCTCACTGATTGAAGGCAGACATTGTCTTTTGTTTATGTTTTGATTTGGGGAGTTCAACAAAGGTCAACTTGAAGGAGTCCACCAGAAGAAGTATGGAAGGACAAAAGAGTGTCTCCCAATATAAAGATGTATGTGTCACTGTTGTGGTTTGGAAAGAAACTATGATATTCTTCTATGTAGAATGCAGTGGTTTGGAAAGAAACTATGATATTCTCCTATGTAGAATGCACTGCAAAGTCATACATTGTAGTTGAATAAATATATTTACAAACCCCTTGCACTGTAACCCCTTTTATCCCATGCATCAATTTGATAGTGATTAAATTGTTAAATTTGCCTGGTTTATCAATAAGTATAATAGCTCTGTTTACTCTTGGACACCAATACACTCATGATATCTGTTGGAGGAGAAATAAGGGTAACTGTAACCTGTCACTGCAATAAACCATCTAATGTACTTAAAAGTACATTGGTATTCAAAACACATCAAATCAACCTTACATAACCATTATTGCATGTACTTTCCTCAAGGAGGCTTATTGGCATATTGAGATCAGAAGGGCACATCCAGAGGGTCTCACATATTTGTTTCAAGAACGCAGTACACAAAGCAATCCCCAAAGGGTGACAAGTGAGCTCCATTTGACACAAAAAATTTCCCGGGGGGGGGGATGAGGTGGCTCTCGTCCTTGTATGACTTCCTCCGGCACTCAAGGCATATGCCTTTTTTCTCAAAGTTTAACTCTTTTTTTCTTTTTGAAGATCCTGGCCACACATGTTCCAAACACTATCAGACAGGTAATCCTCCAAATAAGTGTATCTGCAAAAATCATGTTACATTGCAAAACATTCTTTTTAGACTTTTAGTTCTGGACCTTTCATGCTTCTTACTTCCAACTATAACACTTAATTTATCGATTAATGGGTGAATAGAAAAGTCCTGCCATAATCAACATTTTGAGTTCCATAAGCCTTCAAAACAGCTCCGATAAAAGTGTCAAACATCAGATTAGTGGCTTCATACAGAATATGAATTAGGTTGTTGCTTGATAAGTAATAGGAACAAAATCTTCACCAGAAATAGTTTGTAGCAATACATTTGAGGGTATCCGCAGACACTTTGCAACAAATTGTAACAAATCAACTAGTTATAAACAAAACTTTCTAACTCAAAAGAGTGAAAAAGTACCACAACTCTGAAAAAATGTGGGAAGAAACACGTGCTACAGCAGCTACACAGGCATTGTTTCCCCATAATGCTAGATCATAACACCAAATATCCTTCAAATTGGAGTAGCAATGGTTGAGATACAAGGGTTGGTACATGTAATGATGAATGGGTAAGGCTAAGATTAAGAGGACAGGGGTCACCACTGCACGGCCCTAGATGCACTTTTGATTTTCCAACTTCCAGGTCTGGGGCATAATAATCGCAACACATCCACCTTATCAATTCATAATTTCAGTAAAATAAAAGGAATTATCAATTTTAATTAATTTATAGATGATGGGAAATATTTGGCTTCTTTCGCCTTATCGTACTATTAATTACCACAAACAATATCAGTTTGATGCCGACAAACGAAACTGAACGCATGTGTCCTGGTTAAAAAGTAACTCGGCACGGATAATGAAGAAATTGCGAATATTTCGTGTATTTCATTTGTTTAAAAGCCAATTGCAGCTAATTTTGACCGTGGATTCGATAATTCGTTTCGGTTTTGACCACACGGTCACACTGACAGCGGTTATGTTTATTGTGATATGCAAATTGGGAGATAGTTTCCGGTGAAGGAGATTTGTCACATTTGTCAGTGTAAAACGATGACAAAAGACATTGATCGACGCTTGTGTTAGTATGGTTGGTTGCAAGAAGAAACTAAATTCTCAGCATCGTCCAAGCGCACCTTATTTAAAAGCGCGCATGCATCATTTTCAACCCATCTTCAATGGGTCATTTGCAGACATCAAACACAGCCGCGACAAATTCCATGGTTACTAGGAAGTAAATAAGTAAATAACTTCACAACATCGGGGGAAATCAACACGCTCAATATAGTTCCAGGTCACTGGGAATATACTTCGTGAAAAAGTGATTTCTGAAGCATTCTGCTTACTTTGTTATGAATATTGCCTTATTTTATGTGTATCGTCCCGATTTTATACACTCGGTTCATGTTGTCTTTCTAGTGCGCAATAATTCAGATTTTTTGTCAACAAAAAAGTTCAGACGGGCTGTAAACACGAGAGGGAATTTCGAACCATATTTGGCAGTTATGACATTAACAGCTCAAGTATTTGCAGTCACCTGTATGCAAATACGCTCAAACATTGTCTCGAACAAATAAAGAGCGTGATCACGTCCTTGCATTCTTACGATTGCCCAAATTGAGTATTTCTGCAAGAACCACATCGTAATTACATGACCGGAATAAACATCATTAAAACATGGCCACATTCGGAACATCCAAAATTTGTGTTGGTGTTATTACATTCAAACATCAAAATCCACCAGAGTGTGTGTCAAAAAAATGCTTTCTCCGAGTCTGTAGTATGTTATCATTATATCGAGGACAAGGCTTTCGAATTACCTATTACTTTGTGGTTTTACCGGTTCGTTACTTATGCCATTTGCAAATTAATCTTCTTCAAAATCATAAAATTCACTTTTCTCATGAAAAAAATTATATCTACCTTTTCTCTGCACTTTACTCTTTATTTTGCTATATAATTTGCCTTTCCTTACTTCTCTTATCTGCTTCTGAGGCATTGGGAAAAATGTCAAAAAATTGACCAAAGTTACGTTGGACGACCCCTTAAATCCGTTAATATAACCTTTGTGGACGACCTCACAAAACTCAACCTCGAGCTTTTGAACTCTCTGAGGAATCACCACAATATTTTTTCGACATGGTATTCGAACGCTTGTATATGGGCCTCTGACAAAAAAAAACACAGGAAAAAAATTAAAGTCAATGTAGGTGTCGACATTGATATGGTACTCAAAAAATTGGGCTGACTTTCAATCGTTTCAGCTTTCTACCTCCATATTCTTCATATTATCCAAAACTCCGTTTCCCTGAGTCATACAAAACCTCTTAAAAATATACCTGTCGTGCCTGTATTGGGGACATATGCGCTCACAATTGAGTAAATTACATTCATTTGATTTATAACCCAAACCTCCGCATAGGCCATTTTGCTCCAGTTTGTTGGACGGTGTCATGTAGACACTGTCTAAGTAATGGTATCAGACTGGCCTTCATGCTACAATAGAAATATTACAGCAGTAAATAACTCTTGTTTGACTTATAACCCGAAATTCTGCACAATTGTGAGTGCATATGTCCTCAGTACTCTTGCTTGGCCTGTATTGAGGACATATGTACTCTCAATTGTGTAAATTACATTCATTTGATTTATATCCCAAACCTCCGCACAAGCCATGTTGCTCCAATTTGTTGGACACTGTCATGTAGGCACTGTCCAAAAAATTGTATCAAAGTGGCCTTCATGCTACAACAGAATATCATAGCAGTAAATAGCTCTTGTTTGACTTATAACCCGAAATATTGATAAGTCGTTTTATTTTAATTCGTTGGAGACTCCCCAAAAGATTACACCAAAATGGCCCCTATTTTATAACCTTATGTTAAAGTAGTGTGAGTTGCACAAGCCAAGTAATGTCTAATTGTGCAAAAACTAATCTTTTTCCAGTTCATTGGATAGTGCCTGACAGGTGTTGTATGCTTCAACAATAATGTTGCACTAGTTGTATAAGCCTAATATTGTCCAATTATTTTGCTCCAATTTGTTGGACAGTGTCATGTAGGCACAGTCTAAAAAATTGTATCAAAGTTGCCTTCATGCTACAATAGAAATATTATAGTAGTAAATAACTCTTGTTTGACTTATAACCCGAAATTTTGACAAGTCGTTTTATTTTAATTTGTTGGAGACTCCCCAAAAGATTGCACCAAAGTGGACCCTTCCAGGCTTGGCAATTTCAGGAGAGCGATTTTTAGCTCTCCTTACTGCCCTCCTGAAAGAATTAAGGAGAGCGAAAAATTGCCCTCCTAAATATTTTGGTCTGGTATGATTGAGATTACATGTATTATGGTCACATTAAATTTTTGTTGTAAAGCAAAAATGTAATTTAACTTCGAAGTCACATAACATCACGTAATTTCATTTTGAAAGTGGTTTTGTAATGGCTGCAACCATACCCAAACACAGTTGCAATCATTTGAAGCAAAATGGGTCACAGCAATATTTTTTTCTGTCAGTTTCAAGTTCAACAACTGACATCACAGTTTCAGGGTAATTATTCAAGGAATATTGACACTATAATATACTACCATTACTACTATCCTGTCACTTGAAGCACTTGCACCAGGATGTGGCTGTAGATTCAAGCAGACCTGTTGTCCAAGAAAGTCATACGCCTACCACTACCACCTTCAACCCCCCCCCCCCCCCCCCCCTCTTGGGGGGTTGAAGGTGGTAGTGGTAGGCGTATGACTTTCTAGGACAACAGGTCAGGGTACACACACAGGTCTTGTCAAGTGTGTGTTCGGTTGTTGAGTGAGACATCTAGATGTCTAAGAGATTTCGCTTTACCTTAGTAAAGTTAATAAAATCACTGATGTAGCCTGTTGGTTTCAGTTTTAATGCGTTTGTTCAACTTGATACTTAAAATGCTGTGTAAAGCTAATTGCTCTCCTAAGGTGATTGAGCAGAGCGATTTTTTGCCCTCCTGCATTTTTCAGAATGCCAGGCCTGCCCTTCGTAATAACCTCGTGTTAATGTAGTACGAGTTGCACAAGCCAAGTAATTTCTTATTGTGCAAAAACTAATCTTTCTTCAGTTTAATGGATAGTGCCAGGCAGGTGCTTTATACTTCAACAATAGGGTTGCACTGTATAAGCCGAATATTGTCCAATTGTGGAGAAATCAATCTGTTTTAATTTATTGGACAGTGTGAAGTAGGCTCTGTCTGATGCAACAGCAGTGTTGAAGTAGTGTGGGCTGTACAAGCCTCCAAATTCCCAATTGTACCAATTTTTTCCAGTTTATCGGACAGTGCCCGGTAGGTAATGTGTGCTTTAACAGTAATGTTAAAGCAGTGGACCGTATAATACCGATAATGCCCAACTGTGAAAAATCAATTTGGTTCAATTTATTGGACAGCATCAAGCAAGTAAGTACTTCATGCTACAACAGTAATTCTATAACAGAGTGAACTGCATAAGCTAGATAATGACCCATGTTTCGAAAATCAATTTGTTTCAACCGTCTGGACAGTACCAAGTATGTACTGTATGCTTCAATAGTAATGTTGCAGAAATGAACTCTGACAGCCAAATAATGTCCAGCTGTGCAAAAATCAGTGATGCCAAAGTATTCAAATTACATTTGTTTGACTGATAACTCGAAATTCAGCACAAGTCGTTTTGTCCAATTTGTTGGACAGTGTCATGTAGTGCTATAGGTCGGGGGGGGGGGGGTGGTGGGGGGGGGGGGAGTTGTTTGCTGCTCAAACTTTCCTCAGAATTGCGACAAAGTGGCCTGTATGCAACAACAGTAAAGTTTAAGTAGTAAGTAGCTCTAGTTTGACCTGTAATCCAGATTTCTGCATAAGTTATTTCGTTTTAATTTGGTGGAGATTTCCTCCAAATGATCGCGCCAAAGTGGCCCGTATGCCACAACAATAATGCTACAGTAGTGTGAGCTTTACAAGCCTAATATCGTTCAACTGTACGAGATTGTTTTGTTTCAATTTATTGGACAGTCTCAAGTAGGCATTGTTTGCAACAATAGTAGTGTGACCTGTCAATAAAATCAATATGCACCAATTGTTTTGGACAGTGCTTGGTGGATACTGCATGTTTCAACAGTTACGCTTCAGTAGTAACTGCATAATCCTAATATTGTCCAATCGCGGAGAAATCAATGTGTTTTAATTTATTGGACAGTGTCAAGTAGGTTCTGTCACAACAACAGTAATGTCAAAGTAGTGTCAGCTGTACAAACCTATTAATGCCTAATTGTATACAAACCAATTTTCCCGGTTTATTGGATAGTGCTTTGTGACTACTGTATGCTTTAAAAGTAATTTTCCATTAGTTATCTGTACAAGGCTCGTGTTGTCCAATCGTGGAGGAATCAATTTGTTTTAATTTACTGTACAGCGTCAGGTAGATGATGTATGCTACAACAATAATGTTAAAGTAATGTGAGCTGTACAATCCTATTAATGCTCGTTTGTACACAAATCAGTTTTTTTCCTATGTTTTGGACAGTGCCTGAAAGGGAGTGCATTGTTGAACAGTAATGTTGCAGTGACGTACTGTATAATCGTGATAATGGCTAATTGTGGAAAATCAATTTGGTTCAATTTATTGGACAGCATCAAGTAGGTACTGTATGCTACCACAGTAATGTGTAAACGGTATAACTTGATAATGCCCAATGTTGCGAAAATCGGTTTGCTTCAACCTACTGGACAGTACCAAATATGTACTATATGCTACAATAGTAATGTTGCAGTAGCGAACTCTAAAAGTCAAATAACGTCCAGTAGTGCAAAAATTAGTGATGTTAAATTAGTAAATTACAATTCTGCACAAGTCAGTTTGTTTCAATTTGTTGGATGGTGTCAGCTGTACGCTACAAAAGCAATGTTACAGTAGTCTGAGCTGTATAAGGCTATAATGTCAAACTGTGCAGAAATCAATTTGTTCCAATTTATTAGACAGTGCCTGGTAGGTACTATGTGGAAAGCTTGGGAAAGTTAAGTCGTACCGTTCTCTGTAAAACGCCACTGACAAGGATTTAAGAAATATTCCAGCTAATCTGAATATCAAGCCGATTACACCATTCCCTATTCTGCAGAACATGTGTATAGCACATTTCATCCTATTCCATACTGTATATATTTGTTATGTTGTAGGTTCTGGGTTTTTTTTCATTAGCCATAGACCATGCTACACACTCTCGCTGCCACACAGATATTCTGTACCCAATACACTAACCGAACCCCACGATGCTATGACGGTCCCTTCACCACTGCTTCTCAATCCTAAACATGGGTACTAGCATAGAGCAACACGGGACGGCAATCGGACTGCATTATAACTTCATCGCAAATCGGTATAACACGATGAGGCAACCCATTAGAATTCAGCATTTCGTGACAATTCGCACTGTAAAAATTCGCTTCTCTTTGGTCATGTGTCTGATTCTAGGTATTATTCTTTTGTCCGGGGACTTCGAAGTTAATCCAGGACCACCACGAACTGGGGCAGCTGACGTTACTGGCATTTCTATACTTAATTACAACATAAGAAGCATCCGAAACAAGCTTGATAACATTGCAGACGATATTGATGACTTTGATATTATCTGCTTCACCGAAACACACCTTGATTCTAGTTTTAATTCAGATAACATACTGATCCCTGGTCACCTCCCACCAGTTAGAAAGGACAGGAATCAGTACGGTGGCGGCGTCGCGGTTTATTTCTCAAAAGATATATATACCAAGCGTGTACCAGAACTATAATTTGATCAGTCAGTTTTATGGTTCGAGATTACCTCAAAACGTAAATTCCTGCTTTGCTTAGCATATCGATCGGTTCAATTCTGTACCAGCAACTACTGAGAGAAGCTGGAAGCTGCCATCGAAGACTCATTTACATAAATCCAACCCTGATAATTACTGGAGATTTGAATTGTGATCTTCTCAACCCGTCTAGTCGCTTAAACGATATCATAAACCGTTACAACTTAAATAACGCCATCAAACAATCAACCCGTATAACGCCAACATCAAGCACCTTATTAGATCCAATAATAGTTAGTGATACCGTAGCAGTCTTGAACTCAGAAATACACGAACTTGGTGTCTCTGACCATAAGGCTGTATCGGCAGTTATACAGACTGGAACCACACAACACGAAACGAAAATTCGACATATTTGGAACTACAACAGGGCTGACTTCCCCAAAATGAATAACTTGATCTTCGAAACAGATTGGGCTTTCATTTCAGATATTACCTCGCTTGATACGTCATGTCATAAATTTGTTACCAAATTTTTGGATATCGCCAGGGAATGTATTCCGTTTCATAGGGTCGTCATCCGTCCTTCTGATAAACCCTGGTTCGACCCGGCTCTTCGCCGAGAAATTCGTCGGAGAGATTGTTTTAGGAAGCAATCTTTGAAGAATCAAAACCCCCAATTAATAGAAAAGTACAAACATGCCCAGAACAAGGTAAATAATATGAAAAAGAAAGCCAAATTTATTTATTTTTCAAACTTGGATACTTCTCTGGGAGCGAGTGGAAACCCCAAAGTCTTCTGTCACACCGTTAAACAGTTACTGAACAATTTTGAGAGAAAGTCGTCTGTCCCTTTTCTTAACAACAAAGACGATGCCGGCAATATAACTATGGTAACTGATGACAAAGACAAAGCTAACTTGCTCAACAGAACCTTTTTATCAAATAGTAAGATAAATGATGACAGACATACTTTACCTGATTTTAAACCCAAGTGTTCTGAGAGTTTTTCTGAGATTAACTCTCTGAGGATAAAGTGACTCGGATCCTAGGGAATTTAGAAACCAAAAAGGCAACTGGTCACGACGGCATTAGTAACCGAAGTAGTAGTGCTCAAAGAAACCAAAACCACAATATGCAAGACATTGGTTCAATTATTTCGGCTCTCCTTCTCCGCAGGTGAATGGAAGATGGCAACAGTCGTGCCTATTTTTTAAAAAGGGGATGCGCACGATCCCAATAATTACAAATCTGTTTCTCTTCTTAGCTGTGTAAGTAAAGTTATGGAGAGGATTGTCTTTAACCAACTGTGCGAACACTGCTGTGTTAATAATTTATTTTTTAATATTAGTTCGGGTTCCTGCCACAACATAGCACAGTTTATCAGCTAATTGAAATATATCACAATCTTTGTTTAGCCTTTGACAGTAACCAGTTTTCTCTTGAGGTATTTTGTGACATATCAAAAGCGTTTGATAGAGTTTAGCACAAGGGTCTAATCCACAAACTGAGGCAAAATGGTATATCTGGACCACTCACCGAGTGGACCAGCAGCTACTTATCAGATCGTAAACAAAGGGTAACTGTTAACTCAGTTTTTTCCGAGTACCTGCATGTAAATTGTGGTGTGCCCCAAGGATCTGTCTTGGGACCCTTTTTTCTGATATACATTAATGATATCTCTGAAAATTTAAACTCTGCAGACGTGTGTAGATTATTTGCAGATGATACTAGTGTAACAGAAAGCGGATACGAACTACATGACGTTGCTATAAAGTGAAATGAAAACCTTGAGGTCATTTCAGAATGGGCAAACACTTGGCTAGTTACGTTTAACCCCTCAAAAACAGAGGTTATTTTATTCACCAAGAAAAATGTTAACCTAAATACTGCTGTAATGTTTGGTGAGACACCAGCTGAACTCACAAAGTCACACACTCACCTCGGTATGCCCTTGCAGGGGGACTTAAATTGGCATACCCAAGTTATAAATTGTGTAAAAAAGCTAATTCGAGGTTGTGTCAGCTGAGAAAACTAAAGTATATCCTTAGTAGGAAAAGTCTGGAAACTTTATACAAGTCATTCATACTCCCCGTCATAGAATATGCAGATGTGGTGTAGGCCGGCGCGCCGAACTGCCTACTTTCAAAATTGGATAGAATCCACGCCGATACAGCTAGAAAAATATCCGGTTTAACAAGGTCTACCCCTACAGCTATTTTACTCGCAGAACTGGTTTGGAAAACCCTTGAACCAAGGCGTCATCTTCACAAAATGATTACATTCTTCAAAATTGTAAATAATCAGGCACCCGCCTATCTCTCTGACCTATTACCCCGAACATTTGAGAACATCTCCCCGTATGGCACCAGATCCCACTCCAACTTCCAACTACCACTTGTACATACGGAAGTATTCAAGCGCTCATTTATCCCCTCGAGTATTTCGGAATGGAACTGTTTGCCTCTGGGAGTCAGACAGTCGAGTTCTCTGAATAATTTTATAAAACATTTCAACAGGGGCGTGTGTAGGCCACCTAAATACTTCAACAGGCGACTAGGGCGACTAATATAATACATTGAAAACTGCGAAATTCCTGCAGTGACCTAAAGTTTGATAAGTTCTCCAACTATATTTGTGACACACCATACTGTTCATGTGGCTACAGGACTGAAGATGTCAACCATTACCTCTTTGACTGTGGTAACTATATAGACGAAAGACTAGTCCTGTGGGGGAATCTGGGGGCGCGGTGGCTCAGTTGGTAGAGGTGCAGGCTGCAAGCCGACAGGTCCTCGGTTCTAATCCCACCTGCGGCAACCGCGCTGTGTCCTTGGGCGAGACACTTCACCCCCATTGCCCATGTGGGGGCACGGTGACGCTGTGTACTAAGGCGTACTGCACGTGGATGGTGCACCTGTCTTCAACCAATGCTAACCCTGCTTGTGTGGAGTTAGTATGTTGGGGAGCTGGCAGTTGCTCGTCGTTGCTCGGTGGTTCTCTCCGGGTACTCCGGCTTCCTCCACCCGTAAAACTGTCGTGGTCATGATTAGCCATTGTGCAGAAATATGTGACCTTAAACACCAATAAATAATAATAATAATGTGGGGGAATCTTGCGCACCTGATAAGATCGGTCAATGATCTTCTATATGGAATTCCCAACTTACCTGATTCAGTCAACTTTCACCTATTTCGTACCGTACACAACTTTATTAAAGCCACGAAACGATTCTAAGACTAAACCTGTACAGCGGACAATTCTAGCATGTCATTTGCATTCTGCTGATTTTCCAAATCAGTTTCCACGTCTGTTTACTTATACATGGTTTATTGCTTTTCGATTGCTTGTTCTGCTTGTCCTGGTTTTGCAGTGGTATGGGGTTCTGTCAGAAACGTGGGGTCTGGAAAATGACCAGTAGGCTTACTGACTCAAATCGGTAGTGTTGTAGCATGGGAAATATCTATTCCGTCTCTCGCAAAGTTGATTACCCATCTTTCTTCTCTAACTGTGTACATACACATTTTTTTCAAGATATTTTTACGTTTGTTTCGACTTTAATACACATTTATGTAACTATCATTGAAAATATGTAAACACAATTTATAACTTTAAATGTATATCAAGAAAAGGATATAAACTAAGTGCTGGGCATTTGTCAACCAATCCTTGTTGTTAATAAGAACAAATAAAATATGTTTAATCTAATCTAAAGGAAGTGATGTTCTCATAATCCATGTTTGTATTAATGACACGAAAAAAGGCAATTTTAGGACATCTGGAAAAAATGTCGAAGAATATATGGATTGTGTTCACGCGGCATCCAAAACGTTAAAGAAAATAGTTGTGTCATTGGTTACAACAACTGGCGACAACGCAGATTCCGAATTCAACCTCAGATCATTCTTATTTAATTCAAGGATAGCTATGGACATATCCCAAACATTTCCGAATACAGTGCGATGTGATAATAACAACCACGCTAGTCGAGGCCACATGTAGAAGAAATTCTTCTATGACCTGGGCAATCTCTGGGGGCTTCTGAAAAGTACCTTCTAATTTAATCGTCTCACTGTAATTTCTACCACAATCGCTGATAGCCGCACGTCTCGAAAGCCACAAAGATGGTCGTCACAAGGATAAAAGTACCAGTACAGTCGCCGAGAAACGTAATCCAGGTAACCGTAATCCACGGGTGGGCGCCGATGTCCACGCATGTGTTTGCCAGGTAATAAAAATCATCATCATCAAAATTTGTATACCCAGTGCTTCATTAATTTGATGATCATTCCTATAATAAGTGTTTGGAATCTAATATTATTGCGTCCGTTGAAATATTGCCCATCCGTGGAAAGTCACCAGTCCACGGCGGCCGTACTGTACTTTAATGCAATATCAGTCTCTGACCAACAGATAATACAGACGTTACATCGTAATATGAATCCTAGGGAGTTGTAATCGGTTCTTCAACTGTTTATAGACTGTGGATCCTTGCGAACCATAATCTGTAAACTACTTGTCGCTAACA
The DNA here is from genome assembly GCA_031216915.1 of Pictodentalium vernedei. NCBI lineage: Eukaryota > Metazoa > Mollusca > Scaphopoda > Dentaliida > Dentaliidae > Pictodentalium > Pictodentalium vernedei. The sequence continues at coordinate 557,734,857 of CM062295.1, read as the reverse complement.
AATAATTTCCCTTTAGTTTTAACCCTTTGGACCCTTATGGGATTATTATTATCCCTGGTGGGTGAGGGTGTGAGATGGGGAAATCTCACCCTCGGGCAAGATATTTGGGTTAGACACGAGGCTTGCTGAGTGTCTGGACCAAGTATCTTGTCACGATGGCGTGACTTCCCCATCTCATACCCGCCACCATCAGGAAAAAGTTTAGCTCCCCCCCCCCCCCCCCCCCCCCCACCCACACACACACCAAAACTGTCTGATGTCATCAAAAGTAATTCAGGGGCACGTGCAGCTATATGGAACAATTTGGTTGTCCATTTCTGAAAAAACTGATTTGCTTTTCGGAAAGGGCGCACAAAAGTTCTGTATATACCACAGGTATATACCACAAAATTAAATTCCAACGCAGGCAAGACAGGGATTAAAGATTTGTAGCGAAACGAACATTGACACATTCCGGCGTTCATCCAAAAATTCATATAAAAGAGTCAAGTGTCCTTTGGTTTTGGGGTTTGTGTTTTTATTTCTATTTTTTTCGACAAACGTTCGTCTGCTAATACGAAAAGTGACACCATGTTGTTTGCTTACAGAAGAACGTACGGTGATTGAATAGTTCTGCGCTCATTAAATATGCAAATAAGCCTTCACCTGGGTCATGTGAGATGCTGGGCTCATTAAATATGTTAATAAGCAGGCCACGTGGGTCATGTGAGAAGATATCTATCTCACAAGGCCTTCTCACATGAGACATGCATATCTTGGATAGGAAGTGGAGGGAGAAATTCCACGCCACGCCACGCTAGTGCAGTGTCATCAATTGGAAGAGCCTTTATCTATTGACTAAAGTGAATTTTTTGATTTGATTGGTTGATAGATACGTGGTATGAGACCATATTCATTGAAATCCACGATACGTCCGCCCAGCCACTGACAAATTTCCCATACTCAGTGGAAGCCTCGTTCCGAAATCTACAAATTGTCCATACATAATAAATTTTTTTATACTAGTCATATCGGCATATTTTCACAAAAACTCTTTTGCACAAAAATTCCACAGAAACCTGTATGGCTCAACAATGGAAGATAAAAGATCTCATGCTGTGTGTGTTCACACATGAAATAGATTGATTGTACTTCTAAAACGGAAAGTCAATAGATAAATTCGTTACCCCGTGACTGATCACGTGGTACGGGTTTTTACCTACCCGAAGCCAGCCGTATCCCATGAGGCCGAAAACTAATAATATTCGTTGGGGGAAGACTAATCAGAAGTTTTAACACGTTGCCTTGGGGCTGCATGTTGTAAATGTTGATTGGTTCACCATACAAATTCATAGAGTAATTATCTGCTGTATGAATTCAGATCATATCACGATCTTGGCCCGCAAAATCGGCCTTTCGGATTCAAAAGTTTAACGATGATGTAGACCAGCACTGGAATAACGCTCCGCTGAAAAGTCCAAAGTTCGAGTATAACCCGAACCATGTATCCACCCGCCCAAGGTTTTTTTGTTTAAAATCGCATGAACGTAGCTTTCAGACCATGCCCACGTTATCTTATACTAATGAATCATATTTGTAAGGAAATAATGCCTAGTTTCTGTGGTGTAATAATGTAACCAAACATGCACACACCGCCTGCTAATAGCCCCTGGGGCACCCTGGAAATTAGTTTTAGTTCTGAACACCCTCTATCTCATACGCCTTGCAACTTGCTGATTTTCGCTAAATTTGCATAGAGTTAGCCTTTCAGACTGATCGTTAGTTAATTTGAGAAAATACACAACGAGTACAAGGAATTTATGTCCTGCAGATAATTGACATGGCTGAATTAGATATCTGTATAGCGCATTTATACCGTGCAAATACTGACGCGGCTGAATTAGATATCTAATATATACTATTCAATAAAAGTAGGGGATACTTGACAAAAGTGAGATATATGAAGAAATATATTTATATTTTCATCAAAAAGACAGTTGAGGTATTGCACTGTGACATCTGGTGAATGATTTCAGTGATAGTTGGGTGTCTGACAAGCACACATTCCACACACTGAGCTGTAGAAGTGTAACGACACTGATCTAACCCCGCCTAGATCTTGCTGCGCAGGCACTCTCGGCGCGAACTCACTAAAAATGAGTTCCAGTCGACAGCCTCACCGCAGAAGTCAAACAAGATCCAGCCGTATACAAACTTGTTGTCGAAGGGTTTCTACAGGTTCGTTTAAAGAGAAATTGATTAAATTAATCACCTAAAATCTTTCACAAATGCCAACACGGCCCTGACACCCCTTTTTGCGCCGTTGCTCCCGGACCGGACTCAATTACAAGAAATGAGTTCGGGCCAACAGCCACGCCGCAAAAGTTATCCATAGGCAAGTCCTAAACATCGGTAAATTTTAAAAGGGCAGGATTCATGAATATTCAAAAAGGCTCGTTGTAAGGGTTAGAAGCTATAAAAGGAATCATCACAAATGTTGAACGAATTAATTGAATGTATTAATGATTTTATTTTACAAAAGTTTTCTTCCCCTTCTTTACATTCTACATTGGATGACGTATATGGAATTCTACTTATACATAACTGATATTTCTCTTTTACATCAACTGTTTCACTTTACAAGTGAAAACAACATATCACTTTGATAATATTAGCTCTACAAGCAATAACCACCAATTCGCTCATCAAATCCCTTTTTCCCCGGCAAAGGACTTATATACCAACATTTAGTCTTATTATATATAGATATAAATCGGTTGCTATCGCGCCCTATCTAAAGAGGGGGGGGGAGCTCTCCTAAGTCGGAATCCAGGTTCCAATCCTTCAAAAATTCAGAAGAATTGCTCAACAAAAATACTTACAATTCTTCACAAGGCTACTACCCTTGGCTAAAGAAGGGGAGCTCTTCGTAAGTCGGTACCAAAAGTCCTACCACCCGAAACTACCGGCGGAAGGGTTACGTTAACAATCGTATAACACATATTTCCGAATCAATGGATATTCATTCTAAATCCCTCACGCTCATAACGCATCAATTAGGTTGTTGTATCGAACAGCCTGACTGTCATATTTCCTATTCTACCCCCTTAAATAACTTATTGAAGGGTAGAATATACTATTTACTATACTTGTAAAATTCCATAAAGTTATCAGATGGAAACGGAGGGGGGGGGGGGGGGGGGGGGTCCAAATTTAACGACCCACCGAAACCCGTCGCATACCGAAATTCATCGATTAGACCGAGACATTGGGACTAATCGTAAATATCCAGGCACAGGACGAGGATCAAAAGTCCATGTTAAAATGACCGGCCCCGGCGGGGAGTTAATCCGAAGGAGAGCAAAAATAAAACAACTTACCCCGAAGAAGATCCAAAATGTTCTCATCAGAATCAAAACTCAAACCAGGTTATATCATCTCTCAGCTCATCAAAAATTCGTGCAGGATCATATCGATTGCGGCACGAGCTAGTTCAAATCAACTATACAACACGAATTTTGAACCACTTTTATAACTCTCAGTAATGTGTGCAAGATCTTAAGGCCACCACATAGAATTTTAATCTTTTCCATAACAAAGCGACTAATTCGCCTCCACACATCAGAGATGTGCACACACCCATACACATATATATGTAAGTATATACATATATACTAATAGGTATGTGTGCACACATCATATGCATGGTAATTTTCTTTCTTACACCACCCCCACCCCAAGGTTCAACGCCCCCGTTGAAAAAAGACAAAAAGGGGAAGATATGTACAGTTCCTTCGTAAATAAAAATACCAAAAGAAAAAAAGAAAAAAAACCCTCTAATACTGAGTATTAGATATTATTGTGTGGTTCCTCATAAGACAATTACAATTGATTAAATAATTTTTCAACAAATGCCACATTAGATAAGGCTCCGATTAGGGCTAACGGTTATCATTTTAGGCCGAAACAGGTCCCCGACCAGAACTGATCCACTATCGAAAACCAGTACTGCTTGAAGCCGACTTTGTCATGCCGCAGGAGGTGGAAATCGTCAGATATGGGCCCATCCAAACATAAATCAACAACACTTTTATTTCTATAGACCCACACAGAACTCCCAGCATAGACATTAACGATTTTATTCCAATAATTTAACCCGAAGAGAAAAAAAAAATATAACTCTTTCATTTCTTAGATGAAAGTTCCCCTGGAACTTAATCATTCTTTGAATGTAAGCTTTTTAAAATATTTTCAAGCTTATGGATACTTCAGTGCTCATTCTGGTAATAACTTTCAACTAGAGGAGCTTTGTTCCTCCAAGACTGAAACAATATGTTTTACATATGAAAACTGGCCCAAGTCATTCAAATGTACCCCGTCTCCAGAAAAATGCCCACGGGACACCTTAAAAAAGGCTTAAAAACAACATTTGGGCCTGAAAGAGTTTTATAGAACTGGTTAACAGCAACCCTTCAATTCATACAGGGTGCTAGACACTCTGTTCTTCATTCGAGGGAATAAACCCATTAAGATTTTTTTCAACGCCTTGGCGAAAAACAACAGTTAATAAGTCTTTCAACGTCAAGTTTATACTGTCCAAGATGGAAGACGTTACTATCTACGTCATTTTCACCAATTTGCATCAACAGTCTCTGCACCAATAACACATATGGATGTCAATTGTTGAAGTCTGGCCCCAGGGATTCCATGAATGGCGACTGCTTCTAAACGATCAGGCAGCTTTTCTATCCCTCCAATTCTTCTCACAAATGAATGGCCCAACAACATCTCCATTGTGCTATAAGGAAAAAGTTACACAGAGAACAGTATCTAGATTCACAATATTATTTTTCCACAAAAGATTATACAATCATTTCCTTAACCCTTTACCCAACGTAACGACCAAAACCGGCCAGCGCTATTCCCAAATATCGCCAATTAATTTTCAAAATATTTTCATTTTTTGTCTCAAAAACATAGGTTATGACCCCTCGTTGGAACGAGCTCTTCGAGCTCGTTCCAACGAGGGGTCATAACCTATGTTTTTGAGACAAAAAATGAAAAAAATTAGTTAGTCAAGAATTTTTTTTGCAAGTGTCGTCTGCTTTTCATGTTAGGTAAAGGGTTAAATGAAATGAGGAACCAACATAAAAGAGAGAAAAAAAAAAGAAAAATATTCATAATTTCCCGTCAGATAGTTCTCTTGACCAAGCTGACCCGTTTGTTAATTTAGATTACTACCACGGACACATCGCTCGCGAAATATTCTATCATAATAGCTAACGGTAGCTTAACTTCCATAACTCTTATATTCACGAAACATACCCTAGCGCATAACTCTCACTTCCCTTCCTACACACGCACACGAACCCCCCAAATAATAAAACCAACCCTCTTGCGCACCGAATCGCAAAAATGAACCGGTCAGCGGGCTCAAGAACGATCTTGACGGGTATAAAAAAAGGGGCAACCACACTTGCATTTGTACCAACTATGATCAATCTAGTCTGAAGGTATCGTCACAGGGGCTATCGGGAAATAGCCCCATGGCGATACCCTCAAACATTTACACAAAATTTTACTTTCCAAAACCCATCTCAAGCGGCAATCCCCAACGCCAGGGAAATGACGCAATTATAATAAAAGAAAAAAAAATTATTACAATACAAACCAACACAGCTCATATAACAAATCAATAGCTCATATATTTAATTATTTACAAGTTATAACACTTTGGTATCACCATAGATACCCAACAAAGGTAATTCTAAGTCGAAGGCCGATTTATAAGCGCAAAATTTAAAACTCAAATAATTCTAAATATCTATCGCGCTTAATCACAAAATTTACACATCAAACCCACGCGGACCGCCAACCTAACGTACAATGTCAAGTGGGTTGCCAAAAAGAAAAAAAAATTCAAGAAAAGGAAAAAAAAAGCAATAAATAATTAATAGAAAACAAAGTCTTGAGAACCTAGTCGGCGAGGTCGCCGAAGGAAACGACCACGCCTACTAGTTGGACCTTCATCGAGGATCGCGTCCTCCTCCCAAGGACTCTCCACCGAGGACCGGTCTAAATTATTTCCACTAGGATCATCAGGTGTGGGACACATGGGGGCACCCATATTCGAATTAGCCACATCTGACTTACGGCTGTAACATTTCTTCAATCGGTTAAAATGTACAACCTGTGGTTTACCTCCTCCGACGCGAACCACAAGATAATTTGCGTCCGAGAGTTTGCTTTTGATAATATAGGGACCAACCCAAAATTTTGCAAATTTTGAGGTTTGGCCTTTATTCACCCTAGGTAAATAAAGCCAAACCTTATCACCAACGGTCAGAGGTTTGCCGAAATCTCGTTTGTCGTAAATTTTCTTTCTTCTTTTAATCTCAGAATTACATTTCGCCGAAACTAACTGGAAAATTTGGGCTAGACGACTCTCTAATTCACTAACATACTGAGAGGGAGCCCAATCCCTATCAGGAGTTCTACCAGCAATTAATTCTGTAGGTAAAGTAATTTCCTTACCAAACATGATACTAAAGGGGGTGAACCCAGTAGTCTCATGTTTGGCGCTCCTATAGGCCATCATGGCGAATGGGAAATAATATTCCCAGTCGCTGTGATTGTCCTCTACAAAGCAGGCTAACATAGACGCTAAAGTTCTATTAAACGTCTCAACTTGGCCATCACTTTGAGGCATATAAGGAGAGGTACGAGTCTTCTTAATCTGAAAATAGCGACAAACTTCTTGAAATAGATCTGACTCAAAATTCGATCCCTGATCTGAATGTATGAATTTCGGCATACCATACCGACTAATCCATTCTCGAATCACCACATCGGCTACTGTACTTGCCCTTTGATTCGGGATAGCAAAAGCCTCCGTCCACTTGGAAAAATAGTCTGATATAACCAAAATATAAATATTGCCCTGAACAGACTCGGGTAATGGCCATAAATTGTCTAAAGCAATTCGTTCCATAGGCTCCGACACTTTATCTGTTACCATGGGAGCGCGACTGACCTTGCCCGGCGGCTTACGACGCTGGCAACTCGGACAAGACTGAACCCAAAGTTCTACATCCCGACGCATACCTATCCAGAAAAACCGCTCTCGAATTTTTGAATATGTCTTATGGACACCCAAATGTGCACCCACTAAAGAATCATGCTGCTCCTTACATACCTGACTTCTTAAGTCTTTTGGGACCACCCACAAAATTGTACTGGGAGTCCCTATTTGTGTCCATTCTCGAAAAAGAATGTCATTTTCCACAAAAAATTGTTCCCACTGACTCACATACTTCTGAAGCTCCGGGGTTCTCCTTTTAATTTATCAAGACTAGGTTTCTCTCCTTTTAGTTTAATTTCGAGAAATCTTTTAATAACGGGATCAGCCCGCTGATTTTCCTTAGTCAATTTAATTCCAGACTCAAACTCTACAGTATTAATATCATTTTTATTACAGGAAGGAATCCTACTCAGCGCATCTGCATTTTTATGCTGTTCACCACGACGGTGAATCGTCGTGAATTCGAATCCACTGAGGTATTCCAGCCAACGTGCCACCTGCCCAACAGGTTCCTTAAAATTAAACAACCACTGCAAAGACCCGTGGTCAGTTCGCAGCGTAAAATGCTTACCAATGAGAAAATGTCTAAAATGTTTAACACTTTTAATCACGGCTAATAGTTCTTTCCGGGTAACACTTTAATTTTTCTCCTGCTGGGAATGGGCTTTACTGAAATAAGCTATCACTCGCTCCTTGCCCTCTATAATTTGAGACAAAACTGCGCCAGAGGCAAAATCACTCGAATCCGTATCGAGAATAAATTCATACTCGAAATTTGGGTAAGCCAAAATTGGGCTCTGACACAATTTGTCTTTTAATACATCAAAAGCTTTTTGTTGGGCCTCGCTCCAAACAAATTTCTCGTTCTTGCGAGTTAACTTGGTTGAAGGACTTGCCAAAGTAGAAAAATGAGACATATTTTCGATAATACGCAGATAAACCGACAAAACTCCGAAGATCTTTCAAGCAAGTCAGAACAGGCCAATCTTTTACATGCGCAATTTTCTCCGGGTCAGCTGACACACCCGACGCGGAAACAATATGACCTAAATAAGAGACCTGACGTCTAAATAGCGCAGACTTGGAGGGTTTCAATTTTAACCCTGCGGATCTTATTCTGCTAAAAATTTCTTGTAATCGTTCAATATGTTCCTGGAAAGACCGCGCATATATGATGACGTCATCAAGATATATGGCAGGTTTTCCAGTGTAACCCTTTTAGTATAAGCTCCATGAGCCTCTCGAAGGATCCAGGGGCCCCACAGAGCCCAAATGGGAGGACTGTGAATTGATAAAGCCCAACACCAGTAGTAAAGGCCGTTTTCTCTTGGGCATCAGGAGTCAACTCCATTTGCCAATACCCAGAAGCCAAATCTAAGGTAGAAAACCACTGTGCCCCCCCCCCCCCCCCCCCCCCCATACCCTCTAAACTCTCATCTATACGGGGCAGGGGATAGGCATCTTTTTTGTAATGGCATTTAATTTACGATAGTCCACACAAAAACGAAAACTATTGTCTTTCTTTTTAACTAAAACTATGGGAGCCGCCCACGGACTAGAAGAAGGCTGAATTACCCCCTGCTTGAGCATAGCTTCTGTCTGCTGCTCTACCTCGCGCCTTTTATGAAAAGGGAGCCGATTCGCCCGCTGCTTAATAGGAAGATGGTCACCCGTACAAATATTATGCTGAATGAGATCAGTGCGGCCCAAATCACCTTCAAACTGTATAAATACGTCGCGATTCTTTTCTAAAAACTCATTGGCCTGTTCCACTTGAACACTAATCAATGCCTCTCTGTCATAATTTGTGACAGGGAGAACTTCCCCATCATCTGAAGGGGAGAACTCAATAGGTTGTTCATCCAAAATTTCAACATTCTCAAGAACAGCCACAGATTCACCACCTTTTAACTTTTGTGCTGCCTGAGAAACATTTATTAATCTGACAGGAACTTCCGGTTGACTAACATCAACAATACTTCGTCCCAGCATTAATCCATGATGATTTTTCATAAACCCTGGGTCGGGTTCACACAAACTCTGTCCAGTTGGTGGACCGTCAATACGACCCTTCACGATAACTTCCGAAAAGGGAGGTACTGTCAATCCCTTAATCAGCAATACATGAATTTGATTATTTTCATTCAAAAACTCAAGGACAAATTTAACCCCTGAAATCGTAATAGTTTTGTCTGGTAAGGAGATCACTGAATTAGTTCTATTCATAAAATCAATTCCCAAGATTGCATCAAACGCAAAATCGATCACAAAAAAGTTTGTACACATTGATACTTACCAACAGCTACAGGTAAATCAATTAACCCTTTTAAATCAAGGGCTGCCCATTAGCCCCCAAAACACAACGAGGAGCCTCTCTAACTCGAGACTGCTCAATACCCAAAATATCATATAACACTCTTGTACTGATTAAGCTCACCGCCGAACCAGTATCCAGTAGGAACTTAACATTTTCGTTCAAGACTTTAAGAGTCAGATAACTATGACCGATACTCTCAGGTGGGAGGGTCCTTTCTATCATAGACTGAGGTTCGACCCCTACCCCAGTCTTTACTCGTTTAAACCATTGTCTAAACCAGACTTATGGGACCAATCACCTTTACCTCTACCTCTACCTCTATTCCTACCTCTACCTCCTCCATTTCCACAACCACCTCGGCCCCGACGACCTCTATAAAAATTATTACCGTCCTGACCTCGACCCTGACTGAAAACTTCGTCCCGTAATTTATTCTGCTCAATCTGCATCTCTCTCAATTGTTCCTGCAAACTTTCCACCGCCTGGGTTAATGCACCGATTCCATTCGAAACCTCCGATTCTCCAACTACACCAACCGAAGAAGGTACCTCTACTTTCTTATATGATTCCTCATCTAAAGCAGAGCGCAATGCCCCATCAAGGGTCTCAGGCTTAGCCCTCAACACTTGCATTCTAACTTCATTATCCGTCAACGCGGAAATAAAGCTATCCTTCGCCAAATCGTCCCTAACATCTAGGGGAATCCCTGGATACGCCTTTCTTACTAGGCGCCTAATACTTCTCGCTAACTCAGGCAAAGTCTCCCGCTGCGACCTACGTCTGGATCTTAATTGGGCCCTATATATTGCAGTACCCTTAAATGGATAAAAACGATCGCGCAAACTCTGCATAACTCTATGAGAATTAGATTTAATTTCCGGGTCCAAATCTTCATAAAACTGTAGGGCGGCGCCCCTCAAGGACACCACTAAAAATTGACGAGCCCGGTCTTCCGACCACTGGTTAATCCCAACACATTTCTCAAAATGGGATAACCAATCAGCTACACTGGTGGTTCCATTAAAAGTATCCGGCGAAACAATCGGTTTACGCGGATAAGCTTGCTCACCACACCTATCATCCGACGGTATAACTCTTTCTCCACGCTGATGTCTGGGTAAACTCGATACTTTCGGATTTTCCCCCAAAATTTGGTTATCTTGGGCCACCCTGGACGCTTTCGCCGTAGCACCCGCGCGCCCAGCTGAAATTCGACGTGCAGTTAAACTTGCCGAAACCGCCCCAGGTGTATTAATCATTGCAGAGTAATCCTCCGTTTGGTCGCACAATTCAATAATAGAATTCTGCAAATCGTCACTCAACTGTTGGCATTTCAAAATAGTCGCATCAACCATACTAAGTTTTCTCCCAGGAGTAGGATCAGGAGTAGGGGGAACATTCTGAAATTCCTTAGGCCTAGCACCTCTGCCCGTTAAATCAGCGGTCAGAGCTTCCGAGGCATACATATAATCATCCAACTCATGACTAATTCCAGTAGCCATCTTTTTTTTAAAAAAAACAAAATATAGTTTATCCTATTAATTTAAATCTAATTAATGTAAAATTTATCCTGTCGGCGACGCCAAAAATCTGTAACGACACTGATCTAACCCCGCCTAGATCTTGCTGCACAGGCACTCTCGGCGCGAACTCACTAAAAATGAGTTCCAGTCGACAGCCTCACCGCAGAAGTCAAACAAGATCCTGCCGTATACAAACTTGTTGTCGAAGGGTTTCTACAGGTTCGTTTAAAGAGAAATTGATTAAATTAATCACCTAAAATCTTTCACAAATGCCAACACGGCCCTGACACCCCTTTTTGCGCCGTTGCTCCCGGACCGGACCCAATTACAAGAAATGAGTTCGGGCCAACAGCCACGCCGCAAAAGTTATCCATAGGCAAGTCCTAAACATCGGTAAATTTTAAAAGGGCAGGATTCATGAATATTCAAAAAGGCTCGTTGTAAGGGTTAGAAGCTACAAAAGGAATCATCACAAATGTTGAACGAATTAATTGAATGTATTAATGATTTAATTTTACAAAAGTTTTCTTCCCCTTCTTTACATTCTACATTGGATGACGTATATGGAATTCTACTTATACATAACTGATATTTCTCTTTTACATCAACTGTTTCACTTTACAAGTGAAAACAACATATCACTTTGATAATATTAGCTCTACAAGCCATAACCACCAATTCGCTCATCAAATCCCTTTTTCCCCGGCAAAGGACTTATATACCAACATTTAGTCTTATTATATAGATATAAATCGGTTGCTACCGCGCCCTATCTAAAAAGGGGGGGGGGGAGCTCTCCTAAGTCGGAATCCAGGTTCCAATCCTTCAAAAATTCAGAAGAATTGCTCAACAAAAATACTTACACTTCTTCACAAGGCTACTACCCTTGGCTAAAGAAGGGGAGCTCTTCGTAAGTCGGTACCAAAAGTTCTACCACCCGAAACTACCGGCGGAAGGGTTACGTTAACAATCGTATAACACATATTTCCGAATCAATGGATATTCATTCTAAATCCCTCACGCTCATAACGCATCAATTAGGTTGTTGTATCGAACAGCCTGACTGTCATATTTCCTATTCTATCCCCTTATATAACTTATTGAAGGGTAGAATATACTATTTACTATAATTGTAAAATTCCATAAAGTTATCAGATGGAAACGGAGGGGGGAAGGGGTGGGGGGGGGGGGTCCAAATTTAACGACCCACCGAAACCCGTCGCATACCGAAATTCATCGATTAGACCGAGACATCGGGACTAATCGTAAATATCCAGGCACAGGACGAGGATCAAAAGTCCATGTTAAAATGATCGGCCCCGGCGGGGAGTTAATCCGAAGGAGAGCAAAAATAAAACAACTTACCCCGAAGAAGATCCAAAATGTTCTCATCAGAATCAAAACTCAAACCAGGTTATATCATCTCTCAGCTCATCAAAAATTCGTGCAGGATCATATTGATTGCGGCACGAGCTAGTTCAAATCAACTATACAACACGAATTTTGACCCACTTTTATAACTCTCAGTAATGTGTGCAAGATCTTAAGGCCACCACATAGAATTTTAATATTTTCCATAACAAAGCGACTAATTCGCCTCCACACATCAGAGATGTGCGCACACCCATACACATATATATGTAAGTATATACATATATACTAATAGGTATGTGTGCACACATCATACGCATGGTAATTTTCTTTCTTACAGAAGACATGGACTGTCAGTCAGAGAATTTACCACATAGTCAAAGACCTCAATACCTTGTAAATCCTCCTCGGCTCGCGAGACAAGCGCGGATCCGACGTGGCATGCTCCTCACCAAACGTCCAATATCAGCTTCACTGATGTTATTCCATTCTTCCTGCAGTGCAGCAGCGAGTTCCTGGACATTGGTAGGGCCTGTTGGCATTGTCGTAGGCGCCTGCCAAGCCAAGCATATCCCAGACTTGCTCGATTGATGAAAGGTCTGGACTTAGTGCTGGCTAAGGCAATGTAGTGATGTTCTGCTCCTGGAGGAACTCTGTATCGTAGCGACACGGGCCCTGTGTTCTCTTGCATTGTCATCTTGGAAAATCAGTCGACGACCGTGATGTCCCACAAATGGCACCACATGAGCTGCTAACATGTTGTCATGGTAGTACTGACCTGTGGCACGCCCTTGGATGACATGTAATGCTGTTCTGCTTGTCATGGTTATGCCTCCCCACACCATAACCGATTCACCACCAAAACGATCGTGCTGCCTAACGGGTTACGTCATGGTATCGTTCGTGCCGCTGCCGCCGCCGCCGCCGCCGCCGCCACATTCTGTTTCTCCTGTCGTGGAAGTCGAGAATGAATCTCGATTCATCGGAAAACATGACGTTGCTCCACCGACGATTGCCTCCACACCAATTACGCCTTGCTGCGATGTGACGTTCAGTCAAACGTGGAATTATTCGAGGTCGTCGAGCGAACAAATTCCAGCTGTGTAGGCGATTTCGGATAGTCTGACCACTGAGTCGCACATCTGTCGATCGGTGCAGCTGCTGTCCAATTTCTGAGACACTTTGATGGCGGTTACGTAATGCTGTAGTTCGGATGAAACGATCCTGGTTAGTCCTTGCCTGACCGACGTCTGTCATCAACATTGCCTCTCTGACGGTAGCTTGACCACAACCTCCTAATCACCGATTGAGTAACGTTGAGAATTTGAGCCACTGCAGTCGGTCTGTTGCCAGCTTCCAACATGCCAACCGCACGTAAGCGTTCGTCACGTGTCAGTGTTCGCATACCTGAAAAGTTACGTTTCGACCAGAAACTATTGATGAACGAGTTTACGCCAAGAAAAGAACGATGAGACCTCCGAAAAAGCCCGTCCAGTACAAATGAAAATTTCAAAACGTACCCAACAGACATTAAAGCGGCGCTCCTGCGAAAAACCTGCACGAAGTCTTCGTGGGCCGGTGGCATTCATGATCCACACTAAACTTGGAAATATATTGATGTGTCCAATCACGCGTATCCGATACCATTTTCCGAAAATATCAACATCAGTTTGGCTATCCCCTACTTTTTTGGAATAGTATACTAAGAGAATAGACATTTTGTGGGCCACTTTTCGCTTTTCTGGCAGCATATGCGCCAGAAATTGCTGCACTGAAACTTAGTACTCGTTTTGAAGCAACGTTATCGACACGTTTCGGGCTTCATAGATTTCAATGTTTCGAGAAATTAACGAAAAAACATGGGAATTCCTACATAAAGTATTTTTAGATAAGTAGTGACGTCATGTGACATTCCCTATCAGGCATTTCATCGACCAGGCGAGAATCCAGAGATTTGTTTTCTTCAAGCATGTTTTCAATCAACATACAGATATCCCGTATTGACCGAGAAAGCCAAACAAATGGAAAAGAGAAATATCCACACCTTTCACGCAAGTTATTCAAAGTTATTATGAATTTTCACTTCGCTCTAACGACCTTTCGGAAATCGCTTCAATGGTATGTTATAGTTACCAGTTCAAAAATTGAAATGGTAAACTATACACTACACTGAACACATTTAGGTCACTGGTAGCTGGCGTTCACTACAACTGGAGACAGACCAAACACATGAATGGCGACTCAGGTTAAATCAAATCGCAGATAGTCCACAATTCTGTCCAAAAAAAACAACAACGAAAATGCAAATCGACCTTTTTCCGACAGTTTTCATTTTGAGCGAAGATGGCAGTTAACTTATCTTTATTCCAATCGTACTTCGTCCACAACGTTGTAAATCGATGCTAGAAGTAGAGCCATGCGTTACAGTACGTGGAGAGTGTATTATCAGTAAATCACCATGTCAGTGATGTTGTTCTATATTTTATTGAATTTTGTGGTATTCTTGGCATAAGGTCATTTTTCGACAGTTTTTGTTGTGGTATTCTTTCCTTCACCTCGATGAAATTTATCATTACAAAACTTTTCCAAAAATGTTGATGTATATTATTACAAAATTCTGCAAATAACAGTGGCGGATTTACGCGGGCTGCAGGCAGGGCGTACCCGACACACACCCTCGTCTATTTCCTTTCACAAACTTTTACGTGCGCATAATCAAGTTTTTTGCTTACCTTTCAGGCAATAAGTTAGAATTACAAAATTGTCTTGATATTTATTTTTATAAGCACATGCTTGGCCATAATACTTCGCCAAAGCCAGAAAATTCACGTGCACGGAAATGCTCTTAAATACACATGAAATCCTTCATATTGTCCCAAAATACCATTGTATACAAAGGTATGTTTGGACATTGCCATGGTTTACAATACTATTTCCAATAGGGCAGGGTGCAGCACCCACTAGATGCCGTGGAACTGTAGCGTCTCGGAACTACTAGGCGGTGTGGGTTGGACTCCCGCGCCACCTCTAAAACAATTCGCGGATGCCGCCCCATTGATAAGTTTCTGAACATTAACTACTCATTCATTTTTAAAAAGGAAATACATTTTAGTCTGTAGTTTAACTACTATTTATACCATGTTTACCTATTCTATTATATTATATCTCACGTGACTTCCTTGCATTCTGATTGGCTGAAAGATAATACCCTATTTCGTTTAGTTTGCATCCACAGAACTGACCAGGCACTACACCCAGGCACTACACGTTTTCTATTTTTGGCACACTACTATATCAGTTTTCTTTTCATACTGGGCGAATAAAACTGATCAGGCTAAATTTAAAAATCGATTCACAGAGGCAGAACATCCACAAAACGACCCGGAAAGAAAGCATTGTGGAAAAATGTATTGCTTTTCCATTGTTGAAGTCACATTTTTCGAGGCGTTCATTTTATTCCTTGAGAAGATGATCCATATCTCGTTTCGAAGAGAATGATCCATACCTGGGTCCAACTTTCATGAGAACGCGTCCGGATATGAAAAATCGTTTGTTTCGCTGCTCATATTATTTCGCTTTTTGATTGTATGTTTTGGGCAGTAAACGAATAAATAATGGAATTCAATTGAATCTTCGGAGTTTGTATCCCGTGCTGACCCATTCAGTAATGTATATGTGTGACAAATGTGTGGAAATTATCAAACTGCGTTGTCAAATTTCGAAAATTTTAGTTTTCATTCGCGAGTTGCGCGATTCTAGAATACACAGTTCCGTTTGGGGGGAAATGTTTTGTTTACCTTTGCCGACCGATTCAAAATCTGTCTTCTGCTCATATCAATAATCCAAGTTAGCCGTGTTTTGTAAGAAGAAAATGTTTTTTAAAAACTACATGGTATTTTTTTCTATATAACGCTGGTTGGTAGGGCTGCTACCTTGGTAATAGATTAACAAATCGGACAGATGTTTTTCTTGATGGGTGTTCGATATAATATAAGGATTAGTGCATGTCTTGTCGTTGACTACGCCCATATAGTGTCCAGTGAGGTGGTGTAGTTCCCTCCGCTTCGCGGCGGGAACTACACCACCTCACTGGGCACTATATGGGCGTAGTCAACTCCAAGCCATGCACTATTCCTTAAATATATAAGAAGCCCATGAAATTATTTTTAGCTTTACACACCAACCGTGGTGAACACGCTAGCAATGAGATTTCAATAGTTAAAATTTACACCTACAGTGGGTCTACACCCAAGATGACCTTTGGTGACCTCGCCTGGAATGCAAACTTGTCTAAAGTTATACTCGTCGCCTCGTGAAGAGTGAAATAAAACTGGCAACTATTTATTTCCTTTTTTATATAAGTTTACCTCATAAGCGATACCAAACATTAACAAACATACGTTGTCTCATGTTAATAAAGGATCCATAACTCGAAATAGTACGTTATTATGTTATTAAAATAAAAAAGGCCCCATAATGTCCGCGTTTCGTTTTCTATTTCGTTTCGGGGATAAAATTGCAAGCGGAAATACCGCCCACCAGGGCTCATGTAAACAAAAACAGTATCGCACGTGTGAATATTGATTTATTTAACATTCAGACTCTTATTAATCTGACGATCATGGTATAAACCAAATATACCCAAAGTAGCTCGGTGCACCCAGTGTTCACCACTCGTGGTGAAGTGGTGTTAACCGCGCGCCAAACTCGTGGTGAACATTTAATACACCAAGCTGCAATGGGTATATTATACATATTTCGAGACAAAGATTTGTAATCTTTTGTACACAATGATTTCATTTGAAGGTCACTAAGCCACTCAGGAGGATTCTTCAGGCGAAAACAATTTCTAAACAACTAAAGAGACGTATTTTTTCCAATTAAATTCGCAATACGTTTCTGTTCCTCTCATTTGTCAAATGCATTGACAGAAAGCTGGTTTCATACTCCACTCGGTTCCACTTCGTCTTCCATTTTTTCTATTATAGTAGAGAATTTATGTCTGCAAAAACAGAGTTTCTTTCAGTTTCTTAAATTTGTTAATAATCTTATAAGACTTATTACTCCACGGAAAGAATCCAAATGTATCGTCTTGACTCTTTGAGAAACAAAGAATAATTGTTTACAAGCGACTTCGGAAAAGTTCGTACAGTGCGCATTAAGTAATTTTATTTTTCCATGATAGAACCAATACAGTGATGTATGTTATTAACCCATTTTACATATTTTCCGAAAACCCTTTTGCACAGAGTGAAATTTGGCAGATAAGGAACAGAAGACACAATGAACACCAAACAGGTAGAGGTGATTTGAATATGTAGTAAATTAACCCAACAAACTTATCTATAAGACTGCGCTGGATCGAATTATCGCCGATACTCTCAGCAAATATGTATCCTTTTTCATGTGGGCTTTCAATCGTCGTATCCAATCTCGAATCGAATAGGGGATCCGATGTCTACCAATTGATTAGTTTACCCCACACATTTACTAAGCAGTCATTCTATTTAACTCTTTCAACTCGAGAGGCCGCTTTTCTGGTCCAGGAACACGATACGTCATAATTTCATTAAGTAGGATGGCTACTTAGTGAACATGTGTGGTGGAACAATTAATATTTTCAACGTGCAGCCTGAAGGCTGCGCGTTGAAGATATTTATTGCTCTACCCACAAATAATGGATATGGACTCTTCCAATATTTGCCATTTACCTGGCATGGAAGATACCACCAGTGTTGAAAGGGTTAATGAAATTATGACACATTATGTTCCTGGGCCGGAAAAGCGACCCCTCGGGTTCAACGGGTTAATTAATTGATGATTTGTGGATTTAGAGCCCATTTTATAGCGTGGGTTAGGAAGATTTTTTCGTGCATTTTAGCAGTATCAGCAGTATCACACCCCATTTGATACTAATGGGGAGATTTGATGATCGAAGTCGCGTCCGTGTCGTGACAGCTATGTCATAACAATGAATACCATTTGTAAAGGCCCCTTCTCTACTGTAGGGTGGGCTCAAAGCGCTCTAGAAAAACAAGTTCAGAGCAACTTGAAAAAGCAGACTTAATAAGTTTTTAAATAGGATAATTTTCTAGACGCGTTTTAAAATCCTGAATCACTTTGCAGTGCCTGAATGGAACAGCAGACCATTCCAAACATTGGAAACAAAAGAAATGTTTTCCAAACCCTTTTAAATTCATTTTGAGGCATTTAAAGATTCTGTAATAAAATGCAACTATCGTGTACGTGTTCTGGCAGGCCGAGAGATAAGGTGGGAGATTTCCACTGAAACGTTTGAACACCAGAAGAGCAATTTTTTTATTATATGCCAGCCTGTGAATTATCGCAAATTATCTAAAAGCTCTTTCTAGATATCTATCTACTCGATGGATATCGAGGAATATCCCCCAGTAGCTTCCTAAATGACGACACGCTATGCCGCATCACGTCGCCTTGAAGGAACGGTCAGCTGATCTTTGTTATTGTTTTGAAATGTACGAATTTGGGATCGAATTGGGCTGAATATTGTGCAATGAAATGTCTCGTAGCATATAATAAAAAAGAAAATCTACTCTTTTTAATCAGTATCTGGAATTATCTCATGAGTGTAGACCTGAAAGTTTTATTTTTCACGAGCGTTTGCGCGAGTGAAAATGAATATTTTCGTGTCCACACGATGAATTCACTAGCTTCCTAAATGACGTTACGCTTCGGCGTATGACGTCGCCTTGAACGATCAGCAGATTTTTGTTATTGTCTTGAAACTGTTTGCAGTTGAATTGGGATGAATGTTGCGCAGTACAATGTCACGAAACATTTTATAAAAGAAATTTTACACTGTTCCGGTGAATATCGGGAAATATCGGATGACTCGTCCGTTTTGTTCACTTTAAAACATTTGATATTTTGTTTTCATATTAATCAGTGATAAATAAAGCCGTCCGTCAATTTCATTGGTCAATTTCAAAACTAGACAATTTGATTGGCTGAACAAAATACAACTGGACCACATTTTCATAATTTGCATAATTAGAGTTGGAAGCTTTCATTGGTCATTTTCAAAACTGGACAATTTGATTGGCTAAACAAAATACAACTGGGTTGCATTTGCATAATTTCAGTAGGGAGAATTTACGTTATCTGCCCCATTTAGGGTGGATTATATTGTATTAATCTTTTACCAAACGTAATGGCAAAAACCGTCTCGCGCAATACAAGAAAAACGCCATTTATTTTTTTTTATATTTTCACTTTTTTGCTTCCAAAACATAGGTTATGACCCCTCATTGGAACTAGCGTGTCACGCTCGTTCCAATGAGAGGTCATAACCTATGTTTTGGAAGCAAAAAATGAAATTTTTTAGTTATGTGAGGATGTTTTTTTCCAAGTGCCGTCTGCAACTCAAGTTAGGTTATGGGTTAAAAAGTCATACTAAGTGGCTAATTTGTGCGTGTGTGTGTCATATGATGAATAGAATATGAAATGAGTGTTTTTCTCATATAATATTTATGAAACTCGTCCGAATTTTCCGTTTGGGCTCGTCAGAGGCTCGCCCAAACGGAAAATTCTTAGACTCGTTTCATAAATATTATATGAGAAAAACACTCATTCCATATCCTTTATGTATCTCATAAGTGTGGACCTGAAAGTATTATTTTTCACTCGCTCAAGCGCTCGTGAAAAAATAAAACTTTCAGGTCCACATTCATGAGATAATTCCCTATATTCACTAAAGCAGCGTAGATATCCTCTGTGTATCCAATTCTAGCCCTTACTGGAAGCCAATGAAGTGTTTTCAAGTAAGGTATTATATGGTCTCTTCTAGATTTACGAGAGGCCAACTTTACACAATGATTTTGCACATTTTGAAGTGGCTTGATTTATTTTGGGGACATGCCAGTCAGTAACAATTACAGTAGTCCATTTTGGGTAAGGAAGAACAACAGATGTGTTACGTGGATACCCGTGTCGTTAAAAGGTGGCGGACTGAACTTATTCTTCTTAATTCAAGGCGAAATGTGCTGCAGATGAGGACAACGTGTCTATTGGTTGACAAAACTATAAACTCTCAGATTACTGACGTCCATCAACATTCATTACTTTTTTACGCTCAAACCATATCTTGGTAAATGTTGTACAACAAATAATTGCGGTAATTACATAAAATGGAGAATTGCGAAATAATAAATTGGTCAACATAAAACAATTGCTGAGAACAAAGTGGCTGTGGACTTTTCCCTCTCGTGTTTATTAGTGATGGTTGCAATACAATGGGGTCGAAGAGATATTGATGTTACATTTTTCTGAACTTCATTTCTAACCCAACTAATTTTGAGTGTAAATTGTATACTTGAATGTATTTATAATCCAAGTAAATTACATACCTAAAGGCTTCATTCGATGCTTTGTATTCCATATGAATTATACTTGAAGGCAATTTTCATTGTAATGTTGAATTCGCATGGGTTTTCAGTCAATGATAAAAGTGAAACCGAGTGGCCATTCTCGACTTTAATACGAGGAGGAGTTGGTAGGCCCAGTCGTTGTTGTGTAATATGTTAAAACACCGCACGGAATGTCATGGCATTTCAAGTAGCATTTTTTTCTCAATAATGAACCAAGCTCTGTCAAACAAGATTGAATAGACTTGATCAGCATCTCCCATCTTAATGACGTATGCCCTCCCACCCACGTGACGTTTGTGTACAAAACAACACACACGTGCGAGAACATTTGAGTGACAGCGATGAACGTTACTTCATATTTCACTCACTTGAAATCATTTCCGAACGTTTTTCTGAACTTTGCAAGCTCCTAAAGGACTACTATTGATAATACGTTATTTTGAGATCAAAATTTTACAATATTCATTGCATTTATTAACTACGAAATAAAATTTTAATCAATGCCGGCCAGCCTTCCACAAAATGTCAGTGTTCCTTCGAAGTTCCGAAATGGCCTCTGCGAATGCGACGGTGTCAATACACCTTTCGTTCACAAGACTGCCAAGAGAATGGTCGCATGTATGTGACATATCACGCTTTAAAAAATTACGTTTGAGGGCGTCGTTAATTAAATATTAATTGTATAGAAAGTATGGAGAGTTCAAGTGTTTTTTTTTCAAGCTGGACAGTGCAGCAAATGAAGGATTTTTTTAAACTTCGGTGTGTACCAATGACGGGTTCACGGCAAGAACTGTTAAAGAGGTGTTTTTGGGTGGACAAACTAAATTTTCCAACATTCTCAACCCCCGAACAACAACTACTTCAAAAAATCAGACAGGCTAAAAGAGAAACTAACTCTTGAGAATGGAACAGTTCTGCCAGACCCCGCCACAATAAATGTTGGTAAATGGTCGGACGACATGAGAAAAATGCCCGAGATTGATTTCTCTGACATTTACATTTACCTAATAAATGCACCAGGGGACTTTGACAATGAAAAGCTCAAAGCAAGAAAATCGTTGAAAGCCATCCAGTATTTTAAAGACGGCTGGGTACAAACTTTATTTGTGACGGTAGCAAATAAAGATTTTGCTTTTGTTAAAGCTAAAGGCAGACCGTCACAGAAATTTTATGAGATGCCCCACGATGCATGGGTTTTGATTCACAAGGACACGTGGATTAAATCAGTACATTGTTCATGCACTGCAGGGTATATGCATAACTAAACTTTAAGGAATTATACCACTCCCCAAACAGGTCCCCCCCCCCCCCCCTGTAATTACCTGGTGGGGTTTAATTACCCAGTTGGGTTGGGATGGGATGAAAGTAGGCTCTCCACACCCCAATATATTTTTTGGCGTTTTTTAGGGGGGGGGGTCAGTTAAACACTCCCTCCCTCACCCCCAGCAAACTTCTTGATCAAGTTTATGTATTATGTTATCACTCCATATTAATCATTCCGTTTGGGTTTCATAAACTGTATTTACCTGTGAAAATTTGCATGAGCACTTGCAGGGATTTATCGAGGTGGATAGCCTCATTTCCAGTCATTACTTACAGTAGTGGAGTGCCAATACCTGACCCCAAAAATAGGTACAAACCCACGGTAAAGAGGTTCATCTTCCCCCACTGAGGGGGTGGGGGTGGTTAAGTTAGTTTATGCCCCCTCCCCCTGCATACCTCCTCCCCACCTGATGTTTGTGTCTTTTTCAGATGATGATTGTTTTCTTTTCAAAACTTGATACAAGAGGCTTTTTATATATCAGGAGTCTACAAGTGCATAATTCAGAAATCAACAAGTACATAATGAGAAACTTGTTAGTCAAGAATTGGGATGGGTGCGTAATGGGGACAATTTTTATCTCCGTGTGCTTCAATCATTGTTTTGGGAGTACTTACTTATTGGTGTTTAAGGTCACATCTTTATATGCAATGGCTAAGCATGACCTCAACATGGAGATAAAGTCATGTTTAGTCAATCGTTTATACCCATGTTGTCCCTTTTAGAGGACGTCCACCCCAAGCAACAATGACGGTGTACCATTTTTTACAATGTGCTGAAGTGATGAAAGTTCAGTTCTACCTGAAGCAAAAATAGAACAAAATGTTATTCTTTGTGTATTTTGATATGCTCTCTCACTCTCTCTCACAGACAAGAAGTCTTGCCTTATTATCCCTTTATTATTTATATACTCTGCAATTATTTGACGACTTTTTGGAGAATCCCAGCCCCACCCCAACCACCGGCTACGTCATTGAAAATAATAATTGGGAATTGCACGGTCGTTGTGACTGTAACTTGTAAGGTCCATATGCCATGTCTGTGATACCCTGGGCCTGGGCTAGTAGGAAAGAGGTCTCATATTAAAGCGAGGATTGTATAGAAGATGCAGCCATGCTTACGTTTCTGTAAGAATCATTCCATAACGGCTGTACTACGTATTCCACAATCCGACTCTAATTTGTGTGAACAGAAAAAATAAATAAAAGCTCATTAAAAATAGTTTGCTATATCGGTATTTCGTATTGTTTTTAACTTTTGCGAAGCAGCGAAAATACACAACACCACGGTGATTCAGACTGTAGGCCTGCACACCTACAGTTTAATTTTCAGCTCAGATTTACCTTGTTATTTGTATTAAAACTGACAATTTCTATAAGTTGTTTCAATATTTATGTCCGTTTTTTTATCGGATTACCGAATCAGTTTATGTCTTATCGCGCAAACGTCGACCATTTCTTATGAGGCTTGTGCACTGCGAATATTCCACGTGCAATTTGTTTTGTACATGAAAGTCACGTGGGTGGGAGGGCATACGTCATTAAGATGGGAAATGCTGATCTCCACTATTGGTTAACATTTCCAGTTAGATTATTGGAAAGATTAGCGAATTAAAATGTTGCCATTAATGTGCAGAGGGATAACGGTGTTGTCACAGTTGCATGGAAGGGATCGCTGAACGTCTTGCATAATTGCACTCAGTTCGGGAGTGGCTTTTGAATCTTTCGTCATCCTCAACACCATTCTGTGTAGGAGCCAGATGATAGTGTAATTCCAGGGCATCTCTTCTTATATTTTAGGACGACAGAAAGTTCTCTGGTGTAACTCCTTGTTAACCCTTTACCTAACATGAAAAGCAGACGACACTTGCAAACAAATTTTTTGAATAACTAATTTTTTTCATTTTTTGTCTCAAAAACATAGGTTTTGTCCCCTCTTTGGAACGAGCTCAACGAGCGCGTTCCAAAGAGGGGTCATAACCTATGTTTTTGAGATAAAAATGAAAAACAATAATGAAAATTTATTGACGATTTTGTGGAATAGCGCTGGCCGGTTTTGGTCGTTACGTTGGGTAAAGGGTTAAGCTTAATCATATTCACCTGACAACTATCTGTTCGTCTGCTTTGTTTCGCGGATGCGTCTAGTGTAAATGTTTCTAGACTGTTTGGTGAACTGACAAATGGACAGTCAAGATCTTCTTGTGTGTAGTTTATTATTTGCTGGGGGCGCGGTGGCGTTGCGGTAACCGGTTCTCGTCAGATCACCGAAGTTAAGCGACGTCGAGCCCGGTTAGTCCTCGGATGGGTGACTCTGAGCGATCGATTCGGACTCCCGTGTTGTGTCCTTGGGCAAGGCAAGGCACTTAACCCCGATTGTCTACATGGGGGCACGATGACGCCGTGTACTAAGGCGTAATGTACGTCGATGGTACGCATGTCTTCAACCAATCTAACCCTGCCTGTGCTGCAGTGCGGAGTTACGATGTTGGGGAGCTGGCAGCTGCTCGTCGTTGCTCGGTGGTTCTCTCCGGATACACCGGCTTCCTCCACCCGTAAAACTCACGATTAGCCATTGTGCATAAGTATGTGACCTTAAACACCAATAAATAAATAAATAAATAAATAAATAAATAAATATTATTTGCTATTTGTTCATTTCAAGTATTTACAAAAATGAAGTTAATAACATTTTCTTTTGGAGTTTCGAGTAATGGTCAGTGTATTGGGCTTATAAATTTATCGATGAACAGGTGGTTAAGAATAGAAAAACTTATATTTATACGAACGACAAGAAGCTGTTGTTCATAAAATTAAAAGTTATTGTTAGACATGGAGTTTGTGTTGCTTGCTTTAACCTGTTACTTGCCTTTGTGCGCTTGCCACCACCTCTCTTCATTGCCAACAGCTCTCCGCTTGTGTTACCAGAAGACACGAGCGTGGCGGCTGTTCCAGGCTCGAGACCAGGTCATTTTTTAATCAGGTAATCTCTTATAAAACTATAACTAGGCCAAATATGTTACATGTTTAATCTTAAGTATTTTGACATTAGGGTAAGTTGATCAAGCGTTATCATTCAGTTTCTTGCCGTAATTTCTTTTTTACCCTGAGAAACCTTTTCCTTTTAACCCTTTACCTAACATGAAAAGCAGACGACACTTGCAAAAAAAATTCTTGAATAACTTATTTTTTTCATTTTTTATCTCAAAAACATAGGTTATGACCCCTCATTGGAACGAGCTCGACGAGCTCGTTCCAATGAGGGGTCATAACCTATGTTTTTGAGACAAAAAATGAAAAAAATAATGAAAATTAATTGGCGATTTTTGAGAATAGCGCTGGCCGGTTTTGGCCGTTACGTTGGGTAAAGGGTTAACCTTTAACTTTGGCGTATATGTTTGTTTGATTTATTTATGCAAAATAGACTGGTGGAAGAAAAATATATTTTACTGCTGAACTGTTTCAGTATCGGTGTAAGGGTGTTTTAGAAAGCGTTAATTTTTGTATATTCGAGGGGTGATCAGTGAGCCTTGGGCCATTCAGTCTTAAAGTTTGGAAAGTTGGACACCCGCGGCGGAGAAAAACCACCGCTTAAACGATGCACTATGTTTTTTAGGCAAACACTGAAAACGATAATGAATTTGAATGGCGGCTTTGTGAAAACGACAGTCACTATGTTAGGCAGACGTTTAAACTTATGAATACTTGAACTTTGCAACTTTTCTCTTTGAGAAGCTCTCAATCTCAGATTAAATATCTGGCATTCCGCCACACCCCTATCGCATGGGTGATCAATCCATTTAGGGCGCATTCTATCATTGAATGTCATACGAAAAGATAACTATAAAGAAAAGATATAGCGTAAATTCCGAAAATTAATGCATTCTGCATCAGAGTTGTCAAATCTATTAACCCTTTACCTAACATGAAAAGCAGACGACACTTGCAAACAAAATTCTTGAATAACTATTTTTTTCATCTTTTGTCTCAAAAACATAGGTTATGACCCCTCTTTGGAACGAGCTCGACGAGCTCGTTCCAAAGAGGGGTCATAACCTATGTTTTTGAGACAAAAAATAAAAAAATATAATGAAAATTAATTGGCGATTTTTGTGAAATGCGCTGTCCGGTTTTGAGCGTTACGTTGGGTAAAGGGTTAACAGGTACATAATGCAGAATAAACAAGGCAATTCTGAATGAACTCTGATGTTCATTAAGACAAACAAATTAAATTTATTATGCCTGAATTCAACGAAAAATTCAAAAACAAAGTTTGGTACCACAGGCGGAAGGAGTGGTAATGAAGAAAGCTAGTGGAGTGCACGAGTGGAGTGCAATAAATGAGAGAAGACGAAAACTAGGGGTTTGTCGTTCTGTGAATTCACTCATCTCGGTATCATCGAACTTTCTTATGTTCGCTAAACAACTATACTCATCTACAGGAACAGCACTTCATATTGCATTGCTGAGAGCTAAAATTTAGAAATAAAAGAATAACTCATTATGAGTTCCATCCTTAAGATATGATTATTACCATAATATTCTGTCGCGTGAAGAAGCATTCGTCATCATCGCAATTATCTGTGCAAATGTATACAACGGTACAACCTGTTGTTGGTGGTGATGTTTGTATTTGTAAATTTATTTATTTATTGGTGCTTAGCGCCATATCAACAGCGGAGGCTATATCGTGACGACAAACGGTAATGGAGGATAAACAGATTTCATGAGAAAATATATGTTTAAAATCAAGACAAATAAGTATTAGAATGATAGTGAAATAAATTGCGAAGACAGTAGTGAATAATGATAGCAAAATTCGAATGAATAATCTGTAAATCACCCAGATGAGAAAATATTTTTTTTTGTATATGAGATGCAGTTAAAAGTAGGGTTTAATCGCGGGAACAGGAATTCCCGGGTTTCCTGTTCCGAAAGCCGGCCCCGATACCCTGGAAATCTACAGCACGGGACCGGGAATGAAGTGTGGCACTGTTTGTGTACTGAACTGAAGTTTTCTGTATTGAAACGTTGTGGGATTTCGTCAGCACTTCCACGCCTGAAATTTTTATAGTCCTGATTCCTGACGAAACATTTTCAACAAATCGCTGTAGCTCTTAACCGGTTCTGGAGGACCCCCCTCCCCCTCCCCCCCTCCCCTTCAGCAACAAGATCTTCTTCTCCCGCTTCAAAGGTCAAACTCATCTTCGTTTTCAGAATCACTAGTGTCACTATTCGCTACCTCCTCCAACATCAGCACCCTCTTCACAGCCGTCACCAGTCTCCTCTGCTTAAAGCAGAGGAGACCGGTGACGGCAGTGAAGAGGGTATTGATGTTGGGGAAGATAGAGGTGATAATGCGAGTGATTCTGAAAAGACAAGATTGGAGCGGGTTTGTGGTTTCATTCTTACCTTAGGAAAAGAACTTTTCCGTTTGGAGATGGGAGATTGCCAATGAAATATGCTCAATCATTAAAATAAATGCGTCATGTCACCCTCGTAAATTTGCTTGATATAACCGGAGAAATTTCCCGGTTCCCGGCTCTGAGGGTAATTTCATTCCCGTTCCCGGTTTCGAGAAAACCATGGAATATATTAAACCCTAGTTAAAAGAATAAAAACAACTAAAACATGTTAACCCTTTACCCAACGCAGACGACATCAAAATTTATTATTTTAAATAGCATTTTTTTATTTTTTTCAAAAAATTTCAACAAAACCCTATCACGTGATCCCTCTATGGAACGAGCTCGTTCCAAAGAGGGGTCACATGATATGGTTTTGTTGAAATTTTTCGAAAAATAAAATTTTTCAAGCTGCTGAATTTGCATATTACGCGGGCGGATGCGGGTGATTCGTTGGATAAAGGGCAAAAGGAATCGATTTCCCTCAAAAACGGGAGAATCTTGTGAGCAGTGGTATCGTAAAATAGTTCTCTCATAGACGGTACATTATAAAGTCGCCGCCTGATGTCATTAAAATCAGTACACTCTAACAGAATGTGCTCGACTGTCAAGGGACCATGACAGGGAACACATTCTGGTCACATATTACCATCTTACAAAAAGGAATGTGTAAGTCGTGTATGACCATTATGGCATCGCGTCAATATTACATTGTCTTTTCTGCAAAGGTTACTAGACGCATATTTATCATTGATATTAGGTCGGAGGCAATGAAGCTTGTTATTTGTCGCCCCAGTCCTCTCCGCCTGCCACATAGATTTGATGTAATTACCGATACGTGGTTTAAAATCGCTGAAAGGAATTTTGAAATCAGCGATAGGCTTGTTTAAAGCTTGTTTCGCTGCACTGTCTGCCCCGGTGTTACCGGGGATATTAACATGTCCAGGTAACCAGCAAACACGATATCATATTGGTCAGACACAAGTGTATTCAACTTCTCACGAAGTTCCAAACTGAGAGAGTTCTTCAACATGGGGTTGAGTAAAACTAGCAAAGAGGAAAGCGAATCGGAAAAAATAATCGACAAGAATAAGTTCCTGTTCATTCCCGATGTGTTCAAGCGCTGGTTGTAAGTCTTTAACTTCCGCTGTAAAAATAAAACTTTTATTTGGTAGTCTGATCAAGGTGACCTGATCACCAGCAACAACGGCTGATGATACTTTGTCGCCGTCTTTAGATCCAGCTGTATAGATATTTTTATATGCACTATACTATGACTTTATTTCAGCATATTTTTGTTAAACCCTTTACCTAACATTAAAAGCAGACGACACTTGCAAAAAAAAATTCTTGAATAACTATTTTTTTTGAA
Organism: Pictodentalium vernedei; assembly: GCA_031216915.1. NCBI lineage: Eukaryota > Metazoa > Mollusca > Scaphopoda > Dentaliida > Dentaliidae > Pictodentalium > Pictodentalium vernedei. The sequence goes on along the minus strand of CM062295.1, from coordinate 557,706,087 downwards.
TTGTTTGTCTCAAAAACATAGGTTATGACCCCTCATTGGAACGAGCTCGACGAGCTCGTTCCGAAGAGGGGTCATAACCTATGTTTTTGAGACAAAAAAAATGAAAAAAATAATGAAAATTAATTGGCGATTTTTGTGAATAGCGCTGGCCGGTTTTGGTCGTTACGTTGGGTAAAGGGTTAAATAGCAAAGAATTTGTCTCAGATTTTTCTGAGGAAGTAAGGTCCAAAATAACAGTAGTTTTTTTTAAGATGGCAAGGAGGAATATGTGGTTCTCAGTTCTCTTTTATAGAATCAGAGTCAAGTATGGCGGACCCCATATGGGGTTTAAATCTTATTCCCAATGGAGGAATATGTTTCTGGTGCCTGTGAAAAAAATTCTTCATTTTGAGGGTCGGAGACACAATTATAAGCAGGGTTTGAAGAGTTGGCAAGTAGCTTAGAAGCATATTGAAGTGATAGTTTAATCCTGCGCTTCTCCAGAGAAGCCTCCCCTGCTTCTACGAGCATTGGTTCTATTGGCGATGTTCTAAATGCACCCAGGCTAATTCTAATATCACTATTATGAATAGAATCAAGAGGTTTAAGGTTCGACTTCCTTGCTTCCTTGCAGAACCATACACCACACAGTCGTGGTGTAATTATGAGCTAATAAGTGAACTGTACAGATGGTGTGACGTCTTTTGATCAGCACCCCAATCAGTGCAACCAACTACCTTCAGCTGGAAGTTAAGCGCCTTTTAACACCTCACACTTAGTTGTTTTATATGAGAAGTGAAATTCAGTTTGCTGTCAAACAACAAACCTAAGAATTTCACTTCTTTAACAACTTTCATGATACTCTCATCTATTTTCAGCTCCGGATCAGGGTGATGTTTTTATTTGTAAAATGATCGCCTGCAAGGAGAAAATGTACCCTTTTTAAAGATACCTTTATATCGACCCACAGGCTATTCGAGCTCCATGAAAACGTGTTTTGTATGTGTGTGTGAGGGGGGGGGGAGGGGGGGGGGGAGAACACAAATAACATTGGATACATCAGGGTCCACTGTACCTTCGAAACGCATGTTAATAAGGCATTCTCGTGTGACGGCACATTTTTTAATTTCACATCAGCATATACAAATATCAGGTAGACACTCATGTTTTGTTCTATTGGTGTATTTCTTATTGTCTGGTTACAGATTGGTCTATTTCGTCTACTTTAATCATCTTTCAACCCGAAGGCTAGCCGTCGGGTTGAAAGACGGTTGAAGTAGAAGGAATAGATCGAACCAGCTGATGGTTGAATTTTATTGGCCAAATACAACTGTATTTGTCTACACTTACAAATAGTATATAACTGGAATGCTTGAACACTGACACAGTAGCATGCTCTGAAATGCTTATATTTTTGTGTAGGCGTGTGACATTTCTGTGGAGAAAGTGTGCAAGCTGGTGGTTGGGGGGGGGGGGTGAAAACGCCACTGTCCTCTACCCCCTATTCACCAACCACACAGTAAAAGAATGATGTTGGAACCTTTCCTGTTATCCTGTTATATGTTTGAAATTTTAAAAGGATACAGATATTTCACTCGGATATGATGTTGATAAAGATACAAATCATTAAATTGTTAGTGACAGAAATTGACAAAACATACCACAAGGCAATATGTCAAGGCGTCGTGTTGGATCTAGCCGAGTTGACCTCGTCACGATACGACGACCCAGACCAACGGAGTGTTGTAATAATCCGTCACGATCACCCACAACCGGGCGTACTACTTTGTTTGCAGGACTAAATATTTTCAGTCGACGTTTGATAATGAGAGATACGTGAAGTTCACGTGAGATTACAATTTCATTCACCGGGCCACATGCTCTACTGGCCATCAGTGTAGAGGTGGAATATCCAATGAGTATTTTTGAACGATATTGAGCTCAAGCAACGTCAGGGTAACATTTCCGTATTGTATAAGTAAAGCCTTGTGATTTAATGCCCATATATGATGCGAATTTAAAAATAATTATAATATCTTTTTTGTTCAAAATTCCAATTTAAATGCTCCTTGAGTTGTACATAACAATTTTTAAAAGAACATGATGAAAAACCTAAAATAGATCTGTAAACGCCTCGCGGATTTAAATCGGTTTTAACTTTTGACGTAAAACATTAGTGGAAGTATTCTTTTTATGACCAAGTGATAACAAGTTCCATCATGCAGAGTCGCCTATGAAGAAAGTCCTGAACTGGAAGCACCAAGCTAAGACTGATACATGACCAATGCACTCTAAAAGGCTCGTAGTGTTCAGGAACCGTTGATAAATAGCCGCCCTAGCCTCATTAAAGCATTTATATACTACTCACATTTTGCTAAGGATCAACCCTCCCCCCCCCCCCCCCCCCCATTCATATTCATAATTTGTACATAAAAGGAGCATGTTCACATTATTTGTTTGTTTATTTATATTGAGGAGCAATGATACTTTTAACAGAATGGGTAATACCACGTTTACGGGTAGTGGAAGTCAAGAGTACCCAGATGGAAGCACTCAGCAATGACGAGTAATTGTCGCATTCTCTCATTTATCATCATGGCACAAGCAGGATTAGCATTGGTTGGAGGCAAGTGAATCGAAGACATACAGCGCGTCGACCATAAATGTATAACATGTCAACGCAACACTTACCTTCAACCACTGCTAACAGCTCGTGTCAGAATGGTAAATTAGAGAGCCCGAAAGTTATTCACCATTTCTGAGTGGTTCTCTCCGGGTACTCCGATATAGGATTTTTAATATATAATCGCTCTATAGACGGGTTGTACAAAAAAAAGATCCCCAACTTTTGAGGAGTTCCTAGATGGATCTAATGGGAGTTTTTTGCTGTTCAAAGTGATATCGAAGTTACTGGAGTTGAGGGGGAAAATCGGGAAAGGCGAGCAAAGGGTGTGCCAAATGTGTAAATTAGGAGTAATGGAAACCCTGAAAAATTTCATTCGAGAATGCCCCATTTGTTTGCCTAGTAGAACAGGACTCCTTAGAATTCTAATGGGAAAATGGGATGAAAACTTGAAGGATAAGTGGACGGGGAATGACATGAGAGAAAGGGTCAATTTTGTAGTTAGGGAGATCGAGAAAGCGCCTATGGGAGGAATTATGAAACAATTTTTGAGTGAATGCTTGGAAACTAGGAGTGAGGGTGGGGGAGGAATAGCCCGGCGGGGGACCGGTTTACGGTCTGGTCTCCTCCTCGACTAATCAGGAGAAGGCCGAAGAATTATTATTATTATTATATTCTCCGCTTTTGTGGGGACCGGGAACGGGAATGAAATTACCCTCAGAACGGGGAATCGGGTAATTGTCCTGGTAATATCAAGCAAATTAACGAAAGTAACAAGACGCATCTATTTTTATGAAAATGATCATATTTTTCTGGCAATCTGACATCTCCCAACGGAAAAGTTTTTTTTCTCAGGGAGGTGTGAAAACTCAAACAAGCTTCAATCCCGTCTTTATTTTCAGAATAACTGGTATTATCAAATCTACCTCATCCAACACCAACTCTCTGTTCACGCCGACACCAGTCTCTTATCCTTGAAGCTGAGGAGACTTATGACTGCTGTGAAGAGGGGGTTGGCACTGAAGGTGGTAGTGAATAGTGATTCTGAAAATGAAGACGAGTTTGAACAATGAAGCGGATGATGATCTTGCTGCTGAAGCGGTTGGGTCCTTCAGAACTGGTTGAGAGAGACAGTGACTTGGTGAAAAAGGTTCATCAGGAATCAGGATTGTACACATTTCAGGCGTGGAAGGGCTGACGAAATCCTTCAAAGTCAACATTAAATTGCGCTTCTTCAAGTTGAAATCAAGGGAACTTGTGGTATCCATTATCACAAATAAGAAATTTAAAATCCCACTTCATGTACCGTTTATATGACGTCGTTGCGGACTGGGGTTACCCCCGTCTCCTCTTCCGACAGCCCTACACCACAATGTACACACCTTATAACTATAATTAACCCTTTGATACTGTTTACGTGTTATTACGTTCGAAACCTTTTGTTTAATTTAACCCTTTGATACTTTTGTAAGTGTTATTACGTACGAAATCAAACAGCACGTTGATACTTTGCGGTCATTTGTTTTGTTATTATTTTTCTATTTTTTAAAGTTTTAATTTCAATTCCTATTTTCTCCCGAATAGTGCTCAGTGATAACCTTTGAGCCAAATGTTACCGCGGCTTAAAATACGAACATTATCCTGTTGTTAAGACTTCTTAACTGGTTGAGTGCTAGAAGCCACTATCAGGGCTTTCAAAAAATGAGGATACCAGAGCAAAAGCCAACACTTTCCTTGCTTATATTTCATATTCAAACACAAATAATATTTTGTTTATATAAATTTGTTTTATTACAAATTATTGGAGAGTGCCTGTGGGCACTCTCCAATAATTTGTAATAAAACAAGTTTTGAATAACAAATTCAGACCACCAAAAATAATCTAGCCCTCAACCAGATAATCACTAATGTGAAAAATATATTGTTATTTGTACTTTGTTTGACGTCGCATTTTGAAAAACGTTGAAGAAACTGAATTCTCAGTGACGTTTGAACGTCAGGTTAATCAAAGTTTCAAAGGATTAAATCTCATGCCGACAAAGACAAAGTCATGGTCAGGTATTGCCACATTTTTATCCACATTGTCAGAAAATGCGTAACGTTATTGCTTTAAAGTTAATTCAGGGTCGGAAAACGTCAAAATTAAATTTTGCCTCATTCAGTTGAAATGTACTGACATTTTTGTTATCAACATCCACGTACCTTCACTTCTGTGTAGGCCAACACGTCTCTAGCCGCTATTCTTTGAATGGCTTCTGGAAATTCGCTTTGCGATTTCAAAATCATCTAGTTAACCCTTTACCTAACGAATCGCCGCATCCACCCGCGTAATATGCAAATTGAGCAGTTGAAAAAATTAAATTTTTCAAAATATTTCAACAAAACCATATCATATGACCCCTCATTGGAACGAGCTCATTGAGCTCGTTCCAATGGGGGGTCACATGATATGGTTTTGTTGAAATTTTTTGAAAAATTTAAAAAAATTATATTTAAAATAATAAATTTTGATATCGTCTGCGTTGGGTAAAGGGTTAAGACATCTAACGAAGGTGGAATGACTTTTAGCGATCGTCACCCTGTTTTTATTTCGTATTCAGCCTCGGTTTCGGGTACTTTCCGTGAAGCTATCCCCATTAAATTTGGTACATTTATACTCCTTTAGGTCTACTTCTCAATTAAGGTGGCAAATTTGGGTATCACGCCTTTATCAAAAACAGCGCCCAATTTAGGCGTTTTTGTTCAACTTTTAATTTCAACTTAAGTATTATACTTTTGTTCTTGAAACTTTGGAAACGTATTCTCCCAACCAAAAAATCATATCTAAAAATGTGGTACCCACCTGGGAATTTCTGAAGGGCTCTGGCAAAAACTTCGGATGACGTAATTGACGTCAATGTCGCAAAAAAATAAAGTTCGTCCTATTTTTATGAAATTTTATTATGTTATAGAGCTCAAATAATAAAATATAGAATAGAATAGAATAGAATAGTTTATTTAACAATATACCAAATAATTACATTTACATAATTACACATAACATATACAAGAGATTGAGGTACATTGTTAGGAGACAGCATAGCCAATTGGCTGTCTTCCTGTTGTCTCCTCGAAGAAAATTTAAAAGCAAAACTACACTATAATGGAGTAGACGTTCTTAGGAAAGTTGACCACGGTTACCACTACCCAATGTTCAGCTGTACGGACGACCTCGGCTGTACGGACTGTACGGACGACCTCGAATACACATTGAGAATCTTTTGGAGGCATGAATGCGAGGTCCTTTAGGATGAGATAGCAAATTATGTTTTGACCAGGGTCAGTGAGTCATGGGGGAAGTAACAAGTATTCTATTAACCCTCTGCACAACAGGGATAGAAAACGGTACTTGCATATATGTATGTTTTCGATTTGTTTCACTTAAGGTCAGTTTAGCGTTTTTACGCTATTGATACCCCCAGCACCACTCAAAGAAAGAACAAAACACACAAATAATATCCATACTGCAGAAGGAATAGTTGAAGCGGTTATAATTACCACTTTTATTTCCACATTTTCGGAAACTAGTTAACGCTATGACATCTTACCCACCAAGAGTCGGCAAACGTCAGAATTAAATTTCATTGCACGAACTTGAATTAAAGGCGCACCATAGTTCTCGTAGTCAGTATCAGAGTTGAAAATCACGTCAGATACCGGAGATGTGACGTAAACAACGTCGGCGGTATCCCATCCTCTTCCGGTGATAGTCCTACCCCCTCCCACAATATATGACATAGCACTATAATTATATCACGCACCGCAAAAGGGGCAGTTTAAGGGGCGAATTGCCACATTTATTTCCACATTTTCAAAAATTTGTTGATGCTGTAACGCTTTACTTGTCGAGGCTAGGAAAACTTCAAAATTTAATTTCATTGCACCAACTTGAAATCAAAGCACATACAGTACGTGGAGAGTGTATTATCACTAAATCACCCGCAGAGTGGAGATTCCACCGGAGCAATAATTGCAAATTTGTTGCAAAGCATAACAAGCACAAGCAAAGTTTCAGCCAATGGACCTCCGGGTTAAACCCGGAGGTCCATTGGCTGAAACATTGCTTGTGTTTTTTGTCGATATGTACAAAAATTGAAAGTTATAGCTTGGGTGATAACTCCACTCCGCGGGTGATTTAGTTACAATCCACTCTCCACGTACTGTAACAGTACCCGTAGTCCCCAAAAAGAAAGTTGAAAAAATTGTGAAAACCAGACATAAGATACTGGAAAAACTGACGTGAACAACGGTACTCTCCCCAATATGGTGAAAAGCCTACCCCCAAAACAGCATACCATAGCACTATAACAATATCACAGACCTCAAATTGAATAGATAAAAGGGGTAAATGTCACATTGTTTCCACATTTTCCCACAATTCTTAACGCTATCACGTTAATACATATCGAGGATCGGAAAACGTCAAAATAAAATATGATTGCACAAACCTGAAATCAAGGCACATAATAAGTGTGCTCCTAAAACCATAGTTGAAAAAAATGAAATTCAGATGGCGAATATCGGAAATATTACGTAAATTATGCCGGGGCTACTCACCTCCCACTTGGTGGCAGCCTTACCCTCAAAACAACAAAACTATACGCTGTAATAAATATCACAGACCTCAAAAATAATGGGGGGGGAATACATGTCACATTTGTTTCCACATTTTCTGAAAATGTTTAACACTATCACGTTAATATCTATCGAGGGTCGGATTACGTCTAAATTAGATTTCAATGCACGAACTTGAAATCAAGGCACATAATAGTACTCGTGATCCTCCCAAAAACAGAGTAGCAAATATTTTTAAAATCAGACATTAAAAACCGGACATATGACGTAAGCAATGTTAGGAGTACCAATCAACATTCAAGAGTAGTAACTTGAAAACGTAATTAGACTACAGAATGACATTTCACACTGCTGGCAGTTGCCTACGTGATGTGCTTTTCGTATAAATTGGTAAATTAAATATAAACTAGACTTTATGATTCTGGAGAATCATGGCTTTTCCCGATGAGATTCCATGATTTTTCATGACCCCCACAGTGTCTGATGAATTGTTTTTAACTGTCTCACTGAAGTTCCTTCATTGATGTTATGAGAAAGGTGAGTATAGTAGTCTCAAATGACTCAGTCTGATAAAACAATTGTTCAGGTAAAAACCATCATTAAATGAGGAATGGGTTAATATCAACATCGTCGTCCGAGTTAATGATTGACAAAAGGAGTTATGTTTGTTTGACACATACCCCACTGAGTGTTGTGGCTATTTGAAAATGGTCCATTTTATCTCAAATGTATCCAAAATATTGATGTCTGGCAGCTTGCAAAGGGTTAACAAGTGCTAACAGGAATATTTATTCATGCAACTTGTAATGTCACACCAAGAACTGCGAATGAACATTTTTTCTTTAAAATCTACGAGATGTTTTCAGAGAAATCCAGGGGAGAACATGAATTTTAAGCTTTTCATGGGTATTATTGTTTATCCAGCCCAAAACGGGTTAAGTGTTGTTTTTATAATACTCTTATTACTTCCAAAAATAATTCTCGGTGAATTCTACTTCCTCTTATTTTGATCTCTCCTCTCAGCTTCGGGTGCTGTGGGTACGCAAACACAGCCCATTTTATCATTTTGATGTTTGAGAACCTGCATAGGGTTAACAAATGCTTACAGGAATTTTTTGTACATGCAACTTGTAATGTCACACTAAGATCTGAGAATGGCCATTTTTTCTTGAAAATCTACGAGATGTTTTCAGAGAAATCCTCGGATAACATGATTTTTTAACCTTTTGAGAGGTATCGCTCTGTAACTAGCCCTAAACGGGTTAATGCTTGGTTTTGTGAATACCTTCATTACTTACAAAAATGATGGTCAGTGAATTCCACTTCCAATGAAGGAGGTTTTGTTTATCTCGCAGGTACACATCTGGTGTTATGGTTGCCCAAGAACAGCCCATTTTCTCCCAATATCTATACTTGGCAGTCTCTGAAGGGTTAACAAATGCTTACCGAAATATTTTGTCCATGCAACTTGTAATGTCACTCCAAGACCTGCGAATGGTCAATTTTTCTTGAAGATTTTTTTTGAGAAATTAACAGAAAACAGGAATTTTAAGCTTTTAAGAGGTATATCTCCTTAACTAGTCAAAAATGGGTTAAGACCTCGATTTTTTAATACACTTACTACTAACAAAAATGTTTCCCTGTCAGTTTTGCGTCCGGTAAAAGAAGCTATGTTTCTCTGTTGCATTCCCATTAGATGTTGTTGGTGTCCAAAAACAGAGTATTTTTTTCAAAATTTTGACATTTAGCAGCCCATGGAGGGTTAACAAATGCTTACCGGAATAATTTTTCCAATCAACTGGTAATGTGACACCAAGACCTATCAATGGCCATATTCTCTTGAAAACCCTACCAGATGTTTGTAAAAAAAAATCCAGGGAAAACATAAATGTTTAAGCTTTTGATGGGTATCACTATTAACAACCACAAAAGGGGTTAACGCTTGGTTTTTTGAATACCCTTATTACTTACAAAAAATGGTTCTCGGTGAATTCCACTTCCAACAAAGTAGATTATGTTTATTTCTCAGGTACACGTTGGGTGCTGTGCGTGTCTGAAAACAGCCCAGTTCAACAAAATTACGATGCTTGGCAGCCTGTAGGGGGTTAATAAACGCTCACCGGAATATTTTGTCCATGCAACTTGTAATGTCACACAAAGACCTGCGAGTAGTCATTTTTTCTTGAAAACCTACAGGATGTTTTTAGAGAAATCCACAGAAAATGGGAATTTCAAGATTTTAAGGGGTCTCTCTGTTTAGCCTGCCCAAAATGGGTTAAGGCTTCGACTTTTGAATACCCTTACTACTCACAAAAATGTTCTCGTATAGATTGTGCGCTCAATAAAAGAAGGCACTTTTTTGTGGCGTACCCTTTGGGTGCTGTTGGCGTCCAAAAACAGCCCATTTTATCACATTTTTTTTATTTTTAGCAGCTCGTGGAGGGTTAACAAATGCTCACCGCAGTATTTTGTCCATGCAAATTCTATTGTCACACCAAGGCTTGGGAGTGACAAGTTTCTCTTGAAAATCGACAAGACTCGTTTAGAGAAATGCACGGAAAACATGAATTTTTTAGCTTTATGGGGGTATTTATGTTTAACCAGCCAAAAACGGGTTAACGCTTGGTTTTTTGAACACCCTTATCACTTACAAAAATGATCCTCGGTGAATTCCACTTCCAATAAAGGAAGGTATGTTTATCTCGCTGCTATCGTTTGGGTGCTGTGCGGGCCTGAAACCGGCCCATTTCATCAGAATTTCGATGTTTGGCAGCCTGTGGAGGGTTACCATATGCATCGCCTGGTATGTCGTGTGTATCAAAGTTCGTGTCACAGGAAGGTCTAGCAATGATGAATGTTTGAAAAAAATCTACAAGACGTATTTCGAGAAAGTGCCGATAAACCCCAATTTTGGCAGTTTTTTGCCAATTCTGACGAAATAAGGGTTAAATCGAAAGTCCGCTTCGGTACATTTTTAGATTTTGTGCCCCTCTATGAGTGTGCAAAATTTTGTGAAAATGGCTTCTGAATCGTACGGACAAAATGTGTGGAAAAAAAAAAAAAACACCCCCCCCCCCCAACACCATCCCCCCCCCCCCCCCCCCCCCAAAAAAAAAAAATAATCCGTAAAAAAACAATAGTCATTTCCAGAGGGAAAAGCCTAAAAAAACACGGCAAGACAGATCTGACATAAACACATTCACGTCAGACAACAGGTAGGGTTCAATTTTCTGGTCCTACAGTAGGGCAGGGTCACTTTACACGGACGGGAAATACTCCCACGGACGCAATAATATTAGGTTCCAAACACTAATAATAGTAATAATCATCAAAAATTTAATTAATGAAGCACCGGGTTGCATGCAACCCGGTGCTTCATTAATTAAAATTTTGCTGCTGATGATTTTTGTAACCTGGTAAACGCATGCGTGGACAATACTGCCCACGCGTGGATTATGACCAGTCCACGGTGACTGTACTGTACCTCCTAAGAAAACACAACTTCAGCCAATAGCCTGCCTCCAAAGACCACCAGCGACATTATAATTTCCACAAATTACATATTTGCCATCTTTTAATGTATTACAAAACAGATACCTGCAAGAGATACGATATATCAAGAAGGTGGGAAAATCGCACCCCATTTTTTCTGAAACATTGGAAAATGTCACACTTGCAAAAAACTAAGAGACCCGCTTTTGTTCTTCAGATGATCTGACGCCGTTTCCACGTTTTATGGCGTCGGGAATATTGAAGATCTTTGCGGGTCATTCTTTTTTGTGACACGCCCACTGGCAAATCGACAGGAATTACAGGGGAAAATATCACAGTTAAATGCACTGGCGTACGTTTTGTGCAAAACGCAGTTCCAGATACTATGTGGTGAAATCATAGAGTAGAATTTCCGGAGGTTTAATTTTCTATCTTCAAATCTTTTCTTTTTTGTACATATAAAGCCATTTAATAAATTTCGCTAACACCCCCCCCCCCCCCCCCCAGACATCAACATTTTAATGAGCCAATGCGTGAGTGTTAAGATTGTACTACATACTATTCAAAAAAAGTAGGAGATATCCAAACTGATGTTGATATTTTCGGAAAATGGTATTGGATACGCGTGATTGGACATATCAATATGTTACCAAGTTTAATGTGGATCATGAATGCCACCGGCCCACGAAAATTTCGTGCAGGTTTTTGCACGAGCGCCGCGTTAATGTCTGTGGGGAACATTTTGAAATTTTCATTTGTACTGGACGGGCTTTTTCGGAGGTCTCATCGTTCTTTTCTTTGGTATAAGCTCGCTCATCAATAGTTTCTGGTCGAAACGTAACTTTTGAGGTATGCGAAGATTGACACGTGGCGAACGTTTAAGTGCCGTTGGCATGTTGGAAGCACAGACAGAGTGCAGTGGCTCAAATTCTCAACGTTACTGAATCGGTGATTAGCAGGTTGTGGTCACGCTCCCGTCAGCCAGGCAATGTTGATGACAGACGTCGGTCAGGTCGTCCAAGGGCGACAACTGCTAACCAGGATTGTTTCATCCGACCACAGCATTACGTAACCGCCATCAAAGTGCCTCAGAAAGTGGACAACAGCTGCACCGATGTGCGAGTCAGTGGTCAGACTATCCGAAATCGCACACACAGCTGAAATTTGTACGCTCGACGACCTCGAATAATTCCACGTTTGATTGAACATCACATCGCTGCAAGGCGTAATTGGTTTGGAGCACGACAGCGCTGGGACAATCGACGGTGGAGCAACGTCATGTTTTCCGATGAATCGAGGTTCACTCTCGACTTCCACCACAAGCGAAAGAGAGTGAGGCTGCGGCGGAATGAAAGAACGATACCATGACGTAACCGTTAGGCAGCACGATCGTTTTGGTGGTAGATCGGTTATGGTGTGGGAAGGCAAAACCATGACAAGCAAAACAGCATTACATGTCATCCATGGGCGTGTCACAGGTCAGTACTACCGTCACAACATGTTAGCAGCTCATGTGGTGCAATTTGCCTGACGGCACGGCCGTCGATTCATTTTCCAAGATGACAATGCAAGAGCACACAGGGCCCGTGTCGCTACAGAGTTCCTCCAGGTGCAGAACATCTCCACACTGCCTTTGGCCAGCACTTAGTTCAGAACTTCCACCAATCGAGCACGTCTGGGATATGCTTGACAGGCGCGTACGACAACGCCAACACCCCCTACCAATGTCCAGGAAGTCGTCGATGCACTACAGGTAGAATGGAATAACATCAGTCAAGCTGATATTGGACGTTGGTGAGGAGTATGCCACATCGGACCCGCGCTAGTCTCGCGAACCGAGGAGGATTTACAAGGTATTGAGGTCTTGGACCGAATGTGGTAAATTCTCTGACTGACGTCCATGTCTTCTACACCACCATCGCTGAAATCATTCACAAGATGTCACAATGCAATGCATCAACAATCTTTTTGATGAAAATATAAATATATTTCTTTATATATCTCACTTTTATCAAATATCCCCTACTTTTTTTGGATAGTATATTTGTAAACTTTGCAAGCTCTATTCGCCAAGGATCAAAACGGTTTTGTATTAAAGTCAGCGAATTATGACTTCATTGCAGTCCCAAACGACGTGCACACCTCCCTGGGTTATGAAATCACAACCCGTTAGAGGTTTAGAGTGTATCAGATAAGCATAAACAGGCGCAAAATATTCTAGTAACATGTCCGGAGGGAGTTGAAAGTCGCGTTTTGCGAGGATAAAGTAGGGCCGATTCGTTCACTCGGTTTCCATGGAAATCCACGATGCTCCCAGTCTCTGGACGCCAAAAAGAGGTAAAAGTATTGGGCATGACTCATAGACAAAATGTCACAGTAGGCGCATGTCTGGCATTACTATTTCTTGAATTTTAATGTCAAATTGCTCAAATCACCGACTTTTCGCCATCAAACCAACCGCGATTTCTGTCAGCCTTTTAGTTTAGAAGCGTATCTGAGGTTTAAAGGCAGTGTCAGGACCCATTGGCGGCGCTCTTGAAAATGCAAGTTTCATTTAGTCACAACCCGCCCACCCTTAGCAGTGGATTGTCTGTTTTGTCTAGAGAGGAGGAAGTCAATGCACACCCACGCGCCGTTTCGTACCAGCTTTCGTACCAACCAAATTCGCAAAATTACCTTTTGTCATCAGAACGATGTATCTCGGCCAATTCTCAAGGGATTCCCACCAAACGTTAGTCGTGGTGCAGGATTAATTGCTGCACCTTTAGCCATAATAGTCACGAATTCCGCATTTATCATATAGAATATGAAAATTGAGATGGTGCAAGCGCATAGGGTTCTCAGGTGGCAGACGCACAGTTTCTAGAGTTGAACAATGGACGACCGAGTCCGCCAGGGTTCTCGGAAGAAACGCTGACACTTTGCAGTAGCTGCTCGCAGAACTTTTACCAGAATTTACACTAAATGGGAGATACTGTCAAGTCAATTTAGTGTGAGATACGAATATGTTGAAAGCGGTTGGAAGCCGCGGCAGTAGGGCGAAAGGGCCGCTTGAAACGTTAAAAGATGACAAAGACCTTCCTCTCCATGTGGGGCGAACCGTCGTTGGCCTTGCTTCGCTGGATAGCTTATAGATAATTGGAATGATTTATAGCGATCATAAGCCATTTTTTTCATTTTTTATTCAGCCTGGTTTCGGAACTTTCCGTGAAGCTATCCTCATAAAGTTTGGCACCCGGATAGTCCTATAGGTTTATTTCGCAACTAATGCGGCGATCGTGCCTTTATCCAATACAGGCCAAATTTAAGCATTTTTCTTCAACTTTTAATTTCAGCTAAGGTATTACACTTTCCTTCTTGAAATTTTGGAAATGTATTCTCTAACAAAAAAACTTATCTAAAAATGTGGTACCGACCTGGAATATTCTGAAGGGCTCCGATCGCATTTTTGGGGTAACATAATTGACGTCACCTTCACAAAAAATAAAGTTTGTCCGATTTTTGTATGTTGTAGAGCTCGAAAAATAAAAATATACGTGGAGAGTGGATTGTAACGAAATCACCCGAGGAGTGGAGTTATCACCCAAAGCATTACGTTCAAATTCTGTACATGTGGACAAAGAATACAAGCAATGTTTCAACGAATGGACTTGCGGGTATAACCCGGAGGTCCATTGGCTGGAACTTTGCTTGTACTTGTTATGTTTTGAAACAAATTTGCAATTATTGCTTGGGTGGAATATCCACTCTGCGGGTGATTTAGTGATAATACACTCTCCACGTACTGTATGTGTTTCGGATTTTTCCATTTAACATCATTTTTGCGTTTTTACTCTAATTGACGTTTTTTCCTTACTCATTCCATTCCAGTGGCAGCCCTAACCCCTCCAGTATAATGCATATACAGAATCGCACATACGTTTAAATGGGTTAAGAATTATTGCACGAGATTGCTTTGCCTTCGGCTCTCGGATATCGTAATATCCTGGGCCAAATTAATCTCGTGCGATAATTCTTAACCAATTCAAACGTATGTGCGGTTCTGTATTTATCACACACCTCCCATGTAACAACCTGTCAACACGAAAATTGAACTAAACGCATTTTTCAACTGGAGAATTGTTGTGTTTCATTCGTTGCCAACGAGACATCACTGTTAGGTGGCGGGGTACCAACTCTAATTTGCTTTTTAATTTTTTACGGCATTCAATTGGTCGAAATCAATTGACGCCGATCAGTGTCACGGTCACGATAATCGAACTTCAGATATTGACTAAACTGCAGGGAATAACACAGCAAAAACTTTCTAAATAGCTAATAAGTTTAGAACACTCCAACATTATATGACCAGTTGTGGAAAGTATTTGTAAAGGAACAAGCAGTCCGAATATTATTTTTATTGTTGGAGATTTTCGACTCCAATCTGATTGTTTAAATATCCCGGGTAAACAAATCTAAATGAAGAACTTGGAATTTCCAAGCGATCTCTACTCCTGTGCATTCGATCAATGATGACGTGATTTATTTAGACGGGTTCCTTCTCTGTTTACGTTGGAAACGAAACAATTTTTATCGTACAGGCAGAACTGTGGATATCCTGTGTTTTACATTAATAGGTGTGTGATACATAGCACTATAATAATATCATACATATCAGCAGGAATAGTTTATTTCTACATTATGCGGAAATTAGTTAACGCTATGACGTCTTACCGACCGAGTGTCGAAAAACCTCAAAATTATATTGAAATACCTTGAAATCGAGGCACATAATATTTCTCATAGCCCTCAAAACAGAGTTGAAAACATTATGAAAATTAGGGGTGAGATACCGGAGATATAACGTAAATAACTTGGGGAGTATCAATGTTACATTCTCTTTCCATCTCTTTTTCAGCATTTACCTCTCGAAATTCTGAAAATATAATCACAATACACACCAGACTTGTCCACGAAAGAGACGTTTGCCACTAAAACAGCGTTGTCCACCCTTTTGACGTTGTTCGTGTTTGGTTGGATGACTTCTGGAAATTCGCTTTACTGTAACAAAATAGTCTAGTTATATCTGCGCCTGTCAAACAGGTTAGGGCAGCGGTGGGCGACGGTTCCCCCTCCACCCACACGACTACAGTACAGTTGCCATGGAGAGATCGTAATTCATGCGTCGGCAGAGATGACCACGCATGCGTTTACGTGGTAATAAAGATCATCGTGAGCAAAATTTTAATTAATGGAGCATCGGGTTGTACCTGGTCCTTCATTCATTAAATTTTGATGATTATTTCTGTAATTAGTGTTTGGAATCTGATTATTGCGTACGTGAAAATATTGCCCACCCGTGGAAAGTGACTAGTCCACGTCGGCCGTACCGTATGTCTTTTGGAAAATTCTATTTTCCGTCGGAAAAATTGTTGGTCGCTCGAACGCCAATATTTTACTGCAAACCGCTAATATGAGAAAAGATTGACCATTTGTTGAATGTGCAATTTTCATTATGAAAAGTCTGTGAGTAGTAAAGCATATCGTTGAGTGTCAAACCGGAAGTGTTATGGCGGCCAGTTTGTATTGTTCTCATATTGTTTGCCTACTGTATGGGATTTGTTTGGGGATTACATTGTTCTAGGGGCAAGTGTCGGCGTGAATAATGACTTAAAAGGAAAGGAATGCCGCCCCGTTGGAAGGTATGTTTCCTAGCCCTACACGTCACGCGGAAAGGAATGTTTCCTATAATAGGTTACGACGTCACAGCCTTATAAGAAAAGGAATGTCGCCCCCACACACCATGCGTCACCGGAACAATCCCCGTGTTACGTTAGGCATTCCATCACCCGACCTCGCATGAGGTCACAGCCGTATAAGGAAAGGAATGTCGCCCCCGTGGGAAGGTAGGTTCCATATAATAGCCTTACACGTCACGTGGAAAGGAATGTTTTGTTACGTCCATGGTATAAATACTAGCGAAACGTGAATCGCCCCTCATTTTGAATATTTGAAAATGGCCAGCCCAGATCGATTGAGGAAAAGTCTTAGCTGTAACCGTGTAGTAAAGGTAACGGAATGGCAAAATGAGCTGAGAGTCGATATACGAAAACGGGAAGATAGGCGAATACCCACACAGAAAGGAGTGAGCCTTCCACTGATAAGATGGAAGGTCTTGTGTGAAAATGAGAGAGACATTACCGTTACCATCAATCGTATTAAAGCTGGCTTCAAAGAAGACTTACGAGTGCATTTAGGACACAACGTATACGTTTCCGGGCAGCCTGGATATAAGACAATATTTTTGTATCCGAATGCTGTGACGATAAATGTCCCACGAAGAAGAGAGTCTGTTTAAAATCCGACGAATGGGAAAACCTGTGCCAATTAATGCCAGAAATTGCCATGTTCTTACCCGAACGTGATGCAGTCGTTCCGTGTTACGCAGCTTCGGATCACATGAATCAACTCCGCGGTCTGCGGTGCAAAGAATGTCACCCAAACAATGACTATTTCTTTCAAACCTTGTATCAGTGTACTTCATGTATATTTTTTATACCCGTTGTACAAAATCTACACACAAGAAATGTATTCATGGTGTAATAAAAAGTATATCGATCTAATATTTTTTTTCCGTTATTACTTTATAAGAACACAATCCGCAGCCCTGTAACGGCTATGAAACATGGAGACCCAATCTCAACCCTCGGGTTTGAAAAGGTGGAATGTTTTGGGACAAAAACTTGCCAAAGGTGAAATCGTGTATTTCTGACAAATGACAATAGTATGCATTATCATTATAATAACGGCAATAGTGAATTTATCAATAGATAATGGAAATACGGAATTATGGATAAGTCTTTTGAGCAGAGCTATTGAGCAGAGCTATTGGATACGCACTCTCGAATCCCTCACTATCCAATCAGAAAGCTCGACCAGCAGCGCCATGGATACGCCCTCCCTAATACCTCTCTTTCCAATTAGAAAGCCCGACGAGGCCGTTATAAGGCCTCTGCTTGACCTCATGCAAATAGAATGGTTCGTATCACCAACGTCGTGTGTTTAGATGAAACGCAAAGTCGATCTAAAAGCATTTCCCCGCAATACGTGGAATGTCAAATATCATCCCAAGCCTTTCATTGCTGCCTGTCAATGTGATAGCTTGAATTTTCGATTTTGTTGCATATAAGTGTATATATCTTTGATAACTTTTCTCGATCGGGCCAAAGGTATAAGAATGTGCGTTTATATGACAGACCCCCGGCGGGCGCGGTGGCTCAGTTGGTAGAGGTGTATGCTGCAAGCCGAGAAGTCCTCGGTTCGAATCCCACCTGCGGCAACCGCGTTGTGTGCTTGGGCAAGACACTTCACCCCCATTGCCCACGTGGGGGCACGGTGACGCTGTGTACTAAGGCGTACTGCACGTCAATGGTGCACATGTCTTCAACCAATGTTAACCCTGCTTGTGTGGAGTTAGTATGTTGGGGAGCTGACAGTTGCTCGCCGTTGCTCGGTGGTTCTTCCTCCACCCGTAAAACTGTCGTGGTCATGATTAGCCGTTGTGCAGAAATATGTGACCTTAAATACCAATAAATAAATAAATAAATATGACAGACCCCAAAAACCGATTTGTCATTTAAACAGACCAGCAATAATTCAAGCGCTGCTAATTAAGCATGACATTTTATGTCCATTACCGCGTTTCTGTTTAACGCTATAATGGGATATGTTGTAAGAGATTAAACGTAGTGGAAGCCATTGCTTTCCTGTAGTCATTATCTGTGTAATTATGGCCAGTTAATAGGTAATTATGGTGAAAACCGTACATCGCACATGTTCTGGACACACACCTATATTACGCATCTAGCCATCCAGCCTAGCCTGTCACAGAAATGTCAGGGCAAATGCGAGTCTTTCAAAGAAACTTTAAAGCGAGTATTAAATTAAAATATATCTAAACGGCCAAGTGCAAGAGAAACAACTAAACTGAGAATTGATGTTCTAGGTATCAAAATAAAAGTCGGGTGGTTTCTCGAAAAAATTCATTCCAGTCTGTAGGTGCGTAAGACTGTGGGTCGTTGCGAGTAGATGGGGATGTCCCATACCATAGGTTAGAGGAGGTGCCGCATCGGTGCGAAAGTTTGGGCACGTTGTAATGTAGGGAAGCCACAGAGCTCATATTTAGAATAGGAGCAGTCGCGGGCCAAGTCTGTGGCTATATATGAAAATAGGATAAGAAACACGAAGTATGAGCTCAGGGAGCGATTTGCATTTAGGTACACGGCGTGGCCAGTTTTAGAAGGCAAATCATACGTAGGCAGAGTAGGCTTTGTCTGTATGAACATTATTCTGAGATAAATGTAGGGGAGAGTTTAACTTCATTGGTGGCGACTGCTTGAGTGAAAAGCATCAAGTAAAGTAACAATAACACATAGAATTCAACCAAGGTTTGACAGATGAAATTCGAAACGATTCTTTCATAGACCCACATAATCGAACGATCATCGTGATTGATGATCGCATGACAGAGGTGACGAAAGACTCGGATATTTGTGAACGTTTTACGGATGGATCGCATCATAGAAACACGAGTGTAGTGTTACTGATGCAGAATTTACTCAACAGAGAGAGAGAGAGAACAGAACTATGAACTTGAACTCTCAATATATCTTGTTGTTTAACCCTTTACCCTGGGGCGCGGTGGCGTCGCGGTAACCGGTTCTCGTCAGATCACCGAAATTTAGCAACGTCGAGCGCGGTTAGTAGATGGATGGGTGACCATTTCAGCGACTGATTCACACTCCCGCGTTGTGTCCTTGGGCAAGGCACTTAACCTCGATTGCCTACATGGGGGCACGATGACGCTGTGTACTAAGGCGTACAGCATGTCGAAGATGCGCATGTCTTCAACCAATCTAACCCTGCCTGTGTCGAGGTTCAGAGTTACGATATTGGGGAGCTGGCAGCTGCTCGGCGTTGCTCGGTGGTTCTCTCCGTGTACTCCGGCTTCCACCACCCGTAAAACTGTCACCGACATCATGTGACCCTGGCTGTTAATGTGTCGTTAGCCCTAATAAAAAAAACCCTTTACACAACGTAACGGCCGAAACCGGCCAGCGCTATTCACAAAAATAGCCAATTAATTTTCAATATCTTTTTCATTTTTTGTCTCAAAAACATAGGTTATAACCCCTCTTTGGAACGAGCTCGTCGAGCTCGTTCCAAAGAAGGGTCATAACCTATGTTTTTAAGACAAAAATGAAAAAATTAGTTATTCAAAAATTTTGTTTGCAAGTGTCGTCTGCTTTTCATGTTAGATAAAAGGTTAAACATCAACGTGATCAAAAACAAATTAGAATACTGGCTGGGCAACTGTACCCAAATAAATCGCAGAATAAATCGCAGAAAGTTGTGGATACCTATCAGAAAGCCATAGAAAAACCTATGGATATTTAGTCATCGATTTGAAACAGAACACAAAAGATACTGAAGGACTGAGCACTGATAATTTTCACCTTTGATTTGCATAAGACTGATGATGAACCCCTCATGCATCATGACAGTTCTAGGAATTGTTTAGCAGAAACAGCCATAAGCAAACTATTTCCACATGTCTGCAAATCATCGGCGTGGTAATGACCACACCATCGAACGTGCATCAGAATAATCCGTCTACTCTACCCTCATATGATCACAGAGAAACATACAGATGACAAAACCCCCATCTTGTAGTGACTGCGGGATTGTGTTCTCCACTTCATATGATTTGCAACATCACACAAAACGTGGCTTCCCTATGGGTTATAATGGATCTGAATCAGAGAGAGATTGGCAAAGTGATGGTTGTGACGATGACGGAATCGGCTTTAATTCGATAGTCAATTCTGTTTATGATGTCCACAATGGGCGACTTCAAAAGAAAGTGGAACAGCTCATAAGTGAAGGTAGTATATTCGAAAAACAAGCTCGTGAGGAAGCTAAGGACCACATGCTACCCGTAGACAGAATGTTATGTTTACAGAAATATAAGAAAACATTATGCTTTATGTATCACATGAATAACCTTCGCCTCCTTCGTAATTTAAACTGGCTATAAATAATCTTGTGACCGATCAATCAATAGATATATACAAGGCTATAACTCGTGTTTTCAACAAACACAAGTTCAGTTTTGACCAATTATTGCAGGACATTGACACAAGTAGCAATGAAGAAGAAACAGATTGAAGCAGGGAATGTAAACACACCAACATCCATTAGACTAGTATAAACTACCTAATAAGGGGAAAATAAACATGTAGTTCGTATTCCAACCCTTGCTATCTCATAGTGAAACAAAGACAATTTAAGTGGCATCAGAATTTAAGAGGTCAGAACCTAAGTTAACCTACAGAGGCTCGCTTTTTTCTGCAGGTAATATCTCAGAAGAGAATGACATCTCAGGTTTACGATTCAAAAAACAAACACATGGGTTCCTTACAAGTCGGCCCTCCAGCATTGGCTGGATTTCTCTTTTCCTGTCAATTATGATCATTTATTCTCAACACATATTGGATTTTATTTATTTATTTATTTTTGTTTTTTCCAAAGTTTTTTATTGATCAGGGTCAGTTGTGTCGTTCTCTTTACCACGATTTCTCGTGAAGGACTAGAGATTTTTTTGAGGGGGTAGTATTTTAGGGCAGGCAAAAGTGGGACTGTGGGGAATTTTACTGGAGGCGTGTTGAAAAGACCGGCAGTAATTTATTATGGCCTTTGTCTGTCATTGTAAAATTACTGTGCCTACACACAAAAGGGCCGAAAATTATTCAGCGGAAATTCTCTGGGGTGTGATTATGTTGTGTGGGTGGACCACGCGTATTTATATCACAGGCGTTACGAAACATTCCTTTCCACTTTATGTGTAGGGCTATTATAGGAAACCGTACCTTCCCACAGGGGCGACATTCCCAAGGCCATGACCTCATGCGAGGGCGGAAACGTAACACGGGAGATTGCCCACATTTCGATGACGAAGGGTGTGGGGGCGACAACCCTTTCCTTATAAGGATGTGAGGTCGTAAACTATTATAGGCAACATTCCATTTCCGCGTGACGTGTCGGGCTATTATAGAAAACATACCTTCCCACGGAGGCGGCATTCCTTTTCTTATTAGACCATGTCTCACCCCTGACACCTGCCCCTAGAACAATAGCATCCCCATACAAATCTTATACAATAGGCAGACTATAGAAGAACAATACAAAATGGCCGCTATGACTTTTCCGGTTTGACCCACAACGATATGGTTTACTACTTCTGTGTTAGAAATATCTTTATTATGAAAGCGCTTATTGTAAGGATATGACAGCGAGCGCTCATGTACAAGAAACTATTTCGTGTATTATTATTTTAATGAATTACAGTTGTTGAATGAACGTAATGCAATTCTTTAACCCTTTACCTAACCTGAAAAGCAGACGACACTTGCAAAAATAATTCTTGAATAACTAATATTTTTCATTTTTTGTCTCACAAACATAGGTTATGACCTCTCGTTGGAACGAGCTCGACGAGCTCGTTCCAACGAGGGGTCATAACCTATGTTTTTGAGACAAAAAAATGAAAAAAATAATGAAAATTAATTGGCGATTTTTGAGAATAGCGCTGGCCGGTTTTGGCCGTTACGTTAGGTAAAGGATTAAATAATAATTATAAACGAACGCTTTCCGTCCAATTCATTTCTTATTGTTTTAGAGAAGTTAGGTTTTAAGTTTGTACGGACGGTCAACGACCCGGAATGACTGTTGGACAATTTTTAAACATCACCCTATCATGATGGAATATTTCGAGATCCTGGTTTCAAGCCTGCTGTTCACATTCACTTGCTCTGTCCCATTCACTAACACATATCCTGAAGCTTTATTTTCTTCAAAAACGAGCACTATAGGTAATAACATTCTTTTCTCCCACCGACCAATTATTCGAGAAAAAAAAATTAAAATTTCATGACCTGTACAAACTACTTGTGGTATTATTCATGTACGCTTAACACACAGCTCAGAGGCTTTGGTAAACACTAAAAGAATGATGAAAGTTTGAAGCGACGTAAACATGTCAAAAATGGCAAGAAATCGAAAAACAACAAAAAACAGCATTCTCCAATTCTATTAGCTCTACAACATACTAAAAAAATTTAAAAAATCCCGCGCATTTTACTTCTTGACCCTATGACCTTCTAAGAGTTCGACCGTAACGGTTGGGAATTTACTTGGACGGCACCACACTTTAGATATGATTTTTAGCGGAGATTATTTTCCACAAATATGGTTGAAAATAAAAGGTATAGGAAAATACCCGTAAAACTGGCATGGTTGCCATAGGGAGTGTCGATTTTAAATGAAACTGCATAACTGCAAATAACAATAAATATATGTGGAAAGTTTCATAAGTGTATCTCCAATAAACAGGGCGCAAATGGAATCACGAGCGTTGGGCTCTCCTATTGTTTAGCGCAACAACATATTAAAATTTCACGAGAGTCCGACGTCATTTTAATGGCTGTAGGTGTGATACAAGGCTAAAGTTGCATTTTTAAATTTGTTGGCGTTATTGACGTTGTAACTTCTAAAGCTTTCCGTCAGTCAACAATACAATTAGCAATGCCTCTGAACTGTCACTCACTCGTCGACATACGAAGTTTGGCCTCCGTAATTATTAGTATTTATTGGTGTTTAAGGTCACATACTTATGTACAATGGCTAATTGTGACCGTTTGGTCCCCGTAAGTGCTATGGTAATAGCTATACGTTTGACACACAAAAGGTTATGTTTTGCCTATTTTTGAGTTATTTGCATTGTAACTAAAACGTTTTGCGCCAATGACAAAGAAATCGGGCATTGCTCGAGAGCAATTACTACCGTGCCACACATGAGAAGTTTGGTGCCTGTAAGTGCTATAAAATGGCTGTAGGTAAAAACGTCGAAAATAACGTTAAATCAAAAATTCCAAAACACCCACCTTTTCCGTTTGGAAGCTCTAAAATTTCATGGAAATAGGACGAACGTTTACCCACGTTGACGCTAAAAACTGATTGCCTTTGTGTATATGTTTTTTGTTGGAAAGTATATTTTCAAAATTTCAAGAAGAATTCAATAATATGGGCAATTTTAAACGTTCATGAAACTAACGTCAATATGACGTTATTTTGAGGAAAAGTTTGAAATTTGAAATCCTCACAACTGCGTTGATAAGAGGCGTCATCTACGTTATAATGTGTAAAATTCAATAGCTGTGTGTATTATTAATAGAAAGTTATGCGTATTAGAAAATCGGCGTTTTTAATGTCAATAAAGAATCCTAAATTTGAAGTGTCGTTGAAACCTCAAAATAATGGCAATAAACTAAAAAACAGTTATCTCCCTTTTTTTAACTCCACAACACACTAAAAGGTTATCAAAATCGGCAGACATTTAATTTTTTGTGACAGCGACGTCAATAACGTCACCCGAAAATTCGCTTATAACCGTTAACAATTTTCAGGTCGGTACCACATGTTTATATGTTTTTGTCAGAGATGGGATTTAAAAAGTTGAAAGTGGGAGGATTTATAGAGGCGTTGAAATTAAAAGTTTAAGAAAAACTCCTAAATTGGACGTTTTGGGTGATCAAGGCGCGATATCAAAAGTCGCAGCCTTAACTGGGAACTAAAAATGAAGGCCAATGATGTGCCAAATTTCGTTAGGATTACTTCACGGGAAGTATCCAAAAACGTGACAGAAAGGAAAAAATGAAGAAAGGGCTGACAATCGCTTTAAGTCATTCCAACTTTGAAACTTAACAAGGTGGTTTTAGAAACCGCTAAGTGAATTTCAGAAGTCATTCAACGAAGCACGGCCAATTCCATTTTGCGGCAACGCCGTTTTGGCGACCAGGTCTGATGTGTATTATGGTTGCATTTTCAAAATTTCGAATGGGAAATGTTAAAAATGAGGTTAATAAGAAAAGGTAAACACAAAAATGTAAAACTGGCATCGCTGGTAACGAGGGTAAGACTATTAATTAAAAAATAATGGTTAACAATTTCAAATGACTGGAAAACAGTGTGTGAACTTTAATAGCTGTGTAATTGGTTTTTATTACACGCCTGTTGTATGAAATCCCCATCTACAGCAACACTAAACCGTGCGGAAAATGAAAACCCGTTCCGCAAATATGTGCGGAAAGTAAATCGTTAAGAGACTACTTTTAAATAGAGGCAAAATTTCACTGGAATTTTCAACAAATCGGGTAACGCAATTACAATTTGAATCGCTAGCGATAGCTGAAAATCGTCCCCTGAGTTCCAACGTGTTCTTTGTGCCATTAGGCACACAGAACACATTGGAACTCAAGGGACGAAATAGCAACATGGGTTCCCTTCGCAAATTTGGTTGGCGATAAAATGTGTTGTTTTTGTTGATAATTGTCAAATGAATTGCTGAGTGTCCTTCTGATAACTTTTGTTATGTTCGTGAAGGCGTGTAATAAACACGAAACGACAAGCGTGTGTGGATGGGTTAATGAATATGGCACTTGTGCCATCTCGGAAGGATAAAACTCGAGGCCAGTGGCCTCTCGTTCTATCCTTCTGCGCTGGCACTCGTGCCATATCGATTAACCCATTCACACACGCGTGTCGTTCTCTGTATATGTCGGCAAGTGGGATTACAAAGGTGGTGTTTTAATGAGATATGATCAAGGGAGCATGGTGGTTCGGCATTGGACTTCAAACCGAAAGGTCCGCGGTTCGATCCCCGGGATTGTTGTATCCTTGGGCAAAGCACTTCATCTCGATTCCCACTTGGGAGCACGGTGACCCTGTGTAGTACGTCGATGGTGCACTTGTCTTCAACCAATGCTAACTCTGCATGTGCGGAGTTAGTTCGTTCTGGAATCTGACAGTTGCACGCCGTTGCTCGATGGTTCTCTCCGGGTAGTCCGGCTTCATTCACCCGAAAAATGTCCGACACGAGGTGACCCAGGCTGTCAAAAGTGTCGTTAAATCCCAGTAAATAAATGAATAAATAAATAAATAAATAAATAAATAAATAAATAAATAAATAAATAAATAAATAAATAAATGAATATCAATTTCCTAATTTTTTAGCTCTACAACTTACTAACATTTCACAAAAATTCTACGCATTTAAATTTTTGACCATATGACCGCTATGGAGTCAGCTCAAATTTCAGCCATAACATGTGTGGGAATTTTATAGGTTTTTTTGTGAAGATTGTATTCCGAAACGTTTGAAAGGCTGGCTCTCAAAATTTGGGTTAGAGTAAAAGATATAGAGAGAAGTGAAATCGGCATCGCTGGCATCGGCTGCGTAAATTTGAAATAAAAATATAAAATAGCACAATTTCAAAAAAACCAGAAAACAGTTTATAAATATGGAGGTATGTGAATTACAACGTGGCGTTTTTAATGAAATATGTCAAAAATAGGCTAAACTTTGAAGTGACGTAAAAACGCCAAAATGGTCAAAACCGAAAAACAGAAAAACTGCTATCACTTCATTTTCATAGCGAAATGTAAAAAAAATGTGTGGAGATTATATTTCCCAAATTTCGAAAGGCTGAGGCTCCAATTGATCTTGTAATTTATAGATACATATACGAAGATAATGGAGTCACTAAAATGACGCTTTTAATGAAATATGACAAAAATAGCATAAACTTTGAAGTGACGTAAAACACGTCAAAATGGCGATAAGTCGAAAATACCCCCCCCCCCCCCCCCCCCCAGATATCTCCCATAGTTTTAGCTTTATAACATATTAAAACTTCGAAACAATCCGACTCATTTTAATGTTTAACCTCATGATCCCTTATGACGTCATCTCAGTGGTTGGCCGTAACGGTTGGAATTTCTAGGGAGGGCAATAAAGTTTTAGATAGGGTCTTTGTGGAGATTATACTCTCAACATTTGAAAAGACTGAGACTCAAAATAAGGCTGAAATTAAAAGATCATGAATTGACGTAAAATTTGCAATAGCTGGCATCGGGTCAGCATCTTAATTCCACAAATGGGCGTGAACAATTTCGGGTGCCTAGAAAACGATATGTGAAGTTTCAGAGCTGCGTATATATATACAAAGATAATTTAATCATCAAAGTAGCATTTTAATGAAATATGACAAAATAGTCTAAACTTTGAAGTGACGTAAAAACGTTGAAATGGTGACAAATCGAAAAAAAACCCAGATATCGCCTACACTTTTAGCTTTGTAAAACACTAAAATTTCAGAAAAAAATTCTGCACAACTTACTTTTTGCCCTTATAATACCTTATGGCGTAACCTCAGAGTTCGGCCATAATGGTTGGCAATTTCCTAGAACGACAACGGACTTTTAATTATATTTTTTGTGGATATAATGTTCCAGAAATTTGAAAAGACTGAGGCTCAAAATGAGGTAGAAAGTTAAAGGCCAAATAATTACGTAGCGTTTGAATGAAAATAGTCTAAACATTGAAGTGACGTAAAAAACGTAAAAATGGCGATAAATCGACAAACCAAAGCAACTATCTGCTATTTTTGTGAGCTCTATAGCATATGAAAATTTCGTGAATATCGGCCGATATTTAATGTTTTTGTTTTACGTCACCCGAAAATTCGGATCTAATTTTTGATAATTTGCCAGTCGGTACCACATTTTTAGATATATTTTTGGTGGAGAAATAATATCCAAAATTTGAAAGAGGGAGGTGTGATATAGGAGATGATATTAAAAGATGGAAAACAGTTAAAAGGGCTGTTGTTTTGTAAAAATGTCGGATGTCAGATACCTAATTACGAATAATATAACTAGATAACTAGAAGTCGCCCCTAACAAGTGTACCACATTTGATCACTGTCTCTATAAAATATAGCTGTAGTAATTCGTCCCCTGAGTTCCAATGTGTTCTATGTGCCAGTAGGCACATAGAACACATTGGAACTCAGGGGACGGTATGCTGGACAGAAAAGTCGACAATAAGTCGTTAATGACAACATTATATTTTAATGTTAGTTAACTCCACATTAAAATATAGTCCCATTTCCTACCTAATTTGGCCTTGGATAAAACAAAATATGAATTATAATTTTGATTATTTTTATTAGAGGAATATAATCGCTAATTTTTATACATACCATTATCCTGTTCTATACTAAGAAAGTATTTATATTCATGTTTTTACACCAGGTTAAACCAACGTGTAAACATTCCGAGAGTGTGACAGCATTATTTTCAACGCATCTATAGCCAATCAAATCACTAGATTTAAGTATGCTGTAAATAAATTCATTCACGCATTCGTTCACTCATGGTAAATATCATTCGAAGGGCAATAGAGTTTACTGTTTTTATTATTGACGACATGAAACAGATAATATAAAAGAATTAAATTTTACACCCACTTTTGTAATAACTGGCGAGCTTTGTCGTAGCTCTCACTTTTGGAATCAAGTCGCCAGGTTTTGTCATACACTGAGGTCACCGGGTTTGTAATAAAAATGGAAAGGTTTTGTCACCCAAAAACATTTGTCATAGAAATCAACAGGTTTTGTAAGACACAACGTCGTATCCACTCGCATCAAAAACCTGTTAGCCCTTAGTTCAACTAATCCACCTAAAACCAGCGTTGTTGCCTTGTACATGTTATAGGCAGTACGAGATGGTGGGTCGTGTAGTGGTGTGGGGTATGCCAGGTAGTCTAGTACAGTAACATAGTGTTGGCGGTTTGTAACCATTTCGGTCATTTCACCATTACTATATCTACAACTAAACATACAACTTTGACCAATAACTACTACACCTACTACTACAACCCGAAACAACTGCTATATTAATCTATACAGAACCAACAAAAAGTGCGCCGACATCTTTTACACCAATAATCTCAATTTCACCAACTACTATACAAACACCTACTACAGCAACCAGTGTTACACAATCTACTTTACTACACCACTCCGATTTTTCCACAATACACTGCTGCACACTCCAGAATAATTGAATTGCAAAGAAATAGCGTAAAACCCTCGGTATGGTACAGTATTTGGCTCCACGTAGGTTAATGGGTGTCCCCAAGACTAAGATGTACCAAAATGGGTATAGACCACCAACAATACTATGCTACCAATCCAGACAAACAGGCATACCCCACAACATTACATGGCATACCATTACGTACTACCCGTAGCAGGCAGAGAATAATAAAAGGCGTAAGGCGAATAAGTAGTACCAAGGTCTAATAGCACACCAAAAGGGGTAAATACCGTCCATACTACCCTACCATACCAGATAACCACATACACACCCAGTAACATCACATAAACTAGAATCGTGTACTACTGGTGGAAACAAAACCACGGTTTAAGGCACTGGGTGGGTTAGTTCTATTAAGGCTAATCAGTTCTTTTGATGCGTGTGAAAAACAGTAATGTCTTACAAAACTTGATGATTTCTATGACAAGAATGGTGAGGTTTTTTATGACAAAACCTCTCGATTTTTATAATAAAACTCGTGACCTCGTTTTATAACAAAACCTAGCGATGTCATTACCAAAGTGGCAGGCAATGACAAAAACGGGCGATTGTTGTTACAAACGTGGGAGCTATGATAAAAAAAAACTCGTCTGGTATTACAAATGTGGGCGTGACAATTAACTCGTGTTGCTCTTCGAGTCTGTGCGTTACTGGTACCTGTCAAAAGTTTTCAAGCGAGATAATGTTATTTAGGATAGTAAGAGTCAGAACATATCAGTCTCGTGTTCACCGCTGTGACAGTGGTTCTGACTATCTATTCCTGGGCTTCCTATAAGAATTTTTGGTGAAATATTACAGCAAAATGTCCTGTACGGATGATGTGTTGAAAATGGTCACGTAAGTTGGGCTTTTTTTGGTGGGGGGGGGGGGGGGGTGTATTTACGTGTCTCCTGAGTGGCAAGGAATGTTCTTTCAGCTGGCGCATGAGTCAGTTTTGTTCTGATTTGTTTTGTTTGATTAAATTCGTCTGGGCATTCAGAACTTTTATCATTCCCTTTTCGCCATTAAACGCTCGCGGTGATAGACTGCGATTTTTACAAAATTAATAGCGTATATTACAGGTTTCACAGTACCGTGGTGCGATGCAAATTAAAGAATCTTGTTATAGCAGGGGTAAACGACAGCAGCGATCTTATTATTTGAAGAAATTTGTTTTATTGGTCTCCTCTTTCGAATCGAACGCAGCAATTTGAAAGTGAAAATTCAATTTTGTTGTCAAAAGATGTCTTGCGGTTACAATTTAATATAGAATCGACCTGAGTGTATTTCTTTTCGTTGATGTGAGTTTTCATAGACGCACATATGGCATAACTGCGAGCTAAGTCACTATTTGTCATAATATCGCTGTAAATGAGAACAGAAAGGCTTTGAAGTACATCGATACACTTGTAGCAGAAACAAATCAATCCAGATGCATAAGTATATGACCTTAAACTCCAATAAATAAATAAATAAATCAATCCAGATCTAGATCCTAGATAAAATCTCGATTTTCAGCAAAATAAACTAAACCGTGTAAGAAATAGTTGACCGAGTGTGTGATTAAAAGTCCAAAAAATGAAATATTTTATTTAATTATTTGCAGAATAGTTAAAGAAGACAAAAACGATAGGAAACATCTCCTCCTAATTGCGTAATGACAAATCAAACTTTTTCCATCTTCTGTCCAGAAAATATTATAATAATAAAAAAGACTATCAGAATACAAAACTTTTTAACATGTGTCCAAGATGTTGGTCAGACAATAATCAAATTCATTATTTACCACTTTTCCGTCTCGATTTTCCTAGCAAAAATGTTAAACATCTTTTATCTGTGAAAATGAATCATGCGGAAAGGAAATACTCAAATGTATATTGACTGGAATGCCTCTTTCCTGGGAAACAATTACTCCATCTGTTCCGGCACTTATAAATTATTAATACTGTACAATATCATGTATATCACGTCTTCTGCTCACGTCTACTCGAATGTTGTTTGAAAAGCTTGCTTATGTTACAAGAACTCCCTCGGTGATTCTGTTCTCAGCAGTTTCGGAAGTTTAATTCATCAGCACTTGTGTATGGTAGCTAAATCGGTCCACACGTGGCATCTGAGTCTCTAAATAAGATAACTCAATTATCTCGAGTATGATATGATGAGTTTGCTTCGTCCATCATCTGGGAATAACAGCAATCTGACGTTAGCGTTGAACAACGGGGCAACAACAGCGTTAAGAATTTCGTCCCTATATTGCTGTCCATTCAGATTACCATTCGTTCGATGGTGCAAGGAAATTCCTGCCCAAACCATTACACTACCCCGCCGAAACGGTCGCATTCCCGCACGCAAGCATCAGAAAACCGTTCTCCTCGTCGCCGATACACTCTTACCCTACCATCAGCGCGCCGTAGACAAAACCGTGATTCATCACTAAAGAGAACTGTGTTTCAACGCTGTTGAGTCCAGAAAACACGCTGACGTACCCATTCCATTCTGATGGTACGATGATGTTGGGTAAAGATTGGTCCGTGGTATGGACGCCTACGTCGGATGCCGTGTTCAGCGAGTCTGTGGCGGACAGTTTGTGGACTGATTCTATTGTTACTTCAACCAGGAGTTGTTGCTGCTGTCCTCGTCGCCGGAAGGAAGCGATCCCGCAAGTGAGACGTCCTGATGTGTCGGTCTTGTGCAGGGGTCGTAACTCTTGGTCGACCTGAACGCGGTCGGTAGGCAGTAGATCCAGTGGTTCTATACCTTCCAATGAGACGGTAAATAGTTGCCACAGTGACTCCGAACTCAGCAGCGAGCTCATCTGGAGGTGTCCCAGCCTCATGCATACCAATGGCACGCAACCTCTGATTTTCGGTTAACCTTGGCGTTTTTTAAAATGTCGGAAGACAAAACTAGCGTGTTTTTTTCAATAACCCAGGCTCTCTTTCACAACATAACACAAAGACAATCGTCGGTCACCCATTCAGTTTGACATTCTCGGGTAGCACGTGCTATGTTGAAATCCGTAGCAAAATTGTATACGGTTGGGTGGACAACAACAACATGTCATTAAACTCTTTGCACGACTTCTTGTTCACAAACATGCAACATTAGAACTATTATATTTCATCCTTTATACTATTTTTTCACATTTGTTTCTATTATACTTTCTTTTTTGACCCAGTATAATTGCATATATTTTTGATAATTTCTCTCGCTTGGGCCAAAGGCATAAGAATGTGTGTCTATGATGAGCTCCAAAAACAGATTTGTCACTTAAACAGACCAACATAAATAATCCATTCGCAGCTAATTATGCACGAACTTTTATGGCCATTACATCGCATCTGTTGAACCCAACATGAACTGTCTGCTAAAAGATTAAAGGAGGTAAAGACCAGTGATCTCGAACAACCATTATCTGTGTAAGTATGTCTGGTTAATAGGTAATTATCGTGAAAACAGTACATCGCACATGTTCTGAGCAGAAACACATATTACGTATCTGGATTGTCAACAAATGTCAATATATACCGAAAATTCGTGACTTTCAAAGAAACTTAAAGAGAATTTCAAATTAAGACAGATCTATATCGGCCAAATTCAAGAGAAGCAATTAAAATGGGAATGAATTAATGTCCTAGCGAACGAATAAGAGTCGAGAGTTTTCTCGAAAATTTCATTCCAGTCTCAAGGCGTGTAAAACTGTGGGTCGTAGACGATGAGCTGGGAATGCCCCATGTTATAGGTTAGAGGAGGTGCCGCATCGGTGCGAAAGTATAGACACGTTGTAGTGTAAGGGGAGCCACAGAGCTCATATCTGGAGTAGGAACAGTCGCAGGCCAAGTCAGTGGCCATTTATGACTTTAGGATCAGACATAGGAAGTACGAGCTTCGGGAGCTCGCGAAGATTGACATTCAGGTAGACGGTATTATCTGTGGTAGAAGATAAGCCATAGGTAGACAGAGTAGGCTTTGCCTGTATGAACATTAGTATGAGCCAACTGGAGGGAAGCAGTTAACCCTCGAAGTAGCGGATGTGAGAGTAAAGGCGTCTAGTAAGGTAACATTACGTTAGTGGCCGTGTTACAACAGTGATAGAGTGATATTTCGTTACATGTGAGAGTAAAGGCACCCATTAAAGTGACAATACGTTAGTGGTTTTGTGATGGTAGTGATAGAGTGCAGTTCCAGTTGTATGTCCGTGAGCCGAGAAGATCAAACACCAGCGACAAGGGAGGAGCAACCAACGACAAGGAAGAAGCATCCAGCGACAACAGAAAACGTGGGCCCGCAAAATGACTCAGATACTGCGTGGGTGGGGTGTGATCGTCGTTTTGTTTTTCAGATTCATTGGATTTCATGTAAGTCAAAAATTAATATATATATATATATTGTATGTATTAAAATTGTTGTTTTCAGTGAACCTCTGTTGATTATACTTTTTGATGAAAAGTATCTGACCCTCTACAGGACAAGAACCACCCAAACAAAACGAAACGGGTGGGTTTTACAAGGTGAGACAGACATACATTCACGTGCGGATCCAAGCGGAACTCCTCGAGTCTTGGCTAAAGAGCAGCGTGAATCTATTTCTCACAGCAACGACAACGTCCGGTTTTCCAACACATTATTTAAGATTTAAGATTTTGCTGATGATGATTTTTATTACCTCGCAAACACATGCGTGGATATCACTGTCCACGCGTGGATTACCATCGGTCTACTGCGACTATACTGTATATTACATGCAATGACTTTTCAACAACACAAATGAATAAAATAGTGGTTAACCATAGTTATGAAAATAAACTGCAGCAATTTATCTGACCACCTTTGTCGATTGTTTGAAAAGAAATCACTTTAATTAGTGTTAACAGTTCAAGAGCCAGTAAATTAGATGACGCCGATTTTATACTCCACGCCTTGCGAAGCAGATGCCTCCTGGGTGGACAATCATTCAAAGCAGGGTTTAACCCTTTAATCCAACGTAACGGCAAAAACCGGTCAGCGTTATTCACAAAAATAGCCAATTAATTTTCAATATTTTTTTGATTTTTTATCTCAGAAACGTAGGTTATGACCCCTCTTGGGAACGAGCTCGTGGAGCTCGTTCCAAAGAGGGGTCATAATTTATGTTTTTGAGATAAAAAATGAAAACAAAATAGTTATTCAAAAATTTTGTTTGCAAGTGTCGTCTGCTTTTCATGTTAGGTAAAGGGTTAAGCTATTGCATGTTGGAAAATGATAAACGGGAAAAATGTTTATTGAGTGATATTTACACAAGTAAGCCAGTTGGTGGAGAAAAACAATAAAGGTAGCGAAAATTGTGAGGTGGGGTGCATCAAAACAGGCTGATATCAGAGCACATTATTTGTGAAAGCACGCGACGCAGAATAAACCCTAGTGCGTCCAAGGGAACTTCGCCATCCTTCCATGGGTGTCGCATAAGACATTCTCACTTGGTTTAGATAATAATAAATAATATTTGAATAACTAAGAAAATAAATGTGAAGTTGCGTGTTGTTTATTTTGTTATAACCAAACAAAATCCACATGGACATGAAGAATCCTCTTATTAATAAATTATTGTTGTTTCCCACGGCATTAAAATATGTAAACTTCCACGACCCGTCTCTATGACCACTCCAGTCAGATTATGTGTATATGGAAACAATATGGAGCAAATAATCAGCAGTCGTTGTTATGCTATAAAATTTTAGTTTAATTATTAAATAAAAATAAAACACAATAAATAAACTTTGTTTTTTAACACAGATCCATTTTTAGTGGATAAGTATGATAAACTGTTTTAACCCTTTACCCAACGTAACGGCCAAAACCAGCCAGCGCTATTCTCAAAAATCGTCAATTAATTTTCAAAATATTTTAAATTTTTGTCTCAAAAACATAGGTTATGACCCCTCGTTGGAACGAGCTCGTCGAGCTCGTTCCAACGAGGGGTCATAACCTATGTTTTTGAGACAAAAAATGAAAAAAATTATTAATTCAAAAATTTGTTTTGCAAGTGTCGTCTGCTTTTCATGTTAGGTAAAGGGTTAATGAGGTAATTACTCGAGTAATGGTTCAGAAGGCTTCCCCTGTCACAACAAACGATTACTTTTCGATTGCATTGTTTGGCATACCGAAATATGATCGATAGTTGGTCTTGGAAAAACGTTTCTGCAAACCACTCATGTCGCACATCGGCATAGGCCGAAAGTGGCAACTTCCTTTGCGTTTGGTTTGTTGACTGGTCAGCCTGCTGCACAAGAGAGCGAAGGGCACTTTACTTTGAGCTAACCCTTTACACGTGCTACGTTTGGCCTATGCCCATGTGTGGCATGAGTGGTGTGCAAAAACTCGCAAGCACATCCCATAGTAGTAGTAATGGATTTAGCAGCAGTGGCGGCGGCATAAGCTAAGGTAGTGGGTGTAAGCTGTGTTAGTGGCAATACGTTAGTGGTCTTTCCGACACATTTTTTAAGATTTAAGATTTTGCGTATCATAATGCTGGTTGGTAGCAGAATCCAGTAGTTGTGGTGGTGAATTACTTTAGTACCGAGTTAAGAAGGTGGTTCGACGACAATTACATTTCTGATAGTAGTCCCTAAACTTTGGTCCCTACTAATCCCCAAAATGTGATGTCCACTAGTCCCCAATGGTTCCGAATAGTCTCCAAGGACTTGTCCCCATTAGTCCCCGTTAGTCCCTAAAATATGGTCTTTCGTGGTCCCCAAATACCCGTATAAGCGCATGTGCTGCATGTGTTGTGCGCTCATTGAGCACTTGCACACAGGCACATATTAGCACATTTCCATGTGCTCATGTGCTGCTTGTGCTACACGCTCCTAAGTACATATTGGTAGCTTCAGCATGTAGACAGTCCAACATACGTCGGCAGAGATTACGCCTGCGATAGAAGTCTATAGCAATAACTCAGTAGCAGAAGTCCATTGTCTCACCCGTAGTTTTACCAGTGGTGGAAACTGGGAGCATTGGGTTGGTAGTATCTAACAAACACTACTAGCAGAAGTTAGTGATAGTGGGGTTGGGTATCGTCCATGCTTCTATAGCCGATAGTAGTGTAAGTGCCCCTGAGATAGTTATCTATTGGCAAAAGTAAATGTAATACTGGTCCCCAAACCTTGGTCCCCACTAGTCCCCAAACGCAGGGAAAACGAACATGTTTGGGAGTGTGGTGAGTATGGCCCTTCTTTTAAAACTAAAAAACATACTCTCATTAATATTACTGCTTCTGAAGTAAGGGACGACGGACATGTGGGCGGAGGTGGTGTACGTAAAAAAATTTAACCAAACAAATAGGAAGTAACTCTGGATTTGGGGGAAATCCGAATTAACAAAAATAGTTGTCTGGGCCATTAGGGTAATTCTACGAATTAAACGATGATTTGGGGGAAAACCGAGCCAATAAAGCTACTCTTATACAACGAAATGCGCCTATTATTGAAAAAGGAGGATTCGGGGGGGGGGGGGCGGGGGGGTGGTGGTCATAATTCATTTCAGTGATTTGGGGTGGTTTTGGTGATTTGAAGTATTTCTTGGGTCTGTTTGGGCAATTACATATACTCCTATTCACCCGAATGTGCCTTTTAGATTTCCCCTTAGTCTTATTTTAGGCCATTAGGTTACATAGCAATCACGATCCACAATAGAAACAAAGATGACGGCCTCCTTCATACAAAATGGACGGCGGCAAGGCAAAACGTATCACCTCAACAACACGCACTCACATCACTCATCACCATGACAATGACGTCACAACAGGGCCGCACCTATGAGTTACCATGGCAACCACGTGATACCCATACTGCAATGCGGAGTGACGTCACATGACATACAGAAAATGAAATCCAGAAGATGTGTGTGGGGTTGACCATGTCCCACTACTAGCATAAACAGCAGTTACGTTTTTTTAAAGGTATCAGAAATGATACCACGAGGGCAGTCACTCATAATATGAGAACTGCTTCCTGTCAATGCGCCAAGAAGTAGAATGGCGAATAGGTTTCAAAAATATTAACCAGTATCATGGAAAGAAACGAACAGCTCACAAGCAGAGTACGTCTCCTGACTTGTTGCTGGCTCACATTTTGGAACATTCTGACCAGCCATTAACTCAGTGATGGAGGGCCTGGTATTTGTAGTAAATCTCAAATAACAGATCTACCCCTATCTCATTAAGAAAAAGGAAATAAATCTAAATTCTGAAATAAAAATAGTGTACCAGATCCATTCTGGACGATCATACACCAGGAACATGGTTGACAATTTTCGTAATTGGAAGAGGTTTACTGGAAAGTCAGCTCCTCTTAATTTTTTAAAGCTGTCAGTAAATTTCACACAGAGCGTTTGGGAATTTCATATAAAAATTGAAATTTTGAAATGTTAGCGAAGTTGTATCATTGATGTGTGTATCGCTTCACAAACTTCGAGCATTTTCCTGAAGAGTAGTAGAAAAACAAAGAAGCTGGCTTTTTAGATGTTTTTCCCGAGCAGTTTGAACTTTTAACTGCTATTCTCTGCTGAAACCCATTTAAAAATTAGAAAACGGCGTTTTCATCATCTCGTGTTGTTCTGTGAGGTTTTATCCGTTCATTATATCAGCAGTATGTGAATCGCGTGACACATAATGCAATCGCTGTCCTTTCCAATAACCCTTTACCCAACGTAACGGCCAAAACCGGCCAGCGCTATTCTCAAAAACTGCCAATTAATTTTCAAAATATTTTCATTTTTTGTCTCAAAAACATAGGTTATGACCCCTCGTTGGAACGAGCTCGTCGAGCTCGTTCCAACGAGGGGTCATAACCTATGTTTTTGAGACAAAAAATGAAAAAATTTAGTTATTCAAGAATTTTTTTTGCAAGTGTCGTCTGCTTTTCATGTTAGGTAAAGGGTTAATATAAAAGTCTAGTAGGTAAGATTTGTTATTTGTTTTCCTGGAAAGAATGAAAACTTGCGAATTACTGTTAAACACATTTGCTTAACAAATAACTAAAGTGGACACTTACTCAGTGTTGATAGATGTGATACTGATAGATGCCTTGTAGGATATACTGCCCACCCCGTACTGTGGTGTCCGTACATTTTTTCTCCCCCCCCCCCCCCCCCACCTCGCCAAGAAATGTCGCAATAACGCGAGCTTCGAATATATTGAACTTCTATTAGTACAGGGAGTATCAGACAGTCTAACAGTCTCTTCCTGGGATCTCTATAAGAATGCTTTGTGTAGAGTTCTTATCACAAGATCATGTCCTGCGTAGGTACTGTGTCGAAATATTTATAGAAACACATAAAAACGTTTGTGCGTTTATTTCTCTGATATACAGACGGAATGCAGTTTCTTACAATTTAATAGCATATCTTATAGAATTCTCAGTTGCACTGTTCAATCTAAATTAAAGAATCTTGTAACACCAGCGGTACAAAGACAGCAGTCGTCTTATAATTTAAAGAAATTTGTTTTATTGGCTTCCTCTTTGAAAACGAATACAGCAATTTTAGAGCGAAAATTCAATTTTACAGTCAGGATGTGTCTTGCGGTTATAGTTTGACATAGAATCGACCTGAATGGATTTCTTTCCATTAATCTGAGTTTCAACAGACGCACCTATGGCATAACTCCGAGCTATATCACTATTTTATGTAATACCGGAGTAAATGAGAAAAGAACAGTGTTGAAAAGCACCGAGAGACTTGGAGCAGAACACATTTATCTTGTAAGAGCATTTCGTGAAAAAAGCTCGTATTTCATTGCAAGAAACTGATTCGTCCAAGAAATATTTGACGGAGTGTGTGATTAAAAGATAAAAAGGAACAATTTTCTTGAATTATTTGAAACATTTTTAACCTTTTACCTAACATGAAAAGCAGACGACACTTGCAAACAAAATTCTTGAATAACTAATTTTTTTCATTTTTTGTCTCAAAAACATAGTTATGATCCCTCATTGGAACGAGCTCGACGAGCTCGTTCCAAAGAGGGGTCATAACCGATGTTTTTGAGACAAAAAAAATGAAAAAAATAATGAAAATTAATTGGCGATTTTTGTGAATAGCGCTTGCCGGTTTTGGTAGTTACGTTGCGTAAAGGGTTAAATAGCCCAAGAACATTAGGTTTCACTAGGGAAAAAAATCGGAGAAAGCTGATTTTTTCAGGGAATGTCGAGTACATGTCACTGAACGATTAGACAAAAGTCTCCTAAAATCCCAGTTGAGCTTTTTTTTCTATAGCCTTTTTTCGAAAACGCGTTTGAAAAAAATCAAAAAAAATCGCATGAACTTTGTAACCTCGAATTGATCCAACTGTATTTTTTGTTTACGCGTATTTCGAGCTACATAATGTCTAATATACATTTACCTAGAGGAAAATGTGCATTCTGTGACAATTTCTGCGAAAAATTATTGAAAATTCACAAAAAAGTATCGGATTTACGCAAAAAATGACGATTTTCCTAACGGATTTGCCCAAAGGGTCGTAGTACAGAACGGGATGTTAGTTGGACAGACGATAAAAAATCCACCACCATTTGAAGACTTTTATCATTGCTTACAAAATAGACATTATGGAAGACCCCCTCTGCTTCTGGCCGAGTTCCCCTTTTGGCATAAAATTCGTCAGCATGAGAACTCAACTATTTTCGGACTTGGGACCGAACAGACACGTCTGTGTCTGGCAGCATTAGATCAATAAATAATATTTACAGAATGTACAAAAATCAATAAATAATATTTACAGAATGTACAAATCAATCAACATGGATTAAGTTACATTGACAATTAGCAACGCTATATACAGAAAGGACATGACCTATATACATATTATTCATCGAACTCAGAAATTTCCGACAGGACAGTGTTTCTGTGGTTGTTACAAGAATCCGAACTGCAATTACACAAACCTGAGCAAGAGAGTCCTGCCTTCTTACACCCACACCTTTTTGTACAAGCACTCTTGCAACCACAACTGATCAGATTCAGTAGGTTATCGGGAGCACATGGCTTTGTGGCTGCAGTCGGTACAAGAAGTCCATTGTCTAGCGACCACCCCCAATCCGTCGGAGGAAACGAAGTGCCCAGCCATTGTTGGACCTGGAGATAACATCTGTAGACATGTTGTTGTGCAGCATCGCTGCTTGGTGGGAGTGAGGCTAGGTCGATGGGTTTATTCAGTTTAGATTTTGCTACATAACGCTTGTAAGTGACATATCTATATTGGTCGAGGGAGGAAACAGTTTTACTCCCGTATAAGATCAGGAGAAGTTGTTCCCCGGCAGCGGCTAGTGCACTTGGTGTACTGTCATCCGCCAAAATTGTGTTGACATACTGTTGTGAGTCGCTAGTAACATCGGAGACAATTGTACTGAATACTTTCTTCTTACCAACTCGAAAGAGTGCAGAAGTAGTGTCACAACCACTTATAGAATGTGCTACAAGGAGGTTGCTTCTATGGTCACCCATTTTGGTTGCTATTTCACTAACTGAAACTAGTAAGTTTGGGGTAATGGAATACATCATGTGAATATTACATCCCGGTTGAACTCGAGAGGTAAGAATGACTAACAAGTCTGTGTCTGTTCCCACAATGACAACATTGTTGTCATCTTGAGCGATGTCAAGTGCAGTTTCGGCTATCAGTACATCAGCATCAGCCTCGGCCTGCTTGATCTGAATATTGATAGCAGATAGCTCCTGCATTAGAAGATCGATCAGTTGGGTTTTGTTCTTGGCATTTGCAAGGAAATCGGATTGGGGTGTGGTGGCTGGTAACTCGGGTGAGATATTGATATCAATGGAATACCTGTCTTTAGATCTACGGGCTTGTTCCATGCCCTTTGTCGACATTGTACAAGCATAACCATCAAAAACAACCACGACGTTCGCCCCAAAATGTCTCACTAGATAATTGGAATATGATGTACATATGTCCTTATATGACGACTGTTTAGGCCATACAACTGTCCTCAATAAAAATCCACCATCTACAACAAACAGAGAATGTTCTGGGATTTTAGTTTGCTCGGAACCGTATGTTTTGAGGATCTTACCGAGCGTGCTTTTCTGTGTCTTCCT
The DNA here is from genome assembly GCA_031216915.1 of Pictodentalium vernedei. Lineage (NCBI taxonomy): Eukaryota > Metazoa > Mollusca > Scaphopoda > Dentaliida > Dentaliidae > Pictodentalium > Pictodentalium vernedei. The sequence goes on along the minus strand of CM062295.1, from coordinate 557,665,274 downwards.
CATTCCAGCAGAATCAAACAATGCTGGTGGTTTCGGAGCGAGTTCATATTTGAGATACTCTTCCATCTCTGCTTGTGACTGAATAACACATGTGATGCGGTTGAACAGAATTGTGGGGTCAATCACTACCTTACTTCCACGGACTTTGATGCTATTTGCCATCGATGCGAAAGACTTCACAGTGTCAACACGTCGTAGTTTGATGCTGTTGAACGTTTTGCTTACAACATTCGATACGCAACATTCACCATTTTTGCGAACTTGGTCACAGTTCACAGTTTCGTCGGCCACAAGCCCGGTCGCTATAGAGACTAATTGTAGTGGATCTCTATTCTGAAAGGGGGAATGCACTCTGAGCCAGTTCAATAATTTGGTGATATCATTGGCATCAGTCAATTGTGAACTTTGACGGAGATCCCGATGTTGTTCGCCATGACCAGTGTGAACATGAACAAAATTTTCGAGAGCATTACATATCGGAAGGCAAAGAGGTAGTCCATGCACCCATTTCGCAACAGTGCTATCGGTTATTCCCCTGCCATGTGTGAGACCACCAGGGAGCTTGAACATTCTCATTAAACACTGCTCTATGGTCTGATCAGAATATATCCCGTCCCAGAATTTATCTGAGCGCCTTATGGTAAAGTAACCTTTCTCAGTGAACAACTTCAAATCATCCTGTTGCATTTTTTCTGTTAGCTCGTTCATCTGCTGCAAATAGAGATGAGAACTTTTTGCGTATGCAAAATGACCACCTGCGTGAAATACTGGAATCATATTGCGAACACAATATGTGTGGAGTTCCCAGTCGCCTGTGCGCTCTGCTCTCAAGAACAACTGGAGAAGACCTATTTGCTCGTAGTATTGTACCCAAAGCTTTCCTGTGCGTCCTACGGACGCATTCTGGAGCAGTTCGTGTAATTTTGACAGTAGATGGTTGACACTTTCTTGATTGACAGCGTCAGATGTTGTACAGTCACCTCTGGCAAGTCCACATAATATTTCATTGACTTCTGTGCAGTCTATGTTATCTAGTGTTCGGCTTTCTTCAAACACAAGTTTTGTAATGGCAATTTGTGTTAGCAAATGGGCACGAACTGCTCTTGAATATGCATTACCACTGATCAAATGATGGATTGACCCACCAGCATAAACAGTCCCCCAAAGTTCATCCAAGCCGCTACCAGCCATGATCGAACCAATTGCCCCTAAATATGACATAATCATATGGAAGCCGCCGAGTCTAACGAAAACTTTTGTCAACTTATCTGACGAAGACACAATCTCCACTGCTGTGATATAAAGTGGTTGGTCAAACGTCACTGGACAAACGTTCAGTCCCTGTTTCTCACATTCAGTTTGTGCAAACATGAGAGCAGTGTAAATTGTGCTCGGGTTGGATGGATCAAAATTAATAAAGGGAAGTATCTCGACATCACTTGTTTCATAATCATCTGATGATGTGACAATGTGCATATATCCAGCCCAAGATGGGCAAGGTACTCTCAGTACATGCGTCAACGACCAAAGACTGTCGACTGTTTTTGCGAGTTTCAAATTTTTCGGATCAGATTCACCCATGTTTATGAGTACACATCAAGGGCGTGCACACATTACATGCCAATGCATCTTGAGTGTAGGCGAACACCACATTATGTGATTTAATCGAACATGGAAATTGAAACAATGATGCTATAATACGGTATTTGAATGAGAAAAGTCGATGCCGTTTGAATTTGAGTTTAGGGGGTATGGTTAATATTTCACACGTTTCACCAGTTCATTATGGAATAAATGACTATTGTTATATATCATTATAAAGCCACTGCTTTTCTGCAATTTTTGATATATAATTTAACTCCCAAAGTAGTCGTAGATTTGATTTAATGGACGTTGTGTACCGTTGTGTGTATGAAAACAATAAAAAAAATTTCGTAATTTTGTACATTTTCGTGAATATTTCACCACTGAGTGTGAGGATTGGTACAAAGTTGGCATTTTCTGTTGGGGATATGTATTCTCAATATAATTCAGCACGATATTTATGATTCTCACCCTACTAAGGCGAATAAGAATGAGAAACATGGAGCTGGGTCGAAGTTATTTTTAAATTTTTTTTTTCATCAAAAAAAACGCTATAACTAAAAAAGCTCAACTCGGATTCGCGGGGACTTTTCACACTTTATCCGCAGTGTGTGTCCCGGAAACATATAAAAAAATCAGCTTTCTCCGATTTTTTTCCTTATTTTCTCATTTTTATGTCTAATGTGCCTGGACTAAAATAAGAACAAACCGACATGAATTAGCTTTCTGAATAACGTAACGACAAATCAAATGTTTTCCATCTTTTGTCTAAAGAATGTTATAAAAATTAAAAGCATTTCGACCAGCCGCAGACTTGCTTCTGCTTGTCCAAGATAGACTAGCTTCTGTAATCTGTGTCCAACAGGATGCTCTTTCACTACTCCGCCTCATTTCTTTCCACCGTTCGGAAACAAACCGTTTCATTATTTTACTCTTTTTCCTCTCCTGATTTTCTCAGTAGTATCAATGGAACTTTTTTGTTTGTAATAATTAACCCTTTAGTACTGTGGTATCTTTCATGTCAGCTCATTGCCAGCAATTGAAAGGGTCTATATTCATTATTTGGGGGTAGTCCAATCAATATTGAACTGAAAATATTGATTGGTCTATCCCACACATGCACGTAGCACCCATCCTACTTTATGAAATTATGACGTATCATGTTCCTGGACCGGAAAAGCTGCCTCTCGGATTGAAAGAGTTAATAATGCCTAATGAATAAACTTAAATTATTGATTTGAACGCCTGTTGCTAAGGTAGCAATTATTCAAGTTAGGTGATAGATCTATACATTATTAATACTTTACAATACACTTTATATCACGCCTTCATCTCACATCACTCTAATTTCATTTAGAAAAGTTCATTGCAGTACCAGAACTCCGTCTGAGATTTTGTGCTCACCAGTCTGGAAAATTACGTATAAATCATCACCAATGGTAGAAGCCAGTGTCATGGTTGTACTAAAGTAGGGAGGAACTCCTAATTACTTCAGAGGCAGTGGCGGGGGAACCGGTGGAATGAGGGGGCACAAGGGAACGTGTTTTATAGATACACTAGTACGACGCGTTTATATACACCTGGAACTTAATTCAGCACCCCCTGAAATGTTTCATGGCAGTAAAGTTGCTGTTACTGATTATGACGTTTTAATGATTGCTATGACTGTCTTGCAGTACATTTTGTCTAGTGAAACATGTTGTTTGTGGTTAATAGCGTATCCCAAACACATCCATTCGTCCACGTGAAGCATGCTTCCAACGAATGTCACAAAACCACTATCATACACATTCAATATCTGGGTATAAAACAAGAAAATTTGTCACTTCGTTTATCAATAAATGTTGATATGGCAAGGAGGAGACTGTCAGAGGCACTAAGATGGCAAATCGATGGCATGTATGCAACAGGAATGTAATTCAAAGCTATTAGAAGGCAACTTGGCTATAGTCATTCTGTCATCAGCAGACTTGTCCGAAAATATCAACAAACCAACGATGTTAAGGGCCGACTAGATAACCCCAAAAGACCTCTCCTCGAGAAGATCGGAGTCTGTCGCACGCCTTGTTAGGTGTGAACTCTTTGCCTCCCAATCAGGTGTCATTACCAATTATGTAAAAGATGTAGTATAAATCAGTGCCACGTCCCCTCGCCCCCGCTTCCCTCGCACAAATTTTAGCATACTTCCCATCGCCCTTGTTAACATTTGAGGAAAAGTGAACTGTAATGTCTGTGGAGCAAGTTATCAAGTTTTCTCATGGTAGGCACAATGCCCTTCGGAAACTTCTGCCCCTCGACTTTCATTCCGCTTCCGCGTTCTTTCCAGATATGTTCTATTTACCATGCAGATCTCCTCCATCCTCTCGCGAGACGTATTCCTCAAAACATTTACATCGCTATGAATAAAACAGGTCTAAAGTGACCCGTTTAATCTAGTCAGTGGGTTGTGCAGACAGTCCACATTAATAACGAGATTTATATTGACGTATGAATATTCTCATAGATATTGTTTACAGTGTGCTAATCTCTTATACAACATTATAACCAAACTAGTGCATATCATTCTTAGATTGTCTTATTCTCTCATTCAAAAACAGAGCTTCTCCCCATCAATGGAACTCACCCAGTGCAGTGTGATACTATACTGTGTGAAGCACAAGGCTAAGCCATTTGTATTGTAAAATGTTTTAGAAAACGCAGTTTTAAGAACCATATGCTCTCTCTCTCTCTCTCTCTCTCTCACTCTCTCTCTCTCTCTCTCAATCTTGTCAGACTTTTCTGTCCGTTGTTTATAGTAACCGCACTGTTGTTCGCGGAGAGTGGATTAACACCAACACACCTCCAGTTTGAAGTTTTCGCCTCAAAATGCTCACAGCTTGCTACAAATTTAGCAATAAGCTTTGGGTACAACCCAGAAGACTGAATTTTGTTTTGTACAAGATTTGAAATATTCTCTCCGGTTGGCAGCTCATCACATCAAGTGTTTTAATGATAATCTACTATACACGTAAATAGAAATGAAGATCGCTCTGTAATGGTTAAGAATTTTCCCTGTTGGCGTACACCCCAATAACCTATAATGGTAGCCATACCTCTATTCAATTTGACGAAAATCTGAAACCAAAACTGAATTATCACAGTGACAACTGGAGGAAACGGACGTGACATGAATCGATAGAAATGTAATGCTGGTAAAATGTCGGGCATGCAGTGACTGGTAGCACGCTTGATGTTCCGACTAATACATCAATAATGTAAAAGGAAATTGAAAATGAATCCGGCTCGGCATTTCAGGGAGAGACTTGACAGGGTGTGTAAACTTCTTAACAATCCTTTCGATGCCCGAAGGATATAATTTGCTGTCAGAACCTAATATCTTACAGCATTTGAATGCATGGCTTACAATTTTCGTCATGGGAAGAGATTTACAGGAAAGTTAGCTCCCCTTAATTTTTTGAAGCTGTCAGTAACTTTAACACAAAATGTATGGGGATTTCATCTGACAATTGGAATTTCGAAATGCTAGTGAAGTTGTATCATCGATGTACACATTAATTCACAAACTTCAGGCATTTTCCTGTAGACAGGGCTGGGGGCAGTTACTGTTTCAAAAGTTAACTGTTAAATTATTTTAAGAAAGTTAAAAAAAAATTAACTAAGTTATTAACGTTTAACTTTAAAGTTTGTCAGGGTGCATTTGGAATGATTTTGTACTCATCGTGACTCATCTAATGTATATGTATAGGTTATCTATTTTTTCGTCTCACTCAGTTAAATGAAACTGTGCCGCATTGTAGACCCTTTCATAGTCATGTCGTGCGTAATTTCTTATATCATAGCTTCAGCAGTCAACATTGTCGCACCCAATATCAATTACCTGAGCAAGACCACATGAGCGACGGAGAAACTAACAACGTCAATAAACATCTGTATGTAGCATTGCGTCATTATCTATGGTTTTCCCAAGCCGAATCGCGCATGCCGATGACGTCGAATTTTGCGTCATTTGCTACGTATGATGACGATTTATGCCATCAATTGTGAAAGTTAACGTAGAGTCAATTTCTACCATTTTCGCAATTCTAAGGATACGGCTGCAGCGATTGTCTTCTTACATGAAAACATCGCTGAATGTTAGACTTTAACATAACCCGAGAGAACTGTATTAACCCCTTGAAACTGGGCGTCCGTTTTCCCGGCCAGGCACATGACACGTCATAACGTCATTATATTATAGAATGGCTGGTCAGTAAATGTGTCAGGTAGACCAATCAGTATTCTCAACGTGCAGTCCCAAGGCTGCACGTTGAAAATATTGATTGGTCTACTCCAAATAATGAATATAGACTCTTCTAATTGCTGCCATTGAAATGGCATGGGATACACCACTGGAGTTAAAAGGGTTAATATTGTACGTAGGTTCAATCATATTCAAGATCAAATCACCAAAAAGGCCGGAATTGGTCTGTTATATTACAATTTTGTTCATTTTATCATTTGACGTCATTTAACACGTTAACGCAGAAATATTTAACACGTTACCGTGTTAAGAGAAATTTTAACTCCTCTCAGCCCTGTAAACATGCAGTTGTCGTAAAGGGTATTCTGTGGGGAAATTAGCTCACTCAAAGCGCTTGTTAACTTTAAACATTTATTTACATTTACGGCGGAATAACCAACCGAACTTCTTTCTCAGCCGGTATAGCCAGACTGTTGAATTCAGGAAATGCATACATTTTATAGTAAAACAGTTACTCATAACAACGGTTACTTATTAACATAAATTCTAAATAATAATTAAACCCTTTTGGAGAACAGGATTTGTTATCAAGCAGCTTGTACTATTTTGAAGGACAATTGCTGATTACCAGCTTATGTATACATTCTAACATACTTGACAACAATACAAACACTGAAAGTACTGCTTAATCACCAAAACAGTTAGCACCTGGGTATTCGTAATAATTTTAGAAAAGCATCTTGGAATTTTGTTCTTTTGAATTTCACTTCAAAACCAGCTTATGACAGTACATCCTGCCTAAAAAGTCTTTGGTCCTCCAAAGAGAACGAAAATGAATTAGTGTTCGAATAAGGTGAAATAAGCTCGAACTGTCCTTCCTAACACGAAATTACGAAAGTATTTTTGCATTACATAATTCATTCGAGCCCTAAGGAGAACTTGAGGAACTGACTGATCGTACAATGTTTCAAAACAAAAACAGAGTTTTTTTATCGTTTTTTTCTCTCTCAGATTATGGAGTTTCAATTTGAAAATTCTAGCTAAGTTTTCAAGCTGTACCGGTAGCTAGTAATGTGGATCATTCCTCCACGGCTCACTCGTACTCTTTGGAATTGTTCCATAGCGGCCTTTCTCCTGGAAAAACTCCCATATGAAAAACGGACCAACGTTTTCTTGCAGTCCCCATGTGGTTTGATGGTAATCCAACCATTTAACGAGATAGTGTATGATCCCATTTATACACTTGGTTTTGAGGACCTTGTGAGGAATCGTTTTGCCTGTATTTTTGATTGAACTGTTTGTTTTGTCACTGCTCTCGATTGGTTTTACTCCCTTAAAAGAATTCTGTGAACTGCGTTTTTCGAAATTGTCTTGGGCATTTTGAAAAAGTTTCGAAACATTGTCTACATTTTCATTACGTTGATTTCTGCACAATTTAATGAAGGCATAGTCTGAGTAGAATTTTCGGTTAGATGCTTTTGACACTGGGTTTGTCTGTCTGCTGTTTTGACAACGGCGTTTACACAGACGTCATTCAATGACAGAAATTTAGTTTGTGTGGAGGTACTCACACTAATATGCTTCTTTTCCTCAGCGACGTTAATTTCCACCGTGCGTTCATTTTCTCGATTCCTTGTTCCGTCGCATGCGGCTGATTGTTTTTCCTTTCGTTCCAAGTATATCACCTTGCGTCTGTTGTCTCGTTCCATCTTAGCTCTTGACCTACGTTTGTCTATTCGCTCCTCTGACATTTTTTTTCCATCTGAGCGAGACATTCACGGACGTTTCATCTTCTTGAATTATCCAGGATAGCGACATATTTTTCACGTCGAGACTTCCGATGTGCTGTTTAACGTGTTCTGGAATCGTGTCCATCTTTTGGATCGTGACTAAGCTAAAAAGTTAGTCTGCCCGGATCTCTCCACCAAATGTCATAAAGAGTATACTATGGGGAAAATTAGCTCACTCAAAGCGCCTGTTAACTTTAAACATTTATTTACATTTAATGGCGGAATAACCAACCGAACTTCTTTCTCAGCCGGTATAGCCAGACTGTTGAATTGAATGAAGAATGGTTTCGCGGGCCGAAGGCGCGCTGGGACGGTTTGGAGTAATCCCTTTCGACCCTCGATTGCTGTATGACATTATTCCTATTACTTTTTGTACTTCATCATGTCCGAGCGTGTTAAAGGAGGAAAAGGAAGGAGATGGAGCTAACGGCGTTTGTGTTTCTTGGTCTTCTTTTTCTTGCTAGGAGGTGGCTGTGACGGTGATGGAGGTTCGGCCGTAGTTAGTGTTTTTGTAGTTGGAGATGTTGGTGGTGGAGAGTTGTAGGTGTCTTTTATGTTGTCTCTGATTGCCAAAAGTCCTGGTCGGATGTTGTTGAATGCTTCCGGGTCTTGTTCTTTTAGTCTTTTTAGTTTTTCCATTGCTTCTTCCCAGTCGGAGGTCATTTCTCCGGCGGTTTCTAAGAGTTCTTGTGTCTTTCTTTCCGCTTCGTCCAGACTTGTTGGTCTTGAAGGGAGAGGTGAGTGGGGAGTCGGAAGTGGCGAGAAGGCTGCTTCCATTTCCATCTCATTCTCCACTGAGGTTTCCACATCCGGCGTCTCCAGCTGTGGGGCTGGAGGCAGGATGGGTGTCTCTGTGGGAGTGGGAGCGGAAATGGTGGCTGTCTCCTGCTCTTCCTTTTCCTCACCCTTCTCTCTCTTCTTCTCCAGAAAAGTCTCCATGCGGCGGGCATCCCTCGGCTTGGTGGACGGGCTCTTCTTTCTTCTTTTGTTCTTTTCAGGGCCTCCTGACCTACTCGAGTGAGGACCAGTGTGAGAGGGGATCCTCTCATCAAAGGTGCTACCTCTCCCCGAGTAGGTTGGTGTTTCGATGTTCTCTATTCTAAACTCCAGGCTCAGATGGACGCTCTTGTCCGTTTCCTGGATAGTCCAAGAGACGGGACAAGAGACGCCCAGAGCTGTGATGGCTTTCTTGCGTCGATTCGGTAGTTCCAGTTTTCCATTGTGTGCTAACAAGGTGTTTACACTCTGAATTCAGAAGTGTGAATGGTGAAAAGAATCCAATGAATCCAATCATGTCCGTTGTTGACTGTTGAATTCGGGAAATACATACATTTTATAGTAAAACAGTTACTCATAACAACGGTTACTTATTAACATAAATTCTAAACAATAATTAAACCCTTTTGGAGAACAGGACTTGTTATCAAGCAGCTTGTACTATTTTGAAGATAATTGCTGATTACCAGCTTATGTATACATTCTAATATACTTGACAACAATACAAACACTGAAATTGCTGCTTAATCACCAAAATAATTAGCACCTGGGTATTCATAATAATTTTAGAAAAGCATCTTGGAATTTTGTTCTTTTGAATTTCACTTCAAAACCAGCCTATGACACAGTAGCTGGATTTTTACAATTTTTTCCAATAATTTTGAACGTTTACTATTATTCTCTATTGGAACACATTTAAAATTAAGTAAACGGCGCTTTCAGGATCTTTTTATGTTCTGTAACGTTTTTCCTGTTCATTATGTAGTTTGCGCGTCGAGGCATATACAGTACGTGGAGAGTGGATTGTAACTAAATCACCCGCGGAGTGGAGTTATCACCCAAGCTATAACTTTCAAATTTTGTACATATCGACAAAAACACAAGCAATGTTTCAGCTAATGAACCTCCGGGTTTAACCCGGAGGTCCATTGGCTGAAACTTTGCTGATGCTGGTTTTGCTTTGCAACAAATTTGCAATTCTTGCTCGGGTGGAATTTCCACTCTGCGGGTGATTTAGTGATAATGCGCTCTCCACGTACTGTAATACAGAAACTGTGCTTTCCATTAATATAAAAGTCATGGAGGTAAGATTTGCTGTTTTCCTGGGAAGAATAAAAACTTGCAAATTAGGCTAAGCAAAATTAAATAGCTTTTTTTTAAAAATCGAATGAGGGATGGCTGTTTTTATTTTTAGTTTTTGTTTCTGATGGAATGGTCGCCGATGCCTAAAATCCAGTTATGAGAGCCCAAAAATAAATACTAGAGTTTCCATATTGATTTTACTGGGGTTGTTTTGTGACAGTGATTATACGACACTAAATCAATATAGAACAACTAAAATAGAGATAAAAAATAGTAAGGAGTCTTTCACCTGATTGAGTACTAGAAGCCACTATCAGGGTATTCAAAATGCGAGGGTACCAGTGCAAAACCCAACATTTTCCTTACCCAAGTTTCGTACTCAGTCAAACGTAAATAATAGTTTGTTTATACAAATTTGTTTTGTTATTGGCACTCTCCAATATTTTGTAATAAAACAATTTTAGATGAACAAATTCAGACCAACAAAAATAATCTAGCCGTCAATCTGTTAAATAAATATTTATTTTGTACATACATATGAAAATCTTGTGGCATTTCGCAAAGAGAATAGCAATACTGTATAACTATATACGACATATCGCATCGCAAATTGCGATGCGATAGCGCTAAAATCACACCTTATGTTAGTTTTATACATTTTGAATTTTCTCTCCGAAAAAAATATGACGAACGCGAGCCGAAAAAAACGAATGCGCCGCTGCCTGAGAATCAAAAGATTAATTTTGTTTAGCCTTACTGTAAACATACATTCGCAAAACAAAGAGTCCCTGGATATTTATTTAGTACTGGTTTGTGTGATACTGATAGATATTTTTAATGTCGGATTATCTGTTGCTTCTAATTGGATTGCGATAAAAAGCCAAGTTTCGTTAGTTGCTTTTAACCCGTTGAACACGAGGAGCCCTTTTCCGGCACGGGCACATGATATGCCACAATTTCATTAACCCTTTACCTAACGAATCGCCCGCATCCGCCCGCGTAATATCCAAATTCTGCAGTTGAAAAAATATTTTTCAAAGAATTTCAACAAAACCATATCATGTGACCCCTCGTTGGAACGAGCTCATCGAGCTCGTTCCAACGAGGGGTCACATGATATGGTTTTGTTGAATTTTTTTCAAACATTTAAAAAAATTATCTTTAAAATAATAAATTTTGATATCGTCTGCGTTCGGTAAAGGGTTAAGGAGAGTGGCTGCTAAGTGAATGTGTGGGGTAGACCATCAACGGCTGCACGTTGATAATATTGATTGGTCTACCCCTAAATAATGAATATGAACTCTTCTAATTGCTGCATTTGAAATGACATGGACGATACCACCAGGGTTCAAAGGGCTAATAAATGGAGCTGTTTGTTATTTTCGTACATTAAAAGTAACAAAAGGAAACTCATTCTAATAGTAAGTGAGATAACTTTGTCGAAAGTCCATTTTCATGACAAGATAAGTCGGTGATTACATATAAACAGATGCCCCTTGCACTACATGACACTGACCCTTCTTTGCGCTCTCAACCCTTAAGTCCTCAAATTGTTTTAATGAAGGAACATTTGACATTCGATGAAAGGGAATCACAATAATTTACACATGGTGATGAGGATACGTAACAATTCACTCAATCCCTACAGGACCGTGGGAATAAACTTTTACTGATTTTCTCTCCTAACACGAAATGAACTTGTCCGGTTTGCTATAGGACGAGGCTATTTGGGAACCCGTTGTTGTAGGGCTAAAGTTGATGAATCCTTTTAGCGATTTCGAATTTTATTGACTCGTTTCCTGAGATTATGTGTCTTGAGCAAGGATACAACGCAGTAGACGCGGGTCAGGATCCATGTAGCATGTCTTTGAGTGGCGACCAAGTATTGAGGTTAAGAAAATCCCAAATATTAGGCAGCTGTCCAAATATACATACAAACACCTAACGATTTGCCTCATAAATTCGCTGAATCGTTTTGTCGTGAATAATGTCCATAAAATGTGCTAGTCTCCCTCACAATCTTCGGATTGTCAATGATGAGATTCCTGCAACTTATAATTTTCTGTATCTATACATCTTAGCGCGAACAAATACAAATTAACAAAAACAAATGCAAGTCAAAATGATGTCTTTGCACTCAAGAACATGGTGTAAAGATAGGTATATTCTGTTGTTTGCTGACGTCTGCTTGGTGGCCTAGTTTCAAAAGGAGAGACAATAATACGCACACTACTGCCTGTCGGTCGGTCCATTTTTTATATTTGAAATATGTATGTTTCAAAACATGTACACAAGAAGCATATGATCGCGCTACAGACTTGGAAATAAAGAGCTCACATCGTAAACCGTTAATATGTTACCTTATATAAAATGGTGGTACTCAATAGAAAAAAAGAGATGGGATGCGTTTTTTTGTTTTAACTGCGCCATCCATACTGTTTACGTCTTTACGGAATTTTCATGAAAATAAATAGCAACAAGTAACGCGAGATACGTTACTATTCATTTTGGCGGAAGTAAATTCGCGAGGTGACCCTGGATGTCGAAAGAATCGTTAAATAAATAATAAATATTGCCGAGTATGTTTGGCAAATCACGTGGAATAGGAATTTAATTTATGTTGTATAGTTTTGTCGTTTCCGGTGTACTTGGGTCGCGCGTTTTACAGTTGAAGTAAATCCCATATAATCTAAACGATCGTTCGCGGATTATTTTCAGGCTTTCGAACAACAATACATTGATTTATTAACATTTTCCCAAATTTTGGACGCAGCTGATGTGAAAAACCAATGTAAATGTGTATTTTTTTACAGCAACCTCCAAGATGTGATATCACAACTGTGCATATTCAACTGAACCGGTAACTGAAAGCAATCAGGATAAAGGAGGAACCAGATTGCAGATCAGTTAAGAACCACGTTATACAATCCCAGAACAATAGATAGCCAAATGTTGCGAAAAATCTCATAAGGTATATGAAGTTTAGAAGACGTGTGGATGTTCTAGAAAACAAATCTTTTCAAATAAATCGCATTTTTATGATGGAACAGATTAGTGTGCCTTCTTATTTGTCGGTGTACTGGATTTGGACAATAGTGAGAAAGCTCCGAATCCCTGCTTTTACAAGTCATTTAATGGTTCGCGCCACGCTTCAGAAAGAAACTGTTTGCAGGCGCGGCAGAGGCTGGGGCATGGAACTGAAGGGGCTCTACTTTTAAATTTGGGGGGATACAACATTTTTAGACTTCGTACTTTTCTGGTGTTCTGGTAAAACGTATCAAAATTTGATATTCTGGATGATATGAATATTATAGAACTGCTTATACAATGAAGAGATAGTTAGCTGTCAAAACAAGTGTGTGGAAATGTGTGTCCCCCGTAAGGTGCTGGTGAGTAGTTTCCGAAACGTAAGCAATGTATTCTGGAGACCATAAAAGAGAGCTTTGAGCACCATTCTTTGGTTTACCCTTCACTGTTTGTTGCTAAATCGTTTTACATTATGGCTTCGTCTGAATTTTAACTGTGACCCTTCGGCCATTACCCACCTCTCACTTCCCTGCTGAGAAGTGGTAGGCAAGGCAATGGCTGAATGTTCCCAGTTAGGACCCTCACAAGGGTCAGGTACTCGATGCCCACAACCATGGACTTCGCTAGTAGAATCAAACATGTTTAGCCTCACTCTTTATGTCGTACTGACGCGCCTGGTTTTGTGAACACTGTTTCTCAAAAACCGTAGATCGTTTACTCTATGGTAAACTCTGTAAGGAATTATAAGACTTATCCGCTCGAATCGGGTCTCAACACGAAACTGGTTAGTTAAAAAAATCACTGTATAATTTCTTTTCAGTGGTTTCCCCTCCACAATATATTTTGTAATTAAATTGGTAAGCCCCATGTAATTTCTACATGGTCGTTTTGTATGGATGACATCTTTCGATAATAAAATCTCAGAACCTTTTATACAATAATTCGATTTGTTTCAGAAACCAGATCATGAATATTTCATACGTTATTTGCACGACATACTGCATGATTATAACACATTGTAGTCTTTATTTCTTTAAAACATCTCCTTTGATCCTTTGAAGGCAGCTCAAGATCACTTTGTAAGTTTCCTTTGTTGGGGACGTTAATGGTCTTTTGTCTAGATGTATTCAGGTTTCACCTAACTAATTGATAGAAATCGCTCGCCAAATAAAAAAATAGATATTTTCCGATCACAAAATGTAAGGATGTATCAAAATTTATGCCGTAGTTTACATGTTTTATTGATTCTGCTATCAGCCTACATACAACGCTGATAAACGTAACCGCACATATTGGAATTCAAAATTCAAAAAAGAATATTTTATTTGGCAATATTCGTGGAGCACAATACAACAGTGTTAACTCAATTACAGTTATGTACATGTATTAGCCTTTATACCATGCTCGCCTATGTTACTATCTGTGACAAGTCCGTATGTTAAATTTTAACTTTTAACCCCACAACACCCATAGTAGAAAGTTCATCCAACTTGACCTTTGACATGACGCAATTTGCCAACTTCAATACATTCACACTTCGCGATGCTTCATTCAAACATACGACGTTTTGTGGTACAGTCTACTACGTGCAATGACTTATGAAGTTTAAAATACCTACAATTAAATATTTAAAATAAAAGAGAATGGTTAATTAAATCTTGAGATTAAAAAGTAAACAGTAACTTTCTTCTGCAATCATTTTTACATCTATCTATACCAAAATAATTGCCACAACAACCTTGCAATTAGAGGAAATGAGTACAGATGTTTACAAAATTCACCGAAAATCAATTTTTGTCGGACAATACTATTCTTTACGTGGCCAAAGCATATGATGGGTTAAGCCCCAAAGCATAACTAACAGCAGCGGATTTGTTCCTTAAGCATCTCTACCTATTGCAAAACAAAGTGTTTAAAATTAACCCTTTCCAAATTGACAGGAAAATGTAACCGAAGTTAACTAATATTTGCATTTTCGAATGGAACTCTTACCCTCATTGTGCTTGAGGATTAAAGATGAGATTAAAAACTGAACATGTACTTTCTTCTGCAAGCATTGTTGCATCTATGCATACAAAATTAATTGTTACACGAACGTTGCAATTAGAGAAATTAGCGCTTGAAGTTAGTCAATCTCGAAGATAAAATGCTGTATTCATAACATTTGTGGCCAATGGGGGTTAATTTTAAAATATTTGTGTGGTGATTTTAGTGTATCATATTAAGCTCTAAATGTGGGAACATCAATCACAGACTGAGTGTCTGATAAGAGGCATGGAGGAATCTTGAATCTTGGTATTTGAATGAACATGTACAAGTTGATGGAACTCCAGTTCAAGGCCTGACAACTGGGTGAGGATTAAAACTTGGAATAAAAGATATAACAGCAAAATTGTTCTTGGATGAATGCCCTATCTTCTCATGGGAAACGTTTTGAGAAAATATGGCTCCAGTGCTGAGAAACTGCCTGTACATTTTGGCGAAAATAACAATTATTCCGACAGTACCCTTATGGGAAGTCTCAAATCTGCCAAGGGTTAAACTTTTAATAATAACATATAGAACAACATTTGTCATACTTTCACTGCTGCATGCAGCTATAGAAAACATTCAGAGCTCAATCAATTAAAAATTTAGTAAATCGTCACCTAAACTGACCAAATTCTGAAAAAATTGGAGTATTTTTGGACGGTACCTACTTTCATGCAACCAGAATGGGATAGGGTCAAACTTTACAACCAGACTTAGAACAGCAAATATGCTCGGTAGTCAATTGTGAATACGTACATGAAAAGTGTTTGAAATTAACCCTTTCCAAAATGATAGAAAAGGCAACCAAAATTGGCTATTTTGGGCATTTTAAAACGGTACTCTTATTCTCGCCCTCATTGAGATTAAAACGTAAACAGTAACTTTCTTCCACAATCATTGTTGCATCTATACATACCAAAATAATTGTTTCAACAACCTTGTAATTAGAGAAATTTGCCCTTGAAGTTGGTCAATTTTGAAGAAAAAATCTATGTTCATGTCATTTTTGGCCCATGCGGGTTAATGTTGAAAGATTTTCAGTGTGGTGATTGTGGTGTATCATATTATGCTCTAAATGTGTGGAAAATTTGAGCTAAATTACTGTAAACAATTATGAGACTTTCGAAAAATGTTAAAATTTTGAAAGTTTTGGTAGAATATTTTGAAAATACGCGTTTTCACAGACATGACGATACCGCATTTCACTAGATTTTATGACATTACTTAAGTATGCCAAATTTGGTCAAAATCGTACAGCTCGTTTTTGAGCAGTGCAACAGACAAAATTGACGGCGGAAAAAAAAATTAAAAAAAAAAAAATAGAAAAGAAAAATTTTGAAAAAGAAGAGTAACAGGAGTCTTTCCCAAACTGGGTTTGGGAAAGCCTAATAATAATTTGATTGAAAAGCAAGGTAAATTCAATCGACTTTTACGATGTGTCTGGCTGTCAATCAAGCATTCACATGCAAGCCGAGTGGTTAAAACCCTTATCCTCCTCGTGGTTTAAATCTGATGACCGGCCATAGTACCTATTTATTCTATATTACAGATGTACAGGTATTAGTATACATACAACGATGATAAAATTAACCGCATGTGTTAGAATTCAAATAAGAATTTTTATTTGTTTTGACAATATTTGTGAAGTGCAACACAACAGTGTTAAATCAATTTTATACCATGATTACCTATTCTACTATATATGTGAAGCCTATGACATAAATTTTAGCTTTACATACCAACCGCGGTGAACACGCCAGCAATGGGATTTTAATAGTAAAAATTTACACCTACAGTAGAACTACATCCCCGTTGACCTTTGGGGACGTCGACCTGAATGCAAACTTGTCTAAATGTATCGCACGTCGCCTCGCGAAGAGTGAAATGGAAGTGGCAATTATTTATTACGTTTTTAAATGGGTTTACCTCATAAGATGCCAAAAATTAACAAACGTGCATTGTCTCATGTTAATAAAGCATGCATAACTCGAAATAGTATGTTATTAAAACGAAAAAGGTTCAGTTTCTTTTTTTCATTTCGTTTCGGCGATAAAATCGACAGCGGAAGTACCACCCACCGATGCGCGTGTAAACAAAAACAGATTCGCCCGTATGCACGTCTGGTGCTCAGTAAAATGGAGAAAAAATAATAGCGACTCTTAATAATCTGACGATCATGGTATAAATAACATATACCCAAAGTAGCTTGGTGTACCAAATGTTCACCACTTGTGGTGAAGTGATGTTAACCGCGCGCCGAAGGCTCGGGGTTAACACCACTTCACCACTCGTGGTGAACATTTGGTACACCAAGCTACTATGGGCATATTCTATATATACAGAAGTATTTAAATCCCTGTTTGACGATCAACTATTCTAAGCAGCATTATGCCGGCTAGGTACATGCAAACATCATAGGGATGCAATATAGCCTAGCCAGATCGACTGTTTTTTTCTGAAGCAAACCAGGTTAGTAGATTTCTGAGTATTACTATTGCTGGGGCAACATTACGCAATGATCACAAAAGAAACATACACGTATATGAATATACGAGCATACACACACGTGCATCCTCACATACACAAACACATGTTTCCCACGATAGAGAGCTGCATCAGTACTGTTTTCATGTTCAAGTCTCTATTCACCTTAGCTACTTTTGGCTCAAAATGGCGACGTGTCTATGACGCTATGTTGAGCATATTTATACAGCATTTACCAGGTCAATGGTTTGTTAGCTACTCAAACAGAAGCCCTGGCTGACAGTTTTCGTCAAGCGAAGTTTCCTTTATTTAACTTTTGATAAACAAGCAACAGACAACTCCAAAAGCTGTCTGTTGTTTTCGTTTATTAAAAGTAGCAAAAGCAAACTTGGTTTTATTTTCTACTGTTGCCATAGGGGTTTTCTCAACAATTACTTGCTTTTCAATTGAACCTTCTTAGCTCATCTAAAAATTTCAAGAGAGATAACTTTGTCGAAAGTCGATTTGCATGAGGGGATATGTCAGGGATGGGCGTGTTTGCTTTCTAAATTAGCTTGTCTGCCTACACACAGATCGATTAGGTGTTTTTTCCGTCAGATGTTTCAGATTGAGCCCTGGTACTATTATATAGCAACTTTCTAAAAGGTGTTAAACGGTAAAATCTAGGTAAGAAAACTAGGAGGGTGGGATCAACATCTCGGAATATTTCAGTGCCCCACAACTAGGTTTTAGTTAGCCCACTCCACAGGCTTGGAGACACAGCCGACTATTTTTCGTATATGTGGAGATCTGTTTCTATTTTCACCCCAAGATTCGAGATTGTCAAGTCGAACGCACTTTCATCGAATCGTCTCTCTTCGGCCGCCTGAAGATTAGAACGCAATCATCAGACCGACATTCCTTCATTCAATAAAAAAATATGTAGCGCACGAAAAGTCTTCGGGATATCGTCTGCAACTCTTGACAATTTTCAGCCTTGCAGCACGAACCGTCTCGGAGGAGTTGCGATTACATACATACAAACATACGCACATCGCATTATATTATTAATTGATGGCGACGGCAAGATGAAATGGGATTCTGATTGAAAGCTTAAAATATTTTTTTTCTTTCACCTCGGTAAGCTTACATTTTGGGCCAACGAAAAGTTGATATTCAGTGAGTAAACGGCGATGAATCATAATTTAAAAACAAAATTTACAAAATATTTCAACAAAACCATATCGAAATCAAAACCACATCCTGTGGCAACTTTTTGGAACGAGCTCAACTCGCTCTAGTAAGGTTAACATGATGTGGTTTTGTAGAAATGTCATGAAAAATTTGAAAAAAAAAATCTAAAAAGTAATTTTGATATCATATGCGCTGGGTAAAGGGTTAATCATTTGCCTAACATAACGACCTTATCTGGTCAGCGCTATTCACGAAGATAGCTATTCAGATTTTATTTCTTTTTTTCAGATTTTGTCTGTAAAAACATAATTTATGACCGCCTATTGAACCTGCTCACCAAACTCGTTCCAATGAGGGATAATAATCTATGTTTTGGGCTACAAAAAAAAATATTCAGGAAACCGTTTCGAAAGTTCCGTCCTCTAGTCCTGTGAGGTCACAAAGCTTTCCTCTATGTTTGTCTCTTCAAGTATGAATCGGGGTGGAAATCACGCCCGTATCCACTCCGACATTGTTTCTTTATCTAAAGCTATGCAGTACATCCGCAGAGGACTGATCGAAATCCACGCCTGGGCAGTGATGCCCACGCATATGATTAGCAGGTAAAAAAACATCAGCAGCAAAATTTCAATTAATGAAGCACGAGTTTTACTCGGTGCTTCATTAATTAAATTTGTAATGCTTATTCCTATAATTAGTATTTGTAATCTAACATTTTTGTGTCTGCGGAAATATTGCCCACTCGTGGAAAGAGACCAGTCCACGACGGCCGTACTGTATCAAGGGTGTGTGTGTGGGGGGGGGGGGGGGGGGAGGTACGATGTTGTATATAATTTTATCGTCTAGGGAATTGTGTACTTATTACTTGCCACTGGATAGTCCGCTAAGGCCTTTTCCCCACCGTGGGTATAAATGAGAAAATGACATGTCAAATTTCAATTTTTTTGTTAGCAAGTCCCATTTTTAAATCTAATGGAAGCCAGGGATGTGGCGACAGGGGGGTATGGAGGAGTGTCTCACCCCCTCCCTCCCAGCTAGGAATATTTTTTTTCAATAGTTGGAAATTCCGAGGTCGAAAATCAAATAGTTGGAAATTCAATAAATTAACATTGTTTATGAAAACTTGAGTTTCAAATTTCCTACTCTAAAATTGACATGGCCTCAAAATTTCGACTCTGATATCAGTCCGGTAAATTTTCTGACCCAGACAAATATAAATGATGTTTTTTCCGTTTCAGGAATAGTGAAAATTTTCAGAAAGGTTCATAACCCTTTACCCAACGCAGACGATTTCAAAATTCATTATTTTAAATATCATTGTTTTAAATTTTTTTGAAAAATTTAAACAAAACCATATCATGTGACCCCTCTTTGGAACGAGCTCGACGAGCTCGTTCTAAAGAGGGGTCACATGATATGGTTTTGTTGAAATTTTTTGAAAAATAATATTTTTTCAGCAGCTGCATTTGCATATTACCTGGGCGGATGCGGGCGATTCGTTGGGTAAAGGGTTAACATATATCACCCAGCGCTGCAGTGCAACCACCTATCGAAACCACTCACAGTTGGAATTTACACCGGTGGCACCCCAGCTGAAACCCTCTAGCCCTGATGGTAGCAAGGGCAATATGTAAAGTTATTCATAAACAGACAAATAGCCAAAAGCCGCGGACAGCTAAAGATAACGATGAGAACGTAACGCATCGATCTTCCCAAGGCTACCCTGGACCTTCTTTGAACAAGGGAACATTCCCGATTTATAAACTGATAGACGTCCTTCTCGATATCCTCGCCATTGGCATATTGTATCGTATCGTTTACGTTTGTATTCTTCATCCAGAATTCTGAATGGAATCGTCGAATACCATTTAGAAATCAGAGGTTGAAAGATTATCTCCAGTTGTGAAATTGTATTTTCAAAATTACGCACATGTCATACTGTTTCATTTTTAACTTGCATCTCTCTATCCATGGTTGAGCACGATGGCTCAGTTGTTACGGCATTGGACATCAGACCGAAAAGGTCCACTTCAAACCGAATGGCATGGATAACTGCGTTGTGTCTTTGAAAAATGCACTTATTCCCGATTTTCCACGTAGGGGCGCCGTGGCGCCATGTACTTAGGCGGACTGCATGTCGTCGCGTGAGAACCACAAGGTTCTATCTTCCAGTGGAAGATAGAACCTTATGGTTCTCACACGACGATGTCAATGGCACACTTGTCTTCAACCAGTGTTAACCCTACTTGTGCGTTAGTACGTTGGGGAGTCCGACAGTGACTCGCCGTTGCTCGGCGGTTCTCCCCAGGTACTTCGGCTTCCTCCACTCGTAAAACTGTCCGACACGAGGTGACTCTGGCCATCAAAAGTATCTTTAAACCCCATAAAAATCTGGCAATGGACGTTTGCCTGCATATTTCCGTGGATTATGTAACGTTCACTTGGTGGACGTGAACATTATATATGTATTTCAGTTTTTCTCTGAAATGTGTGCACTACTTGTCATGACATATTGGATATATATGCTGCGTGCATTACCATGCAGTGGAGCCAACTTAAATATATATCTCTTAATTGAATAACCCTGTCAACTGAATAGAATTTCGAAGCACTAAACAATTTACCACACCTTCGGTGTAAATTTATCTTGTCATATTAATTGAATATAGGTTATAGAATAAACTCCAGTTAATTGAATAAAATAGCTTTAAAGTATCAAAGAATTATTCTAACAACCACTGAAGTAACAGTCTTTACAGATCTAATTCGACCCAGTGCATCCAAAATAAGATTCAATAGAATAAATGCTCATTTTAGCACTGGAATATAGGGAAATGACCAAATTCCTATTAACAGAATACCCCGGCTAATCAGTGAATATTTTTCACAGGAATCGCGGCTATTCAATTAATAGTGTAGGGGCGCGGTTGTTCAGAAGGTAGAGATGCAGACGGCAAGCCGAGAGGTCCTCCGTTCGAATCCCACACGCGGCAACCGCATTGCGCCCTTGGGTAAGATACTTAACACCATGGCCCACATGGGGGCACGGTGACGTTGTTGTACTAAGGCGTACTGCATGTCGATAGTGCACTTGTCTTCAACCAATGCTAACCTTGCTTGCGTGGAGTTGGTCTGTTGGGGAGCCCGACAGTTTCTCGCCGTTGATCGGTGGTTCTCTGGCTTCGGCTTCCTCCATCCGTACAACTGTCCGACAGGAGGTGACCCTGGCTGTCGAAAGTATCATTAAACCCCAATAAATAAATAAATTAATAGTGTTCCACTCTAATTCAAACAGTATGGCAGTAATTCTGCTTTCTCGTCTTATCAAAACTCAATGTTTAACAAAAGTTTAACGTGGCACAGGTCCATGAACATGATCGCAGCAAGGAACGCAGATTCGAAGCGGGAAGCACGAAGATGGTTGTGTCAGTTTTACAAAAATAATTAATAATAGATTGTGTTTTTGAGACTACGGTTTAATGTCAGAATGCTAAACATGCTCCAGAAGATGTTACCCTACAATAGATAACACGTTTCCAATGTATTTATTATCGCCCCTGTTTAAAGAAGACCCATAGAAAATTATGCTGTACCTTTATTGATTTTAAACAAGCTTTCGATAAGGACTGGCGAGCCGGTCTTTGGCAAAAATGAATAAATAATTGAATTCAAGACAAATAATTTCGCTGCATTAAGGGCATATATACTGGCATTAAATGAAAGATACACCAAGAGGCAGAATATTCCGGTTTTTTCCATGTGAATAGAGAGTGAGTCGGGGAGAAACCTTGTCACCTTTGCTTTTCGCTCTCTATTTGATTGTTCTGGAGGAATTCGTCATACAAAATGTTGTTGATGAACTCACTAATTTGCAGTCGTCAATAGAAAATCAGCTGAACGCATTTGTACGCTTGTGCGTACTACTGTATGCAGATCGTCGCCTGAGTGCTAGAATGTTCTGTGTCCTATAAGGGACATAGAACATTCTAGCACTTATGTGACGACATGATACTGTTATATTTGCTGAAAGCGCAACAGATCTCCATTCTACTCTGAACAAGTTTGTGGAATATTGTATAAAGTGGAAAATGGAAATTAATTTATTCAAAACAAAAGTTTTTAAAATTCGAAAAACGTGACCGGCGAAAAGACAATTTAAGATTCTCAATTTAGAGATGGCAGAAGTTAAAGAGATAAAATATTTAAGAGTTATCCTTTCGTAAAACCTTTTTTTTTCGAAGTCAAGAAAACATAATTTAGAACAGACAAGAATAGCAATGTACTGTATTGTAAAAAAAGCAAGAAATTAAAATATATCAATAGAATGTTCGTTAACCCTTTACCCAACGCAGATGATATCAAAATTTATTATTTTAAATATCATTTTTTAAATTTTTTCCAAAAAATTCAACAAAACCATATCATGTGACCCCTCGTTGGAACGAGCTCGACGAGCTCGTTCCAACGAGGGGTCACATGATATGGGTTTGTTGAAATGTTTTGAAAAAAATTTTTTTTTCAACTGCTGAATTTGCATATTACGCGGGCGGATGCGGGCGATTCGTTGAGTAAAGGGTTAAATCTTTTTCATAATATTATAGTCCCTATAATCTTGTATGGAAGCGAGGTCTGGAGGTTCGAAAATTTAGATTTATTCAAAATAAAAACTGCAACTTAAATACCTGAAATAAATTCTTGGCATGAACGAAAAACGGGACACATTCACTTATGGTGTATGGGGAGGTTGGGATGTATCCAATCGAAATTCAGATTAAACTGAGGATGATCTCATATTGGGTTTGGCTGATTGGTGGGAACTCGAATAGAATTGCGTTGAGTTTATATTGAAATGGATATAAGCAGCACATGACAGGTACTAACAGATGTGCCTGGAAGAAACATTTAGGTATATTTTGAACCCATGTGGTTTATGTTACATTTGGGATAATCGGTTCTGTTATGACCCAGAATGTTTAATAGCAACTGTAAACAAAACTCTCACTGTCCATTTCACCCATTCATGGAAGAGTGAGGCAAATAATTCCCCCACAGCGTGTATTTACCGTACATTTAAATGTAAAGTTCCAGGTTGAAGAATATTTTAACATTCTTCCAGCAAGTGCTACAAAAATGTTTATGAAATTTAGGTCTTCAATTATCTGCTCCCAATGGAAATCTGACTATAGACTTGAACGCCGAGAGAGGGACGATTGTGCACCTTGCGTGACGAACAAACGTTAGGTGACGAATATCATTATACCATCATTGAATGTCCAATCCTGATTGATTAGAGAAAAAAATTCGTACGTAAATTCTGATATGCACGCCCCAATATAACTAATTTATCCACACTGATGTCCTGTCACACTGTTTGGAATGTAACTAATATTTCAAAATGTATAGCCGTTATTAACAACAAAAGTGTGTGCATAACTTTTCGGTACTATGGAGAAGTTGTATTAACCCTTCGAACCCGAAGGCCTATTGTCCGGTCCAGGAACATAATACGCCATTCTTTCATGGCTTCTATGTTAAAGTGTAGGATAGACTAAGCAATATTTTCAATCTGCAGCCCCCAAGGCTCCATATTAATTGGTCTTCCCCCAATAATAAATATGGACTCTTCCAATCGCTTCCATTGAACTGACATGGAAGATATCACCAGTTTCAAAGGGTTAAAAATACTGATTTATCAACCTTTGGTATTTCCTGGAAGTTCTTTCCAGTCGCTATAGTTTGATTAATCCATTGAATTACCTCGCGGGCAGTGTAATTCGTTCTGGGCGATAAGCAAAAACAAAACTAATGTAACGATATTTGGGGGTGACATTGGTGCGCGTTCCGTGGCTCCCAATTCCGAACCTGAGTATGGAAGTTAAGTACGTGTTCGACTAAAAGCGGGGAGACTCGGAGTGCGCGACCGCTCGCTTTATAAGCATATGCCACGTTTTTATGATTAAGGTGCAGAGCAACGGACAACACCGCTGAAGAGGGTTAGAGATTTAGATCTAGCATTCCAGGAATACCCACCTCTTGCCTTTCGCTCCTTTCGATGACAGTATTGTTATTATTAAGGGGACTCATTATTTTTTATATTACATCAAGACTGGGTATTTGGGTAAATGCTACACTCTAAAACCATTTGGGTTAAAAATCAACCCAAACCGACTGGGTTGAGTGAATATGAACCCAATTGGGTTCATATTCACTCAACCCAGTCGATTTGGGTTGATTTTTAACCCAACTAATTTTAGAGTGTATGCAACAACTCCCCCACCCGTCCCCTCTTCTTTGTAAATTACTAAGAATTGGTAGTAATCTACAATTAATTTATTCCCCTACCTCCGCCAACTTCAACGGGTAATGTCCAATAACCCTATGATTTGGCACATATACGTTTTATCAACAAAAATTCTCCTGTGAGAAAATTGAACCGGATGCGGCAAAGTATTTCGTCACCGGAGTTTCATATTGCCCTAAATTGTGCGCATTTCCTTTACACTAAGGACAATATGGAAAGCAGGTCGCAATTGCAGTTTGTCAGTTGCTCAATTTACCTGACAAACAACAGCAGGATAAACATAAAACACCCTCGCTCTGTACACATAGTATCAGTATGTTAACAACTGATATCAATAATTCCGAAGTAGCAATATATCCAGTCCACCATTATTATTCCCCCTAAACCCGTGACGTCTCCACGTCACTAAAACACACAACAAACACAATTTCAAAATAATATTTTATTTTGGAAAAGAGCTCTTGGGTGACCGGCTCAGTAGTTGTATATCGACGAAGTTGTTTGCATTCACTTAATGATCATAGGTCCGAGACAATTCCGAAATAACACAACATAATTACGGAAATAATGGGTCATGAAAATCCGATATTGGTCACTTCCAGCCATTATAGTGGCCCATGTAAAAAATAAAAAATACGTGTTAGCCGGCCAGTCACCCAAAGCTGAATGACTTGTTAACTTAAGTGTTGCACGGACTCCGTGCAACACTGACATTCTTTGCTCAACTATTAACACTCCATCGACCGATGGAGACTAAACTGGATACACGGGAAATTAATTTTCTTCTAATTCACTAATTCAAACGAAGAAAATTATATTTCCCCCTAAACCCGTGACGTCTCCACGTCACTAAAACACACAACAAACACAATTTCAAAATAATATTTTATTTTGGAAAAGAGCACTTGGGTGACCGGCTGAAATTCAAAGAACGGGCATGTTGCGGAACATAAACATACCTATAGTAATAGAACACTTAATGTGTAAAGTAGGATCGTAGCCTGAGTTCCATTATGTTCCAACGAGTAACAAGGCACACAAGGAGGAACAGAAGAGAATTCTGGCCGTCTCATAAAAGATCAAAGAGACTAGAACGGAAAAATTTATATATATATATATATATATATATACACTTCATCAAATATTTTATATAACTTCGTCAAATTGCCGTCATGCTCGGAAGTTTACTTCCTTCTAAGCGGCTTTCATTTTTGACTAATACTTATTCCGTTACGTTAAGTGCCGTACCAATGTGTATCGCGTCATGGGAACGTAAAATTTAGCGTCACGCTGATCCTAATTGTTGAATGGGAATTATAAAATTGATCGTGATACGCGTACGTCTTACAGATCGATTTATTATTTGGCAAGTGGCTGCCTAGCTCCTAATCACGAACCCGTCTATAAAATCGCCGATGCATGTCTTCCTTGGGTGGCAACAGCACTTGTTGGTGGCACTTCCTTGGTGGCACTTGTTGCCACCCAAGGAAGACATGCATCGGCGATTTTATAGACGGGTTCGTGATTAGGAGCTAGGCAGCCACTTGCCAAATAATAAATCGATCTGTAAGACGTACGCGTATCACGATCAATTTTATAATTCCCATTCAACAATTAGGATCAGCGTGACGCTAAATTTTACGTTCCCATGACGCGATACACATTGGTACGGCACTTAACGTAACGGAATAAGTATTAGTCAAAAATGAAAGCCGCTTAGAAGGAAGTAAACTTCCGAGCATGACGGCAATTTGACGAAGTTATATATATATATATATATATTTATATGGCCTAAAGGCCAAGGGAAAGGGACACTGATAGTCTCTCTTTTAAGTTATCTTTAATATAACCATCTTTAGCGCCATCGCTAACCCAGCGACCATGTCGCTGAAACATTCTGTCTTTAACCCCATTATTAGCAGCGGCTGAAGCGCCACCAGATCTAAGTGAATGCAAACAATACAAAGAAATATCGTCAACATGAGGCGAAAAAGCCCAAATAAACTGATCTCTGAGATTAGAATAGGACATAGCCTTACGGTCTTTTCTGACTTTGTAACCATTTTTTGTGGAGCTTAAATTACAAAACAAATAATCTTCAGCACACAATCCAGCCCAATTTATCAGACGTTTTACATTGAACACCGGGCACAGTATTGTGCCAGTTTTTGCGATAATAATCCACGCGCCATCCCTATATTTATCAGTTTTACTGCTCTCAATAAACACAGCCATATAAGACGGTTCAAAAATCAGATCCGAAAGTTTAATATTGAGCAATTCCGAGCTACGTAGAAAACCCGCAAAAGCCAAAATACTAGCAGCAATAATGCGTTGACTTTTAATATTTCCATCCCTAAAAATTCTGTTATACATAGCCAACAGAATATCTACAGTGATAGGTTGCTTCTTAATAGTGGGTTTGGATAGAATCCGTTTAGCGGATTCAAGAACATTGGTAACTATTTTAGACTCCGTTGGAGAACGCAAGCCAGAAATATCATGGTACCACTTAATGGAATAGAATGCCGTAACAATCGAACTGGGAGAACTAGCAGTCTGAATTAAGGAAACAAGGTACAAAGCCACCGGAAATGGCCCGGCAGGTAATAAGTCAGTACTTCGAATACCGTTACACAGCGCCCATTTTTTCCACCGCAGAAAGCCATATTCATATTTCCCATGCGTAGAAACGGCACGTGACTGCTGCAAAATTTCTGGTAGTTGTTCCACTTTCTCAGCCAAAATAACAGGTAACTCATCAATTCCATCCCGATGACACTGCAAAAAGAGATTTGGGGAAAAAAATTGTTTAATGATAACGCAGAAGGACGCGGCAAAAATACAAAATCAACTAGTATTACATGTTTGGATATTTAAAGGCACATGGAGCAAAATACTAAAGTACTATCCCCGAAGTCACGAAATAACAGCGTCCAGGTATCAAAATGTAACTGGCAAAGCGGCCATTAATGTGTAACAATGTTTAACATTATTGGGATACAATGCGGCAAAGCTGCCGAAACTACAATAGCAAAGCTGCGGAGTAAATGCAAAGGCTCCTCGGGCAAGCGCCCCTTTTTCCGTGTAATTAAACTGCAACCAAGCGGGCAGGAAGGATAAGTGGACAATATCACGGCGCAAGTAATACCAATAAATTGAAAGGGGGGGGGGGGGCAAAAATAATTAAAACGTGCCTTACAGCAGCATGAAAAATTAATCAGGGTCCCAAGGGGCCAGAACTATGGTCCAATGATATGACTCAGATTTTTTTTTTTTTTTTTTAAGATTTAACAGCGATCATTGGCTGGGACCGAAAATTCACATGAAGAGCAAGCATACGGAATTTAAGATCAGTATTGCCAAACATCCTCTTTCCATTTTTACATCGCGTGTAAAATTGTTTCCCGGTGGGAAGATCAATGTAAGCAATAATATTGCGCAAAAATACACCATTTGGACATAAAAGAGGCCAAAATATAGATGAGGGCCAATGTGGGACAACCAGCACTCCCTCTGCACTATCTACCATCATTTTGCAAATAACTCGATGAACAATATTTGGAGGGGGTACAAATAACCCACATCCCTCTCCCCACCAAGCGGTGAACGCGTCAACACCTGTTGAAGACGGATTCCAAAATCGGGAATAAAATTTAGGCAATTTAGCATTATGCTCTGAAGCAAACCAATCAACGTCAAGGTTACCAAATCGTTGCCGAATAATTGTGAAAAGTTCAACAGATAAGCCCCAGTCGTCAAAATCAATAATTCTTGATATGTAGTCAGCCCGTTCATTATCCGACCTGGGGAGCCATTCCATATATAACGAAATCGACTTGGACATGCACAATTTAAAAATGTCAAGGGCAATCGTTTGAAGCTCTGGGTGCATAGACCCCTTCAGAACAATGGATACTACAGCTTGATTATCGGAGAACCATTTAACATTTTGATGAGCTAACAGATGACACACAGACGTGATGACCCGAAGCACTGCCATTAACTCTCGCCAGGCGGATGACCGCACTGTCTCCGCTAACGACCACATGCCATGTGAAATGCCATGAGCGACACTTACCACATACCCCCATACCCCGTAGAACTGGCATCAGAGTAAACAAGCTTGGTGTACTTATGAGACTCAAAAATATTTTTCTCATTGAGCAAATTAATATTATTTTTCCAAAATTCAACCTGTTGACAGCTCTGATCAGAAAGTGAAATATAGGAATCCCAACTTGTGGCTCCCGAAATGTCCAGACTGAGGCAACGGGTCATTATTTGGGTCACGTGACCGAGAACTATGGACATAGAAATAACCTGCCCTACAAAGCTAGCTAATTTTCTGACTGCCACCCGTCGATGACACTTATGATCATGTAACAATCCACAAATAGTAGATTGTAGTTTAACCAGCCTGTTGTCGGGTACACAGATAATTCCCGACTCGGAATTCAAGAAAATCCCAAGAAAAACCAGCTGTTTAACAGGGGTCCACACACATTTACCAGCCTTCGGTATGAACCCCGAGAGAAGAAGATCTTGCTTCACCCGCATGCTCAGGGCAGACGCTGAATGGAAATCAGAAGCACAGCCGAAGCCATCGTCGAGGTACATTAATAGTAAACTACCCTCTCCCCGCCATTTAGCGACTAATGATCGTGTAAGCTTGGAAAAAATATAACAAGCGCTCGAGAGGCCAAATGGGAGGACCAAAAATTTATAGTAGCAAGAGATGCCATCAGCATTAACCCAGGAAAACCTAAAAATTCTGTGTGAGGACCAAATATGTCAATAAAATGATAAGCACTAGTAATGTCAAATTTAATCATATAACAGTCCTTCTGCAAATAAGCCAGGGCAACTCTGAGGTCCTCGTACTTCACGGACTGTTTCCAAACATGTTGATTGACACAACGCAAGTCAAGAATTAGCCGTTTCTTACCATTCCGTTGTTCAGAAACGGACAATGGATTAGTAACAAATGGCGGATTCTCACACTGTTGTATCAGAGATCTTTCCAATAACTCCTGAATCGCTTCAGTGACAAAGTTATGTTCCAAAAGAGCAGATCGATTGTTGCGACTAAAAGAGGGAGAAGGCGTGGAATAGAAAGGGATTTTATAGCCCGATTCTATAACATCAAGAATAAAGTCATTCGAGCCAATATCACGCCAAAATTGAAGATGATTCTTAAGTCTGCCCCGAACGATGATATGTTTTTGGCCTTGTTCATATTCAAAACAGTCATGCGTGAAACGATCATAATCAGTACAATACTCATCTTTAAAAGAGTCACTGTCCGTAATAAGCTGGTCATTTGGTGGCTGACAACTGGCTTCCAGAGACGGCACGGTTGACGTGCGGGCAATCCCGGCGGAAATGCGTGAATTCACCACAGGCGTAACAGGCGCCGGATCCGACGTTAGAGTTTGTGACGTTGCTGGAGAGACTGTATTGGCCACGAAAAAGCCGACCCCGTTGAGCGGATTGTGGAAATGGTGGTCTTGAAGATGCTGCTGCCACACCCCACTGCTGAACATTAGAAGAATAGAGTGGAAAAGTAGAACGGCCTTGGCAAGTCGAAGAAGCTTTGCCCCTCGGAACAGAACGTTTACGCTTCGTGAGGGCTCTGGTCTCAGCCTTATAAATTCTTGATTCGTCATCACTGTCGCTAGCGATAGGATTGGCTTCGTACTGTTTGACAGTATCCCAACCACCAGAAGAAGAATCAGCAATTCTAATTAACTTGTTTCGTTTCCGAATTTTGTCAGAAAGTTCTTTCAAAATGTCTTTACCATATGCCACTTTATCGTGTTCTAAAGCCCACAAAGTCTGTTTCGTCAAGATCACTGTTAAAGTCAAACTGTATTTTATTTCCCTGAAATTTCCACACTAAGTCCTTATCAGCCTTCAATTTCTTAAGGGGTCGTCCAACCTAACTTTGGTCAATTTTTTGACATTTTTCCCAATGCCTGAGAAACAGATAAGAGAAGTAAGGAAAGGCAAATTATATATCAAAATAATGAGTAAAGTGCATAGAAAAGGTACATATATTTTTTTTCAGGAAAAAAAGTGAATTTTATGATTTTGAAGAAGATTAATTTGCAAATGGCATAAGTAACGAACCGGTAAAACCACAAAATAATCGGTAATTCGAAAGCCTTGTCCTCAATATAATGATAACATACTACAGACTCGGAGAAAGCATTTTTTTGACACACACTCTGGTGGGTTTTGACGTTTGAATGTAATAACATCAACACAAATTTTTGATGTTCCGGATGTGGCCATGTTTCAACGATGTTTTTCCGGTCATGTGATTACGATGTGGTTCTTGCAGAAATACTCACTTTGGGCAATCGTAAGAATGCAAGGACGTGATCACGCCCTTTATTTGTTCGAGACAATGTATGAGCGGATTTGCAAACAGGTGACAGCAAGTACTTGAGCTGTTAATGTCATAACTGCAAAATATGGTTCGAAATTCCCTCTCGTGTTTACAGGCCGTCTGAACTTTTTTGTTGACAAAAAATCTGAATTATTGCGCACTAGAAAGACAACATGAACCACTTGTAAAAAAAATAACCGAGTGAATAAAATCGGGACGATACACATAAAATAAGGCAATATTCATAACAAAGTAAGCAGAATGCTTCAGAAATCACTTTTTCACGAAGTATATTCCAAGTGACCTGGAACTATATTGAGTGTGTTAATTTCCCCCTGTCGCTGCGAAGTTATTTACGTCCAAGTAACCATGGAATTTGAAGACGGGTATGTTTGATGTCTGCAAAGGACCCATTGAAGATGGGTTGAAAATGATGCATTCGTGCTTTTAAATAAGGTGCGCTTGGACGATGCTGAGAATTTAGTTTTTTCTTCCAACCAACCATAGTAATACAATGTCGATCAGTGGTTTTTTTTATCGTTTTACACTGACAAATGTGACAAATCTCCTTCACCGGAAACCATCCCCCAATTTGCATATCACAATAAACATAACCGCTGTCACGGAGTGTCAGCGTGGCCGTGTGGTCAAAACCGAAACGAATTATCGAATGCACGGTCAATATTAGCTGCAATTGGCTTTTAAATAAATGAAATACACGAAATATTCGCATATTTCTTCATTATTCATGCCGAGTTACTTTTTAATCAAACCACATGCGTTCAGTTTCGTTTGTCGGTATCAAACTGATATTGTTTGTGGTAATTAAATAGTACGAGAAGGCGAAGGAAGCCAAATATTTTTACATCATCTATTATTTAATTCAAATTGATAATTTCTTTTATTTAACTGAAATTATGAACTGATAAGTTGGGTGTGTTGCGATTATTATGCCCCAGACCTGGAACTTAGTGGAAGTTGGAAAATCAAAGGTGCATCTAGGGTCGTGCAGTGGTGACCCCCTGTCCTCTTAATCTTAGTCTTACCCATTCATCATTGCATGTACCAACATTCCCCCTTGTATCTCAACCATTGCTACTCCAATTTGAAGGATATTTGGTTTTGTGATCGAGCATCATGGAGAAACAATGCCTGTGTAGCTGCTGTAGCATGTGTTTCTTCCCACATTTTTTCAGAGTTGTGGTACTTTTTCACTCTTTTGAGTTAGAAAATTTTGTTTATAACTAGTTGATTTGTTACAATTTGTTGCAGAGTGCCTGCTAATACCCTCAATTGTATTGCTGCAGAATTTTCTTGTGAAGATTTTGTTCCTATTACTTATCAAGCAACAACCTAATGAATATTCTGTATAAAGCCACCTATCTGATGTTTGACACTTTTATTGGAGCTGTTTTGAAGGCTTATGGAACTCAAAATGTTGATTATGGCAGGACTTTTCTATTCACCCATGAATCAATAAATTAAGTGTTATAGTTGGAAGTAAGAAGCATGAAAGGTCCAGAACTAAAACTCTAAAAAGAATGTTTTGCAATGTAACATGATTTTTGCAGATACACTTATTTGGAGGTTTACCTGTCTGATAGTGTTTGGAACATGTGTGGCCATGATCTTCAAAAAGAAAAAAGAGTTAAACTTTGAGAAAAAAGGCATATGCCTTGAGTGCCGGGAAGAGAGCCCCACCCCCCCCCCCCCAAATTTTCTGTGTCAAATGGAGCTCACTTGTCATCTTTTGGGGATTGCTTTGTGTACTGTGTTCTTGAAAAAAATATGTGAGACCCTCTGGATGTGCCCTTCTGATCTCAATATGTCAGTAAGCCTCCTTGGGGAAAGTACATGCAATAATGGTTATGTAAGGTTGATTTGATGTGTTTTGAATAACAATGTACTTTTAAGTACATTAGATGGTTTATTGCAGTGACAGGTTACAGTTACCCTTATTTCTTCTCCAACAGATATCATGAGTGTATTGGTGTCTTGGTGTCCAAGAGTTAAACAAAGCTAATGTACTTATTGATAAACCAGACAAATTTAACAATTTAATCACTATCAAATTGATGCATGGGATAAAAGGGGTTACAGTGCAAGGGGTTTGTAAATATATTTATTCAACTACAATGTATGACTTTGCAGTGCATTCTACATAGGAGAATATCATATTTTCTTTCCAAACCATTACAGTAACACATACATCTTGATATTGGGAGACACTCTTTTGTCCTTCCATACTTCTTCTGCTGGACTCCTTCAAGTTGACCTTTGTTGAACTCCCCAAATCAAAACATAAACAAAAGAAAATGTCTGCCTTCAATCAGTGAGCACTCCACTTATAACATTTGGTCTCAATCTTCATTACTTTCATGAATTAGGAAAAAATTTCTTCGAGTATGTACTTAAATGTTTATAGAATACAGCTGTTATTTTATTTTGAGGTATTTTATTGTAAAAATTTTGTTCTCTTACTTATGCCATAGCAGACTTTCAGGTGGTGCTATTTACACATGGCAGCAGTTCCATGGCAAATTTCAGTTTCCACTTGTTCTATGTTTCATTCCAAGCATTTGGGTATATAATTTATTGGGGTTATTCATTTTGGGCCTTTTTTAGACTTAGAAGAAAATTACATGAAATTTGACCAAAGTTAGGTTGGACGTCCCCTTAACTTCTGAAGCTACATTCAAAGCACTACCCTGAATTTCCTCCTTCAAATTTTGAACTTCTTCTCGTTGGGTTCTCAGTTCTAAAAGTACTGCATGAAGTTGAGAATGAACAGAGGGATCAATAACAGGCGATGAATGGTCACCTTCAGCCATTACAGCGACAGAGGTAAAAAATACGTGTTAGCCGGCCAGTCACCCAAAGCTGAATGACTTGTTAACTGAAGTGTTGCACGGACTCCGTGCAACACTGACATTCTTTGCTCAACTATTAACACTCCATCGACCGATGGAGACTAAACTGGATACACGGGAAATTAATTTTCTTCTAATTCACTAATTCAAACGAAGAAAATTATATTTACTTCCAAGCATCCCACAACTTGTTTCCTTTATCCTTATTTCACACTTCTGTAACGTTTCATGTACCATAAGGTATTGGCCTGAGCGTAATAAATGTACATGTGCAAAAAAAATTGTGTTTTAAAAACTGGACTTATCGGTAGTCGCGTTATCCAGAACGTGATTAGTCCTACACACTTAACTGAAAGGCACGATTTCAAATCCGTTTTTAATTTTATGAATGTCAATCTAACTTGTATCGTATCTGTTAAACTGATCAATAGACAGTCTTTCGTGTAGAATCGTCTTTGCTTTTGTGAGGACAGATGCAACAGAAAGAGGTTTTCGAAGTGGTAGCACACCAACAGCAGATGGCAATTTCCAAGTGTCAGACGACGAATTTTTTTTTTTTTTTTTTTTGGGGGGGGGGGGGGGGATACATGAAAAACACTGGGATTTCTGCTGTAAACTTACGGAATTATTTTGTATTATTTTTAAGGATGAGTTTGACATCACACGGGTAACGGGGGTGTGTATACCGCTGTGCAAAGTTGTTACTTTGTCAGAGTTAAAACAGTTAAAACTAGAAGCCCTGTCATGAAATGAGCACAAATATCACGTCGATCTGCGCGTTAATCTACGCGTTATGACCATAGTAAGGCTATCAATTTCTGTGCATATGGCCTGTGCAAACGCAATGTTTCAGCCAATGGAAGAAATATTGCCTGTGTTTGCTATGAGTAACCAGGAGAACCTGCCGTGCTTTCGATGCTATTCGATATTGCAATTGCGCGTAATTCCTACGCGCAATTAAGCCTAGATAAGCGCACAGTTCGTGACAGGATTTCTAGTCTTAACTGTATCTGCAGCTCAGAGTCATCAACAAATTCTTCTTCAAAATGGGTTCCTGTGTATTACATAAATTCAAAAAAGAGTGAAAATCAAAACAGAGACATTCAGTGAACTTACTATCAATAAGCAGACGACTTCACTTCTCGAATATAGTGTCAAAGTTAATCTCTGATTACCAGTTTTCTTTTAAACATAATACATTATTAGGTGTCCCGTATAAACTTTATACGGGTAAGTGGTAACTTGAAAGGAGAATGACCATCGCTATTTTTGAATTCCACTCTCTTTCGTGGAATTTAGGTGGTCCTCCTTTATACCACATGACGTTATCTCTTCATTTTTCCACTGCCTTCCTCTTAAGATTATGTGCTTGCGTAGGGTTTATTCCAGTAGAGAATATTAAGAAAATAGCATAATTTGTTTTCTAAAAGCGAGGTGTCCCAGGATTGTCCTCGTTACTAACACCTTATATAACATGACTAGTAGACAAGTGTAACAAGAATTCTTGAATAATTAAACATTTTTTTTCTCCATTTTTTCCTGCAAGACTTAGATAATCTCTCCTCAGTGGAACGTGCTTGACGAGCGCGGTCGAATAAGGTTCATACACACTATTTTAGAGGCAAAAATTGACAAATAACAAGCTATAAATGGCGACTGCTGTGAAAAGCCAAATCTGATATCTTCCACTGAGAGCAACAACGCGACCCATGCAATGCTGAAGCATTGCAGATAGTGCGTTTCTTGCACTCAAGGTGCGATATGGCCGTAACAAAATTCCCTCCTTCACTTCGGCGAAATACGGTATCAAACAGACAAAACTAATATTACATTGAGCCCCCAGCGGTGATAAGAAAAGAAGAAATCTTCGAAATTATCAACCGGGGAGTCAAAAAAAGAAGTTATATTGCCCAGTTAATTTCGTGCTGAGTGATTTCCAGGACTCTGACTTAGTACGTTGCACGAAAGTGCACACTGTGACTCGCACCTGCCTAATCACAGCGTATGCGTTTTTCAACTTCATGCACAGAAGATTATCAATTTTGAGTGATATATTTATGATGTTTTAATAGGGGATCAGGAGTCAATACTATAAAACTTTTCAATTGCATTTTCGAGAATTGTATTTTCTATCTATTAATTTTACTTACTAAAATGAATCATTAGCAATTTGCCAACTCACAAATTGCCACATCTTTGAAGATGCTAATGGTTCATTTCAACACGTTTAAAGTCATAACTAGAAAATACAGTTCTACAAACTACAATTGTAAACATTTTATAGTATTGGTGCCAGGCTGGGCATTATAGTGACTACACGATTTACCAGTGAGAACTACCGTGGTTACAAAAGCGAACAGACCGTTTCGACGGGATCATGCTTGAAACAGGAAGGCAAAACCACTGAATCTCAGATACCATTTTCGTTCGTATTTCGTGATACGGTCCAGATTTTACAATATTTTATTTGTGAAATTTCTGTTTACCAGTGTAAATGTGTCGTGGTCACAATATTGTAATGCAGAGGTAGAACGACAAATTAAACGTAAAACATAAATGACCCAAAACTGGTATAACCACAGCACGAGTATTTCAGTGAATGCATTTAACCTCATATCTTTGCTTATAAATGGCCCAACCACATACATGTATGATGTATTGTGGTGAAATATAGAATAAAAATTTTCTTACGACTCGATGTAAGCAATGAACATTCGATGTTATGGTGGTAATATCGGTCATGGGTAACAGAGGAAATAATCACAAGTCAAATATCACTGATTAAGTAAAAGTGTTGTGTTGTTTTGCACATGCTCTGAATTTATGAAAGTTATTCTTTTTTACCACTTTAAGTGCATCATATTTTTACAATCCGACCAAGAAACATTGGACGGTCAGGGTGAAGCCAAAAAACAAGCACTACTAATTCTAAGTGACGTAAAATTAATTTCACTGTTGGTGTTTGAAGAAATTCAGAATGGTTTTAAAAGTTTTTTACAAAGGCTGTTGACGGATATTTTAGGGACGTAATCAAAATAAGTAGTAGGAGATGTGGAGATCGACCCTTATTGGATGGATCTCATGCTGGATCTCATGTGACGTTATAGTCACGTGACCTGGTGGCGCCATGTTTGGTTGTCATGGTAACCCGCGTAAGCGGCCATCTTGTGACGTTATCCCCATAGTGATATGTAGTGTGAGTGCGCATGCGCAGCACGTGTTGTTAGGGTGATATGTGTTTAAACGAGGATTCTGGGAGAATTCTAAGCAGGAAAAAACTCCTATTCAATCGAACACACCCAGTGTGCGATTTGGTACTATAGCACTACGTGCTATACCGATAAAATGGGGGAAATAAAGTCAATTTCGGTGATTTGGAGGGATTGTCGGGATGTTTGTGGTAATTCTACGAATCGGGAAATTACTCTTCTACAAAGGAACATACCATGCGAACATACCCTTGTCTTGTTAGAAGGTTTTGGGTCACATAGCAACCACTTGCTACCATAGAAACCAAGATGGCGGCCTCCAGTATACAAAATGGACGACGGAAACACGTATCACCCTAACAACACGCGCTGCGCATGAGCACTCACACCACGTATCACTATGGGGATGACGTTACAAGATGGCCGCTCACGCGGGTTACCATGACAACCAAACATGGCGCCACCAGGTCACGTGTAGGGTCCTGCGAATATTCGAGATTCGATTCGATATCGATACCATACGTATGCTTCGAGATCGATCCCGAATCAGTCTCAGGATTCGATTTTTTCGAATCTCTCGTACTAACTTCAATTTGTTACATTTCCTACAAAAATAGGATAAAACTGTCATTAGAAAATTCATTCATGTAGGTTCAATTCCTATTTATTTGAGTAATTGACAATGTTTAATTGTTAGGTAAGGTGTGAATTTGGCCCAGAACATTATCCATAGTTTTGGTTTTTGAAGGCTTAACTTGTTACTATTCACGTTCTTAAGAACGTGAATAGTAATAAGTTAGGCCTTCAAAAACTAAAACTATGGCCAATAGGCCTAGCTGTTTCAGCGACGGTGCTACAGAGAATATTTAGTTATTGGTGTTTAAGGTGTTCACTCCGTCGCGTAAGGGTCATCACAGTGTTCCGAACTTCCGTTTGATGCAATATGAAATAACTTGTCTTTTAAGATTCGATTCGGGATTCGATTCGATGTCGATATCAGAGACACGATTCGATTCGAGATTCGATTCGAAAAGAAATTTGTGATTCGCAGATCCCTAGTCACGTGACTATTACGTCACATGAGATCCAGCATGAGATCCATCCAATAAGGGTCGATCTCCACATCTCCTACTACTAAAATAGTTTCCGAAGCGGGACCTCCTTGAACCTTTCTTCTATCACCAGGTCTCCTGTCCAGGAGACCTGATGACAGAAGAAAAGTTCAAGAGGAGACACCTGGTAGGATTTTAAGAACATCGCGACGATTCGAAAATGTCCGAATCAGCGCGACGCGAAACGAATGGAATCGAATCATCCGGGCGATTTTAAATCGCATCATATGTCGAAGCATCGCAGGATATTTACAATAAAATAAAACTGAGAGGCGAGGAGCATTTATTATACAGTTTCATTTCAATATTAACAGCGCATTGTTTTTTCCAAAATTAATGAAACATTTTATTTTGATAAAAAATGAAAAGCGAAAGCCTAACTCTATTTTAGTTCCACATTTTGTTTTACAAATGAATGCGTACAATGATATTTTAAACACCAGTTACTCATATGTTTTTTTTAGACAGCGTTTACTAATCGGGGAGACGGTGGTCTCCAGGCACATGTTGGTGGATAGTGCTCTTTTGTCTCACGTTAGATTTTTTGTTTTCATCTTTTCCTTCTGAAATCCTATAATTTTTTTTCCTGCGATCCTCATTCAATTGTTATTTTTGTCCAGTTTTTTTAAATTTTCAGACAATTTGTTTTTACAAGGGATAACATTACATTGAACTATAGCAGTATATGTGTTTTCCGTCTTTCATTTGTAACAGGCAAATATCGTGATGAAATGCATGTCTGCTTTTTATTATATTTAAAGGGAACTGGGGGAGAGAGACAGAGAGAAGGAGAGATAGAGAGAGAAAGAAAGAGAAAGAGGGGACAGAGGTAGAGAGGGAAATTTGTGCTATTCTCTTCCTTGAAGATATATTTTGTATTTAACAGTCACTCGGCCACATGCAACAAAACATATGATAATTATGGCGCTCCACGCACACTCAGCGATGGTCCGCACATTTCTGAACACACTTTTTTAGACTCAGGTGCTCCTAGTGAGGATTGATCGAGTATGTTGTCAGGCTGCTCAATCAGCCCCTTCCATCTGGACTATCGTTTCTGAAAGCGGTTATATCTGCACATCCGGTAATAAGCTGCTCGTTCAATGTAATAATAGTTTTCCAGTTCATTGGTAAGGTGCGTGATATTGGGCTGACCGTCAGTGAATTTTGTTTTATAATTTTGAACTCCATTCCAACTATATTGATGTCGCGTACAGTTAATATGGGCCTAACGCGTAGATTAACGCTCAGACCGACGTGCTATTTGTGCGCATTTCATGACAGGACTTCTAGTTTTAACTGTATATCGCTGCAAGACCTTATTTTTAGAGCGAGCAGTTCCGCACACAATAGAAATATGTACGGCGAGATCGGATCCCTACAGCCTCTCCCATTGGGATGAGATTTCCCCATTCACACGTAGGCATGACAATATTCCATTATACAGTGTTGCAATATATTGTTTGAATACTGAGCCAAATTTAAAGTAATCCAGTACTTTCCTAATATATGACCACGATACGGAATCAAAAGCTTTTTCAAAGTCAATAAGAACAAGCAAACCAGTTTTTTCCGAACTTCAGTGGAGTAGTAATGGCATAAAAAAGACGAATATTTTCCGCGATGAATCTGCCCTCAACGAACCCTTTCTGATCAAAGTGGATGCGTTTGGGTAATAATCCCTTCACTCGTTCTGCTAAACAACCAGATAAAATTTTATATGAAAAATATAGCAACGTTATAGGTCTCCAATATTTCAGAAAGTGACGGGGTTTATTATCCTTCGGAAGTAGTGTTGTAACTCCATGACGTTGTGTAACGGATAAGAGTCCACTTTGAAGCCCATAATTTAATGAGCGAACAAGAAATTTGCCAATATCTATCCAAACAAATTTGAAGAACTCCTTCGTGAATCCATCTGACCCAAGGCTTTTATTATTTTTCTTCTTTTTCAGATAGCCAAGAACTTCGGCGTACGTTACCTCTTCTTTTAAGTTTTCAGATTCTGTTTCATTCAGCAATTTCGTGCCTGGAGTGGTGTCAAAAAGGGAGACACTAGTAGTAGTTGAAGTGGTAGAAGTTTGAAATTGAACAATTTTCTGATGAATGTGCTGCTCACCTCATCTGCTATGTTCAGATAGTAGATTGGATTTTGTCTGTTATTAGAAAATAAGCTCTGTTAACATTTATGCTGCCGAAAGCGACTGTTGTCACCTATCTTACGATGATTATCTGTACGTTCTGGTATGTGTAAATCTAAGCTACCATCTGACTAAATGTTGGAAAGGGCTCAGAGAGCCCTTTCCAACAATTAATCAGATGATAGAGTTTCAAATATGTCATAAATCTCATTAAACTTCTCGCATACAGTGGAACTTAGTTTTCCTCCATATATGGCTAAAGTGGGCGTGGTAGTAAAACGTTTAAGCATGCTCTCCTTCATTTGATATAGCAGAAGAAACAAAAATACACAGTCGACCATAATCTTATCAATATATGCACTTTGACACACCTAATGTATCCAAATATCAATTTTCTAAGTTTAGTCTTCCAAGTGGTTTCGCTGAAGGGTGTTTTCTCAGTGCTCAATACTCCCCCTTTGTGAACATTTGTACAAGTAGAAATGCTTTATTATTTTTTATCCTTTCAACCAAGCTTTGCTTTTAGTTTTGTTGAGCACATTGTGATGGTAATTTAGACAATAAACGATAGTAAAAGTATACCCTATAAATCCTGTCCCTATCATAATGGATGTATTTGAACAGCGATATTCACAAAAATCACGATTCAAATTTAATTATTTTTTCAGCTTTTGCCTAACAAACATTGCTTGCGGCCTCTCATTGGAACGAGCTCGTGATAGTTTTTGAGGCAAAAATATTTTTG
Organism: Pictodentalium vernedei; assembly: GCA_031216915.1. NCBI lineage: Eukaryota > Metazoa > Mollusca > Scaphopoda > Dentaliida > Dentaliidae > Pictodentalium > Pictodentalium vernedei. The sequence goes on along the minus strand of CM062295.1, from coordinate 557,624,094 downwards.
TTGTTATTTGAGACATTATTTAGGTGTCGGAACAGAAAAAAATTATTTTTTTCACTTTTTACCTAAAAAAACATTGCTTGTGGCCTCTCATTGGAACGAGTTCTTTGAGCTCGTTCCAATAAGCGATCATAAGCTATGTTTTTGTGACAAAATATTTTTGTTGTTATTCGCAAAATTATTTAAGTGTCACAACACAATAAAAGATATGTGGATTCCAACTCAGGTTTTATGATGCACGTACCTTAACAACATTAGACCATTCTAACGCATACACCAACAGTCACGTCGCTCAGGATGTGGTGGCTAACTTTTCTGTAAGAAAGATAATCGAATGTTCATACCACAGATTCAATTGGTAGGACAGAAACTAATTTTACGACTGGTGGTTTCGAATATGTTGTCGTGAATGCGAACAGTAGCCACTCGACAGCGTGATAGACGCTTTGAAATAGGAACTTACTGACCGGGACCCACGGGAAGACTGCGCAATTTTATTCGTATCAAGTTACATTCGCTGTCTGAAAATAATATTCTATTAAAAAGTCATTTCGGACAAGATGTCTCTAATCTCATTTCATGGATCACGAGCACAGATTGCTGGAAGAGGACAAAACAAGAATATTAGTTATCTGTGTATCTTCCAGGTTGTTTGGAGATTTACACTGACTTGAAAACGAATGCACCCTCAGTCAGTCGTGATTATGGTTAAAAAACTCAAGAGTTCGTGGAAATTTATCTGTGGAGAAAGACATGTGGCAGTTGTCGCGCGTGCGCTTCCCATCCTCTAATTTAATTAAAACGAGCTTACTTCAGACTGGTTATGCTGGCTACCAACAGTCCGAATCCTGTACGTGGGCTGCACGATATTCTAAACTGAATACCGATATCGGTATTCCAAAAAAACCTAGGTATACCGCTAGATCGAAAAACTGTTCAGATATCTGAACATACGTACCAGAATTGGGACTTGAACCATCACAGTGGAACGAATTAGTATGTCTTGATGAAGCAGTTCGAATAACATTTTACGCAACGCAGGCGATAGCAAAATATATTATTTTAAACGTTAGTTTGTCGATTTTTCCCTCAAATTCATCAAAACAATATCATGTGACCCTTTATTGGAACGAGTTTGATGAGCTCGTTCCAATGAGGGGACACTTGATATGGTTTCGTCGATTTTTAAAAAAATATTTGTTCAACTGCTGAATTTGTGTATTACGCGAGCATAAGAGCAGAATTTGGAGTCACTCTTTCCACCCAGTTCTCTGTAGCCCATTTGCTCTTGTGACTCGAATCTCATCGAGCAAATGGACTACAGAGCACTTGCTCGAAAGAGTGACTCCAAAAACTGCTCTTATGTACATCTCGGAAAAAGGGGTGCCGAAAGCCAGGTGTTTTTTAGTTAGGGGTGCAGAGGTAGGGTGCTACTGAACGTGGAAGTTCCATCGATTCCGTAAAAGGGATTCCATAAGTGGGATTCCAAGTTCTTATAATCTCTTATACAGTTCCTACACAGGTAGGTACACCTATACCAGTCATAGGATGATACGAAGCATTAGGTCGATTAGTTGTATCAAGGGCTAACATTGAACCAGAAGGGGTACAAACAACACATGGTTAACCCCCACCCAACAATACTACTTGGCCTTGATTACGCTCTACCAGTCATAGGATAGTACAAAGAAATCGGTAGATTAATACAACAAGGATTAAGATGGGCCTAAATGGGTAGATAACGCCCATACTATACTACCAATCCAAACCACCAAGGACTATCTCGCAATACCGCACTAGACGGCGATCATGCATTACCCCCACCCCCACAATACTGGTCGACCCAGAATTACGTACTACCTATACCAGTCAAAGGATAATATGTTGGTCGATTAGTCGTACCAAGGGCTAATATTATACCTACAGGGGTATATACCACCCATACTATATTATGGTATCAGTCTAGAACGAGAAACCCGACACACCCTGATCCGCATAACGTCATACCAGATCGTGCAGTGGACAATAACAGCGGTCAATGTTTCTATGGCGTTACGTGCGCATCATGAAGTCATGACGTCAATAGCAACATCAACCGTTTCGGGGGGGGGAAACTTTCGAGAAACCCCACCTTCACCATTAATTTTCCATCACATACCCATACTATGTATCGATAGCCCCGTGTGTGCATAAATCACTACACAAGTCATAGCATACCATACATGCAGTACGTACACCACTTGCATGATCTAGCTGGATGGCGCCGAAGTTTTGCCCAGAAAAAAATGTGCTCCCCAAAAGTCCGGTTCCTACGGGAATTTAACACTAGCTGCTCCCCAAAAGTCAGGGTAATAGGACCCGATCGGGTACATGCTATCTTACTAATCAATCATTGAATATCTGGTTAATTTTTTATAAAACAGTCTTCTAATGACCTGTAAAAGCGGTCTCCTAATAATCTGTAAATACAGATTACTAATCTGTAAAAACAGTTATTAATCTGTAAAAACAGTCTTGTAATAATCTGTAAGATCAGTCAACTAATAAATTGTAAGAACAGTCTTCTAACATACTAATCTGTAAAAACAGTTTATTAATCTGTAAAAACAGTCCTGCAATAATCTGAAAAAACAGTCATCTAATAAATTGTAAAAATAGCCTCTTAATAATCTATAAACACAGATTACTAATCAATCTGTAAAACAGTCTTCTTTGAATAGCAACGTTGATCAACAATACGCCAGGGTACCTACCTGTCTGTACGCCAGGGTGCCTCTCTATAGTAAATTCCCATTACCCGCCAGAGTGCCCCCCCCCCCCCCACCCCCCCCCCCCCCCACCCCAATGGGCATAGGGAAATTACTGTAGTAAGAAAAATCCCGTAGTAAATTCCTATTAGTCCCCATAGTGCCGCCCTACACTACTTATATATTTGTGCGAAAAGCGTAGGAATAGGTATTGACGCACCCTGAAAATCCGATTTGTCAAGTGTGCCATCCGTGTATTTAACCTTTTACCTTACCGAAAGACAGACGACACTTGCCAATAAAATTCTTGAATAACTGATTTGTTTGATTTATTGCGTCAAAAACATAGCTTATGACCCCACATTGGAACGAGCTCGCTGAGGAATAAATCACTGAATGTGCAATAAAGGTGAAAACTTTTATGAAGCGGAATCTCAATATGAGCCCGGAACGCCAATCATCGCTTATCTGGTCTACAACAAGGATCTTGCCATAGAAGCTTCAAACAAAAGACACTCGTTTAGCCATCCAATGTAACTGGTATTCCAATTATAAGGTTCTTGGTGTTGATAATCTCCCAGTCATAAGTAGCGCCCATGTAATGCCTGTGTTGTATGTGTATCCTCAAATTCCGACAGGGGACTGTCAGAAGTCTCAATGTATAGCGAAGGTACGATACCTTGAAAGGAACTTGAATGAGAATTTTAAATTAAGACAGATTTTGCGGCCAAATTCAAGAGAAGCAATTAAAAGAGGAATTAAATTCATTGCGATGGAATAAAAGTCGGGGTTTTTCTCGAAATATTCCTTCCGGTCTCAAGTCGTGTAAGACTGTGGGTCATAGGCGAGAGGCTGGGGATGGCCCCATGCTATAAGTTAGAGGAGGAGACGCAGCGGTGCGAAAGTACAGGCACCTTATAATATAAGGGAAGCCATAGAGCTCATATTTAGGGTAGGAACAGTCGCGTGCCTAGTTGGTGGCCATATATGAATATATGAGAAATAGGAAATGCGAGCGCCGGGTGCTCACGAATGTTGGCTTTCATGAATACGGTATTACCTGTTATATAAGGCAAGCAATACGTAGACAGAGTAGGTTTTGCCTGTATGAACATTAGTCTGAGGTAACTAGAGGGAAGCAGTTAACCCTCGAAGTGGCGGCTGTTACAGTAAAGGCGTCCAGTAAAGTGACAATATGTTAGTGGTTATGCGACGGCAGTGTTAGAGCGAAATTCCGTTATATGTTCGTGAAAGGCGACCAGAGTTCAGAAACACAACAGTGGGCCTTCAAGATCAAACACCAGCGACAGGGAAGAAGCAACCAGCGACAGCAGAGAACGCGGGCCCGCAAGGCGATTCAAAAACTGTATGGGTGGAGTGTGATTGACGTTTTTATTGTATTCATTGGATTTCATGTAAGTTACAAGTTGCTATGTCTTTCTATATGTATTAAAATTGTTATTTTCGGTGAAGCCCTGTTGATTATGCTTTTTGATGAAACGTCAGTGAGCCCTTCAGGATAAGAACCACCCCAACAAAAACGAAAAGGGCGGGTTCGATACTGTGAGATGTACGTTCAAGCGCGGATTCAAGCGACACGCCTTGAGTCTAGGCTGAATACGCGGCTTGAATATATTTCTCCCAGCAACGACCACTTCTGCTTTCCGACGTCTGGCGAGGCTAACAGAGGATTTTCCTAAAAGTAACAAATAAAAATTTCAAAACCAACAGGATCTCTCAATGACAAGTTTAGTACATGTTTCAGTTATAATGTTCATACAGGTTGCCGAAATGAAAGTTTGATAGTTTTCAGAAGTTGTATAGGGGGTAACCTTCGGTTAAATTAGCTCTTCAATTCGATCGGCGAATTGAACATAACGGTGGTGGAAATTATCGCGAAAGAATATGACGCGATGTAGGTTAGGGAATAATTAATCCTTTAAGTCAAAAATATTTTTGTGTGTGAAATTTTCAGTGATAAATGGCAGAAATGGATACCTCAAGCTTGGAACAGTTGATTAGTCTGGGAGAGCGGTTGGGCTTCGCGGGTTGTGAATTACAAACATTTGGAAAAGAAGAGCAAAAGCGAGTTGCAAAAGAAATGGCTGCAGAGTTAGAGCGTCAGGTTATGTTGAAGCACGAGGAGGCTGCCATACTGGTAGCCGAACGGGAGAAAGAGGTTGAAAGAGCCGAAAGAAAAGCTGCGTTGGGGCGCGAAAGGGGGAAGAGAGCTGAGAGACAGGCAGCACTAAGAGTTGACGAGCGAGAGAAAGAAATTCAGATTGAGCGAGAAAGAGCTGAAAGAGAAGCTGCGTAAGAACGTGAAAGGGGGACAGAGAGGCAGTTCAAAGAGCTGCAGAGCGATAGAAGGAAATCAGGTTGAGCACGAAAGAGCTGAAAGAGAAGTTGCGTTAGATCGAGAAACAGCTGAAAGCGAAACTGCGTTAGAGCGTGAAACGTCTGAAAGGGTGCGTGCGGGGGCTGAAAGAGCGTGTCAGGAGGCTGAAAGGGAACATGGGAGGGAAACTGAAATTTTGAGGGCTAGGGCGCAGCTACCCAAAACTAACAGTAGGCAGGGTGGAGAAAGTCTTACTTACAGAGGTTTGAAAGGTTTGCTTCAAGTCAGGGTTGACCCGATGACCCTTTGCTGGGGGGGGGGGGGGGGTCAGTCTCAATCTGCTGCTAACTGGCAAATCGCTACAAGTATATGTACATGTGATCATGCCCCCTGACCAAGCTAATGACTACGGTGAGCTAAAAAAGGATATCCTCAAAAAGGTACCAGCTCACCTAGGATGGGTTCAGGACAAAATTCAGAGAGTGTAAGGCTGAGATGGGTGAAAGTTTTTGTCAAGGGCCACATGATATTTCGACAGGTGGGTCGAACTATCAGGAATTGAAGAGTCATCTCCCTCCCTCAAGGGCATACTTATCGGGGGGCAATTTATGTCGTCGTGTGCCCCCGGGATGGCATTGTTCGTTGAGGAGAGGAAGCCGGGCATTGTGGAGGATATGACTAGGGTGGACGAGCTGTATTTGGAGGCTCATGGGGAAGGTTTGACCCCGGGTACGTCTGGCAGAAATGGGGGTAAAGTCCCGAGCCGGTAGTTTCTAGAGTGAATCAGAGAGGGTCAGGTCCCAGGGACACCACGTGTTTTGTGTGCAACAAAAAGGGGCACCTGGCCAGAGACTGTTGGAGAAGGATGGTGACTGGGAGACAAAGCGGGGACCCCCCAAATACTAGAGGGAGAGACTCGTCCCCGGTTAGTAATGGAAGGAGGAGTAATGCGATACAACCTGTGGAGAAGAGGTAGACAGCGGCATTCTGCCAAACAATTGGACCAGAGAGGAGCCCACTGCGACAAGCACTCGAGGTTGGGCAGCTTAGACTGGAAGAGGTGCCGGTATTGTCCATAATTAGTGGACTGTGCGAGGGATGCCCTGTCCTTGATAAAAAGGGGGAGATGCCGGTGTAACCAGCGTATGTGGGTGACCGAAAAGTCCGTATGCTACGGAAACTGGGTGCAGTAGCGCAGCGGTAAAGAGGGAACTCGTTAGCGACGGGCAGCTAACGTGACACAACCACATAGATGGGACGATTAGGAGGTTCCCCCTTGCGAGGGTGAGGATGGACACCCCTTTCTATAGCTGTGGGGTAGGGGCAATGTGTATTGAGGCGCCAATCTATGACCGCGCTTGTAACATATCCAGTGTATGTTCAGAACCCGACAAGACATGGTTGGAGAGGAAAACACCCGAAGAGGCATCGGGGCGGTCACCCGAGGCCAAACCGCGGAGGCAGAGCGGCCGGTGAAATCACTTTTTTAATCAGTATTTTATTTCTTTAAAGTGAAATGGGTTCAGCTAACAGGCTAAGCCTATAAGCAGCCTCACCCTACAATAATTATCATTACAGCATTTTAAAAGAGAAAAAAAAATGGTGCAAGTGCAAGATGGAGATATCTCAACAGTCATGTTGTAATATTAACAACAATATATTGTAATGGAAATGTAACAGGAGATAGTAGTAACCCTTAAACAAGATACACGAAGCCTAGAAGTTTTGTAGTAATTGTTACCTATCTTTTCTTTTAGGTGGAATAATTGTGCCCTACTATCTATACACAGAAACAACAACACACACACCCGCGCACATCAACACACACACATGCATATACATACATATTACATACATACATATATACATATATTTATATATTCGCATATTTATATATATACACACCCATACACACACACACATACATACACATACATATACATATGCGCGTGCGTGCATGCGCGCGCGTATGTGTGAGTGTGTAATTGGAATCATGGTTGGACAAAACGTTTAGTGTTGGTAATGTACATGTGTACATTATGCACAATGGTGTCATTATCCTCCCGAGACAAGTGCTCATTACCGAACAACAGATCGGACATACATACGGACATATTACGTAGACTGTGCATTAATACGTTCCTATGGTTGGTATATTGTGGACATTGTAGGAAGTAGTGCTCTGAGGACTCATAAATGCATCCGCAATCACAACTGGGGTTATCTATGAGAAATCTTTCGAATTTATGAGCCCTCAAGTCACTACAACCCAGCCGTAGTTTACACAAAAAAATTTGATTTTCTCGGCTGCCAGATCGATAGTATGATGGAACGCGAATGTCCCCATTCGCTAATTTCTTCTTGAACGAAGGCAGAGTTAAACTGTTACGGATCGAGGGATCAAGAGCGACCCTTGCTCGTACAGTCGATGGCAGGAAAGAACGATAATAACTTACCGTGCGGCAACGTATTTCTCTAAGCGACTCGGACGACCTTAATGGATATGTGGTAAGACTGGCGACCTGCTCTGGCAGTAATAACGATAAGTATCTTGGGGCAATGCCCGTTTTCATTTTATAAAGTGTTGTTAATTTGTGACGACTTCTGCGCTCTCTCAACGTTATGAAACCAGTTTCTTCGTATAAAAGACGATGACTAGCACCTCTTGTAGCCCCGCAAATAGTGCGTAGAGCATCTAGTTGCAAGGCCTCAAGTTGGTCCAGTTTACCTGCTGAACAGTTATCCCAGATAACATCAGCATAATCAAATAATGGTAATATGAAGGATTTGTATAGAGTCATTAACGCAGACCTAGAAATGCGGTACTTTAAACTGCGAAAGCAATTTATCATTGGCTTAACTCTAGACAAAATGCTATCGACGTGAGTGTCCCAGGTGCCTGATTTGTGGAAAATTAATCCCAAGTGTTTATGCCTATCTGTTTCTGTTATTGGGGTATCTAAAAGAAATAAAGTGGGATATACCTGTGGGGAGTGTCTGCGACTAATACACATTGATACTGTTTTCTCGGGACTGAACAGAACTTGCCATGTTTTTGACCATAAGCTTATTTTGTTCAAGTCCTGATTCAAAACAATAGATGCAAGTGCCGGGTTATCAACTGTTAGGTATAACGAGGTATCATCAGCGTAGAGACGGATATTAGATGTAATATTATTAACAATATCATTTATATATATATTAAAAAGCAAGGGCCCTAATACAGAACCCTGTGGCACCCCAGTGGGAATATGTTTAATATCAGACTTTTGTCCATTAACAACTGTCTGCTGAGCTCCGTTTTCAAGATAATTTTCGAACCATGACAACAAAGCGCCCCTTATACCAATAGCATGTAATTTATGTAGTAACCCTTTATGCCACACTCTGTCAAATGCTTTACTTATATCACAGAAAACAATCCTAAAATCTTTGCTATTTTCTAAGGAAGTGTTTATGTAATTATCAGTTAGTAATAACTGATATATTGTTGAGTCCCCGGGAATAAAACCTGATTGTAGGTCTGTTAACAAATTATTATTTTTGAGGAACGAGTAAACATGGTTGAATACGGCCTTTCAAAGACTTTGCTGACGCTACTAGTCAAAGATACGGGTATGTAGTTCTTTTTATTATTAACGGATTCCTTTTTATGAATAGGCTGCACGTGGGCATGTTTCCAATCAGTTGGAAAATGCCCTAATGTCAAAGACAAGTTAAAAATACGAGTTAGTGGATATGCTAGTTCTGAAGAACATTTTCTCAAAATAGTGTTATTTATTAGGTCAGGACCAGTAGCCTTATTAATATCTAATTTATTTAGTATAGATTTAAATTTTCCTCCTTAATTTCTAACTGCCCAATAGAAAGATCATTAACAGGGATAATGGGTAATGGGATATCTTTGACTGTACTGCTCTGACTTACAAAATGATTATTTAAGATATTGGCTATTTCATGTGGATCATCAACAACAGAATCGCCCTCAAACAGTGGGGGAAAGAGAACGTCAGAATTACATTGTTGCTTCGAGAAGTTTTTAACAATCTTCCACCAATGTTTAGAGGCAGAGCTGTTGGTAGACAAATACTTTTCAAGTTTGATATCATATTCCCTTTTAGCCGCTCTGATGGAATTAATCGTTTCATTTCTGATTCGTCGAAAACTTTCCCAGTCCTGGGGGCGATCATTGAATACGGCCACTTTATGAATTTTATTACGCTTTCTCATTAATCTGCGTATATGGTTATGCATCCAGGGTTTATCATTAGGTCTTATTGTAACAAGTTTAGAGGGGGTAAACCTTTGAGTTGCTTCTGTGATATAAGTAGACACATTTCTTACCGTCTTATCAACATCGGTAGATTCGATGAGGCTTGTCCACTCTGTATGAGCAAAGACCTCATTTATGCCATTGAAGTCAGTTTCTTTATAGTTATAAATCTGACGCTGGTATGACTTTAGTGTAGATCTAGTGGATTTTATACGCACAAACGTCGCGTGGTGATCACTACATGCGGGTGGTATTACATCACACTGTGTCACTAAAAGTGGACATGAAACAAGTACCAGATCAAGTAATGATTTTCTAGTTTCTGTGACACGAGTGGCCGAAGTTACCATTTGCCGTAGACCATGATTGTCTTGAATAAGTGCAATTTTAGGGTGAATATTTATCAAGCAGTCTGCATTAAAATCGCCCACAACTACACATTTCATTGATAAATCGTTTCTCGCCAGTGATAGCGATTCATCAATGGGGTCCCAGTAAAGAGAGAGCGCAGAAGGTTGTCTGTAAAAAGTGCCTAATAGAAGTTTTTTTATTAGTGTGCCTTATTTCAGTCCATACGGCTTCAAGACCTGGGACTTCTAAGTCTGGACAGGTTTTAAAATATAGGTTATGTTTTATATACACAACAATGCCTCCATCCTGATCGCAGGTGCGGTCTTTCCTAATTGGGGGGAAGTGATACCCAGGAATATAAATATTTGTGTCATCTATGTCTCCATTTAGTTTGGATTCAGTCACACAAATTATGTCATAATCACTAAATTCCGCCTGGATTAAATTAACTTTTCGACGGAGGCCATTGACATTAATATGGACAATGGAAATATCGGAATTTGGCCCAGGGTTAAGTTCAATGTCGCCACATAATATAAGTAGTAGGAATAGTACATACTGTAGCCCAAGAATTCCGAATTTACTAACCATGAGTATCAGATACAGTGTATCTAAATGCGACGCATTCCTTCCACTATTAAAACGACCTATACGAAACGCGGTACGTCATCAAGTCAACCCCCATCGTCGTAGTTAATACGATGAAATACGAAGTGAGATGAGTATTGGTCGCTTTTGATAGCCATATTCCACGATTCCAAGAAGTACAAAACTTTTCGGCGTGTCTCAGGAAGGGTTTCCCTTAATTTCATACATTTATTAACGTATCTCCATCTAAGTGCTGGTGCAAAAAATATTGCTACAAGAATTATATACAGTGTGTATGTTAAGAACATGAGTTATGGAAGCGGAGTGAAGAAACAGTTACAAGGATATGTTATGTGACCCAATCGGCGTCTGTGTTAAGGACCATGTCATGTTAAATTCCCAAAAGTTGAATCACAAAAATTGAAAAATTATTTTCTGAAGTTTATATGTTGGGAAATCTGGTATGTAACAACATGAGTTGTGGAAACGGAAGGGAGAAACAGTCACAAGGATATGTTATGTGACCCAATCGGCGTCTGTGTTAAGGACCATGTCATGTTAAATTCCCAAAAGTTGAATCACAAAAATTGAAAAATTATTTTCTGAAGTTTATATGTTGGGAAATCTGGTGTGTAGGCATGCCCTATAGATTATATGCATTAAATAAACACTGGGCCTGTACTCTTTCCAACTGGAAATGCATTTTGAAGTATGATTATTGGTGAGTTTTTTACATCAAAATACCGCTGTCAAGTTGACATGACATAGTCCTTAAGGGAACTCAAAATATATGGCATTCACTCTGACACACAAAAACAAAAGGAAGTCAATGGGTAACGATGACGTTGACCTATTTTCTCTGTTCCACGATGCAGTCGATTGACGATACTTGTTTGGCAGGTACCTGGGTTCACTCACAGCCAATCGATGACCATTTCAAGCATCTCTATTGTCGAAATAATATTAATTTTGCACGTGGAGATCAACTGCCGTCCACTCAGGAAGTTCTAATGCAGCGTAACGAGACGGCTGTACTGACAAACAAAAGATTCACTATTCTGTTTGTTATACAGAATACTACTCAAGCATTACACACCGGGGTACAGATATGGGTTAGAAAAAAACAATATAACACGATAAGTGATCTGTCTGTGCTCTAGGCAATAGCATCTACATTCAGGCATGTATAGGTTATCCAAACTGATGCATTCACCTCACGTACATCCCCGCACACAAACACACAAATGAAACCCACACGCGCACGCTCGCTCATCACCCCCACACACACTCACACTAGACACACAGACGTGTCCGCGGATACACGGTGAAATCACTGGAGGGAGCAGTGGAGTCGAGTAAAGATGCATAGGTAGAGTGCGCGTTGGAAGCCCTTAAGGTTAACCCTTCGACGACGGGAGTCAATGGAGTGGCTGAACGGAAGCAGCCAATGTATGTGGACGAGAGGGAGCATAATGAAAATCGGTACGGAAGTAGGCCCAATGTTAGGAACTTTTGGGTCGGTCAAAAGGTGACCGTGCCCCGGCCGACATAGTCAGGTAGACCGCGGTTGCAGTGCGAGGGGATATGTGCTGTAACAAAAATAATGGGCAGCGGTCATTATCGAATAGACATTGAAGGATGTGGAGTGGTTTACCACGCAGGGTTTTTGCAGAGATGCCAAAATACATAGGGCACTAAACCCACACTATTGGCTGGAGTAGGTACAGTGGACCAGGACACTAAACCCACGCTGTGTGATAAAACATTAAAGGAGCAAAAGCCAGTCCTCTCGTGCAGTCGCCTAGGTAATTATGTCCAGTTAATAAAAAGTACATTCCACAGATTCTGAGAGTATATACAGATACAGGGTGTCTGTGTGATATAGTAGTATTATATTTTGCAATAGAGAGAAAGAGAGAGAGAAAAGGGGGACCTGTTGGCTGATTGTGTACCAACGGACCACTTCATGTTGTGCGCCAGTGGAAGTGTGCGCGCGAGTTAATGTGGGATGTGGATAGACTCATGTGTTCCATTGGGGAACCGAGTCGAATTCCTGGAGGGTTATTTGAGGAGCTCATCGATGTGCGCATGCGTGTGACTGTGTGTATGACATTATGAGTATGTCAGTGTTGTGAGATAATTCTAAGAGAGAAGTATGAGTGTAAATGAATGCTATCCCCTTGGTTTATTTGAAACAACTCAGAGTGTGTTCCTTGGTATGGGATTGTTAAAGTTGCGATTTTCTTGTTTAAAAGTGTATATATTTTTGGTAATCTTTCTCACACGGGCTAAATGTAAAGATAAGTATATGAAAAAACGATTTGTCACTTAAACAGATCAGTAATAATTCTTGCGCTGCTAATTAAGCATAAAAATTAATGGCCATAGAGTGTGCTTTACTGAACGCCACATGCGCTGTGTGATAAAACATTAAAGGGGTAAAAGCCAGTCGTCTCGTGCAGTCATTATCTAGGTAATTATGTCAAGTTAATAGGTAATTGCTGTAAAAACAGTACATCCCACGGATTCTGAACACACATCCATGTTACGTATCTGGCCTGTCACCGAATGTCAGGATATACCAAAATGCTAGACTTTCAAACGAACTTGAAAGCGAATATTAAATTAAGTTCCTTCTAAGCGGTCAAGTTCAAGAGAATCAATTAAGATGAGAATTAATGTTCTGGCGATCGGATAAATGTCGTGGGGGTTTCTCGAGAAATTCATTTCCAGTCTGAAGGCGTGTAAGACTGTGGGTCGTAGGCGAGGAGCTGGGGATTTCCATGCTATAGGTAAGAAGAGGTGCCACATCAGAGCGAAAGTAAAGGCACGTTGTAATGTTAGGGGAGCCACAGAGCTCGAAGTTAGAGTAGGAACAGTTGCGAGCCCAGTCAGTGGCTATGTACGAGTGTGGGAGTAGAAGTAGTAGTACGAGCTTGGTATTTAGGAAGACCCGCATACTTGTTGTAGAATGCAAGCCATACGCAGGCAGAGTAGGCTTTGCCTGTATGAATATTATTCTGAGGTAAATGGAAGGGAGCGTTTAAATGCATTGGTGGCAACTGCTTGAGTGAAATGTGTCCAATAATTTGACAATAAGCTAGTGGCCGTGAGACGGCAGTGGTAGAGTGACATTCCGTCACTTGTAAGAGGGAAGGCGATATAGTAAAATGACAATACTTTAGTGGCCGTGCGACGACAGTCGTAGAGTGGCATTCCGTCAAATGTTAGAGCAAAGGCGTCCGGTAAAGTGACAATACGTTAGTGGTCGCGTGACGACAGTAAAAGAGTGAAATCGAAAGGCGACCAAAGTCCAAACACCAGCGACAAGGAAGGGAAACCAGCGACAACAGAGAATGCGGGCCCGCAAGTGACTCAAAAACTGTGTGCGTGGGGTGTGATTGACCTTTTGTTTTCTGGTTCATTGGATTTCATGTAAGTCACAAATTACCGCATTTAGTTTTTGTATATATGTATTAAAATTGTTGTTTTCAGTGACCCCCTGTTGATTTATGCTTTTTGAGGAAAAGTCATTGACCCCTCCAGGATAAGAACCACCTCAACAAAAACGAAACGGACGGGTTTGAAACGGTGAGACATACGTTCACGCTCGGATTCAGGCGACACTCCTGGAGTTTTGGCTGAATACGCGGCTTGAATCTATTTCGACCAGCAACGACAAAGCCCGGTTCCAACAGGGCCCGCGGTGTCAAGTTACGTTCGTTAAGGAGAGGAAGCCGAGAGGTGTGGGGGAAATGACTAGGGTGGCCGAGTAGTATCTGGAGGCTCATGGGGAGGCACATGTAGAGTGCAAATGGAAGCCCCTAGGGTTTGCCCTTCCATGGTGAAAGTCAGGGGAGTCGGTAAATGGAAACAGCTAAGTTATGTAGAAGAGGAGGGGCGTAATGAGGATAGGTGCGGGAGCAAACCAAATGTTAGGAACTTTTGGGTCGTCAAAAGGTGACCGTGCTCCGGCAGACAAAATCTGGTAGACCACGGTTACAGTGTGGGGAAGGGAGGCGTACACTGTGACGAGAAAATGGGCAACGGTTATTACGAGGGGACACAGTCGGAGAGGTGGTTTGCCACACAAGTTTATTGTGAAGATGGCAAAATATAAAGGACGCTGAATCCACGCTATTGGCTGGGGGAGGTACATGAGGCCAAGATAATCCACAAAGGGTGGCTGGGGTAGTCACCCAAGGTCAAGGGAACCATAAAGGTGGAGTTTGGAGAGGCCCTGGGATTTGGAGTACGCCACCCAAGGAAGGATTGGCAGGAATCAATCAAAAGAGCGTTGCGTTAGGGGGAGAGAACGCTGGTACGGCAGGCATCATCTGTGGGCCTGTGGGTGGTGGATGTGACGACAAGAGGGGAGGGGGTCCTTGGCGGAACACGCGCCCAAGGAATAGTTCCAGATGGAGGAGACTGAGGGGCTCTCAAGGCAATAGTAAGGGTACCATCAAACCTGGGATTATCTGAATGTATTGCCTAATAGAGCCGGGGGGGTTGTGGGGGAGGGCATCCTATTCAAGAAAGGGGGCAAGTTGTTGAGATGATAGGAGTTGGGGCAAGGGGACCATCGGCTGGCTTTGGTCAGGGTGGATTCTCCTTGCAGATATTTTTTTACGCAGGTGTTGCGTGAGTATATATATATACGTGGGAGATAGAGTATTTTTATATCTTGCGATGCAGTGAGAGCGAGAGAGAGGATGGAGGGGAGAGTTGGCTGTTTGTGTATCAACGGACCACTTCCTGGTGTCCGCCAGTGAAGTGTGCGCGCGAGTTGATGCGCGCTGAGGATAGACCTATGTGTTCCTGTGGGTAACCGGGTCGAAGTACTGGAAGGTTATTTGTGGTGTACAGCGGTGTATGCATGTGTATGAGTCTGTGTGTGAAATTATGAGTATATCGGTGTAATGGTAGAACGAGTTCTGAGATACTTCTAGGAGAGAAGGATATGATGGAGTGTACGTGAAAGCTATCCCCTTGGCTTATTTGGAACAACTGAGAGTATGTTCCGTGGTAGGGGGTTGTCAAGGTGATAGCTTAAATTTACGATTTTGTTGTTTAAAAGTGTATATAGTTTTGCGAAAAGCGTAGAAATAGGTATTGACGGACCCTGAAAAAACAATTTGTCAAGTAAGGCATCTGTGTATTTAATTAGAAATAAATCGGTGAATGTGCTATAAAAGTGATAACTTTAATGAAGCGGAATCTCAATAGGAGCCTGAAACGCCAGTCAGCACTTATCTGGTCTAGAACAAGCATCTTGCTTTAGAAGCCTCAATCCAAAGACACTCGTTCAGCCACCCAAGGTAATCAGTCATCTAATTATAAGGTTCTTAGTGCCGATAATCTCCCAGCCATAGGTAGCGCAATGTAATGCCTGAGTTGTATGTATATCCTCAGTTTTTGAGAGGGGACTATCAGAAACGTCAGTGTATAGCGAAGGTGCGGTTCCTTGAAAGGGACATGGAGGAGAATTTTAAATTAAGACAGATCGCTAGCAGCCAAGTGCAAGAGAAGCAATTAAAAGATGAATTAATGTCCTTGTGATCGAATAAGAGTAGGGATTTTCTCGAAACATTCATTCCAGACTCAAGGCGTGTAAGACTTAGGTCGCAGGCGAGAGACTGGGAAGTCCCATGCTATAGACTGGAGGAGGCACCGCATTGGTGCGAAAGTATAGGCACCTTGTAATATAAGGGGAGTCACAGAGATCATGTTTAAGGTGGGAGCAGTCATCGGCCATGTCGGTGGCCATATACGAGTGTATGATCAGAAATAGGAAGCACGAGCTCCGGGAGCTCGTGAATGTTGGCATTCAGGAAGACGGTATTGCCTGTTATAGAAGACAAGCCAAGCGTAGAGAACAGCCATCGCCTATGTCAGTGGCCATATATGAGTCTATGATCAGAAATAGGAAGCACGAGCTCCGGGAGCTCGTGAATGTTGGCATTCAGGAGGACGGTATTACCTGTTATAGAAGACAAGCCATGCGTAGACAGGGTAGGCTTTGCCTGTATGAATATTAGTATGAGGTAACAAGAGGGGAGCAGTTAACCCTAGAAGTATCGGCTGTTAGAGTAAAGACATCCAGTAAAGTGACGATACGTTAATGGCCGTGCGACGGCAGTGGTAGAGCGACCTTCCGTTGTATGTCCATGAAAGACGACCAGAGTCCAGAGACACAACACTGAGCAGAGAAGTTTAAACACCAGCGACAAGGAAGGAGCAACCAGCGACAACAGAAAACGCGGGCCCGCAAGGTGACTCAAAAACTGTGTGGATGGGGTGAGATCGACGTTTATATTGTGTTCATTGGATTTTATGCAGGTTACAAGTTACTGTATTTTCTACATGTATTAAAATTATTTTTAGTGAAGTCCTTTTGATTATGCTCTTTGATGAAAAGTCACGGAGTCCTTCAGGATAAGAACCACTAAACAAAAAAAAGAAACGGGCGGGTTCAACACTGTAAGACATACGTTCTCGCACGGATTCAGGTGATATTTCTTGAGTCTAGGCTGAATACGCGGCGTGAATCTATTTCTCCCAGCAACGACCACGTCCGCTTTCCGATATACTCCATCATTTGCCTCTTTGTGAATCCATTAAGATGATTCACCCTCAATTTGATAACCATTCTTGTTTTGTGTCTCAGACTCATAAATAACAGCACAGTTTTACCTCTTAACTATACCTCAAACCTCCAACTCTTGGGGTTACAAAACAATTTTCTCATGTCGTTTATGTATCTTCAAATAAAAACAAGCATATCTACGATTTTCATCCGCATGACCAATGTCGATGAAAATTTGGATCTTGCCGAACAAAGAAAACGTCTTAACCCAAGCGTACTGATGTCAATATACTGAAATTTCAACCTGTCATTTTCCCACAATGCAACTTGGCATTTAACCAATTCAACGTTGTTTGGCAGAGCTCATTCGTTCAATTCCGACGTGGTCATGAGGAAAATTTGCTATTTGAAATTTTGGGGCGTTTGCGTCAGTTTCCAGAAGTTTAATTCCTAAACTGATATGAGATTAGCCAATGCTAATTATACTAAATAATATAGAAGGTTGCTAAATAAAGCTGAGCTTGTTTTGCTATACTGATTCTTTGTTGATGCAAACAGTTATATTTTTGATAGATATATTACCGAGATAAGTGTACTGACGTCGAGTGCAGGTAAAAAATATTCTCTTTCTGAATCGTATGATTGCACATGTGGTTGCCTCAATACAGATTTGAATTTTTTCTATATTGGAGTTAATATATATGTATTGGAGTTAATACGCTCTTGTAAGATAGAAGGCTCTCTCATCTTACCCTCATGGATAATACAGGATGCGGTTGGTACGATTGTTTTTCGGAATCTATAGAGTTACCCCCACGAAATGGCTGTTATGACAAATCAGTCAAAATAAGGTGAAAAGAATTTTCTTGGGTTATCTCCCAATTTATAACAGTCTTTTTCTGTTTCACACTTTGAGAAAACTCTTCATTCACAGTGTTTAACCCTTTACCCAACGCAGACGCTTTCAAAATTTATTATTTCATATATCATTTTTTAAATTTTTTCAAAAAATTTCAACAAAATCATTTGACCCCTCAATTTTTTCAAAAAATTTCAACATATCATGTGACCCCTCTTTGGAACGAGCTCGACGAGCTCGTTCCAAAGAGGGATCACATGATATGGTTTTGTTGATATTTTTCGAAAAATAATATTTTATCAGCTGCTGAATTTGCATATTACGCGGGCGGATGCGGGCGATTCGTTGGGTAAAGGGTTAATGTGGGTATTATGAATATCTACTTTGTTTCACAGGTCTTCTAATTACTGTGAATCTCAAATAAAATTGTCGAGGGAATTTACTTCAGCCTTAGTGTGTTTAAATTTCCGGTTTAAGAAATAATTTAGTCACACTAATCTTCTTATGACGCACTTTACAGTTATAAGTCATATTCGGATTTAAGAGGGAAGCCCCTAAATTATATGCATTTAAAGCATGCGGTTTAACTCATTTCCTGCTGTGTATTTTCTTGAATCTATTTATAAGCAACCGTGTTTGAATTTGAGGAAAAATTCAAATGAATAAAACCCCCGAAATCATTCACGAAATGATTGATCTAATTTACATGAATACGTTTATTTTCACCATTTGAACGTTAAAAAACTGGACGTTTTTCGCTCTGGGATCAATATATGTTGTAACTGCATAACATATATGGCTGAATTTGCAGGGTGGATCAATCAATATTTGCACGTTGCAAACATTAATGGCCCTACTCCCAAATAATGAATATATATAGATAATCTCCAAGGAGTCACAATTTATATCGCAATTTAAACCGCGAGTTTAGTACATTAGGTCTGGACCGAGTTTTAGCGAGATCCAGGCCTATTTTACTGGACGAATTTTGTAAATGTTTATATAAACGAGGGACGAGTTGAATATGCTGCTCATTATATGATCCAAGAACTCCACAAAAGACACTTCAGTGGAACACGAAGAGATCAGCTTCGATAAGAGCTGCGATTAGGTTTCAACTTAAGACGCGTTGTCTTTCCAATGAAAGAATAGATTGCGAAGAAGATAATGACCCAAATTTAATAACATAGTTTTCACATAAAGACTAACTATTGTCACAGAAAACAAATGTTTATCATTCTGAGTCTTTATCTAACAATCATAAAGATTTTGGCCTGAAACCCACGAGAAGCGATAAGTATCACATCATGTGTTCCGATTCCGTAGCAAGACGACTCATTCTGATTCCGTATCATATACATTCAACATCCGGTAAACACCGCTCTATCACATATATGCATTGTTATTACGCATTAAAATATGAAATTCAAAATTTTAACCAAATTCAATACAATTTAAACTGAAAAACGGGGGAAACGGGCTTTATGTAACGGGATTGTTAGATAAATGTATTATGATGACCAAATGCATGACTTGTAATTTGTATCAGATTCTCGGTCGTGTTCACAATCTGATCACACCTCGCCCTGACGAGCTCGTTGCGATCTGATTGTAAACACGACCGAGAATCTGATACAAATTACAGGACATGCACATGGTCATGATAATGTGTCTGTATCTACGATTATTCTCCGGCATTTTATGGGCCGTGCACTACAATTTTTAATGAGTGTTACTAATAACCATAGCAATCGAATGAAATGATTTCGCGCGCCGAAGCCGCGCAGGAACGGTATGGGGGACAAGTCCCCTTCGACCCTCGGTAGCTATATATGATGGCTGTCACATGTCTAGGCGTGTTGAAGGAGGAAAAGGATCCGGTACTCGGCTGGTGTTTCTAGTTGTGGGTAGGCGGTCTCGTTGACAGATGTCGGTTGGACCCTCGGGTGAGTACCAGTGTGGGAGGTTGGGTCCTCTCACAAAGGTACTACCTCTCCCCGAGGGTGCAGTCGATCTAGATTTTCGGGTAAGTATAGTCTGCCGCTTCGAGGATGATTATGAGTGATGGCCATCACTGGCAAGTATAATCTGCCTCAGCCTGTCTCTGTAGTAGTTGGACTCTTTGAAGGAAAACAACAACGACCCCTTTCGGGGACCACCAAGAAGAAGAAGACCCGAACTTCCCTGGTTCGAGGACAGGCCTGCATTGTAATCCTATTGGGTTGGGACAAAAAGATGCGCAATGCGCTTACAAAAAGGGGCAGAGGCGGGACGCAGGACCAACGCTCGCCTCCCTTAAAGTGGTTGACCACTTTTAGGGATGGAGCGGAGGATGTTCAGGAACCGTGGGGGTGACTGTTTCCATAACGGTTAGACTGTCTGTAGCGGTTATTGGGGTGCTGGTCAAAAAACATCTTCTGTGTACCTGCTTAAAAGAAGGCCACAGTTAGGCTGTGTTTCTGCCTGTTGTTTCACCTTGTCATTCCCTAGTTTTTATTCGAGAGGTCTTAGTTTTGGTTACAATTTTTGGGCTTTTGTCGGCTTTCGCAAATTGCTTCAAGTTCGGAGATTAGTTCGCTGTCGGCTAACCGGTCATGATTTTTCGCGGCCAGGGTGGCTAGGCGGTCTTTGATGGTGGGGATAGCGGCCCTGTCGTGGAGTGTTTTGATGGGTGTGTCCCATGGGGTCCGTAGGGCCACTCTAAGCGCGTGATTTTGGACCCTCTGGAGTTTTCCCATATTAGTTTGGTTGAGGTCAGTTAGTATGATTGCACCGTATTCGAGTACTGGGCGCACAAAGGCTTTGTATAGTTTGAGTAGGGTGGACTGGTTGCCCCCCCCCCCCCCCCCCCCCCCCATCAAGTTCCCTTGAGCATTTTCAATAAGTTAATTCGTTTGGTAGCTTTTTTCGCCATGTCGTCGGTATGTTTGTTGAAGGACAGTTTTTGGTCAATGGTGATGCCCAGGAATTTCGCTTCTTTGCATTCTGGGAGGGTGTTATCCCTAAGTTTCAGGTCAAAATCCCGTTTAGTTTTCTTGCGAGTAAAGGTGATTCGTTGGGTTTTGTTGGCGTTTAGCTTAATTCTCCATTTGGCACACCATTTTTTCAAGCTCGTCGAGAGCGCGTTGCAGGGTTTTTTGGGGCAGATTGGCCATATTGTTAGAGTCCCAGAGGCCCTTATCATCCGCGAATTGGGAAACCTGAACGCGGTCATCGGAGAAGCTAAGGTCATTTACGAAAAAGATGTACAGGAGGGGGCTTAGGACGGATCCTTGGGGGGTGCCTGCTTCGAGGGGGACACTGTCGGACATTTCATTGTTCACTCTGACTTTAATTTCGCGATCATTCAAGAAGGAGGATAGTAATCTAATCAGTTTCACGGGGAGTTTCATTTTAGATAATTTGTAGCGCATTCCATTATGCCAAACAGAGTCGAATGCTTTTTCAACGTCTAGTAGGACTGCCGCGCCTATTTGCTGATTGCTGACAGCAGTTTTCATTTGGGTCACTAGTCGGTAGACATGTTCGATGCCTTCTTTACGGTTTCTGTAGGCTCTTTGCCATTTATTGAAGAAGTCGATGCCTTCAAGGTGCCCCCTGAACCGATTGGTAAGGATTCTTTCGAATGTCTTACCAATGCAGCTGAGCAGGCTGATTGGGCGGTAGCTGGGTGGATCGGAGGGGTCCTTGTCGGGTTTTGGTATCATGACACCGATGGCTTTTTTCCAGCATTTGGGAAAGTAGCCATGGGTGAGGCATGCGTTGAATAGTTTGTTTAGTTTTTCGATTAGGGAGTTTGGGCTTTGTTTTAGAATTTTGTAGCTTACTTCGTCTTCGCCGGGTGAGTAGGAGTTTTTGCATTTTTTTATGACATTAATGATTTCGTCATTGGTGATGGGGGTGACGAGGTCATCGTCGTCCTCTTCTTCTGGCTCGTTATCGAAGTTGGGGTCCCGGTAGATATCGGGGTGTTCATTGATGAAGTCATCAATCGCGTTGATGACGGCGTCATCATTGCCCGTGCCTTGATACGGGCGATGCGTTTTTCTTAGGAGGTCGGCAAAGGTGTCGGCCTTCTCTTTGTCGGTGCGAGTAAAAGAGCCATCTTCCTTCTTAAGAGGTTTTGCTGCGGCTTTACCGCCCTTGTTTTTTTGCACAGTAAGAATTTTGAAAGAGTCCCAGAATTTCTTTGCATCTTGGGTCCCGTTTAGGTTGGCTGTTGCCTTTTCCCAGCTGGCTTGTTTTTCAGCCTTGAGGGCTTCTTTGACTTCGCCATGAAGGCGGTTGTATGTTTTTTTGAGTTCGGATTTCTTGCTGGGGTCAGTTTCTTTTTTGAGAGCTCGGAGAGCTTTCCGTTTAGATTTGATAAGTAACAGAGTCTCGCCCGAGAGTGTGTTTCTCCAGGGGTGTACTTCCTCTTTCGGGCATATTTCGTTTAAGGTTGAGTTAATGATTTTCTCAATGCTCTCGCATTGGGTTTCAAGTTCCGCTGCATTGGATGGGGGGTGGGGGGGGGGGGGGGTTAGTGAGTTTGACATCAATGATGTCGCGGTAGAGGTTCCAATTAATTTTCCTAAAGTTTCTATGGAGCGTGGGGGTACCTGAGTGGGCCATTTCCAAGCTGCAGAGAGGCATGGGCCGGGAAGTGGTCACTGCCTAAGTCATCGTCGCCGACCCAGTGGTCGTCGATATGGTTTATCAGGGAGTCGCTAGCGATAATTAGATCAATTATTTCTGATGAGAATAGTGGGTTATTACTGATATAAGTTGCTGAGCTGTCATTCATAACCACTTGAAGGTTATGTTTTTGTGATTTCAAGGAGGGCTTCACCGTTTGGGATAGTTTTGTTGCAGCCAAAGTACAGGTGTTTGGCATTGAAGTCGCCGAGGAAAATGCAGTGTTTGTATTTCCTCGTAAAGAATTCAAAGACAGAGTCAGAAACAATTTTGCTTGGGTCGTTATAATAACAGACAATAGCGATGTTTTTGTTGTCGACAGTGATTTCAGTTGCAATCACCTCTGCATCGAGGTGATTGGTTTTTATTGTTTTAGTTTTGATGTTCTGCTTTATTAGAAGAGCGACGCCGCCACCTTTGGTGATTTCTCGGTCTCTTCTGATAGTGCTGAACCCGCTTACCGAGAAGTTTTTACTGGGTCGAAACCAACTTTCGCAGATACAGATAATGTCTGTGTCTTCGAAATATCGGCTGATTTGAAGTTTTTTATTATTAACGCTTCTAGCGTTCCACACGGCTATTTGTAACTTATTCATGATGGGAGTGTAGTTAATTACGGTGTTTTGTTAGGAGTTAAGTGGCTGCCTTATTGGGTGTTGATTGAGGCTTTAATTAGCGAGTCCGAAATTTGTGTTTTGAAAAGCAGGACGCTGACCGGCTAACATCACGACAGATGTCGGACAGATTGGTATTTACGTGTTTATCTAATACTGTGAACAATGCTCCTGCGACTAGTGAGCAGATTGTATGGGGGAGGAGGCGCTGTCGGGATTGTTTAGGTTTAGATTTTTTAAAACGATGCTTTGTTTGACTTTTTAAAATGGAGGCACCCGCGATAGCTACTAACGTGGTCCCCCTTACAGTTTGGGCATGAGGGGGAGTCCGACTTGCATCCCTGTGTGAGGTGATTGCCTCCACATCTCATGCAGGTCAGATTCCCCCTGCATTTGTTGGCTAAGTGTCCGAATTGTTGGCACTTATGGCATTGGATGGGTGGAGGGGTAGTTCTATACTCCTCTACCATATGTTTTCTACCGCTAATAGTTACTCCACTCTTGGTTAGTTTTTCTTTAATTTCTTTGCTTGGGCAGTTCACCTTAAGTCTCCACGTGCTTTTGCCCGTGGCCCTAGATGTGAACCTCTCCCAGTCGCAGTTCGGCAATCCCCTGGATATGGCATCCTTGGGAGTTTAACCATAAGACAGGCTCAGATTATAAAATAAGTACTCTTCCAATTGATGGAATTGAATTGACCTGACAGGGACCATCATGTTAAAAGGGTTATTCAGAGACATGATAATCTTTAGGATGGTTACAAGAGTATTGCTGTCCTCGTGGGAATATCTGCACTCAACAATCAAAAAATTGATATTCAATATCCCTGTTTGTCAAATCTTCCTGTGCCTGCGTGTACATCCCACATTCACCTTCAATTTATCATCCCAATGGACAAGTTTTTACATTGTTTAAACATATTATAAATCACGACTAGTACGCCCACTATTTTGTCCTGACTATTTTGTTTTTTAATTTTCCAATTTTTGTTTCCAAACCATACCTTATAATATATCGCTGAAAGGAGCTCGCTAGTTTGA
This sequence comes from Pictodentalium vernedei, assembly GCA_031216915.1. Taxonomy (NCBI): domain Eukaryota; kingdom Metazoa; phylum Mollusca; class Scaphopoda; order Dentaliida; family Dentaliidae; genus Pictodentalium; species Pictodentalium vernedei. The sequence continues at coordinate 557,600,024 of CM062295.1, read as the reverse complement.
TGCAAAAATTAAAAAATAATGAAATTTAAATGAATATCTTTGTCGGCAACCGGGCGTTATCGTTGCTAGGAGAAATAGGTTCATGCCGCTTATTCAGCTTAGACTCAACGAGTGTCGCCTGAATCCGTGCGTTAAGGTATTCCTCACCGTATCGAACCCGCCCGTTTCGTTTTTGTTGGGATGTTTCTTATCCTGAAAGGGTCAGTGACTTTTCATCAAAAAGCATATAATCAACAGGGCTTCCCTGAAAATAACAGTTATAATATATATATATAAAATATAGTAATTTCTGACTTACAGGAAACCCAATGAATAAAACACAAAACGTCAATCACACCCCACCCACACAGTTTTTGAGACACCTTGCGGGCCCGCGTTCTCTGTTGTCGCTGGTTGCTTCTTCCTTGTCGCTGGTTCTTGATCTTCTCGGCTCAATGTTGTGTCTCTGGACTCTGGTTGTTTTTTCACGAACATGTAACGGAATGTCACTCTATCACTGCCGTCGCATGGCCACTAACGTACTGTCGCTTTACTGAACGCCTTTACTCTAACAGCCGCTACTTCGATGGTTAACTGCTTCCCTCTAGTTACCTCAGACTAATGTTCATACAAGCAAAGCCTACCCTGTCTACGTATGGCTTGCCTTCTCTAACAGATAATACCATCTACCTGAATTCCAATATTCGAGACCTCCCGGAGCTCGTACTTCCTATTTAGATTCTACACTCTTATATGGCCTCCAACTTGGCCCGCGACTGTTCCTACTCTAAATATGAGCTCTGTGGCTCCCCTTACATTACAAAGTGCCAATGCGGCATCTCCTCTAACCTACAGCATAGGACATACCCAGCTTCTCACCTACGACCCACAGTCTTACACGCCTTGAGACTGGAATGAAATTTTCGAGAAAACCTCCAACTCTTGTTTGATCTCAAGGGCTTTAAATATCTTTTTAATTGCTTCTCTTGAACTTGGCCGCGAAAGATCTGTCTTAACCCTTAGAACCCTAGCGGCCGTTTTTCCGGCCAGCAACATGATACGTCATAACGTCATTATATAGGATGGCTGTTCAGTAAATGTTTGGGAGTCGACCAATCAATATTTTCAACGTGCAGCCCCGAGGCTGCACGTTGAAAATATTGATTTTTCTACCCCAAATAATGAATATGGACTCTTCCAATTGCTGCCATTGAACTGGCATGGAAGATACCACTAAAGTTCAAAGGGTTAATTTAAAATTCTCTTTCAAGTTCTTTTAAGGTATCCTACCTTCGCAAAACATGAACACTTGTGACAGTCCAGTACAATACATGTACTTCAATGACGCTAGTTATGATTAGGAGATTATCGACACTAATAACCATATAATTAGATGACTGATCACCCTGGATGGCTAAACGAGTGTCTTTTGTTTGAAGCTTATCGTTGTGTCGGACCAGATAAGCGCTAATTGGCGTTACAGGCTCCTACTGAGATTCCGATCCATTAAAGTTATCACTTTTATTGCGCCTTCGCTGATTTATTTCTAATTAAATACACAGATGGCTTACTTGACAAATGTAGTTTCGGGGTCCGCCATATACCTATTCTTACGCATTTAGCCCGATCGAGAAAGATTATAAACTATATATATAAACTTTTAAACAACAAAATCGTAAATTTAAGCTATCACCTTGACAACATTTTATGTATAATCACTGGTGGATTTGGCTGATTGGCCAGGTGAAAAATTGGCGAAAACTTTAAAGATTCACTGACATTCTGAAACAAACATATATCTGATATGTCTCGCAAGAAAACGTAACGAATATCTTTGAAGCAGTTAATATGAAGCATAGACTGTACATGTCTGAACGGCAATAATATCTGGAGGTCAGTGTGCATCATCTTCCTCTTAGACAATTGAAAAACGAAAAATGTGAAGTAAATATGATTGCAACCATTTTTATAGGAACGCTCTACAGTCATGACTGTGTCATATTTATTTAATTTAACTGGGATTCGCGGGAAGATAGCCACATGTTCGCGAAGGTGGACCTGAGGATCCTACCAACGATGATTGGACACCCCTATCGGGCTCTCCCCCAACGATGCATCCGCGTCGTTCATCGTTGCGCGTTGAGCGCCCGTTCAGAAGCTGTGGCTGACGCGCGCCGCGACCGATCCCCTGCCGCTCCTTAATTTCGGAAAGCATCACTGTAGTGCAGCCATGTACAAAAGACAATGTACGACATTTTACCATTTCCATCGTCTATCCAGGTTATACTGTTGAATAAAATCAGTCGATCCATATCTGAAAGTTCCTTACACCATAACCAACCCACAGTAAAAGAATCTATATTGCGTAATGAACTACCTAACCCTTTACCCAATGCAGACGATATCAAAAATTATTATTTGAAATGTTATTTTTTCAATTTTTGTAAAAACATTTATAAAAACGACGGCGAGCTCGTTCCAGTGGGGGTCACTTGATATGGTTGTGTCATGAAAGTTTGAGGAAAATATTTTTTTTCAATTTCAGAATTTGTATATTATGTGGACTGATGCTGACGATTCGTTAGGTAACGGGTTAAATAGAATTAGAGTGTTTTGACACTCGCGTATCCTCAGATATGATCCTCGATAAAACCTAAGTGTTGAACTAATGCAATAGAGTCTCTGTGGACTCAACGGATGAACTTATGTGTCAGCTTCAGAGATTCGGGTTTAATAATCAATCGGGCCTAAGCTGAAAACAGCAGCGTGGCCTTAACACGGGACTTGCTAATACTTTTCTTGAATTTCTCAGAACATCTAGCCAGGGCCGCTGTAAAGTAGCCATGAATAGATGTGATGAAAAAATGACAAAAAGTCTAGTATAGGGAAATCATAGTTAAGTATACCACTCATATTAATTTGCGTGTATTCTTTTAACAATCAGTTACATACCTCTGCTACAGTTAAAACTAGAAGTCCTGTCATGAAATGCGTACAAATAGCACGTCGGTCTGCGCGTTAATCTACGCGTTATGACCATAGTAAGGCTATCAAATTCTGTACATATGGCAGGTGCACAAGCAATGTTTCAGCCAATGGAACTTCGGGTAACCCGGAGGTCCATTGGCAGAAATATTGCCCGTGTTTAGTAATCTGGAGAACCTGCCGTGCTTTTGGATGTCATTCGATATGGCAATTGCGCGCAATTCCTACGCGCAATTAAGCCTAGAAAAGCGCACAGTTCATGGCAGGACTTCTAGTTTTAACTGTAGGTAAGGTCTCGTCTGCAACAGGCGGAGAGGAAAATCATCCTGCAGCAGTCAAATAGTTTTTTGTTCATTGCAACAATATTAATAGTCAAATAAAGTTGATGCTCGATAATAAATCCAATCAAATTTGTATGCCACATTAGTTCACTAACAGGTCTTCGGCGTTGAGGTGCTTGCCAGAGTTTTCGCTTCATTGCGTTTCTAAACGGCTGGGCACACGAAAGGGGAAGGGGGGGGGAGGCTTTGCATGTGTGTGGAGTGGAAGCAGGAAAATTTAAAAACACTTTATTAAATGTATTGACACATTTCGCAGAATGTCAGTTGGTGTTGCCGCAAACATTCTTGTATGCCTTCATACTCGAACGCTATTGATATCCTCTGCCGTAGCTGTCACGTACGAAACGGGGTGGGTGATCCATGTTTCCCGCTTTCATGCCCCGTAAGCTGATGCTGGTGGGCGAAATGTTTTGCATTTGAATTTCCTACTGTTGCTGCCACCATGGCAAGTCGTCATGTGCCTTTGGACGGATCCAGCTGAGCTAAAAGTCGCTTTAGTTTAAACATTATTTTATTTCCATGGTTACCTAATTACATTATTTAATGAAGCTGAAACTGAAATTATATTAAGAACAATGATATAACGAGAGAAAATGGATTCAGCAGCAAGCATAAAGCTTCTGTAAGCTGTCTCCATATAACACATCAAACACACGTGAATACTGTTATGGCGAGTAAGGCGTGTAATGTTCCAATATAAACATAGGTTTAAACTAGATATGACGGAAATAAATCTGATACATAACAGTAGAAAGAAATGGGAAATGGGGAAAAAAGAAAGAATACAATTTTAAAGAAGAGGGGAAGTAATAGGAGTACCCAGGTTAGGCCAGACATGAGGTTCTCCACCATTAGAGGGGCATGCGCATCTCAGCCATCTATTTCAGTCCTCCTCTGTCGTGCACATATGCACTCTTGCATGCGCGTAGGTCGATGTGCATAAATAAGCACACCAACATGCCCGTACGAGCGAGCAACGTGCAAAGCGTAAGAATAACTAGTACCCTCGAAGCAGATGTTGCCGATTCCCAAGATACCAATAAAGTAGGACTACGTTACCTCTACATAGGGGTGTTGCTACTTCAACAAGCTAGCACTGCTTCCCTTTGCTAGTGTTCGCCACCGGGCTAGTTTTGTGTCAGCATATTGGCTTCTAGATATAGAGAAGTCTAAAAACGCTTTGTCACCGTGATAAATTCTTGTACACTTTTGCCTTATTGAGCTCGGAGGTATAGTGAATGCTCTCGTTTAGGAAAATGTAGCTATTTATGTAATACCCTAGTTGGAATAAAGTAGCGTTTCTTCCAGTCAAGTAGAAGGGACACTTGAAAGAACAATGCGCCACAGTTTCACGCATACCACATCTGCATAAGGCTCTTGTAGATAGGTACTTGTTGAAGAGATGGTAGTTTAGGTTGCTACAAGAAAGACACAACCCGCAGTGGAGTATCTGTGGCTTTTGTAATTTGTCGTGATAATAGTAGTTTGGATCAAGCTGTTTGTTTCGGTTGAGATATGCTGAGAAGTTGGATGTGGGGTTATTTACACGGATTTCACTAATTATGTATTCCAAAGCTGTGTCGTGGATGGCAGGAAATATCTTTGGTGCGATTGAGTGTGACAGAGGGTCATTTTAAAATCCGTGTTACAACGCAAGTTGTAATCGTGTCTTGCAGATAACACTTGGGGAGTGGGGTATAAGAGGTATACAGAGGCAAGGCGGTGATACATTTTGAAGCATTGTTCAAGTTTGTGTTTTTCGCGTCTCCTTTCCGCGTATAAAAAACCTTTACTAACACTTCGCGTCGCATCGATTACAATCCATGCTGCTTCTAACTGGATTTGTTCAATGTTTTCGCTTTCCAGGTTGGTGCAATTGTCCCAGACTACGTCGGCGTATTCTAGGGCAGGGCGTATAAATGGTAGGTAATTTTCTCCAAGGTTTTCCGATCCAGGCTAAATTTATATTTCCTTAGGAGAACAATTCTCTGCCACGCTTTGGTCGTTGTATCACTTTATGTGATCGTTCCAGGATCCGGAGTTATTAAAAGTTATTCCGAGGTGTTATGGTGATCTACTTACTTGATAGTTGACAGTTGTAGTAATCGATGCAGCAGTTTCTCGTTTTTTCGTGACATCACCATGGATTCGGTTTTTTTAAGGATTAAAGTCAACAAGCCATTGTTTTGACCAAGAGTTTATCTGAAATATATCATTCCCTAATACCTTAGCTGCGCGGATAGCATCTTCGACGATGAGGCAACGAGAACTGGAATCAGCAAAAACCCGATCCTATATGCGACATTCTCAACAATGCCATTAACATAAATGATGAATAGCAAAGGATTGAGTATAGATCCTTAGGGGTACCGAATCAGTTCACTGTAGAATTGGTCGCCGACGTCTTGGTTAACGATTAATGAAAGTCGCCTTACACTGGAAACACCTGCCGGGTTTCAGTTCTACATGCGATGCCGATTGTATTTGAACTGTACTGACTGGTTGAAGTCTTTTCAATATAACGAACAAATGTGTTTATATTTCCCTTCCGATGCAAAGTGAGTCCTTGTTTGGATTTAAACGATTTACCAGTGTGATCACATAAAAAAATTGAAGTTGCAGCAGATGTTGGCGGGACAGATTCTGAATTGCGCAGATCATATGGTCTCCAGTGGCGCTTTAGATTCGACTTGTTCCTCCATTTGTAACCACAAATTGTACAAGTGGTTTCGGGGTCAATTTCCGCGGTTTCACATGCATCAAAGTCGACAGATCCATCAGAATCGCCCATAGCATACTTTCACGTGTACAGAAAGAAGTCGAAATGAAAAGGTGTCACTGAAGTGGCCAGTTTTCCGTGTTGCACGGTATGAACAGGAGGACTGCAGTACAATAGCCTCTTGACATGGGTGCTGCGATGTTTTGAATCGTGATTTTACAATACATTAATATAGAAAACCCCCTTTGTCTTTTCTGCGCGCCCGCTATTAACCATAAAATTAACCGTCAAACTTACCCGTGTATTGAATGAATGTGAGTGCTGTATAATGAATATAGTAACGGTCACAGCCTTAGCAAACAGGAATTTCAAATGTATCTCCGTGGTCTAATGTATACGTGTAGATGTGTCATAATGTTTGCTGTGGGCAAGATTGTTCGAAAAAAATTGAACTGTGTTACAAAGAAGATATATACAAGTAATTTTAACGCCATATTTCAAAGCCGCTCTGATGTGCTCTGAAAAAACACGTACAGCTGAGCGGATTAAGAAGCAAAACTATATAAGGGGCCTACGCGAATATTATTTCGCTAAAAGGTTACTATTAGTTCTGTATGACATAGCATTATGTGGTGGTAATTGAAAAGGAGGTCGGTAATTTGCCCGACAGTAAAATAGTAAAATGGAGTAATTTGCCGTACACAAAATTATTTGCCCGATTCACATGGGACATATTGTGATGTATTCCATACCAGTAGACTGAGTTTTGTCCATTCCATATACTAGCACACAGATAAATGCGATAACGTGCGAAATGGTATCGTAAAATAATTGCATTATTAATGTAGTTATACGTTTTGGGTCCAAATACTCAATTCCCATTGGTCAGCTGGATGAAAACGACATGACCAAATGTAATTCATTTTCCAATGAATACATTTGGTCGAACTTTGACCCGCATTTACGGTAGAGAGCAGTTGACAGAATGTAATTCGGGCGGTATTTGGGCGGGTTTTTAACTGTTAGCGCCTCTCGCAGAGGTCAACTCCGCTGCTGTTTCTTTGGTGACATTTCCCAACTGTGGCATAAAGCGCGTTACTAAAACACTGATTTCCATTTCTAAAGTTCTGAAAATTAAAAATCAGAGTTGTGCGCTTTGTATTTTGTGTGAGGGTGTTTTTTCGCCTCTTTCGTTCATACATGTTTTATTTCGTCTTTCCTCTTTGTTGTTTGGTAAAAAGTAGTTTAAACAGTTACGGAATGTAATTATAAGAATTGAATGCAATTTTTATAATCTTTATTGGAGTATGAACGTGTGGGAATGGGTACGAATTGTATGAATCCCTTTGGGATTCACCTTTGGGATTCATACATAATTTGTACCCATTCCCACACGTTCATACTCCAATAAAGATTATAAAAATTGCATTCAATTCTTAATTGAACGTTTCAACTAACTTTTCACAATTTCTCAAGTGATCAGCGGTATTATATTCGTTATTTTCTAAATAATCGACTGTTAACGGCTTGTGAGTCCATTTCAACTTGAAGTTGGGTGCAGTGGCGATTCATATCCTTTGCACCCTATTCATAATCGACGGCTATATCAACATATTTGGGTCATAAACATAATTCGGTGGGGATGTCTATCGAGTTCGAACGCGGCTATTGTGATCGGTAATATTCGGTGTCGGGAGTGAAGCGAAGACTTGGCTTGAACTGAAGCAACCTTCAATACGGAACATTTTATCAGCGTGACCAGTACGCGATTATCAGATGTCCCTCCAGTTATCCGTGTTAAAACGGTTCACCGACGACAAAATTTTCCCGCTATTCTATCGAACCGCGGGTAAATAATAGTCATCGCTATACCTTTAACACATAAATAACAATCACAAACTAAATTTGCCGGCAAGCCGACTGGTGCCTTGAGGAAACAAAGGAAGTAGTCTACAGAGCACTATTTTTTACGATTACAAATTTAACTGCCTAGTAACCCCCAAAAGTTTAGATACAGTATCAACTATATAACCGTCTTTTCTGTTATCAGTTTTCCATCTGCCATGTCTTTTCAGGCATCGATCATTGACATCAAAATTCGCTTCTGCTGTTACACTCCCAGATCTTAGAGAATGCAAATCGATATTAAGGTCACCAGTAACTAACTTCAACCGCTTTTCAATACATTCTCTAGTGGTTGTGTAACTCTTTTTATTTTTGTGGATAAGTTTCGAACCGCATTTTGATCTGAACACTGGCCGAAATACAAACATGTCCTAACTCTGATCCACCCAGCCAACTCTGAATATTTCAAAAACATCGTGTACGGATACGCGATAGAACTCCCTTTGACAATCAGAACTTCATTACCGGTGTGACAGGAATGATAGTCCGTAGAAAATTAGTCCCTCTGGACTATTATTCTGCGGAATTATAGTCCTAGGTCTAACATTTCTAGGAATAGTAGTCCGCCGGACTACTATTCCTAGAAATGTTAGACCTAGGACTATAATTCCGCGGAATAATAGTCCAGAGGGACTAACGTTCCTACGGACTATCATTCCTGTCACACCGGCTCTGTACTGATCCGCCTTACTTTTTGAAATATTCAAACTGAGATAAGTTTCAAAAATCTTTATATCTGTACACGTTAAAAGAGCTGAGTTCATCGAACCTTAAAAAAAAACCCAACAATGCCCATCAAAATCATGCACAAATCCCTCACGACTCCCAATTCCCGTGAGCCCGAGAACATAGTACAGAGTTGCTTTAGCATATCAACTGTGATAGAGTCTTTTTTGATAACGCAACGTGAAACAAGCCTGTTGGCTACCTCCAGAATTAACACAAATGTTGTCCGTTGGATCGGGCGAATCGTTTAACTGGTGTGCTCATCTTATTGCGTAAAAAACAGATGTCACGGTATGATTAGAAGCACGGGAATTCAATAACTTACGCATGAAAATAGCGACATGAATAGGTTGCGCTGGAAAAAATGTCAAAGTTCATTGTTCCAGCGAAGTCTCCCCACTTTCGAAAATTATAAAAGTATTTTACCACTGTATTGTCACTCTTTGACGAGATTAACTCTTAACCCAACGTAACGGCCAACACCGGTCAGCACTGTTCACAAAAATCGCCAAATAATTATCATTATTTTTTCATTTTTTGTCTCAAAAAATTAGGTTATGACCCCTCTTTGGAACGAGCTCGTCGAGCTCGTTCCAATGTGGGGTCATAACCTATGTTTTTGAGACAAAAAATGAAAAAAACAGTCATTCAAGAATTTTATTTGCAAGTGTCGTCTGCTTTTCATGTTAGATAAAGGGTTAAATAATGCGCCAGCCTGTTCGAGTAGACATCTGCAACTTCCCATGTGAGCCCACCGCTCAGTAAACTACCGGTTAATCGAACCTTCAAACCCATACCTGCAATATGAAACAATAGTAATGACGATGATCGCCGTAACCACATTCAATGAAATATAGAAACATGAATTTCCTGCTCCGACCTTGCTGCAATAAAGTCAAGTCTTAATGCTACCAAACGAAATCTCAACCGATAGCGTCCGAAAATTCCATTACTCCCTCTCCCGGGTAGTGTCAAACCATGCCCTTCGAAATATTCAACCCCATTTATTCCATGTTCTCTATTCCGAGTCCCATCAAAAAGTAATGGCCAAAATGGGACAGATTTCCCCTCTGGAGCTATCATGGTCCCATAAGATTTAGCACGGCGGATTTTACCTATAACCTGTCCGTCAAGTCTTGGCGGAGGAACCAACCAATTGTTTTTTTTATTTTCCTAATTTTCACTAAAAGCATCTATACCTTCGGTACCCCAACACCACCACCTGCTATTGAAACGTCTACATTTTGTATCGAATCTGTCCACGGTATGTGAACTCCAGTTTTGTCCTACGCCTGAAAGATATGTGTGGCTATACCCCAATCGTCGCAATCAAAACATCTACTTAACCCACCTGCCTTTGTGTTACTCTTCATGGGGATCCGTTTTGGGGAATAATGAAATATTGTTCCTGCATACGTCGTACACTTTGGCTGTTATCTGCTGTAATTTTGCCTTTGATCTGCCATCAGCCAATATTTTCACAACGTTTTGATTATTCGAAAAAAATGTAATGTTTTTGCCTTAACTTTGAAGTGAACAACAGCATAAAACACGATGTACAGCTTCTATTTCTCTCCATGTAGAGATTTGTAAACGCTCGTGGGGACTCCAACACCCTGCCACCTCACAGTGAGGTTGCTGTATCACTGAAACAGTTCGTTCCGACACTGAAAAGCATGGCGTAGAAACGGATGGACACTGTGTCCCCACCTCCTCACAACGAGGGTGCTGCTCTTCACCGGTAATGTTTTTCAAAAAAGAAGGATAACCACCATAACCGCTTCCAGAAGCGTCACAATACATGTTTGTCTGACAGTCCATATCATATACAATTTCGCCACCATTGCGCTCTTCTCGTTGAGAACAGAACAATTATCCCTCCAAAACAGGATTTCCTTCACTGCCCCGTCTGTGATGACCACTTGGGCATCCCATCCAGTAAGAAATAAAATACATGTATACAACTCTCCCCCGTGTCATCAAACGAACAATACATCCAAATATTGGTTGACAGGAAATTATTTGCCCAATGACCGAAGCAATAGATCTGACAGGTAACAAAGGAACTGCCTTTTCCTGCAACTTGCGGTAAAAACGACCCCACTGTAGGCCTTAATTTAATCAATCGTTGGGTCGTAAGTTGCAGTTTGTCGAGATCCCAGAGATAGCCCTCCCATGTTACAATTTGCGAAGACTGCCAAACGGATTTCTCCTTAGCCTTGTGCCATCACGGAAGGATAAAACTTTAGGCCTGTGGCCCCTCATTATGTTCTTCCGCGATGACACCCGTGTCATATCGATTAACCCATTCACACGCGTGTATCGTTCTGTGCATGTGTTCACTTCTGTCAGCTCCGGAAGCTCCACCTTGATCCGGAGTTGAAAATCGATGGGTGTACCATTAAAGTTGTAAAAGAAGTGAAATTCTTAGGTTTACTGTACGACAATAAACTGAATTTCACTTCACACATAAAACAACTAAAGGTTGAATTAAAAGGGCACAGAACCTTCTGAAGGTAAGTGGTAGCACCGATTGGGGTGCTGACTGAAAAACATTACTCCATCTGTATAGATCACGTGTTAGATCAAAATTGGATTACGGTTGTGTGATTTACGCTTCCGCGAGAAAGTCGTACCTCAAAACACTTGATGCAATTCCTAACAGTGGTATAAGAAGTCGCCTGGGCACACTCAGAACGTCCCCGATAGATTCAATTCTTGTTGAGGATGGGGAGCCTTCTCTTGAGAAGCGCAGGATTAAACTGTCACTCCAATATGTTTTCAAACTTTTGGCTAATCCATAAAACCCCGCTTATCCTCGTCTCCAAGATCCTCAAAATGTAGAATTCTATAACCGACACAAGAAACATATTCCTCCATTAGAAATTAGAATTAAACCCCATAGGGAGTCCGCCACACTTGAATCTAATTCTATAAAAGAGGACCGTGAACCACACATTCCTCCTTGGCATCTAAGGAAGCCAACTGTTATTTTAGATCTTGTTTCCTCCAAAATATCTGAAACAAACTCTCTGGAATTTAAACAAATATATGCCGAAATAAAGTTAAAATACAACGCATACAAACGGATCTATACAGATGGATCTGAAGATGGTGAAAAAGTATCGTCAGCCGTTGTTACCTGTGATCAGATCATCTCAATCAGAATACCAAAGAAAAGTTATATTTTCTCAGCTGAAGTTAAAGCTTTACAACTGGCACTTGAACACATCGAGAATGGTCAGAAAGGAAGTCGATTATTTTTTCCGACTCTCTTTCCTCTTTTCCAGTTTTACTGAAACCCAAGTAAAGAACCCTCTCATTTTGGAACTTCGCGAGAAGCTAACTACTATCATGCCTGAACGAAATGATATCGTGTTTTACTGGTTACCTGAACATGTTGGAATCAGGGTGGGAGCGCGATGGCTCAGTAGGTAGAGTTTCAGGCTGCAAGCCGAGAGATCCTCGGTTCGAATCATACAAGTAGCAACTGCGTTGTGTTCTTGGGCATGACACTTAATCCCAATTGCCCACGTGGGGGCACGGTGGCATTGTGTACTATGGCGTACTGCACGTCGATGGTGCAGTTAGTATGTTGGGAAGTCTGACAGTTGCTCGCCGTTGCTCGGTGGTTTCCTCCGGGCACTTCGGCTTCCTCCACCCGTAAAACTATCCGACTTGAGGTGACCCTGGTTGTCGAAAGTGCCGTTAAGCTCCAATAGATAAATATATAATACCTGGGCAGAGAGTGCGGCAACAAAGGCCTTAACAAAGCCTCTCACAGATTTTTAAATTCCTTGTAGTGATTTTAAACCACATATCAGTAAGTACGTCAACTCTGTGTGACAGGTGGAATGGAATAGAGCGACGAATAACAAGCTCCATTGCTTCCGAACTGTTGTTACTGATAAGCATCCGTCTGGTAACCTTTGTAGGAAAGATCAAGTTATTCTGACACGATGTCATATCGGCCATACAAGACTAACACATTCCTTTTTGTTTGAGGGTAATATGCGACCACAATGTATTCCTTGTCAGCAGTGGTTGACAGTGGAGGACATTCGTTTAGACTGTACAGATATTAATCTTGTCAGACGATAGCATTTTAATATTGCGTTCTTCAAGACCTATTTTACATTACAAATTCTTATAGAATTCTGTCGTTCCTGAAGAAAATCAGCCTTTTTAATAAAGTTTAAATTGATTTTGTTATTTTAACCCTTTACCCAACGTAACGACCAAATCCGGCCAGCGCTATTCTCAAATATCGCCAATTAATTTTCATTATTTTTTCATTTTTTGTCTCAAAAACATAGGTTATGACCCCTCATTGGAACGAACTCGTCAAATAGTAATTCAAGAATTTTTTTGAAAGTTTCATCTGCTTTTCATGTTAGGTAAAGGGTTAATATGTAAAACAGGTAATAGATTGTCTATGTCCAATATAGAGGCATGCAGAGGAGAAGAACAAAATATATGTAATTTACTTTAATTGTTAAGTGTGAAGCAACGCATACCTCCTGTTTTCTTACACTGTTCTTTATTCATGTTAGTTTTTTTTTAATTTTGGATAGTCCATCTTTTATTTACGGCAGAGATTATGAAATTCCAATTCCGTTTGATATAAATCCGAATGAAGCTCATAAAATAGTTAACCCTTTACCCAACGTAACGGCCAAAACCGGCCAGCGCTATTCTCAAAAATCGACAATTAATTTTCATTATTTTTTTCATTTTTTGTCTCAAAAACATAGGTTAGGACCCCTCGTTGGAACGAGCTCGTCGAGCTCGTTCCAACGAGGGGTCATAACCTATGTTTTTGAGACAAAAAATGAAAAAAAATAGTTATTCAAGAATTATTTTTGCAAGTGTCGTCTGCTTTTCACGTTAGGTAAAGGGTTAACCTTGTTTTCTACTTGCAGAAACTCGCTTCTGCTTCTACAAAAAAGTGATGGGATTTCTATACTGCTTGTTTCCCACGCTTCTGCCGGAACAAACTAGGATTGCAGTTTCTACAGAAAGAACTTTAGATTACAGGGATAATAACCACGAATTTAAAAAAAAAACAAATAAGTTGACCATTTGCCAAAAACACAATTTCGTCACGCAAAGTACCCTTAAGTTGAGTAAAAAATGAACTTGAAAGCGAAAATGTCTTGTTTTCTCAAAAAAGGCACGGGGCATTAGCTGACCACACACGCAAGATTTCCTGCAATGTTTAAAGAATGCTATGACAGTCAACCCGTCGAATAGATGAGAGTTAACATTTTAATATTGCGTCTCTTCAAGACCTATTTTACAAAACAAATTCTTATAGAATTCTGTCGTTCCTGAAGAAAATCAGCCTTTTTAATAAATTTTAAATTGATTTTGATATTTTAAACTCTCATCTATTCGACGGGCTGACTGTCATAGCATTCTTTAAACAACTGGTCTCGTTTTCTCATTACTATGTTCACACCTTATTTTTAATCCTCATATCTCATCGACTCATTTTTATTTACATCATGGAAGATATTGACCTATTTAAAAATGCATACTTACACCGCCACGATATAGCCTTAGCTGCTGGTGTGGCGTAAAGGACCAATAAAAAAATAAATACCGACAACTTTAGAAAATTAAGGAGACTGCTAACTTTCCAGTAAATCTCTTCGAATGACGAAAATGTTCCGCCATGTTAAGGGACAATAAGCCGCTAATTTGAAAAATTATCGTTTCTCAGATTTTCTTTGTATGTGAAAGAGCATGTAAAACGCACTGTTTGGAAAGTGTTAGACGTCAGAAGCAACGCGAAATTACTTAAATCTGTAACTGATAAACTTCAATAGAATTTTCAGAAGTCACGGCATTGCGAAGAAAGATAAACGTAAGTTGCTCAAAAGTGATCAAAAGTAAACAACATCGTGACATAATTTCAGAATACATGCGGTTTTTGATTTTAACTCGGCTCATGTCCGAATGATTTACCACCTCGAACAAAAACTGTGCATTATTTTAGCAATAATTGAGCATTATTTGATCAAAATCCTTGTATTATTTTATAGAAAACGAAGTTATGCTTCCAATAAAATCCCTAGCACGTTTATCGACAACAACAATCCGAAATAGACTGCAATGGCTTGTACGCTATAAACACATTTAGAAACAGGAGTACACAACCTTCACCCTTTTCGTTCTTAGAAAGCTAATTTCAAGGAATAAGGAAAATGACATTGCAGGAAATCTTGCGTGTGTGGTCAGCTAATGTTCCGTGCCTTTTTTGAGAAAACAAGACATTTTCGCTTTCAAGTTCATTTATTTACTCAAGTTAAGGGTACTTTGCGTGACGAAATTGTGTTTTTGGCAAATGGTCAACTTATTTGTTTTTTTTTAATTCGTGGTTATTATCCCTGTAATCTGAAGTTCTTTCTGTAGAAACTGCAATCCTAGTTTGTTCCGACAGAAGCGTGGGAAACAAGCAGTATAGAAATCCCATCACTTTTTTGTAGAAGCAGCAGCGAGTTTCTGCAAGTAGTAAACAAGGTTAACTATTTTATGAGTTTCATTCGGATTTATATCAAACGGAATTGGAATTTCATAATCTCTGCCGTAAATAAAAGATGGTCTATCCAAAATTTAAAAAAAAACTAACATGAATAAAGAAAGAACAGTATAAGAAAACAGGAGGTATGCGTTGCTTCACTCTTAACAATTAAAGTAAATTACATATATTTTGTTCTTCTCCTCTGCATGCCTCTATATTGGACATAGACAATCCATTACCTGTTTTACATATTAACCCTTTACCTCACATGAAAAACAGATGAAACTTGCAAAAAAAATTCTTGAATTACTATTTGACGAGTTCGTTCCAATGAGGGGTCATAACCTATGTTTTGGAGACAAAAAAAATGAAAACAATAATGAAAATTAATTGGCGATTTTTGAGAATAGCGCTGGCCAGTTTTGGCCATTACGTTGGGTAAAGGATTAAGCATCTAAACTATGTTCGTTTCTTTCAAGTCAATTTAATGACAGCAAATCGCAAAGTTCATAGTCATTACCTGGGGGTAGTCCATTCATTATTTAACCCTTTACCCAACGAATCGGCCACATCCGCCCGTGTAATATGCAAATTCAGTAGTTGAAAAAATATTATTTTTCAAAAAATTAAAACAAAACCATTATCATGTGACCCCTCGTTGGAACGAGCTCGTCGAGCTCGTTCCAACGAGGGGTCACATGATAATGGTTTTGTTGATTTTTTTTGAAAAATTTGGAAAAATTATATTTGAAATAATAAATGTTGATATCGTCTGCGTTGGGTAAAGGGTTAAATATTATATTGATCGGTTACTCTACCCATTCACTGAGCACTCATCATCTTCGGTGCAATTATGACGTATCATTGACCCAAAATGTGAATTTTAGGGTTCAACGGATTAAAGTCGTAAATAAAATGCATTTTTTTATTTTCAACTTGTAAATTAGTTTTCATTTTCTAGGGACTTGTTATGTAATTATATTATAGGTATAGTTCTGCCGTCGTGGACGGGTCGCTTTCCACATGTAGGCAATATTTCCACGGACGCAATAATATTAGATTCCAAACACTAATTATAGGAATAATCATCACAAATTAAATTTACGTGCTTTGTTAATTGGATTTTGGTACTGATGGTTTTTTTACCTGTTACCTGGTAAACGTATACGTAGACATCACTGCCCACGCAGGAATTACGATCAGTCCACGGCGACTGTACCGTGCTACTGTTAGAAACAAGACTTCTGATCCGGTCGATCTAGGCGAAAAAGGGCACCTACCCAGAAAAAAATGCAACCAGCTGAATTTGGTATCGTGGGAAAGAGAAGAATTCGCCCAACAGCATATCCAAAATCCTCCGAAATCCGCTTTGGGGAAAATTTTTATGGAGGTTTCAAAAAGGTCTAGTACTTTGAACGAATTTCTGTAGGATTGGGAAATGGATATGTCGCGTCAGTTTTCTTTAGTCTTATTTTGCCAATAATATACTCATGAAATGTGCTCCGCGGCATGTCAAGGCGTCCATAACATAATATAATATAATTGTATTATGCTAGTACTACCTGTAGATGACACAATTAATAAAGAGCGTCCAATGTCCGAAACACAGGGTCCACAAATGACGATTTGAAGCTCAGTTGTGTGCCAATAGAATCGCAAGCCTTATAAGACAGTGCTGAATCTATTGAAGGTGATGGGGGTCAATTTTTATTCGACGAGACAATGACAAACGCAGACATGGAGGCAGTCAGGAACTTATGTGAAGGTATCTTTAATAAGCGCATATCTCTTTCGGCTGTTTACACATCCAAAGAGCAAGTCAAGTTGAAAGAATTGCTTTGCAAATATAGATCATTTTTGGCCTAGAAATCTTTAACTGCTAAACTGTCGTTGCAGTATCTTGAGTATGTGCAAATTCTCAAAATGTTCATTCGAGCTGAGAGATCTGGGGATTGGAATCTGCACCTCTTTGCAACTCAAAATATGCTGAATTTATTCGCGGCAACAGGGCATATTAATTATGCCAAAAGCTCCTGCCTTTATCTTCAAATGATTCTGGAACTACCCGACAAGCACCCCCAATTGTACAAATGTTTCATAAATGGCCTACACGTTATTAGAAAAAGTGAGACATTTGGGCTGGTCTCTCCAGTGACCTTGTTATCGAACAGATGCTCATGCGATCACTCAAAAGTCGTGGTGGAATGACGAGGGGTAGGGGTATCACGAAATCTGTTCGCAACCAGTGGGTATATAGCATGCATAAGCATGCAGGGGTTCATGACGCAATGGCGCGCTTCACGGATACCCACCAAGATAGCAAACAACATGCCGAATTAAGCCGCGGAAGGTGCGACCGTGATTCTGTGGATTTAGAGAGCATTGGGAATTGATTTAACATACATAAACCATTCGATCCAAATGAGCCATCTTTGCGTTCCTTATCCTCGGGTTTAACAGTGGGAACGGTCGATAATATCAACTGTGAGCAGGCAGAACTTGTTAGTGCTGCTATACAGAAGAAACTTGATAATCTTTGTATCCCCGATGCATCAATCAAGAGAAGCGATCAGGTTAAAACGTTAGACGAATTGCAACCAGGATTCAAAATAAACAACCACAGGGTTCAGATAGATCCGAACATTTTTTTCTCTCGACTACTTGCCATCACTCCGAGGGAAGAAGATATCGCTAGTTATTTCAGTTACGAGCTGACAGTTATACCAACATCCTTATTCAAGGACAATGCACTCCGAAGGCCCGTAAAAGCAAATCTAGCAAACGATTTAGCAACAGGTATAAAACTGACTCAGGTCCCAAGAGATGCACTGATTGTTGTTGATGGCGGTTCATTTCTTCATCGGATGAAATGGCCAAAATGTGGAACATACAAAGATTTATCTTCCAGATATGTAGATCATGCCCGACAAAAATACGGTGAATGTTGCATGGTTTTTGATGGCTACATGCAGGGTCCTAGTACTAAAGATCAAGAGCATAGACGTCGAACTGGGAAGACATGTTCATGTATTCACTTAGTTGATACAATGGCAATCTCTTCGAATCAGCAAACGTTCCTCTCGAATGAAAAGAATAAGCATCAATTTATAAAGCTACTCAGTCAAGCTCTCATGGCGGATGGACAGGAAGTACACAACAGTTCTGGTGACGCAGATACCTCCATTGTTTTGCGTGCTATCGAGCTTGCGTCTGTTGGGAAGGAGGTGGTAGTTTTTTTGTGACGATACAGACGCGTTAGTACTTCTGATATATCATTGAAATGAAAAAAATGGGGCAGATTTATTTTAAGTCTGGTGCTCGAGATGCCCACATAGGTGGGAATTCGTGGAAAATTACTGACCTTGTGAAAAAAGTCGGCATATTAATCAAGACCAATATTCTGTTCCTTCACGCCTGGGGCGGCTGTGACACAACGCCGATAGTATATGGTCACGGTAAATCCTCTCTCATGAAGAAGATCGCCAAATCCTCAGACATTCGATGTCGCACGATTACGGGGTTAAATTGATGTTCGAAGTGATGGAGGCAAATTTATGTTCTTATCAGTGTTCAGCCAACAGCCAGTGACTGTTGTCTGAACCCCAGTTCGAACGTAAACCTCGCCACCTTATCAATGCCCTGTTCGCTTGGGTCTCTTAGGATTCCTGAAGGCGCATGTGGCTTACAATGGCAAAGGGTGATCAACGATAATTCACTGAAAAGATTATTTATTTACATGTATGAAGAAATAAAATATGAAACAAATTACTAACAAAATTATCCATAAGAATACACTAATTACGCGGATAAACGTTTATTCGTTAGGGCCTTCGACGCCTCCCACAGCTAGCTGTGTCCGCTGGATCAACCTCACTTCATCTTCATTTTCTCACGGTTTGGGATACGTACAAAGTGTCTATTCACTTCTCGTTGCTTCCTCCTCGCAGGGTTACTTCACAGTCATCCGGGCTTAACACATATAATATTCTGCTTGTGTGACTCGATCAGCGGTCTCACAGTTCAATCACAATTCAATCGGTGTCTACCACAGTTCACGATCGCTTTGCGCCTTGCCTGGCTCTCATGGGGTTAAGTTATTCTTCGCCTTCAGATATATACTTGACAAAGCTTACATAATAATATTCTGCAAAGTATTCTCACCATCACCAGTTCCCGCACCGCCTAAAACTTTCTTATCTCACAACCTATTCAAGCGCTTACTCAAGCTCTTAATACAGTTTCTAGACCTCAGCGTTACAGCTTTTACTTCTTTGGCTACTATGCCACTACGGTTCGCAACCGTTAACAAACTACTATCGGTTCCTTACAACCCTCATAGGGTTACGACAATACGCTGACTTTCAATTTCGGTGCCTATGACCCTCGACGGCCAAGGTTAAACTCGGACCTTCTCTTAGTGCCCTCAGGCCAACTGCCCCTCAGAATTCTATTTCACTCTTTACACAGTCAGAACACAAAATTTAAACATATTAATTCTGATTTAACGAGTGCTTTGTAATTCGATATGGATAGGGATATTAATGCTAATTTTGTTTGAGTTCGACTCCTTTAACATTTCGTGGACACTTTTATTATTATGAGTTCGTGTTCTGTGATGTCTGGCAACATATCTCGGAGCTCTCCTGGCTTGGTAAGATATGCCTCTTTTGAAACAACTAGACAATTTAATGATTGTCTGAAACGGCCAGAACACGATTAAATTGTTTATGTTCAAATTACCCGTGAACAATCGCTAATTCAAATCCACGATAGGTTCATGGAAATGCTTTCATCGTGCAAAACCGCCATTGAACCCCAGGCACTCCCACCGACAGAGAGAGCGGCATACTTCCACAGCCTTCTTGTCCATTTACAGGTAATGACATGGATGTATCTAGGGGAGGTCGATCTTGAGCCTAGAAAGTGGGGTTGGAAGCTACGCGGTTCAGAGCTTACTCCTATGATGACTGACATTGAGGCAGCACCGGACAGTCTGCTGGAGTTTGTAAGGTGCAACTGCAAAATGACATCAAAGAGTCCGTGCAAAAACAACTTGTGCTCATGCCGGAAGAATGGTCTAAAGTGCGTCACTGCTTGCGGAAACTGTCGCGGCGAGAGCTGCCAAAACGCAGAAGACGTAACACTTGATGACGAGATCGAGTGTTAAACAATTTTTTGCTCTCAACTTGCATCTTATTTTATTGAGAATGTTATTCTCATTTATTTTGAGTTTTTAAAAAAAGAAATTTTGAGACTTTTTTGGGGTATTTTCGTCATAAATTAAAGACGAACATTCAACTGGACAACAAAATTATTGATGAAGTGTCCACTTTCTATGATGATGAGAAGAATATCGTATATTCTCGCAAAATGTCCTCGTTATAGTGGTGTCTTAGCGTTTTTATTAACAAAAACTTAAATTTTGACGCTGAAAAATCATGAAAAGAAAAAATTTTCCCCACGAAGGATTTTGGAGGGTTTTGGATATGTTGTTCCTGGCAACATTCCGCGTCGAATGATATCAAATATGGCTTGTTGCATTTTTTCCCGGGTTGAACCCTAGATCGATCGGACTATTCCGTGTCAAATGTGTACTGTGAGGTGGACAGCATTTGTGCGCAGTGCATGAAGCATAACAATGGTGTTAGGCGCACATGTGTACATGATCAATATATTCATTATCCGCAGTTAAGTATATTTTTAAAACGCGATCGGCTATTGCGCCGTGTTGTAAAATTGATAACGTACGAGAAACATTTTGTTGCTGAGCATTATCTGTTTATATCCACAATTCCCACACCCCCAAAATATGGTGACAGGTGAGACACTTTGCCATGTGTGACCAATAACAGTTTCAGTAATTCAGCTATATAAAGATCAGTGAAGGTATAGTAATAGCTCAAGTCCCACGTTGAAGGGTTTTGAGACCGCCTCATAGAAATATATCATGGCACACAATATATTGTCCTAAAATACCTCAGTGTACCAAGTAATAAGTTTGGTATATCGAGTTATTTTTGACAGCACATGGTGTACCATGGCCATTTTAAAGAGCTTTGTCGTGTTTATGTACAGCAACTTCGCAGCAGGTGAGGTAAATGGCATTAGAAGCTATTTTCTAAAAAAAATTTATTAAAATATGTCAAAATTATATGATTACACAATGTACTGACAAAATGGAAAAATACTCGATTCAGCCAACATGCACTGGGGAGATGCCAAGGTATGCTTCATGTCCGACCCCTTCTGAATCGAAAATGTTCTTTCCGCGTGTTGTACTCTACTCGAAAAAGAAGACATGATTTGTGTAGCACACTGAATCTCAGCAGAGTCATTGGCTGCTTTTCACAGCTGGTGGAAGTAACACGAACAATAATCGTGACAGACTTTAGACAGGTTTATTTCTATACAAACTCAGAATTGCAGAGAGCGTGGATTGTCAGAGAATAGCAATATTTTAAAGAAAAAACGAAATAAACAACTATGATGAAGAGAATGTGTTATATTTACTTCAATATTCCTCAACCACAAGCAACTTCGACTTTGAGTAAGGTGTAATCCTTGAACGGAAAGTCACGACCAAGTCTCTTCCCTCGGCATGATCCTCCCTCGAGATCACAAGTTTTTATGTGAATATCGGAAAATGAAAATCACCCGGAGACGGAAAGTACTGATAGATTTGACTGTTATTCTCGGCACAGCTTCCGGTTTCCAGAGCGATTCTTCTTGCTTCGCTATTGATTTATTGTCGTCTCAACTACAGGACAACCATAATTGTGCAGTTATCGACTTCCTTATCAGACAAATAACACGAAGTCACAGAAATAATTTTCCAATTTCAAGTAACACTTAATTACTCCATAACAAGGGCAGCTGTTCTTTAAACTAGCCATCGTTAATCCTTTACCTAAAGAATCGCCCGCATCCGCACGCGTAATATGCAAATTGAGCAGTTGAAAAAATTAAATTTTTCAAAATATTTCAACAAAACCATATCATGTGACCCTTCCTTGGAACGAGCTCATTGAGCTCGTTCCAATGAGGGGTCACATGATATGGTTTTGTTTACATTTTTTGAAAAATTTTAAAAAATTATATTTAAAATAATAAATTTTGATATGGTTTGCGTTGGGTAAAGGGTTAATCGAATCATCTGTGTTAACGAGAGTTGTTTTTAGGATGCTCTTACTTTCAACTTCGTGTCACCATTATCCATATTGTGAATTCTCACAGTTATAGTTGAGGTGCATTGTTTGTAGGAGGCGGAGTACAGCACTGCCATCACAAAATCGAATAGAGAAATTCGGTCAGATCGCGACTTGATCGCGATTTGGTCCAAATTCTCTGTCCGCTTTCTTCTCAACGACACAAGAATGTCATCGGTCGAAAGAAGGCGGGTTCCCCGATTCTGAGATGTTATTTTACTCTCTTAATTCTGGTTGTGCTTATTTTTTTTTTTTGGTTTTATTGTTTTCTTGGGTTTTTTTAATGTTTTTGTTTTGTTTTTTTTCTTCTCTTGTTTTTTTTTCGTTTCTTTTTTGTTAGTGTTTTTTCAATGTCTTTGATTCAGTCTTGTCCTCGGAATATTTTATTCAAGATATGTCGGCCTATTGGTGTAACTGTGAGAAGACAATGTTTATTTGTTTACTGGAGTTTAACAACTTTCAACAGACAAGATCACATCGTGTCGCACACATTTACGGGTGGTGGAAGCCGGATCACCCAAAGACAACCACAGAGCAACAGTAAGCAAATGTCACACTCTCCAACTTAGTAACTCTACACAAACAGAAGTGGCAGCGATTGAAGGGAAGGACACCATTGAAGTGTTGTACGCCTTAGTACACAGGGTTTGCGTTCCCTCTCGACGGCAACCGGGATTAACCCTTTACCTAACATGAAAAGCAGACGACACTTGCAAAAATAGTTCTTGAATAACTAATTTTTTTCATTTTTTATCTCAAAAACATAGGTTATGACCCCTCGTTGGAACGAGCTCGACGAGCTCGTTCCAACGAGGTGTCATAACCTATGTTTTTGAGACAAAAAATGAAAAAAATAGTGAAAATTAATTGGCGATTTTTGAGAATAGCGCTGGCCGGTTTTGGCCGTTACGTTAGGTAAAGGTTTAAGTGTCTTGCCCGAGGATACAAAGCAGTTCCTGCTTGTCATGGTCCATCTGTCGAGCTTTCGGTCTAATCTCCAATGTTCAAAACGCTGGGCCGCTATGCCCCCCCCCCCCCCCCCCCACACACCCTAGTTATGGTTGCCATGCAACCGTTGTAGGAGCAAAAGGACGTATTGTTATCAAAAAGAGGACAGACACTTCCAACCAGATCGTATTTTCTTCCGTTTTTATTTTTTTCTTTATAAAATATTTATATTTTGTTTTGTTATTTCGCATTTTATTTTTTTTTTTTTTTTTGTTGTCTAGTTTTTTTTTAAATTTCTGGTTTGGAGGATAGGGGTCTTTTTGGGGGTGGGGGACTGTTTTTCTTTGTTGTTGTTCTTTTTGGTTGGGTTTTTGTTGAAGGTTATTTCTTTACTTTTTTTCGTTGTTTATTGATTAGGTTTTGCTTTCGCAATATATTTTAATCATGATATCTTGACCCCCTCGACCCATTGTGTCACTGTATCGAGACTAAATCGCGTATATGTATGTATTGTATGTGTTTCAATATTAAATTTGTGACCCCAGCTGTGTGCATGTGTATTGAGTTTGTGTGCGTGTGAGACTGTGTGTGTGTTGGTGTGTATGTGTGTATATATACGTAAGTGTATATTTGGATTTCGGTCCCATTTTAAGCACCTACGTGTCAAGTTTTGACAGATCCTCAGGAAGGCACTTGGTCGAGTTTTGTTGTGCTTCGCCTTTGTCTCGCAAGTGTCCCACCAGATATATGCGCACGTATGTACATGCATAGCAGTGTATATTTATATATGTATGTCTGCATGTCTCTAAGTACGCATGTACATGCTCAGATTAGTAGTATGTAGTCGATGCCTAGCGTGTGTGTGTTTATACACATGTAGCTATATTCCATGATTCCTCACCTAGCATCAACTCTGACGCCCTTCCTACCTTGTAGGTCCCTCGACACTTGTTTCGGATTTAACTCAGGGGTGAATCACACTTGATGATTTGTATCACTGCCAGAAACACAAAGTCTATTCGTATATAGAATACACCCATAGTAACTTGGTGGTGAAGTGGTGTTAACCGCGAGCCTTCGGCGCGAGGTTAACACCACTTGACCACGAGTGGTGAACATTTGGCACACCAAGCAACTTTTGGTATATTTTATTTAAACTATTATCTTCAGATTTTTAAGAGTTGCTATTATTTTTCCTCGATTTTACTGAGCAGTGGGCGTACAAACGTGCGAATTTGTTTTTGTTTACATCAGCATCGGTGGGCGGTATTTCCGCTGTCAGTTTAATCACCGAAACGGAATAGAAAAAGAAACAGGGCCTTCTTCATTTTAATAACATAATAACATACTATTTTTTCGAGCTATGGATGCACTATTAACATGAGACAATGCAGGTTTGTTAATTTTGGGTGTTTTATGAGGTAAACTCATTCAAAAACGTAATAATTAATTGCCACTTTCATTTCACTCTTCGCGAGGCGACGTGCGATAAAGTTAGACAAGTTCGCATTCAGGTCGACGTCACCAAAGGTTAACTTGGATATAGTTCCACGGTAGGTGTAAATTTTAACTATTGAAATCCCATTGTTGGCGTGTTCACCACGGTTGGTGTATAAAGCTAAAATTCATATCATAGGCTTTCCATATATAGTAGAATAGGTAATAATAGTATAAAATTGTTTTCCCCACGGTTCTGCTGTCGTGCGCCCATCAGTTAAGCTGTCGGTAGATGTGAGATAATCCAAGGAAGTAAACTGGATAATGGGTACTTTTGAGAATAGAATATGCGATTATAATTATTAAATTGATGATTATATATATATTATATTTATTGGTGTTTAAGGTCACATATTTATGCACAATGACTAATCGTGACCGGGACAGTTTTACGGGTGGAGGAAGCCGGGGTACCCAGAGAGAACCACCGAGCATCGACGAGCAACTGTCAGCTCCTCAACATTCTAACTCTGTTCAAGCTCCGCTCAAGCAGGATTACAGTGGTTGAAGACATGTGCACCATCGACGTGCAGTACGCCTTAGTACACGGCGTCATCGTGCCCTCACGTAAGCAACTGGGATAAAGTGCCTTGCCCAAGGACACAACGTGGGTCATCCCGAACGTGGATCGAACTCGAGACCTCTAGCATAGAAATCCAACAGTCTACCACTGAGCCACCCCACGCTCTCAATTGATGATTAGGTATAGTATTCCGAACACTGTGGATAACCAGAGTGAGCTGTATAATTCGTTTTGAACGCCGACTCGTCGATTAATTTATCGTTGACTTTCCAGTGTCTCAAGTAAGTGTCATTTCGATCAAGACAAAGAATAGTGTACTAAAAGTAAAACAAAAAGAACCAAAGAATGGAAAGTCCGTTTCTCTCATTATTTTATTCGACATGCCACCCTCACTGTCTCGGATGATAGTTGAGTCATGGGAGATTGTAAGTAAGTGTTCTTGGTAATATCTTAATTGAGTCTACTCATTTTACTGTCAAAGGATGTAATAGTCGTTGGCGAAATATGTTAGATTAATCTATCCCGGCATCGTTTGACTGCTGAGTGTGTCGCCGATGGGTTATGACCATCTCTTCCTGTCAACTTTCGTATCTTTAGTCTTTCGCGACGGGAAGAGCTTACCCATCACCTACTTCATTAAAATCTGGCACTGATGTTAAATCGAGCGATGAATCCAGTGCAAACGAAGTAAAACCAAACAACATCAAGATATTGTACTCGTGCCTCTTAAGGAGTTATGGTATTATAATCACAGCATTCACTTTCCAATTTTACTGTTGTTACACAGATAGTTCATATGGAACATGATATTTTCTCCTCTATGACATCTTGCACATGAATGTTCAGCCACAAGCAGTAAATCAAGCTATCTTACATTTAACCCTTTACCCAATGTAACGGCCAAAACCGGCCAGCGCTATTCTCAAAAATCGCCAATTAATTTTGATTGTTTTTTCATTTTTTGTCTCGAAAGCATAGGTTATGACCCCTCGTTGGAACGAGCTCGTCGAGCTCGTTCCAACGAGGGGTCATAACCTATGTTTTTGAGACAAAAAATGAAAAAAATTCGTTATTCAAGAATTTTTTTTGCAAGTGTCGTCTGCTTTTCATGTTAGGTAAAGGGTTAAACATGATTAGCTTTGGAGTACTTGTAGATTTGAATAGATCATATCTTCCTATTCACTGGATATTTCTATTTACTTAATCTTATTTGTGCCTAATTCACATTTCTACATATGTTAATTTATATACACAACATCTAAATTCTCTTTCCACCAATAAACTTTAATCAGCCTATGTAAATAGCAGTTTTTCTTGTCTTTCCTTTTTACTTACTTTTTTTTTTGGGGGGGGGGGGAGTTGCTCTGGCCAACTTGAACTGAAACAGTATTTATCACATTACCATTCACAGTTTGCGAAAGGTGTAGCATTGAATTGTATCGTGCCCAGATTGGTACATTCAATGCTGTAGTTTGTGCTGGATGCTTGAAACACAGTCTACCAAGCCATTCATCAGTATGTGTCTTAGCTTGCCTCTACTTACGACCGAGTGGTGTTGAGCTACGTAACAGCTTCACTGCCATGGTAGCCCTGTATTTTGTGTCAACAATTAATTCTGTCACTATGCACCAAGTGAATCCAGCTAACTTCGAGTGTTACTCTGTGGCGACAAAATCATATTTTAAGCCATGCTAAGCAACCAGGTCTTTTGAAGAATGCAAATACATTAATAGCAATGACCACGACCCTTCTTGGCTGCTTGTACTTGTTAATCTTGGTTTTGATTCTATTGGTGTCTGGAGACATAGAGACAAACCCAGTCAACTCAGAAAATGCTTCAAACAGTTTAAAAATTATCCTCATAAATATACAGAGCTTAAGACCTAAACTAGATCTTATTCAATGTGAATCGACTGAACCTGACATCCTAACTTTTACAGAGTGACCTGGCTTCAGTGAGCAGATCCAACATCTGAAATTCGGATTCCTGGCTTTCAGGAACCCTTGCGGTTCGACCTCTCGAGAAGAGGTGGCGTTGTCATTTATATTAAAGATGGTGTTTGTTTTCGTCACAGATCGGTCTGGAAATCGAGAACGCTGAATGCATATAAGCAGAAGCCTTCACAAGGAGTCGCAGATTGCTATTACTAGGGGTATGATATCGCCCTCCTAACAGTGACCAGAGACATGGGATATTATATTGGTTTCCATTGAAAAGGCTAAGAACACGTCAACTGATGATTACTGGTGATTTTCATGACAACCAAACTGTCTCTCCAAATGGCCATTTCGAGGACATGATTACGTATTTTAACCTACATCATCTTGTGAGTAAGTAATAGTTACTAACTGAGCTGGAGGTATTCATGAATTTGAACAACCTGCCAACGTGCGGTATGTGACGCCGAGCCGTGAAGCGGCGAGGTGTTACAGCGAGTTGGCAGGTTGTTCAAATTCATGAATACCGACAGCGAGGTTAGTAACTTACTTACACGCCAATTCACAGAACGCACGGACCCAGGTATGGTAAGTGAGTACGGGTGTTCAAGTGAGTGACGCCACTTGAACACCTAGTCTATTGTTCTATCGGGTATTTCACGTCTCTTACCAACCCGGAGAAGACAAAGGAATTGGTGTGTAAGCCCACATACTTCGCCGAATCGTCTGCTTCCCTGATTGATTTATTCGCTGTTAGCAAAACAATTAACGTATTAGGATGTGAGGTTTTAGACCCATTAATACCAGATATGATTCACTACCACTGTCCAGTGTTCATAGAAGTGGAATTTTCAAAACCGTAACTCTCAGTCTTTAGGAGACGTGTTTGGTTGTATTCCGAGGGAAATTATGAAGCCTTAAACGTTGTCTTCAGTAATGAGGGATGGGTTATTTTTTTCAATAATTCACGTCTTGATATGATAGTTTCCATTTTCACAAAAAGGTACTCGATATTACAGCCAAATACATTCCTACCACACTCAAGGTCACAACCCAAATGGACGCACAACGATATACACTCCTGATAAGAAAAAGAAAACGGTCATGTCGCATAGCCAAACTCAATGGGCTCCCACGTGCATAGGAAAAATACAAACACAAAAGAAACGAAGTTGTAGCAGCCATTAAAAAAGGCAAAACCTCTTATGAATCCAATGTCCAGCCCACCTTGAGTAGCCACGAAACACCACCGTCCCAGTGGTGGAGAAGTTTGAAACCTTTATAGATAATGAAGCAACCGGAATTCCTCCTTTAAATCACTTAAACAATATATACTCTACCAACGCAGAGAAAGCCGAAGTATTCAACGAATTCTTCTGCTTTATATCCACAGTTGACGATTCTAATGCCTCCATTCCAGGCCAGGTTTCCACCCTCCACAAACCATTGACACCATTACCCTTCAATACAGTGAAATTTACGAAGCAGTGAAATCTATCAGTGACTCAAAGGCATGTGGCAAGGACCTCGTAATCCCTAGCTCGTCTCCTTAAAGAATGTTCCTCCTCTTTGTGTGAGCCACTTCTGATCTTATTCAACATTTTACTGAACAACTCCTATTTCTGTCCTATTGGAAAAGGGCTGATGTTTCTCCTGGTCTGAAAAATATCCCTCAAACTTGGTTACAAATTATCGCCCCATCTCTCCGATAAACTGCGTTGGGAAGATACTCGAGTAATATGTATTTAGGTGCTTGTGACAACAATGTTCTGAGTGAATTCCAGTCAGGCTTCACTCCTGGAGACTCAACTGTTTTGTAGCTGACCGATCTATACGATGAATTCTGTCGTGCACTAATGAAGGTAAAGAAGTTAGGGTGCTTTTCTGCGACGTGAGTGAAGCATTTGATAAGTTTGTGGCATGCTGGTCTTATTTACACGCTTGAGCGAATCGGAATATCTGGTGACCTTCTCCTCTTTTTAAGATCTTATCTCACGGACAGATATCAACGAGGTGTCATAGCCTCTGAAGCATCTGCCGGGAAACCTGTCAATTCGGGTGTTCCCCAAGTTTCAAAATTCGGCCCCTTATTGTTGTTCTTGAATGTCAACGACATAATAGAAAACTTAGTTCTATTCGCCTCTTCGCGGATGATACCTCCTTATATCTAATAGTGGAGAATCCTGACCAAGCTTCGATCTTTATGAACCATGATTTATCAACAATTGAACATTGGGCTCAAACATGGTTATCACTTTCTCCTTGTGTCAAGGCGGATTCTCTTACACTGTCCAGTCTATGCAAATTACACACAATCAATGTTCTGCCGTTCATTCTTGATTTCTCGACGTTACTGTTTGGTTCAGAATTGTTGAACAATGTCATGAATCGTCTTATTTTTGAAGTTGTACAAACTTTCATTCGTTAAGTAAGCGCTTCGGTTAATGCAACCCTCTCGGAACCTACTTTGATTCAATTCACTAGGACCAACACACCCTTAAACACGTTCTTAAACCTTAGCAAGCTGGTCGTGTTCTTCTCCATGCATCGTGCACACACAAGTTACAGTCCTGTAAAACGTCATGATGAATTTACACTCTGCCTTGGAGTTGGCTTATTGTTACCCCCCCCCCCCCCCCCACACACACACACACACGCCTTTCCTTTCCTTTTTTCTTACTGTTTCAATTTTACTCCGTCATCTATTCTCCCTCGAAACGTAGGGCAACCCCCAAAATGTATCTGCCGTGGAATGCAAAAATTTGACATGAACACTAATAGAGTAGCAAAGTAATCTTACAAGAAATTCGTTTCGAGCACTTCTTTCTTCCATGCTTTTCTCATTCCGAACTTGTTTCAGAACCTCGGCTATGGGATAAGAAAATTCTATACAAAAAAGAGACGACCACCCCTGTCTCGCCTCATGTCATGACTTAACTACCGTCTTGGGAGTGAGCGATCCAATATCGTGTATCTACATGTATCCTTACTAAGCGTGGATTGTATCTTACGTCCCACACCGTCTAGACTTCTCTTTTTCTTTTTATTAGTTTAAACAATGTCCTACAATATATGTAATTGAACCAAGCCTTCAGTTGGTTAACTTGTGTATAGCTAATATCTTACTAGGGAGACGACTCACAATAGCTCCAAGCTTACTGTCGAATCCCTTACTTACAAGTTGTTCTCTTTGTTATTTTATCTACTATTATCTTTGTTTCATCTTCTTTCTTCTTTGACCATATTTACATTTATTACTTTCCAAAGTGTAATTTACTGGGATTTCCGGGTTTGATTATAAACGAAAACTTCACAAGTGAATTTTGCAATCAACAATTGGGTCATGTATCCGTGCGCGCAAACGAAGACGCGTTGCCGTGGGTGTAATGGAGACTTCATTGTCTTTTGTTTTTTTAACCCTTTACCCAACATGAAAAGCAGACGACACTTGCAAAAAAAAATTCTTGAATAACTATTATTTTCATTTATTGTCTCAAAAACATAGGTTATGACCCCTCATTGAAACGCGTTACGTTAGGTAAAGGGTTAAATAATATAATTATCGTTAATAATGAAAAGTAATAAACAGAGTAATCGCTTGACTGGACTGGTTACGTAAAATAATTCATTCGAGGCGAGGGACTATATTGTAAAACACTCGTGCGCATTCGCGCACTCGTGTTTGTAAAACGTCCCTCACCTCTCATGAATTATTTCACGTAACCAGTCCAGTCAAGCGATTACTCTCTATATATATCATGTTTTTTTTATTGAAATAAAATATTATTTAAACTAAACCAGGTCCGGTCAAGAAAAAAGACCAGCTTTAAGGGTAGTAATGTATTCCTCCCACAATCGGAATACAACAACCCTAACCGATACCAATAACTAGTGTGTTCTAATTTTGGCGTAAGCTTCATAATACCAATGGGAGTAGAAGGGCAGGTACCCGTTGTCGAATCCTTGTCATCTAGTATTGATATATCGTTTGACGACCGCAAGATCTTTCACTGGGAGCAAAACAGCGCAGTACAACGTGGAATGTTTATTCGGACTGCAGGTGGTCATTGAACATTTCACGGAAAGTAAGTCATACATTCTCGGGAATGCGAACTAGAAAGAAACTTCTGAATAACTAATTAAATGAGAGCTCAGGTCAGACGACATAGCTTGAAGTAAAGTAACACGAATGACTGCTCCAATTCTATCGTCCTCCTTTGTGGTTATACTTTTAACCAAACTAGAGCTCACGCAACAGCCAGAAACTTGAAACATCACGGTACCTCAAATTTCTGATAATCATCAAAGAAAGCTAAGCTTGATTCACCCTCTGCACACTGATGTCGAAATATCAAAATTTTCAAGATTGAATTTTTCCCCATAATGCAACTGCGAATTTATACAACATAGTCATGTTTGACAGAGCTCATTGAGAATTGAATTTGTTTGATTTTTATAAATTGTACTTGCAAAAGCATTTATGCTGAGCCATTAGCTTAGTCTAATTATTCGTAGTGCGCCAGCTTGGTCACTGTGTTTGTGGTAATCTATAGAGCGTATCAATGAATAGTTTCCTGATCTGGATGTACCCATGCTAGCAATTTCGCACATTGAGTAATTTTCAGCCAATCAGCAGTAGAGTCGGGCAAGTTGTCAGTCAGGAATTTGCGCGTGACCACTGGTGTTCTGGTCATTTAATTATTTCAGTTTAACAGAAATCAACACAATCAATCGTTCTTCAAAATTTTTTCGCCACTCCCTCCCAGTTTTTGCTCTATTCTCTTCTACCGAGGTAGTTGCCTCCACTCGAATATGCCATTGGCAGCTTCAGTACCCCCTTGATGGATACCATGCTTCCGATGTCGGGTTGTGAGACTCATGCTTTTCCAGAGTTGTTGCTATCTTCAACGCCTAACATCTCTGGTGTTTAATGCAGAACGTCCTTGTGTATATATTGTTCTGTGTACATATTGTTGGTGGGCGATTACATTCACCAAATGCAATTGTTTTACATACAGTCGCCATTAGGAGATTGCACCCACCAAAAGGCACTTTTCTAACATACAGTCGACATTATATTTGTTAACCCTTTACCCAACGTAACGGCCAAAACCGGCCAGCGCTATTCTCAAAAATCGCCAATTAATTTTCAAAATATTTTCATTTTTTGTCTCAAAAACATAGGTTATGACCCCTCGTTGGAACGAGCTCGTCGAGCTCGTTCCAACGAGGGGTCATAACCTATGTTTTTGAGACAAAAAATGAAAAAAAATAGTTATTCAAGAATTTTTTTTGCAAGTGTCGTCTGCTTTTCACGTTAGGTAAAGGGTTAATAGATAAATACCAGAATATTCTAATGCAATGAAGAGAAAGAAATCAGTAAAATAAATGGCAGCACATATGTGTTGTCGAATAGGAGTTTCTCTTCTGTCATACGGTTCATTAATTCTGTGACTTTCCAGATGGCGAGGCATAAATCTGCGGGCGTGTGGCGATATCAAGGAGAGTGTGTGACCGATGTCTATCCGATCTTGACATGAAATCACCTGACGGTTCTTGGGTACAAAGGCTGTTGTTTCTTGTAAAGTTATTCAGACAGTCTCCACTCACCGTAATAATTACGTCAGTCGGTACGGTGGTGTCTAGTTTCGCCAACAGTGCAATTTCGCCTACAAAATAGGCGAATTTGAACAAAATTCGGATTAGCAGTAATTACCTGTTGTACCTACAGAAAATAGATTTACCCACTAATATTTTCTGTTCAGCACTTCTTGGGGATGAAATGTCAACCCCAATATAATAGAATAGACTAAAAAAATGTTAGTATTACTTGGATATAGCCTTAATAATATAAGAATAATAACAGTAATTTAATTAACCAAGTTTCACTAAATGTGCTGCTGAATCGAGAAATTCTATAGGCGTTTTTTTCCCGACAGCTAACTGATCCTTAAGCCTTTGAAGTCTCTGGTCAAGTTCACGATACACTCTCTTACGGGGAGGGGGACGCGCCCCATACATATACGGACTAAGTTTGTTTCCCTGCGCCTTTTCCTGCTTTTTGAGAACACTCACAAATGAAAATATGTCAGGATGAGCTCGCTGAACAATCTTGTTTAAGTGGCAATGCCATCCCTAGAGTTGATTGTTAGTTCTTGGTCCTATATTGTTGTGATGATTCCACAAGGCTGGAGGAATTCGTGCATCATCATCAACCCAGTTCTGCACAACATAGTCATTAAAAGCAGTTGCTTGTAGAATGTCTGGCGTTTCGTTCATTACTTCTATCCATACATCCTGCACTTGTTCAACTGGTAACAATGGAAGTGCAGCAGCACGACACAGCCACTGGTGAACTTCTTCTTTGTCTTTTGTATTGATTCACCATTTCAAGTTTTTGCACTTTTTTTCATACAGATTGAGTGTAATGGAAGAAACACCCACGAGCGTCACAATTAGGAAAGATCTCTTCAATTGCCCTGATTGCTGCTAGTTCAAACTCAGTTTGGATAACCACAGGCTGCAATTCATGGTCAGTCACTTGTAGCACCACACCCTTAAGTTTTGTAAATAAACGTGCATACGTCTCACGTTGCCTATTAGGGAGTAAGCAGAATGCTAACTGAGACATTTTAGTCAACAAAAGCTGATTATCACTCAAACATTAAAAATAATTTATTTTGGACCAGAGACGTGTTTTTTGTAAATTTTTTAAATAAAAATATTATGAGTGAGTGATGTAAAAAACAGGACAACTCCATTTTCTGTAGGTACATCAGGTAACTACCGATAATCCCCCTAGCTAATTTAGTTCACTTTCGCCTACACTTTTACGAAAGCTATTTTGTAGGCGAAATTGCACTGTAGGTGAAACTAGACCAAACCGTCGGTAATGTTCTGGTAAAGTCAGACAAAAATGCCACAACTATTACCACGGCTTTGCCAATTGCACTGGCTATATAGCGATTTACTATGTGACAATATAATTTACAACTGTTGTGTGTGGTTGGGAATTAAACGAGACCTTTCGTTCCGATGGTAAACCTTGATTGTACCTGCCCAGCTTCAACCATATATTTTGTTTTAAGCTGGCTGCTAATCGGCTGGACATTTTACCACTTCTGCAGTTTCCCAAATTCTACTTGACATTTGAGTGGAAATGCTACTCCACTGGTGTTTGTGCAGGCAGTGAATTATATATATAACTCCTCATTGGCAACTCCTGCAAAGGTGGAGGGAGGGGGTGTCACCGGGAAGACGGACGAACTGGCCCTTGTTGCCTCCCAACAATGTACCGCATACAGTACGGCCCCCGTGGATTGGTCACTTTCCACGGGTGGATAATCATTTCCACGGACGCGATAATATTAGATTCCAAACACTAATTATAAGAATATTCATTAAACGTTTAATTTATGAAGCACCGGGTACAACCCGGTGCTTCATTAATTAAAATTTTGCTGATGCTGATTTTTATAACATGCTAAACGCATGCGTGGACATCACTGCCCAAGGGTGAATGACGATCACTCCACGGCGGCTGCGCTGTATTGGAATTGTTCTTTCTGTATGATGTACATAATGGTTAAACGCTGGTACATTGATTGATTGATTGGTTGATTTTGTTTGATCGCTAAGTATTCAAAAAGACATGGTGCAACTTGTGGAATTCAACCTGTTTAAAACTTGTTGAATTCAACTTGCTGTATCGTGTGCCATTGGCTTTCTCAAACTGATGAACATCAATAAATGTTCATTAATTTTCCTTTCGCAAAGCAGCATATATAGTTCTTTATTATTCATTTCCTTTTAATCTAATCTCAACGTCTCTTACTCGGTGAAAAGGTCAACATAAAACAATGACCATCACGGCCAATAATAAAGTAAACCTGTTTTCTCCATCTCATTTTTATTACGATCCAGTCAATGGTGTAACTCTTAATGAACCTAAATTTTCTAAATAAAATTAACGTTTTGAGGGGGTTTGTTGGGGGTTTTTTTGCAGAATGGGTATAAATCGGAAACAAGATTGAGGTGCTTGCATTTTATCGATATTCCAGTTGCAGGATAATTTGTTGTTTATTATCTATAATCGATTAGATTACAGTTTGTTATAAAAGATAAATTGAACTCATCATAACAATAATCTGAGGTCAGTACTATAAAATGTTTACATTTATATTCTCCAGAATTGTATTTTTTGTCTCGAATTATAAATGTCGAAATGAATCATTAACATTTCAACATTGGTAGCAATTTACCGGTAGAAAAATGATCGATTCCAATTATTTATATTCACCGATAGAAAATACAATTTTAGAAAATACAGTTGTAATAGTTTTATAAAAAAAAATATACAGTCGAGAGCAAAGTTAAGCAATGAAGCTCTGTTGGAATCAAGTGTTAACTTTATTTTTTGTCTATTTGCAGCTTAATTTGCAGACCAGCGGAAGGGGTACTGGTGGAGCCCCCTCATTTTTTTATATCATACATATTTCCCACTCCACGTCAGATAAATAAAAAAACACCAACATAAACATGTCTAGGGTCGTCGTTTATTTATTGCTATTATTATTATTCAACACTTTGTCCAAAGTTGTTTACTCGTCATTTATTTATTGCTATTATTATTATTCAACACTTTGTCCAAAGTAGCGTGTAATGTGGTTTTCATGCCTTATCAGGGGGACCTCGGTGAGGGACCTCGGAAGTGACGTCATGTCAGGTGACCCAGTGGCACCATGTTATGTTTACATGGTAACGCGAGTGAGCGGCCATGTTGTGACGATATTATCGTAGTAATATGTGGTGTTAGTTCGCATTCGCAGTGCGTGTTGTTAGGGTGATACGTGTTTCCGTCGTCCATTTTCTATTCTGGAGGCCGCCATCTTGGTTTCTATGGTAGCACGTGGTTGCTATGTTACCCAAAGGCCTACAACAATACGGGGGTATGTTCGATTGAATAGGAGTAATTTCCCAATTCGTAGAATTACCCAAATAAACCCTACAATCCATCCAAATAACCAAAATGACTTTTATTTGATATGAAACCCCAGTTTGGGCATATAATAGTAGCAAGTAGTGTTATAGGATGCGTTTGATTGAACTAGAGTAGTTTTGTCTTGCTCAGATTCCCCCAGAATCCTCGTTTACTTCATAGAATTACCACAAACAACCCGACAAAACACACAAAACGACTTTTATTTGATACGGATTCCCCACGAATCCTACTTAAAACAATTGCACGTACTGCTGTCGGACGAATTCCTTTGTAAAAGAGTAGTTTCCTGATTCGTAGAATTACCACAAACAGCCGGATAATTGTTCACTTACCTTTGATTTCCCACTAAATTCTCGCTTTCTACCTATGTATCTACAAGCTCTGTTATGACTTCCCCATCTCCTTATAAAGTATTCCGACGCCCCTAGACGTGTTTATGCAGTATTGTACACATTACATGTAGCACATAGGCACATTCTGCATGTGCCTATGTGTGCTTATGTGAAAATGCACAATGTGACACATTGTGTAGTAGCACATAGGCACATGCTGGATGTGCCGATATGTGCTTATGTGACTATGCACTATGTGGCACATTGTGTACTAGCACATAGGCACAAACGGATATCTGAGGACACCTATGACTGGGTTCCTATACACCTCCTATATGGCTCTTAGCTCCTATATGGCTCCTAGCTCCTATATGGATCCTAACTCCTATACAGGTAGTCTTACAAAAGGCTTCCATCTTAGCTCCAACTATCTTCCTATGAATTGGCTCTATTGTAGTCATCCAATACTAGTCTTCTAACATCATTACAGTGTTTTACCGTTACTACCTTGTTCCATAAGTATTCCGACGACCCTAGACATGTTTATGTTCTATTGTACACATCACAGGCTGCAAATAGGCACATGCTGGTTGTGCCGATATGTGCTTATGTGAAATGATAAATAGTGGCCACAGTGACTCCGAACTGAGCAGCGAGCTCACCTGGAAGTATCCCAGCCTCATGCATACCAATGGCACGCATCCTCTGATTTTCGATTAACCTTGTCATTTTTTAAGATGTCGAAAGTCAAAAACTAGTGTGTTTTCTCAATAACCCAGGCTCTCTAGCACAATACAAAGAAAATCGTCGGTCACCCATTCAATTTGACATTCTCGGAAAGCAAGTGCTATTTTGAAATCCGTAGCAAAATTGTATACGGTTGGGTGGATAACAACAACATGTCATTAAACTCTTTGCACGACTTCTTGTCCACAAACATACAACATCAGAACTATTATATTTCATCCTTTTTCTATTTTTTTCACATTTGTTTCTATTATACTTTCTTTTTTGACTCAGTATATATAATATTTTATAATATTTATAATATTTAACTATTATCCCAGTCTAATTTGCAAAATCAAGCCTATATTTTTTTTTATTATATGACTATGTAATTTAACCGCTAAATATCACTATTGTTTGATTATCTTTTCCTGCTCCCCGGAAAATCCACAGAGTGGAACCCGATTCCGTATCACTATAGTATGACGGACATTGTACGGGTGGGTTCGAATTCGCATAATTAGCTGTTCCGGTCGCAGAGAGTACTTTACTCCGAGCCGGAATGGGTGCGCTCGAACGGCGGTTCGTTTTTTTTAATCGCATTCATGATATTTTTTTATCGTATTCATGTACATCGGAGGATTCCCCGGAAGTGTGCATCTGTTACAAAAATAAGTGTAAACAAACATAGTTCTTTTTTACTTCAATCCAATTTACCAAAAAGGTTGGGAATTGTTAATGATAGCGCTAGCATGCGATGTTGAACTTTAAGTCATACAATAAACCTTTTATCGCTACAGCGAAGTGGTCTGGGTCGTCGCATCACGTCTCGTTGGGGAGGTAAGCTCGCCGGAACAAACTCGCTGCCTGAGGCAGATCTCACCGCCTCAGCTCGACGTGATAGTACCACCCAGATCACTTCACTGTAGCGATAATATGTATATATTAACAAATAACCAGCTATGTTTTTTTTTGTTTATTGGGAGTCAACAACACTTTCAACAGCCAGAGTTATATCGCTTCGGACCGTTTTACGAGTAGATGAACCTTGGTACTTGAGAAGAAACTCCGAACCGCGGTAAAAAAAATAATGAGGGTCGACGACACTTTCAGCAGTCATGGTTATATCGTGTAGGGTAGTTGGAGAGAAATTCCGAACCGCGGTAAAAAAACTGTGAGACACTCCAACTTTCTAAAACGGCAGATACAGGATTAGAATCGGTCCAAGCCAATCGTACCGTCGTTGTGACCCATGCATCAGTACACCGCGACATCGTGCACCCACATAGGTAATCGAAATAAAGTATTTTGCTCAAAGACACTACGCAGTTTTACCAGTTAAGTTCTTCTTCAAATTCCACATAAAAAAGTCATGGCGGAGTAAAATAGCCATGTCTCGATCTGATGAAAAACTTAGTTCAAATCAGGCACCATAACTAATAAAATAAGAGGCCTCAAATGTTTATATCGGTATTTTGTACTAAAAAGGGCCAAAATTTAAGCGGAGTTCTGTAGAAGATTATTTTTTTATTGGAACGAAAATATACCCGCAGAATGCAAAGTGTCAAAGAACTCAAATCCGTCATATTTTCTCCAACATTGTGGAGGTTGCTTCATTGGTGGATCATACAGGAGATTCTATAATGGAGGTGCCCCGGTCAATTTTGTTTGGGGGACGGAACAAGTCACTTTTTTGGAGGGAACATGAAATTCGAAAGACCTTCGTGGGGGTGTCGGGGGCTTCTCCTAGTTCTAACTAGAATTCTTGGGTCGTTACCGCCTCCACCCACTTCAGGGGAGTGGATGAAGAGGGTAACGATCGGAGACTCCGTCCGAGATTCAGTGCTCTAGGAGCGAATCCGGGGCATTTACAGGGTGTGTAGTCCTATATTGTAGACCACTTTGGGGTTTTAGGTTGGGTGAAACTTACATTGGCGCTATGTTTTTGTTTTGTTTTTTGTTTTTTTTTTTGGGGGGGGGGCAGCAAAAAAAATTAGGGTGGAGTTAGCCCCCCCCAAGTGACTATGCTATGGAAAGAAATGAATAACTAAATGAAAATTCAGAGTTTGTGAAAAATGCCGAATGGATGTAACCATTTTATAAGATAAGGGTATATATACTGTCCAAAACAAGGTAAGCCCCCCCCCCCCCCCCCCCCCCATAATACCTGTAGGTGGGCATACAAATAGCTCATATTGTGGCGTTCTGCATTCCTCTATCGGATCGGGCATACATCCTTACAACTGGTGAATACTTGCTGGCTATTGACCACTTCACTGTCGTGTGCTTATAGAGAACATCACAGTGAGAGAAATTCGGAAGTTTGTGGACAGCATGCCACGCCGATTAACCCTTTCCCAACGTAACGGCCAAAACCGTCCAGCGCTATTCTCAAATATCACCAATTAATTTTCATTATTTATTCATTTTTTGTCTCAAAAACATTGGTTATGACCCCTCGTTGGAACGAGCTAGTCGAGCTCGTTCCAAAGAGGGGTCATAACTTATGTTTTTGAGACAAAAAATGAAAAAAATTAGTTATTCAAGAATTTTGTTTGCAATTGTCGTCTCTTTTCATGTTAGTTAAAGGGTTAAGATGTGTTAGATATTCTCGAGACTGTTCCATCAGGTACTGAACAACGTGATGTTTTTTTTAACGTTGTGATGATGTCCGCTGTGCCTAATATCCATTCAATAAAGAAGAAAGCTCTAGAAACCCTTGCTTCACTAATAAGGCGTATTCCCCCACTGCAAATAGCAGGTTTTCTCGGGAGAATGTACTATTTACTGTATACCCACTGGTATTATAGGGGGTGGCGGGGAGGGGGGGGGGGGGGCTTAACTTTTTTGGACAGTATATATTTCAGCAGCGAAAGCGTAGACGAAAAACGTACTGAGTTGTAAACGAATTATTGAAACGAATTCAAGGAGATAGCAAAGCAATAATCGACCTAGCATTAGTTCCGATTCGCTTATCACATACCACAATGTCCCTGAAAGCTTCTTTTACCATGACATTGTCTCGTAAAACGTGAGATCGCTCTGTTCGAAGATAACTTAATTGTTGTGGTGATGAATTCCGGTTGCTGGCTTCGGGGACATTTAGTAATCTTCTGATAAAAATCACTCATTAAACGGTCGACATTAAAACAGCTTATCGTAATAAAAATCACGCCGAGTTCGTGAAGAACACTTCACGTCACAGTGTGAGAATTTAAACCAATTACGGTTTCTGGATAAACGAGCCCATTTTGAAGCATTTGACGTTTTCCTTCTCTTCATGAGTTCGAAGTCACGAAATCATCTGGAAAGATTATACAACGGTCTGTCCAAAGTTGACCCAGGCATCTGAACAATCTTTGACATGGACAGGAAGCCTCCGCAACAGTAATTCTTTTCACATACTTTAATACAGAGATCATTTTGTTCAAAATATTTTCCCGTTGGTTTTATTTCATACTTCAAACGTTCGGGTTCTCATTTACGACTTGCTATTTTTCTAAAGTTTCTTTGATATGGACTCATGTTGTTTTATAGCTTGATGATAAATACCATGGGGGACGGTTGAGTCTGATTTCCGAAAACAAAAAGTGGCTATCTTGAACTCTATACGTGCCCTTACAGGAAGCCAATGTAAATTCTAAATATTCCATATAAAATGAGGCCATCGTTTCCTCGTAGCAGCCACAACTTTATTTGGTAAAAAATTCCAGGAAGACTGAATAAAAAAAACGTTTATACAAGAACTGTTTGATTCCACATAAGAAAATAGTTCGCCTCCGGTGGATCAAAACCAGGCACGTAGCCAGGATATCAAAGTTAGGGGGACAAGAGTAATATCTGAGGGGGCATACAGAATATGATTCGCTGCATCATCCGAGCATCTCAGCAGCAAGATGGGGGGGGGGGGCGAGCACAAGAGTGAGTGTCCCCCTTTTGTTTGAGGGGGGTCTGGGGGCCCTGCCCCGGGAAAACTTTGAAATTCGAGACAAAAAACACAATTTTCTTGACTCTCGAGTCCGTTTGTGTCCATAATATAGAAGTTGCGAAAGACATCAATAATTAGGCCACAATGTGGCCTAACAAGTTGTGAAAGGCATCAATAATTAGGCCTCAATGTGGCCTAATTATTGATGCCTTTCACAACTCATATATTATGGACACAAACGGACCCAGAATGAAGGAAATTGCTAGATATTGCTTAATGTTCCCTATATATATCTCGGAAACCAACAGGGAGTATAGCCATTTCAGTTGTCCAAAGTTAGCTTTAATAATTTCATACGTTTCTTTCAGGTGTTTATGTTGATAGATATATTGTTTTAGTGTTTTATAGATGTGAGTTGTAATAAAAGATAGTTATATTAGTGTTTAGTTTAGTTTCTCTTTCGGATGTCGGATTTTAGTGGCGTGTTCCCTATCTCGCGCGGGTCATTTTCGGTGTTTTGTTTTGTTTTGTTTACGTTTTCGACTGCTTTCTTAAATTTGAAGTTTCTCTTTGTAATTTTGGCTATGGTTGCTCTGGATTGTAAGTGTTTCTTGACGCGGGAGGTTCAGACAAGCAGCGTAGAGACGGTTAGTTTTGGTGTACAGGTGGGGGCAGTGGTCGAGGCCAGCACAAGGGGGGGAGGGGGGGGGGGGCTAGTGAGTTATCAACGGACGGCCAGCGGTCGATGGTGTGTAAGCACTGTGATATGGTGTATGTGGATTGGCGTGAGCTGGGGGAGTTGGGGATGTATGCTATCTGCGTAGAGTTAATGCATTTGTTAGAGGCCTATGGAAAGTTGGAAGAAGAGGTGCAGGAGGTGAGGGGGAAACTGGGGAAGGCAGGAAAGTCTGGTGTTACCCCAGTTAGGGTGGCATTCGATGGGGGGTGGAAGGTGGTGGGTAGTAGGAAGCGGACTTTTGACGTGAATAGTGGGTCTTTTGGGAATAGGAAGGTGCGTCGGGTTGAGGGTAGAGGAGAAGTGGAGGCTAGAGTGTCAAATCCCCAGGCTAGTAGTGTGAGTCAGGGGGCCAAAAGTCGTATTCGTTTAGAATCGGATAGTGAGGGAGATAGCGATGACCATGTGGCGTCTGTCAGGATAGGAGCCAGAGGGAAGGTTAGGAAGGTGGTAAACAAGGACAGGGAGGCTTGTAGTGGGGGTGGGCAAAAAGTGAAGTGCAGTGTCCAAAATAGATTCAGTGTGTTATGTAATTTCGAGAATTCTGAGGAGCAGGTGGGCCTGAAGAGGTGGAGGTAGGCTTGGGGGTTAGTGTGGCGGAGTGCACGACTTTGAGCCGGTCCAGTGGGAACAGAGGTGGTAACAGGGGTAGTAGGACAGGAAAGAGGCAGTTGGTGGTTGCAGGGAGTAGTAGAGTGCGGGGGTTAGATGGGGTGGTGTGTGGGCCCGACAGTGTCAACAGGACCAATTTGTGCTTTCCGGGGGCTAGGGTGGAGGACCTAAGGGACAGAGTGGGTGGATTAGTAAAGGGGTCAGGCCCAGACCCAGTGGTTGTTGTTCACGTGGGGACCAACAACATCAGGGAGAGAAATCAGTTCAGATTATTGAGACATACAAAGACTCAATAACTCAACTGAATGCCAAGAATGCACAGGTAGTGGTTTCGGGGCTTCTCCCAGTACTAGGTGGTGGGGGCGAGCGTAATTCGCGTATCATTGGAGCCAATGAAGAATTGGGGGAGTATTGTAAGGAACTTGGGATACCCTTTATAGACAATTGGGGATCATTTTGGGGCAGAAAGGACCTATATGGAAGGGATGATCTCCATCTTAGCCCAAGGGGTACAGAGGTTTTAGGAAGAAATATGTTGCAGGTGGTGGAGCCTTCTTTGGTGTAGGGAGGGGAGGGGGGAACAGAGAAGGGGGGAACGAACACAGGAAATATGTTACGAACCATAGTTGTAAAAAATGGGATAAGAGGTATAAGGAAAAGGGACCAAAAATCCACTTGAATAGGCATAGCGTCCCAAGGAAAGCACAGGTACACAAAATATGATATACAAACATACAGGGACTAGATAATAATGGGACCAGTAGGCGGAAGCCAATGAATCTTGATACCCTGAACGTGGGGTATAGCAACATCCAGGGTCTCCATCGGAAAGTAAGGGAAATTGCTACATTGAACGAGGCAGAGGAGTTTGACGTCATGCGCCTAAGTGAAACAT
Source organism: Pictodentalium vernedei (assembly GCA_031216915.1). Taxonomy (NCBI): domain Eukaryota; kingdom Metazoa; phylum Mollusca; class Scaphopoda; order Dentaliida; family Dentaliidae; genus Pictodentalium; species Pictodentalium vernedei. The sequence continues at coordinate 557,556,502 of CM062295.1, read as the reverse complement.
GGATAAGACACGAGGAACGGGTAGACCAAGTAAGGGGGTGCGTGTGGATAGGTGTAGGGCGAACGGACGGCCAGAAAAAAGGGGGAGGGGTAGGCATGTACATTAAAGAGGATTTAAAACCGTCGCTGATCACAGACCTGGAAGAGGTCAGCACCTCGGCTGATGTATCGAAAGAAATTGGATGGGTAAGGATCAATCTGAGAAACAAAAGTATTGCCATTGGGGTTGTGTACTGTGCGGTGGAGGGAAGCAAACCCGAATGGAATGACTCGATATACTCAACACTAAGGGCCAATATCACAGAGCTACAAAACAAGTGGCTCGGTATAATTCTGATGGGTGACTTTAATGGCCACATAGGTGACAAGGAAGAAGGCATAGAGGTTGGGGACAAGAAAGTCAACAGGAATGGAAGGAAGCTGTTGAACTTCACAAACGAGCTCGGTCTGAAGATTCTGAACAGGGATGCGAGGTGTAAGGGGAAATGGACATGGGAGAGGAACGACAGAAAATCAATAATCGACTACATTCTCACAGATATTAATTTATGGAGGTAGGTGATAGGGGTAGAAGTGAAGTAGATGATGATGGTAAAATGGAGGTGGATAGTGATCACAACTTGATTACAGTGACGATCAGGGCCAACAATCTAATAAAAAGCAAAGGAAGCTTTAAGGAGATTTGGGGACTCAAAAGGGATGCTGACTGGGCGAAGTTCAATGAAAAACTGAAACCAAAGCTTGCAACCGTACCCAACGGGGGGGGGGGGGGGGAGGCGGGGGCAGTGTCCAGAAGATGGCGGGCGCCATAGTTTCGAGCCTAGTGGAGGCAGGGAAGGAAAGTGTAGGAAAGATCAGGGTGCCAACACGGGAACTTGGGTACAGAGTGAATGAAGAACTGAAAAGGGTCATAAAGGGAAGAAAAGCTAAATGTGCTGCATACAGGAGAAGTAGAAAACTTAAGGGGGCGGAAAGCAATGGGGTCACAGTAGCAAAGGAAGAATACCAACAAGCACGAAATAAAGTAAATAAGATTAAAGACGATAATCGGAGAGTGCGAAATAGCAGTCTTATTAGGATGATAAGAACGACAGGGAGGTCGGGTTTGAACGTATTTTGGAAATGGGTGAATAAACGTAACAAAGGAAGTAACGCACAGAGTATTAAAGTAGATGGCAGAGTTACAGACGAGCAAGATCAAGTCGCATCAGAACTAGTCAAGCACTGGGAAAAGGTAAACGATAAGCGATGGGGCATGGGGAGCCCACCTGAGTGTCCGAATCAGGTCGAGGAAAACCTATCGAACTTCGTGTGCAGCGAAATTAAAACGGCGGAGGTGCGAAATGTGATCTCAAAATTAAGGGATGGAAAAGCGGGAGGAGTGGATGAAATTCCAAACGAGTTTATCAAAAAAGGGGGAGAGGAACTCGTGGAAAGCCTAACTGCCCTATTCAATCTAGCCATAGAAAATCAAGAGGTCCCGAAGGAGTGGAGAGAAAGCAAAGTGACATTTATTCACAAAAGGGGGAAAAGACGTTTTGGATAACTATCGAGGGATCTCTGTCAGTAGCAACATTGGAGAAGTTTTCTGTAAAGTCCTGTATGGGAGACTAGAGGAGGTGATTGAAGAGAAGGGTTTTTTGGGAGAAATCCAGAATGGCTTCAGGAAGGGAAGGCGAGTTACTGACCATCTTTTCACGCTATCCCAAATGATAGAATCCGCGAAAGCAAAAAAGAAAAAGCTGTTTATGGCCTTTTTGGATGTCAAAAAGGCATACGATAGAGTATGGAGGGAGGGTATGTGGCGCAAGCTGGAGGCTCTGGGCTTAGGAGGCGAGTTTGTCGGAATTATGAAAGCATTATATAAAGACGTACAGAGTGAACTTAGCCTGGGAAACATTACAACAAAACGTGTGCCTATATGGAGATAGGCCTAAAACAGGGGTGTATCCTTTCGCCAATCCTGTTTGCATTGTATATCAATGATTTAGGAGATGAACTCCTGCATAACCTGGCGAGAGGGGGTCAAATCAAAGAGGTCTTTGGGTGGCCTGCGTGATAAAGAAAAGCCAGGCTTTGAAGAGTACCTTGATGGCACATTTGGGGGGTCACTGCTGTTCAAGATGAGGTCGCGATCCCTGGAGCTGAGGGGAAAAATTGGGAAGGCCAGTGAAAGGGAGCGCTAGATGTGTAATTTGGGCATGGTGGAGACCCTGGAACACTTTCTTCTAGAATGCCCAAAGTACCAGTCTAAAAGAATAAGATTCACTGGGAGTATAATGGGGAAGTGGGATGGGAGAAAGAAGGACATGTGGCTCAAAGGAGAGGGTTAATATGCTAATCGGAGAGATTGGGAAGAATGGGGCAAGGGATGTCATCAAGCAGTTCGTCTACGAGTGTTGGGAGGAGAGAAGAAGCATGGGAATAGGGAGGCAGATGGGAGTACAGGGGTAACCAAGGCCTTCTTGTCCGAGAACCGCGACAAATCAGCGGCTGGCCAAACTGTTATTATTATGGGTTAACATGGGGTTAACATGGGGGGAATTACTGAACTTTTGGGGGCAACCCCCTTCAGACCCCGCTGCACCCCCCCCCCCCCTCCCACCCCCACCCCCTGGCTACGCCACTGGGATCAACTCCAAATTTTCACCTCTCTTGCTCTTGAGCTGATATTCTCGTAGATTTTCCCTAAATGAAATCACAGTTACTTTGGAGCCGCCATGCCGTAATCTGGTGCAAAATACAGGGAAAACAGAATAAAACAAATCATTTATTTAATAGTTGTTCATTTATAAGGATATAATATTTGAGGACATTATAAGCTGTTATGATGAATTGCGGCTCATGGCTTTTGTTCAACCGAGACACCCAGCGTTGAGCTGGAACATTCGCTTGGAGCCGCAAACCTCAGACCATGTCCCCGTCAATTCATCGCAATTACGTATGTGTTCCAATAAAACCCCACCCATAGTCCAAAACCCGCATTATGAAATGAACAAGGCAACTTTTAACAATAACAAGTTTAGTATATAAACCCGACTTACTTCTCGTGTACCCCACGACGTTACTGGACAAATAAGCAAGTTCGAGGTCACTCATCTTAGTTCAAATCGAAAACCGATTTGTAATTTAAACAGCACTTCATTCAGAACATTGTCTGCTGCACGTATGAAAAATCTAGGAAACATAAAGAGGTTAACAAGTCACTACTCGCTTGATGAAATAATTGCGAAATGGCCAACGTCATTTCAAATGATTCGCGTGGTGACCTCAGGCGGTAACATGCTACTGGAGTTGTAAAAATAGAAAAAAATACGGGATCTTTCATCCAATCAGAGTTTAAGGATTTTAGTCGAATTCGAACACTGAATTATATCTAAGCGTGCAATGGTTTAGTTCCAGGGCTGCTATTCCAATTTTTCCGTAAAATCAATCCATGGCTGTTTTGTAGCCGCCATACATTATTTGTATGAAGACCGTTGACACAAGAATTGTTCAGTTTTTTACCCAAAAGTCTGTGGGGAGCGTAATACCACTAAAACAATCGTGCAGGAGTGTTTCTACCCACAGGCACTCGATTATCAGATTTTATCAATTTTAATAAAATATATATTATATTATCAATACTAAAAAAAGTAAAGGTATGACACTTCCCGGATCGAAATTTTCAACAATCTCTAAAATACCGAATACCATCGATCTCTCTCAAATAAACGACAAAATGTCGTGCAAGTCGCTGAGCCATTGAGCTTTGGGGCCCCAGATTGACGAAAGGTGACTTTTATTCGCATTTTTCACTTTTTATCGACTGAATTGAGAGGGTTTGCTATCCACGACAGCTGTTAATCCGGTAATCGAGCAATGAATGCCACGCCCCGCGTTCATTGGTCAATATTAAATTGAACACATTATTTTTCACTCTAAATATAATTCATAGAAAACATTAAAAGCGTGGTCTGTGTGAACTGAAGTTCATTCGAAGATGTCGCTTTCAGAAATCGAAATTGCTGCTGAAATAGACCATAACATTATAATAACTGGACAGGCTGGTATGGGAAAAACATTTTATCTCAATACAATCAACATTGGACTAACACATATGAACAAAAACGTTTATACACTAGGCACAGGAATCACTGAAATGTTTTTGGAGGCATCCAGGTGATTTTAGGTGGAGATTTCTTTCAACTGCAACCGGTACCTCATGTAAACTATAATGATCCAGGAGACTTCATCATATCTGCAGAAGAACTTAGATTCCCGGAGAGAGCTTTCCAAGAAACTACTTGCATGTCAAGTGTTGGAATTATCACAGGAATTTGGAACTTAATCGACGTTGACCGATAGTCAGTAAAAAATAACATAATAAGCACACACACACCCTCCTAATCTAATAAAAGCGCATGTTTTTATTATATTAGGAGGGTGTGTATGCTTATTATGTTATAAATTGCTGACTGTCGTTGAAAACTGATTAAGTTCCAAGTTCCTGTGTTGTGGGAATGATATAGCCAAAGATGCTGAAAGTGATCTTAAACACCAATTAACAAAAAAAGAAGAAAAAACAGAATTATAACAGATTATTAAAAGTGGGAGAATATTTTTTGTGGATAAGCTACAACTTATTGCAGCCCTCCTTTTAGCGTCAGAAGAAATGAAGTGAAGGGTCATAACTTCCAAGGAAGGAAAATGTACATTGTAGGATCTCTCTTGTAGTTGTTATTGGTTATTAAAGTGACTAAATCTGGTAACTCCAGTGAGTACATAAGTAATTGATTTGGAAGAATTGACTGGGAATTCCCCTGTGGGAACTCAGGAAGTGTAGTCGTGCCTTTTCACTGTGGTAAACAAGCTGTGCTTTACTGGTAAATTAGGACCTGGTAACCAACTTGAACGCCTGGGGTGGCCGTCCTCTAAGCGGGCAATGCGTAAGCAGTACGAGAGCGATGGATCGGGCCCCATTGGGGGGACCAAATGGGGCACCTAGGAAGTGACGTCATGTCACATGACCCAATGGCGCCATGTTGTGCTGTCATGGTAACCCGCGTGAGCCGATAAAATGGGAAATCCGTAGTAAATAAAGTCGTTTTTGGTGATCTGGAGGGATTGTCGGGTTTATTTGGGTAATTCTACGAATCGGGAAATTACTCTTGTACAAAGGAACATACCCTCCGAACATACCCCAGTTTTGTTGTAGGCCATTGGGTAACATAGCAACCACGTGCTACCATAGAAACCAAGATGGCGGCCTCCAGTATACAAAATGGACTACGGAAACACGTATCACCATAACAACACGCGCTGCGCATGCGCACTAACACCACGTATCACTATGGGGATGACGTCACAAGATGGCCGCTCACGCGGGTTACCATGACAACATGGCGCCATTTGATCATGTGACATGACGTCACTTCCTAGGTCCCTCACTAGGTCCCCCAATGGGCACCGATCCATCGTTCTCCAACTACTTGCGTACATGAAAATGATTGGTTAATCTTGACTTTATACTTGTTGTAGCCATTTTATCGCCACAATATAACATTAGATGCTGATTTGGTGCTAAGAATAAATAAATAAATAAATAAATAAATAAATAAATAAATAAATAAATAAATTGGGAAGAGGTGTACTCTGCAATGCAATCTCATAAAGTCATTCTATGTGAACAAAGCTCTACTTGGGTCTATATTCACAGAATGTTGGGATTTCATTGGTACGATCACTGTTTTTTCAGATGTACATATACATAAACAAAACTTGAAATTTAAAAAAAGATGGAAACTTTGACAATGCATGTAAGTTTTCAATTTGTTATAGGCAGAAATGTTAACTGTCTACTTCATGTGTATTTTTTTTTTTTTTTTTTTTTTGTAACGGGGGATCAAAATATATTTGCTCACATTCTCAATAATTGAATAATATCAGGTATGGATGAAAGTTTGTGATAACTGTTTGGGGGGGGGGGGGGGGGGGGGGGACAACTATCCTTCAGTGTTTTCTCAAATAAAAACATGTAGTCAAGCTCTGTGAGATTTGCGAATGGGTGTCCTTGCCAAATGTTTGGGGGGTTTTAAATATTATGATTCAATAAAAACTACTCTCACTGGTAAATGTTCCTGCAATCACAATGTAACATACAATACCAGCTGAATAAGTTGTAGGATAATTACAAGAACACATCTGCTACATTTTCCTCTGATGATAATTCCAACACTTGGCGACATTTCGTTGGAAGCTCTCAAAGAAATGATCTCAAGGATTAGAAATATCAACAGAGAAAAAATGCATTGAATATTTTCTTGTGTTTATTCTACAACTTATTTCAGCTCGTGCTGTACAATAATTATGTGATCACTTGAACACTCACAGAGTGAAGTTTCTACCAAGTAATAAATTATCCTCAGTGGAAAAGCTTAAAAAATTCACAAGAATGCATCTTTAGGTGAAACACATAGTTCCAGAGGCTGAAACAGTGTTTGAAATTCTGGAAATTTCCAGACGAATATTTATGATCGTTGAGGGCAAACTTTCATCAAGTGATCTACAACCTGAAAATGTTCTTTTCTTGTGATTTTTTAAAAACATTTTCAAAATTTCTTGAGCAGGAAATCTATCACCCTATGTATTAATAACCTAACACATTAGTGATCTCAAAATCTGAAAGGGGGTTGGGGTCACAACACAACACATTATGTGCTGGCAGGGAGTACACGAGGTGGGGTATCCCCCTGTCTTTGTCGGAGGGCCAGGAAGAGGGTGGACGCCTGGGGTAGTAACCCCAGGGCCCAGAACTTTGAGGGCCTGGGTTTGGCCCAGAAGTCCAGGATTCTTGGGTTAACCCCCCCCCCCCCCAGTCTAAGACTATTGGTTTGAATTTTTTTGTTAAAAAATTTAAATCTGGTCTTTCATGCCATGTTTGAACTAAGGCTCCCCCTCCAAGATTCTGACTCCTGTGCCAACGGTTAAGAAGGGGGCTGTATCGTGAATGGAGCTCAGCACTTAACCAATGGTTGTATTTTCGGACTGCGTGATTCTTGAAGTAATAACTGTATTAAATCAAGTTACATGTAACGCTTCAAGCTGTAACTCAAGGACACTGGATACTTACTGATGTACTTGGAAATTTGAAACATGCTGCTAAAAAACATCATTTTGACCGCCCAAAAATAACGTGATTTTTTATAGCTGTCAGAAGTGTCCATTTAATAGTTGATTTCAAAATTGTATTGGGGTGGGGGAGACCCCCCCCCCCCCCCTTATCATCGCTCGTGACTTCGGCATCAGCATTAATATCCGGACACTTTGGAAAGGTGGCCCGTCACAGAGTTAACCCTGGTGCCCTAATTTCCTCTCCCCGGTCCCGGTTTGGTGAGGATCTGAGGGCCTTCCCTGGGAAATTTCTTTTACAATTTGCCATAGAACAATGCAGTTTGCTTAATTCTTAGACACGGGTAAAGTGTCAACCATCAATTCCTATTTGGCACAGATAACCACAGGCCATATGTTCCGAGATGCCTTACCTTTGGAAAAAGATGTCCCCCTCCCCAACCCCTACCCCAGCTATATCCACCACTGTAATATGCATATACAGTATCAGCTGAAATAAGTTGTAGGATAACTACAAGAAGCTTTTGGTCCGATTTTCCTGTGTTGATAAGTCCAGACCTTGACCTCATTGCTAGAAAATGATGTCAAAGGAAGCAGTAATCAACAGAGGAAAAATGTTACTTAAATTCTGTTGTGGTTATCATGCAACTTATTTCAGCTGTATTGTATTATGATCCACCCACAATGTTCTGGTTTCTGGTAATCTCTCTCCAGGAGTTTTAGAAGTATCACTGTCAGAATTCGATGTGGGTGGGGGGTTAAGGAAGAAAACTACTCGCCCCCCCCCCCCCAATAACTTTTCACTTCTGACGTAAACTACATGTATTTGTGATGTAATGATAGTAACTATGGCAATAGAAACTAAATGAATTTGGGTATCAGATTAGCTTGCGGATTTTTTGTACGTTGTATGTAGATGACACACGCCCTCCCCGTCCCCTCCCCGCAACCCTCCAGTTAAAATATCAATGCATGACTAGTAATGTTAATTTTAAGTATGTGTATATGACATGTTACCACGACACCATCATTGTTGGTTTTGCCCCGAGGCGGCACGTTCACAATATTATTTGGTCTTCCCCCAAATAATAAATATTGACGCTTCCAATTGCTATTATTGAACTGACTTAGAAGATACCATCAGGATTTGAGGGGTTAATGATTTTGCAAACTCTTAACCTAAAGTAACGACAATAATCGCTATTCACAAATATCTGCATTCATATTTTATTATTTTTAAATTGTTTGTCTCCAGAATATACCTCGTGAAGCTTGTGACGAGTATGGGGGGTGGGTCATAGCAATATTTTGGCGATAAATAGTAAAACGTTTTAGTTGATCAAGCCTTTGTTTGCAAGTATCGCTTATGTGTTTGTGTTAGGTAAAGGATTATCGGGTCACTGGTCTCCAGTTTACAAAAAAACTGAAGCGTCTACGGGTACCGGTATCCGAACTCTAAGGCAGATATTTCAAATTATTAATTCCAGAAATTTCATCTTGAAAACTCCACATCATCGTGGTCAAGCGAAAGGAACAAAAACTTGTACCAGTGACTACATATAAAAACTTGCACTAACCCCTCTGAAACGATATGCATATGTGTCGGTGTAAAGAGAACTGTTTGGACGAGCAGGCAACAAAATATGAATGTCTATGGAAGGGAGGTACGTAATAACTTAATCCTACAGCCCTCTAGAGCTGTAGGATTAAATTATTTCTGCACCTACGTACGAATACAAAATAGACTCCCCCACTTCTCTATCGACAGCACAGCGTAAAACGATACCATTCTGGGACTTCGTGTCGGAAGGGTTAATCAATAGACTATTGTCCTCAGACGGCCTGAATATGGAGAATGTCTTTACCCTTTGAACCCAGATGGTATCTTCCATGTCAGTTCAATGGCAGCAATTGGAAGAGGCCACATTCATTATTTGGGGATAGACCAATTAATATTAATTGGTCTTCCCCACACAATCACTCAGCAGCCATCCGACTTAATGCAGTTATGACGTATTATGCTTCTGGGCCGGAAAAGCGTCCGCTCGTTTTCAAGGGGTTAATAAGGGAACAGTTTTTTCCCGCAATCTTACCCCACCCCCCACCCCCCCCCCCCCCCCCACCCCCCATACTAAACGTGTACAGACAAGGGTGTCTAGAAGTTATTTCAAACGATTCGAATATATACTACTCAAAGTTTGCTAAGCACCAAGTATATCCAACTACCTGTTTTACGTTTTAGTTGAAATATTGTTATGAAAAGTGTATACTAGTATATTTTTTATTTAATTATATCTTTAATGATTTAAGTACAGAAATTAAGATTTTGTTTGTGTTTGACATTATTTTTTAGCTTTTGAATACTATAACCATGGAAAGTGGATATTATTGGTAAAAGAGGAAATTTTTCAAATTTGCCAAAAAGTTGACAGAGCGAACTGATATGGGTTCAATATCGAGTATGAGACCCATTACTGTTAATTACAGCTTGACAACGCCTTCTCATGCATCCAATCAGGTTCCTGGTGGTCCTTTGTGGGATGTTGTTCCATTCTTGGACCATCATGGCACCAAGCTCCTGGACACTTCTTGGCTTGACTGGACGGGCTGAAATTGCAAGCTCCAACTCATTCAAGACATGGTCGATTGAATTGAGGTCAGGGGATCTTGCTGGCCAGTCCATAAACTCAATCCCCTCCCCCTGTTGGTACTCTCGGACAGCATTAGGCAACATGAGGACGGGCATTATCACCCACTGCGCCTGCATATACAATCTGACGTGGGCATCCAGGATCTCATCAATATACCGCTATGCAGTCAATGTACCACGGTCAAGGACACAGAGCTTTGTACGTCCATCCCCGCTGATGCCGCCCCAGACCATTGTTGACCCTCCTCCATAGCGGTCATGTCCAGCAATGTTGGCTGCATGGAATCGCTCTCCTGGACTTCTCCATACTCTAGAACGTCTATCTGTGTAGTCTAGGCAGTACCTTGATTCATCTGTAAAAAGGACAGGTCGCCCATCTTCTCTGGTACATCCAACATGGTCCATGGCCCATTCATATCGTGTCTGGCGGTGGTTCTGGGACAGCGGAATGCGAATACATGATCTTCTCGATCGGAGACCACCTTCGTGCAACCTTGCCCGGATAGTCTGCGTCGAAACATTTACCCCGGATGCATTCGGAAGGTCACTGCGACGCTGGGTTGCTGTTGCAAAGCGGTTCCTACGGGCCTGAATGATCAAAAACCGGTCTTCAGCTGCAGATGTTGCCCTGTCTCTGCCACCACCATGCCGTCTTACTGGTGTGCCATACTGCTGAAATCTTGGTGATCAGCGTATGGTGTACACCAAGGGCTTCACCAACCTGACGATGCGTTGCCCCTTGCTCCACCATCCCAATAGACCGTCACATTTCTGCTTCAGAGAAATGTCTTCTTATATTTGCATTCGCCATATTCAATCATTAAATCTCAAGGGTTTGTGTTAAAATGAAGATTGAATACCCTACACATGTCATGTACATGTAGATAGTACACGAAAGCATCATGAAAATCAAGGGCACATGCTTTCCATGACTATCACGAAAAGTCTGCCTGTCAAGAGAGCTAATGTAAACACTGGGGACTACCTCAATACATTCCTCAATCATATCCACCAAATATATCGCAAATATGTCACAAGCAAATTTCAATGATGTGTCAGATATGTGGTGCTTAGCAAACTTTGAGTAGTATAGCCATTTTTTCCCTGTGCCAATATCTCTGGACATTCATAAATTATGTTTCCTGATATTAGGAGGATTTTTTTATGTATTTCTCAAGTGCAGTGTTTAATACCACTCGTATTCGAGACATGGAAACGAAAGAAACATATAACAAGAATACAGAAAATCAACTGTTTATAGCACATTATTATATCCACTGAAGCTTTTGGGTCAATATCAATTTGTCGCAGTTGGAACCATGTCTGAAGCAACTTCTTATATATGACCAGTAAAACACTCAGAATCGAAGATTTTTTGCTGCGGCTTAACGACATTTTCGAGGGCCAAGGTCACCTCGTTTCGGATAGATTTACGGGTGACGGAAGCCAGAGAACATGGAGAGAACCACCGGGAAGTAGCGATCAACTATTAGACTTCTCAACGTACTAACTCCATACAGGCAGTGGTTGAAGAATAGTGCAGCATCAGCGTGCACTATGCCACAGTACTCACCGCCGCAGTACTCACCGCCACCGTACCCCCAGGTGGGCAATCGGGATTAACCCTTTACCCAACGGTTGGTTCTCGGAATGCCGGCTCACTCTAAATAAACACTTCTCGGAATGCACATTAATTAATTTTGTCCGCACAACAGAGTGAGACTGCATTATAGGTTATTCTGTATTTGTGAACAGTTTTAAGACTGCATTTCAAGTGAACACAATGTTTGAAAGTTATCAATTGTGTTTTTAAATGACTGAGTACATAATCAATGTTAGATGTGCAACAAGTTATTGAGTTATCAACTGTGTTTTTAAATGACTGAGTACATAATCAATTTAATTTCTTATAAATAAGAAGAAATTGCGTCAAATTACATATCAGTCTAAAATAGCAAATGCTCAAGTGAATGTTCGGTTTATCACCAATAGACGTGGTGGTCAGAATTTAGTATATGGCGGATATAAATTTAGGGTAAAAAGCAGTAGAAATGACACGGTGCATTGGAAGTGCAGTTAAGGTGGCTGCTCAGCAACCATAAACACCAAAGATGGCATGCTCACGTCTTACAGAAATTCGCACAACCACCAGCCAGATGAAGATAAGTTAACTGTCGACGAGATATAATAATAACTCTTTGGCCAGCCGCTGATTTGTCGCGGTCCTCATAAGAGAAGGCCTAGATATTAGCTAATTTAAAAAAAACTGGTACGCACAAACTCCAGACGAGTTTCAGCAATATATCATTGCGGTCAACGGACTACGAGCATGTCATCCCGAAAGTTCCCACGTTATACAGTTTGCATTCCAGTTTATATCGTCAAAGAGCAATGAACATTCCATCTCTACCATCGCAGCGTTCTGATATAGATCTACCAGACTTGTACACTAACACTATTTCTGGTCAATCTTTTCTTTTATATTCTGACGTCAACAACAATTTTCTTATATTTTCAACACATCCGCTTCTTCCAGGCAATACAACAAAAATCAGCAGAAATTAATATAAACTTGTCACCAACAACTGTTTTTACTGACTTTGAGAAAGCTGCACAATCTGCAATTCAAACTGTTTTTCAATGTGAAATGAAAGGCTGCCGCTTTCATTATCGCCAGTGTATCCAAAGAAATGTGCAGCGTTGTGGCCTTCAAAGTGCCTTTTCATCTGATGACAGCATAAATCAGTTTGTCCGTCGTGCACCAGCACTTCCTCTTATAAGGCAAATTGACATTGACGATGTATGGTTGAATGCGTTGGAAAATGTTGATTTAGAAAATGGAAATGTTCTAAAGTTTGCCGATTATGTGACAGAACAGTGGGTTGAAATGCCAGGCAGGGACATGTGGAACCATTTTGACACTGTAGGTCCACGGACCACTAACCACGTGGAAGGCTGGCATTCAAAAATTTCCAAGTTGAGTGCCGCACACCGAAATTTATTCAGATTTATAGATCTTATAAAAAAAAAGAACAAGATCAAACAGAGACTTTTATCATGCAATTGCAATCCGGAGGGAAAATGCGACCTCGAAAGAGGAAATACCGACAATTAGACCAGGGTCTGGAAAATGAGAAACGAAAATTGTTGAGTGGTGCCACGGCTGTTCTTGAATATGCTGACTCTATATCACATCTCGTTGGGTTATAAATGTTTAGTTTGCTTGTTCATATTGGTTATAAATGTTTAATTAGTCTGTGTGAAACACACAGACTATTGTTTTTGCACGGATTCTTTTTCTTTTTTTTTTCTTTTTTTTCTTTTTTTTCTTCTTCTTCTTCTTCTTTTTCTTCTTCTTCTTCTCCTGTCTTCTGTCTTCTCATCACTTTTTTGTCCGCAAGATAACTCGAAAACGAATTGCCCTATCTCGTTGATTTTTGGCATGCTGATAGACAGCCACAAGTTCTCGGCACTGAATATTTTTCAGATTCCTGGGGCATTAGGGTTCTCCGTGGGGGTGTTTTGAAAATGGGTCCCGCCCATATCTCAGGCGTGGTATGACCTAGGGACCTGGGACCAACACCAAATGAGTCGACACTTGATGGAGATTCAAAATATGGGTCAAGGTCACAGAGGTCACCTGGGGTCATTGAGTGCATTTTTTCAGAATTGCTGGAAATCACATTTTTTGACCCCCTAAAGTATTCCTGACGTACACACATGCATTTTGACATAAAAAAGTGAAAGTGGGTCACGCCCATACCTCAAGCGTGGTATGACGTATGGACCTAGGACCAACACCAAATGAGTCGACACTTGATGGAGATTCAAAATAGAGGTCACCTAGGGGTCATTGAGTGCATTTTTCAGAATTGCTGAAAATCACATTTTTTGACCCTCTAAAGTATTCCTGACGTACACACATGCATATCTACGTTAAAAAAAGTGGGCGTGGCCAAAATTTTTGAAAGTGGGTCACACCCATATCTCAGGCGTGGTATGACCTACAGACCTGGCACCAACACCAAATGAGTCGATACTCGATGGAGGTTCAAAATATGGGTCAAGGTCACGGAGGTCAACTAGGGGTCATTGAGTGCATTTTTCAGAATTGCTGGAAATCACATTTTTTGATCCCCTAAGGTATTCCTGACATACACACATGCATTTTGACATAAAAAAGTGGGCGTGGCCAAATTTTTGAAAGTGGGTCATGCCCATATCTCAGGCATGGTATGACGTATGGACCTGGGACCAACATAAATAAGTCGACACTTGAGGCAGACTCAAAATATGGGTCAAGGTCACGGAGGACACTTAGGGGTCATTGAGTGCATTTTTTCAGAATTGCTGGAAATCACATTTTTTGATCCATAAAGTATTCCTGACGTGCACACATGCATTTTGACGTAAAAAAGTGGGTGTGGCCAAAATTTTTTAATTTTTTGAAAGTGGGTCACGCCCATATCTCAAGCGTGGTATGACCTACGGACCTGGGACCAACACCAAATGAGTCGACACTTGATGGAGATTCAAAATATGGGTTAGGGTCAAGGAGGTCACTTAGGGTTCATTAAGTGCATTTTTCATAATTGCTGGAAATCACACTTTTTGACCCCCTCCCCCCCAAAGCATTCCTGAGGTCCATGCATGCATTTTTATGTTAAAAAAGTGGGCGTAGCCAACATTTTTGAAAGTGGGTCATGCTCAAAACTCAAACGTGGAATGATGAATGGACCTGGAACTAACGCCAAATGAGTCGACACTTGATGGAAATTCAAAATATGGGTCAAGGTCATGGATGTCACCTAGGGTCTGCCTGAAAGAGGTCACCAAAGTCGCCAAGTGTGTATTATTCAGAAATACTGGGAAATGAATTTTATTACACCTTAATGCATTTCTAAAGTTTATGAACGTATTTCATCACTCAAATTAGTGGGCGGAGCCAAAAATGTCCATTTCTGATTCGAGTATCGAACCCTTTGAATGCTGGTCACATGTATCCCTTTTCTGGTTTCTTATAAATAACTGTTCTGACTCCAGTATGAATATCTGTAAATACTGTTAACGAAAACCCATTTCTGATTTGTTTAAAAATGTTTTACTCCTGAAAATAAGCCTCCATAAATTTTCTTTCTGTATAGTTTATTCCTGATTCTTTAACCCTTTTTCACACAGACTTGAATTTACTGGGTGCAGTAAATTCTGTTTCTCTAGTTTGCTTATTTAGTTTGTAAAATTCGGATAAAAACACATTTTTGTATGAAATTCATCATCTTTTGAATTAAGCTGTTATCTCTCATTTCTCCCATTTATCAGAAACAAACTATACTTTCCTAACACCCAGAAAGTGTTGTTTTAGTACTCAACATGCACCACTGACTCCAGGTAGAAAACAATAGGTGCCGGCATTCTGAGAACCCCCCACCCAACGTAACGGCCAAAACCGGCCAGCGCTATTCTTAAAAATCGCCAATTAATTTTCGTTATTTTTTAAATTTTTTGTCTCTAAAACATAAGTTATGACCCCTCATTGGAACGAGCTCGTCGAGCTCGTTCCAATGAGGGGTCATAACCTATGTGTTTGAGACAAAAAATGAAAATAATAGTTATTTAAGAATTTTTTTTTTTGCAAGTGTCGTCTGCTTTTCAGGTTAGGTAAAGAGTTAAGTGCCTTGCCCAAGGACACAACGCAGTTACCCCAGCTGGGGATCAAACCGTGGACCTTTCGATTTGAAGTCCAATACCGTAACAACTGAGCCACTGCACCGCCGGAAGATTTTTAAGTCTTGTAACGAAATGTGTCCACACAGACGATCTACTATTTCATTCTAATTTCGAAATATTCTGGCAGATCATTAATTCCCTCGACATGATTAAAGTCTCTGTCGTTTTGGCACGCAAATAAGAATAGTGCCGTCACTGGTCGTCGGGTCCACTTACCAACCGAAATAAACAGGCTATTTTCTTTTGATTATTTCTTTTCTATTTGGTCGTACAGCTTAATTGCCAAATCACCACGCGCATATTCCCTTTTCAGTTGCCTTTCTTTTTTAATATTCGTCCTCTTGTTTTTCTTTTCAATGGTACTCAATCTGCCATTATCAGACCTTTTATATAGGGTAGCCTTTTTCTTGTAATTGAATGTTTTTTGGAAGTTTCTGGTGGAACAGACCCATCTCGGGCGAGTCAACTAAAGTCATTGAGTTGAGCCTTACCAGCAAAGTCAAATGGAAACAGAAAAAAAACATCCCTACTTTTTTTACCTTATACGAATACAAGTCTTTACACCTTAACCCTTAAAACCCCGGTGCTCTGGTTGATATCGCCCCCTCCCCCCCCCCCCCCACACACACACACAAAAGAAAAACAATGCTTACGGCGAACCTACAATTGTATTGACGTGCAGTAAAATTTATCCGACAGCTCCTATTGGTTGTAGGATTAAAGTATTACAGATCCTCGCTACATATTTCTTGTTACTTGTGTCATCTGCTTAACCCTTTACCTAACATGAAAAGCAGACGACACTTGCAAACAAAATTCTTGAATAACTAATTTTTTTCATTTTTGTCTCAAAAACATAGGTTATGATTATGACCCCTCGTTGGAACGAGCTCGTTCCAACGAGGGGTCATAACCTATGTTTTTTGAGATAAAAAATGAAAAAATAATGAAAATTAATTGGCGATTTTTGAGAATAGCGCTGGCCGGTTTTGGCTGTTACGTTGGGTGAAGGGTTAACCACGGCCTATTTCTTTCTTAAGGCAAAAGCCTATACATAATGTCTTGAAAGGGTTAACACGTTCCTTAAAACTCTGAATGGTGCTGTCAAAGTACTGAACTTTCACGCACTAAATTCCCATAATGTAAGTAGGAATTTAGCCTTTCTTGTTTGGCAGAACCCATTGAGCTTTGTCAAACAAGACTAAATTCGCCACGATACTAAAGGTGAATACAATGCAAACTGATCATAGGACAGATGGTGATGACTATGAACAAGTCAGTGGCAGTAGTCTTGAAGCTACGAGGGGTATGGGGTGGTGTAGAAGCCAGGAGCTGAATAGAGTTAGGAACCATAACTATCTTCAGATAAATATCCTGTGAAAGGTATTCTTCAAAAGGTATCCTCAACAGGTATCTTTAGATAGAACATCACCATGTCATAAGTATCCTCAAATACCGGTATGTGCCAAACTGCTGTATGTGACGTGTGCACATTATGCACTAGCACACAACCACATATAGGTACATCCGGCATGTGCATATGTACTACATGTAAAGTGCACATATTGTGCACTAGCACACAAACACATCTAGGAAAGTCAGGATACTTTATAGTGAGATCGGGGAAGTCATAACATGGACAACACAGACCAAGGAATGGAGAGAATAATAAGCTATGATATAGACTAGGATAGACAGAAGCAGGGGATTCCGAAGGAATATGAACTAGTAAAACAATTGTCGGGTTGTTTGTGGTAATTCTGGGTAATTAGATTGACTCTTATACAAAGGAACGCACCATATACCACTACATGCTAGTTTTATAAGCCTCTATGTGATATTGGAAGCCTTTATGGCCCTATAGCATTATGTGCTCCCATTAAAATGAGGATTCTCAAGGAATCCGAACTAGTACAACTTGTCGAGTTGTTTGTGATAATTCTAACCGAGGATTCTTGGTAATTAGATTGACTCTAATACAAAAGAACGTGCCTTTATTGGAAAAAGGAGGATTCTGTGAGAACCCGATCAATCTGTATCAAATAAAGTGATTTTGGGTTGATAACGGTGATTTGGAGATATGGTCGGGTCTATTGGGGTAATTATATTTACTCCTATTCAATCGAACACACCCTCCAAACATACACCTTTGCTATTCGAGGGTTTTGGGTCACAAACAAGCACGTGTTACAAGAGAAACCAAGGTGGCGGCCTCCAATATACAAAATGGATGACAGAAACACGTATGACCTTACTACACGCTCAGCGCATGCACACTCAGACCACATAACACGATGGTAATTACGTCACAACATGGCTACTCATGGGGCTACAATGACAACTCAAATGGCGCACTGGGTCACATGATTATGATGTCACGTGAGATCCACCACATGAGATCCATAAGATGGGGGTCGAAACGAAATAGTAATAGGGACGCGCCTATTATAGGGAAAAATAGTATACCATGTACCCGGACAACTCCCATCTTATGGATCTCATCCGGTGGATCTCATATACCGTCATATCACATGACCCCGTGGCACCATGTTGCGTTGTCATGGTCAAAACACCCATAATTTATATACGAACCAAGGACAAATTTAACACTATAACAAGCCACGGTCGTGGTATTTATATCGGTATTACTCAGTAATGCCCCAATCCCTAATGACAAACACTGGTGCAAATTGTTGCATTTTGAATAAGCTTTCAGAAAATCATAACCTTAAAAATTCCCTAATGTGTGTGTGTGTGTGTGGGGGGGGGGGGGTGAATAGGGTCTATGAGCAGCTCGTGCACTAGTAGTGTTTGCGCCGCAATTATCTAGTCACCATAGGTTTCAGCCAAGGAACTATTTTGTCCCGTGCGCCTTTCCAGGCTGCATAAGTTCATATGCTTCTCGGCAACTTTGTATCGGAATTCGGAGTTATTTACTTTAGCGGACGTATAGAATACCAACTCACTAGAATATGGCGCACCAATTCTCAACTTCCGCAGGGTAAACTTTAAGTCGTCATTTCTTCAAAACATTTGTTTTTGCATGGCTGAGCGGCACCCTCCAAAAATGTTTGGTACCCGATTTTATTTGTATTGAATCCTGTTTCAACACTAATGGTTACACTCTTCAGGTCGGCACCACAAAGGCAGTGACGATGCCCAAGTCAAATAAATTTCTCCTGCAGTTATTCTCCCCCGTCGACGAAGTCGGGAGCGGGATATTGAAATGGTGTCCGTCCGTCCGGGCGAACATTGGGGGTTTAGGGGCTATTATTATTAGGGGATACCTCCAAATTAAGGTAGTGTTAGGGTTGGGAGTGGGGTGGGTGGGGTTAGGGTTAGGGGGGTAGCCCCAGAGTAGGACTTAAGGTTGGGGGTTAGGTCCCGGGGGATGGGTTGGGGTCAGGGGTGGGGTTTTAGTTTTAGTAACCCCTAAACCGAAAAATAGCCCCTAATCCTATTGGTCTGGCTAGGGTGGGGTTAGGGTCAGGGGTGGGGTGGGGTGGGGTGGGGTGGGGTGGGGTGGGGTGGGGGTAGGGGTAGGGGTAGCCCCAGTGTAGGGCTTAAGGTTGGGGGTTAGGTCCCGGGGTGGGGCTTAGGGTCAGCGGTGGGGTTTTCGGGTTTAGGGTCAGGTGGGGTAGGGTTAGGGTTAGGGTGTGGTTTTTGGGTGGAGGGGTGGGGTTAGGGTTCACAAATCTTGTCCGCTTAACTCCTACAGTTTTCAGTGGATTTTTAAGAAACCTGGTCTGGAGTATCAGTATCAAGTGTAGATGTGCATGTGGTCTGGAATTTTCATTTCGATGCGAATTTTGCCTGGTTACGGCCCTTGGAAATGGCAAAATTTTCATCACAAAGGATTGTCCACTTAACTCCTCCAACATTTTTTTATTGGATTTTCACGAAACTTGGTCTGAAGTATTAGTATCAAGTGTAGATGTGCATGTAGTCAAGAATTTTCGATGCAACGAATTTTGCATGGTTACGGCCCTTGGTAATAGCAAAATTTCCGTCACAAGTGCTTGTCCGCTCAACTCTTCCTGCTTTTCCATTGGATTTTCACGAAACTTGGTCTGAGGTAGCAGTACCAAGTGTAGATGTGCATGTCGTCAGGATTTTCGATGCGATGAATTTTGCTTGGTTACAGCCCTTGGTAATAGTAAAATTCCGTCACAAATGCTTGTTCTCTCAACTCCTCCTACAGTTTTCAATGCATTTTTTACGAAACTTGGCCTGAAGTATCAGTATCAAGTGTAGATGTACATGTGATCAGGAATTTTCGATGCGACGAATTTTGCCCTTTACGGCCCTTCGTAATACCAACATTCCCGTCAAAAATGCTTGTCCGCTTAACTCCTCTTTTTTCATTGAATTTTTACGGAACTTGGTGTGCAGTATGAGAATGATGTGTACATGTGGATATGGAATGAAAGTTTCGATTCAAACAATTTTTGCTTGTTTCTATCATAACACAAAAGTCGACGGGGGATATGGATGTCGTTAAACTCTCTTGTTTTGATGGATTTGCCCTTCTGAGTGTATGCACCAACCACAAAGATGTTTGCCTACGTGTCATGACTAGGGAGTGTTTCACCAGTAATCTTTCCCAACTGAAAAATGATGTCCTGCAATACTAAGATAACCTGATACTTAATACAGAGCGGTTTTTCCTTTTTAATTTAATGCTGAATCTTCAGTAGTAAATACATGACTGGGAGGCGCGGTGGCTCAGTGGTTACGGCATTGAACTTCAAACCAAAAGGTCCACGGTTCGATCCCTGCCAGGGATAACTGCGTTGTGTCCCTGGGCACGGCACTTCATCCCGATTGCTCACATGGGGGCACGGTGGCGATGTGTACTGAGGCGTACTGCACGCCGATGGTGCACTTGTCTTCAGCCAAAGCTAACCCACACGTCGTCGTCACGCCATGAATATGTACATACATAGAATGTGATGACTCCAGTCAATAAGTTGATTGCTTGCATATGCAATATAGGCTAGTAATCGCAGGGCACTTTAGCTTTCCATATTACACGGCCTGTTACATGTAGCGTCAGTCCTAAATTGACCCCTACGAATGGAGTGTAACAACTGGGGGCCCTTCTAAGACCAATGTAGAGTCTTGGAGAGGTCTAATTAGTTCTAGGCTTTGTAATGCCAGAAGCCCAAAGGTTCCCCATCTTGTGTATCTTGATTACTTCTCACAATTAAATATTTAAATATTTATCCCTGGCTAAATTCGTCATGAAAATCGACTTTCGATAGAATTACCTCTCTTGAAATTCTTAGACGAGCCAGCAAGGTCCAATCGTGAACCAAGTAATTGTCGAGAAAAAAGTATGATATCAAAAGAAAATAAAGCCAAGTTTCCGTTTGTTATTTTTTTAACAAACGAAAACACCAAACAGCTCTGGCAAACCAATTAGAAGCAATCACTACACATAATCTGTCTTTTAAGAATATCTGTCAGTATCACGTCTATCAACACTAAGTGACGTCCACAGTGGCTCTTTGTTTAGCGAATGTGTTTTTACATAGACAATAAACATATAGTGTGTTTTTATATCTGTGTTATACAACGAGTTGAAATATGGTTTATTATTTCGAGGCTTCGCCGAGAAAAAATAAACCATATTTCAACGAGTTGTATAGCACAGATATAAAAACACACTATATGTTTATTGTTTTTATCTGATAACAAACAGACACCCGTCTCGTGCGTCTACCCGACTTACATATGCTTCCCACGGGCCTCCAAAGAAAACCAGTCTACGCGACAAAAGAAATAGGACAAGACGCATAGAGTTGTGTCCCTTACATTACAAAATCGATGACGGCGATTGTAAAGTGCGATTGCACTTCTTGCATCATGTAACTGCACTGGAACAAAATAAATTTCAACTATTTTATTAACAGTAACAAAACGGTGTTTCAGTAGAGTTATTCTTTTTTTGACATAGTTCCAGTTTTCTTCCGTGTTTTATGCTGTAGTCCCAATATAACAAATAATTTTGCGTTTGTTTACAATTTTTACGAAGTGTTTTTTTTCAGGTAGAGCAGACGAACTTTTAATTAGCGCAGTTCCGCGAGTACTTTTGATCGAGGCCGTGACTATAAATAGTTCGCAGTCGCCGCATACTAATTACTATTAACATTCAAGTAATTTCTACAATGTTCTGAAGCAAAATTTTAGGTTGCCTTTATTGAAGCAAAATAAATAAGAAATGACACCATCAGAGGATTTTGACAAGGTGCAATAAGCGTACAATTAAAACCTGCCCTGTGATATAACGATGTTTCATGAATGAATGAATGAATGAAAATGGAATTGAAAGAGGTCAGAGGTCGTTCGCATAAATTATAATTATATACAACACCCGTTGTATATACTTCAAGTATATACAACGGTTGTTATACTCTATGGTTATCAGATAAAGTAATTTTTACAATAAGTTTTTATATTTTCCAATGAGAAAATTAGCAAATGTCACATCCTAGACTTTTATATTAACTTTTTTCCCAACGTAACGGCCCAAACCGGTCAGCGCTATTCTAAAAAATCGCCAATTAATTTCCATTATTGTTTTCATTTTTTGTCTCAAAAACATAGGTTATGACCCCTCGTTGGAACGAGCTCGTTCCAACGAATGGTCATAACCTATGTTTTTGAGACAAAAAAATGAAAAAAGTAGTTATTAAAGAATTTTTTTGCAAGTGTCGCCTGCTTTTCATGTTAGGTAAAGGGTTAATGTAAATGGCATTGTCTGTATTATATGTCACGATGCGCACACTGCTGATATAATGAAAAGAAAAAATGGTTACACACCACCAAAAGATGGTGGAAATGCCGTTTTCTTATTTTTAAATAGGAACAGAGAATGATAGTCAAACTGACTAGGAAATAAATTGTAAAAATGTCAGCTTCTCTATTCTTATACATGTCTGAGGTTTCTGAAATAATGCGCCCATCGATGATACAAATTTGTTGTTTCGAAATTTCAGTTTCCATTTGAAATTCCAATACCCTTAGTGTTAATTCTTCTAACAACTTTAGGAAATTAAGGAGAGCTAACTTTCTTGAAAATCTCTTCCAATGATGAAGATTGTTTTGAAAACTCCCAACCCCATCCCAAAACACACAAATATATTACAGACTTAGATTTACGAGGGCAATGGCACTCCTCTTGGGGACGTGAGCAATGTTTGCGCCCCTCCCTTTAACTGAATTCCACATCTGTACTCTATTTGGTTAATCGGAAAGAAAATACCTTCTTATTGTAACGTTCGATGACAACGCCGCCAGAGTTACAAGCTTTTTAGTACATGAATATCTTCGTCTTGTGGGAATTACTTGCTATTATTTAAGAAATCCACTAAAGTCACCTTCTCCCAATCGCCACTAGTTTACTAATTGGCACTAATATCACTGCGTGTAAAATCACCAGCCCAGCCGCTCCACTATATTCATAAAGCCGGGGAATCAATGAAAGAATTTCTCTCGACAAATCTGCATTAATATTGTATGGCAGACTATTCCAGATGCCATGAATAATGGATAACATAAGCGTCAGCTTGCAACATTATCCTTTTTCCGTAATCATTTGCTTTTTCATACGTACATATTGTACTGTTGACCCTTTTCAAAATCTGGGTAATAATAGACAGTGCAACCCTTTACCTAACGAAGCGACCGCGCCCATTCGCGAATGTACAAACTGAGCTGTTGAGAAAAATAGTTGTCAAAATATTTCAACAAAACCATATCATGTGACCCCCTCATTGGAACGAGCTCGTTCCAATGAGGGGTAACATGATTTGGTTTTGTTGATTTTGTGGAAAAATGTGATAAAATTAAGTAGAGGTTACACCATAGAAAGCAAGTGATAGTGACTTTACAATCGCGATGGTGTTCACGGGGCTTTTGGCTGTTCAATATCACAAGCTGATATGGTGTAAACGGCTTGTCACAGAGTTGTTTTCTCAGACAAACAAAAGATGCACAATCAGCAAGAAAGACTCAATTTCAAGTCTCGATTAAATTAACTAAATTCGACATTTTTTTCATTCTTTTCAACACTTTCTTTTTTTTGTATCCGCAAAATCTTGCTATCGTTATATGGAAAACGTCATTTTTATCGTACTTTTTGGTTTAATTTTATGTGTGAAACTTTGTATAATATCACCAGGCGAGGAAGTTCAGAATAGTGCGTGAAAGGGTTCCGATCCTTTAATACAGATCACTGAAATCTTTTCACGGGTTTTTGTTTTTGTTAGAGCTGACACTGTCCCAAATCATTGCCTTTGTTCTCGACAGATATCCTTTATCGCCCAGGTGTTGCAGAACTTGGGGTGATATTTGTTGAATACAGCATGTGCTCTTATCAACTCATTGGACGGAATGGTTTTTGCGCGCCGAAGGCGCGCAGGGACGCTATGGGCAACCCCCTTTCGACCCTCAGTGACTGTTTATGATCAATTTGGTCTCATGTCAAGGCGTGTTGGGGGAGGAAGAGGGTCTGGTACTCGGCAGATATCTCTGGCTAAGCTGTCACGGGTATGAGGCTTCGTTGACTGATGTTGATTGAACCCTCGGTTGAGGACCAGTGTGGGAGGTTGGGTCCTCTCACAAAGGTACTACCTCTCCCCGAGGGTGATGTAGTGTTAGGTTTTTCGGGCAAGTATAGTCTGCCACTTCGGAGATGGTTTCGATGGAGGGTCATCATTGGCAAGTATAGTCTGCCTCAGGCTATCTTAGTTGGTTTTCAGGTTCGTGATAGGACGTCTTTGGAAAGAAAACAACAACGACCCCTTTCGGGGACCGCCAGTAAGAAGACCCGTTCTTGACTCATTACTTTAATGCTTACCATTGTACTGCGCACTCTGTATGACAATCATGTTGTAGTTTATTATATGTATGCATCATACTTTTTCATGAATAAATATCGTTTAAATTAAGAACCGAACTTCCCTGGTTCGGGGGCAGGCCTGCATTATGATCCTATTTGGCTGGGTCAAAGGATGCGCAATATAGACGCTTATAAAAAGGGGCAGAGGCGAGACGCAGGACCAACGCTCGCCTCCCGTGAAGTGGTTGACCACTCCTAGGGATGGAGCGGAGGATGTTAAGGGGGTTACAGATTCCATAACGGTTATAGTTTCCATAGCGGTTATTGGGGTGCTGGTCAAAAAACATCTTCTGTGTACCTGCTAAAAGAAGAAGGCAGAATTAGTTTTCATTAAAGTATGTAAAAATAAAATAGCATGTTTAATTTTGTACAGTTTTTAGATATAATGTAATTTTAGCTGAGTCGGTGAAGGCAGCCCTTTCTGGTAGAAGGCCACAGCTGAGCTGTTAATCTGCTTGTTGGTTCACCTTCTCGTTCCCTATTTTATTATTGAGGCTTCTTATTTTTAGGCTTCATATTTGCTAGTTACAATGTATTTTAGTTTTTCCTGTTGAGTCAGTGAGGTTATTTCTCTATGATTGGGCGTGTTTGGGTTTTTGTCGGCTTTCGCAAAGTGTTTCAAGCTCGGAAATTAGTTAGCTGTCGGCTAACCGGTCATGATTTTTCGCAGCTAGGGAAGCAAGGCGGTCTTTTAGGGTGGGGATATCGACTCTGTCGTGGGGTGTTTTGATAGGTGTATCCCTTGGGGCACGGCGTGATTTTGGACCTTCTGAAGTTTCCCCATATTTGTTTGATTGAGCTCAGTTAGGATGATTGTCCCATACTCGAGAATTGGGCGCACAAAGGCTTTGTGTAGCTTAAGCAGGGTAGACTGATTGGCTCCCCGAGAAGTTCCCTTTAACATTTTCAATAAGTTAATACGTTTGGTTGCTTTACTGGCCATATCGTTGGTGTGTTTATTAAAGGATAAGTTTTGATCAGTGGTGATGCCGAGGAATTTCGCCTCTTTGCATTCTGGGAGGACTTTATTCAATAGTTTCAGGTCAAAGTCACGTTTGCTTGTCTTGCGGGTGAAGGTGATTCGTTGGGTTTTATTGGCGTTCAGCTTTATTCTCTATTTGGCACATCATTGTTCCAGATCTTCGAGAGCGCGTTGCAGAGGGTTTTGGAGTAGATTGGCCGTATTATTAGTGCCCCAGAGGCCCTTGTCGTCCGCGAATTGGGAGACTTGAACACGATCCTCAGAAAATTTTAGATCGTTTACATAGATGATGTACAGGAGAGGGCTGAGGACGGACCCTTGAGGGTGCCTGCTTCTAGGGGGACACTATCGGACATTTCATTGTTTACTCTGACTTTAATTTCGCGATCATTTAGGAAGGAGGAGAGTAGGCTAAGCAGTTTCATGGGGAGTTTCATTTTAGATAATTTGAGGCGCATTTCATTGTGCCATACAGAGTCGAATGCTTTTTCAACGTCAGGACTGCCTATTTGCTGATTGTCAATCGCGGTTTTCATTTGAGTGACTAGGCGGTAGACATGCTCGATGCCTTCTTTACGGTTTCTATGGGCTGTTTGCCATTTATTAAAAAACTCGTTATCTTCAAGGTGCCCCCTGAGTCGATTGGTAAGGATTCGTTCAAATACCTCGCCAATGCAACTGAGGAGGCTGACTGGGCGGTAGCTGACCGGATCGGAGAGGTCTTTGTCAGGATTTGGGATCATTACACCAATGGCTTTTTTCCAACATTTAGGAAAGTAGCCATGGGTGAGGCATGCGTTGAACAGTTTGCTGAGTTTGTCGATTAGACAGTTTGGGCTTTGTTTTAGAATTTTGTAACTCACTTCATCCTCACCGGGCGAGGAAGAATTTCTGCATTTTTTATGATGTTGATGATTTTGTCATTGATGATGGGGGTGACGAGGTCATCGTTATCCCCGTCTTCTGGCTCGTTATTAAATTTGGGGTCACGGTAGATATCCGGGTGTTCATTGATGAAGTCATCAATGGCGTTTATGATGATGTCATCGTTGCCCGGACCTTGATACGGGCGATGCGTTTTTCTAATGAAGTCGGCAAAGGTGTCGGCCTTGTCTTTGTCGGTGCGCGTTTTATGGGGTTTGGTTGCAGCTTTGCGGCTTTTGCTTTTTTGTCCAGTTAGGGTTTTGAAAGAGTCCTAGAATTTTTTAGCATCCGAGACCCCGTTTAGGTTGGCTGTTGCCTTTTCCCAGTTGGCTTGTTTTAAGCTTGGAGGGTTTTCTTAACCTCGACGTGAAGGCGGTTGTATGTTTTTTGAGATCAGCTTTCTTAGTAGGATCAGTTTCGGTTTTTAGAGCGCGAAGAGCTTTCCGTTTGGTTTTGATCAGTGCGAGTGTGTCGCCCGAGATAGTGTTTCTCCAGGGACGCACTTCTTCTTTTAGGCATATTTCATTTAGGGTTGAGTTGATGATTTTTTCTATGCCCTCGCATTGGGTTTCGAGTTCATTTGCATTTGATGGGGAGGTGTTTGTGAGTTCAACATCAATGATGTCGCGGTAGAGGTCTCAGTTGATATTTCTAAGATTCCTTCGGAGAGTGCGTGGGGGGGGGGGGGGGGTACCTGAGTGGGCCGTTGCCTATTTGGATTGAGGCATGGACCGGGAGGTGGTCGCTGCCTAGATCGTCATCTCCGACCCAGTGGTCGTCGATGTGATTTATCAGGCAATCGCTGGTGATAATTAAGTCAAGGATATCGGATGGGAATAGTGGGTTGCTACTAATGTAAGCTGGTGAGTTATCGTTCATAACCACATGTAGGTTATGTTTTTGTGATTTCGAGAAGGTCTTCACCGCTGGGGCTGGATTTGTTGCAACCAAAGTACAGGTGTTTGGCATTGAAGTTGCCAAGGAAGATGCAGTGTTTGTATCTCCTCGTAAAGAATTCAAAGACAATGTCAGAAACAATTTTGCTTGGGTCGTTGTAATAACAAATAATCGCGATGTTTTTATTGTCGATTGTTGATTTCAGTTGCAATCACCTCAGCATCGAGGTGATTAGTTTTTATGGTTTTAGTTTTGGTGTTCTGCTTTATTAGAAGGGCGACGCAGCCTCCTTTTGAGTCAGTCTCTTCTAATAGTGCTGAACCCACTTAATGAGAAGTGTTTGACGGGGTGAAGCCAACTTTCACAGATGCAGACAATGTCTGTATCTTCGAAATATCGGCTCATTTGGAGTTTTTTATTATTAACGCTTCTAGCGTTCCACACGGCTAGTTGTAACTTATCCATGGGGGGCGTTAAGGTGATTCTAAACTGAAGATTGTAGTTTGAGTGGACAGGTGGAAAACATGTTTTTTCATTACTTTTAAATAGTAATGGTTATTTAATACATGAATGATTGCTTCCTACCTAATAGATTACAAAAATGTGATAAAAATTAAAAAAAAAAAGAATTTACTCACAAACAAATTGCTTTTTGAAAATCCCTAACTCACGGTCAGCTTCCTGCCACCAAAACTTAAAATATGAATCTCACATTGAAGGATATGTTTTCTATATGCACTAAAGAACAACAGTTGAGTCATAACTTTTAAAAAATAAATCCAGTTGTATGTTAATTTAAATTTTTGAAGGACCACTGCATGCACTGGATGCACTGGTCCAGCCATTTTTTCAAAGGGAACTATTTACAGTTCAAAAGTATGGCACACCACACTAATCAGTAATCCAGTTTACCTCCCCCGCAAATATTAGCCACACAAGTGATATATCTGTTCTGCCCTCTACCACAAGTAAAACTGTCTTGACATGCGATGACCCTGTTGATAGTGCATCATCAAATCCCAATAATAGAAAATAAAAAGACTGCGTGGCCACCCCCCCCCCCCCCCCCCCCATAAAACAATTAAATTTTTCAAAATTGAAAAAGGGAAATAACTCTGGCAAAAATTGTCGAATCAAACCCTGATTTGACTTGACCTGCATTTTATGTTGATACACCTACACAACAAATTTTATTTGATTCTGTCAATTACAGCTCAAGTTATTGGTTGGAAACTAAAAAAATAAAGTTGAAAAGGGGCATACCGGTAACTTTGGCAAAAATTGTCGGACTGCACGATTCGAAATGGACCTGTATTTTATGTTGATACACCTGCATACCAAATTTCATTTGATTTGGCCAACTATAACTGAAGTTATCATAGGGAAACCACAGTGGGACGGATACACGAACGGATGGACACCGGCCATTTTAATAGTCCCCCGAAAAATTTGTACAGGGAAAAAAGGTACACATTAATATTGCCTGCAACAATAATAGACCAACTCAGCATTTGATGCTGGTTCACATCCTATCCACAATAGAGACCCCTTTAACAGTGGCACATTTCCATGTTGGACAGGAATCAAGCAGCATTCCCAAGCCACCTTCAATTTCCACCTGTATTCAGTATTGTTGTCATGAAGGTTTTCTCTTGATTCTTGTGCCCTCTTACTAGTATGCACACTGTGAAACGTGTGCAGTAAATATTGTAAAGAGTGAGTTCAGGTTTTAGGCTCTAGTGTTGACAGACTATATTATTCTGATGCAGTCTGTGACCTGCAGACTATAGTACCACCCACAACACCAGTGGTATGATACAGTTATGCATTCTTCTCAACCATTTTGCTTGACATTATGTTTTCATGAAAACATTTTGTTTCCCCAAAACTCCCATTCAAGGTGTCGAAGAGTCCCATGAAATGACAATCTCTTACCTCTTTATCACTATGTACTTGTATTTAATATAACTGGAAGACAATATTGATGACAACTTTCTTTCACGCATTTATCTGACACACTGATTAAATCACTATTGTTGCACAGATAAATGACCATTCAGATTTCATTATTTGTACAAATTTTTCAACACAAACATAGCAAGTGATTGTGATCTTAAACGGTAACTGATGAGCTTACTGGGGCCATTCCAACGGGAGGTTATGAGCTCTGTTTTTTTAAGGCAGAAAGTGTATATATTCTGTGATACGAGAGAACATCACAGAAGTGCCACCTTTCCTTTGCAGTATTGAAAGTGTTAATCGTTTGCCTCCCAAAAGCAATCCTTACCATTCCAACCAAAGCTTATTCACTTGAGGTGTTGGTTGAGATACAGAAAATAAAAAAAGAAAACCTTTCATTTACATGTTGGGAATGGTGCTGCTTTGATATGTTCGCTACAGCAGAGCTTCGTGTGGCCACATTCTGTGACCAAATTGAGGCTTCATTTCCAATGGGGTACATGTAACACAATTCCTAATATCTGGCACAAAACATTATTACTCCTTAACTTATTCAGCATTATCAGGTTACAAAACCAGTGTTTTTCTGGCAGTTGATTCTAATAAACTGATACCCATTTTAACCTGTATTCTCTATTGAAAAAAAGCTTCCAGCTGGGTTTGTGTCTAGATGGCTAAATGAATAATTTCCCCACGACCATGAAAAAGGCTCCATTCCCAATTTACCTGGATCAAACCCTGAACTGTACATGTAGGTTAGATACAGTGCTTTTCATATCCAGTCAAGTTAATACATTTAAAAAGCTGTGTTTTACACATGGACACCAGGTTAAACGAACACACGGGAATATATGAAGAAAGTTTGCTAGAATTTACTTCTTTTAACCTTTTTCCTGATACTGTGAATCCATCCATCCCGTGTTATTAGTAAGAATTTTAGAATGCCTTGACCTGTTGAATAATAGTGCTGAATTACTATTATACATGAAAATTTGAAGAAAAATTTCAGTCACCACTATTATTTAAAAGAGCCCAAAGGTGAAAATGCCATCACTATTATTAATTTTCAAAAACTTTTATCAAATGTGCAAGACCTCACCATTTTTCAGCCATCAATATTATGAGGCAAGTAAGAGTGTAATGCAAAAAGTAAACCAACGGACAGATGGATGGACATACTTTGCCTGATTTATGGAATGTATAATGTCTTGTGAAGATTACGTAAATTCATTTTTTGTGTGTGTGTGTGGATCTCTTAGACTATTGTGCTATTCAGAGTGGCCGAGCCATTGACAATGAATTCGTATATAATCTTCTTGGTATTTTGGTTATCTAATTACTGTTTTTTAATTCCGTTTTCTTGATGTTTGATTATTTAGAGGCCCTATTTGTAACTTGGTGCAGAGATTTTTTGTGAAAATGCAGATTTATTAGCCAATATTTCGATATGGCAAAGCACTCAAAAATTTGAAGCTCGTTTGTTCCCTGTGTGCGTTGCCATACTTTACTTTCGTTGAGAATTTCTATGCAACGACTGATAAAATAATTTCCTAGAGAAAAGTTGCATGTTCACACTTCTGTCATGTTTTAATTTGTGATTAGGAGGTCTAATGGGGTGGATAGAAAGAAAAAATATTATTTTTCGCACTTTGAACAAGTGACTTAACGACGCATGAGACTTTCCGATGACAACAACTTCGATCAACAAATTCTTGCAGACATGAGTCTAATAGCCCACAGATTATTCGAAATTATCGATGATCTTTGTGGATTGCAAACGAATATAATGAAATACACCGTTTACAATGATTCGCAATGTAAATCATACCAGATCGCAAAATTAGGAGCATAATTTCTGGAACTCACCGAAACTAGACCGAAACGGGGCCGAATGACAGACCAATAAAGTTATACCATCAATATTACACGACGAACAATAGTTCCCCCAGATTTGCGATTAAAAGAAGTGAAAAAGCAACCAGTTTACGAATATTTCAACAACGAAAGAATACAACGTGGGTTTCTAATTCCACTATATGTCACAGTTTTGTTAATTAAAGATAACTGCAATTTTTGTTCTCTATTGGTAATTTTGGCGCATGAAAATAAACTAATGGCAAGGTCGATCCAAGTAAACAAATTGGTTGCTTCAGTTGGTGAGGGAAGAATATTTACACAGAACAGACAATCAATGCAATTTTCCTCTATTAGTCTGCTTCCCTTGAGATATATCAACAATCAGAATTTCAGCAGTGGCATCGTCATGAGAATTTACGGGACATATGGCGAGATGTTTCGTCGCAATGTTGCCCACAACCTTCAGTGTTTGAATTTTCCACCGTAAACATGGCGGACACTTTGAGACTGAAACGACCCAGGCTGACAACGTGCTTAGTCCTATCTTCGATGAATTTTAATCAAAATTAAGACTCAACTGCTACAGTACAATACTGATAGCTCACGTTGGTTGTTCATTGGAAGGTGAGGCGTCTCGCTATTTTTTGAAAACCTGACCACGCCATTTCCGACTTTTTGACAGTACATATTTTCTAATGTCTCCAAATCACTCGTAAATTTGTTAAATGCATATTTTACGAGTCCCATCACGTTCTATGTGACATGGCCACTCCCCCAACCCTGTTATCCAAGTGCAAGACTGTTTCGTTGCCAAGTTATTGTTCAATGAAATATTCACATTTTTCTATGTTTCTGGCTTCCATGTTGGCAGCCATGACTTTAGAATCACCTTAAATTTTTGCGACGTTTTGCTTATATTATAGATGGTGGCTTTAGTTGATGTTAATGGCAGCTTTGATTAGGGTTTCAGAGATTTGGGTTTTAAATAATCTGGACGCTGAACGGCTAACATCCTGACAGATGTCAGACAGATTGGTGTTGACATATTTATTTAGAACAGAGTAGACTGCTCCCGCCTCAAGGGAGCATATTGAGTGGGGTGAGGAAGCGTTGTCGGGTTTTTTTAAGTCTAGATTTTTCAATTCTATGTTGGTTTTCACTTTTTTGAAGTGGGGGCACCCCCGGTAATTACTGGTGTGGGGTCCCTTGCAGTTGGGGCAAGAGGGGGGCTTTGACCTGCATGCCTTGGTGAGATGGTTGTCTCCACATTTCACGCAGGTCAGACTGCCCCTGCATCTGTTGGCGACGTGCCCAATTTTTTTTACATTTAAGGCATTGGATTAGGGGAGGTGTAGATCTGTACTCCCCTGCCACGTGCTTTCTGCCATTGATGGCTACCCCTTCCGAGATTATTTTTTTGTTTGTTTATACTGTTGGGGCAGATCACCTTCAGCTTCCACGTGCGATTGCCCGTGGCTCTGGAGGTGAATCTTTCCCACTTGCACCCTAGTATTAGTATACCCTGGCCTGGCTGATGGCTTCTTTTGGGGTGTCGGGGTGTACCCTTGTCACCACGGCAATATTTACTGATGTTGTTTCCCCCACAGGAAGGGGTATCGTGGGTATCTTCTTTACTGCCCTCATGGGTGTCCTCTTTATAGCCGCAAAGAAGTCTAGGCTCATAAATGGAGTGGCTGCCTCCTGGCCGGAAGCTCTGACTGTTACGTTTTTGGTGGCAGTGGCAGTGAGAACATTATCATCTTCACTTGGGTTACTGCTGATAGTGTGGTTATTGTTATTGTCGTTTTGATAATTAGTACTGTTGACCTGAGTGGAGTTGGAAGGGGGGGGGGGTGCTGGAGGCTTTTGCAATTTTTGACCGCTCTAGGTGTCATAGTGGAGAATCCATCAGCGCCCGTCACCTTTTGCAACTCGCACTCAGAGTCATAACTGTTTTGTTTTCTTTTTTGGGGAGTCTCCCCCACCCCCTTAGGACTCACATTGCTGGGGCCTCTAACGGGAAGAGGTTCCCCACCGTGCTCAGTGTTGTGACTGGAACCGAGTCCACTGGCTTCCGTGTTTAATAACTGCGACGGAGATCTGTCAGGGTTAAAGGATTTGGTTCCCTTTTACTTGTTTTTCCGGCTTCCAGTCTATTGACATTACTATTGACACTACTGCTTTCCTTATGGGAAGGAATGCCCTCAGAGGCAGCTAGAATCTCTGTCGGGCTGACATCTTTACTGTCGGGGACAGAATGAATCTCTGCCAATACTTGGATCTCTTTAGCTGGAAACCCAGGAGATAGTGGGGATGGCAAAGTAAAGGAATTTCTAAGCATATCAGCCATTTGAATATCTTTGGCCCTCAGCGCTGCCTTCATCTCAGCATCCTTAGCTTTTAGCTCTTCCCTCGGCTCAGCAATCTGTTTTGTTAAATTTTCTAACTGCTTTACAAAAGCCTCATTGATCCCCTCTGACTCCCTGCTCACTTGCTCCCCCCCCCCCTCCCCCGGGCTTTTTAAAATTGCCAGCACTAACCTTATTTGCTGCCGACTCTCTTCTTACAACTATCTCCTTTTCCTTCTTGTTTTTCCCGTCGTCTTTCTTCTCCTCTCTTCTCTTCTCCTGGGTATTTAAGGCAGATGATTTTATGAACTGCGACATTTTTATTTTCTTAGGTTGTTGTAATATATGCGTAATTGTGTGTTTTGACTCTTTTAATTTTTCCAGAATATGATGGTAATCACTTTCCTGGAAGGCTGATGAAAATCTTGAGTTGTTAACTGGTTGACAGACATCGACCCATCGAAATGTTTCACTTCTTTTAAACAAAGGAGTGACGTCATAACTATGTGACAATATTTAAAATAACAACTGTTGACAGCGTCTGCGCATGGTGAAGGGTTAAACTAAACAATGTTGGAGGGAATGTTTGACAAATTGACTAAAACCTGTTGAGCTTTCACCTTACACTAATGGTACATGGAATCGCAATTAAATTTCTGAAAGAATTATCATTGCCTACTTCCAAAGCGTATCATATCACCCCTCGCTGGAATGACATTGAAGATTATCTATTAAGATAATTTATTGGGTTATTCTTGAGTATTATCTTTCAGGTCTTCGATTGGAAAAGTGGCTGGAATGAAAAATACAGGCATCATACAAATTTCTTCCACAGCCTGTTTATTATTATTATTATTATTATTATTACCTTCCATTGATTCTGCTGCGGTCGTCTAACGAGGAGGCCAACATAATCAATCCCACCCCTGGGTACTCCCTCCCCACTCTTCCTCTTAATCTCCCAGCATTCAGACATAAGCTGGTTTATAATTTATTACACGCCTGTTTTGTAAAATCCATATCAAAAGGAACATTAAACTATGCGGAAAATGAAAATCCGTTCTGCACATATGAGCCGAACGGAAATCGTTGACGTATTATTTTTAAATAGAAGATAAATTTCACTGGAACTTTCTACAAATCGTGAACCGCAATTACAATTTGAATCGCTAGCGATAGCTAAACATAGTGATACGGATTCCCCTCGTAAATTTGGTTGGCGATAAAATGCGTTCTTTTTGTTGATAGTTCGTCTCCTGAGTCCAATGTGTTCTATGTGCCAACTGGCACATAGGGCACATTGAAACTCAGGGGACGAGTTGTCAAATGAATTGCTGAGTGTCCTTCTGATGATTGCTATCATAGACGGGAAGGCGTGTAATAAACACAGAACGACATACGCGTGTGAATGGGTTAATCGATAAGGCACTTGTGCCATCGCGGAAGGATAAAACTCGATGTCTGCGGCCTCTCGTTTTATCCTTCCGCGCTGGCACTCATACCACATCGATTAAACCATTCACACGCATGTGTCGTTCTGTGTATTTCCCCAGCGGAGGTTTTCTCATTCGCCCCAACTATAATATTAACCCTTTTCGAAAATCATCCCTCATCCCCTTATTTCTTGTGTTTTCATTCCATCCTTCGATTAGTTTCTCAAGGAGTCTTATTCAATAGGCAAGTATTTGGGGGCATTCTAATGTGAAATGTTCCAGTGTCTCCGTTACTGCTGGACATTTGGCACCCTCTTTCTCCACATTTTGCGATCCGCACCCCCCCCCCCCTCCCCCTCAGCTCCAGTGACTCCAAACAACTCAACAATGCCTTACGAAACTATTAAGTTTTAAAACTCATGACTTCAAGGCGATTTGTAGTTTCGCTGTGCATTAATCAATGACAATTTAAAATAGTGCCCTCATTTTTTCTCCTAGCACCTTCCCTGTTCGTAACGTACTCCTCGCCACGAAATGCTATCGGCGCATCCCCCACCCACCCCACCTCCAACCCGTAATTTAAATCCCAGAAGCCTCAGTCGAGTTGCGATGTGTCTAATAAACAACTGCACATCGAATATAACTCGAGATCAGAAGTGTTGAATACGAGAAAATACGACAGGTCAGACACTGTTCTGAAGAAACGTTTCACGTCCATTACACGTTTTGGAAAGAGCCACTGTCGGAAATGTATGATGAAATTACACTCCATTTTTAAATAGATGTTCTCCGATAATCATTCTCAGTGCCAGATATTCATACAAATAAAAATATCCTATTTATAATTGGCCGTGGTGAAATATTTTCATAACAATTCGTTCAGAGTTTAATAAGACAAGTTTTCATAACAGGTTGTTAACCAGTAGAATGTTGCAACGTTTATTCGGAGTATCCTGAGCAAAAAAGCCTCGTGTCAAATTATTTTTTAACAGAAATTACCGTCATAACATTGAAATAAGGTATAGCAATTTAGGTTATAGCATTCGTGCGTAATTGAAACGAAACGAAAGAAACGAAACGAAAAAGCAAAAGCGAAAGCAAATTTGGATTTGATGTGAAAACAGTTGTGGATTACTTTATGCAGAGAACGTCGTCAAAGTCTCGTCTCTTGAAAAGTCTTCAACGGGTCTGTTATCGAATCACTCCGACATGAGGTGACCCTGGCTGTTCATAGTGTCGTTAAACCCCAATAAATTAATATCGAATCACAATATTACAGTGCAAGTCGGTACACAGTAGAGTGTTTTTCAGATACTTGTACAGTGCAAACATATGATAATAATTTATTTTTTTTAATGATATCTGATTTGCTTGCATAGAATTGGTCGAGGTGAGTTTTTCGTAACTCAGTGTATAGTTTTCCCACCATAAATGTTTTTGCTTTGTCTCGCCAGTTTGTCAAATAAGAATTGTTGGCGTGTCCAACTATGATGTTAACAATTTACCTAACACGAAAGGCAGATTACATTTGCAAATAAAATTCTTGAATAACTAATTGTTTTCATTTTTGCGTCAAAAACATAGCTCATGGCCCCTCACTGGAACGTGTTCGGTGAGCTCGTTTCCATGAGGGGTCATAAGCTATGTTTTTGAGACAAAAAGTGAAAAAATAATGAAAATTGGATAGGTGATTTTTGTGAATAGCGCTGGCCGGTTTTGACCGTTACATTGGGAAAAGAGTCAAAATGTTATTGCTGCAGGTGTACAATAAGTTACTATTCACGTGGGTTATTCACACCAGCTGGGACCAACACTATAAACTTTTACAATTGTATTTTTTTGTATTGTATTTTCTCCTTATTAATATAACTGACTAAAATGAATCATTAGCATTTTAAAAAATATGGCAATTTGCCACTGGCAAATTGCCACATTACTGAAAATGCTAATGATTCATTTGAACACATTAAAAGTCGTAACTAGAAAATACTATTCTAGAAAATACAATTGTAAAAGTTTTATAGTACTGGACCCAATTTTTCACTTCAGTATTGAAGACTGCGTGCATTATCCTATTTTGAAAATACTAAAACTGTCGTGTGCACAAAAAAATGATGTGAGTGCAATGATATAACGGAGACTTCGGGGATATATAAGAGAACACTATACTGCAAGCAAATACAATGAATTCAATTATAACAATTTGAAATTAATAATCTGTAGCTTTGTTGAAGTATGAATGTGGGATGGGCGTGTTAAGTTCTGTATGAAGTGCGTAGCGACAGATAATTCATTTAATTCCTATTCATACAATTATCTGAGTTTGTCACGTTTTATGGCGCGCTCAACTGTTTTTGCCTGACTCAAATAGTAGACAAAGCTTGCAAAATTGTTTCTTGAATATCAAAAAGAATGTTTTGTGCCGAAAACTTAGAGTTTGACTTTCCAACGAGCTCGGTCCATTGGGGGATCATTATCTATGTTTTGATGCGAAAAATGAAAAAAAAATATATTAAAATTTGAAATGCGATTTTTGTGAATATCGCTTGTCAGTTATGTGTGACGTTACGTTAGGTGAAGGATTAAATACGCACATAACAGAGAAAAACAAATCTAGCTGTTGTTTAGACCCCATCCTACCGCACACCGCATTTTGTATCCAAACAATGAACCTAATTCCGAATTTATGCGAGTGCGACAATTCAGAGCATTACAATAAGGTGCGATCAGTACTCTGTATTTTAACAAAGCCATGTTAACTGTTAATCAAATTATCTTTCTTCTTCACAACACCGTGAAACATTGAAGCCTCAAAAATAATAGTGTGCTTTTCAAAAACAACTCCCCAATCAATAAAATGTCAAAGTGAAAGCAAAACAAGCGCAATTGTTTTGCCAGCGACCGCTATTGACAGTTAGTTTATGTGCACTTATTTCAGCAAATCATAAGCCATCTTAGTTATCCTATTGTTTTCCAGGGTGTATGGGAATTTACACCCGTTTGGGAGTTCATACACCCTGAGGCGAAGCCCAAGGGTGTATGAGTTCCCAGACCGATGTAAACTCCCATACACCCTGGAAAACACAAGGATAACAGATTTATTTCCAAGAATTTTGCTGTACGTAACCCTCTGCACTCTGATGTCAAAATGACAAAGTTTTCAGCAGCAAATATTTCCCATAACGTTTGATTTGATATTTAACGAAATACACCTTGTTTGACAGAGTTCAGTGAGCTCGGTCAAACAAGATATAATTGGTTAAATTTATAGTTAAACAAGAGAAAAATTGAGTGATTGGGGAAAATTCTGTTGCACTACCAGAGTGCTAAGGGTTAATAATTTAACCTAAATTGTGGGGAAAAAAACTGACAGAAAATTTGTACTTTGTAAGTTTATTAATAAAACCAGACAAATATGGATGTCATTGGAACTGGCTCAATGAGCCAGTTCCAATGACATCCATATCTGTAATATTTTATTACGCATAAATATTAAATTCCCTGTATTTTTATTTTTGTTCTAACATAACCAAGCAGAAGGTATGAATTAATAATTAAAAATGGGTATTTTTTTATCCATATATCCTGTTATTGTGTATTCTTGTTTTTACACCGTGGTTAACCACGGCGTAAAAAAAATCTACTTTGGATTGCAAGTTACACCGTACCTCTCAGCCAATCAAAACGCAGTATTTTGTTTCATTTGGAAATGATGCACCATATCTGTGTGGTGTCCTCCACAAGCCAATCTATCCATGCATAAGGACAGTCTAAAGTAATTTACAGCAATTAACCCTTTCGATGCAGTTCGATCAGGAAATTGCTGTATCCGTCAGCGCTTTTTATTAAGATCCCCATTCAAATTTGAGGTTTCTTTCAATTTTCACCCCCAACAATACCACATGACCCTTTATTTTCTAAACTTATCGAAATAGTAGAACCCTGCGTATCTTTGAAAATCGATTCTGTTGAAAATTTTCCCGATGATCCGTTTCGATTTGAGTCGAGCGGAATCGGATATTTTCGAATCGCCAAGAAGTTCTCAAAATTCTACCAAGTGTCTCTTCTTGAATCCTTCTACTCTCATCAGGTCTCCTGCTGAAGAGACCTTATGGTAGAAGAAGATTTCAAGAAGGTTCCGCTTCCGAAATTTCATAGTCCGTTTCTAGAATATTTCGCCTTTTTGATTGACTTGCTCGACGAATATCTGTTTGATGAAATACTTAGTGGACACTGGCAATATTTGTTGTAACTACAGTTGTAAGAATCAGTATCTACAGGGTGTAAAGCGGTGAGATTCATTTCTAGATTCGATCCGAGATTCGTTTCGAGAATCGATTTGACGTTCTATTCGAGATTTGATTCGAGATTCGATTCGAGACTCGAATGGAAATCCTTGACTTGATGCGATTCGAGATTCGATTCGAGCTTCGATTCGAGATTCTATTCGAGATTCGAATCGAGATTCGTACTAAATCGATTCGAGATTCGATTCGAGATTCGATTCGAGATTCGAACCGAAATCCTCGACTTGGCACGATTTGAAATTCGAATCCACTTGGAACCTGAGATTCACAGGGACCTATGAACACTCTGGTAGCGAGTGTTGGACATATTGTGACGATAGTCGGTCGTATGTGATTCGATTCTATTCGAGATTTGATTTGATATTCGAACGGATATCCTTGACTTGGCGCGATTCGAGATTC
Source organism: Pictodentalium vernedei (assembly GCA_031216915.1). NCBI lineage: Eukaryota > Metazoa > Mollusca > Scaphopoda > Dentaliida > Dentaliidae > Pictodentalium > Pictodentalium vernedei. The sequence continues at coordinate 557,517,002 of CM062295.1, read as the reverse complement.
GATTCGAGATTGGAACCGAAATCCTCGATTTGGCGCGATTCATGATTCGAATCCACTCGGAACCTGAGATTCACAGGGCCCTATGAACACGTTGGTAGCGAGCGAGTAAGTGTTGGACATATTGTGTCGATAGTCGGTCGTACGACCGACTATTGCCACAATATGGAGAACACTCTCAAGCTTTGGTGGCGGTTGACGTAATATTATATTTCATCTATCACCCAGGTTTGACATAATCAACAGCGTGCCGAGCAACAATTGTTTTATATTATATCGAATTAACAGTGGAAGAATCTTACTACTTGACAGAATTCCAATACACAATTCCAAATACACTCCATGTTGTTAAGGGTCTTGCCCAAAGTAAGTATTTTCATTCTTGAACTTGGCTATAACGAAACAGACTCACGAAAAAATCTCTTATTACATGCTATTTTTACAAAGCGTACAGTGCACGGGAATAGTGCACATTTTTTTTAGAAGCTTTGATAGGTAAAACTATCGGAATAGTAGTAGTAGTAATTTAAGAAGTTACATAAAATATAATAGTTTTAAATAAAAAAAAGTTCTGTTTACCTCAGCTAGTTGAATTTCTGCTGCTTTACGTATTGTTTGTACGACTTGCGCGCTGTGGAATATTAATGTCACTCAGTCAGCTAAATGAAGTTGGAAGATTACGCAAAGAGTTGGCCGCTTGGTTTGGGGACAGGTGTACTACAGGCGGCATAAAATACATGGGAAGTATTGAAATTGAAGCTGCGTAACGTATTATAATGGTTGAAAAACGTGCCGTTAAGTGACGCATATACTTTATCAGGGATGTTCATTGTTGTTAGACAATTGGAATACCGGATTCGTTATTAATCCTTTGATACTTGTTTACGTCTTATGACGTACGAAATCAAACACCGCCTTGATACATTGTGGTCATTTGTTTTGTTATTATTTTGCGATTCATTAAAGTTTTAACCTCAGTTTCTATTTATCCGAATCGTGGTCAGTGACAACCGTTGAGCCGAATGTTATCGCAGCTTAAAATACTAATATAATCCTGCTGTCAAGACTTCTTAACTAGCTGAGTGCAAGAAGCCACTAACAGGGCTTTCAAAAATGAGGATACAAGAGCAAAAGCCAACACTTCCCTTGCTTATATTTCATATTCAGTCAAACACAAATAATATTTTGTTTATATAAATTTGTTTTATAAAAAATTATTGGAGAGTGCCTTGTGACAAGACGCGCCTTGTAGCATTCAGAAATCATTGATGACACATTTTTTTGAGGATCGTCATGATTCAATTAGTATCGTTTACGTTTGATGAAATACGGCACTGATCAGAGCCTTCGTCTTTTTGCAGACGACACAACCTTATATTTAATAATTGAAAACCCTGACCAGGCTGCTGTTATTTTGAACAATGATCTTACTACAATCGAAAACTGGGCACATACGTGGTTGGTAGAATTCAATCCCATTAAAACCGAAACCATGACAATTTCACGCCGAACAGATCCCGCGCAGCAGACACCCCTTGTAATGGCAAATGTTCCCATTAAAGAAGTAACGCAGCACAAGCATTTGGGTGTCATTCTCAATTGAAATTGTTCGCGGGATGACCACATAAAACATATTTCCTCAAAAGCATGGTCACGTCTGGATCTTATGAGACGAAATAAATTTATCTTAGACCGGAAAATTATCGAGAAGATATACTTTGTTTTTGTTAGGCCCTTGTTGGAATATGCAGACACGGTTTGGGATAACTGCAACGAAACAAATCTGACAACTCTTGAACGAATCCAAATTGCGAGTGCTCGTATTGTTACGGGTGCAACTTTAAGTGCGAGCAAGGCATCACTCTACGTTGAAACTGGGTGGGAGACGTTACAAGCAAGAACGCAGAAGCACAGATTAATACAGGTCTTCAAAATGTACATGTACCATAACATTTCCCCGCCATATATTTCCTGTTTAGTCCCATCCCCTATTTCGATAACCCATAATTTCGAACTTCGAACCGCAACTAACCTACGAGTTCCTTATTGCCGAACCACATGCTACCAAAGATCTTTTGTCCCATCCACAACGAATTCTTGGAACGAAATTCCACCTAACGTTAGAGAAAATTGCTCTCTCGCAGAATTTCGAAAATACTTAAACCATAACCTTGTTCGTCCCCCAACCTACTTTGTCAAATCAATGTCCCGTAAAGCTCAAGGATACCACTGCAGGTTACGACTTCGATGTAGTCATCTCAATGAGCATCTTTTTGTTAACCACCTGGCAGTGTCACCGAATTGCTCATGCGGTGAACGTGAGACAACAGGCCCTAATTATGACCGTATACGAAGTGAGACCCTAGGGCTACTTCCCAGTCAAACTGACTGCAATACATTGCTGTATGGATCCGAATGTTATACTCATGACGAAAACCATTTAGTTTTTAAAACAGTTCATAAGTACATTCTTAGTTCTGCGAGATTCAGTTAACTACTTTGGGTGACCCTCAGATCATAGTGAATAGTTAGTGTGGTGCTACTATTATAACCCTATGAATATATTTCTGGAAAAGAATAGTAATACAGATTGAATGATACCCGCATTATGCAACCCAACACCCGTCCTCCTCTGCTTTGCCTCATAATTGCCGTGCGTTCCACCTGGTGTTCATTCCTAATGTCTTGGTGTTAGGACACATCGCACCTACACCACATCACCGTGACCGGGCGGAGGCCACTGTTGACTGGTGGAGATTTCTTTCTATCTTCCTACTGTGCCTTTTACTAACAAAAACTCAAGTGCAAGCCCGACATGGGCTAACTGGAATTATCGGACCATCTCTATGTTTGGACTCCCACTTGCAAGCATAAAGCAATAAAGTGCATCTCGCATCTGGGAATAATACATGGTCCGCCCCCGAAGGTTGTCGCTAATGATCGATGAAAGTATAATTCGTCGCCGGAGAGTTAAGTGTTGTATGTACCACTGGGACATGGGACGCATTGGTATCCGGGCGCCGAAATCTATTTATGCTACTATTGTTTGACTGTGAAAATCCAGAAAAATATGCTCAGAATTATTGTACCACGATAAACTAACTCCCGGTCATATCCCCCACTAGAGTATATGTTCTTATTATAGTCCAACAACGTTAAAATTTAGAATTCGCTTGTTACAGTATCAAGGTACAAACATGGAGGTGGTTCGGTTCGGACTAGGCGCTCCTTACTCTTTCTCTTCCTAAGAACTGTACTTCTATCTTCTTACTCTATATCAGTTAGAAAATTCTAGCCAATTTGTATCTTTTTATAGTATTTTCTATTTTTCTTTATTAGCGAATTATTTGTGTCAACAGGTATCTTACTGTACATGTTCTTGATAGAAGGAATTGGTCTCACTGTCTTCTCGTTTGCTACCTGTTAAAATTAGTATGAGTGGAAACGACCACAGATAAGCTAACAGCTTACTGTCGAATGCACACCCAATGATAATGTAAGCTATGTATTACCATGGAAATTCTTTTGAAATAAATACTGTTTAAACTAATCAGAGCCTGGGAAGAGATATTACAAATCGACATGAATAAAATAAGCTCGTTACAACCAACTAATTACAACGTGTAGGTACAATTTGATGAAAAGCGCGAGGAGACAGGCGTCTGACAAAAAGGAGGTTTAATGATTTACTTGCTCACGATGAAGACAAATGATGGTTTCTTCATTGACAACAAAACTGGAAGGGATGTTATAATGGATCTACGCAGTCATTTTTGTTTAACCCTTTACCTAACATGAAAAGCAGACGACACTTGCAAAAAACATTCTTGAATTACTAATTTTTTTCATTTTTTGTCTCAAAAACATAGGTTATGACCCCTCGTTGGAACGAGCTCGTTCCAACGAGGGGTAAAAAAAAATAATGAAAATTAATTGGCGATTTTTGAGATTTGCGCTGGCAGGTTTTGGCCGTTACGTTGGGTAAAGGGTTAACCTCTTGCGCCCTCTGTTTGCCCAATTTTTTTCTGCTTTGACCGATCTATCATAAAGAAATTATAGTTTGCAAAGAAAATTTTTTTAACTTTCTATCTCTCAATTAATTTATTCATTCATTATTTATTGGGATTTTAAGGGCACTTGAAACAGCCATTTGTAACTTTTTACGGCGAAAGAAGACTCAGTTACTGTACAGAAAACCACGAGCTAGGGGCATCGCGAAGTTGACCTATTACGCGTATAAACATGATTTCTCCCAACTGGGATGACTCAAATCTCGGCTGCTAAAACATTCCACCTACAGCATCAAGGCATGCCTTGATGGTGTAGTTGGAATATCAGGAAATCGGAATTATAGTTAAAAAACTAAAGACTTCTTGAAAATTTATTTGTGGTTAAATAAAATATGTGTGTCTGACATGCGTCTTACAAATCTACTTTCGTGTGTATTACAGGCAAGAGCGAGTTGATATCCAAGACACCAAGCTAAATTAATTTCTCGGCTGGAAAAAATTAGCTGAGGTCATTAAAGCGCCTACCCTCCCCCACTAGGCTCCTGGTTGAAGGTATATGTGCAATCAAAGTGCCATATACCGGGGCGATTTGCCCCCATCCGAGAAAGTGGCGGTAACCCGTTATCTAGCAGGACAAGAGAACGACACTTTCAAACTTCTTGAATAACTATAACATTTCCTTTTCAGCCTCCAAAAGATAGCTTACGAGTCTCACTCTCACGCCGACACGAACTAGTTCCAATGACCTTCATAGGCTTTATGTCGGAGGATTTTTTTTTTTAAATTTATGTGAACAGCCTGGCTTCCGTGTTTAATAACTGCGACAGAGATCTGTCAGGGTTAAAGGATTTGGTTCCCTTTTACTTGTTTTTCCGGCTTCCAGACTATTGACATTACTATTGACACTACTGCTTTCCTTATGGGAAGGAATGCCCTCAGAGGCAGCTAGAATGTCTGTCGGGCTGACATCTTTACTGTCGGGGACAGAATGAATCTCTGCCAATACTTGGATCTCTTTAGCTGGAAACCCAGGAGATAGTGGGGATGGCAAAGTAAAGGAATTTCTAAGCATATCAGCCATTTGAATATCTTTGGCCCTCAGCGCTGCCTTCATCTCAGCATCCTTAGCTTTTAGCTCTTCCCTCGGCTCAGCAATCTGTTTTGTTAAATTTTCTAACTGCTTTACAAAAGCCTCATTGATCCCCTCTGACTCCCTGCTCACTTGCTCCCCCCCCCTCCCCCGGGCTTTTTAAAATTGCCAGCACTAACCTTATTTGCTGCCGACTCTCTTCTTACAACTATCTCCTTTTCCTTCTTGTTTTTCCCGTCGTCTTTCTTCTCCTCTCTTCTCTTCTCCTGGGTATTTAAGGCAGATGATTTTATGAAGTGCGACATTTTTATTTTCTTAGGTTGTTGTAATATATGCGTAATTGTGTGTTTTGACTCTTTTAATTTTTCCAGAATATGATGGTAATCACTTTCCTGGAAGGCTGATGAAAATCTTGAGTTGTTAACTGGTTGACAGACATCGACCCATCGAAATGTTTCACTTCTTTTAAACAAAGGAGTGACGTCATAACTATGTGACAATATTTAAAATAACAACTGTTGACAGCGTCTGCGCATGGTGAAGGGTTAAACTAAACAATGTTGGAGGGGATGTTTGACAAATTGACTAAAACCTGTTGAGCTTTCACCTTACACTAATGGTACATGGAATCGCAATTAAATTTCTGAAAGAATTATCATTGCCTACTTCCAAAGCGTATCATATCACCCCTCGCTGGAATGACATTGAAGATTATCTATTAAGATAATTTATTGGGTTATTCTTGAGTATTATCTTTCAGGTCTTCGATTGGAAAAGTGGCTGGAATGAAAAATACAGGCATCATACAAATTTCTTCCACAGCCTGTTTATTATTATTATTATTATTATTATTATTATTATTATTATTATTATTATTATTATTATTATTATACTTAGACCTTCCATTGATTCTGCTGCGGTCGTCTAACGAGGAGGCCAACATAATCAATCCCACCCCTGGGTACTCCCTCCCCACTCTTCCTCTTAATCTCCCAGCATTCAGACATAAGCTGGTTTATAATTTATTACACGCCTGTTTTGTAAAATCCATATCAAAAGGAACATTAAACTATGCAGAAAATGAAAATCCGTTCTGCACATATGAGCCGAACGGAAATCGTTGACGTATTATTTTTAAATAGAAGATAAATTTGACTGGAACTTTCTACAAATCGTGAACCGCAATTACAATTTGAATCGCTATCGATAGCTAAACATAGTGATACGGATTCCCCTCGTAAATTTGGTTGGCGATAAAATGCGTTCTTTTTGTTGATAGTTCGTCTCCTGAGTCCAATGTGTTCTATGTGCCAACTGGCACATAGGACACATTGAAACTCAGGGGACGAGTTGTCAAATGAATTGCTGAGTGTCCTTCTGATGATTGCTATCATAGACGGGAAGGCGTGTAATAAACACAGAACGACATACGCGTGTGAATGGGTTAATCGATAAGGCACTTGTGCCATCGCGGAAGGATAAAACTCGATGTCTGCGGCCTCTCGTTTTATCCTTCCGCGCTGGCACTCATACCACATCGATTAACCCGTTCACACGCATGTGTCGTTCTGTGTATTTCCCCAGCGGAGGTTTTCTCATTCGCCCCAACTATAATATTAACCCTTTTCTCCTATCATCCCTCATCCACTTATTTCTTGTGTTTTCATTCCATCCTTCGATTAGTTTCTCAAGGAGTCTTATTCAATAGGCAAGTATTTGGGGGCATTCTAATGTGAAATGTTCCAGTGTCTCCGTTACTGCTGCACATTTGGCACCCTCTTTCTCCACATTTTGCGATCCCCACCCCCCCCCCCCTCCCCCTCAGCTCCAGTGACTCCAAACAACTCAACAATACCTTACGAAACTATTAAGTTTTAAAACTCATGACTTCAAGGAGATTTGTAGTTTCGCTGTGCATTAATCAATGACAATTTAAAATAGTGCCCTCATTTTTTCTCCTAGCACCTTCCCTTTTCGTAACGTACTCCTCGCCACGAAATGCTATCGGCGCATCCCCCACCCACCCCACCTCCAACCCGTAATTTAAATCCCAGAAGCCTCAGGTGAGTTGCGATGTGTCTAATAAACAACTGCACATCGAATATAACTCGAGATCAGAAGTGTTGAATACGAGAAAATACGACAGGTCAGACACTGTTCTGAAGAAACGTTTCACGTCCATTACACGTTTTGGAAAGAGCCACTGTCGGAAATGTATGATGAAATTACACTCCATTTTTAAATAGATGTTCTCCGATAATCATTCTCAGTGCCAGATATTCATACAAATAAAAATATCCTATTTATAATTGGCCGTGGTGAAATATTTTCATAACAATTCGTTCAGAGTTTAATAAGACAAGTTTTCATAACAGGTTGTTAACCAGAAGAATGTTGCAACGTTTATTCGGAGTATCCTGAGCAAAAAAGCCTCGTGTCAAATTATTTTTTAACAGAAATTACCGTCATAACATTGAAATAAGGTATAGCAATTTAGGTTATAGCATTCGTGCGTAATTGAAACGAAACGAAAGAAACGAAACGAAAAAGCAAAAGCGAAAGCAAATTTGGATTTGATGTGAAAACAGTTTTGGATTACTTTATGCAAAGAACGTCGTCAAAGTCTCGTCTCTTGAAAAGTCTTCAACGGGTCTGTTATCGAATCACTCCGACATGAGGTGACCCTGGCTGTTCATAGTGTCGTTAAACCCCAATAAATTAATATCGAATCACAATATTACAGTGCAAGTCGGTACACAGTAGAGTGTTTTTCAGATACTTGTACAGTGCAAACATATGATAATAATTTATTTTTTTTAATGATATCTGATTTGCTTGCATAGAATTGGTCGAGGTGAGTTTTTCGTAACTCAGTGTATAGTTTTCCCACCATAAATGTTTTTGCTTTGTCTCGCCAATTTGTTAAATAAGAATTGTTGGCGTGTCCAACTATGATGTTAACAATTTACCTAACATGAAAGGCAGATTACATTTGCAAATAAAATTCTTGAATAACTAATTGTTTTCATTTTTGCGTCAAAAACATAGCTCATGACCCCTCACTGGAACGTGTTCGGTGAGCTCGTTTCCATGAGGGGTCATAAGCTATGTTTTTGAGACAAAAAGTGAAAAAATAATGAAAATTGGATAGGTGATTTTTGTGAATAGCGCTGGCCGGTTTTGACCGTTACATTGGGAAAAGAGTCAAAATGTTATTGCTGCAGGTGTACAATAAGTTACTATTCACGTGGGTTATTCACACCAGCTGGGACCAACACTATAAACTTTTACAATTGTATTTTTTTGTATTGTATTTTCTCCTTATTAATATAACTGACTAAAATGAATCATTAGCATTTTAAAAAATATGGCAATTTGCCACTGGCAAATTGCCACATTATTGAAAATGCTAATGATTCATTTGAACACATTAAAAGTCGTAACTAGAAAATACTATTCTAGAAAATACAATTGTAAAAGTTTTATAGTACTGGGCCCAATTTTTCACTTCAGTATTGAAGACTGCGTGCATTATCCTATTTTGAAAATACTAAAACTGTCGTGTGCACAAAAAAATGATGTGAGTGCAATGATATAACGGAGACTTCGGGGATATATAAGAGTACACTATACTGCAAGCAAATACAATGAATTCAATTATAACAATTTGAAATTAATTATCTGTAGCTTTATTGAAATATGAATGTGGGATGGGCGTGTTAAGTTCTGCATGAAGTGCGTAGCGACAGATAATTCATTTTAATTAATATTCATACAATTATCTGAGTTTGTCACGCTTTATAGCGCGCTCAACTGTTTTTGCCTGACTCAAATAGTAGACAAAGCTTGCAAAATTGTTTCTTGAATATCAAAAAGAATGTTTTGTGTCGAAAACTTAGAGTTTGAATTTCCAACGAGCTCGGTCCATTGGGGGATCATTATCTATGTTTTGATGCGAAAAATGAAAAAAAAATATTAAAATTTGAAATGCGATTTTTGTGAATATCGCTTGTCAGTTATGTGTGACGTTACGTTTGGTGAAGGATTAAATACGCACATAACAGAGAAAAACAAATCTAGCTGTTGTTTAGACCCCATCCTACCGCACACCGCATTTTGTATCCAAACAATGAACCTAATTCCGAATTTATGCGAGTGCGACAATTCAGAGCATTACAATAAGGTGCGATCAGTACTCTGTATTTTAACAAAGCCATGTTAACTGTTAAACAAATTATCTTTCTTCTTCACAACACCGTGAAACATTGAAGCCTCAAAAATAATAGTGTGCTTTTCAAAAACAACTCCCCAATCAATAAAATGTCAAAGTGAAAGCAAAACAAGCGCAATTGTTTTGCCAGCGACCGCTATTGACAGTTAGTTTATGTGCACTTATTTCAGCAAATCATAAGCCATCTTAGTTATCCTATTGTTTTCCAGGGTGTATGGGAATTTACACCCGTTTGGGAGTTCATACACCCTGAGGCGAAGCCCAAGGGTGTATGAGTTCCCAGACCGATGTAAACTCCCATACACCCTGGAAAACACAAGGATAACAGATTTATTTCCAAGAATTTTGCTGTACGTAACCCTCTGCACTCTGATGTCAAAATGGCAAAGTTTTCAGCAGCAAATATTTCCCATAACGTTTGATTTGATATTTAACGAAATACACCTTGTTTGACAGAGTTCAGTGAGCTCGGTCAAACAAGATATAATTGGTTAAATTTATAGTTAAACAAGAGAAAAATTGAGTGATTGGGGAAAATTCTGTTGCACTACCAGAGTGCTAAGGGTTAATAATTTAACCTAAATTGTGGGGAAAAAAACTGACAGAAAATTTGTACTTTGTAAGTTTATTAATAAAACCAGACAAATATGGATGTCATTGGAACTGGCTCAATGAGCCAGTTCCAATGACATCCATATCTGTAATATTTTATTACGCATAAATATTAAATTCCCTGTATTTTTATTTTTGTTCTAACATAACCAAGCAGAAGGTATGAATTAATAATTAAAAATGGGTATTTTTTTATCCATATATCCTGTTATTGTGTATTCTTGTTTTTACACCGTGGTTAACCACGGCGTAAAAAAAATCTACTTTGGATTGCAAGTTACACCGTACCTCTCAGCCAATCAAAACGCAGTATTTTGTTTCATTTGGAAATGATGCACCATATCTGTGTGGTGTCCTCCACAAGCCAATCTATCCATGCATAAGGACAGTCTAAAGTAATTTACAGCAATTAACCCTTTCGATGCAGTTCGATCAGGAAATTGCTGTATCCGTCAGCGCTTTTTATTAAGATCCCCATTCAAATTTGAGGTTTCTTTCAATTTTCACCCCCAACAATACCACATGACCCTTTATTTTCTAAACTTATCGAAATAGTAGAACCCTGCGTATCTTTGAAAATCGATTCTGTTGAAAATTTTCCCGATGATCCGTTTCGATTTGAGTCGAGCGGAATCGGATATTTTCGAATCGCCAAGAAGTTCTCAAAATTCTACCAAGTGTCTCTTCTTGAATCCTTCTACTCTCATCAGGTCTCCTGCTGAAGAGACCTGATGGTAGAAGAAGATTTCAAGAAGGTTCCGCTTCCGAAATTTCATAGTCCGTTTCTGGAATATTTCGCCTTTTTGATTGACTTGCTCGACGAATATCTGTTTGATGAAATACTTAGTGGACACTGGCAATATTTGTTGTAACTACAGTTGTAAGAATCAGTATCTACAGGGTGTAAAGCGGTGAGATTCATTTCTAGATTCGATCCGAGATTCGTTTCGAGAATCGATTTGACGTTCTATTCGAGATTTGATTCGAGATTCGATTCGAGACTCGAATGGAAATCCTTGACTTGATGCGATTCGAGATTCGATTCGAGCTTCGATTCGAGATTCTATTCGAGATTCGAATCGAGATTCGTACTAAATCGATTCGAGATTCGATTCGAGATTCGAACCGAAATCCTCGACTTGGCGCGATTTGAAATTCGAATCCACTTGGAACCTGAGATTCACAGGGACCTATGAACACGCTGGTAGCGAGTGTTGGACATATTGTGACGATAGTCGGTCGTATGTGATTCGATTCTATTCGAGATTTGATTTGATATTCGAACGGATATCCTTGACTTGGCGCGATTCGAGATTCGATTCGAGATTGGAACCGAAATCCTCGATTTGGCGCGATTCATGATTCGAATCCACTCGGAACCTGAGATTCACAGGGCCCTATGAACACGTTGGTAGCGAGCGAGTAAGTGTTGGACATATTGTGTCGATAGTCGGCGTACGACCGACTATTGCCACAATATGGAGAACACTCTCAAGCTTTGGTGGCGGTTGACGTAATATTATATTTCATCTATCACCCAGGTTTGACATAATCAACAGCGTGCCGAGCAACAATTGTTTTATATTATATCGAATTAACAGTGGAAGAATCTTACTACTTGACAGAATTCCAATACACAATTCCAAATACACTCCATGTTGTTAAGGGTCTTGCCCAAAGTAAGTATTTTCATTCTTGAACTTGGCTATAACGAAACAGACTCACGAAAAAATCTCTTATTACATGCTATTTTTACAAAGCGTACAGTGCACGGGAATAGTGCACAGTTTTTTTAGAAGCTTTGATAGGTAAAACTATCGGAATAGTAGTAGTAATTTAAGAAGTTACATAAAATATAATAGTTTTAAATAAAAAAAGTTCTGTTTACCTCAGCTAGTTGAATTTCTGCTGCTTTACGTATTGTTTGTACGACTTGCGCGCTGTGGAATATTAATGTCACTCAGTCAGCTAAATGAAGTTGGAAGATTACGCAAAGAGTTGGCCGCTTGGTTTGGGGACAGGTGTACTACAGGCGGCATAAAATACATGGGAAGTATTGAAATTGAAGCTGCGTAACGTATTATAATGGTTGAAAAAAGTGCCGTTAAGTGACGCATATACTTTATCAGGGATGTTCATTGTTGTTAGACAATTGGAATACCGGATTCGTTATTAATCCTTTGATACTTGTGTACGTCTTATGACGTACGAAATCAAACACCGCCTTGATACATTGTGGTCATTTGTTTTGTTATTATTTTGCGATTTATTAAAGTTTTAACCTCAGTTTCTATTTATCCGAATCGTGGTCAGTGACAACCGTTGAGCCGAATGTTATCGCAGCTTAAAATACTAATACAATCCTGCTGTCAAGACTTCTTAACTAGCTGAGTGCAAGAAGCCACTAACAGGGCTTTCAAAAATGAGGATACCAGAGCAAAAGCCAACACTTCCCTTGCTTATATTTCATATTCAGTCAAACACAAATAATATTTTGTTTATATAAATTTGTTTTATTACAAATTATTGGAGAGTGCCTGTGGGCACTCTCCAATAATTTGTTATAAAACAAGTTTTGAGTAACAAATCCAGACAATCAAACATAATCTAGCCCTCAACCAGATAATCACCAATGTGAAAAATATCTTGTTATTTGTACTTTCCGACGTTTGACGTCGCATTTTGAAAAACGTTGGCGAACTGAGTTCCCAGTGACGTTTGAACGTCAGGATAATTAGAGTCTCAAAGGGTTAAATTGTTATGATCCTTAACCCCCCCCCCCCCTCCCACTGCATGTGTAACATACGTGTGTCCCGGGTGAGATAGCAGGGAGAGACAGATGTATCCCACCCCACCCACGTGACGTTATACATCTATAACGTTATTATGACGTTATGCATATCGTATCTGTTTCTTGCTACCAACTAATTCATATTGACATCATCGGAATGCAGTGTGATCAAAGTTCGATGCTCTAAAACTCTTCATCCCTCAAGCTGCCACTGTTCCTAATCGACTTCGTGGTATATAAGTTTGGTATATACATAACCTGTGCATGCTCTTTCCGATGGTGTCATCAGTTTCTCAAAACAACGAATACAAAATGAGTTGATTGAATCAGCACGTGACTCCCGATTATCACTGGCTAACGTAATCGCTGCATGACAGGGGGGGGGGGGAGAAAAATCATCATCGATGAGTATTAAGGTGGGAATGGGGAAATTTCACCCTCGGGGCAAGATATTTGAACCAGACCCGAGGCAAGCCTCGGGTCTGGTTCAAATATCTTGCCCCTCTGGTGAGATTTCCCCATCCCACCTCCAGACTCATCGGGGATCATAATAATCTCCGAGTCATCAGTTGAACGCCAGAATTACACAACAGATCCCGACGGTTATTCCGCAGAGTTATATTTTCTTTTGATTCAAATAATGAGCTTCGTGACAGCTTCTCCCTTCTGCATCTTGTTTATGCACTTACTCCTGTAACGGTCATATTTATTCTTTTCTAAACCTTACCCAATATAGCGACTACATCTTTCTAGGGCAATTCACAAAAAAATCGCCATTCATTATTATTATTATTCACGTTTTTATTTTGTTTTCATTTAACTGTTGTGGCGCCTCATTGGAGCGAGCTCGAAGAACTCGTTCCAGTGAGGGGTCATAAACCACGTTTTTGAGCAAAAAGTTAAAAAACATTCTAGTTTTTCAAGAAATTCAAAGACTATTGTGTATGTGTCGTCTGCTGGTCGTTTTAAATAAAGTCATACCTGACTATTGTAATCATTTCTGCTGACTTTCGAGAAGGTTAATTCCCCTTTTCCTCAACAGACATACGATGTGGATATAGGATAGGCAGGGTAGACTTGCGAGAAGATTAATTCCCTCTACTAAGTGACAGTAAGTGTCATATTTATTGTTCTAAACCTTACTCAACGCAATGACTATATCCTTCTGGCGCTTGTCACAAAAATCACCATTGAAATTGTATTGTTTATTTGTTATATTTTTGGCGTCCAAAACAAAGCTTATGACCCCTTATTGGAACGTGCGGAAAGAGCTAGTTCAAATGAAGGGTGATAAGCTATGTTTTTGACTCAAAAAATGAAAATTTCTAGTTATTCAAGAAGCAGTTTAAATATTGTTGTGCTCGTGTCGTGTTTGGAGAGGTCATCACTGACTGTCATTTTTGCAGGTTTTTTTTTTATTTTGCCTCGTTTTCCTCAAAGCGACATTCAACGCGAATGTAGGGCGAGGTCGAGCAAAGAGAAAATTCTTTCTGTCAGTTATTAATCACGCAGAAGAAATATTTCCGATTTTATGACAAGTTGACTGGAAGAAATTTATTTTAATAGATAATCCCTTAACGTGACATTTACACCTAGCAATTATACGATAACGAACTCTTGACCGATCAAAACGTGACGTTATCTAATAGCAGTTTTTACAATAATTAGTCTGATTCCACCTTTCAAAGGAAAATATTTCCACGACTCCGCTGACCCAATTTTTTGTTTTACATTTTAAATGGGATAGGCAGATTGAACCTCAGCAAGGGATTAAATTATAAGGTAGCGCTTCTATTCAACACAATGCCTGCCAACAGAATGCAGTATTTTTCCTGCACGCTGCCCTCCTCCTTGAAGCATTGGTCCTATACCGAGTTTTATGAAAAAAATATTTTTGCTCAGGTAAAAATCACTTTCCGGTGAAATCCGATGAAATATTCAAACGTTACCCCTGTGAAAGAGATTTTTGTTCCGACATAAAATGGGTTTTGAAATATTTTCTCTAATCCTATATTGACCTGTACAAAACTCATAAAGGTTCAGGAGTTCCATGTGACATCAAATAATATGTTTCAAAGTCTTTGATTATGAAATTAGAACCAGGAATGTTCATGCACTGGCAAATTAATTTGTGACGAGACGCGCCTTGTTGCATTCAAAAATCATTGATGATGCATTTTTTGAGGATCGTCATGATTCAATTAGTATCGTTTACGTTTACGTTTGATGAAATACGGCACTAATCAGAGACTGAAAAGAAATATTACAAATCGACATGAATAAAATAAGCACGTTAAAACCGACTAATTACAACGTGTAGGTACAATTTGATGAAAAGCGCGAGGAGACAGGCGTCTGACAAAAAGGAGGTTTAATGATTTACTTGCTCACGATGAAGACAAATGATGGTTTCTTCATTGACAACAAAACTGGAAGGGATGTTATAATGGATATACGCAGTCATTTTTGTTTAACCATTTACCTAACATGAAAAGCAGACGACACTTGCAAAGAACATTCTTGAATAACTAATTCTTATTCATTTTTTGTCTCAAAAACATAGGTTTTGCCCCCTCATTGGAAGGAGCTCGACGAGATCCTTCCAACGAGAGGTCATAACCTATGTTTTTGAGACACAAAATGAAAAAATAATGAAAATTAATTGGCGATTTTTGAGAATAGCGCTGGCCGGTTTTTGACCGTTACGTTGAGTAAAGGGTTAACCTCTTGCGCTCCATGTTTGCCCAAATTTTTTTCTGCTTTGACCGATCTATCATAAAGAAATTATAGTTTTTCAAAGAAAATGTTTTTGACTTTCTATCTCTCAATTAAATTTTTTCATTCATTATTTATTGGGTTTTTAAGGACATTTGAAACAGTCATTTGTAACTTTTTACGCGAAAGAAGACTCAGTTACTGTACAGAAAACCACGCGCTTTGGGCATCGCGAAATTGACCTATTACGCGTATAAACCTGATTTCTCCCAACTGGGATGACTCAAATCTCGGCTGCTAAAACATTCCACCTACAGCATCAATGCATGCCTTCGTCGAAGGCATGCCTTGATGGTGTAGCTGGAATATTAGGAAATCGAAATTATAGTTCAAAAACTAAAGACTTCTTGAAAATTTATTTGTGGTTAAATAAAATATGTGCGTCTGACATGCGTGTTTCAAATCCAGTTTCGTGTGTATTACAGACAAGAGCGAGTTGATATCCAAGACACCACGCCAAATTAATTTCTCGGCTGGAAAAAATTAGCTGAGGTCAATAAAGCGCCTACCCCCCCCCCCCCCTCACTACGCTCCTGGGTTGAAGGTATACGTGCTATCAAAGTGTCATATACCGGGGCATCCGAGAAATGGGCGGTATCCCGTTATCTAACAGGACAAGAGAACGACACTTTCAAACTTCTTGAATAACTATAACATTTCCTTTTCAGCCTCCAAAAGATAGCTTACGAGTCTCACTCTCACACCGACACGAGATAGTTCCAATGACATTCAATTGTGAGGTTGATGCTGCCACAGCGTACCGTCCCATCGGGTGGGGACGTAAACTGGCTGTCCTCTGTGCGGAGAGAGACACACTCCGTGCAGGCTAAAGATCCCTCCGTAGTATTCGAGAAGAGCTAGGCCACGAAGTTGCCGCTATGAAGGTCATCCTACACACCTGCGCCATTGGGCCAAGGAGAGGCGTTAATATAAGTTGCATAACTTGTTCGCCAATCCTTGCAAAACAAATAAGATTAAATAAAAATTGGCTTTGTGTCGGAGGATTTTTTTAAAAAAATCTATGTGAACAGCCTTTCCGTGAATAGCGCTATCCGGATGTGGCCTTTAGGTAAGGTAAACGTTCAGCTGTCTTCACCGAGGACACGACGCTAGTTACATTGTTACATTGTCTATTCGCGAACATTCGCCCTCTCGTTCCGAAATACACCCTACGAACTTACGTGCATTGCATCAGAAAAAATATTAACAAGAAATGGAATATATTGGGAAATTCTCTGGAAAGCGGCTTCCCAAGTTTCCCCTATCAAAATGTTTAGTAATCAAGTGGAAAAGATGTGCGTTACATATTGACCTCGATTTTTTTTCTCAGTGAAAGACTTAGATCTTATGTAATTATTTATTTATTGGTGTTTAAGGTCACATACTTAAGCACAATGGCTAACCATGACCGTGACAGTTTTACGGGTGGAGGAAGCCGGAGTACCCGGAGAGAACCACCGAGCAACGACGGGCAGCTGTCAGCTCTTCAACATCGCAACTCTGAACTCTGCACCGCGACAGAGGCAGGGTTAGATTGGTTGTAGACATGCGCGCCATCGACGTGCAGTACGCCTTAGTACACAGCGTCATCGTGCCCCCATGTAGGCAGTTGGGGTTAAGTGCCTTGCCCAAGGGAACAACACGGGAGCGCGAATCAGTTTCTGCTTATGTAATTAGCAAAATTTGGAAACAGTGGTATTTAGTATATACCTCGAGAGAGAATTCAGAGAACAGAAAAAAAGGTAAACTCATTTAGAGCTGTTTTTAATGCTGGTGTATTTTAGATCAAGTCTCCAAAAACTGAGCAATGTTATGGGAGATACTATTTTAACCCTTAACCCAACGTAACGGTCAAAACCGGTCAGCGCTATTCTCAAAAATCGCCAATTAATTTTCAAAATATTTTCATTTTTTTGTCTCAAAAACATAGGTTATGACCCTTCGTTGGAACGAGCTCGTCGAGCTCGTTCCAACGAGGGGTCATAACCTATGTTTTTGAGACAAAAAATGAAAAAAATTAATTATTCAAGAATTTTTTTTGCAAGTGTCGTCTGCTTTTCATGTTAGGTAAAGGGTTAAACAAGTATATTATCATTGGCGAACAAACATTTTCTCTGTGCAGACTGGTTAGAGAACGTGTATGCTTCAAGTTCTTTAACCCATTGAAACGGAAAATGCCGCTTTTCCAACCCAAGTTCCTGATACGACATGAAGTTATAAAGTGGATAATTGCACCAGTTAATCTGTGTGGTAGTCCAATCAAGATTATCAACTTGCTGCCCCATGGCTGCACGTTCAAAATATTAATTGGTCTTCCCCGAAGTAACGAATATTGACTCTACCTTACATTTGACATCTTAGTCATCGGTATATGGAAAATCAAAATGGTTATACGTAAGGTAGGAAGTAACCATTAACGCGTGACAATGGCCGTAATTGTATGCTGTTTTTACAGTACTGTACATACGTTCGACCCATTCTTATGGCGATTAGGACATGCTTAAAGCCGATAACTCTGAATTTGCATGGTATATGCCATCAGGGTCCAGAGGGTTAATAAACTATTGAGAGAAAACAAATTCTGAGTCACAAAGACACTTTCCATACAATAAATACACAGAAAACACACACATTGAATTGGTTAATCGATTAACCCATTCACATACATGTGTCATTCTATGTTTATTACACGCCTTCACGACTATAAAAACAATTATTCAATGATTGACACTCAGCAATTCATTTGACACCTATCAACAAAAACAACACATTTCATCGCCAACCAAATTTGCGAGGGGAACCCGTGTTACTATTTAGTCCCCTGAGTTCCAATGTGTTCTATGTGCCTACTGGCTATCGGTAGCGATTTAAATTGCAATTGCGTTGCACGATTTCTAGAAAATTCCAGTTAAATTTCGCTTCTATTTAAAAATAGTCCGTTAACGATTTCCGTTCCGCACATATGTTCGGAACAGATTTTAATTATCCGCATGATTTAGTGTTGCTGCAGATTGGTATTACACAGAACAGGTGTGTAATAAACAAACAAAAACAGGGGGCAATAATAAATTTAAATTAATGTTTGCCTCACTCCTGTAACACCAATCATGAATATTTAATTGGGCCCTACCAAAACGTCATGGTAATGGTGTCTTTGACAAAAATAGGGATAATAACGTTCTTCCCTGGGGATATAAGCCCAATGATATCAAATCTACATTGTCATTGATAAAATTACACAAAAAGTACGTGCGGATTGGAATTGCTCAACAAAAGACGAATCATTCATTCAGCTAAAATATAACACCATTGAGCAATATTTGAAGAATACGTTTTACTCCTGCTTCTATGTTACTGTTACCATCAATGTTTTATTCAATGTAAATTCTACCACTCAGTGTCTGAGAAAAATATGCATTGTTCACGGTGCCACTTGTCACAAAATGTCCATTTAAAGTCTGTAACGTGGATGCAGAGCTTATACGAATATTTGACTCCCCATAGTTTCACAGAACAGTGAACTTGCAGTCGTTCGGAAAACTTGGATGATCAAGAAACCGCCTCTCACGACTTCATTCGTTCGAAATGACGTCACTCAAAGGAGGTCTACAGAAGTGTCGTACATCGTTTTGAGTTTAGTTTAAATAATATTTATTTCCCAAGTATGTTTAAATTATACAGTAACAAGCATTAAATGACAAAAAAGTACCAAACATGGAAATGGATTCAGCAACAAGCTTTTGAGTTTGAAATACATGTAGTTTTACTCGTTGCAGCAAATATTGTATTTTCACTCGAGGAAAGACGCCGCAAACACAAATTAGTGCAATTTTTCAAAATGTACCACCATATTACCCCATCATATATTGCTAATAAAATGCCGCCACGTATCATGTCAACCAGCCAACAACACAATCTCCGATCGTCTCACAACCATCTAGTTCCATTCTGTCGTACAAACTTGTACCAGCGTTCTTTCCTTCCAAACATTACAAATTAATGAAATTGCTTACCCTCATTTGTTCGTGAGAATTCCTCTATCAATAACTTCAGAAACTTCCTCAGCAATGGCAACCTACGACCGCCACTATTTTACAGCGGTAACAAATCCCGCGTAGCTCAAATATATCATTGTAGGTTGCGCCTGCGTTGCAGTAATCTTAATGCCCATTTGTATGACAACCATTTATCCCTTACCCCCTCCTGCCAGTGTGGCGAGATTGAGTCGACCGAGCATTTTCTTTTGTACTGCCCAATTTACTTAAATCTTCGAAACAATACAATCAGCTCTCTGCCATATGCTATGCTATCGGTTCCGCTACCCTACTGTTTGGCTCAGAATTATTTAATAATGCCGAGAATCATCATTTATTTAATGCTCAGGCATCAATTCACGCTGAAAAATTAAGTCATATTCCCCTGTCGGTCGGCAAAACGAAATATCAAAATGATATTTAGAAATCGATATTTCATCGTAGGTTCGGATGACGAATCACATGTACTTTAAACGAGTCAGCACATCAGTAATGAATTCCAGAGTCCCAAATACAAACGAATTCGAATAATTGATGATAGTGACAGTGACTAAATCAATTCATTAAATCAGCGGTTTCAAAGTTTGACTTTCTCATTCACCTTCCAGCGAAAAGCCGAAATCACTTTCAAATTTCTTCAGTTCAACTTCACACGTCTTCAGTGCATTGAGTTCAAAAAAAATAAAATGACGTGTCTTGTTATTGAAAATAAGAAAGTGGTGTTTTTTGTTATTGTTCTATTTCTTCGAAACACATTGCGATTATTTCAATTCGCCAGCCTTGGTAAATCGTAAAGTTAGGGGAGAAATAAGACGGGACTACTTTTTGTGCGGATATTCACACATTCCAATGGTTGGAGTTTGGTTGTTGTAATTTTTGTATGGACGCCGGTTCGGCACATAAATTTTGCGCCTTAATGGCAAATAAAGGCCACAAATTGGAGAGTTTGTAGTCGTAGAGCATTAAATAAAAAGAAAATTCACGAAAATTTGATGAATACCGAAAATATCTCGTTCGTGGCTACAAGAAATATGAGGATCTTCACTCGCGACTGCGTCGCTCGTGAAGATCCTCATATTTCTTTGTAGCTACTCACGAGATATTTTCGGTATTCATCAAATTTTCGTGAATATCCTCTATATATTTGAAACTGTACAGTGTTTCAGTTTGTCAAGTGGACGCTTCGGCTGATGAAATGCTATCTAGACCTTCTGACATGGGCCACCAGCCCACACCTAGCCCATTGATATAGCTACTTTTATACCAGTCAGTTGCAATTCCAATCCTGCAATGTTAACGCGGACTTGCTCAACAACAGTCTGTATTTTTATGTTTACGTTTTATTTTTTCTCTGCCCTTAAATTTCTGTTTGACTTATTTTTATTTCATTTTCTTTATTTTTAATATTATTGTTATTATTATCATTCAGATTATTACCACCTTTACATGTGTTTCTCTTCTTTGTCTGTTTTCCTTCTTACTGTTTGTCTTACTGTTTCTCAATTCCGATTATCTAAGTCTTTCTAGGGACGTAGGACCTCGGCATCTACCTTGTCTCACTAGACGAGGAGTACTACCA
The DNA here is from genome assembly GCA_031216915.1 of Pictodentalium vernedei. Taxonomy (NCBI): domain Eukaryota; kingdom Metazoa; phylum Mollusca; class Scaphopoda; order Dentaliida; family Dentaliidae; genus Pictodentalium; species Pictodentalium vernedei. The sequence goes on along the minus strand of CM062295.1, from coordinate 557,495,883 downwards.
TTTGATACTTTACGCGTAATATACAATATGTACCTTCCAAGTTTTAACAAGTACACGTCATATGTATTATTGTAATTATATAAATAATTCCCCGATAGTCTCCAACTGCCTATGCAGTGTTTGTCCACGACTTGCGAGGCTACTACTTTGTTAGGAAGACTAATTTTAACTATATCTTAAATGAAAACGTTAACTAACCAAGACTTGAGGATGCCAGACCCTGCCCGGTCCTTATAACATGCTTGAACTATTGGTTAATTGTTCTCTCCACATGAGATCAGATATGATATAGTGACGACCCCTGCTGTACTACCATGTTTATTCCTACATTTGAGTGATGGGTAACCATATCAATTTTTGATCAAATCCCTCCCCATTGAGCTCAATTTGTGTCCTACGTCCTTTGCCTGTCTTATATCCTCCTATCTCTGTATCAGCTTAATCAACATTTTGTGCAAATGGTGTAAACACCTGTGAGGTGGCGTCTCTGGGACGCATGTGGGTGCGTGTGTGTTGCTTTCTGCGATCTACCTCGCGATCTTCAAGAAAAAACTGCCCGACTACTGTGTCATAGATCGTAGATTGTTGCCCACACGTTCGCGGGTGCGTCTTGGGACTGCCACCTCCCCATTGACCGTAACCTCCACGTTGTGTAAATCCACATTTTTGTCAGGGAGACAACTCCAAAAAGCTTCCAGCTTACTGTCGAATCCCTTCTATATATTTTGTGCCTTCTTTTTTCTGTTACTGTGTATACCATAAATGTTTGATTTAGTTCGGATGCTAAGCTTTCTTGTTCCATATGATGTGTACATATAACATGATTTTTCAAATAAATATTGTTTAAACTAAATATTGTATTTTTCAGTGGGGACTGAAATTCAAACTTTTCTAACTTTTATACGACCCTTTGTTGCTATAGTTACTGAAAAGATTCACCTATATATGTACTTATATTGATGACAGAAGTTACTTATTCAGTTATAGATAAAAAATATTTTACCTTAGAATTCTAAAAGTATCTATTAATTTGATATTTCTTTCTTTCCAAGGAACGGCAGACAGATATGACTTCAAACGCGGCTGATATTACTGAAATTACAAAAATACAGGTATTTTTAATTTTTGACCTCTTCTACACACTAAATTTCGTCAAAATCGGACGAACTTTAATTTTTCCGGCGACGACGTCATAACTTCAAAATGTCTCCATTTTCGAATTTATTTCGCATCCGTCAAAAGCTGATTGCATTATTGGATATGGTTTGTATGGAAGATTATATTTCCATTTGGATATATGCGAATTCGAATTGTTTTAAAATGACACTTTTGTGTCAGAACGTCAAAACCGTAACGTAATTAACAATGAAATTTTAATTATTTGATAGAACTTTCATGAAGCCAATAATTTATGGAGTTTCATAGATACAGCTTAACCCCTTGAACCCGAAAGACCACTTTTTCGGCCCTGAATTGTGATACGACATGGATTCATAAATTAGCTTCTAAGTGAATGTGTGGGGTGGACCAATCAATATTTTCAACGTGCAGCCTGAAGCTGCACGTTGAAAATATTAATTGATCTACCCCAAATAATGAATATGGACTCTTCCAATTGCAGCCATTGAACTGATATGGACGATACCACCAGTGTTCAAAGGGATACGAAAGTGGGAAGCTATTTGTGTCATAAATGTGAAATTTGTTGGTTCAAAAGTGGCAAAAAAGTAAAGAATTGTCGAAACTTCAAGGGACGTAAAAACCTAAAAAATCGAAAAACTAAAAAAAAATGTATTTTCTAATTTTGAGCTAAATGTGAAGTTTAATACATACTAAACTTGATGAAGATTGTAGGAGCTGTGTTTTTGGCTCATAATCATCTCTAACGTCATTCGCTAGTTCGGCCATAACCGCTGATAATTTCATACAACAGTTAGACATTTTGGACATGTTTTTGAGGAGATTATATTTACAAAATTTCAGAGGGATACGCCTAACAATGAGCTGGCAATTATAATGTGTATAGAAACTATTTTAAATCCAGCTCATTCCAACAGTGAGTGAAAGTTTGAAAAAAAATATTTTGCGTTTTGACAGTTCCGAAAGCCAGTCACGATACCCGAGAATCACCCATGGCACTGTTTGTGTGTTGAACTTAAGTTTTCTAAATTAAAAAACCGCCCCAACGTAACGTTGTAAGATTTCGTCAGCCCTTCGACGCCTGAACTTTTTACAATCCTGCTTCCTGAAGAACCCTTTTCACCAAATCACTGTAACTCTCAATCAGTTCCGGGGGACTCCTTTCTTCAACTGCAAGATCTTCACACGCTTCGAAGTTCAAATTCATCTTCATTTTCAGAATCACCAGTACCACCCACTATTCGCTACCTCCTACAACATCAACTCCTTATTCACTGCCGAGACCAATCTCCTCTGCTTCGAGTAGTGGACACTGTTGGCAGTATTGAAGAGGGAGTTGAAGCCAGGAGGCTACGTTATAAAACTAGCGATTCTGAAAAAATGAAGACGAGTTGGAAGCGGGTTTGGGTTTTCACATTTCTGTTAGGAAAATAACTTTTCCGTATGGAGATGGCAGATTGCCAATAAATTTTCATTTTCACGAAAATAAATGCTTCTTGTTGCCTTCGTGAATTTACTTGATATTATCCGGGACATTTCCCGGTTCCCGGTTCTGGGTGTGATTTCTTTCCCGTTCCTGTTACTATTGAAACCGGGAATATATGAAACCCTAACCAAATTTAATTATTCTTATTGAAGTGGAAGTACCCGAAAAGTCGTTGGAGGATACAAAAAAACAGGCTTACAGTTAAAACTAGAAGTCCTGTCATGAAATGCGCACAAATAGCACGTCGATCTGCGCGTTCATCTACGCGTTATGACCATAGTAAGGCAGAAGTACCCGAAAAGACGTTGGAGGATAAAAAACAGGCTTACAGTTAAAACTAGAAGTCCTGTCATGAAATGCGCACAAATAGCACGTCGATCTGCGCGCTAATTTACGCGTTATGACCATAGTAAGACAATCCAGTTCCGTACATATGGCCTGTGCAGAAGAAATGTTTCAGCCAATGGACCTCCGAGTAACCGGAAGTCCATTGACAGAAACATTGCCCGAGTTTGCTATGAGTAACGAGGAGAAACTGGCGTGCTTTGGATGCCATTCGATATGGCAATGCGCGCAATCCCTACGCGTAATTAAGCCCAGATAAGCGCAGAGTTCGTGACAGGACTTCTAGTTTTAAATGTACAATTACAATATTCCATTTCACCTAATTATAGGAATTAGCATCGAGGAGCCCATTCCAAAGAGGATTCACATATGGTTTTGTTGAATGTTTTTGAAAAATATTTTTTTCATATTATTCACTCGGGACTACAGTTAAAACTCAACATATCTTGAAAATTAAATGGGGGTAAATAAATAAAGACGATAAACCGATATTTTTTTGTAATTACACCGGTATTCAATCGATACTGGTTTGAATACCGGTATGTATTTGTGTCGATTTACCGTGCAGTCCAAGTCGCCTGCAACTTGTATTTCTCTTTTCGTACTTATCATTATAATGTTATTGAGAATTAGCAAAAGGGCGGGGGAGGGGTGCATTGACTCTTCATTATTGACTGAAGATTCCCTCTTATTATTTGTCAGTTCTGTGGCCTTTGAAGTTGAGGGCATTGCACATTTGGGTCTATATAGAACACATTTTCTGACCTTGCGTAAACAATGTTTCAGCTCGGTGGAGAAATGTATTATTACTAGAGCCAAAATGGTGATTTTCTCAATGCTTTGGTCCGTCAGTCCCAAATATAGCTTTGTGTATTCTATTCCTACAGTACAGTCGCCGTAAATTGGTCTTAATCTGCGCATGGGCAGTGATGTCCACGCATGGGTTTACAAAGTAATAAAAATCATCAGCAGCAAAACTTTAATTAATGAAACACAGGGTTGTACCCTGTGCTTCATTAATTAAATTTTTGATGATTATACTTATAATTAATTTTTGGAATCTAATATTACTGCGTCTGTGGAAATATTACCCACCCGTGGAAAGTGACCAGTCCAAGTCGGCCGTACTGTACCATGCCACTCAGGCACATGGGTCACCAGTGATATATATCAGTGCTTGGTTGCGCCAATCTGTGGTCCAGCCCTCTCAAGATCGAAAAGTTTTCCACACCTGTGACACTAAACGGATGACACCATTGCGCGCCTTACCGGAGATGCAATAATTTTGAACCACTTTTGACTCCGTCTGTTGTTTGTATTCAAGATATACTATGCAACGAACATAAAACTTCTCCCTGAACTAAAGTAAAAAATTATTAATTAAAATTTTGGCAGAACGAACTGTCGTATCAAAATTATAATATTTCACCCTGGACATTCGGCTCTTAATTTTTGTTTTGTTCCAAAACAAAGCTGAACTTGGAGGCACTTCACCGTGTAGAAATTAATTGTAACAGGGAAAACTGTTAATTATAATTTTAACGCGTCGCACTCATCGCGTCAAGTGTGCAAAAAAACGTTTACTTTTTTATCACGCTGGTCATCCGATTACCACCCTTGCGGTGCCGTACTTCGTTTGCGGTTTAAAAAAGACGGAAACGGTTGAAGGTAGGTGTCATAAAATATGGTATAACTGCTATTAACTTACGTTTATCACTAAAAAAAATAATCTGGCGATCTGTGGAATGTTATTGCATTCTTGTACATAGTGTCGGTGTGTTTTATGAAGTAATTGAGCTCTGTTATTGAAAATACATTAGCGTTCATCCTCATTCTTTCGGAAATTTTCGACAAAAGTTGTTCTCTCCGTGAATATCAGACATAGAAGGTCAAACCTTCGCTCCATTGTTGCTTCAGACTTTTGTTTTTGAGTTTAGGTCAGCTTCAGCTTTCATAAAAAGTCCTGCATTCGCCTTATTTGGCAGCTTCGACGAGAGGTGTTAAACTTTTAGAATACCTGATTTGCGGTGTTGTCCTTTTAATGAGTACCTTCATTTGCGATGCACAGTACCTCATTTTGCGGTGTCAATCTTTCGAGATTACTAATGAAACATGACCCTGTCCCTTCAGTTTTATATATACAGACGTCTTGAGTTATTTCGACGTGCGTAGTATAAACATCCACACTAATCAATCAAAACCAGTGATCTAATGAGCATTCTGTCACGTCGAAAGGGTTTGTCAACCGTGCCTGGTGAGAGCTGGGAGGAATGACCCGTGTTTCATTTATTGACTCGCCGTGTGTTGATTGAAAACAGTATTACTTTGGGAGCTGGATGGACCGTTGTTTGGACCAAGTTTAGTACTATTTTTTATAGTAGTACATAGATACAGATAACATTGTGTGCTGAGAAAAATTTTAGTTTATGCAATCAAATTAATGAAAGGTCTGAGGAATCTGAAACAGTTGTGACGTATTGAGTTGATAAGAGTGGTTTATGCGCAGGTTGTATTTTACACATTTTATATAAGGTGCTATATATAAGTAATGGAAGTAGTGGAAATCGGTTTACTATAAGTCTGATATTCCGTTAATATATGAATGACATATACACAAATAATAAACGAAAATAAAGGTTATGATGCATAGAACACGAAAAATATACTTGTCCAACACACAACAATGATCGCAGGCATGTGTGATTTCTGGAAGTCGGCGATCCTATTCGTACGAGAAGCGACTATCAAATAAAATTTCGTGAGAACAACTCGTGAGAACAACTCGTGGCCAAATATGCTTCAAATATTCAAGAACGAATCTGGGAAATCGAAATACTTCAAAACGCAGCGACAGAGCTGCTTCAAAATGAATATCAAACCATTTCGTTTGTTCACATTCATCACAATGTGGAGGTTCAGGTCAACGGGACCAAAATACACCGATAAACAATATCGTTCAAAATGAAATAATGGGACTGATCGTCCTCTCCTTACCTACTGTCATGGTGTGGAGATTGCACGGTTACCACATATAAAATACTTCCGTTACCCATGGCAAAAAATGCAAGCAGTGTTGGCATTTTTCCAGACTAAGTTCTGTCGCTGCATTGTGAGGAGATTTGATTGCCTGGCGTTGTTCATGGATGTATGAAGCGTAGGCAGCCCCGAGATGTTCTCGTGAAATATTGTTTGTTGTCAGTTTTTATACGAATACGATCGCAGACTTCCATAAACCACATGTGCCCACAATCAGCACTTCTGGGGTAAACGAATCAGTTTCCCGTGTTCTATCCACCATAACCTCCATTTTGATGTATATTTTTAATACAAATTTATATTTTGTAATTTATATATGGAATATCAGGCCTCGCAAATTCGGAGTAACCTGATTTCCATAACTTATATCGCACCTAAAATAAATCCGCGCAAAACCGTCGAGATGGGGGCGGTGTAGTAACACTGGAGTCCGGCGTTATGGGGCCCGCCGATTTTCCATAATTGCTTTAGAGCAGGATTCCCTTACGGCCTTACCTGTGAGGACAGCGAGGCCTTCACTGCAAGTCAAATCCTGCCTAAGAGAATCCTGGCTTGAGGTAATTAGCCGAAATAAGAAAAATCAGCGGGGCTCCTATAATGCCGGGCCCGGTTTCCAAAACTAACACTATGTATGTGCATTCACAAAACCGAAATGTTTTGCTTGCGCACCAAATTACAGACTTTCACTTTCAGAAGCCTTTTCTAGAATTTTAGTCGAACTTCGACTAAGATTCTAGGAAAGGCTTCGACAGTAACCCGTCCCCCAGGTTATTCTCTCTGTTCCCTCATTACAACACCATTGCCGATTTTGGACCAACAAGGGTCAAAATGCTGTTTTTGATGCAAAGTGATAATTTTTTTAATTGTTAAGGATGAAAATGTTAATGTGTTTTCACTTGTTCTGTTTTGGAAAATTGGCTGTTTTAAACGAAAGTAGTGAATAAATATTTGGTTTCACACTGAATTAATTATAGTAATTGCTCCTGAAAATTTTCTTTAAGACATCAAGTAGAACTATTAATGATAATCCCCAGCGGCTATTCTGTACATGTAGGGTGAATTACTACCAAATCGTGGGAAGGTGGATTTTCCACCCGACAATAGTGACCTTGTATCGCATTATTTGTGATTTGTAGGGCTGATTGAATAAATAAATAAATAAATTCCCATTACCCTTTATTCGAAAACATTTTCTCTGAAATTTACTTTGAATATGTATGTTCAATTTTAAACGAACGTAGTGAATAAATATTTGGTTTCATACTGAATTAATTACAGTAATTGCTCCTGAAAATTTTCTTTAAGACATCAAGTCGAACTATTAATGATAATCTCCAGCGGCTATTCTGTACATGTAGGGTGAATTACTACCAAATCGTGGGAAGGTGGATTTTCCACCCGACAATAGTGACCTTGTATCGCATTATTTGTGATTTGTAGGGCTGAGTGAATAAATAAATAAACAAATTCCCATTACCCTTTATTCGAAAACATTTTCTCTGAAATTTACTTTGAATATGTATGTTCAATTAAAACGTTAACCATCCAGAATTCACCATTTTGAGATGTCATCCTGTAAATATCTGTGTTGCAAATGACATTTTTCTTTCTTAATCGTTGCTATTTACAATTCATAGAAAAGCTCTCTGATAGAGTTTCTCGGTGATTTGTAAGTTACGATGATTATGTGATAAAACGTCCCATAATTTGAAAAATGTCTCTGTTTTGTAAGTGATCAATTATCAAAGGGCTTTTTCTAAAAAAAACAAGACTAATACCAGTCTGAAACTGCGTCGCTGCATGCAATTTTTCAGTGGGTATAGTACAATTTCAAATTTTCGGCAAACAGGAACTGCCTGTGCGGCAGACCTGGAAATTGCTTCCACGGTACAACTCAAAATATCAAGCGCCAGACCAAATATAAAATCAATCCCTTTCATACAAGCCAAGAAAGCTTCAACTGAAATTTTTATATTCAGTGGGTACAGTAAAATTTCAAACAATTGGCAAGCAGGAAGTGGCTACACGGAAGATACACGGTTCAACGAAACATTATCAAGCCCCAGGCCAAATATAAAATCATTCCCTTGTTACCAGCCAAGAAAACTTTGACTAGAAATTTCAACCCAAAGTATTTCGGACTGACTGAGGGACGGACAGATTTGAGCGCTAACGCTGGAGATGCATGCGAAAAACAACAACTTGCGGTCTGGATAATCAACAAATGTGAATTGGCCCAATACATGATACTTTCGGATCTTCAAAGACAATACAAGTGAGTCAATGTCCAACCATTGGGCTAAACATATCATAAAAGCTTGGATTTATCAAATAAATGCTTTAGAATTAATTGTATACAGATCAGAGAGAATAAAAAAGTGTCCAGATAAGGCAATATTTTAGAAAAGAGTGACTCCATTAAATGTTTCGTAACCCAGCAGACACCGAAACCGCAAAAAGTGGTAACTTACACCGCAAATAAGGTATTCATAAAAATCAATTACCCCCCTCCCCCCCCCCCCCCCCCTCGATAAATTCCGTTTAAACATGTTTTCACAAAAGTCTCACAAACGTAACCTACACATTTGCCTAAAATAAGACACTTCTCAATGCGGATGCTACTCCAAGGACTCACAATAGCATATTTTAAAATTAATTCACAATTCAAACCCAACAACTGGACTTTTTATCTCCATATTTCCACTTTAAAATACTTAAAAAAAAATGTTTTTTTTATTTCTCTCATGGAAATATTTCTTGGATGAAAGTATTGGTAATTAATACCTGACCTGAAAGAGTTTGCAACACAAGTAGGCTTGTTGAAATGCGTGTACTTACCAACTTTCCAACTTATATGCGTAACAATCTGCTGGGTTTTTTTAAACCGCAAACGAGGAACTGCACCGCAAAGGTGGTAATCGGATGACCAGCGTGTTTATAAAGGCTTTCGTTTTGCATTTGGATGGCAATAATGCACAAGATGAGAGACGCAGTCCAGATCTATTTGGACGAAAACAAAAATGATGTTTATTGTACTTTAACTATCTTTCAACCCGGAGGAGTTTAGATTGAACATATTTGTAATCGCCATTTAACTGTGAAAATTGGGATCGTAGAACAAGTCCTTACCACTCAGAAGGCCCATACGCTCCCAACGCAACGGCCAAAACCGGCCAGCGCTATTCTCAAAAATCGCCAATTAATTTTCATTATTTTTTTCATTTTTTGTCTCAAAATATAGGTTATGACCCCTCGTTGGAACGAGCTCGTCGAGCTCGTTCCAACGAGGGGTCATAACCTATGTTTTTGAGACGAAAAATGAAAAAAACTAGTTATTCAAGAATTATTTTTGCAAGTGTCGTCTGCTTTTCAGGTTTGGTAAAGGGTTAATAAACCGTTTACAATTTACAATATTGCAGAGTGTATTTCATGAGTGACAGAATTTAACATTTGGACATTTTTTACCAATAGAGGAAAAACATAAATAAGGGAGAGAGGGGGCAGAGGGAGAGAGATAAGGCGGTGGGGGTGGAAGAAACATAGAGAAGGGGAATGAAGATAAAGATATGGAAATAATAACAACAATAATAAATAAATGGAATAAGAAAATAAAATTAGTAGATCTAAAGAAGAATGTGAAATCCGACCGTTGATCTAATGATGATGACCTTCACTGCATTCTATAGCAATTTAGGCGTAATTTGAATAAAATTAAATTAAGTTTAACATCCGCAGGTCCACCAGTTACCAAAATCGTAGTCCTCGAAGCGGGATCAGCCATTTGCCATATTAATATAGCAACCCAGAAAATGGGGTCCACCATTAAAACATCCTCACAACAGTCTGGGCGCCCTGTCCATTGGCAGGCCACTTGAAGACATCATGATATACCGGCAATCTAATCTTCATTTCATCGCTAAGATGCAAGAAAACAACGTTCTGTGGGCTTGAAGAATCTAAATTTTCTTCCATTGGGAACAAGCCCCACCCACCCCCTCCTGGTACAACCATTTCTTCCGAATTAGCGACGAAGATGATATAAATATGCCATCGACAGTGGACTGCAATTGAACTCTCAGATGCAGGGAAGGAGCTTTCTTTCAGTTCGAAAAATTAATAGTTTCTCCTGGTACGCACCCTCACCCCCTCTCGGGGCATTTGTAGGTAGCTTTTCTTGGCCCAGCCCGACCCTGGAACTAGCTGATAGATCTGGTACCTTTGAGCTCTAATTGCTTATTCATCGACTATAAATTATTCAGAAGAGAAGGAACTTTTGAACCTCAAAAGATTCAGATAACTGTTATCACGAAATCAATAAACGAAATGTTTCTCTCGTACCTCATTATTCAAGCTAAGGTGTGTGCTTTGAGTAAAGTTCATATAGTGTCGTGATAACAAGAGCGGACAAGGATCGCGGTGGCTCGGTGGTTACGGCACTGCACTTCAAAGTAAAAGCTCTACGGTTCGATCCTCGCCAGGGTCAACTGCGTTGTGTCCTTAGCAAAGCACTTCATCTCAATCGCACACGTGGGGGCACGGTGGCGTTGTTTACTAATGCATATTGCGCGTCGATGATGCACCTGTCTTCAACTAATGCTGAATGTTTGTGTGGAGTTAATAGGTTGAGGAGTTTGACAGTTGCTCAGTGATTTCCCCGGGGTAATCCGGCTTCCTTCACCTGTAAAACAGTCCGACACGAGCTGACCCGGGCTGTCAAACGTGTCGTTAAACCCCAATAAATAAATAAATAAATAAATAAGCGAAAAGGGCGTTTCTTCCAGTCGCCATCTGGTGGGGACTTTCTGTCCACTATCATCCCCACAAAACTGTAGACTCTCACATTGTAAAAAAAAATGCCTTTAAAATTAAAGTAGAAGTGCTTATACATTAACCCTTTACCTAACGAATCGCCTCCTTCCGCCCGCGTAATATGCAAATTGAGCAGTTGAAAAAAATTAAATTTTTCAAAAATTTTCAACAAAACCATATCATGTGACCCCTCATTGGAACGAGCTCATTGAGCTCGTTCCAATGAGGGGTCACATGATATGGTTTTGTTGAAATGTTTTGAAAAATGTTAAAAAATGGTATTTAAAATAATGAATTTTGATATCGTCTGCGTTGGGTAAAGGGTTAACATGATTTTCGAAGGCTTCATTCTATTGGGCTTCATTACTGGACCGCCATCTGTGATTAGCAGCCTAGTAATTATTATATTGATCCGAGGCAATACCCGAGGGTCGCTAATGGGTGTGGGTCTGTTAATTACAGATGGTGGTCCAGTAATGAAGCCAAACGACGCCTGAGTTTTCATGTTATTATTATTATCAATACTTAGAAATCATAAGAACGATTCTCGACCCTTTCTGATTTATATTATTTCGTGAAAAGAATAAATATGAAACACTATTTATTGAACAATTTAACTGGTAGAGTGCTGGAAGCCCATATTTGGGCTTTACAATGAAGTGCAGGTGCTCCAGTTGAAAGCTTCATATTCACTGGATGTGTATCATATTATCTTTGAAAAGAATGTTTTTACTCTGTATGGATTTGCCTTGTTACAGTTCATGGGAGAGTGCCTATTGGCGCTCTCCCATAAATTGTAATGAGGCAAAGACATGTAAACAAACTTTGATGGCCAAAAATAATTTAGCACTCTACCAGTTAAGGCACAACACTTTATATTTATCACAATCAACACCAATAATGTAAACGGTTTTCCAGGAAGACGAAATGGCTTCATGCGCAGAACGTCAGCGCGTGTTCGCCGATCTGCAGGGGCTAATTGACTAAAAATATCCATTAGCGACCGGCTAGGTTTTACAATCTTTGTTCAAGTTTATTATGCTCCCTTACTGTCTGTATAAATTAGTATTAACATGAAGGTAGCGCACACAGAATTGTTAATAATTGCCGCTACTGCTTCCGAACATATTACGGTAATGCCTGTTGCTACTCACAGTTGTTTCATGATATGACAACTAATTGAGTAGGACACAGTGCAGAAAAGTCGTTTTTCAGAACGAATGCATTCAACCCTTTAATTCCATCTTCTGCAAAACAGCGCCGCCTCTGATGAAAAATGCTTTATTACACGCCTGGTCTATGAAATCCCCATCTACAGCAAAGCTAAACCATGTGGTAAATGAAAATCTGTTTGGCACATATCTGCGGAACGGAAATCTTTGACGGACTATTTTTACATAGAGGCGAAATTTCACTGAAACTTTCTACAAACCGTGCACTGCAATTTCAATATTTGAATCGCTGGCGATAGCTAAGCATCGTCCTCTGAGTATCAATGTGTTCCATGTGTCAGCAGGCACATAGAACACATTGGAGCCCAGGGAGCGAAATAGTAACACGGGTTCCCTTCGCAAATTTGGTTGGCGATAAAATGTGTTGTTTTTGTTGATAGTTGTCAAATGAATTGCTGAGTGTCCTTCTGATAACTGTTTTATAGGCGCGAAGGCATGTAATAAACACAGAACGACATTCTATCCTTCCGCTTTGGCACTCGTGCCATATCGATTAAACCATTCACAGGCGCGTGGCTTTCTGTGTATTTATTTCAGAAGAATCAATCTTCAAGGTCGACTACTAAGTTAATATCTTTAACCTGCAGCCATATGGCTGCCATATGGCCCCGTGTTAAATATATCAAATAGTTTACACTGTATGACAAACCAGCAGCCTCTTCGTGTAAGGAAGTGAAACCAAATATCATTTTCTCCAATTTGCGCAAGATCGAACTAAAAGGTCGACATTGCCAAATGTACTTGAATATGGTATTTTCGTCGTAATATTTTAACTGGAATGCCTGTATCTTTGCCTGTATGTTACACCGCGATTGTCTACAGTGCAGCCATGAGAGCGAAATGCGGGAACATTGAATCTCAAAATTATACCCCCCAAATTTATGTTTGGCTTGATTCAATCTTGATTTCACAATATTTTATTAATGAAACAGGCGTTGGTGTGTCGCAACCACATAATAATAATAAATAAATAATAATAATAATAATAATTTTGTAGGCCTAATTCCACACATAGTGCTCTATGGCTGTAAAAAAATTGCCAAGTGCCTAACCGAAACGGTACGTTTTTAAAACCCGACTCTAATGATTCTAAAGAAATTTTTTACGGAATGTAGATAGATTAGGTGCATATGCAGATTGGTGTTTGTTGCTGTGATTATAAATCTATTGAGGGTCCGTTAGGGAAGGGTCAAACCACGAGCAACAATCGAGCAGCAATACTGGCATCTATTCTGCTGGAGCGGTGAACTGGGTTTATGCTGCTTATCACTACTGCCTATCCGTATCCACTGTATCTGCCTGGATGTGCGTGTTTGTTACTGCTCTGGAGCCGATGTTGTTGCAGTGTAGGAAGTGAACTGTGATTTTGCAGTGTGATTGCTATGAGTCGATCGGGCAGTGGAAAGCCACGGCCAGTGCCCAACCAGCAGCCATGCCGGCATATATTCTGGGTGTCTGGGCAGTGAACAGGGTTTATGCAGCTCGTCAATACTGCCTATTCGTATCCACTCTGGCGTGGCGGCATATGTGTGTTTATACCTATTCTGCAGTCGATGTTTTCGGAGAATGTGCTGTGATTTTCAACCATAATAATAGTAATAAGTTTACAACAATAAATCCAAACATGGTGCTCTGTGTCTGAACAAAATTGCAAAATGAGTTATGGAAAATGTACATTTTGCAACCCGATTTGAATGATTCTAGAGAATACAATGTTTTAGACGGGTTGGGAGAGAACTCGATAGCCCCAGCTTGACAATGATAAATGCCCTTTCACCAGAAGAAATTTAGATGAGGGATGAATTGTTATGATGACCAAAAGAAACATCCGTGTCTTGTGACTGATAAGCCAATTAGACAAGTAGGTTGGTGCATATCCTCGGACATTAGCCCTTTACCAAACGAAACGGCTAAAGCTGTCCAGTGCTATTCACAAAAATCACCAATAAATTTTCATTGTTTTTTTTTTAATTTTTGTCCCAAAAGCATAGCTTATGACACCTCATTGGAACGTGCTGGTTGCAACGAAGGTAATAAGCTGTGTTTTTGACGCCAATAATGAAAAAACAATTGTTATTCAAGAATGTTGTTTTCATTTGTCGTCTTCCTTTCGTGTTAGGTAAATGGTTAACCTTAACAAAAACGTCAGGCAACAAATCATCGAGTTTTATATTGATGTGCTGCTTGTCCAAGAAATGGGCTAATAAAAACCCAGACTATGTAATTGCTTGCAATTAACTTTCTTGGAACAACCGGTACAGATCAAATCTTACCGAGTTGTGGTAGAGAATAAAAGATGGGTGATGTAGATGTTACAGAGAGAACCCGTCCGTATTTTTCTTGAAATAAACTGAGTCAAAAAAGAAAGGATAATAAACTTTGAGAAGCAATTGTTTCAGTATTATCGGCTTTAATCCCACACAAATTATTGTAAATTCCTATTTCGAGTCTAGCTGGATGAATTTGCATAATTTCATGTTCCTACTGTTGCCAGCGTCACGTCAGGACGTCGCAATTCAGACATGGGATTAAATGAAGAGTTCACACATGCAGTCAATAGTGTGTATGTCCACAGTTTGACTCTTGGGTGGCATCATGGGTTCTCTATAATTATTCGAGTCGTGTTTTAAAACGTACCATTTCCATAAGGCATTTCAAAATTCTATACAGTCATAGAGCACCATGTATGGGTGTAGGGCTATAACATTATTATTATTATTATTATTATTATTATTATTATTATTATTATTATTATTATTATTATTATTATTATTTTATATTGAAGCCGATGGATAACGGTATCGAGTAATGCTGCAGCATTGGGTGGATGAGGATCAAGGACAAGATAGACTTAATGAAACTCTGTTAGGCCAAATAAAAAAATGAATTGATTCTCAGGCAATTTTTTTTCAAATCAGTGAGGGAGGGAGGATTTTAATTTTTTTTTTCGTGTAAAGGGTTGAGTATACTCAGTAAATCTTTTTGCTGTCTTTCCACTTGAAAAAGAGAAAAGGTTGTATTTTAGTGTAATTATAGTATACCTTTTATAACTAACTGCCGTAACAACAGCTAAAAGGATTTGTATTTTATTGTTCTTTTTAATGGTATAGATCTGTCAGAACATGATCCATTAGTATAGGCCCCAGTAACCAATGCTTGGGGTAGGAGTCCTTTAAAATGGGAAACATGGCTCTAAATGATTGGTTAAACTTGAGTGAGTTTATATTTGTGTTGCAGCCATTATTGGCCATTGTGCAGAAATATATGACCTTAAACACCAGCAAAAAAACAAATAATTAAATCATGATCCAGTATATCAGAATTTGCCTTGTTACAGTTTATGGGAGAGTGCTTCTGCCTCTGGGCACTCTCCCATAAACTGCAACAAGAAAAACCACTATACTGCAAACACAGCTAAATAATTATATTTCGAGAAATGTGAAAAAAATGACCATTCCAAGTTTTCACAAATTCTTAAAAAAACATGACATAATAAAAATGTCTAATGAGGAGGAGGTTCAAATCCAACGAGGGAGGGAGGGCCTGAGAATCAAAACATTATTTTTTTTTTAGCCTTATCTTAACTTTTTGATAAATCTCCCTGACAGCCAATGGTGTAAACTAACGTTCCAGAATATTTGGAATTCAAATGAAAGACAGGGTGGACGGTCCAAGTGAGGGAGTAAATAGACAACTACTCACTGAAGATCTCTGACTTAGATGTACGGACAACCCAGGGTAAACAAAAATCGCCAGAGAAAGAGTCATATAGGATGGTAACCCTTATTTAAAGAGAATCCGGGTTTTCAAGAGTACCAAAGTGGCACCTTTGGGGTCACTGTTGTTCAAGCCGAGGTAGCAAACCCTGAAGCTTGGGGGTAGGGGGAATCGGGAAAAAACATTGAAAAAGAGAGCCAAATGTGTAATTTAAGCATGGTGGAGACCCTGGGACACTTTATACTAGAATGTCCGAAACACCAGCCTAACCAGGGGGGGGGGGGGGGCACCAAAAATTTGCAAGACGTGACGTGGGGGTGGGTGGGTCTCTAGAGTGCGCCAAAATGTGCATTTCCAACTTGTGCAATTTTTTGAATTTTTTAAAAATACAGTAGAATCCTCTTAATTGAATATCCATTTTGCCAGTGAAAATTATTCAATTAACAGGAGTATAGAATTAACAGGGATTTGGTCAGTTTCATGTGTTCTGGGGGTAAACTGAGCATTTATTCTATTATATCTTGTTTGACAGAGCTCTATGAGATATAATAAAATAAATGCCTGCATTGGATGTAGTGAGGCCAAAAAGGTTGATAAATAAGGGGAATTTGGTGCGTGCCACAGTAATTTTTTCGACATATTACAAAAATTTATATACAATTAACAGGAGTTTACTCTACAACTCATATGCAATTAACAGATCAAATTTGTACTGAAGATATGGTAAATGGTTTTGTGTTTGAAAATTATATTCAGTTAACAGGGATATACAATTAAGAGATATCCAATTAAGTGGGCTCGACTGTATATCAATATATCAGCTAATATATTCCATCATTTGTGTTTCAAACCTTAAAGATGATGTTGTAGATCACACTCTTAACATAAATACAACATCAGGAGGCTTTATATGTGAGAATATTGGGCTTAATCAGGGAAAATGTCACACGTTAGTAGGAAAGTAGCAAACACCTGAGAATACTGACAGAACAATTCAAATGAAAATTTGTTCCCGTATATGTACACCTGCTCTGGCCAAGCAAGCCTGATAATGAACAGCTTGTCATTTGTAGATTGGGACCCACAGCAGCCCAGAGAGGTTTAAGTTGGTGATACGAGTTTAAGAACATTATGAACCCCCCCTAAAGACAGCTGTTCCAACTAAGTTTATAAGTTTATTTTGGATTTTAATGGGAGAGTGGGGGTGGGGGTGGGTGTGTGAGAACGGTAGTAGAAAATTTGCACGTAGGGGTGGGTGGGTGTAAAAAGGAGCTGAATAAAAAATAGGACGTCACGTCTTGCAAATTTTTAGTGCGCCCCCCCCCCCCCCCCCCCGGCCTAACAGAATAAAATTTACTGGGAGTATAATGGAGGCGTGGGATAGGAGAATGAAGGACATGTGGTTGGTGGATGACACAACGTAGAGGGTTAGTATGCTTATCGGAGTGATTGGGAAGAATGGAGCACGGGATGTCATCAAGCAGTTCGTCTCCCAGTATTGGGAGGAGAGAAGAGGCGTGAGAATAGGGACGCAGTTTGGGGTACAGAGGTAACCAAGGCCTTCTCACCTGAGAACCGCGACAAATCAGCGGCAGGTCAAAGTGTTATTGTTATTATTTAACCCTTTACCTAACACGAAAAGCAGACGACACTTGCAAAAAAAATTCTTGAATAACTCAGAATAACTAATTGTTTTCATTTTTTGTCTCAAAAACATAGGTTATGACCCCTCATTGAAACGAGCTCAACCTATGTTTTTGAGACAAAAATGAAAACAATAATTAAAATTAATTGGCGATTTTTGAGAATAGCGCTGGCCGGTTTTGGCCGTTACTTTTGGTAAAGGGTTAAATGAATGTCCGGTAATCAATTTAAGAAAAAAAAGTCATTATTAAAAATGCTGCATACCTATTGTTTTAATCTGTTATTCTTTCAGATCTCAATGAAAGTGAAACCAAGGGAATGTTCAACGTTGGGTTTTAAGAAGTGGAAATGAAATTGGGGTTCTAAATATAGGTTATAAACCGAGTGACAATCTGAAAGTGAATTTTAAAGTTTCGAGTGCGAAGCACGAGTGACTTTAATTGACTTACAGATTGTTACGACGTTTCTAACATATTTATAACACCCCAAGCGTCCCGAGTAATGCAGTAACACTGTAAATGGATAAATAGTCTGCTTATAGATCTGTATGTAAAATACAGACTTCTAATTCCAGCGATATTATTCGTCGAGGGGCGCTTGGGGTGTTTTAATATTCATAAAAGGAAACAATTTTCAGTCGGAAGATTTCTTCTGCTTTGGAACGTAAAATGTCCCTCTTGTTAGTCATCCTTTACTTACCTAAAAGATTAGTTGTGATACCTGAGCTCAGGGACGTGGCGACGGGGGTTGGGGGTATCACCCACCAATCCTGGCCAAAATTTCCTATAGTTGGAAATTCGGAGGGCAAGTTATGAGTAGTTGGAAATTCCATCTATCTGGATTTTAGAGCTTCTTTGGCGATGCTGATGTCTCCTATACTTCCCAGAAAGTCCAACTCGGTTTCAAATCGGCAAAAATTCTAACTGTTACTTTTTACAACTACAGTGTACGCAAAAGTATGCATGGTGTCAATCTATAGTACGTTTACTTATCGTAATCAAAAATCCTCCAAATGCACTTCAAGAAAATCATAATCACATCATGTAAAATCGTTATCCTGGGTTAATTCTATCATTCAAAGTTACAAACTGATGAAACATCGAAAACTGATCATTCCTGCATCAGATCTGATTTAATGTTAGGACAGTGTGAATTGTTCAAAGTTCTAAGCTTGAGCATTTGTTTAGCACATATTCAATTCCCAGTAGAATACCAAATAATAATAACCTCATAATTCTATCATAAATGTGTTGACATTTTAGTTACTAAAATCAATTTTATACCCCATATCATGGCTGTATTTCCGAAATCTTTCTTGGTAGTGAATTTCCAACTACGAGGAGGGAACGGTTTCCCCCTCCCGGTCCCTCCCGCTAGTTGGAAATTCACTGCCCTACACAGGGATGTGGCTAGAGGGTTTCAGCTGGGGGGGGGGGGGGGGCACCGGTATAAATTCCAACTGTGAGTGGTTTCGATAGGTGGTTGCACTGCAGCGCTGGGTGATATCTTTTAACCCTTTACCCAACGAATCGCCCGCATCCCCCCCCCCCCCACGTAATATGCAAATACAGCTGCTGAAAAAATATTATTTTTCGAAAAATTTCAACAAAACCATATCATGTGACCCCTCTTTGGAACGAGCTCGTTCCAAAGAGGGGTCACATGATATGGTTTTGTTGAAATGTTTAAAAAACATTTAAAAAATTGATATTTAAAATAATGAATTTTGAAATCGTCTGCGTTGGGTAAAGGGTTATGAACCCTTCTGAAAATTTTCACTAGTCCTGAAACGAAAAAAAGCACCATTTATAATGTGTCTGGGTCAGAAAATTTACCGGATTGACGTCAGAGTCGAAATTTTGAGGCCATGTCAATTTTAGAGTAGGAAATTTGAAACTCAAGCTTCCAGTTGGAAATAAAAGATCAAAATTTCTGATCATTAGTTGGAATTTTAATATTTTCATGAACAATGTTAATTTATTGAATTTCCAACTATTTGATTTTTGACCTCGGAATTTCCAACTATTGAAAAAAAATACTCCTAGTTGGGGGGGAGGGGTGAGACACCCCACCCACCCTGTCGCCACATCCCTGACCCTACACCCCCCCCCCCCCCCCCCCATCCAAATCGGAAACCTCTAGCCACGTCCCTGCCTGTACTTATGTCACACACCCGATCGGTCTCACAAATGAAGATCTATGGTATCAGACTCCAGGCATGTCCAGTACTACATGTGTTTATTCATCTGTAGAGAACTCGTATAGTTTTTCACCTATTATCCAGAAGGATAAATATTCTAACTACAACATCACGGCATGCCTTCGAAGAAGGCATGCCTCGATGATGCAGTTGGAAAATTTTAATAGTCGAGAGTGTTGCATTCACTGTCAGGACAAATCAGGTTTACATGCAATCCACCTGCCCCACCCATCCATAGATCACCTTCACGACGCTCTTAGACTTTGATGTCTCTGTGATTTGAAAGAAAATCAGATAAATCCATGAGGAACCATTTCACCTGCTTTTATAATACCTCAAAACAAGATGCTGACCTAAAAATGTAACAGGATAATCAACATGAGAAAAGTGTCAATACACTCGCAACACTCCCTTTAGATGTTTTGAAAGTGTTTATCTCGGCAACATGGTAACTTAGTGGAAACCTATAGGTCACTTTATTGGCTGTTGGGGCCTATAAATAACAGCATGTTGTCGCCGTCCACTGCACCGGAGAAGTAATGAACGTCCATGTGTATGCACATGAAAATACGTCATATATACTACTTAAAGTTTGCTAAGCACCAAATATTTGATACATCATTGTGAAATTTGCTTGTGACATATTTTCGATATTTTTGGTGGATATGATTGAGGAATGTATTGAGATGGTCCCCAGTATTTACATTAGCTCTCTTGACGGGCAGACTTTTCGTGACAGTCATGGAAAGCATGTACCCCTTGATTTTCATGATGTTTTCGTGTACTGTCTACATGTATATCACATGTGTAGGGTATTCAGTCTTCATTTCAACACAAACCCTTGTGATTTAATGATTGAATATGTCAAATGCAAATGTAAGAAGACATTTATCTGAAGCAGAAATGTGGCGGGCTGTAGGGATGATGGAGCAAGGGGCTACCCATCGTCAGGGTGGTGAAGCCCTTGGTGTGCACCATACGGTGATCACCAGAGACATGGCAAGATTTCAGCACTATGGCACACCAGTAACACGGCATGGTGGTGGCAGAGACAGGGCAACATCTGCAGCTAAAAAGGCCGGTGGGAACCACTTTGCCACAGCAACCCAGCTTCGCAGTGACCATCAGAATGCATCCGGGGTAAATGTTTCGACGCAGACTATCCGGGCAAGGTTGTACGAAGGTGTTCTCCGATCGAGAAGACCATGTATTCGCATTCCACAGTCCCAGAACCACCGCCACTCACTATATGAATGGGTCATGGACCACGTTGGATGGACTAGAGAAGTTTGGTGACCTGTCCTTTTTACAGATGAGTCAAGTTACTGTCCAGACCACACAGATAGGCGTTCTAGGGTATGGAGAAGACCAGGAGAGCGATTCCATGCAGCTAACATTGCTGAGCATAACCGCTATGGTGGAGGGTCAATCATGGTCTGGGCCGGCATCAGCTGGGGTGGAGGTACAGAGCTCTGTGTCCTTAAACGTGGTACCTTGACTGCACAACGGTATATTGATGAGATCCTGGATGTCCACGTTGGATTGTATGCAGGTGCAGTGGGTGATAGATTCATTCTGATGGACGATAATGCCCGTCCTCATGTTGTCCATGCTGTCGGGGAGTACCAACACAGGGAGGGAAATGAGCGTATGAACTGGTCAGCAAGATCCCCTGACCCCAATCCAATCGAACATCTCTGGAATGAGTTGCAGCTTGCAAATTCAGCCCGTCCAGTCCAGCCAAGAAGTGTCCAGGAGCTTGGTGCCTTGCTGGTCCAAGAATGGAACAACATCCCACAAAGGATCACCAGGAACCTGTTTGGGAGCATGAGAAGGCGTTGCCAAGCTGTAATTAACAGTAATGGGTCTCATACTCGATATTGAGGCCATACCAGTTCGCTCCGTCAACTTTTTGGTATATTGAAAAATGTCCTCTTTTACCAATAATATCCATTTTCCATGGTTATCGTATTCAAAAACTAAAAAATAATGTCAAACACAAATAAAATATTAATTTCTGTACTTAAATCATTAAAGATATAATTAAATAAAATATATATACACTTTTCGTCACAATATTTCAACTAAAACGTAAAACAGATAGTTGGATGCACTTGGTGCTTAGCAAACTTTGAGTAGTACAAATATACCCTTTCAAGCGAAAGACTTCTAATGCCCAGTAATTAACAATATCACTGGATGCGCTGTATAGCTAAACGGTTGAGGTATTAGGCTTTAAACCGAGTGGTGCACAGTTCGATCCCGACCAGCGGTAACTGTGTTGTGTCCTTGAGCAGGTCCATTAACCCTTTGATACTTTTGTACGTGTTATTACGTACTGAATCTTTTGTTTAATTTAACCCTTTGATACTTTTGTACGTGTTATTACGTACGGAGTCTTTTGTTTAACCCTTTACCTAACCTGAAAAGCAGACGACACTTGCAAAAATAATTCTTGAATAACTAATTTTTTTCATTTTTTGTCTCAAAAACATAGGTTATGACCCCTCGTTGGAACGAGCTCGACGAGGGCGGGTGGGCGGGCGGGCGGGCGGGCGGGCGGGCGTAAACAATTGGTTTCCGGATGATAACTTGATAGTGGTTCAACTCACATTCATTAAACTTCATACGTAGGTTGGTCTTGGTGGGAGGAAGAACCCTATTGATTTTGGACATGCTACGTCGAAGGTCAAGGTCACAGTGACCTTGAACATAGTAAATCTTAAACAATTGGTTTCCGGATGATAACTTGATAATGGTTCAACTCACATTCATGAAACTTCATAGGTGTGTTGGCCTTGGTGCGAGGAAGAACCCTATTGATCTTGGACTCACCAGGTCAAAGGTCAAGGTCACAGTGACCTTGAACATAGTATATCGCAACAATTGGTTTCCGGATGATAACTTGATAGTGGTTCAACCTAGAGTCATGAAACTTTATAGGTGTGTTGGCCTTGGTGCGAGGAAGAACCCTATTGATCTTGGACTCACCAGGTCAAAGGTCAAGGTCACAGTGACCTTGAACATAGTATATCGCAACAATTGGTTTCCGGATGATAACTTGATAGTGGTTCAACCTAGAGTCATGAAACTTCATAGGTATGTTGGCCTTGGTGCGAGGAAGAACCTTATTGATGTTGGACTCACCAGGTCAAAGGTCAAGGTCACAGTGACCTTGAACATAGTATATCGCAACAATTGGTTTCCGGATGATAACTTGATAGTGGTTCAACCTAGAGCCATGAAACTTTACAGGCGTGTTGGCCTTGGTGCGAGGAAGAACCCTATTGATGTTGGACTCACCAGGTCAAAGGTCAAGGTCACAGTGACCTTGAACATAGTATATCGCAACAATTGGTTTCCGGATGAGAACTTGATAGTGGTTCAACCTAGAGTCATGAAACTTCATAGGTGTGTTGGCCTTGGTGCGAGGAAGAACCCTATTGACCTTGGACTCGCCAGGTCAAAGGTCAAGGTCACAACTCGACATTGGATCTGTGATCCTGAGCGGCATTTTTAATTATTAATTCATACCTTCTGCTCGATTATGTTCGAACAAAAATAAAAATACAGGAAATTTAATATTTATGTGCAATAAAATATTACAGATATGGATGTCATTGGAACTGGCTGTTGAAAGTGTCGTTAAGCACCAGTAGGTAATACTATTAGGGTAGGAATTGGATAAGGGTAAGGTTTTTTCGTTCTGTGTGCACAGGAACTGACATTTATAAAATGTTGCCCTATAAAACACAAAAAACAACTTTGGAACAAAAGCGTAAAGATTCCGATGACCGCTACCATGAAATAAATAACTAAAATGTGTCTCATGTACCTCATTAGTTAGGTTCCAGCCCAATGTTGTACATTTTGTGCAGAAGTCATGGAGTAAAGTGAAAACTTGGTCTTGGTAAAATATAAATGAGAGAAAATATATGGCCCTGCAAAACTTCGAGAATAAATTCGATTTCAGATCTTAAGTTGCTATTCGTTTCGATTTGAAATCGGCTGCCCGCAGGAACGCCGGAAACACGGGTGCAGAGGGGGCAGCTGCCCTCCCTGCCTTCGACAGACGGGGTGCGAGGGGGCAGACAACACCCTTCCCAGATCCGTCAGTCATTTTATTTCAATGATTTATTCTCGAAGTAAAGATAAAATACACCCCAGATGCGTTCTGGGAACTTTAAAAAATTCAATGGGAGAGTTTGGGAGGAGGTGCCCCTCTCCCGATGGAAGGAGGTCACCTCTTCTCTTACTCCCTCATCCCGGGCCTTCGGTCTTCGAGGCATGGATGATTAACGCCCTTTTTCCGGGGTCTGACCCCCCCCCCCCCTTCTGCCCTGAAGTGCTTCCGGCGCCCCTGGCTGCCGATTCGTTTCCTTTCAAATCTTTTCACAGGAATATTGCTTGGTGTCAGTCATCAACGTTGTCTCACAAAATGTTTTGTTGATATGGATATATATATATAATAAACAATACTGAAAATGAAGTCCGCGTGTAATTTCCATATTAACATAAACAGCATCTGAATAACCCATGCCACTTACCGTGTTATTTCCAGTCTTACTTGTCACTACCACAGGCGAGAACAAGTTTAAAGTGTCCAAATAATGTCGGTGGCGAGTTGTTGCTGGTGGCTGGCTTTATACAGTGCAAAGTACCGGTAATTCTCGCACCCGTTTCTTTCAGTTTATGATGAAGTAGAATGACCTTGTTGATGGGTTTAAAATTCAGATCACATTCCTGTCCAATGCTTATCTATCTTACTGTTAGATTGGTTTTGCACAATTTCAATGTTATATTCCCCCTGCGTGCGGCAATTCGTTTTTTGGGAAGAAATGTTGAATAAAGTCATGGGGAGTTGGGGAGGTGGGAGGGTATGCGTCTCGATTCGACTCGAATAAAAACATGTGTGATTCGCAGGCTCCCAGAAAAATTGTATTCTCGCTAGCGAAAGCTATATGGATGATTTATCTTCATATGCGAGGAACCACATGGCTTCTAGGAGTGTTTAAATTAGTTGATTAACCCTTTACCCAACGTAACGGCCAAAACCGGCCAGCGCTATTCTCAAAAATGGCCAATTAATTTTCAAAATATTTTCATTTTTTGTCTCAAAAACATAGGTTATGACCCCTCGTTGGAACGAGCTCATCGAGCTCGTTCCAAGGAGGGGTCATAACCTATGTTTTTGAGACAAAAAATGAAAAAAATTAATTATTCAAGAATTTTTTTTGCAAGTGTCGTCTGCTTTTCATGTTAGGTAAAGGGTTAATGTCCAATGCTCACATTGCTTTCATAAATTATTTTATTGACTTTCTGTGTTAAAAACAAATTATAGAATTCCATTATAAAGAAAATATAAGCAGATTAACGCCATGTTTGCAGAAAATATTGCTTACACGACCTGATATAGTATAATGGTATCAGTTAAGCTGGATTGCTGCATTGTCAGTGGAAAACATCGACACCCAAATCGTCCTCTACCCTGAGATGACTTTAAGTCAATCAACGTGGTATCTCCTCCAAATCCATGACGTTTGATGACGCAAAAGCTGTTATTCTCTGACTGTCGTCACAGCGTAACTGTTTTCACCTCATCAAACATCATGTTGTTTACCTAGCATGGAAACTAGCAACACTGTATCAACTTTTCCAATCTTGACATTTGTTTATTGTCAATAATAAATAAAATTTGTTGCAAATATTCAGTTTCCAATGCCTCTAAAATGTGCACATCGACAGTGTCATTTTTTTTTTTTTTTTGGGGGGGGGGGGTGGGGGTCTAACTTATGTAGGCTGTCTATTGATTTTCTATACTAAATCGGTGACAATGTCTATTGCAACAGAAAAACATAACATGTAACACGCAATTACACAAAACTCAACTTTGAAAAAACGTCCTTTTCTTGTATTTTCATCTTTTTCCTATGAAGAGTTCAATATTAAATGTCGTTTGCTAGTTTTTTCTACAATCGAAAAAACCCAATGAGGTTTTAGTAGTATGCTCTTGTTATTTTTCGAATTACAATCTCGCTGTGACTTTAGGGTTTCCCGTAGATAATTTCTAATTCACCAAAAGATACAAGACTCGAAATTCCGGTTTGCGAAAGAAATTGTCTATGGGAATCTCACAATAATTTTTTTTAATTTTGTAATCGGGCCATTTTTTCAACCTCTCTGAATCAAACATTTTATAGACTACAAGATTCTGCGATCATAAATGATTGAAATGTTGCGACATTTTGAGGTAGAATCCAGAAAGTGAGATTACTCGAGTAAGGATCGAGTCGTCAACCTTTAACCTCTTGAACCCTGGTGGTATCTTCCAAGTCGGTTCAATGACAGCATTCGGGAGAGTCCATATTGATTATATAGGGGTAGACCAAAGGCTGAAGGCGGCACGTTGAACATATAGATAGGTCTACTCCACACATTTATTTAGCAGCTATCATACATGCACTTAACTGAATTATGACGCGTAATGTTCCTGGGTTGGAAAAAACGGTCTCTCGGGCCCAAAGAGTTAATTAGTATGTAGTCGATCGACGAGTATTTAAAAATTATTTGTTAACCCTTGGATGACGAAGGGGAGGTTTATTTATTTCTTGTTTTTCATACTGATCCAAGGGATCCATCGTAGGCTACGTTTTTGAAAACAAATGGATGGAAATCACTACTTGGATGATAAACTGGAAGAAATAGAAGGAAATAATTTGATCGTGGACGAAGATCATGTATTCGAAGATGCTCAGGGACTGAGGCATTTTATCGTTTTGGCAGAACCGGATCCTAATAAGTGAAGCATAGAGGATCTCAACACTCACGGCATACCCCTTATCAACATGAACGCCATAAACAGAGCTAACGATCCCGACGAGATGAGGCCGAAGGCGAACAAAGGGTATAAATGTGATGACGTGGTGAAACCTTTTAGGCATACAAATGAAGCACTCGTCAGATCGATCCCCGGAAAAGGAATGGCTGCCGATGGGGACAGTACTACCACGACCATTACTTGCAATCCTACCTCATTAATAAAGACATTGATGCTGCTGATGGTTATTAGAAAATCTGGTAATATGGGAGTGGGAAGTAAGTTGGTGAGTATATGCATCGTCTACGGTGATGGATTCGATGATACAATTTTTTCGTGTCTTTTCACTTCTGATGCCGCGAAATAGATCGCCACGATGGTCGCGAAGGTCGGAAAATACTGTGATGGACGCCCATAAGAAAGCTGCGACCGACGCCGGTAACAAGATAGTTTCCAAAGCAGGCAAGAGGAAAACGACCTGGCGATTTAATTCATAAATTCATAACGCCGTGTAAATGAGCGAAACTAACGTCGAAATCGAAAGAGATTTTATCGAAGATAAAAGATGGAAACATGATGGATTCTGGTATCGTGGCAATACAAGACTTGCCAAGAAATTAAATGGATCGGGGTTGAAAGTAGTTTAAAAAAAACCTAAAAGTAATCTCAGTCGAATGAACATTTAAGAACTTAGTTAAAAAAAACAATTTGAAAAAATAACGAAAATTAATTAATTAAAAACATAATAAACAACATGACAGTCAAGGATTTATCGTAGAACGAAACGACGACCAAGAGATCGAATCATCCATTCTTTCCGAGAAGTATAAGAGGATCTATCGTGGAAAAATCTAATTGAGAAAAAACGAATCTGTTGGGAAAACTATTACTGCGACACGCCTGGGTGGATTAGGACAGATTATTTGTATTCGACAAGAGTCTCTTTCAACCCGGATCAAAATTATTGCAAGGAGCTCTGAACGCGCAATTACTGAAGGGTATGATGGTGAGAGTTTTCGATCATGAGAATGGGAAGAATCAGCTATGACGCCCTTGCAAGAGATGTTGAGAGAAAAAAAAACGGACGTGGAAAATAGTATTTTGGAGAAACAGAATCGACGTGAATCCTATTATGTTCGAGAACATGGCAGCAACATGGATTATTTCTATCAACATTACTTTAGATTAGCTGGACAGACAATAAGATAGAACGCGAATTGTTGTGTCTGTTTCGTCAAGATCTCAAGAACTTAAATCACATCTATTACGATTACACAGCCGACGACAGGAGAAAAGAAAAAATTAGGAACATTTTATCAGACAGTGTAGGATCGAGGACCTTATAATTTCGTGATCATCGATCTGACGAGTCCCAAATACGATGGAAAATATAGGAACGGAATTGAAGACTTTTAAAATCCGATGTAATAAATAGAAATTACAAAAACTGATACTGATACTTATTTTTATAAAAAATGTCATAAGAAACGCTACAAAATACAACTGAGAATACAGCTACGAAAAGTTCTTTTTCCTTCATACTGAACGATAACAAGAGTCTTTTCAATACGAAATGGCATTGGTAAATCTTGAAACATGCTATTCGCTTCCACCACAGAGACACATAGTCTGTTCAAATATTCTCCCGACAACTAGTACAAGATTCACATTCCGAATGGGAGTTACGGCATAGTCAATCTGAACGAGTTCATCGAGTCAAGGGTAAAGATAAATGGTCAAGGATCCATTAAATTAATTGTCAATGCCAAAACTTTACGAACGATACTGTACATGGGAGCTAAATGTGGAGAGGATTTGAAGGTCGACGATACTTTTGGGAACTTGTTAGGATTCGAGTGAAGAGTATATCAAGATCATGCGACTTCAGAAAACATGGTCAAACTTCTCACGCTCACTAGAATTTTAGTGAGCGTGTTCATCATTGATGGACGTTTCGTCAATAGTAGAGCACAGGCCACGATCTATTCTTTTGTCCAGACGTTTTACTCAGCTACGAGATCGTAGAGCAATCTCGAACTTTAGTCTATTTACCCGTAGCGTTAGGCGCTATATATACAGTACGTGGAGAGTGTATTATCACTAAATCACCCGCAGAGTGGAGATTCCACCCAAGCAATAATTGCAAATTTGTTGCAAAGCATAACCAGCACAATCAAAGTTTCAGCCAATGGACCTCCGGGTTAAACCCGGAGGTCCATTGGCTGAAACATTGCTTGTGTTTTTTGCCGATATGTGCAAAATTTAAAAGTTATAGCTTGGGTGATATCTCTACTCCGCGGGTGATTTAGTTATAATCCACTCTCCACGTACTGTATCATCGGAGCGTGTACAGACCACGATAAACTTTCGAAACAAAAAAACAAATTTACTGTTATTAGATTGCATTCACAATCTACTATTCTCATTTTGTCCAATTTAATTTCAATTGTTTCAAACTTGGCATATTTTTTCATTCATCGTGTGACAGCAAGCCTCTCTCATAGAAGTTGTTAACAAGTTGCTTTTAGTCATTGCTTCCCTCCATTGTTTATTTGAGGTATATTCAGTAAGTTAATCAGGCATCTGATTAAGACCCTGTGAAAGCTTACTTTAATCTTAAAATCTTGTAAACCTGTTGTGACACACAAGTAAGAATTCAGTTATAGTCTGGATTTCCAAACGTTACCCCAACAGGTCCGGTTATTAAATGTTGATTGCTGTGATATATTTGGAAAACCAGATTCGCTATTAAATTGTTATCATCTTTAATTTGTCTCCGAGTCATCAGTTGAACTCCAAAGGTATAGAACAGACACAGACAGTCGTTCCCCACGGTTATATATGCATCGACATTGTTTTGATGGATCGAAATGGCAAGTTATTAGATCCGCGATGAGAATATGCGACCATACGATTTCACATTATGGAAATCTACATTTTTGTTAATTATTTTTATATATAACAATAGGAGTTTAAATTAAAAAAAAATTCAACAAATAAATTTAATTAAACATAGAAAGATGACGAGATACATAACACAAAAGAAAACATACCCGAAAGAGAAATTTCGCAGTGTTTTAGAAAATCAATCCGAAGCGGTGAGAATAAAATTAAGTCTTCGAGCTTTGGGCAATCAGTCGAGACGAAAATGCCAGGAACACAAAGCAAATCAACTGGATCGCGAGAGCCCATCGTAATATCAGAGAATTGACAATCACACTGCAGTACCGCACAATTTTGATATACTTTAAAAAAATGAAAGGTGGGTTCTTATGACTGTTGGCAGGACTGGCTACAAGGGCATATGTTACCCATTCTCGAGAAGATCGTATTGCCGGCTTTGGGTAACCGAGCTCTGTCGGGACTAGCTAGTTCGGTTGCACAAAATATAATGAGAAATGATCTGTACTTAAAAAAAAAGAGGAGCGCCGTGTGTCGACTTGAAACGGACGGTAAAGGATTGTATCTATGACCTGCAGGGGCGTGGGGCTGTATATTAAATACATACGGGGACGATTTATATCCGAAGAAAGGAAAGAGAATAATTTGTGCTCGGGTCTGTTTTCAGGTCCAAATTTACCTTTTAAAAATGTACTCATTCTCGGGATGTTATAAAAAATGGAGATTTGAAAAAAAATTCTAAATTAAATTGAAATTAAAAATTAAAAAAAATTAATATCCGATAATACCACCAGATCCTCTTCCAATATCAACATCAGATCCCGTGAGACAAGGAGATAAAGCTAACAAATTTCGCGTGAATCAAATGAATCAAATTTACGCCGAATTGACGGCCCAGTGAGAAGACGTCTAACGCTTCACCAAAAAATGCGCTCGAGTTGTGAAAGTCACCAACACGTTGGAAATAGCTAACGTAACCGCGTCTATGTGTGTGCGTGTGTGTGTATGTGTGTGTGTGTGGGGGGGGGGGGGGGGGGGTTCTTCTCTAAAACGTCTGACAGTTCCAGAAAAAACCGTTCGTAAGGGGATGTATTTGTCGATGTAGATTTCTAAATTCAGCATTTCTTGGAACGTCATTGCAACTCTCGCGTTGATATTTTTGAGCTACATAAGAGATTATTATAACAGTAAAATGATCTGGTTTGTCATATTCCGTCGCTTTACTGCCATAGTGATCTGCTTATTATATGCCGTTATGGAAATTCACTTTTCACACGAGAAATCAATTTAAACTTGGTTAAGAACAATATTAGAAATCACGTTATTTGATGGTGTTTATTTACAATTGAAGCGCACCTAGAAACGGTTGGCAACCTGGGCGGAAATAAGACGGCCTTTTGCAACAATGACACACTTCACGCTAGTAGAAGATACCATGGCGAGAAAAGAAAAACAGAACATTTTTTTCTGACAACCCCGAATTGATCGGTGGCCCAAGGTCAAGAGATGGTCAAGTATTGTACGTGGATAAGTAAAATTTCTCAAGGTGGTTTGTGCCGATGGAAGCCCTCTCGATTAGGGTTCGAATCCGGGAAATCTGATTTGCAGTATAGTTGGTGTCCTTTCAATGATTCTACAGCCTTTGGGAGGTTTGAAAAAGAGACATTCTCGCTTATTTACAGTGCAATGCAGCATAGAGTGTCAAGCAGCGCATTCTGCTGTGAGTAATAACTTATATTAACCATTTATCTAAAGTAACTGAAAATTAGTTAGAGTTGTTTGCAAAAACTTCTTTCATTTTTTATGAGTTTAACTGAAAAAATAGCTTTTGACCCCTCACTGGAACGAGTTCGTTCCAATGATGGGGGTCGTAAGTTATATTTGTTAGATAGAAAATGAAAATCTTAAGGTAATGAAGACTTTTTCAGAAATATCGTCTGCTCTTTGTGTTCCGGGAAGGGTTAGATGTTTTTTATGATCAGAAAAACGCTCAAATGCTAATGAAGGTTCCAGCAGAAAAGAGAAATAGCTGTGGAGATTGTCAGTTATTGTTAGATGAAGCAGAAATCCATTAAACTAGAGTGAATCCCAAAGTCGCTGTGTGACACAGCGGATTTCCGTGGCCAAAAAAATATTGAAAAGGACTACTGGGGGTCAGGCTCAATGTGCGTTTAATGAAATAGAGCTGAAGTAGAAAGAATTTCAGATCGATTTGTTCACATCGAAATACCATATCAAAAATAAAAGTTTTTGTTTGAGATATTCAACTGCCAAAATAGAAGATTCCGCCGATGTCCTTTACCCTTTGACCCCTGGTGGTATCTTCCATGGCACTTCAATGGCAGCAATTGGAAGAGACCATATTTATTATCTGAGGTTAGACCAATTAATATTTTTAACGTACAACCATGGGGCTGCACGTTGAAAATATTGATTGGTCTACACCACACATTTACTTTGTAGCCATCCCACTAAATGATATTATGACGTAGCTTGTGACCCTGCCGGAAAAAACGGCCTCTGAGGTTGAAAGGTTTTTTCTTTTATTCCAGTGATTTCTAGAATTTTAATAAAGACAGCAGCATAAAGAAACGTCAGACGTTTTGAGAGTGTTTTGTGAAAAGTAAGACACTTTTTTATGTCCTTCAGCAGGTAGATTTTAGAAATTTATATCACGACCAAGAAGAAAGCTATGTTATGCAACCATTAAAAGAGTGATTCGTAACATACCCTTATTTTGGTTGATCGGGGAGATGGGGCAGAAATAAAGGTATGTTTGCGGGAAGTGTTAAGCAGTGTAGACGAGAAAGTAAGATTGCCCCGAGTGCTGTTTTGGAGTAGCCTCTTGTGAATAAAACTTCAGTGGGCCTGACACAGTATATGGGAAGGACTGATTATCGCCCTCATTTGTGGAATAGTAGAGAGTAACTCTTTTTGTATCACTGAACAGTTGTGTTAGTTTTTGTCTGTAAAGTGTTCAGCCCACATTACTCGGTATAAGCGAAGTCTTTGTTTGTGGACTAGAATAAGTGTGAATATAACTGTAATGGGTACATGTGCTTTGCAGCAAGTATGGTGCGATATACTTTTGTATTATTTCAGAGAGCTAGTATGTGTTGCCCCGGTAGAGATCAGAAAGGTTTTAGTATTTGCCTCACACACTCGTGGGTATAACTTTGTTTAGACCGTAGGATCTTATAAAATATAAAGAAATCTTGGCTTATTTCGCTTTCAGTAATGTTTAGAGTTGACCACTAGAAGTTGTGCAGTGGACAACGTGGATGCATCTGCGACAAGTGTATTCGTTTAGTCGAGATTTTGTTGATGTGACAGGCAGATTGCTGCAGCTGTTTTCCGGAGGATAGTTTGTTGTGTGAGGCATGGATGCAGCTCTGTTGTCTATTTTGTGTTCGCAGAATACATCTTTGTGCCGTTAAGGCTGTTTTTGTTGGGCTGG
The DNA here is from genome assembly GCA_031216915.1 of Pictodentalium vernedei. Lineage (NCBI taxonomy): Eukaryota > Metazoa > Mollusca > Scaphopoda > Dentaliida > Dentaliidae > Pictodentalium > Pictodentalium vernedei. Next base: position 557,463,099 of record CM062295.1, on the reverse strand, counting down.
GGATGAAAGTTTGTATTGGTTTCAGGCAGTTTGTAACACCACCTGTTGATCAGCATAATTATCGGTGGTTTACATTCTTGACAGGTATCAGCGTTTTGGGCAATCTCTTTGATATTTAAGCTTTGTTTTTACGTTACATTTTGGCCTTATATGTGTCTGTATTATCATACAGATTTTGTATGAATGTAGTTCCACGAAGTGTGCTGACAGAAATAGAACCGTGAACCACATATTCCTCCTTGGCATCTAAGGAAACCTATTATTATTTTAGCCTTACTTCTCCCCAAAGCCTGAGACAAACTATCTGCAGTTCAAACAAAAACAATGCTAAAAATAGCCCAAGTATTGCGCATACAGAAGGTTCTCTTCGGGAATGTGCAGAGAAAAGAAAGTGGGTTAGATTTTTCGACAGTCTTTCCTGTTTGCTGAATTTTCTCAACCCCAAATCGAAGAACCCACTCAAATAACAAGCACCATCGCTTCCAACCAAATATCAATGATCAATATGCGTCTAGAAACCACTGTAGAAAAGACCATGTAATATTGACGCGGTGTCATATTGGTCATACAAGACTTATAAATTACTTTTTTGTAGTTAGAGGGTAATGTGCTATCACGGCGTGTTCCCTACCAACAGGTGTTGACTATGGAACACATTCTTATACACTGCACTGATTTTAACCCTTTACCTAACGTAACGGTCAAAACTGGCCAGCGCTATTCACAAAAATCGCCAATTAATTTTCATTATTTTTTTTCATTTTTTTTGTCTCAAAAACATAGGTTATGACCCCTTTTTGGAACGAGCTCGTCGAGCTCGTTCCAAAGAGGGGTCATAACCTATGTTTTTGAGACAAAAAAATGAAAATAATTAGTTATTCAAGAATTTGGTTTGCAAGTGTCGTCTGCTTTTCATGTAAGGTAAAGGGTTAACCATGTCAGAGGGCAATAATTCACGGTAGGTTGTCTTAGAGAACTGTATTATCATACGAACTCGCACAAAATTCGGTCCTTTCTTAAACAAATCAACCTTTTGAAATAAATTTTAAAATTCTTTTTACTCTTTGAAACAAACTGATTTCTGCAAATCAAGTCTGTAAAGTAGATTTTTCTGCAGTATATAGTTTGGGAGAACAGGTGGTTTTGGTGCGACGTCGTTTTGGAACTTTGTTAGTTTTAAGGTTCCAAAGTTACAACTGAGTGAGCAACTACGTGGAACTTTATTATTTTCAAGTTGATGTTTTTAAGTGGATACCGAAAATTATCTCATGTGTGATCGAGACAAATGTTTATTTTTCGCGAGCGCTTTACTCAAAAACACTAGATTTTCCTTTTATTATACGCTTTTTATAAGAATCTGATCATTCCTATCGATAATTCCACTCGTTTCAACCTTGAAGTGATGCATGAAAGTAAACAGCGCGTAGTGATACTCGGAAGTGATTTGATCGATACTCAGAACAGAAAGCGTCTTGCGATCTGATTCAGCTGGCGGGTTTCATGCATCAATTCAAGGTGAATACGTGTTGAATTATTGCTAGAAATGATCGGTATCCACTCAAAAACACTGGACTTTTCTAATTTTTCGTTTTTAAAACAAACTGATCATTTCGAGTGATAATTTGACTCGTATTCGCCTTGAAGTGATGCTTCAAACGCCGCCATTTTGATTGATACCGTGAAAGTGAAAATTGCTACATCTCCACAGTAGAGGATACGATTTCTATCTTTCTGTAATTTTTTTCGATAATCTATCGATAATCTATCGTTTAGCGTATAATAAAAGAGATTATTACAATAGACAAATGATTTTAGTGGTCGTATCGCGTCAAGTTGAAGAGACCAGATCAGCCAGATCAAACATGACGCCGTAGTCAGTTCTCGCCAACGAGACGGAATACGAGACCCAGATTGCTTGACTGTTGTAGTAATTTAACCCTTTACCTAACATGAAAAGCAGATGACACATGCAAAAAAAAAATCTTGAATAACTAACTTCGTTCATTTTTGTCTCAAAAACATAAATTATGACCCCTCGTTGGAACTAGCTCGACGAGCTCGTTCCAACGAAGGGTTATAATGTATGTTTTTGAGAAAATAAATGAAAAAATAATTAAAATTAATTACCGATTTTTGAGAATAGCGCTTTTGATACCGTTTTTGATCGTTACGATGGGCAAAGGGTTAAACACTCGCGTTTGTGTTTAGCATTCGTAACATTGCCACCTTGGCAATCTTTGCACTTCAGTGACGTCACGTCACATGTGAGCCTCGTTTGGGGTGTGCATAATACGAATTTGGGAAAGTTAAGTCTCTTGCCTTCCGGAGAACCGTAATTGTTGAACAAACTACATTGATATTGAGGAGCTATGGTAGTGGTCATATAATACTTTCACTATCTGAATAATTTCCACCGAGTTTGACAACGTGAAATTGACTTTTTGAAAACTGTTCCATTGTGGTTTGAGAAACGCAGAAACGAAATTCCATGCGTTTCTGAACATATTCATGAGCATTGTGGGTAATGTTGTTGTAAATTGTAGTCTGTCTTTGAATTATCTTGAATGGATATTAGGTTTCTCTAGCGTTTGCACTGATGTGTATTATGTGATTGACTGCCTCATATATAGAGCATATCTAGTGTTTTTGAGTGGATACCGAAAATTATCTCATGAGTGATCGAGACAAATGTTTATGTTTGCCATTTGTCTCGGTCACAAGTAAGATAATTTTCGGTATCCACTCAAAAACGCTAGATTTTCTTTTGATTATACGTTTTTTATAAGAATCTGACAATTCCACTCGTTTCAACCATGAATTGATGCATAAAAGTAAACAGCGCAATGAATCATTGATACGCGGAAGTAATTTGATCGATACTCAGAACAGATAGCTTCTTGCGATCTGATTCAGTTGGCGGGTTTCTAGTCCAACCATGGCCTGATAGTTCGTAATATAAGTTTTGGGTTTGCTACGTCCTTTGAAAGGGCGTACCAAACCAAAAACTTATAATACGGACTTTCAGGATATGTCTGGACTAGCGGATTTCATACATCAACTCAAGGTGAATACGTGTTGAATTATTGCTGGAAATGATTTGTGTCCACTCAAAAACACTAGATTTTCTTTCCATTATACGTTTCTAGAACAAATTGATCATTTTCAGTGATAATTTTACTCGGATTCACCTTGAAGTGATGCTTTGAAAGCCGTCATTTTGATTGATACCTTGAAAGAGAAAATTTCTATTTCTTCACAGTGGGGGATACGATTTCTATCTTTCCGCAATTTCTTCGATAATCTATCATTTAGCGTATAATAAAAAAGAATCACTTGTGAAAAGCATATATTGTAAGCCAGCCACAAATTTTAATTTCATTTAGATATGGTTTGTAGGAAGAGTTTACCAACGTTAACTTAAATTTTGGAATTAATGTAGTGATTATTAAGAGCATTGTTCAGTTTTCTCTTGATGAGAAAGGATGGCATGTGTATTTCGATCCAAATTCTATTGAACTATGTTTGCAATAACGGACAACGTTTGCAATAACGGTCATAAAAACATAGGTTATGACCCCTCGTTGGAACGAGCTCGACGAGCTCGTTCCAACGAGGGGTCATAACCTATGTTTTTGAGACAAAACATGAAAAAAATAATGAAAATTAATTGGCGATTTTTGAGAATAGCGCTGTCCGGTTTTGGCCGTTACGTTAGGTAAAGGGTTAAATGCAAATGCACCATCGACGTGCAGTACGCTATAGTACAAAATGTCGCCGTGTCTAATATGAACAATCGGAATTAAGTCCCCCGCCCAAGGACACAACGCAGTTACCGCTGGTCGGGGTCGAACCATAGACCTTTCGGTTAGAAGTCCAAAGCCTTAACTACTGAGCCACCGTGTTCCCATTGAATGAAAAGCAAAACTCTTCAGAAGTAGCATCTAACCTAATACTTTACTTCGCATAAAATACGATAATACGTCAATACCGGATTCTATTGCTGGATAACTGAAGCTTTCATAATACAGAAGCAGCCTTATCACACTGGTGTAGGGAACGCGGTGGCTCAGTGCTAGACTGTTGCACTTCTATTCTGGAGGTCCCGAGTTCGATCCCCATCCGAGACGACATGCGCTGTGTCGTTGGGCAAGGCACTTTATCCCAGCTGCCTACACGGGGCACGATGGCGCCGTGTACTAAGGCGTACTGCACGTTGATGATGCATATGTCTTCAACCGCTGTAACCCTGCTTGAGCGGATCTGACAGTTGCTCGTCGATGCTCGTCAGTTCTCTCCGGATACTCCGGCTTTTTCCACCCGTAAAACTGTCAGGGTCACGATTAGCCATCGTGCATAAGTATGTGACCTTAGACACCAATGAATAAATAAATAAAATATCTCACTGGTGTAAAAATCCAAAAATTTCAAGTACAAATGCTTTGCTTCCCATAACGCAACGAGAAATTTAACCATTTCAATCGTTTATACGGTTTGCTAGTCACGATATAACCTTATTTGTTGATGTGACGTTAAGCGCAATAAATAAATAAAAAAATAAATAAATAAATGAATAAACGAGTGTTGACAGCACACACGATTATCCTAGCTGTCTTGTTAGGCAGCGCGGTGGCTCAGTTGTAGACTGTTGCACTTCTATGCTGGAGGTCACGAGTTCGATCCCCGTCCAGGACTACCCGCGTTGTGTCCTTGGGCAAGGCACTTTATCCCGGTTGCCTACATGGGGGCACGATGACGCCGTGTACTAAGGCGTACTGCACGTCGATGGTGCTCACGTCTTCAACCGCTGTAACCCTGCTTGACCAGAGCTTGAACAGAGTTAGAATGTTGAGGAGCTGACACTTGCTCGTCGATGCCCGGTTGTTCTCTCGGGATACTCCGGCTTCCTCCACCAGTAAAACTACCCCGGTCACGATTAGCCATTGTGCATAAGTATGTTACTGTAAACACCAATAAATAAATAGCTGACTTGTTTACGTCCTTGGTTTCTTGTTATTCAACTTAGTACCCTTAATAACAAAGAACTTACTTTTCAAGTCGCCTATTATCTGAGTCGTTGTCACGGAAAAGTGACCGCCACCAATGGCGTACCAAATTACTCAATGTACGCCTTTTGTGCAGTCTGGGTGATTTTATGACATTAGTGGACTACCTGCACCGGGGACGTGCCGGTAGTATACTAATACTCTAAAATCGACCAGATTGCTTCTCCGGTCATCAAATGTTATATGATCGTGTGGGAGAAGATTCCAGCACCCCGCTTGCATTTCAGCACTCCCACTACACCCAACCAGAACACAACCACCCACCCACCCACCCACACGTTCAAAGTCCGTCCACGGCTCCAAATAAACATGTTTCATTTGGCTAAATTCCTAGTTGCCTTATGTAAAAGAATTTGCTGTTTAAAATTTTGATATTAGTGTGCCATGGGTTAAAAGTTTACTTTTTGAGTCAATAACTAGGTGTTGCGTATTAAAATTTCAAGAGGTGTAAAGTTCTGATCGACATGTTATTTTCGTGATTTTTCAGTGGCTTTTGAAACCATAAAAAAACAGTGAATTGTACAAAGCGTTTTTCTGTGTCATGAAAATCATTGATTTCCAAATTTCTGGGTGTTTAATGTTGACAATTATTTTTTCTGTCCGAATGTTTCAAGTAGTCACTTAATCCTGACGCTCGCAAAATAAATTTCTTGAATAACTATAAATAAAAATCATTTTGGGCCTCAAAAACAGAGCTTATGACCCCCACACTGAAACGAGCTCGACACACCCATTTCAGCGGTCAGTGTCTGTGGTGAGTCATAGGCTATGTATTTGATGACGTTACAGATGACAAGAAGTCATTACGAAATTTAGGGAGATCTATTTCGTCGCCAATGAGGTTATCATTGGCTCTCCTAAAACCCTATGTTATACCCACTTATGGTTGAAATCTCACAGTATGTTGCCACTGGTAACGTTTCTAGTGAAGTCGTTGATGACGCCATCGAAACATTTTCAAAGAAGATGTGACACAGTGGAGCATTGATATTACAGAATGCTTTACCGTGGCTATTTCGCGTTACGTCTAGCCAACAGGTGGTCCCATATACACGCAGAGATCATCCTCTAAAACACTTGGTATTTTTTGTATGGGCCGTTGAGGATCATAGTAATGAGATCAACAGTGATCCGTCACCTGTGATCATCTAATAACGATCCAACTGTAACGACCCTCTGACAGAGCACCACTCTCTCCTTTGATCCCCCAGTATGATATCGCAATAGTTCTGACTGCTTCATACCAAAAAACAAACCGTTTTGTCTTCAGAGTCGTCAAATGAGACGCCATAGGTGTTACGCACGCTTTTGTAATAACTGACAAGTTTTGTCAGAGTTCCCACTTTTGTAATAAAAACCATCAGATTTTCTCGTAGCTCACCACTTTTGTGATAACCTCGCCGGGTTTTGTCATCTACTGAGGTCACGTGTAATAAAAACAGACAGGCTTTGTCATAAGAAATCTACAGCTTTACTTTATTCCACTTCGATTTCAAAACTGTTATCCCTTTGTTCAGCTACACCACCTTATATCACCATGTTTTTGTCTTGGGCGATATGTAATTCTAGGTCAGATGAATTTGATGGGTGTGTGTTGTTGTCAGGTATGGCAGTATAGTATAGACGGTATGTACCCCTTTTGGTGTCCTGTTGGTAATTGGTGCTATTTACTTACCTTACAGCGTTTACTATCGTCTGGTTGTCATGGACAGTGGCGTTGTGGGGTATGCTAGAAATTCTAGTTTAGTAGCATAGTATTGGCGGTTTATACCCATTTAGGCCATTTTAGCCTTGGAATATATATTGATCTATTTACAGGAGTATACTGTACCCCCGCCCCCCACCCCACCCACACACACCTATGGGTGTTATGCTATTTCTCTAAAATTTTATTCTTTTGTACCAAGGTCCAGTAGCGCAGAAGAGCCTTCACGATTCTTACACTCTAAAATCAGTTGAGTTGAAAACCAACCCCACTCAACTGGGCTGAGTAAATATGAGCCCATTTGAGTTCATATTCACTCAACCCAGTTGATTGGGGTTAATGTTAAACCCAACTGATTCTAGAGCGTAGCATTTATATGGCTCCTATCAGCTATGCGACCTAGAATATTGCTTTCAGTGTCCCTTAAGCTCCTAGACTATACGCTTCATGAAGATAGCGGGTTGCGGACTTTTATGTACTGAAGACAGTCGTGGTATGAGCATCATTTATGGACTGTTTCTACACCCAAACACCACAACCAAAACACTAACAACTACTATATCTTACACAACACCTACAACATCAAACAATAACTGGTACACCAACTACTACACCACCAAACAACTACTACACTATTCGGTACAGCACCGACAACAAGTACACTGACAACTTCTGCACCATCAATCTCAACTACAGCAACTACTACTACACCATCAACTACTACAACAACAACCATTACTACACAATCACCTTGATCAAAAGAACAACTACCACTGCATCAAAATGTACTGCCGCCACTCTGCCCGATTCTTTCACAATACCGTGGCACCTCCCAGAACAGTTGAATTGTAAGGAAATAGCATAAAACCTACAGGCGGTACAGTATATGGCTCTAGCTAGTAGTTAGGTTAGTGGGTGTCCCCAAAACTAAAATGTACCAAACTGGGTATAGACCACCCATACTATGCTACCAATACAGACAACCAAGAATACCCCCACAGCACCACTTACCATTACGTACAAGCCGTAGCGACCAGAGTATATTAAAAGGCGTAAAATGATTGCGTAGTACTAAGGTCTATTAGCACACCAACTAGGGTAAATACCACCTATACTACACCACCACGCGACTACACTCACCTAATGATATCACATGACCTAGAATCGGATACTACCCGTGGAAACAATACGACTGCGCAAGGCATTAGGTGGGTTAGTTGTATTAAGATTGTACAGTTTTTTAATGAGAGTGGAAAACAGTAATGTCTTACAAAACCTGTTGATTTTTATGACAAAAATGATTAAATTATTTCTTTATGCACAAAACCAGTCCAGATTTTATTATAAAACTCGTGACCTCGGTTTATGTCAAAAATGGCGATGTTATTCACCTGGAACTTAATTAAGAACCCCCTAAAATGTTTCATGACAGTGAAGTTGCAGTTACTGATTATTATGTTTCAATGATTGCTATGTCTTGCAGTACATTACATCTAGTGAAACATGATGTTTCTGGTTGATAGCGTACACCAAACACATCCCCTCGTCCACGTAAAGCATGCTACCCACGAATGTCACAAAAACACTATCATCCACATGCAATATTTGGGTATAAAACAAGAACATTTGTCACTTCTTTTATCAGTAAATGTTGACATGGCAAGGAGGAGACTGTCAGAGGCACTAAGATGGTAAATCGTTGGCATGTATGTAACAGGCATGTCATTCAAAGCTATTGGAGATCAACTATTTTACTATAGTCATTCTGTCATCAGCAGACTTGTCCGAAAAAATCAACAAACCAACTATGTTAAGGACTGACCCAGGTCTGGATGACCCTGAAAGACCTTTCTTCGGAGAGATCGGATTCTGGCACGCTCTCGTTAGGCGTGAGGCGTTTGCTTTCAGTGGGGTTTTGAAACGCCTTTGGCTCCCCAACAGACATTTGTGCAACAGAGCTGTCCGAAACCGTCTCAAAGCACTGGGTATGAGGTTCAGAAGGGTCATCAAGCGTCCAGCTCTGTTCGATCAGTATCAAAGACGACGTTTAGAGTGGTGTATGTCACGACAACATTGGAATCTCGGGAAGTCTAGGAGAGTCCATTGGTCAGGCGAGAGTAGTTTTCTGCTTCACGTCGCAGGTGGTCGCACGAGAATGCATAGGCATAGAAATACTGTTTTCGTGCCTAGGAAAAACAGACCTACTGTATTATTCCTATAATAAGCGTTTGGGGTCAATATTATTGGGCCTGTGGGAATATTGCCCACGTGTGGAAAGTGGCCGGTCCACGACGGCCGTACTATACTGTATCCGATACCGTTCAACTTTAGTTCACATACCATAGCACTGGTTCAAATTCTGAAGTTTATAAACGGCAGGATACCGGGATGCTAAATCGGTTTTGTCATAAAGAGAAAAGCACCTGTCTTAGTGAAGCATGGCTTAATTAGCGAACAGTCCTGTGGCGTATAATGGGCATTCGTTTAAATGAAGTTATTACTACTTGCCAGCAAGGCGTACTGACTATTATGTGTGACGCCTGGTTACATTTGATAACGAGATAATGTCTTCTGAAAAACATAAACTAAGATTACTCAATTGAAAGGTTTTCCAGGTACCCATAACTTGTCTGCTGTGTTCCGAAAGTGTCTAAGACTGAAAACTTTCAACAGAATTCCGATTTAAAGTGCTACAGTCTGGCTGGGTATCTCCAGTCTCCGACTGGAAAGAGAATTATTTCTAAAACTGATTTCTTTCAAGCTGTATATATTCTGAACATCGATGGGTGAAGATAATCTCTCAACCCAGGGGAACTCCGTAGGACCACAAGGTCGTGTCAGCGGAAAGCCATGAACTGTGGCGGTATATAGCCGGGAGCTGTGGAGACCTATGGAGAGTTGTGGAGAGCTGGTTGCGCTTGTGAGATAGAACTGTGTGACAGGAGAGAGCTGGCAGATGTTGATAATAGATTGTTGTAAGAATTTTTCACATGAAGTTTGAGTAGCAGGTAATTGCTTAGTAGGCGGGAACAAAGTTAACCCTGCGAGTGTAAGACCAGTGCATTTGTAACTGAACTGTGTAATACGGAACCGCGCTGGCGGTAGCAGTAAAAGAAGTGTTCGGAGGCGCCGACGAGGGCGTACGATAGCAAACGAAATCCAGGTGACAGTGGGCTTAACACCGTAAGAGAAGCGTTGATGAAAGATGTGCATAAATTCTGTCGCAGACACCAAAACCAACTGGGGACGAAGGACGCTGCTAGCTGTGGAAGACGACATGGACTCTTATTATGCGATCTGTAATTGGGTGTTAACCCTTTACCTAACACGAAAAAAGGCGACACTTGCAAACAACATTTTTGAATAACTAATTTTTTTCATTTTATGTCGCAAAAATATACGTTATGACCCTCATTGTAACGAGCTCAACGAGCTCGTTCCAAAGAGGGGTCTTAACCTATGTTTTTGAGACAAAAAATGAAAAAATAATGAAAATTAATTGGCGACTTCTTAAGTTGTCGTCGATCACTTTTGAATATTTAAGTCTTAAAGCCTGTCAGGAACACGAACAATCCAAAAAGGACGGGTCGTTGATAAGGAGGCTATAGACTTACGTTCGAATCGGGGTACAGACGACAACTCTAGGTGTCGACTGTACCACTAGTGAGACGAACGTAGATCTCAATCCTCCAGAAAGGTATTGACCGCTATTCCGTGACAATCAGCTGGGATCATATCGTATCGGACGATTTTATGAGTGAAGGAGTACCCAGAGAGAACTAGTGAGCAACGGAGAGTAACTTCCGAACTCTCCAACTTACTAATTCTGCACGCGTAGAGTTAGCATTGGTTGAAGGCAAGTATAACACCTTCCTGCCCAACGCCTTACTACACAGGACCAACGTGCTCCCACGTGGGCCGTCGGGATGAAGTATCTTGCCCAAGGACACAATGCAAATGTCGCGGGTCAGGATGAAACTGTCGATCTTTCGATCTCCGCGACCCTGGGTATGGTTTGTGGCCCACTCTCTGAAGAAACACTGTCACTTGCACCTGGACATATGAAACATACACCATCCTTTCCATTAACCTTTTGAACCTTGATGATGGATTCTTCCATGTCAGTTCAAAGGCATCAATTGGAAGGGTCCATACTCATTATTTGGGGTAGACCAATTAATAATTTCAACGTGCAGCCTTGGGGTTGCACGTTGAAAATATTGATTGGTCTACCCCACACATTCACATAGGAGCCATCCAGCTTAATGAAATAATGACATACCGTGGTCCTTGGTCTGAAAAGCGGCCTCTCGGGTCGAAGGGGTTAATAAAATAGTCTAGGAGATAAGATTTGGAATTTTTTTTTCCTGGAAAAAAAATAAAAATCCACATTACTGTAAAACACATTCGCCAAACAAAACCCCAAAGTGGACAGTTACTTAGTTGCTTCTAATTAGCTTGCCATAAAAGCCAATTTTCCTTTTGTTACATTTAATAAACGAAAACACGTGTCACGCCCACTTTGTAATAACAAACGAGTTCTGTCATAGCTCTATCTTTTGTAACAAAAATATACACCTAGAACATAATTAAGCACCCCCTGGTTTTTCGCAGTGGTGTTAATACAAACTGTCATTGTTTGCGGAAAGAATGGTCTATTGACAAATGAAAGACAACACAATGATGAAAATATGCAGCATTTTAATGGCGCTAATTACACATACCTGTCACAGATGTTTTTGATGGAAAAATGTTCTCTCGACAAGTATGCTTCTGGAACGGTCCATGGTGAAACAATGCCAGCAATTACTGACAAACAAATGTAACTTGTGATGTCCTGAACACAATAAAAGTGTATAGATGACAGCCTGAACCCTCCTCCTAATGCTACCAGTGAGCCTTCTGATACGGTCCAGAGGCAACTGCTGCCACCGCTCGTGCAATGCAGCTTCCAAATCGGCCACATTCTGGACAGGCGGATCGATTTCTTGTACACGACGTCCAAGAAAGCACCATATGTGTTCTAAGGATTCAAATAGGGGCTCATTGCAGGACGAGACAGGAATCGGCGTTGGTGGAATCGGGCTGTTGCCAAACGTAGCCGCAATTCCTGTGGTTATAACATTAGAGGTTGCAGCAGGGGCCTGTGGACTGGCAGGTGTCTTCGGGAAGTTTGTAAGCCGGAGGCTCGCAAAGGAGGCAAAAAAAAACCACAACACCATCGCCATCTTAGCGGAGGCCAAGATTTCGAGCATCGCAGATCTGTAATCAAAGGCTGTTACCGATGGTAAGATATCCGATGAGGAATTCAGTCGTGTTCTCGCGGAGGAAGAGAAATTCAGCCAACTCCGGCTTGATATCCGCAAGGCATCTCGCCGAGAGAGACCGGAGGGCACAAAAAATGAGATGCTGCTGCTGCTGCTGCTGCTGCTGCTGCTGATATGCCAAGACCTCGCCAGGCAGAGACAGGGACCCCCTGCTCTCGCTGTTGTTCCTGTTCCGAAGGGACAACGGGAACAATGGGAACAACGTGAACGGCTGAGACCAGAGCCCACCGCACCCGCCGATCCGTAGTTACTGTGCAACTCTCATGGTTTTTTGGGATTACTTTACAGCATAGCTAGGCGGCCTTCCGTTCCGAAGGAACAGACCAACTTCCGTCACCAAAGAAAAACTCATTTTTTACACGCGTAGCGTAGTACAATCGTACTAGGGTTGTGCGTTATCACAACCGACTGCCGAACTCCCTTTACCCCAAAAGGCTCTCGTAGTCTGCGGTATGGGTTAAGCTTGCGTCCATATTGGTTTGAAGACATGTTGAATATAATGAACATATCTCGTTCAATACAATGGCAGACTTTAGCCTCGACGAGTTCGATGATGCAAAGGAGTTCCAGGATGAAACTAGCTTTACCCGGGCCCCTGACAGCGGAGCGGTCGTTCCTTCGGAACGAGAACAAGAGACGGGTGCTAAAATACCTTCATTGCAGCATGAGCTCTTGGAGGAGGCTGTCAATGGCTACTACCAGAATCTGTCTGAGAAAGGGATGGTGCCCTATCTACGTGACTATTCCAAGTTTGAGCTCGACAAAAATGGGCTGCTAAGGCTGAAGGCCCATCCAAATATCGACATTGTTAGTAAATCGGGAGCACCCATGCTCTCTCAACAATTGCTGGAAAGCGTAGCGGTGGTGAGATCATCCGGAATGAGCTGGGGGTTTACGGACTGGACTCGAGGGTGCTTGATGCACTACGGGTCAATGACAATGAGTTGGGTGAAGGGGCTGCTAGGATCGGATCGGATACTATAGAAATGCAAGACTTGGGATGGGTGGCTAATGCTTCGTCAAAGTCCACCCAAAACATGGTGGAAAGTCTTACCGAGGAGGAAGAAACTGCACTTAAAACATTACATGACCCTCCACTTGATACCGTGGGATTGGAGTACAGCATCAGATAGCTCCGTGAACTACACAAGGCAATGCAGACCACCCAAGGTGAGTTAACCAACAACCTGGCCAGACTGTCCGAGCTGGAAGAAAGAAAGCTCGATGAAGTTCAAGATGATCAGTTTAGTAAGCGCCGGGTAGCAGAACGCCTGCGCAACCTGGAAGATGAACGAGCTTCCCACCTGGAGGTGGCCGCAACGAATAGACTCTCCAATCTCAAATCCACCGAAGAAGAGAGAGGATCAATCGGATCCTCAGTGGAAACACGAAGCTCGCGGAGCGCTTTCGCACCCTCTTCCGGGAACAGGGGATTACGATCGCATCTACCCTCACAGCGATTGGGATGGCAATTTCGACTCTAGTACTTGCGCTAACCGGCGAGGGTGGATCCGCTCTCGTTCCGACACCATCTGATAAGGGTGGCCTCAAAGAGTGGGTGAACAAGCACCTACAGGCTCTTGGGCGCATCCTGGCCAAGCTAGCTGGGAAGGCGGCGGCTACGCTACCAGAAATTATAGGCTCCATTGTTTCGTGGCTGTTTAAGCTACTCACAAAAACTGTAGGCTGGCTGCCCGAAAACCTGTGAGCCGTGGCCCTTGCTGCCGGGGGTCTGCTTCTTGTGGCGGCTCGTCAGTGACTTCATCGAAGAAATCAAAGCGCGAGGAAGCCAACTGTAACCTCAACAACAATAACGGCAGTTTTCTCGTCATCATGCTGGCGTGCTGCCGCAGCTGCCGATGCCGCCGACTCGGCAGCTCCGCTACGTGTTCCAGCTGGTACATCAATAGCCGTCAGACCGGCCGGCGGCTTGACCAGTCCCGTCTCCCGCGTAGACAGGACCGGTGGGGTTGGTGCAGTGTTTATGTTTGTATTTAGTCCCAGGGTCTGGGTGGTTGTGGCAATAACGATCTTGTTGTTATACCCCACGAGGCCGTGTGAAATGCCACCTAGTTCCATATCAGAAGGCACAATGTACAGGCCTTGACCGAATACATAATCTGTTTTTGACTTGGCGTGAAACAACACGCATTGATAGCGTTTAATTCCACTCTCCAGGTACACTGGGCGGGCAATGGCATCTTCCACATTCACATTCTCAAGCTGCTTTTGGACGTCCAACGCTGTACCCGTTCCAAGGATCGATGAACGGATCTGAGCCTGGGAACCGATTATTGCCCAGACGTATGTCCTAATGGACTCATTGATTCTTTCGACCCCTGCCCTTGTAAACCCGTTTGCCTCGTCAAACATAAACGTAGTAAAATCTACATGCTCTTGTCGGATAAAGTCTGCATGGGTATGCCCCTGCCCTGAGTGTTCGGTGAATGTGACCGTATGGTAGTATCTTCGACTCGGTGGGTGTAAAGTCAGGGGATAGCTTTAGTATGCTACGATTTGGTATAAAGTGCCCAACCCGTCATTATAATCCCCCTTTTTCCCCCTTTTCTCTCCAATTTGTATCAGGTGACACGCCGAATTCATTTGATAGTCTTTCAAAAGCGCGCCTGTCATATGAGTTGTTGTATCTAGACCATGCATGGTCCTGGGGTAGGGCAACTTTCATTTTGGCTAAATTCCGCCGTGTCTGGCAATAGAAATTAAATAGCCAGAAACCTCTAGCGAACAAGTCTGTGGTTTCGTTCGGGTGGCCAGTAGCTGAGACCTCGCACCCTGTCGTCCCACACTACACAGCGAAGTTCACCTGGTTTTGTCAGAAGGACACAGGCTTACTCCGCCATTGTTTGATGATTGCCCCAGAATTTATATCTGGGCGTTTATACTTTGAGAAGATGTCCAAGTGATTGGTTTCAAAACTCTTGGTCTCCAAGTTATGTGGTGGGTTTAAAGCCACATGGATTTAGTTGATATCACTTAGTTTTTTGTGCTTGTAGAATCCGCCAGCCTTATATCTGGCACCGGCATTGTAACGGAAGGCTTTGAATCTTCTGCCATTGTTAACATTATACACACAGTTTGTCGCGTTCAACTGTTCGAGTCGGTCGCTTGTACAATATGTGATCTAAAAACCCACTAAAACCTCTAGGCTCTAGAAATCGTGTTCACTGGTTTGGAAATTAATTAAGTATATCCTCAGTGGAGTTATGTAATCACCATTCACAGCAGGTTGTTATCTCTCGGTGTTTCTTATTTCTAAAGCTTAAATAGGAATATATCTCGCTGTCTGGCTGTTGAATTAGTCTATTAAGAACTATGTTACCCCAAATTCAACCAAAATGCACAGTGCCAAAACACACAATTGAAACATTTCGGATCTTGATGCTTCATATCTGTTGGATCACGGCTATTTGATTAACAAATCAATGATAAATGAAGAGAACAAAAAGTGATTTTCAAGTGAAAAAAAATGGATTTTAGTTATCGAATTTTAAAAAAAAGTTACAGCTGAATACGTGGGAAATATCACTGAAACAGTTAAACCAAAATATTCAGTGAACATTCTTCTAGTGGGAATTACCAACTAAATGATTTTAAAACTCCAGCCGTATTTTAAAATTGGCACAGAAAATGGTAAATTATCTACATGTTGTTTTACAAAAGATACAGAAGGGGGTCATCCTTAAGATCCCAAGACACTTAACCAATACACATGTACAGAGTCATTGTAACTGGTCAGTGTGGCCAACCAATAGCAAACATGCTTGATTACAGTAGAACAGATTACCACTTGATACTCAATAATAGAAAGGAGTTTTCCTTCCAAACATGAGACAATCCAATTATCCAACAGATGTTGAATGCTTTTTTCACCTCACACTCACTACCACTCATGCAAAATGGTTATCCTGTTTTGTTTTTTTTTTATTTTCAAAAGTTAACTGATTTAGAACTAACAAGTGAAGTTCATTTTAACAGTTACATTCATGACAAGTTTTTCTCATTTCATATTAAATGTTCTCTCTTCCCCTTCAACCTACATGTCGGATTTAAAACAAAATATTCTCAAACAACTTTGCATTTCAATCACAACTGTAACAATTTATTTTAGCATTAAGGAGGTTCTGCTTTGGACATTTGTTCACAGTGAGACAAAACATATAATTTGATCTTTTCATTTTTAAAATTTTTTGATGTTCTTTAAAATTATTTGGTTGGTAATTGCCACTAGATGGATGTTCACGGAATATTTTGGTTTAACTATTTCAGTGATAGTACCCATGTATTCATGACAAGTTTTTCTCATGTCATATTAAATGTTCTCTCTTCCCCTTCTACCTACATGTCGGATTTAAAACAAAATATTCTCAAACAACTTTGCATTTCAATCACAACTGTACCAATTTATTTTAGCATTAATGAGGTTCTGCTTTGGGCATTTGTTCACAGTGAGACAAAACATATAATATGATCTTTTCATTTTTAAAATTATTTAGATGTTCTTTAAAATTATTTGGTTGGTTATTGCCACTAGATGGATGTTCATGGAATATTTTGGTTTAACTATTTCAGTGATAGTACCCATGTATTCATGAAAAGTTTTTTCTCATTTCATATTAAATGTTCTCTCTTCCCCTTCTACCTACATGTCGGATTTAAAACAAAATATTCTCAAACAACTTTGCATTTCAATCACAACTGTACCAATTTATTTTAGCATTAAGGAGGTTCTGCTTTGGGCATTTGTTCACAGTGAGACAAAACAAATAATTTGATCTTTTCATTTTTAAAATTATTTAGATGTTCTTTAAAATTATTTGGTTGGTAATTGCCACTAGATGGGTGTTCACGGAATATTGTGGTTTAACTATTTCAGTGATAGTACCCATGTATTCAGCTGTAGCTGTTTTTGTAACCTCCATAACTAAAAGTCATTTTTTCACTTGAAAATCCCTTTTTGTTTTTTTCATTTATCATTGATGTGTTTGTTAATCAAATAGCCGTGATCCAACAGATATGAAACATCAACATCCGAAATGTTTCAATTGTGTGTTTTGTCATTGTTCTTTTTGGTTACAATTTGGGGTAACATAGTCCTTAAGGGCCTATATAAGTAATGGGATTTTGTTTATTTTGAAATTCTCACCTCTGATATTCCTTAAATTCAGATTAAATATACATAAATTATACACCAAAATGACGGTTGGGATATATAGAACACGAAACACATATGTAATCAACTCATAGAGTTGACAGAAGGCACCACTGGTTCCTGCAAGTCTGCTATCGTATTCGTACCAGAACTGATAATAAAATGACATTGCGCAAGAACAACTCGTGGCCGAATGTGCTTCAGATATTCAATAACAAAGCTAGGCATTCAAAACACTTTCGAGTGCAGCGATAGGACTGCATTTTGGAAAAGGACAACACTGTCTGCATTTTTTTTTTTTTTTTTTTTTGAAGATGGTTTCCATGCTCAACAGACATGAGCAAATCACTCGATACCACGAATTTCCATCGAAAAACAAAATCGTAATTCTAAGAAATTTCAACAGGTATCATGATACCTTGCATTGAATATGGCCACTGTGCAGTCTCTATCTAATAACAGTATACTGTATTTAGGCGATCTTTCTCATTATTTGATTTTAGACGGCATGTGTGTTGTATATATTAAATGCTTTTTCCGTCCGATGACGTAGACCGGAAATCGATGTAAATTCATATGTTAACAAAAGCAAAGGTTTTGGAATTTACTCCCATGCAGCTCTGTCGCTGTGTTTTGAAGAATTTTGATACCCTAGCTTTGTTCTTGGATATGTAAAGCACATTTGTCCACAAGTTGTTCTTGTGAAATATTATTCAATTATCAGTTCTGGTACGAATACGGTAGCAGACTTCCAGGAATCAGTGGTGCCGACGGTCGACTCTATGAGTTGATTACACATGTGTTTCGTGTTCTATACATCTCAATCTTCATTCATTTTGTGTATATTTAATTTGAATTGAAGGAATATCAGAGGTGAGAATTTTCAAAATAAACAAAATTTCATTACTTATATTGCCTCTTAAAGGATAGTTAAAACACACTCCAACACTCAGTTCAACCTGGTAAGTCAGTATTATCTTGTTAAAATTTTGAGGTGTAAACAGGACGTCACCATGCTATTGCACAACCCCAGTAGTAAACATATAAGGCTTATTTTCAAGACTGTTTATCGGAGTGGTTGAAGCGGTTACGGATCGGGGGAGAGTTTGGCCGGCTCTACCTCGGGACGTGACCTCAACTGCAAGGAGGAGTATCGATACCATGTACCTCTCAAAAAGCCTGTATTAAGGCACTACCTCTGGGGCTTCTCAGTATGTGGAGATGGGTGTGGGCCGTCCCTTATGGCTCTCTGCGGTGGCCCATTCTTTACCTACGTGGTGCATTCGCGCCCCTTAAGTGATCTACGCTGGGGCCCCCTAGACTGCTCTTAGGTATCTGGAGCTGAGGAGCCGGCGAGGGTGGTAGGCCGTCCCCTAGACCATACAAAAAAGTCCATTCACCCCCCCCCCCCCCCTGCTGCTTATGAGGCAACGGAAACTATTGCGATATCTCTTAACTGGCAGAGTGCTGGAAGCCCTATTTTGGGCTTTACTAAAAATGACCGGCAATAACTGTCTGTAGCTACATTCTGCCCGAGGAAGACTTTATTGTCCATGACATGAATCAGATTTTTTATACAATACCTTGCTCTCTGACATTTAATTGGATAGTGCCTATAAGGCACTATCCAATTAAATGTAATAGAGCAGTATATGATGAGCTTTGATTTGTTATCAGAAAAAACTCGGCACTTTACCAGTTAAGTATACTGGGGGAACAAAGGAGACAGTGGGGTGTGGGTGGGGGTAGTTGGAGTGCTGAAATAGAAGCGGGGGTGTTAGGACCTTCTCTCACACGATCCTATAAAATTTGGTGACCGGAGAAGCAATTAGGTCGATTTTAGGGTGCCGGTAGTCCACTAATGCCGTAAAATCACCCAGATTGCACAAAAGACCTACATTGAGTAATTTGGTGATGGCCACACTTCCGTGACAACGACTCGGATAATAAGCGACTTGAAAAGTAAGTTCTTTGTTATTAACCCTTTGAACCCTATCGGTCGCTTTTCCGGCCCAGGCACATGATACGTCATAATTTCATTAAGTAGGATGGCTGCTGAGTGAATGTGTGGAGTAGACCAATTAATATTTTCAACGTGCAGCCCCACGGCTGCACATTGAAAATATTAATTGGTCGACCCCCAAATAATGAATGTGGAATCTTCCAATTGCTGCCATTGAACTGACATGGAAGATACCATCAGTGTTCAAAGAAACAAGAAACCACGGACGGAAACAAGTCAGCTTGGATAATCGTGTGTGTTGTCAAGACTCATTCGTTTACTATTTGTTTATTTATTTTTTATTTTTTTTTTTTTTATTTTTTTTTTTTTATATTTATTTATTTATAGGCGCTTAACGTCACATCAACAGATAAGGCTATATCGTGACTAGCAAACCATATGAACGATTCAATTGGTTAAATTTCTCGTTGCGATATGGGAAGCATTTGTACTTGAAATTTTTGGAATTTTACACTGATGTGACAAGGTTTGGAAGGCGGGGCTGCTTCTGTATTATGAAAGCTGCAGTTATCCAGCAACAGAATCCGGTGGTGACGTATTATCGTATTTTATGCGAAGTAAGTAAAGTACTAGGTTAGATGCTACTTCTGAAGAGTTTTGTTTTTCATTCAATGGGACCACGGTGACCCAGTAGTTAGGGCTTTGGACTTCAAACCGAGGGGTCTACGGTTCGACCCCGACCAGCGGTAACTGCGTTGTGTCCTTGGGCGGGGCACTTAATTCCGATTGCTCACGTTAGACACGGCGACACAATGTACTAAGGCGTACGGCACGTCGATGGTGCATTTGCATTCAACCAATGCTAATCCTGTTTGTGCGGAGTTAGAACGTTGGGGGATCTGACAGCTATTCGCTGCTGATTTGTGGTTCTCTACGGGTACTCCGTGTCCCTGCGCCCGTAAAACTGTCCGTCACGACATGGTCTTGCTGTAGAAAGGGATGTTAAACCCCGATATATAAATAAAGCAATAAATGCACAAGTTATTCAGTGACCCAGATGTATGGTATGGATTTTTCATCATCGAATGTTACTTGTTTTTCTATATTAATCACCCAAATTTAAAGATGGTGGCCTCGTGTATCAAAGCGTACAGCAGGTCGGTAGTAAACTTGCTTCCAGCCAATGCTTAACCCTTTACCCAACGTAACGGCCAAAACCGGCCAGCGCTATTCTCAAAAATCGCCAATTAATTTTTAAGATATTTTCATTTTTTGTCGCAAAAACATAGGTTATGACCCCTCGTTGGAACGAGCTCGTCGAGCTCGTTCCAACGAGGGGTCATAACCTATGTTTTTGAGACAAAAAATGAAAAAAATTAATTATTCAAGAATTGTTTTTGCAAGTGTCGTCTGCTTTTCATGTTAGGTAAAGGGTTAAACCTGAATGAGACTGGATATGAAGTGGAGAGTCCAATCGGCTTTCTACACCCTTAAAGCAAAAGCGACGCCAACACCCTGGCTCTTAAAAGTGTGGTTTATCCCCAATCAACAAACAACTTGGTTTTCCTCTCAAGTATTGTCGATATGGAAGTAGAAGGAGTACAGGTATTAATAATGTGAATGATGTTTGTACTCCTACGAGAGTTATACCCGAGAGCACAGAAACAGACCATCAATTGATGTTTCTTTTATTACACGCCTATTGTATATAATCCCCATCTACATCAACTCAAAACCATGTGGAAAATGAAAATCTGTTCCGTACATATGTGTGGAACGGAAATCGTTGACGGACTATTTTTAAATAGAAGCGAAATTTCACTGGAATTTTCTACAAATCATGCAATGCAGTGTCGTTCTGTGTTTATTTCACGCCTTCACGTCTATGAAAGCAATTATTAGAAGGACACTCAGCAGTTCATTTGACAACAGTTCCTGTCAACAAAAAGAACGCATTTTATCGCCAACCAAATTAGCGCGGGAAACCCTTGTTACTATGTTTAGCTATCGCTAGCGATTCAAATTATGATTGGGTTGCACGGTTTGTAGAAAATTCCAGTGAAACTTGGCTTCTATTTAAAAATAGACCGTCAAAGATTTCCGTTCGTCACATATGAGCGGAACGGATTTTCATTTTTCCGAATGGTTCCGTGTTGCTATAGATGGGGATTTCATAGAACAGGCGTGTAATAAAAAGCATGGGAAAGAAAAAGTTGAACAGGGTTGAATAGACCCACCACCACCACCACCACTACCCCCAGCTCCATCGCTACTGTAATTCTATCTCCGATACTAGACCCCCTCCAGTCAACATACCACTTATTCCTTCACACTGGTTCACAATAATCCACATAATGGTCCTCGTTGTCAACTAAATAGTCCACTCATATTTAAATCGCCTGGCACCCAATCGATCCTTCAGCTAACACGGTGGTCCATCAGCTGGAACCAGGCCTATTGTTTTGAGGCCAGTGATAATTCTCGCCTTCGCTCTTTGTAGCTCATCTGTCTTCAAAATAAGAATATATACATCTAATGGAAAAACACCTGGTATCTTTTGACCATTAAGAGGCTGGGCACCGTTTCAGAAGTTTCAGAAGTGTCCAAGAAGGCTACAGAACTTAAGAGCTCCCAATGGATGGTAGAGTGGAACCTACTTAATCGTTTTACCTTTTGTTGAATAAACCTGTTAATTGAATGTAACTTAGAACCACCAAACCATTTACGATGCCCTCAGTACAAATTTGACCTGTTAATTGCACATCGGTTGTTGGTTAAACTCCTGTTAATTGAGTAACAAATTGTATAATCTGTCGGAGAATTACTCCAACACCTACTGAATTTCCCATATTTTGAGACATTTTTCTCTAAAATCATCCAATGTTCTTTTTTTTTTTTGGGGGGGGGGTGCTTGTTTTTTTACCTTTTTCCCCAATTGTTTATTGTAATATTGATGAGCTGCGATTTTACATACCTCTATACATTCCGACCTGGCTTGGGGATAATACAGTTCATTCTGTTATAAAGGTTGTGTACATAATTTTCATTTCGTGTATCTCTATTTCAACTGGAAGAAATATAGGGGAAGGGCATAGAGTGGGGGTGGGGGAGTATATGTCATTAAGAAAAAAGAAAACTCGAGAGGAAAAGAGACTAAACAATCCACCGAATGTTGGCCAATTTATTATATCTTGTTCGGTAGACCTCAATTGAAACTTTTAAATAAGCTATAACAGAATAAATGCCCACTTTATAAAGAGAAGATAGGAAAATGACCCAATTTCCGAAAATTGTCTATTCATGTTGACTGAATATGTTTCTTCACTTCAAATTAATTCAATTCTTTATTTCAATCTCCTTTTATCAAATCCATGATGTAGCATTGCATATAAATATTTATCTAACAATCATATACATTTTGACTTGAAAACCACGAGAAACGATACCTATCACAAAATGTGTTCCGATTCCGTATCATATAGACGACTCATTCTGATTCCGTACCATATAGATGACTCGTTTCCGGGAACGCAACGGGCTATCATAACAGGTGCATGAATACATTCTATGTGCGTTTCATTGATCGACTCAGCTGATCGCTTACAAAATAAAACAGAATTCCTTACAATTAGCGACAGAACTATTAATAGCCAATGCCCCCCCCCCCCCCTCCTCCACACACACACACACACACATACACACACAATAAATAGAAACTGCACAATGAAATATTACACACTTGTAAATTCAAGCTTATCATCATAGGAATTGACATTAAGAGTGAATAATTTTACAACCCAACATTGAAAATTTGCGGTGACCGCGTAACTCATTGTTTGTTAAAGTGCACAACAATATTGTTCCATAAAAAATGGGTTTTTTTAACTTTTTCTCGCCCAACATTATGTCCCAAAACTGTATTAATAATTTAAGATTTAATCTGTGTATGTGATGGAATTGTTAGATAAATGAATTATAGCCGGCGAGTTGTGATCCCATTCTGGACACCACCGAGAATCTGATACAAATCACAGGACATGCACATTATCATGATAATCTGTATATATTCAGTCGGCTATGGATAAACAGAACATAACCAAAACAAACTTTTCACAGAGACGATGACACAATCATTAGATCTTTTCTATGCCCCTTTTTCTCTTATTTAACACATATTCAGCTGACCCAACCCACTTAAATTCTAGTTAGCCCAACGAACGATGCGATCTCTACTCCAGATATTTCCTCTATTGCACCATGACCGGAGAAGTTGTGTCTCACTCATCCAGTCGAGGGACTCCGGGTCACGACCCAATTAAGAATAATAAAGTTATCTCTCAATTCTGTCAAGTAAAGTGTCAATGAAGAGGGAGTAACTGTGTGTTATACACAGCTAGACATATCACCTGTGAGTCATTACCCCCTTTTCCAATGATTGCATACGAAAGAACGAGCAAGATCTTGGGCTATTATCGCACATCTTGTTCCGAAAAAGGAAAAGGAGGTTATGTCGAAACAAATGACCTCATAACTTGTAATCATAACATTTACCCAGCACCCGCTCTTGTCCCTCTACAGCAAAGTGGCTATTCAATTGAAAGGATTCCCCTGTATTAAAGAAAAGTCTATCGTGCGAACATCCCTTCATGTCAAAATAACTCTTATACCATGGAGGTAGTCGCCCTCCTAAACCATTTCCGAGGATGGTGTAAATCACACACATTTGATTTTGAAAACCATAGACCTGGTTGAAAATTTGCTATTGATTCATTGATTTTTTTTCAGTATTTAAGAATTATCGATAAGTCTGAGCGAGAACATCATTTAGAAGGTGTTTTTGTAATGAATCATTCTTTCTAAATAGTCTGTGTTGTATCGAAAGATGGGGAAAGTCAATCGCAAGTGCAATTGGGTGTCAGCTGTGGAATGAAGAAACTTCTAAAATGTATAGTCGTTCAGAGTGATTGACTGTGAGTTTAATTGAAGTGATCTAGCTGACATTTTTCTGATTTGTATGCAAATCCGGTTGACGGAACTTCGACGGTATTCACCCGCTTGACTAATTTGTCTGTCATTATATCATTACGGTCTGTCCTCCGATTAAGTAATAGCGTTACCACTCTCCATTTTGTTTTCACAGAGCTGGTTGGAATATGTATTTAAAACATGTTAACACTTTACCTGACGTACCGGAAAACCCACCAGCGCTATACACAAAAACCTTTCAATTTTCATTAGTTTTTCATTTTTGTCTCAAAAATATACTTTATGACCCCCTGGTTGGAACGAGCTCACTGAGCTTGTTTCAATGATGGGTCATAAGCTATGTTTTTGTCGCAAACAATGAAAAAAATATTTATTAAAAAATTTGGCTTGCAAGTGTCGTCTGCCTTTCGTGTTAGGTAAAGGGTTAAATGTGCAGTGCGTAGTCGAAGATACGTTTCCTCTAAAACATTCTGTTCATCGGACAGTGTGCCCAGGGGTATCGCTAAATGGGATTTAGGGGGTATGCCTCTCCTCCAATAATATATCCAGTTAGGTCATTTTCTTTAGAATTGGAGTCTAAAATAAAGCTTCTTTCTTGCTGGTAATCGTGCAATTTCCTAAAAGACTATATTTGATACGTGGAATTGTTCCTCATACAGAGTCGGTCATACAAATTGTTGGGGCCCGGGTGGACAATTTAAAGTGCGGGACAATTGAAGTACCAGTACGGGCTCGTGAAATACAGGAAAACTCCGCCTCGGGTCGTTGATTCCAGTCCCCCGTACTCAACCCTTGCTGTGTTCGATCTTTTACTACGATTGTTGCGCCTATATATACGCAATATAATGCAGACATTGGGAAATGTGCTTGATACACCGTGAGATCTGGATTACGCATAAGAACGTCTACAAAGAACGTATCTGATTTGACGTTATTCGTCTGAATAACGTTATGACGTAAATGAAATGCTTCGACACAAAACAGTGTCAGGCAAGAAAGTTATCAGACCGCCGAAGGTGATATTTTCCTTTAACACTTTACCTAACATGAAAAGCAGACGACACTTGCCAAAAAATGATTGAATAACTAATTTTTTTTCATTTTTTGTCTCAAAAACATAGGTTATGACCCCTCATTGGAACGAACTTGACGAGCTCGTTCCAATGAGGGGTCATAACCTATGTTTTTGAGACAAAAAATGAAAAAATAATGAAAATTAATTGGCGATTTTTGAGAATAGCGCTGGCCGGTTTTGGCCGTGACGTTGGTTAAAGGGTTAAAAATATCAGCTTTATTCACTTAATTCAAGTTTAATCATTATGAAAAATGCAGAAGACAACTCGGGTAGAGTACGGAGGACAGAATCAACGACATTTGGTAGAGTTTTTCCTGTATTTTACGAGCGCCGTTGATTCAACGAATACGACCCTCGTTGCGTTCTGTCTTAAGTCCTCATTAACCCTTTACCTAACACGAAAAGCAGACGACACTTGCAAAAAAAATTCTTGAATAACTTTTTTTTTCATTTTTGCCTCAAAAACATAAGTTATGACCTCTCATTGGAACGAGCTCGACGAGCTCGTTCCAACGAGGGGTCATAACCTATATTTTTTAGACAAAAAAAAATAAAAATTAATTGGCGATTTTTTAGAATAGCGATGGCCGGTTTTGTACAAACCTGAACTAAACTTGCAAAAATACTTTATTAAATGAACAATGTGTAGTGTTTTCTACTGGCATTGTGTAATACAGTGAAAATATTGATTGGTCTACCCCACATAATGGATATGGACTCTTCCATGTGGTTCCATTGAACTGGCATGGGAGATGCCACTAGAGTTCAAAGGGTTAATAAGTTGTTGTTTTCAAGGATAATTATATCGCAGAGGCCGTAGGTTTGAGTTGGTTCCACTTTTTAATAAAATGTGTCAAATAAAACACTTATTGGAACATCTGGTGAATATTACACAATGTTTATTTACATAAAAATCTCAATCTCATATCTCCATGTCTTTTTATTACAGCTCACAAGTTCACATCAATAAATTATAATAAACTATTATTATAATTAAAATGACATAAGTATCATTGCACAATAAGGTTATGGAGGATAACCCTTTAACGAAAAAAAGTAAAGTAAACGATGCATTGATGATCTGACCGCAATGCGGTCGAGGTTTCAATGCTGATCGTATTGCAAGCAGAGAAACAATTAATAAGCGAAAGTTTAAACATGTATACCATTTCGAAAATACCTAGATTTTACCAAAAATAAATAAATTGCATCAGCAGCAACCTCCTTCATAACAGATACTATTGTCAGTTGTGAAAACCAAACCGAGATTCCTGCAAACAAAAAAATTTCTCGCCAGAACTGAACACAAGCTGACTACCCATGAACAGAGAATCCAAAGCAATCAACCCTTTACCTAACACAATACAAGACGCACCGCGAAAACACTCGCCAGAAAGCTATACCTTTAACAAACTGTATTTGGAATATATGGCCTGTAAAATAAAAATGAAATTATTAATACAACATGCAGTTTGCTCAATAACACAATTAAATACTTATTGATTGGAATATCTATAACAGTATCAGGAAAGAACATCTAAAAACCCATGTAAGTAAAGCACATCAAATTACATCATCGAACATCTGCGTGCATATTTCCATGAAAGTGATTAAATAAACAGTCCATAACAAGCTCGAATTGCGAACAGAATTAGACTGGTGGCCTGAAAGTGAAAGCTTCATTCGAGGTCTCGTCTAACACTCAGTAGTTGGTGGCACTTTGCGGTTTCGATCGTTGTGGTGCACGGACCCGAGCTGAGTATCACCGGTTGAATCGTAAAAGAATGGGAGAGTAGTTTATTGGTTGGGGTATAAGAGAACAACCCCCGCTCCACCCCACACCCCTCCTGTTCAGTAACAGTTATTTTTTTGGTTGGTTTGGATCTCTTAGTCTCCTTGTAAATCGTTCGTTTTGTGTTTGGGGAGGGGGGTAGAATCCCGCGTCCCCACCTCTCTTTCGACCTGTTACATATGCTACTTATGTCGAACATCTGTTGTTATAGGAATAGATGTTTCTATTTTGAAAGATATATATATATATATATATATATATATATATATATATAAATATAGAATAAACGTATAGTGTTTTCAAGTAAAAAAATTATTCTACAAGTAGGATTAAGAATGAAACCGACGAGCCTCTGGCGAGTCGGTTTCATTCTTAATTCTAAGAGTAGAATATTTTTTTTACTTGAAAACACTACGTTTATTGTGTTTATCCCATGAATCTTTTCACAGAGCAGTCGCTGCAAAATCGTGTTGTTACTCGCTACAAAACACAGCGGGAAGTGAGGAGCACATTGGTCCAATTCGAAGACAAGCAAAAGTACCTAAAATTAAAAAGGCGCAGTGATACTTTTCTGTCTAAAAATAACTCCCCTACAAACCTGAACTAAACTTGCAAAAATACTTTATTAAATGAACAATGTGTAGTGTTTTCTACTGGCATTGTGTAATACTTCCAAACAGGTTTAAAGAAAACAACAATTGAACTGTTAATTATACTGCGCGAATGCGGTAGAGGGCAGAGGTCAACAAGTCCGTCTCTACTGAAGGAATATATTCTTTCAATGTTAAACCTATAGGTAAAATTTATCAACCTACTAGGTGAATAAAGCAAAAATTTTTCCAAGGCTTTTATTGTTCGAATAAACAGACATGTATGGGATGTATACATTTCTAACCTGTGCGACAAGTTAACAACGCAGTTTTGGAAAAATAAAAGCATATTTACAACCCAGAAATATTTTCAGTGTAAACCCATGAGCTGACCCTGGCTGTTAAACGTGTCGTTAACTCCCCAATAAATAAATACGCATGAGTTCAATGGTAAACTACTTCCTCGACAGGCGCAATACGCCATCGTATATCTAAATGAAAAAGTGGATGATGTCTCTCGGTATATAACGTCGCCAAATGTGTAAAAAATACAGCCGATGAGTATCTATCTGATGACAATAAATTAACCCTTTACCTAACATGAAAAGCAGACGACAATTGCTAACAAAATTCGTGAATAACTAATTTTTTTTCATTTTCTGTCTCAAAAACATAGGTTATAACTCCTCTTTGGAACGAGCTCGTCGAGCCTGTTCCAAAGAGGGGTCATAACCTATGTTTTTGAGACAAAAAATGAAGAAAATAATGAAAAATAATTGGCGATTTTTGTGAATAGCGCTGGCCGGTTTTGGTCGTTACGTTGGGTCAAGGGTTAAAAGAAACATCCAAAATATGATAAAACTAGATACGATTACTCCCAGCCACGCAAGCAAACTAAACTTTGACTATTGTTAAACCCAACTTTAAAATTACGTATTTATACAGTTCGCGACAAATGCGTTGTGCCCTGGTCAAAATATTTAATCCTAATTGCCCAAGAAAGTGCACGGTAGTGCGGTGTGATAAAGCGTGCTACACGTCGCTTGTACTCAAGCCTTCAGTTAAGGCTAACTATCCCTACTTGTGCGGATGCGTAAGTTGTAGAGTCCGAAAGTTCGATTCTAGCCTTGACAGGGAACCAGTGAAGCTTTTTCAACAAAGGTGTTACATGGTCCCTTTTGGCCTTACGGAATATTAGTTTAGCAGCGTGGTTTTGAATCTTTTGAAGTCGGTTGAGCTGCTTCAATGTCAAGCCAGCTAACAAAGAGTTACAATAATCAAGTTTAGATAAGACAAAACAACAGACAAGTTGTGCAGTTGTCTTTTCTGTTAAAAGATGACGAATGACACTTATTCTCCTAAGCTCTAGATATGAAGAGCGACAGATGTGTCCAACTTGCTCATTCATTGTTAAGCCAGAGTCAATATGAACCCCGAGGTTCTTAACACAGTTTCTGAAAAGGATGACTGAATTACCGACTGCCAAGTGATGGTTAAGGAGTGGGGTGACTTTTGCATGTGTGCCTATCAATGCGGCTTTTGTCTTGTCGTCATTTAATTTCAATCCATTTCTAATCATCCATTGTTTAACAGATTTGGTGCAATTTTCAACAGCTTGCAGTGATTCATCAAAATTGTCAGGCATTGAAGGTTTCAAAAGCTGGGTGTCATCAGCATATTTGTGATGGTCACAGCCATTTTGGCTGATTATTTGTGAGAGGGGTTGGGGATACAGTGTAAAGAGTACAGGGCCAAGGACAGAGCCTTGTGGGATACCGAATTTAAGTTTCTGAGGGCGAGAGAGCAAGCCGCCTGTACTGACAGTCTGATTTTTTTCAGTCAAATATGATGAAAACCACATGAGGGCATTTCCCGTGATACCAAAAGTGGTCTGAAGTCTCTCAAGAAGTATTTGATGATCAATTGTGTCAAATGCTGCAGATAGGTCTAATAGTGTCAACACCGTTACTTTGCCTTCGTCTGCGTGGCTAAGTAGATAATTTGTGATGTGTAAAAGAGCAGTTTCAGTGCTATTGTTCTCACGGTAAGCAGACTGAAATATATCGAGGAGAGAATTATTTGTGAGATGCTCTTTTAACTGAGTCAGAATGGTTTTCTCAAGAAGTTTCGATAAGAATGGCAAATTTGAAACCGGTCTGTAATTCTTTAGAATATTTTCATCAAGAGTTATTTTTTTAAGAAGAGGTGATACAACTGCTTGTTTGAACTCAGAAGGCACCGATCCAGACAGGACTGAAACATTTATGATTTTGGTTATAATAGGCACCAACTCGAGCAAAGAAGATGTCAATAAACTAGTGGGAATTGGATCTAGGATACAACTTTTGGATGGTGACTTTGTTATTAATTTACGAATGAAGTCATCTGTAACAGGTCTGGAGGTGGACAGTTCATCTCCATCGAATGGGGGATGTGATGTTTCAATAGGACTGTCAGTCATTTCATTGCGCAGGCTTTCAATTTTCTGTATGAAGAAATTTGAGAAAATGTCTGGTAGTTGAGATTCAAGTACATTATTTGGCAATTTAGATGTTTTACTTCTGCCAAGCATTTTGTTAGTCATTAAGAAAAGCTGTTTTGATGAATTACATTCCTCTAGTTTGTCAGAGCAATATTGTTTTTTGCATTTTACATACATTTTTTTAAGATGGTTACGTTTGTTGACAAAGATTTTACGGTGAACTGTTAGGCCACAAGATCGCCAGAGCCTTTCTGCCTTCCTGGGGGACCGTTTTTCACACCTTATGTCATCATTTATCCAGGGTGCTGGTGGTCGAGATGTAACTATGCGAGTTTTCAGTGGTGCATGTTTATCGAGAGCAGATTTTAACAGTTCATCAAAGCGTGAAAGCAGCTGGTTTTCTGGATACTGCACTAGCGATTGGGTGACATTGTTCATGTCAGCTTCCCATTCCAGTGAGTTTATACCATTTATATTCCTACTAGTTATTTTCTGTTTTGAGCGTGGTGGTTTCTTTAACCCTTTACCCAACGTAACGACCAAAACCGGCCAGCGCTATTCTCAAAAATCGCCAATTAATTTTCATTATTTTTTTCATTTTTTGTCTCAAAAACATAGGTTATGACCCCTCATTGGAACGAGCTCGACGAGTTCGTTCCAATGAGGGGTCATAACCTATGTTTGTGAGACAAAAAATGAAAAAAATAAGTTATTCAAGAATTTTTTTTGCAAGTATCGTCTGCTTTTCATGTTAGGTAAAGGGTTAAGGAAACATCACAGAAGATTGCATTATGGTCTGAAAGAGCAGTGTCCACTACCGATACATCATTAATGAAGTCTGATTCTTCCCTGACTAAAATCCAGTCTAGAATGTGTCCATGTTTATGCGTAGAATTATGGACAAGTTTTTTAAGGCTGTAGTCTCTGATCAAAGAAATTATGCTTTTGACATTTGGGTTATTTGCCACATCAAAGTGAAAATTAAAATCACCAACAATAAGTATTTCATTTTTGTGATTGTTTATGGAATGGAGAAATTCTGGAAATTCATTTATGAACATACTGTTTGTCAATTTGTTTTGTTTGCTCGGAGGTGGTCGATAAAGACAAGTGATTGTTGAAGAGATATCCTTGTGGCTGACGCCAATCTCAACTGCTTCGAATGTGGTACACGACAAACATTTTATTATTAAGTGTTTATCAAGTGACCTTTTGGCAATGATGGCTCTGCCACCGCCCCTCCTATCCTTACGTGGGAATGACTTGATTGTGTGACAACTGGGGGTCATTTCAGCAATATAAGACTCATCTCCTTCGTGCCGTAGCCATGTCTCCGTGATAAGGCATAGGTCAATGCCATTGTCTTCAATCACGTCACGAATCTCATGTGCTTTCTGTCTGCAGGACTGAGTATTAAAGAATGCGAGGTGGAATTTTAGGGACGGATAACTTTCTGTTTGCTTTGTTGTCTTTATTTGAATCAATGCTGGTTTTGTTGTTGTTGTA
Organism: Pictodentalium vernedei; assembly: GCA_031216915.1. NCBI lineage: Eukaryota > Metazoa > Mollusca > Scaphopoda > Dentaliida > Dentaliidae > Pictodentalium > Pictodentalium vernedei. The sequence continues at coordinate 557,431,440 of CM062295.1, read as the reverse complement.
TGAGCTTTACTTTGTGGTGTTCCAATTTGGTGTAAGAGTTTGAATGGTATTGGTACTGGATGAACAAGTGAGCCTGTGTGCAGGTTTTTGTATTTTGCTTTGTTAAGTACAGTCTGGATGTTGTAAATTTTGTTGGATCTCTTAACAAATTTTACACAAAATTCTGGCCTTAGAAGTCTCAACCTTTTAAGAGTGTTGAACACAGTTGTATTCAAGGGAAATGGACCAAAGTTAGTGTTGTAGTTGGTGTTGTGCAGTTCAGCTTAGGTGTATTGTTTCAAACACATTTCTTGGTTCAGTTTTTGTCCAGAAAAATAACAAAGAGACACAGCTGATGTGGAATACTGGTTGGCATGGGTGTATTGTTGACTACAGTGATCTCCAGTTGAAATGAATACTGAGAGAAACAAATGAAGTGTAACCATGAGTAAATTAATGTTATCCATGTGCAGTGACCGTGACTAGGGTTCCACAGATTTGAAGAATGAATCTGTTCCAAAAACACTAAAAGGTTCAATAAAAGTTTTTATGAGTTCAACAATTCCAGTCTATAATCTTTTATGATGGTCTGTGTGAAATTGCAGACAGTTTAACAAAATTACAGATACAGAAAGAACACAAAACAGTCAAGAGCTCAGAAACAGTGACACATTAAGTGACATTACAAAAAAATGTATTATATATATTATGCTTCTGTCCCTTGGGAACTGCTCCCCTCTTGTGCAGGGCTCAAAATAAGTGGTGTCGCGTCGCTTTTTGCTACACAAAACTTGCAAAAAGCTACACAATGTTCAATTATGTAGAGCATTTTGCGATACAAGATAATCAACTGCAGCCTATTAGGCTGCAGTTGATTATCTTGTATCGCAAAATGTAAATGAAAATTTGCAAACAAATTTGAAAACTAGTTCACTGATGCTTTACTTCTGATTGTGGAATATTCCAGGCACAACTCAGATTAACTCTCCATCAAGCATCATAAGCAACTTCATATGTAAGATGAATTCCATTGGTTTAAATTCTTCCTGTTTTTACAACATTTTGCATAAAATGTACATTAAGCCCATCAAATTAAAAATCCTAATTTGCATTTTGAGAACTCTATTGAACAACCAAGACGCTATTTGAAAGTATCCAAGTCCATGCAACCCTTAAAGGCAGTTCAGTTGAAAAAAACATAGTAAATGTTTCATGTGTTGCAGATCATTTGGAAATGCCCAGAAATGAATGGAAACTATTCGATCTACTTAGAAGAATTCAATACAAAAAAAGGCAGTTCAGTTGAAAAAAACATAGTAAATGTTTCATGTGTTGCAGATCATTTGGAAATGCCCAGAAATGAATGGAAACTATTCGATCTACTTAGAAGAATTTAATACAAAACAGCATAACATAACTCTGGTATACAAAAATAGCTATGTAATTTTTACAAAATGCTATTCATTTTTTGGAAATTTGTAGCATTTTGCTACGTAAAGAAAAAAAGTTATTTTGAGCACTGCTCTTGTGTTGTCTGGTCAGGTATAGCGCCCTAGCCTTATGACTCGAGGACCTGATCAAACAACACCACAGGAGATCAGGTCTGTCGGAAAAGGTGCACAATAGAATAATAAGGAGAATTATATTGGCACGTCAGCCGTTCTTTAGTGCTATATAAGTAATGGAAAGTTAGCGTAAAATTGGGCGACAGATTATTTTCGATGTCGTCAAAAATCAAACTAATAATTTGTGACTTTTTGTGTTGTCCATCCGTATTTATGAACAATTCTTCGCAATTCTGAACACCAAAAGAAGACATATTATAATATTTTTTAGTTTTCTGACGGGATCGAAAATAACATGTCACTTACTTTCAAACCAAATTTCCCATTACTCACATAACACCTTAAAGATAGTGTTGCCTATTTCCATTCTTGTTTTTCCTTCGAATGTAACACATTACTGACCACTAAACTTTGGTCCTTTCGTACTGCTGGCGAAAAGGCTTCAGAAAAAGAAATATTTGTTCTATAATTTGTGGTCTGGACTGTCGCGTCAGCGTAGGTGTCCTTTAAAACCAATTATCCAAGATGACCCACAGAACACTATTGCATAACAACAACGTCTAACTTCATGAAAAATAGATTGATTGAAGCTGATTATACATTCTAGTGACATTTTCTTGTTCATTGTTGCTTAACTAAGTTAATAAAATGCCAGTGTTATGAGTTTGGATGACAACTCGATCTCCTTAACAACTGGTGGAAATACAGAGGTACGAAAATGTTTCGCAAAGTAGCCAAAGTATTCTGATTTGTTTGTATTGTATCCTTACTGAGGCTCATTCAGGGAGCGACTTGCTCACAAAACAGAGGGCCAAAGTCACTTCAAAATAAAAGAAGACAAACATTTTCACTATTTCTGTGTTGAAATTCTCCGTTTCCTTTTTCTGTTGACCTTAGTTTGTCTTCATTTTTCTTCTCCAGTCTTTCCTCGTGTGTTATTCTGCATCGACATTACTTTTTGTGTTATAATTTTCTAACACATATTCTTAACCCTTTACCCAACGTAACGGCCAAAACCGGCCAGCGCTATTCTCAAAAATCGACAATTAATTTTCAAAATATTTTCATTTGTTGTCTCAAAAACATAGGTTATGACCCCTCGTTGGAACGAGCTCGCCGAGCTCGTTCCAACGAGGGGTCATAACCTATGTTTTTGAGACAAAAAATGAAAAAAAATAGTTATTAAAGAATTTTTTTTTTTTTTTGCAAGTGTCGTCTGCTTTTCGTGTTAGGTAAAGGGAATAGCATCATTATTGTGCAATTTATACCATGCTCAGCTATGTTACTAACTGTGAAAAGCTCGTAACTTCAGTTGTAGCTTTTGACCCCACTACCGATGTAAAGCTTCTACTGCGGTTAAAACGTTTTCAACGGGAATTCCATGATAAAAATTCACACCTATAGTAGGAACTACATCCAACTTGACCTTTGATATGACCCAATTTGTATTCCACATCAGCTGTGACCCTTCGATACATTCGCACTTCGCGATGTTTCATTCAAGCATACGACGTTTTGCGGTACTATCTACTACGTGCAATGACTTATTAAGTATAAAATACCTACAATTAAATATTTAAGGACAAAGCAATCAACTTTGACAATGTGCCTAGCTATCAATCAAGCATTCACGTCCAGCCGGAAATATTGCCCACCGGCGCAGATGTAAACAAAACAAACCCCTGTGTTCGCTCTTGTGCTAATCGAAAATTATGAAAAATTAGACATCGATTCATCAAACGAAATTTATTTCAAATATGGACAAAAGATAAGAGCATGGTATAAATAAAACAAATAGATACTAGGGCCGATAATCAAATTTAAATCACGCGTAGAATAAGGGTTTTGACAACTCGGCAGAGCCGCGTGGTTAAAACCCTTATCCCACTCGTGGTTAAAATCTGATTACCGGCCCTTTTACCTATTTATTCAACATATTACACTTCATTTCCTTCATTTCCCTCTTAGTCCCTTGTAATTTTTCTAAACAAAATAATAATTTGTCACTTGTTCCCTGTCATCCGTATTTATGAACAATATTTCGCAGTTTTGAATAACAAAAAAGTAGATATTTAACGGCATCGAAAATAACATGTCACTTATTTTCTAGCTAAATTTCCCATTACTTATAATAGCACCTTAACTGACAACGGGCGAACGTTTTAAATTAAGCGAATACGTCAAAAGCATTCGTGGCGGCGAATTGTTCAAGTCTATTGTTCCGAGATGTTCAGTGAAATCCCCCAAGAATCAATGTTTTTTATTCGCAGTAATCACCTAGTAATATGATTAGTTTTTTTTGTTTTGAACAAAATTATCAGTTTCCGAAGTTTTCAGTTTGAAGGAAGGTATAGCATTTATGCAAACAAATTCTTCTCTTTCTGGGGCGTAATCTTCTTCCAGAAGGATTAAATTGCAATAAAATATCATCTGTAGCTGAAGCTGAATTGAAGCTGCCCATGATTTATTTATTTATTTTTATTGGGGTTTAACGACCCTTTCAACCGCCAGGATCATATCGTATTGAACTGTTTTACGGGTGGAGGAAGCCGATGTACCCGGGTGGAACCACCGAGCAGCAGCGATAAAGTGTCGGACTCTCCAGCTTACTTACCTTGCACATGCCGGGTTAGCAGCTGCTGTTGAATGCGCCTGTTCATCGACGTGCATTACGCCTTCGCACACTGCGGCGCCGCGCACCAGCTAGGGTATTTGAGATTAAGCCACTTGCCCAAGGACACAACGCAGAAGGTCAAGATTGGACGCACGGCCTTTCAATGTGACGTCCATTGCTCTAACCAAATGAGCCAACAATGGTTGGAAACCTTCAATAACTACTGGAAAACGTAGTAGGCACATAGAACACATTGGAACTCAGTGGACGAATTGTCACCGCACTGACAACTACCTCTCTATCGAGAATGCTATCAGCTTGGTAATTGTTGAAGTGGCTGTGATGGAATTGAAGCCCGTTCGTTATAAATTTGTTCGATATTGAGCCGTCTAGTCAAGTTACATTAGGTTACGTTAAGTGTCATAATTTCATCTCAGCAAGGAATATTTAGACAGCCTAGTGCACTTGAGGGGCATATTATATTTTCTAGTGACACTTGTTTCGATGTAATGAATCGTACAAGTCAATCAGAGGGTAATCACACTATCGGTGTAGATTGTACATTACTATATCTTTTAATATTACGACCTTTTTATGGCCAGTAATTATTCTCTGATTTAGGTCCAGACGATAAATATTTTTATCGAAAATTGTCGGAATTATAATAAACCCACATTCCGTTAGCCCTATTTTGTTCAGCAAATACACGAGATTGAAGAGTTATTAGCTGAACATGGTTGTTCGGGGAGGGGCGTTTTTAACCCTTTGAACCTTGATGGTATCTTCCATTTCAATTCAGTAACAGCAGTTGGAAGAGTCATTATTTGGGGGTATCTCAATTCACAATTTAAACGTGTAGCCTTAAGGCTGCAGGTTGAAAATATTGATTGGTCTACCTCACACATTCACTTTGCAGACATTCCAGACTTCCGATTCCAGCGATATTATTGGTCGAGGGGCGCTTGGGGTGTTATAATATTCATAAAAGGAAACAATTTTCAGTCGGAAGATTTCTTCTGATTTGAAATTTAAATATCACTCTTGTTAGTCACCCTGTACTTACCCAGAAAATTAGGTTTGATACCTGTACTCAGGGACGTGGCGACAGGGGTGTCACCCCTCCCACAATCCTGGCCAAAATTTCCTATAGCTGGTAATTCGGAGGGCAAGTCATGAGTAGTTGGAAATTCCATCTTTCTGGGTTTTAGAGCGTCTTTGGCGATGCTGATGTTTCCTTTACTTCCCAAAATCCCAACTCGGTTTCAAATCGGCAAAACTTCCTACTGTTACTATTTACAACTACAGTGTACGCATTATCGAGCTTCATAAGTATACATTTGACAATCGGTACGAGATCTCTACAGTACGTTTACTTATCGTAATAAATAAATCCTAGAAATGCACTTCTAGAAAGTCGTTATCCTGAGTTAATTCCATCATTCACAGTTACAAAATGATGAAACATCGAAAATTGATCATTCCTGCATAAGATCTGATTTAATGCTCGGACAGTATGAACTGATCAAAGTTTTCAGCTTGAGCATTTGTTTAGAACATTTTCAACTCCCAGAATATTACCAAATAATAACAACCTGATAATTCTATTATAAATGTGTTGGCATTTCAGTTAATAGAATCAATTTTATTCCCCCTTTCATGGCTTCATTTTCAAAATTTTTCTCGGTAGTGAATTTCCAACTAGGGGGAGGGACCGGGAGGGGATCACCCCTCCCGGTCCCTCCCCCTAGTTGGAAATTCACTACCCTACACCCCCCCCCCCTAATCGGACACCTCTAGCCACGTCCCTGTGTTGTTGTTCTCGCTGTCAGTATAGAGGTTGTGTATCCCATAACAATGTCAGCTACGATATCTAAAGGTTGTCTTTAACCCTTTTAGCACCAATGTCTTTTCCCACGTCAGTTCAATGTTATTACTTGGGAGAGTTCATATTAATTATTTGGGATAGACTAATTAATATCTTCAACGTCCAATATTGATTAGCTTCCCCTACAAGGCCATTAAGCAACCATTTACTTTCAAAGTGGTTTCATCATGAATCAGAGCCGGAAACAGGCAACACCTTTTTCAAACGATTAATATGCAAAACTGCTTCTGCTGAGATTACTTCATTTCATTACGTCACTCTGTCACTTCAGAATGGTTTTTTTTTTTTTGCTTATGCATTTTAAACGCTGGGTTGGTGGTCCTTTCCAATGAGACTGAAGAAACTTAAAACCTAAACTGAAATAACTTCGTACGTAAAAAGCAGCTGCAAAATGTGTAATGATTGTGATTGTTATTTATTTATTTATTTATTTATTTATTTATTTATTTATTTATTTATTTATTTATTTCACTTTCGACCGGCAGGATTACACCGCGTCGGACGGTTTTACGGAGGGGGTGGGAGCCGGAGTACCCATAGAGAACCACCGAGCAGCGGTAAGAAACTGACAGACTCCCCAACGTACCAACTAAGCAGAGTTAGAACTGGTTGAAAGCAAATGCACCATCGGCATGCAGTACGCCTTAGCCCAAGGACACAACGCAGTTACCCCTGGTCAGGATCGAACCGTGGACTTCTCTGATTGAAGTCCGATACTCCTGCCACAGAGCCACGTAATGGTTGTTGTCGGTAATTGGAGAGTACAGTGAAGTTTCCCAAAAAGTTGATAATCAGAAAGTTTAGTAAAGCCTGAACATGCAGATCGTTTCTGTGTGTTTATAAATAAACAAATGGACTATATTACATGCTCTAATCCTTTTTTTTCCTATTATTAAACTCGTACTTTATATGTGGTCAAGCAAGATCATTCTATGGCATTTCGAAACCAGCCCAATGTGCGCGTAGTAGTATTCTTGGGCGTAACTTGAATACTAAGCATCTGGTCATCTGGCTACATGTCGAAAAATTATGGCCATTGGGTCTTTTTTAACCGTTGTGTCATTTACATTTTGTTTCAAAATATTTACACCGTTGGGGACTCTTTCTTTCGGAGTAGACACTCTGCGCGACATTGGATTGCTGTCATCCAACGATCTCTATACAACTACATTGCTTAAACACAGGCGAATAACGCCACTACTCAGTCTGCCGCACCCACCACCTGAGTGACGTCAAGTCAATCGACGCGGTAACTCCTCCCATCCATGATGTTTGGAGGCTATTACGCTGTGACTGTAGTTACAGCGTAACAACTTTCGCTTTATCAAACGCCGCGAAGTTTACCTAGCACGAAAACTAGACATCAAAATATATTCTTTAAAATGCAGGAGGTTGTGGGATGTAGTGAAATTGAAAACCGTCGATAATGTTTGTTGTTGTTGTTGTTGTTGTTGTTGTTGTTGTTGTTGTTCTTGTTGTTGAGCATTGTTTATTTATATCAACATACACCCCACCCCCACCTCCCACCCCACACCCCAAGATGACAGAGGTTGAGACATTTTTATATATGTAACCAAAGGGCGTTCCAGCAATCCAGTTGTTTAGAGATCAGTGCTTCATGGTGGAAAATGCCGTTTCTGGATTGAAACATTTTGGATCTCTTATCGAGCTTTGGATCACGTAAGAAATTTAGTATTTTAATTTATTTTCATTCGTTTGTCTTCCCCAAAAGCAAATAGTATACCCACTCCCACTCGTTGAAAATGGTTTTCCACCCCCAACATTGTATTCCACTCTCCGAGATGACGGTCGATTTTTTATTGTTTACAAATCGGGTGATTTGAATAAATTAAAAATGGGTTGTTTTTGGAAAACAAATAAGGAGGAAATGAAATAAATACAAAAGATCACTGCTCGGATTCGAGTACGATTTTATCCTCTTGTGAAATAATCCTCAGCGCACCCAACTTGAGGATAAAAATCGTACTCGAATCCGAGCAGCGAACTATTGTCTATCTGCTCGTCCTCAGTTAAAAGTGGAGAAACTCGTCCAGTAAACTAGGTCTGGACCGAACCAGAAGTCTCGGTGGAGACCTTAAATCTTTTAATTATTGTCGTTACGATACCGGTGGTAGTGAGCGCTGGGGAAGCCACAGGAAATCGCCTCTTTCAATTTGTGATGACAATTATAGCTTATTTCAACCATGGGTACCTCTCAAAAAGAACTTAAAATGACGTTAGAGCGAGAATTGTGAACAAGTGGAAGACAGTTGGAAATTATTTTCATGTAATTCTCGTAAATCTTATTTCAACAGGCACAATAAACTGTTTATTCTGTGTCCTTTGATTCATCGTATTATTACTGTTGTTGGGGGTTTATGTCTCCGAAATTATCCGCATCTATTTTTCAAACATTGTGGACATGTTGTTGAAATGGCTGTCAAGAAAGCTCTTTATATATTGGTAAAACAAGATATATTCTATCTGGTATAAATACATTACTATCTATTTCGATTCAATCACCATTTATTATGGCGATCGCATAGAAAATAAAACCATTCCGTGTTCTGAAATGACTTAGAAATATTGGATTGGACTCACACTTCTGTAAGTTGTACATTTAAATTTCAAGTTTTTTATATGTAGAATATATTTTTGATTTGATAAGTTTTTTGTTTGCTCATTTCAGTTCCAATGGTTAACCCTTTACTCAACGCAGACGATATCAAAATCTATTATTTTAAATATCATTTTTTGAAATTTTTTCAAAAAATTTCAACAAAACCATATCATGTGACCCCTCGTTGGAACGAGCTCGACGAGCTCGTTCCAACGAGGGGTCACATGATATGGTTTTGTTGAAATATTTTGAAACATAATATTTTTTCACCTGCTGAATTTGCATATTACGCGGGCGCATGTGGCCGATTTGTTGGGTAAAGGATTTGGGATAAATGGTCTTGATAAGACCGAAAAGAATATTAGCATCCTGGTTCTGGTCTTCAGCTACGGCATCGTTTTAGTGTTTAACTTTGTGGTTTTGAACGTGAAAGAAATTTAAGAAACTAAGAAGAGTTTCATCACAACAGAAAAGGACCAAAAACAACCCCAGAAACATCGGACAGGGGTCGGCATAAAACAAAACAATGCATCACAGAGACATGGCATTCCTTTTGTAACAGATAGGATGTGTCATGAGATTCACGCTGTCCCTCACCCAGGTTCCTCTTCAAACATTAATTCCTTTTATGACAAACTTATCGTCCCTGAGTTCCAATGTGTTATATGTGCCTACTGGCTCATAGAACACACTGGAACCCAGATGATGTTATGTTATGACATTAGTGACAATAAGTGAGCCAAACAAACTTTTCAGTAATTATGTTTTTCTTCAGAGTTTTACACCGCAAAGATGTTTGCACGTTTTCACCACTATGCCTGTGTTGGGTTTGTCGGTAAATACGATGATGGTCGAAAGGGCAATTTGTCTTTTCTCGAAGTGTGATGGCTTATTTTCATAGCACAGTCATTTTGATATCGGAATTTATCGAACTATCAAGGCAGTCGCGAGAGTTGGCCATATGGTGACGATACTCGGGTCATAGCGCGGACGCCATACAAATGGATTATGGAACGTCAGCGAAAAGCGTCGCAACTCAATCTCTCCTTCCCCGACTTAAGTTGACATCAAGTCAGTCAACGCAGTGTGTTTTCCCATCGATGATGTGTGATGACATGGAAGCTGTTACACTGACTGTGCTCACGGTGTAACGCTCTATACTGGAACCAGGACGTCTGGCTGAGTCCCTGTAACATTTAACGCATTTATGCGATTAAATTTTACCAAAGATTCATAATTAAAAAAAAAATATTGTCTTCATTGATCTAGCTAATCTTTTCTAATTGTCGAATTTATATTTTAATTTAATTAAATTTGGACATAGGCCCATCAGTGTCTGCAGTAACATATCCAAGACTCGATCAAAATTCTTTTCGTTTTTTTTTTTAAATCTAGTGGCAAATAATATCCCATCCGTTGTAATGCTAATAAAAAATACAAAGATCACAGTTTCAAGAGCACCTTCTTCAAACCAATTCTGCTCTGATTCTGTTGTTTACAAATATATCGATTTTAATGTATTGTCCATGAACTAATACTACCGCACAGCATCATTGATACTGTGTGGTCTAAATATACTGGTAGAACAAGCCGTCTAAGTTCCTGTTGATTCCCAGCGTAACAATTTTCACTTCATCAAACGTCATTGTGTTTATCTGGCATGAAAAATAGTTACACGGTGTCAGCTTTCTAATCTCGGAACTTATTTTTGACAATAATAACTAAATTATGTTCTTAATATTCAATTTGTATTCCTGCTAGATATGTGCACATCATCAAGTTCAACATATTCTTTTTTTCACATACATCAAACTATATTCTTTAACCATTTACCTAACGTAACGGCCAAAACCGGCCAGCGCTATTCTCAAAAATCGCCAATAAATTTTCATTATTTTTTCATTTTTTGTCTCGAAATATAGGTTATGACCCCTCGTTGGAACGAGCTCGTCATAGCCTATGTTTTTGAGACAAAAAATGAAAAAAAATTAGTTATTCAAGCATTTTTTTTGCAAGTGTCGTCTGCTTTTTATGTTAGGTAAAGGGTTAAAAAGAGATCGGCCGATTGCGAGGCGTTTATTGAGCAGCATTTATTTAATTATAGCAACTCCATCAACACCCCCCCCCCTCCCCCACACACACCCACACATATCTCTAAGCTGGTGGCGGCGGAGAAACTTTTCTCAATATGTTACCAATGAGCGTTCCGGCAATTCTGGTATAAAGAGACCTGTGAATCAGAGGACCTCATGTAGCCAAAATATGACCATTTGTCCTAAACTGTTGCTGCGGCGTGAGAAGGGAATGGCAGCCAGCTATTATCCAGGGCGGGGAGAGAAGAAATTTGGGCCCAGGGTTACTTTTGTGACTGGACCCCTTTCGAAAGTATCGGGATACTGATGCAGACGCTGAAGGCATGTGCGATGATAGGGGGTTGGGGGGGGGGGTCTCCTCTCAAGAAAATTTTGAAATCAGTTATTAAATGGAGACTTCTGGCGTTCTGGCGACTTTTTGGGATGAAAAATTCACGTTATATTTTGGCCGTCAAAATGATGATTTCCAGTTCATCAGTGAGTATCCAGTGCCTAGCCTTATAGCTTCCCACTGCACAATTCTTGAAGTGATAATTTTTTTTCGTCAAGTTGATTTAATAAAGTTATCACGTCAAAAATCATGCAACAGACTGAGCATCTCCACGTGGCACTCCCATTCCTGCTTTACACGAGTGGCAACTAATATTCCAATACGACGGGAAACTTATTTTGCTGGTTCTCGCTCGGCGATCAGGGTCCCCGGCTTGACACAGGAGTCAGAACTTTCGGGGGGAAGCCTTTCCCGAGACTCCAGGGCCGTGCCTGGGACCCCAAAGTTCCACCCACCCTCCCCTCTGCCCTGGTATTACCAGCGATATACGACACAGTGATCACAAATGTGAACAGGGAATTCTGATCAGATCGCTGCTTGGTCGCGATCCGGTCGATATTTCTTGTTCGTTTCCCTCCCAACAAAGTTGTAGAATCTCATTTATCGAAAAAGAAATGCCATATTCATTCGATTTTCTTGCTCCAGGATTTATTTATTTATTTATTTATTTATTGGGGTTTAACGACACTTTAACATCCAGGGTCATATCGTGTCGGTGACAGTTTTACAGGTGGAAGAAGCCGGAGTACCCGGGGAGAATCACCGATCAACGACGAGCAACTGCCAGCTCCCCAACATCGTAACTCCGCACTGCAGCACAGGCAGGGTTAGATTGGTTGAAGACATACGCACCATTGACATGCAGTACGCCTTAGTACACGGCGTAATCGTGCCCCCATGCGGACAATCGGGGTGAAGTGCCTTGCCCAATGACACAACGCGGGAGTCCGAATCGATCGCTCAGACGGTCACCCATCCAAGGATTAACCGACGTTGCTTAACTCCGGTGATCTGATGAGAACCGGTTACCGCAACGCCACCTCGCCCCCTCCAGGGTTGATTTTGCGAAAGTTTGCTTCTGAAAGCTGGAGCCACTGAAGTAATTATATTACGACCGGATGGCGATCTGATTAATAAACAGATCACTAATGTGATCACAGCACTGTAGTCGAACTGGTAAACCAGCAAAATATAACATACAACGACGGGATAGTTCGCATAATTCCACTTCGACCAACCGTCAACTGGTGGAGGTTCTCAGCTGAAGAACAGTACAGTCGCCGTGGACTGGTCGTAATCCACGCGTGGGCACTGATGACCACGCTTGAGTTTGCCAGGTAATAAAAATCATCAGCAGCAAAATTTTAATTAATAAAGCACCGGGTTGTACCCGGTGCTTCGTTAATTAAATTTTTGATGATTATATCTGTAATTAGTATTTGGAATCTAATATTATTGCGACCGTGGAAATATTGCCCACCCGTTAAAAGTGACCAGTCCACGGTGGCCTTACTGTATTCGCCTTGTATTCCCAATACTGGTCGCTCCCGTTTAACTTCTTCTTTTATCGCATCTCTCAGAGAAGAACTGTTTCACTTTATATAGCTTCACCTCCTTTTCAACTTCACAAATACGCTTACCAACTCTTTCCCATGTATCATCCAGTACCTACTCATGTTGCATTTTCCTATCCCATTTCCTCATTATACTCCCAGTGAATCGTATTCATTGATAACTCGTTGCTGATATTTTCGACATTCTACACATTCGGTACTCCTTATCGTCGTCTTTCCCAATTGTCCACCTAAGCTCCAGTGCATGACCTCGAACCCAATTTCAAAAGCAATGCTTCTCGCCAAAATTTTCCACCAGGGTACTGCTCAGATCCGCGCGTCTCTTTATTCTGCAAAGCACCAAAAGCCTTCTTGCTCTGATTCGTCTCTTCAGTTTCGCAACTACTGAAGCGCAGAGGTCATATTTGTACGACCATGGCAGGGGCCGCGGAACTGGGTAGCCTTCAGCCCCACCACTTTTTTGTCGGGCCATGTTTTTTTTGTATGCATATATTTCAACACAACCAATGACTGTTCAAACAAGGGGCGGATCCTGAACCTCCACCATATTTTCGCCAGCAATGTTTCTCTCGTACTTGTTCAGTTTCGATGGATTTCGGATCATTTTTTGCAGTAATTGGCATCAAACGCTAAAATGTATACAGTCTGGTAATAAATCGGTTAACTTTAATAGATCGTAATCTTACAGACATACAAGTACCAAATCCACCCCAGACAAGATAAATCCACAGACAGTATAATTGCTGTTAACGTCTGGTAAAGCATAGAGGTGAGGTATATTTATCAGCTTTGGTCGTTACGACCAAAGCTGATCAATAGACCTCACCTGTACGCTTTATCGACGTTTTTTAATGGCTCTCAAAGTGTGAAATCTTTCAAATACATCTCCTTAAAAATCTTACCTTATCCGCTCAGATGCATGAAAAGGGGGGTTTTGGGACCCTGGAATTTCAAACTTCCATACCATGGGCCGAACCATGGTCGGCCCGTCATACCAACGACCATCCATCGCCCGATCCAGCCCCCTCACTTTGAAAATCGTTCCGCTGCCCCTGCATGGAGCGAACAGAGTTCATCGAACACCATCTTATTTCCATCAAGCCTAATGACATCTTCAACTAGGTAACTGTTGATTTGATTATAATGATTTGAGTAAATATAAATTTATGTTGTCCTCATTAGATATCAGTGTACAGACAAGTGGACGTCTATTATACTTGAGGTGATTCATGATTTGCCGAGAGCCAGAGACAAGAGAATCAATTACTTTATCGGAACCATTGTGGTCTCTGAAGCGTGGGCACAAATAACCCTTTGAATACAGTAGATCGTTTTTCCGAACACAGAATATGATAAATTGAATGTTAAAAGTAAATGTTCATCAGCAAAGTTGTGGTGTAAATTAATTGGTATTTTCAACGTACACCCTCCTGTGTGCACGGAAAGTATTTAATAATCTTCCTCCAATAATATCTCCCCTTCATATTCATGTCATCGAATTGACTTGGGAAAGAAAGTGATACCGGAAACACAATAAAATCTGTTGGGTTAAAAATCAACCCAAATCAACTGTGTTGAGTGAATATGAACCCAATTGTGTTCATATTCACTCAACCCAGTTGATATGGGTTTATTCTTTACCCAACTATTTTTTGAGTGAATGATGAGGCACTAACAATGATCACAGAGACTGAATGATGCCTCTACCTCCAGTAATGTTTATCTACTCTCTAAATTCCTTGCGTCGAGCAGACTTGGCAATTGACATCATGAATGGTATGGTGAGGCAATGACAATGAGAACAGCAAAATAATTTGCTGTTCAGAAACAATTTGAAAGTGTTTGCAAAAACTTGTGGGACCGGTCGAAAACCATTCACACCGTAACAGAGTAAGTTTGGCAATGTTTCTCTCGAAATGAAGCAGATGTTGGACATAATTAATCCTTTGAACCTGACAGACCACTTTCCGGTCCAGGAACATGAATTACATGATACGTCATACTTTCATTAAGTGGGGTGGCTGCTAAGCTGAAGTATGGAGCAGACCAATCAATATTTTCAACGTGCAGCCCGAAGGCGGCACGTTGAAAATTTCAATTGGTCTACTCCCAGATAATAAGTATGGACTCTTCCAATCGCTTCCATTGAACTGATATGGGAAATACCACCAGGGTTTAAAGGTTTAAATGACTGACAATGAATAGGTTATTACTGTTATATCATTAGTAGAGTCGAGATGTGATGGTTCGGCGAATGTTTCTATTATATCGGCGGGGAAAAAACAACTGAACGTACTTTATTGATGCAGGCCATATTCGATATTTCACCCCTCCCTCACAAACGCACTTATCGGGAACGCTGGGATCTAACTGGAAGGGGGAGAACTGGGCTAAGTGACGGAGCAGTGCATTTATCTTTGCGAGAGGCAATCTCAATCTCTTGCTCCTCTATTCGCCGTCTCCGTCATGCCAGTTGTGTCATATCTGGGACTAGCAGGAATTTAACTGGCAGACGTATACCCGATTCAGCTTGCCTACGGAGATTGTGGTATAGATTGTGCGGTGTTTTGTGTTATTCTCTTATCTGATTAGGAGTCGATCTTTGCACAGAAAAAGGAGGAAAAACAAAGCATTTATCCCTCACTGGAACGATATCGACGACCAAGTTCCATAAAGTGGTCAAAGGCTTTATTTAGAACGAGAAATTGAAAAGTAATCAAACAACATTTTAATTTTGAATACCATTTGATGTATTTAGTTGTTTTATTACCCGCCCCAAGCCTCGTCTCTCTCTGTTAATGTCTGCGTAAAAACTCGGTAACCCTTCAAGCCATAGTTGGTAAATTGGGAAAATAATTGCTCGTTGTCAGTCTCCTGTTTATAAGTTAGTTTTTGTCATAGGTCCATGCCGTTTTTTCTTGTCCATGCCGCCTTTCTTGACTCTGTGTGTTTGTCGCACAATTTGTAGCTACTGTTTAAACGACAGTACACAAGTGGCTCCAAGGTGTTCTTATCAATTTTTGCATTTATCAATAAATAGATTAAAGGTCAGTGTCGCAGGATCAATAAGGTGAATTCTGATATTTACTTTTGATTCTATTTATGGCAGAGTTTTCAACAATACCACTTCAGAATATATTATTGACGCTAAACTTCCATCAGATCATCTACACCAATGACAAATGGGCGACTGAATAGCGGCACCTCGAGGATGTCTGTCTTATGATTTCACTTATATCTAAAGCATTGCAGTTGGCATCTTCATGCTTCCAATGGACGATATGTATATCAGAACGATATCAACCCAGTTCGATATCTCACCAGCTCAGTGACCATTCATGGGTACCGAGTTGGTCCTAACAGGGTCTGATAAATTTCGTATTCACAATAGGACAAGGTCACATGGTCACTAAGTTCAGAATTGATAATTATGCATTTTACTGCAGTTTTCTCAAGAATACACCTGTATTTCAAGTTGAGACAAAGTACCACATTATCCAAGCCAGTGTGAACTGGGTTACACAATTGAGATTGACGTCGTCTGCTTGTCTGTGCGTATGTTTGTTAAACTATGTCGCAACACTATACACCAGTAATCGTTAAAGATTCAGTGTCCACTCTTGGATCACACGTTGGTCCTGAGGTATTTTGGACATTGTTTTCAATGTACAGATCAGTAGGTCAAACGTAGGGCCGCGCGAAGTTTCGTCGTAATTCCATTCGATTACAAATCGAACCGGTAATTCGATACAGACAGTAACAGAGTTAGGTTGGCAATATTTCTCTCAAAATGAAACAGATATTGGACATAATTAAACCTTTGAATCCGAGTGACCACATTTCCGGTCCATGAAAATGATACGTCATACTTTCATTAAGTGAGACGGCTGCTAAACTGAAGTGTGGGGTAGACCAATCAATATTTTCAACGTGCAGCCCCATGGCTGCACGTTGAAAATATTAATTGGTCTACCCTCAAATAATAAGTATGGACTCTTCCAATCGCTTCCGTTGATCTGACATGGGAGATACTACCAGGGTTCAAAGGGTTAAATGACTGACAATGAATAGTTTATGTTTTTATAGTTACCGTTACGGCATTAGTAGAGTCGGGATGTGATGGTTCGGCGAATGTTTCTATTATATCGGCGGGGAAAAAAACAACGGAATGTACCTTACTGATGCAAGCCATTTTCGATATTTTCACCTCACAGAGGCACGCTAGGGTCCGATTGGGAAATTTTATGATCGTCGATACGTTCTCAAAATCCCACAAATGTCCTCCGCTGGAATTCTTCTTCCTTCTCCAATCAGTTCAGGAGACCTGATGATAGAAGAAGAGTTCAAGAAGGTTCCGATTCTAAAACTACTTTGATTCCGTTTTGGAATAGTCTGTCTTTTTGGTTAATTTGCCCAAACGGACGAATCGCCTTTGCATACAAAACTTCTTGGGGCTAGATGGACAACATTTATGGTTGTAAGAGGTGCAATATCACCAAGGTGAACAGCACTGAGATTCGATTCGACTCAAAATCGTATGCCTGATTCGATTCAGGACTTGACATTTTGAGATTTGATGGCTTTATTCAAAGGTCAAGGTCAATAGATCAGTAAGTTGGATTTTGAAAATAATGCCTTTTACATCAGCGTTCTTAAGAATGGACCTTCTTTGTTTTACCTGCAGACAACCAGTCAAATAATTTGTGTCAGTTCCGACAAGAGCTCTTAGCCTGGCTGTCGAAAGTGTCGTTAAATCCCAATAAATAAATAATTCCTGCCAGTGGCAATTGGGTAACAGAATATCGCCTATTTGTCTCTACATCTCCTCCCCTGAGTTCCAATGTGTTCTATGTGCCAGTAGGCACATAGAACACATTGGAACTCAGGAGACGATCTGTTGGCACATTTTGTTTACATATGTGTATAACATCTCTGCAACAGTTAAGTCTCCAGTGACCTTCCTCCGTTTATCCCTCTCTCGTGTCTTGTTGTTAAACAAATATGCAGGCGATCCTCCCCATAGCGTCTCCTCCCGTCTTCCTAGCTCCTAATCTCAGCCATTCGGTAGTTTCCAGTCTTAAACATGGCAGCAATTTGGATTGGTTAGTGTGCGTGTGTTAGATTTGTAATTTTATCGGATTTGTCATTCGAACATTTCATGTTAAGTGGATCAACTAGTTGTTTGACTGTCAGATTTAGGGCGAGATTATGTCAGCTGAGTCATGTTGGTTTTCTACAAATGTGATTATTTTTCAAAATGAGCGTCAGCAAAACATTAGAGAGAGTTATAATAAATTATATTCATGCAAATATTGCCATGTATAAGACAGAAAATAGAAAGGAGTGAATCAGTGGGGTACAGAAGACCTTCGAACCAACGCATTAGGGAGTGGATAAACACTCCCATCGCGTTTCACCCATCTCACATTCTTTCATGGAGAGGAGAGTCTCGTGTACTTAAGAACCAAAATATTTTCGAAGCGTCCGGCACCTGGCGCATCTATGCAAAACTCGAAGCTTAAAAATACTGCAGATGTATTCCGCCTACAGTAATTTCCTGCTTCTCTTTAACAGAGATGTTCCACATTAATGAGCATTTTGGGTATGTTCATGTCAGTGGCATTCTCAAAGCACTGACAGCATCATCTGGAGCCCAGCACTTGCGTCATCAAGAGATTTAACTTTTTAATACCTCCCGGGTGAATCTTGCCAATCTGATTCAAATGAAAGACTATTCGTGCAGAAGGGGTCAATTGAGACGGGTGAAATTCTCTTTCATACTTCGAAGAAATGTGTCTTTAAAAATTCGACTTTTCAAATATCCCAAGTCATGTCACTTGCGATGGAGGAGTGATCCGTCCAATAGGACCTCCTTTCCTTGTTCCTTGCTCTGAGTTTCAGCAATACATACAAAGTCTTTAACATTGTAGCAATTTGGTGCGTACGGCCGGTATTTTTATTGGATGTGTGAATTGATTATTTTATATTAAATCACTCAGTTGGGTGTATGAATGCTAGATTTAGGGTGAGATTGGATCAAATTACTCGGACGCTTTTCTACGGACGCAAACGTGGCTATTTTCTCAATGTTCAGCAGTCAAACGTTAGAGCGACTCTTAACAAATCGTCCCCTGAGTTCCAATGTGTTCTATGTGCCTACTGGCACATAGAACACTTTGGAACTCAGGGGACGAAATGTTATGGTTATCCGTGCAGATATTATCCCACTCAAAGCAGAAAATCGAAATGAGTAGATTGGTGCTGACACAGACTTTTTTCGAAGACTGGCATACCATAACATTGGGAAGAGAATAAAAACCCTTAACGCGTTACCACTCAAGCCATATTCATTCAATGACAAGAAGACCTCGGGTATTTAACTACCAAACTATGATCGCACCGTCTGGCGCATCTACCCGACAAAGAGAAGCTAGAAAATGCTGCAGTTTGCAGAGCGAAATACAACTGCAGTGTTTTCCTGCTTCATGATAAGATAACACGCTTCACGATAATAAGGCATTTGGGTATGTTAATATCCAAAACATTCCCATAGCACCCACGGTATCATCTGAAGACGTGGGGGCGCTGTGGCTCAGTAGGTAGAGGTGCAGGCTGCAAGCCGAGAGGTCCTCGGTCCGACTCCCACCTGCGGCAATCGCGTTGTGTCCTTGGGCAAGACACTTCACTCCCATTGCACACGTGGGGGTACGGTGACGTTGTGTACTAAGGCGTACTGCACGTCGATGGTGCACCTGTCTTCAACCAGTGCCAACCCTGCTTTTATGGAGTTAGTATATTGGGGAGCTGACAGTTGCTCGCCGTTGCTCGGTGGTTCTTTCCGGGTACTCCGGCTTCCTCCACCCTTAAAACTGTCGTGGTCATGATTAGCCATTGTGCAGAAATATGTGACCTTAAACACCAATAAATAAATAATCTGAAGCCGGCTCCATAGATACCCTCTCCCCGAAACCGTCCCTCGCAACAGTTTTATCAGATAAAGAGGATCTGTTGGATGTCCATTCCTGCTATTAAAAGACAGAAAAAACTGACTGCTAAGAGACAGAATCCAGGACATTACGTATTTCAGCCCCCAATTTTGTTTTTTTCCAAACCACAGAGGCTTACATCGTCTTTATAATATTTTCCTTTGAATTGCAACTTTTTATTAGAAAATTTAAAGTCTTGTCCTCTCATTGCAACAAGCTTTCTACACTGGTGATCAAAAGTGAATCCCCATCTCAGACGCCAATTATTCCATAGTAACACAAGTTTGTTTACACGCTTTTAATCGTTCTAGTATTCATTTTTAATAGGTCTCGTCTTTTGTTTGGGGACTAGGTTTATCCGCACTAAGCGGACCGCATTATTGTAGTTTAAAATAACAATGCTTCTGTCTGTTCCATGCGAAACAATATGATAGGAAAATTAATCGAAATTCTTTTAAGTACGCCTCAGAAGCCTATTGCTTACACAGACATCGATTATAGTCAAAGGGTAACATGATATTAAATATTCTGGTATCAACCACTACTAATCTCATCAAACATATCATAGGTTAACTCTTTAACAAACACGACCAGAAAACGAAACCTACAAAAACAGTTTCTTGAGTACCTTACTTGTATTTAAATTGGCGCAGTACTATTATTCGTGCAGTTTTAGGTGCGCGACTTTAAAACTGATCGAATTATAGTACGATATTTTCGGCTCTTTGTGATGGCAATAGATGATTTTCGAGTGATTGGGACTGTTCATATGTAGAAAATAGACACTTCTCACTAGCGGATCTATGATTTTCAAATACACACACACCAGTACACGGTGTTTGTATGTGTGTGGGAGGGAGGGGGGGTACCATTCCATTGTAGGCGATTTAGGCGAGCGTGCAGACTGTGCTAGAGGAGTGTCCTTCTGTCGTCATGGGAACCTGTTTCGCTTAGTCGCTAAAAACGGTACATTTTACTTAATTGCAGCACTTTCGACCAGCGACCAGAGTTCTATTTTGAGGGTAATGTAAAAATTGTAATTTTACGTTCTCAATGCCTGTTTTCTTATTCCGCCGCGGCCCTGATGGCGCCAGTAGGGTGTCAGAGGGGGTCATTCCCGCGAAAATAGGGCGGTGACGCCGGGTGTTCCCCCATTGGATCCGCCTGTGCGCCTCCAAACTCCTAACAGGCGACACTGGCGAATTGATACGGATTGAGAACCGTGTTCATCGACAGAGAAAGCCTTTAGCATAATCGTATTGGACGTTACGGACAATCTGGAAACACGGGTCATAGTTTGGATGATACACATAAGCGAAGGCATTAGGTATCAATAAAAGATTACTTTTATTGAGTATCAAATAATATGTTCCAACGATATCATCGTCGTCTTGGCTTTCTCTCTCTGGAAATAGTTCCGGCTCCATACACCTTACTCGCATTTGAATTTGCAGGTGTCCAGGAAGCAGGTATGCGTATACCGACCCAAACCACATGCCAGATATGAACTAGAAGCTTTGTTGACCGATGAAAAGGATGGCGTCATCCATGATTAACGCTATAACCCGCTACACACAAAAGGTCCATATATATGGATGTTTAATGGCGAACTCCGATGAGAAAACGCTGTTCAAAAGAAAAAAAAACATTGAATAAAAGTGTCACTTTTGAATTCGCGCTCAAGGTGCGCGAACTTTAAACTGAATGAATTATAATTTTGCGCGAATTCAAATACGAGTAAGGTAACTGAAAATGCTCACGTTTTGACTTGAAAACATAGCTGATGGCCCCTTATTGAGTCAACCACGAGTTCGTTCCAAGGAGGAGGCACAAATAATGAAGACAAAAATAATAAAGTCTGAAATGCGCTGGTGTGTGTGATTTTGGAGTTATTTTTGTAAAGAGACAACTGTCTCTAACAAAGATACACAAGTATCTTTGCTGAGGGCTCATTGATAATCAGGGTTAATAAAGCCCCACAATAGGCCGTGAAGACACATTTTGAAATGTCATGTTTTCTCCCGGGAGTGCGGTGGTTCAGTAGTCGCGGCATTGGACTTCAAACCGAGAGGTTCACTGTTCGATCCCAGTCAGGCGTAACTGCGTTGTGTCCTTGGGCAAGGCATTTGATCCCAATTGCCCGCGTGGGTGCACGGTGGCGCTGTGGACTAAGGCGTACTGCACGTCGATGGTGCACTTGTCTTCAACCAATGCTAACCTTGATTGTGCGGAGTTAGTACGCTGCGGAGTCTGTTAGGTGCTCGCAGTTGCTCAGTGGTTCTCTCTGGGTACTCTTGCTTCTTCTACCCGTACAACTGTCCGACACGAGGTGACCCTGGGTATTGAAAGTATCGTTAAACCCCAATAAATAAATTAATACAACTGTTCTCCAATGTCAGTGTACAGTACATCTATTTCTCCATTGTGTTATGTATGTGTTTTAGTTGTATGAGACCTAATTTCAACGGCCCAGGATTTTTTTGTCTTCAGAAAAACAGTCTTTTGAAAGACAATAGAAATAACCGGTGTCCGGCGTGGAAGTAGCTTTTTCAAACTTTTAAAACTGCTTTTATGATACACGTTGCTTTTCTAACGGGAAACGAAATCGCTTCACAGCTGAATTTTTTATTTGGATTTTTTATTAATAATTTTATCAAATCAAGCGATAATTGGTTTGTAAAAATCTTGATGGCATTCGTTAACCCTTTACCTAACATGAAAAGCAGACGACACTTGCAAAAGAAATTCTTGAATAACTAATTTTTTTCATTTTTTGTCTCAAAAACATAGGTTATGACCCCTCGTTGGAACGAGCTCGACGAGCTCGTTCCAACGAGGGGTCATAACCTATGTTTTTGAGACAAAAAATGAAAATATTTTGAAAATTAATTGACGATTTTTGAGAATAGCGCTGGCCGGTTTTGGCCGTTACGTTGGGTAAAGGGTTAATATACCATTTAACTGAAACAACGTATTATATGTGCAAACTCGAGTACTCCCCGATATACTAATCATTGGTGACGTTTTAAACAAACTGGAACAAATTTGTGAAATTGAATGTTATTTTAATGTAACCAAACCAAAAATATGTCTTCATTCCCATTTGTCAGCAAAAAAACCCTCATTTTAATTTACTTGTCCAATAGTTTGTAACAATTGACCAATAATGGTGTAATAAAGCTTTTTTCCGTAATTTTGATTTGTGAAACCATTTATACTGTTATTTTTTTATTTCGTCTTCTCAAATTGTGTTCCCATTCCTGAAACATGTGGATTTGGTAGACCGTAAATTGTTATTTGGGTGTAAGGCTGAGGGCTTGCTGACAGGATGGTAAGCTGGTTGGCTGCTGAATGGCCTAGTAAACAGGTGGGGGCAGGTGGGTGGACGGTGATGCGTGCGTGCAAGTACCGGGCGGGTAGGTGGATTTCGGGTGAACGTTCGAGCGGGAGATGGATTTAAGCGAAAAGACTTACTGGCACAGATAACTGACTCGATTAAACTTGTCAGGCAATTCGATCGTAGTTTCGGACCATTTGACAGAAAATAGTGTCCGACACACTCTTTTACGATATAATATTCCTTTGCTCATGGTTCTTGTACGGTAAGTAAGCTATTTCACTGCCGTCTAAATCCAGTGGGTCACGTAGTGCCCAATTTCCGATGGTTCTTTAGTACGAATGTGTGGGGCGTTGCGATCAATCAGTGTTTCGGGCTTGGATGTTTCGGTTCAGAATATATTTCAAACAGCGAGCATTTCGACTTAGGACGTTTCGGTAAATTGTCATAATGACACTGAATGTTCTATGTCCCCTATGGGACACAGAACATTCTAGTACTCAGCCGACGATTTATCATTTATTTTTCTTAGAGAGACAGGTATTTTTATATAACGGCATAAACATCAAATGCAAATATATCGAGTGAAAACAAAACAAGTTAACTAACAAAAATCCATTTACACCGTGGGGAGGTAATTTTGCCAGATTGGCTGTCTACCTGTCATCCTCCATGACATTTCATTCCAACTCTGCTGTATTATCAAATTATAACCACCATTAAGATGGTTCGATATTTCAAAACTGCAGATCGCCTGACCCCAGGCCTGAAGAATGAACATAATTGACTTAAACGGTAAACTCAAATGAAAGACTTGGTGATGTAACATAGAAGGTTTATGGATGACGAGATTACCAGAACTTATTCATAGGTAATGTAGCAGGATAGCTAAGAAAGGATAGTAAGGTATTTTTACTAAGCAATTAGAAACTTTGAGTGAAAATTCTAGATACTCCCAGATCTCTCTACGGTATGGGTTGACTGTCTTATCGAGATAATGTTTTTTTGGCGTTTACAATTACGTTTGAAATCTATGATTATTTCCTCTCCGTGATTAAGTAAAACCCGATCACCTCAGGTAATTTTATTTCCCGTAATTACTAACTATGACAGTCAGGACAGTAAGGGGTATTGCATTCAATGCTTTCTTGATACGCGGATAGCAGGTTGTTTGTTATTTTCTTCCTAAATTCATTCCTGTTAGCAATTTCCCGTATGGCTTGGTCTAAATTGTTCCAAATATTAAGGAACGCAAAAGCTGGTAACCTATCTAGGGCCTTAGTTTTCTATTTCCTCGTAGTAACCCCGAATGCCTTCTAATCATGTGTCGCGAGTCATTTTCCAGTTGAGCATAAAAAGGCAAATCTGCATTTTGAACAAGTCCGTAACTGTAAGTATTTTATCATTTGCAAACAGTGGATCTGTGTGTGAGTTATAACTCGTTTTTGTTTATGATTCGAAGGGTGCGTTTTTGTACCCTTTCATTAACCCCTCTAGAGTTATCGCACATTTGAATACCATGTAGAAAATGGCAATACTCAAGTGCATAATAGAGCATCTTCAGGGCTCCGTGGGTTAGTATATTTTTAGTTTTGTTCAGTGCATAGTTCCCCCTACGAACCGTGAAGCAGATTTTTGATTTATGAAATTCGCAGAATGGATTTTCATCAATATTTATACCTAGGAATATCAGGTATTTTTCTTCTTCGTCAGCTCCTACTCGTTTAATTGTCTGATTATTTATGAAAGTATTTAGATGGGTTCCACAATTACTATTGCTAGTTGATTTAATGATAATATATTTTGTTTTGATAGCATTTAGAACAAACTGCTTTGCTGAACACCAGTCATACAGTTTATGAAATTCGTGATTGAAACGTGTGGTTAGGAGGCCGAGCCGAGCACGGATGTATCATCTGCAAACAAGAGTAGATTTAACGATGTAGATCGACTAATGTCATTTATATATAATAATAAGCACATGGGCTCAAGCAGAGAACCTTGTGGAACGCCACAGGTTATTGTGGCTGTGTCGGATTTGACTTCGCCCTATTTGACATATTGCGTTCTACCTGAAAGGCAACGTCTAAACCACTTGTTGCTGAGTCCCCGAAAACCATACCTCTCAAGTTTAGTTAACAATATATCATGATTTATCGTGTCGACGTCTTGGAGAGGTCAGGAAACATAGCCAAGGTGGTATTTTAACTCCACGTATTATTCTCCAGTCCAAAAGTTTTGAGGAATTGCATCACTGGATGTTTCGTAGAGTGGCGTGTTCCTAAGTACGTATTGATGGTAATAAAGGATGTCCAACATGTCTAAATAGTTCATTACTCTGTCGCCCTATGAGCTTGCTTAAAACCCTTTACCCAACGGAGACGATATCAAAATTTATTTTAAATATCATTTTTTCAAATTTTTCAAAATTTTTTAACAAAACCATATCATGTGACCCCTCGTTGGAACGAGCTCGACGAGCTCGTTCCAACGAGGGGTCACATGATATGGTTTTGTTGAAAGTTTTTGAAAAATAATATTTTTTTCAACTGCTGTTAAGCTGTGTTCATCTTCTGCATTGAGGTGTTATCATCATTTAATTTGGAATTACGCCATGGACAAATGAGTTGTTGATCATATGGTTCAAAGCTGGTACTATAATATTAATAGTTTGCTTAAGAATATTGGTGGTAATACCGTCGCAACCCCTCACTATTTTTAGGGCGTGAATAAATTACTAACATTAACTATCTCTTACGCGGTTCTCAGGCTGATAAAAAAAAATGCTTAAAACATTATTGTCCAGGTTGTCTAGAAAATGTTTCTGAGGTTTGTTCATGTTTTCTTTAGGACATTTACCGATATTGCCGAAAAAATGCATTAGATTCCTGGGTCATTTCAAAGGAGTTGTTTATTTCTTTAATGTTTTCCATTAGAAAAAAACTCTGCCACAGTGGCACAATCTTTAGTCATATTTATAGATTAATTTAAAATTTGCCAAGTTTTATGCATATAGTTATTATTTTCTAATAAGATAGTTTTATAAAACGTTGCTTTGCTTTGTCGAAAACCCTACAGTAACATTTATAGTTTTTAATATTTTGTTCAGTTGAAATCTTAGTTTTTTGTTATAGAATCTAGACTTATTATTTAATGAGATTATCAGTCCTTTCGTTATCCAAAGTTTCTTTCTCAGAAACGTTTTCGTGTCAGCTATTTGTGAGAGGAGCAACAATTTCGCAGGCATACATTTAAACATTGGCAAACGTGTCGTATTCCAAGTTTGCTTTCGAAAACGGGAGAAAAGTCACCCTGTGAAAGGTACGTTTCAAATATGGCAATATTATCTGGATTGATTTTACGCTGCAGTAGAATCTGTCTCTCATCTTTCGTAGAGCAGTCTGATTCTGTTTGAAAAGTACAAAAATGGTACGAGGTATCTGTAATGATTATACCCGATACTGAGGAAGATAAGATATTGTTTGAAAAATTATTACCAATTAAAGTTGCCGATCCAAGAGTTACTCTTGTCGGTTTAGTGATAAACGGCAAGAAACCCTGGCTAGTCAGTATATCTACATATTCGTCAGTTTTTGCGTGGAGACGAGTTTTTAGCAAATCAGTATTAAAGTCGGCCATCGTGTAAGATTTTTTTTGTTTACACTATTCATTTTATCAATTATTTCACTTGATCAATGGATCAATATCTGCTTTCGGTTGAGTATTGAGTCTATAGATTACGGTTAAAACTAGAAGTCCTGTCACGAACTGTGCGCTTATCGAGGCTTAATTGCGCGTATGAATTGCGCGCAGTTGCCACATCGAATGGCATCCAAAGCACGGCAGGTTCTCCTGGGTTACTCATAACAAACACGAGCAATGTTTCTGCCAATGGACCTCCGGGTCACCCGGAGGTCCATTGGCTGAAACATTGCTTGTGCACAGGCCATATTTACAGAATTTGATAACCTTACTATGGTCATATCGCGTAGATAAACGCACATATCGACGTGCTATTTGTGCGTATTTCAGGACAGGACTTTTAGTTGTAACTGTACATCAAATAATTTAGTGGACTTCATGGTTTTAATTTCAATGAAGAGAGACTCAATAACATGTGGGATGAACACAGATAGATCATTTCGTATTTTAAAAGCTTTGTCCTCTGTAATGTACAGTACAGTCGCTTTGGATTAGTTGTAATCCACGCTTGGTCAGTGATGTCCACGCATGCGTTTACCAGATGATAAAAATTATCAGCAGCAAAATTTTAATTAACGAAGAACTGGGTTGTACCCGGTGTTTCATTAATAAAATTTTTGATGCTTATTCCTACAATTAGTGGTTGGAATTTAATGTTTTTGCGTCCGTTGAAATATTGCCCACCCGTGGAAAGTGACCAATCCACGGCGGCCGTACTGTATACTAAACACATTTTGCTCAGGATAACTCCTACCCTACCCATCTATACTGTCCAAAATACGTTAAGCCCCCCCCCCCCCCCCCCCCACCCCATAATACCTGTGGGTATACGAATATCTCATATTGTGGCGTTCCCCATTCCTCTATTGGAGCGGGCATAGATCCCCAAAACTGGTGAACATTTGCAGGCAATTGACAAATTCACTACCGTGCAAAGAGCCCGGACTGCAACCGATAGAACATGTGTGGGACTTGCTCGGCAGGAGAGTGGTTAATAGACAACCAGTACCTCATGACATTGACAGTCTGCGCCGTGCGCTCATAGAGGAAATGGGACAACATCACATTGACAGAAACTCGGAAGGTCGTCGACAGCATGCTACGCCAATTAAGATGTGTTAGAGATGCTCGAGGCGGTCTCACAAGATACTGAACAATGTGGCGTTTTTTGACGTTGTGATGACGTCAGCGGTGCCTAATGATCATTCAATAAATGTTCTAGAAGCCAGCCCTTGTTTCGCTAATAAGGCCCCCTACTACACATAGCAGGTTTTCTCTCATGAGAATTTACCCATTTACTGTTTTAATCCACTGGTATTATGGTGGAGGGGGCATAACTTTTTGGGGATAGTATAATACATATTTGACACATAAAAGGCCTTGTGTATATTTTTAAGTTTGATTATTTGGTCATTAGGGTTTAACGGCACATTTAACAGTTTGGATCATATCATGTCGGACAATTTTACGGGAGGAGTGAATAGGAGTACCCGGAGTGAACCACTTAGTAATGGTGAGTAACTTTTCCTGCCTGACACAAGCATTTAGCACTGGTTGAAGGTAAGTGTTTCGCTGCTATGTTGTACACCGACAGCCAACTGACTTATGCCAACGGTTCACTTGCCTTCGACCAACGCTAACCCTGCTAGGGCCAGGATAATAAATTAGAGAGTGCAACAGTTACTCGGCATTGCTGGGTGCTTCCCTGTGAGTGCTCTGGCTTCATCTACCCGTAAATTTGTTCAGCTTGATATGACCTACACTGTTAAAAGGGTTATTGCTCTAAAATAAATAAACAAACAAATAATGCAAGTATTTCCTTTCAGGTATAAATTATGTCGATGAATAGAGGGTGATCCTTAGCAAAACACGAGAAGTACACATTCCATTTCTTTTGTTGATTAGCCTTAAGTAATATTGGACATTTAAAGTAAGTGTAAGGCCCCACAAAGCAGACCTTCTGTTTCTTAGGCCATTTTTTGTAAAATTGCATGGGGCGGGAGGTTTTTGTTCCATTTTTTGTTTTTTTTTTAATTATTTCGTTGCCATCAGAAGTTCAGGTTCTTGGTTTGTTTTATGTTTTAGGCCTCATAATCTACAGAATAGCATGGGTGGTGGAGTATTTCGCCACTTGAGTGCACGAAGGCTTTGCAATGCTAAAGCATTGTAAAACCTTGTTGCCCTTTAGGGACAAATTTATCAATTTTATTAATTGGGGTAAAATATCAGACATAAACCATTTTTTTTTTTATTTTATTAAGTTTGCATTGGTTATAAAAGGAGACAACGTGGCAGCCAAAAGAACCATGCGGGAGGGCCTGAGCAGCAGATTTTTAACTTTTTTTAGGCCTAATATCTATGTATTTTATCAACAGACATTTTTATTAGTAGCACTTTCCTAAATATCTGGATTGCTTTCAAAATATAAAACTGATCAGCATTGAAAACAAATTATAATAATTCTTCAGATTATACAGCCCTGACAGGATTGATATGTAAAACATTTACCTTTCAAACAAAATAACTTTTTTGTCATAACTCTGAGAGGTTTTTTTTTATTTTTCATTATCCAGCTTCTCTGCTAAATATGAAAAAAACTGTATTTTTTCAATAAATTTGAATAAAAACAATTACCGATGAAAACATTCCATAATATATCGCTTTGACTAAACAGTTCGCTGACACAAAAATCTCAGACTAAAATATTAGGTCGAATGTCATTCTATCATTAAGACAGGAAATGAAGTTGCACCCGAAATACCTTTGGATTTGATTTCTAGCACAGACAATAAGTCGAAATTTAAGAGAAAAAGCACCGAAGAAATGAACATCTGGATTGAACACTGAGGCCAGGGTAGTTGCTACAAGGGTACTTTTTTTGGCGGGGGGCGTGTGACAGTCCCCCCCCCCCCAATCATTTTTCCAGCCAGGATAATATCATTTGGATTGGAGTTTAACCCTTTGAACTCGTAAGACCGATTTTTCGGTCCAAGACATAATTTAGAATTTCGTCCCATTTTTGTCTTATTACAAGAGGTCTATACACGGGGAATTGATGATAAAATAGTAACAGCAGTTATTATTTATCCTCCCTATGTATTGATATTGGACTAACTCATCTCACTGTAAGTGTACATAAAGGCGATACCATTCCATGAAACGAGGGTTCAAAGGGTTAAGATATCAATTCGTTCTTCCTGGTAATCATTTATTTTTTTTACGAGACTAGATTCGATACCTGCACTTACAGTACGTGGAGAGTGTATTATCACTAAATCACTCGCAGAGTGGAGATTCCACCCGAGCAATAATTGCAAATTTGTTGCAAAGCATAACAAGCACAAGCAAAGTTTCAGCCAATGGACCTCCGGGTCCATTGGCTGGAACATTGCTTGTGTTTTTTGTCGATATGTACAAAAATTGAAAGTTATAGCTTGGGTGATAACTCCACTCCGCGGGTGATTTAGTTACAATCCACTCTCCACGTACTGTATGTCAAACAAACGGTCAGTCATAGAAACGAAGGTCTGTAATAACCCATTTAGGCTATGGAGGACCCAGTATTGTTAATTTGGTGTACCGGCATGGTACGTAATAATTAAATAAAACATGCGTCATGACCAATACATGTGCATTTTTTACATCCCCAATTAAATTTCAAAGAAGTCTTGAAGTTTTTAACTAGAATTCCGACTGACCAATATTTCAACTACATCATCAAGGCCTGTTACAACCTATAATGTTACAACTCCGCATAATGTTACGCCAACGCATAATGTTACAAAAAATGTTGTAAACAATCGATAATGTTTTTAACTCTGCACCATATTATAACTTTCTCTAACGCATAATGTTTTAAAAATGAACGCATAATGTTACATTTTTTTTCAACGTATAATTGTAAACAAATTAACCGATAATGTATTAACTTTAAATAAACTCGTATCGTGGGTAATTTATAGTGTTATGGCATCACTTTGAAGGGGCTATGATGCGGCATTTTGTTGATTTATGCAGAACTGATGATAATTGTGCTCATCGTATTGAACTTTGACCGATTTTGAGGGGACCTAGTCAAATGACATTTTGTTGATTTATGCAGAACTGATGATAATTGTGCTCATAGTATTGAACTTTGACTGATTTTGAGGGGACCTAGTCACGTGACATATATTCAGGTAGCCCTAGTAATCCGCCATATCCTGACGTCATCACCATGGTAATATACGCGCACGTGCCCCAAGGGTGTCAGGTTAGGGAAATGACCAATCTTTGGGATTTCTTTGAGCCGGATTAGAATCTCGCGAGATTTCTCTCCAATGAAACCATGATGGGACGGAGAGGGCGTTATGTTATATGCGTAGGGTATGTTTACCAACACGAGTAGTCTCCTTGTCCAGGAAAGTTGTATATTATAGTCGTCTGACCCCTTTTTTTTTTTGGGGGGGGGGGGGGGTCAAATACCTCAATTTCTGCCAATTTTAGCATATTTCTCTCGTTATAAAAATATCCTATTATTTGTTTATTTTGCTAAAAGTTTTTTCTAAACGTTAATTGAACACAAAAGAGGTGGAGTTGGAGGTGGAAGTGATGGTGGAAGTGGTGGAGGATGTGGTGAATGTGAGAGTACAGGTGGTAGGTGTGTAGGAGTCACTTGGAGCAAGGATTACGAGGAAGAGGGGCGGGGGAAGGATTAGCAGGAGGAATGGAGACCAGAGGGATTGGGAGGGGTGGGTAGGGATTAGGAGGAGGAGGAGCAGGAGCAGCAGGAGGAGGAGGAGGAGGAGGCACCACAGGGATTGAGCCATTGGGGTGATTGTGGGAAGAAGGTTATGGGAACATGCTACAAGAGTGTAGTACTGGATGGTATGATAGTGAAGGTGCTGGAAGTGGTGGATTTGGGATTACATGTTTTGGCGGCAGTGGAGTCAATCGGAGCAAAGATTATGAGGAAGAGGAGGAGGAGGGGAGGAAGGAGGAGATGGGTCATATGGATTAGGAGGAGTAGATGGGGATGCCGTGGTGGCATAGGAGAGAAGGCAAAATTATTAGGATTGGGATTGGAATTATAATTGGGATTGGGATTATGTATGGTGTTGTATAAGGCATTGTAGGCTATTGAGCCAGTATATGGTCACGCTCCCCAATTAGGGAATTTTGCGGTCTATGTTTTTCTGAAAGTCCAATAAGTAAAAACATTTTAAGACGTGTTTGCCATCTGGCGACTGGGGTATTTAGAAGCTACAGGCGCTTGATGGATCAGCTTATAAAGGCACGTGTACAAAGTTTCGCGAAATCACCTAAGAGGTTTTATAAACAGGCCGAAAATTTGAAAGACGTTACTGACCATACTGTATTGGCTATTAATCAGTATATAGTAACGCCAGCCTTACAACTCACTCCACTCAGCCTGCACCCTTCCCCACCTCATCCCATCAATATTAACGAATTTTCAAAAATTATGTTTTTAAAAGTCCAACATTCAGGAAATGTTTTAAAATACGTTTTCAAGCTGGTGACTGGAGCTTTTATAATTTACAAGCATTTCGATGGCCTGATTATAAAACCTCGTGTACAGTGTTTTAAACAATTGTGTACACGGTTTTATAATAAGTAAGTTGCTGATTTGAATTAGTTAAAATTGACCATACTTTCAAGGCTATAGGCCACTATATTTTTAGGGACCAATTCCTACCATCTCAAACATCAGCCACTGCAAAAAAAACCCACAAACGCGCATACACACATCCAAACACGACCTACCTCACACTATACAGCATCCTTTTTTCATCGCATGTAATAATAATAATAACACTTTGGCCAGCCGCTGATTTGTCGCGGTTCTCGGACGAGAAGGCCTTGGTTACCCCTGCACTCCCAACTGCCTCCCTATTCCCACGCTTCTCCTCTCCTCCCAACACTCGGACACGAACTACTTGATGACATCCCTTGCCCCATTCGTCCCAATTAGCATATTAACCCTCTCCTTTGAGTCTCCCCCTAACCACATGTCCTTCATTCTCCCATCCCACTTCCCCATTATACTATCAGTGAATCTCATTTTTTTAGACTGGTACTTTGGGCATTCTAGAAGAAAGTGTTCCAGGGTCTCCACATGTGCTGCATGTGTTGCATTAGTACATCTAG
Source organism: Pictodentalium vernedei (assembly GCA_031216915.1). Classification (NCBI taxonomy): domain Eukaryota; kingdom Metazoa; phylum Mollusca; class Scaphopoda; order Dentaliida; family Dentaliidae; genus Pictodentalium; species Pictodentalium vernedei. The sequence goes on along the minus strand of CM062295.1, from coordinate 557,398,607 downwards.
CATTTGATGTGTACACATTGTGACACATTGTGCACAAGCACATTCCATCAATCACCAGACCCACGTCCCGTGGATTCCCTTTCAAGTATCCGACTATACTTCTAGAATCTCTTTTCCCTCGTATGTGCCTATGTGCTGTATGTTTTGTGCGCACATTGTGCATAAGCACACAAGTACATATCGCCATTCCAATGTTTGTCAAGGTCCTGCATGCAATGTGTACGCATTGTGACACAATCTATAATAACACACAAGCACATCTGTTAAGGACCTGCCTGGGGCATAGTCGAGACACGACCAGGCATATCTAGGAAGTATGAAGTAGTGCTAGCAATGGTACGAAGCTGTAAGGGTGGTATGTACTAAGGCGTACTGCACGTCGATGGTGCACTTGTGTTCAACCAATGCTAACCCTGCTTTTGTGGAGTTAGTACGTGAATGTTTGTCACGTGACTAGGTTTCCTCAAAATAAGTTCCCCGGACGAGGTCTCTCACTGAGGTCCCCTAACTGGGCAAGATATCCATCTATTTTGCTACATACGTGTTCAAGATGGTAAATGGTAGCTACGCGACTTCAAGTTGGTATTCATCTGAAATAGTGGTTACCGGGATGAGTATACGTAACGTTATAACATTATCGGTTAATTTGTTTAACATTATGCCTTGAAAAAATTGTAACAATATGCGTAGGTTTTTATGCGTTGATTTTTATAACATTATGTGTTAGAGAAAGTTATAACATTATGCGGAGTTTATAACATTATCAGTTGTTTACAACATTTTTTGTAACATTGTGTGTTGGTGTAACATTATGCGGAGTTGTAACATTACAGGTTGTAACAAGACCTTGATGACTTGAACCCTCACAGTCGGGACAAATCAGATTTACCACCCCCCCCCCCCCCCCCCCCCCCCCGATCGGTTATTTTCACAACTCCCCTGATTGAGGCCCCCTGGGTCGATTGTGTTGTTTTCTGTTTTTATTTTGTTTTGCTTTTTGGTTGGGTTTTTTTTTGGAGGGGGAAGGGGGTGGATTGTTGTTGTTTTCAGTGAATTTAAGAGTTCTTGTATAGGTCGAAACCCAACTTCGCGCTCCATTTTGTAGAAATGTGGTCTCTATCTATTGCACGTTGCAGAAAGTTGATGTCTGATTGCATGAATTAATGATTTACCACGCCAAACAGGAAGGAGCCATGAAAGCAAAACATTCAACTACAAAGGCTACCCAAGATAGCGTGCCAGCCACTGGTAAACGAAAGAAACTCACCATTCATAGAATAGGTACAGCCGACCGAGAGAGACATAGTTACGATCTGAATCGATAATATTCTTCCAATAAGTAATTGAGTAAACCCCTTCTCCCTTGCAAAGTAGAATTAACGATTCATGTTGGTTGTTTTAAGCATTTATCAATGAAGTTTCATGGACAATTTGTTGCTACTAATTGAATGTTAGGATCGCACGTGCCTAAGAAGTGCATGGAAAGATGTAGACATCTGTTTGTTTGTTAGTCTGTCAAGACATTTCCCAAATAATGACCAACGGCACGTATCGTCAATACAACGACCGAAGTAAATTGTCCAATATATTTGAATAATGTTCTGTAATCTCCTCATTAACCTTAATCACCATAGTTTGTCCCATTTCGAATTATTTCGCAGCTTGTGGTCATTATCGGATGCCATCATCGCTAAAAGCAACTAAATATTTGCTAATCTTAATTGTACTAGGTCAATATGTATGCAGCACCAAGGCAAAACAAGAGAACAAAATCGATGTTGGTCGAGTAGTTGTGTATCTTTAAACCGTATTGGAGCATGAATTTGGACAAAGTAGTTCATATTAAGTCTGTCTGTTATATTGTTGCAACTGACTGGTATATACACACCTGGAACTTAATTAAGCACCCCCTGTATTTTTTCACAGTGGTGTTAATAAAAACTGTCATTACTTTCATGCTATCTTTCAGATGACCAAAAGTGATTGTTTGCGGAAAGAATGGTCTATTGACAAATGGAAGGCAACACAATGATGAAAATATTCAGTATTTTAATGGCGCTAATTTCACATATCTGTCAATAAAGTTTTTGATGGAAAAATGTTCCCTCGACGGGTATGCTGCTGGGACAGTCCATGATGAAACAATGCCGGTAATTACTGACAAAAAATGTAACTTGTGATCTCCTGAACACAATAGAAGTGTCTGACGTCAGTAGCGAGTGTATCCACCACGTCCCCGGATGACAGCCTGAACCCTTCTCTTAATGCTACCAGTGAGCCTTCTGATACGGCCCAGAGGCAACTGCTGCCACTCCAAATGCAATGCAGCTTCCAAATCGGCCAAATTCTGTCCTGTCAAGAAGCTGATAATTAGATACATGTATTTACCTGCAGTCCGGTAATTCTCCATATGAAACACGGCTGCTTCATTGACAAGATTATTTATTATATATTTAGCATGACTTTCAACTGATGCTTGGAGATTTAAGTAGTGCCTCTACTCCACGAGAGACATGGCTGCTCCAAAGAGCATTATTATATTTATAGCATGGCTTTCAACTAATATTTGAGGATTTGAGGAGTACTTCTACACACAGGAAAGGATATCCCTGCTTTCAAGAAGCAACCAACTAAATGACTCAACATTTGAGATATGGCTGTTCCAAAGACACAATAAGGCACAATTCATAGAACAGCCTACACATGACTATTGTCTATTAATGTTGAAGTCTAGCACCAACAGCCGAGTGATGGCTGTCGGTGACAGACTGCACCACAGTTATGTTCTTGTCAAGAAATTGCTAATTAAGTATAATTTCCAGTAGTCTAGTGAGTTTCAATATGGGACATGGCTGCTTCAAAGGCATGGTTGTCTATTGTATACTTAACATGGTTTTCAGCCGACATTTAAAGATTTAATTAGTGCCTCCACACGTTGGGAAGGGCATAACTGTTTTCGAGATGCAAACAACAATATAACTCTACACATGGGATATGGCTGCTTTAAAAACCCAGTTAAGCATAGATCTTAGAACAGCCTATACACGACTGTTAATATGGTGCAGTCCAGCATCAGCAGCCAGGTGATGGCTGCCGGTAACAGACTGCACCACAGTCACATTCCGTTCAGGAAGCTAGCTGTTTATCAGATATACAGGGCATTACTCTAGTGATTCTTCACATGGCACATGGCTGCTTCAGAGTCATAATTATATATTATATATTTACATGTAGCATGGCTTTCCACTAATACTTGAATATTTAAGTGGTGCCTCTACACAAAGGCAACGGGGTGGCTGCTTTCAAGAGGTAAACAACAATATGACTCACCACATGGGATATGGCTGCTTCAAAGACACAATTAGGCATTAGTCGTGTAACAGCCTGTGCTGGAATGTTAATATGGTACAGTCCAGCACCAGCATAATAAATAATTCTGTGACACTACATTACACCTTGATAAGGCTGCTTCAAAAACAAGGATATGGCTGCCTCAAAGACACAATGGCAATTAGCGCCTCCCCACGTAGGCAAGGGCATAACTGTTTTCGAAATACAAACAACAATATAACTCTACACATGGGATATGGCTGCTTTAAAAAGCCAGTTAAGCATAGGTCTCAGAAAGGCCTATACAAGACTATTAATATGGTACAGTCCTGCACCACAGTCACAATCCTTTCAGGAAACTAGCTGTTTATCAAATATAAAGGACAGTAGTCTAGTGATTCTTCACATGGCACATGGCTGGTTCAGAGATATAATTATATATTTATATGTACCATGGCTTCCAACTAATACTTGAATATTTAAGTGGTGCTTCTACACAAAGGCAACGGGGTGGCTGCTTTCAAGAAGTAAACAGCAATATGACTCACCACATGGGATATGGCTGCTTCAAAGACACAATTAGGCATTAGTCGTGTAATAGCCTGTACTGAAATGTTAATATGGTACAGGCCAGCACCAGCATAATAAATAATACTGTGACACTACACTACACATTGATATGGCTGCTTCAAAGAAAAGGATATGGCTGCTTCAAAGACACAATGATACTGTGACCAGCATAATGAATAATATTTTGACACTACCCTACACATTGATATGGCTGCTTCAAAGACAAGGATATGGCTGCTTCAAAGACACAATGATACTGTAACACTACACTACGCATTGATATGGCTGCTTCAAAGACAAGGATATGGCTGCTTCAAAGTCATAATGAGGGTATTTAGCATAGTAGTTACTCTGGGTTTTGATTAATTAGAGGCAACACCAGGCACACGATTCAACTCTCAAGTTTGGAAACTTCTTGGGGTGTGGTCAGACGTCGAACGGAATCATCTTTCTTTTTCACAAAAATGACACCATCAAAGGTTCACGTTTGAAAAATCTTCTTTTCCTTGACAAGTGCACGGCACTGTTTTGCGAGCTGTGATCTCGTAGAAGTTAAATGTTCATTGATGTACACTTTGTTTGTATTTGCGTTGGTTGAAAGTTTCCTGCGAGCCCTGTAGAATTTGACACGTACCCGATAACTGCAGAATTTTACAAGTGCCGTTCTGGGTTGATTTCTGTTAAGGCCCGTGGGTCCGGAGCGGTGACTCCTCTCTATCTCGTTAACTTCGAGAAGGACTTCCATATTTTTTGCTAAGTCCATAACCAGCTCGTCAGTGGTTTCCCCAGTGGTCTCCGGTATGCCGGATATCCTAAGGCTATTCCGCATGCCATGTTGTTTAAGATCGTCCATTTCATTTTCAAGCCGGGTTATGTCGTCGACTTTGGCGCTGTTAGATCTCTCGAGCTCTTCCACACGACTATGCAGTTCACGGATTTGCTCGCTGAGTGACGACCGTATCAAACCCTCCAACACAGACTGCACTCGAGGATGCGTAAGAGCAGCAACGACGCTCTCCGTTAGCTCACTTTTATCAGCATTCTCAGCAACCTCCACAATTTCCTCCATACTCGAATCGATGATTGTATCCGCTTCGTATAGCGACGTATCAGATAAAGAATCCCTGACTTCCTTATGTTTTTTAGCTCTGCGTGTTATAGAAGTACTCTCGCTAGACTCACGTCTACGCCGACGATTCTCTGACTGCAGTTGAATATTACTGGTAGGATTTGTTGCCATTGAAGACGACAGTCAAAATGGAGGAGATCAAAACAACGAAGTCAGACGACAAGATTGACACATCATGAATGCAAATCATAAATTCGTCTTAAATCGAGTCACTAAATATCACGAAATGACCACAATATATATATATAACATACACAGATACGTTAAGTCCTAATTTTTACATTTTTTTACATCTTGAAACAGTCTAAACACGACATAATAACACCCGGACAAGAGGAAAAAAAATCAACATTCCGCCATTCTAATCACGTGACTAATCCACGGGTCCCTTGTGTTCTAGTCGATTCAAATTGGGGCTCATTGCAGGCCAAGGTAGTGTTGTAATAGCGTTGTTCTGGGGGAATGCTCTCACGGCATGGGAACGATGTGACCTTGCATTGTCGTCCATGAATACAGGGCGAGTAACCAACGGTTGATTGTCAAAATGAGGCACGACAACCGGATTGAGAATGTCCCGGAGGTACTGATGACCAATGAGATTCTCACGTACAGTCCCCATATCAAGTTTACAATCATGAGGGAGGCATCTCCAGATCATTACAGATCCTCCACCATAAGGAACTGTAGGTCTGGTGTTCCTGGGCACGTAAGCAGTATTTCTATGCCTCCACACTCTCGTGCGACCATCTCTGACGTAAAGCAGGAATCTACTCTGGCTGACCAATGGACTCTCCTCCACGTCCTTAGATTCCAATATTGTCGTGACATACACCACTTCAAACGTCGTCATTGATACTGATCGGACAGAGCTAGAAGCTTGATTACCCTTCTGGACCTCATACCTTGTGCTTTGAAGCGGTTTCGGGCAGTTCTTGTGTACAAACGCCTGTCGGGAAGCAAAAGGCGTTTCAAAATCCCACTTGAAGCAAAGGGTTTACGCCTAACGAGGCGTACCAGACTCCGATCTTCCCGAGGTTATTGTTCAGGCTTTGGTCGGTCCTCAACATCGTTGGTTTGTTGATGTTTTCGGGAAAGTCTGCTGATGACAGAATGACTATAGCCAAGTTGCCTTCAAATAGCTTTGAATGACATGCCTGTTGCATGCATGCCAATGATTTGCCATCTTAGTGCCTCTGATAGTCTGCTCATTGCCATGTCAGCATTTATTGATAAAAGAAGTGACAATTTTTTTTGTTTCATGCCCAGATATTGCAAATGGATGATAGAGTTTTTTTGTGACATTCGTGGGAAACATGCTTCACGTGGACTTGTGTTTGGGGTACGTTCTCAACCAGAAACTTCATGTTTCACTAGATGAAATGTGTTGCAAGACGTAGCAAATAATCAGTAACAGCAACTTCCCTATCATGAAACATTTCAAGGGGTGCTTAATTAAGTTCCAGGTATATATATACTGACACAGACTCAACCATATTCAAATGACTAGTTCATATTTAGGGTTTCCTCTGTAATTAATATTTTGTATACTTCTTGTGAACAGCCCTTAATGAATATTTTCCCCAAGCCATGATTCCTCCTTACCCCGGTATCGGATTCTTGCTATGCCCGGCCCTATGTAGAGTTGTCTGTTATCTTGTTGCAACTGACTGGGGTGTGGGATTGTATGTACTGACACAGACCCTTTATTTACTATTTTGAGAGAAATGTTGTGCTTTGAGTTTTGATTCCTTTACACCCTGTTTCAGACACAGGCGTTCCATTTGGTGTTGTTTTAGCTTTTATTCTTGTTCATCTTGTTTGAGAGGGAAATCGGTGAGCTCCGTCGAACAGGATGTGATGGATTGAAAGCACAGAAAATCGTTTAGTAAATTTTAAATATATGCAACTAATGTGGTTATTGAATTAAGTAGTTTTCTATTAAGGGGGTCTCCCTTAAATATTATTTTGTTGCATTCTACTGGGAAGAGCAACTGAATATTTTCCGCAAGTCATGATTCTTCTCCATCCCGGTATCGCATACTTGCTACACCCATTCTCAGTGTTGTTTATTTTCTTCTGCAGGTGAGTGATTTTGTATGCACTGACACCAACCTTCCATTTGGAACTTTCGTAGAAATATTTATTCTTTTGCATCCAGTCTGAGAGGGAGCTCGGTGAGCTCCCTCGGACAAGGATTTCATGTTTTGATGGCATAATTCAATTACATAATGGTTGTAATTATATGTAACTAGCCTAGTTGTTCAATTAGGACATTTTCTATTAAGGGTATCTTCTGTAAATATTATTTATTACACGCCTGTTCTATGTAATCCCCATCTACAGCAACACTAAAGCATGCGGAAAGTGAAAATCTATTCCGCACATATGTGCGGAACGGAAATCGTTGACGTTTTAAATGGAAGCGAAAGTTTCTTGGAATTTTCTACAAATCGTTCAACGCAATTACAATTTGAATCGCTAGCGATCGGTAAAAATCGTCCTCTGAGTTCCAGCGTGTTCTATGTGCCAGTAGGCACATAGAACACATTGGAACTCAGGGGATGAAATTGTAACACGGACGGCTTCCCTTCACAAATTTGGTTGGCGATAAAATATGTTCTTTTTGTTGATAGTTGTCAAATAAATTGCTGATCGTACTTCTAATAATTGTTTTATAGACGTGAAGGCGTGTAATAAACACAGAACGACACAGCCTCTCGTTTTATCCTTCCGCGCTGACACTCGTGCCATATCGATTAACCCATCCACCCTCGTGCGTCGTTCTGTGTATTTCGTTGGACTACATTGGGGAGTGCTGTGTACACCCCTGGTGGAATGCAACTGAAAATGTTCCACCCACAAGTTATGACCCTACTCCGCCTCAGTATCGGGCTCTTGCTATACCCACATATTTGTCACTGATTTTCCACCATAAACTACGATTTTCTGTTCCAGTCGGCTTTAAGAGAATTGCTCTAAAACATCATTATTTTTTCTCAATTACATAAATATCCCCATCAAGTGGGCTTCAATTGCTCGACCCCCTACTCACCTATACAAATAACAAATTGCCTTCTTAAATGTACACCCCCACCCTCTGCTCCCAACATTTCCGAATGAAATCTATATATACATTTACCATTTGTAAATATTTTCTTTATTTTTTCTTGTTCCACAGTAATGAAAATGTCCTTCTGTAGATTGCATCTTTAAGATTGACTGCCATATAGGAATGGACTGCTACTTTAATATCATGACTCTGTCCTTCTGTAGATTGCGTCTTTAAGATTGACTGCCATATAGGAATGGACTGCTACTTTAATATCATGACTGACACTGTTTCAAGTCAAATCTATGGTTATGTGGTCCAAACTCCGAGAATCGATGGTGGGTAGTATAAGTCTAGATGAGATCCTCGAGAGTGCAGAGTATGATTTTGTCTCCAAATATAATGAGTAAACTCGATCTCAGTCGGAAGACAAGTCCGAGCCCTCCTTCAACAATACACAGGCCTGTTAATATTATATGGCGTCTTACTTTCGCGAAAACATATCTTACAAAAAGCAGACACTATCAGTTTTTAACTTGAACTGCAGAAGCCTGAACGCCCATTGGGATGATCTGAACACTCTGCTTTGCGACCTTCAAAACGAAGACAATATCTTCGATGTCATTGGACTAACAGAAGTGTTCAAACTACAGGAAAATATATATTATTCCCTATCTGGCTATCAAGACATTTTAACAAATGTAAAAAATGACGACGGAAGGTGTGTGTGTATGGGGGGGGGGGGGGGGGGGTGGACTTTATATTAGGAGAGGTATCAATTACATACTTCGAGAAGATATTTCTGTATTTATTCCTCAAGTATGTGAATCTCTGGTTGTAAAAATGCGATCTAAACACACCAAACCTACTATTATTGGGGATATCTATAGGCAAAATTCTCAACTCAGAGCTGATTTAGACCTTTTTGTGTACAAAATAAATGCCATAAATGACGCAGTTAATTCTTAACATAAAGAATGTGTACTTATAGGTGATTGTAATACTGACCTTCTTAACATTTCATGCCACAGACAGGTATTTTATCGATCTGATGTTCAGCCAGGGCTTTCTGTCAACCGTAACTAAGCCAACAAGAGTAACTGCTACATTAATTGATCATATATTTTTTCTAATAGCCTATCTCTAAAGTACAAGACTGGTAATATTATTACTGACTTGGCTGATCACTTCGCAATTTTCTATATTGAAACAGACTCAAAGCCAAACGTAGACTCTAAACTTGAATTTCGAAGACAGTTCAATCATGAAAGGATCTCATCATTCAAGAACAGACTCGTAGTATTAGATTATCAAAATATATTGGAATCTAACTGTCCTACTGAGGGATATAGTCGGTTTATTGATCTCTACGTGGAGACGTATAACGAAGCTTGTCCGTTAAAATTACTTAAAATTAATAGAAAATATTTGAAGTGACAAAGTTAGATGACTAGTGGCTTATTGAAATCTTCCTTGCATAAAACAAAACTATATAATAAATATCTAAAACAACCAACAGCAGAAAACAGAAACGGATATAAAATTTATTGCTTGTTCTTTATCACGACCAAAAGGAAATGCAAGGCAAACTATTATTCTGGCACACTTATAAACACACAATAAACATAACATGAAGAAAAACCTGGCAAATCTTAAACGAAGCAATAAACAAGGCACGGACGTCCTCAAAATTCCTCTCAAGATTTATCGTAAATAATACAGATATCTCCCATCCAGTTAACACAGCCCAGGAATTTAACGATTTTTGTCTGGGATTGGTAATAGCACAAGTCGCAATATCTGCGAATCTAACAAGCATTTCTCTAGTTTTCTGAAAGGGAATTTTCCAGATAGAATTTTTCTTGCAGCAACTACCCCCAGAAGAATTGATCAATGTCACTAATAGTATTAAATCTAAATTCACAAAAAAATGTGATGATTTATCTTCTTATATAACCAAGTCGACAATCCGATTAATTGCAGTTCCCTTAGCCCATATAATTAACTTATAATTTTCAACAGGCATTTTTCCAGACAAAATGAAAGTAGTAAAAGCTGTTCCAGTGTTTAAATCTGGAGATGTGCAAGCTCTCAATAACTATAAACCCATCAGTATTCTTACTATTTTCTCTAAAATACCAGAAAAAATCATGCTATCAAGACTCATAGATTTTCTGGATAAAAACAATGTTTTCTATCTACACCAGTATGCTTTTAGACGAGGTCACTATACCATTCAGCCAATAATGCATCTGCTCAAACAACTGACAATAGTACACTTGGAATATTTCGTTAGATCTGTCCAAGGCATTCGATACAATTAATCATGCCACACCTCTCTCAATATTGGAACATTTATGGTGTAAGAGGCGTTGCAAACCTGTGGTTTCAAACTTATCTGAGTAGGATGGTACAATATGTAGAATATGCTGACAACAGATCAGCTAATGCACAAATCACTAGTGGTGTCCCGCAGGGATCCATCTTAGGACCCGTCCTGTTTTCGATCTTTAAATTAACGACTTTGCTTTCGCAACAGATTTAAATCTTCTCTCATTCGCTGAAGATACTACAGTGTATGCACCTGATCATGATATTGATTCAGTATTCTCCAAGGCAAACAATGATCTACAAAACATACAGACATGGTGCAACTTACTTTTGAATTCCTTTAAAGCTAAATAGATATTAATTAACCCCCACACCCCAACCCATATACAGACAAACAACTTATTATCGATAACAAAAAAATTACCAGAATTTCGAAGTCTGGTTCTTTGAATTTTTTAGGGATAAATATAGTTGATAAACTCAGTTATAAATACCATGTCTCTATATTGTGCTCAAACGTGGCAAGAGCAAATTATATAATGTTGTATGGCATCCAGATATGGGGTCATTCAAATGTACTAACACGCTATTTTTAATGCCGAAACGTGCAATTCGCGTCATTACCAATAAAAAATATAATCCCCACACTGACCTGTTATTCCTAAAAACTAAAATTCTGAAAGTACCTAACCTACATAGGGTCAGCTTACTAATGTTTACCCATGACTGGATTAATAACAGTCTACTTTCCAGTTTTCAAAATTACTTTGTGTACAATACAACAAAGTGGGGAGTTACTACCAGACAAGCGGAAGAGCTTATGACATTTAGACCCAGCACGAAATCAATTCAACAATAACCAACATCTATTTTCTAAAATTTGGAATGAGTTACACGAAGATACTCGAAAAATGGTATAAACAAACATCAGTTCAAGAAAGTAATAATTCACCAAATCTTTGATTCAATTATCTGTCGTAACCCTTTTTATGACCGAAGGTCTGACCTTACTGCCCACAATGGAACTTGATCTCGAAACTGCATATTATATTTACTGGCCATGTGAGGTATTTCGAAGAACCACAATGCTGACGTTGTCAAGAAAGGAGACATTGAGTGTCAAGATAGACTGAGTTGCTATGATTACTTAATCAGCGAGCTTTGATGTCGAATATGCAGTTCTTACCAGTAAAGAAATAAATACGTGAATAAAATCTTGAAATCATCAAGTATTCTGTCTTACGCTGGATTTCATCTTCCATTATTCACTCTTTTCCAGTGCTTGATATATGTACACCCTCGAAAAACCGATAGCGACTAGAGGAAGGGTGGATATCATCAACCCTGTAAGTGTTTCCTCTGTTCGTGGCCACTAACCCCAATCATCAACGCAGCCAGATCACCTTCATATACCACTTGCTTAACGTAACGGCCATCATCTGCTTCCGCCATACATGCACACACGGGAATCAAGATCTGCCATTCTGACACACGCACATTATCATTCATGTTGTGTCTGCCTCTCTCCTGACTTCGAAAATGTGACTGGTGGACCCCCCCCCCCCCCCCCGGTAGATCGACCGCACCGAAATTACTCCGGTTGGTGGGGGGGGGGGCACATATGCTGCATTCTTAAGGCAGGAGATGATAACTTATCAGTTCATGAGAATCGTCCTTGATAATATCTTCTTGCTCGGGCCAACTATGCATATATCCAATATCCAATCAGCCATTCCTCGTAATCTGCAGAAATTTAAATCATTAGCAGCTGTAGGAGTCGGCAGGAAGACAGCCATTCTGGCTATGCCTTCTCCATATAATGTACACAACTCCCCCGCTAACTTAGCTGTCGCTATGTCATTATTAAACGTATTCCGTAGATGTATCATATGAAATTGTATTTTTATGTGAATATTGCAAAATAAATCATTCAAATTCTAAAAAAAAAAAAAATTCAAAATCGCTTTGCCTTCAGTGTCCTCTCAGATAATGGGTCCCCCGAAGCTTTGGAGATTATATTCGATGTCGACAACGATGGCATGATTCGCTACCGACATCGAAACGGCTTCCTGGTTCGTATATTTTCGAAGCGGGTTACTCATGTTTTTTTCACGAACAGATGATGGCAAACATCTCCTATCGGTGGAACATCCCGCAGAAATTAAAAAAACTCGTTGCCCGTTGTGTTTTCGATTCAATCGGTTTAGTATGTCTGTCTTGACCAATAAAATGCATAGTTAACCCTTTACCTAACACAGTATTTTTCAAATAAATTAAATTTCACATTTTTTGAAAACAAATTTCGCAGTTTTTCAATAAAACTATGCACATATGGATATCATTAGATCAGCTCAGAGAGCTCGTTCTAATGATATTCATATTTGTATGGTTTTACTGAGAAACTTCCGAGATATTGTAGGCTGTGGTAGGCATGTTCTGATTAATTTTCTGGTCGCTATGTTAGGTAAAGAGTTAACACAGTGCTTATAAAATGGATAGCGGTCAACCCGCGCTCCATTTTATAAGTACTGCTGTAACAATGTGACACGGGCAAGCCGCATAAATATGGTAATTAGGTAATTTGGTCAAATAAGTAAAGTAATTTCCCGATAATTTCTGCGATAAAACCCCATCCTTCATGTGCTGTTTCCCATTCTATTCGGATTCGATGCCATGTCGACATCGGACACCCGATACGCATTGAGGATAGAAATAACAATTTACATGATCCTACTTGGGTACTGAAAAAAACTATAGAGTGAACAGTTCTGACTGGGATATTGGTTGCAGAAGCCTGGGCCCAAACTGTCAGAATGACTGGCAGTTATGGAATTCGTATTATCAAATCATTTGTCGCGATACAATATTCAGAAGCGACTCACTGTGAATTCCTTTGTATTTGATTGTTTGTTTGTTGGGCGTAACAACACTTTTAATGACAATGGTATATCGTTTACGGATGAAGGAAGCCGGAAAACTCTGAGAGAACCACTGATCAGCGGCGAGAAACTGTCAGACTTTCCAGCTTACTACTCAGGGTTAGCATTGGTTGAAGGCAAGTGTGCTATCGACGCGCAGTTCGCCTTAGTACACAGCGCCCTTGCGCCCCCACATTGGGAATCAGGATTAAGTGTCCAAGGACACAGCGTAGATGGCGCGGGTCTGGATCAAACAGCAGACTTGTCGATTTCAAGTCCAGTGCTCTAACCAATGAGCTAAGGCACACCCTTTATATTCGATATACATACAGAAAACGACGCCTATATTTTTTATCTTGAAAGATGAAACCGTTTTTCATTTTTCTTGCATAAACATAACTATGGCAACTTTATTTATTTATTTATTTATTTATTTATTTATTTATTTATTTATCTGGGGTTTAGCAACACAGCCGACAGCCAGGATCACCTGTTTTACGAATGGAGAAAGCCGGAGAGAACTACCGAACAACGGCGAGCAACTGTCAGACTCCCAGACGTACTAACTCTACACAAGCAGGATTAGCATTGATTGAAGAAACGTGCACCATCGGCGTGCAGTACCTCTTAGTACACAACGCCACCGTGCCCCCAGGTTGGCAATTAGGAGTCAGTGTCTTTCTCAAGGACGTAACGCAGTTGCTGCAGGTGGGATTCGAGCCGTCTACCTCTCGGCTTGCAGCCTGCGTCTCTACCTACTGAGCCACCGTGCTCCTATGGCAACCTCATTGGAACGAGCAGGAGGGTCCGTAAACTATGTTTTGAAGGCAAAAATTTGAAAAAAAGAATACTAAAATAGATGTTTGTGAATAAAGCTGGTAAGATAACTCTTTGCGTTAGCTAAAGGGTTAATTCAAGAAGCTTGGAAATATAACAGTGATTTTTGCCCAGATATTATATTCAGTAGACTGTTGAAAGCTGAAACATGTAACTACTGGAAACATAACAACCATTCATTTTAACTCTTTGAGCCGGAGAGCCCATTTTCCGGCCCAGGAACATGATACGTAATACTTTCGGACGAAGGATGGCTGCAAAGTGAATGTGTGGGAAGACCAATCAATATTTTCAACGTGCAGCCTGGTGGCTGCACGTTGAAAATATTGATTGTTCGTCTACCCAGAAATAATTAATGTGGACTCTTCCAATTGCTAACATTGAACTGACATGGAAGATGCCACCAGGGTTCAAATGGTTGAATTTTAACCCTAATTTGTTGTTGTTTTTTACTCCATTTTGTTGGCTGTAATAACCTGTAATGTACACTTAATAAGCAACTCGTCGTGTGTTATCGATCTGTAATAAAGTAAAAAAAAATAACTGGTGTTGTAAACTTCAACCAGTAATGTAATATAACTCCATCAGTAGTATAATAACCAACCTGATAAGCAGTGACAATGGAGCCAAAAAGGATATCAAGGCCGGACTTAACAAAGCCAGAGGCGCTTTCAGCCGACTGCGCAACATCTGGAAGTCGAAACAGTACAGCATCAAAACCAAGATCAAGCTTTATAAACAGCAACGTTAAGTCAGTACTATTATATGCCTCAGAATGTTGAAGGTTGGTTCAGACTGACATGAACAAAATCAACACCTTCCACAACAGCTGCCTCAGAAGAATCTACAACATCTACTGGCCAAATAAGATCTCTAATGAGGACCTGTACAAGAGGACAGGCTGTATGAACTTGTCCCTTGAAATAAAGATGAGGAGAATAAGATTGCTCGGCCACATCCCGAGGATGCTCAGTAAAAGAATTCCGAAAGCTGCACTAAAATGGACCCCCGTTGGGAAACGAAAGAAGGACAGGCCAAAGACCACCTGGCGGAGGATATTGATGTCAGAGCTGGACGAGATGGGACTTACATGGGGGGAAGTAAGTGCCCAAGCTAAAGATCGTGACAAGTGGAGAAAACTTATTGCAGCCATATATCCCACAGGAGACGAAGTTGATAAGTAAGTAAGTAAGTAAGTAAGTATAATAAGAACATTAACCAGTAATGTAATAAAAATTGAAAAGTAATGTGATAGATTTCCAAAATATTGGCCAACTATTCACCTGTCCGAAATGTTTTGTGATCCTCAGTCTTTATACCAAGTATTGCCTATTTACCATTTTCTCGTAAGTCTGGAGGGATTACGATCTAAAATCTATGACTCATTCAATGAGAGCAGCCTTGTGCGATGAAAACCTACTTAAAAGTGTGAAAGTCTGAGATATGTTTGACTATTCTCTAGAATTGCGACTGGTCTCTGTCTTTTGCTTTATAGCTGTCATTAGCTTTTGCCACGGCTGCTACTAACACTTCTCTATTCTATATACTACAGCTACTACCGCTCGTTCCACTAAAAGTCATATTATTACTACTGTTGTTTTCAAAGCGGAAATTGCTACTATGAGCCCATGGGACTTCATCTATAATTACCCACTATTTTTCTGCCTTTTATCACTTCTACTACCCTTACTAGCTACTGACATTGTTGTTATTTGCCAGTGCCATCATTGCTGCTATTGTTTTGCCAATACGGCGTCAAGCGTCTATCACTATTAACCCTTTACCCAACGTAACGACCACAACCGGCCAGCGCTATTCACAAAAATCGCCAATTAATTTTCATTATTTTTTCATTTTTTGTCTCAAAAACATAGGTTATGACCCCTCGTTGAAACGAGCTCGTCGAGCTCGTTCCAACGAGGGGTCATAACCTATGTTTTTGAGGCAAAAAAATGAAAAAAATCTAGTTATTCAATTATTTCTTTTGTAAGTGTCGTCTGCTTTTCATGTTAGGTAAAGGGTTAAATAATTATTACTACCTTCAACCACTGCAACTACTGCTAGGTCTTCTCCATCTCCACTATCACCACTGCAACAGGATAATATCACTACGATATTTATCACTGCTCTACCACCTGCTTCTGTCGCTAAAAAGTCGCCCCAATACTTGTCACTATTTCTGAGAGTAACGAGAATTTCTATCTTTTTCTACTTCCACCGATAGCCATTACTAGAACCACTAATGTTGTTACTGCTTCTTGCTTCCATTTCAACTATTTGCTTAACCCGATTCAACCACTATTACTGGTAACCTACCAGTACTCTTTCTGTCACCACCTACCAGGTGCTAATACTACCTATATCGGTTTTCTGACTTCTTCCACCGCCGCCGCTATTGGTCCCTATTACACTAACCACCATGCACCGATTACAACCTGTCCCATCGCCGCTGCTGTTGCCTTCTATCACTAGCGCACTACTATGGCTTCTAATATGAAAATACGTGACACGTAATGGTGCACACCCAATATTGTTAATTTCGGTAAATATTGCAGGCCCTAAGCAAGGTTTTTCAGGAAAGAGATGGTATATATCGCAGAAATAGCAGCAGTTATGTGAAATATAACAATTTGCCAAAACGTGTTGTACAGCGACATGCAATAAACACAGAACCACACATGTATGTTCATATGTTAATGTGGCGACAAATATGGCAATCGGGAAATTTTGAAAGATTGCGGAGGGATCAAAGTTGAGACAAGCTATAGTAAAACAAACCTTCATTTTTTAAACTGACAAAAGATCATAATTCACTGGCAAATTGGTTCATTAGAGTTTAACAACACTTTCAAAAACCAAGACTATATTATGAGCTGGATTGTACGTCAATTTCAATAACTAAGGTTATTATATCACGTTGTTAGTTCCCAAGATCCTTCCCATCCTTCAATACCTAGACGAGCAAAATAGTCGTACGTGGAGTCACTCGTTCAGGCAATTACTCTATGGCTCGATTGTTCGATGGGATTCTGGTCGTTCGAGCAATCTGAGATGGTTAGCAAGCCTGTACTAGTGCTAGTAATGGTACAAGGCCGCAAGAGTGGAAGAAGACTGCGGGATTTGGTGACTACTGTAAAAGCTAATCATAGGACAGACGATGGCAATATTGGGAAAATCAGTAATAGTGGTGTTGGAGATATGAAGATCACGGAGAGGTCTAGAACTGGGCAGATGCTAGGAGCCAAATTATCATCAGGTATATATAGTACTACATCATCATGTCATAGGTATCCTCCTATACCCAGATGAGCATTAAGAGTCGTAAAATAAATTGCTCTTTCGATACTCATTTGCTCAATGGGATTTGAGTCGTTCGAGCAATGACTTTTTCAGTAATTGCTCAAAAGCTTATTCGCTCGATAAGATTCGAGTCGTTCGGATAATACCTATCCCTGCTTGATTGTATTTGGGGTTTGAGGATCATAGAGGACTTCGCTATACACAGGGAAAGCAAAAACTGAGACGTCCAAGACAAAATAGACTGTTGGGATAGGCAGAAATGGGGCCAGTAAAAGGCAAAACGGGCCAGGAAATAGAAGGATAAACCACAGAATATATCGGGATAGATAAAATACCGAGACTTTGGTGCACATTCGAAACAATAAAGTTACTCTTATACAAAGGAATGCGTCTATTGTTGGGCAAAAAGAAGAATTCTACGGGACAACAGATAGAAACCTAATATTTAGTGGGAAATCCGCACTAGTAAAAGAACTGTTGGATTTATTTGGGTAATTTTACAAAGTATTCGAACAAATACAATTACTCATACCAGGAAACGCCCCTTAAAGCACCGCATGCTACTCTTTTAAGTCCAAAATTGAGGAATCCGTGCCAAATAAAGTTGTTTTGATGGTTTAGAGGGTTTGTCTGGATGTTCGTGGTAATTCGATTTATTCTAGTTCACGTAAAATTTATCCACATGAGACCTCTCATCATTCATTTAGCACTGCGTGCTACTATTATAAGCCCTAGATGGGGGCTTGGTAGTTTGGGTAGTTTTGTATTATTTAGAGGGATTGTCAGGTTGTTTGTTGTAATTAAATTTACTCCTATTCAATCGAACACACCCTCCGAACACACCCCTTTCCTATTAGAAGGTTTTGGGTCACATAGCAACCATGTGCTGCCATAGAAACCAAGATGGCGGTCTCAGATATACAAAATGGACGACATACACTCGTCTCCCCTCAACAAAACGCGCGGTGCATGCACACTAGGACCACGTATCACTATGGGGATGTTGTCACAAGATGGCACTCACGCGGGCTACCATTGACAACCAAAAATGAAGTAACTGGGCCATGTCACATGAGATACGGCCAATGTGGGTCGATCGTGTGCATGATTTACTACTAACATCAAGCCGAGAGATACACGGTTCGATCCCCAGCAGGGGTAACTGCGTTGTGTCATTGGGCAAGGCACTTAATCACGATTGCCCAAGTGGGGGCACAGTGGCGCAGCCATGGGGGCACAACCCCCCCCCCCCCCAAAAAAAAAAAAAAAATTCCGATTGGATTTATTACGTTCAAGGTCACTGTGACCTTGACCTTTGACCTAGCGAGTCCAAGATAAATAGGGGGTCATCCACTCACCTAGGCCAATCTACCTATGAAGTTTCAAGAATGTGGGTTCAAGTGTCGTCAAGTTATCATCCAGAAACCAATTGTTTACAATTTACTATGTTGAAGGTCACTGTGACCTTGACCTTTCACCTAGCGAGTCCGAAATAAATACGGTTCTTCCTCTCACCGATGCCAACCTTCCTATGAAGTTTCATGAATGTGAGTTTAAGCATAGACAAGTTATCATTCGGAAACCAATTGTTTACAATTAACTATGTTCATAGTCACTGTGACCTTGACCTTTGACCAAGCAAGTCCAAAATAAATAGGGTTCTTCCACTCACGGATGCCAACCTACCTATGGAGCTTCATGAATGTGGGTCGAACCATTATCAAGTTATCATCCGGAAACCAATTGTTTACGCCCGCCCGCCATTCACCAAACTATATGTCGAGCCTGACTTCGTCACAACTTGACTAAACAAGAGGTCCCAAGGGTCCTTAATCGCTCACCTGCCAACGTGGTTCAAAGAAGTATTTGGAGTCACATTAAGTTATACATGGTTCATCAACACTACAAAGGAATGAAGGCATGAGAGGCAAATTTTATGGAAAAACACTAAGAAATCGATTTGAACAAACCTGAACCTATCATGCTCCCCATGCCACCCACACCCCTGCCCGTAGAGAACCCAAATAAGCCAGGGACATAAATTTAACAAACTTGAACCTGATCCCCCTTGAGACGAAGGAGGTTTTTAAAGAAATGTCACATTGCATTAAGTTAATCTTTGGGCCCCAATAGAGAGTCCAAATACTAACTGAGGCACCCGATTTGTACAAACTTGAATCTGACCCTCTTAGAGATGTTGTATACCAAATACGGAAGCATTCATACCAAATATGAAAGATTTTTAAAGAAATTTCCTCATATTTCACTAAGTTAAAAAAAAGATTATTAACCCATGAACTCGATTTGAACAAACTTGAATCTGATTGACCCCCCCCCCCCCCCACACACACACACACACACACACACACCCCTAGAGATGTCATATACCAAATATCAACATATTCTAAATGATGGTTCTGGAGTAGAAGACTTTTTTCATTTTTTTTAAAAAAAGTATGGGTGCTATCAGAGTAATGCCCCTTGTGGTGCCCCTTGTAAGCGCGGAAAGGTTATTTGGACAAATTTGATTTGACATATAAGGAACATGCACACCAAATTTGGTTCAATTTGGTCCAGTAGTTTGGGAGGAGAAGTCGATAATGTAAAGTTCACGATGGACGACGACGGACGGCAAGTGATAAGTTAAGCTCCCTTCGGTGAGCTAAAATTCATCCATACGCCCCCCCCCCCCCCCCCTCCAATTTGACCCATGTAGGGAACATTAGGCAAGAAATTTTATTATGGAGATATTTATACTTGCATGATGTATGGGGGGGGGGGGGGGGGCGTAATAGATTTATGTGTGATATCCGACCTATCTCAATTTAATGACACCAGTGTTGTCAGTTATTTGTCAGACTCGAGAAAAAAACGTCGCCGGTGTTCCGTCGACGGATTTACGAAATAACCTCGCCGTTATTTGGTAATTTATCCGTTTCTTCTGGTCCGGATTCGCTATTTAAAATTGATGAATCCCTTAGGGCGATAGGAAAACGAAGGAATCGTTAACAAAAGTACGACGTTAATATTATTTGATACGCAATTGCTGCCAGTTTAAAAAGCATATTTGTCTTTATTTTGAGTGATATCATTACTGACATTAGGCATACCGGTACTTATTTAAATCTATTCAATTAGTTTCCTAGTTTTAGTCGAATTTTTCAACAACAAAAAACCTTGACTATTGGTATGGCGAGGGCCGGTCGCCGGGCAGGCGGCCTTTTTTGCTAAAAAACTTAGTTATTTCTGGACGGGTTTTGATATTTGGTATGTAGCTTGATATGCACGTGCAACACCCGATGACGCAAAATAGGGCGTGTCAGCGCTTTTTCTCAAGAGTTATGGCCCTTTGTTAAAATCTACTAATTTTGAGCTTGACAGCGCGATACTTCAACAAATGTCAACCGATTTGACAGATATTAGGCACATGGGTTTCAAGGAACAATGTCTTGGTCGAGTTCGAAAATCTATGCGGACCATTTCATACAGTTGTTGTGTTGACGTTTGTTTCGTGATTGATCATAATACAATGATTCATAAGGATTATTATTGTCCTCACACAAGGTGAAGGGGAAATAAATTTGAAAAAAGAATTTCAATGTGGCCTAATTATTGATGCCATTCACACGTCCACATATCCTTAAATAAACTGGTTTTGCATCCATTGCACCAATGGCGGATACAGAGTATAACCCTCTAAGAACTTGTTCCGACCTAAAAACAGAGGGTCGTGCATCAAATAAGAGGAAAAATTTAGTACTAGACTACTTTATTAGTACTAGACAGCTTTATTGGTAGCTGTGCACAAATGACATTCATTCACATTTGCAACTTTACTGTGTTATTTTTTCCACTATACCCCACCCCCAAATTTGTGTTCCAAAATACTCTTTCAATGAAGAAATTATTTTCTAACATTTTTTAACCCTTTACCAAATATAACGGTCAAAAGCTGCTGGTGCAATTCACAAGTATTGCCAATCCATGTTCATTATTTTCTCGTTTTTTTTGTGTCAAAAAGATAGCTTATGACACCTCATTGGAATGAGGTCATACCAATGGTGTAAAAAGTCATGTTTTTGACACAAAAAATTAGTGAGTCAATAATTTTGTGGGCAAAGGTAATCAGCTTTTCATGTTAAGTAAAGGGTTAACAGCATAATTCAGACAAACATCTAAATACCAGTAACTAAAAGTGCTATATGGGCTTTCTGGCTGTGGGTTTGAATGGTGATTTGGAAGGGGGTTGGAAGATTGGAACCCCCCCCCCCCTGCCCCTAGTACTATGATGAGGAACCATGGTTTAATTACATTTATTTACACATGTGTACACGTAGGGTAAAATTGGTTGTTATTTGGCATTTGCTGAAGGCTGCATTGTGCCACTGGAGGCTACACTTGCTCAAGATGTGAATTTGCTTGCAATATATAGCCCTTACTGACAAAAACATATTTATCGAAACAATAAAAAAGTACTGTAAGGTGTGTGGTACCCCAATGCATTTTTAAATGTGAAATAATCTCTCAAAATAATAATTAAATCAGATTCGGAAGCCAAATTATGTATTTCCTTAATCAACCCCAATCCAATCAAAGATACATTTTACCTCTTTCACGTGACAAAAGAGTCATTTCTGCATGAGAATTCAACATTTGGCTTCCACTGAGTTAAAAACATAGGAAATTTGTTGTTTTAAAGAAAACTGTCCAAACTGTGTCAAATGGCTTAAAAACTGCTGTTGCCTCCAATACATTGTTCTACTCTGTTACCTAAAGAGTAAGCTGAGAGGTAAGGAATTCATCTAGCTTTTCTTCGAAAACTAACCTAATCCCAAAATAAAACTAAAATCTGCATCAGCATGCAATACTTTGAGGAAAAATTTGTCTCATTTAACCATATACCAAGACAAAGAGTGGTGTTCCAACCCCACGAAACAATATGAATGTCAATTTTGATTCAAAAATTGGGGTTGCAGCTATATAATTCACCAATATCAATAGACAGTACCATTTTATCCAAACAACTGACGTCAAATTTTCTTCTACATGTACATACTGATGTGGCAAAATATAGCCCTGAAGGTGTCCCCCTAGTATGCCCCTTTTTATCAAAAACTAAAATTCATAAATTAATTGATGTTGACGCAAAACAAACCTCTTGTGATATTAAATTTCCCATTTGTGATAGTTTTTAAATCACATTCTGGCTTCTGAAGATATGTCACAATGCATTTGATGAATATTTTGCCATTCTTGTGAAAAAAGCCTCACTTTCTCAGTTAAGGGACCTAGAGTCATTGGTATGGCACTGACAAAACATTAAACACTGATTTTTTCCAACAGTATGGCCATCTGAGCACTGCTCCTATGGTATCTCATAGCACTGTTAAAATGCCTAAAACCATCAAATATTGATTTTGTAGTGATGTGCGTGTCCCACAAGTACATGTATCCACAAGGGCTCGTTTACAACCTTCGATTTAATCCCTACAGGCACCCATTCTGATAAAAAGAGTGAAATTATGGAAAATACATGTATGCATAGTACCCAGTGAGGATGACTCAGATATTTGCTTCAGGAATGTAGTGCTCTTTAATGTTTAATATATTTGTGTATGTGTGTGTATGGGAGGGGGGGGGGGGTCAATTGCCAGTTATTGAAAATGTAGAACTGTGCAAATGAAAAACAAACCAACACTTTGTATGATGGACAGACAGACATGCAATCACATATCTTGAAAGTGACAGTCTACATGCACAGAGGAATGGTATGATGGGCAGACAGACATGCAATCACATATTTTGAAAGTGACAGTCTGCATGTACATAGGAATACTGACTGACATACAATGAAAAATATAGTGAGAAGAGCCAGGACAGGGTTGTCAAATAGAAAAAAAACTCAGTGGACCCTGAGTGCTGCAGTACTAAAGCAAATCATAGGAAACTGAGAGTGTATGCTGTTAACTTTCTCATCAGCTGAGGGGTTCAGTATGGGTAGTAGAGGGACAATTGTTAATGTAGTTTTGTGCTATAACATGGGGACCCTGACAACACTAGCATCAGGCTACTATATTGGTATGTGCACAAAAGCCATTCATTTACATTTCCAACTTTGTTACTTTTCCGAATGTACCCCCACCCCCTTTCCCCAAATTTATATTCCAAAATACTCTGTGAATGAAGAAATTGGTTTTTAACATTTTTCATTACTCACTCATTGTAATGGTCAAAACAGGCTAACACCATTCACCAATACTGCCATTCAATGTTCATTATTTTTGCATCAAAAATATAGCTTATGACCCCTCATTGGAATGAGCTAGTTCAGCTCATTCCAGTGGAAGGGGTGTGGGGTCATAGCTATGTTTTTGATGCAAAAAATAAAAAGAAATTAGTTATTCAAAAGTGCTATCTTCTTTTCATGTAAGGTAAAGGGTTAACATCATAATATGGAGAAAGCTTCTATTAATCATTCACTCAATGTAATGGCCAAAACCGGCTAGCACCATTCACCAAAATTGCCATTCAATGTTAATTATTTTTGCATTTGGGTCATCAAAAACATAGCTTATGACCCCCTCATTGGAATGAGCTTGTTCAGCTCATTCCAGTGAGAGGGGGGGGGGGCATAGCTCTGTTTTTGACCCAAAAAATGAAAAGAAATTAGTTATTCAAAAGTGGTATCTTCTTTTCATGTACATGTAAGGTAAAGAGTTATCATAATATGGTTTGTTTGTTGGTGGTTAACGTCACATATTTATGCACAATGGCTAATCGTGACACAACATGGAGATGAAGTCAAGTTTAGTCAATCGTTGATCTACATGTTGCCCATTTTAGAGGACTTTCACCCCAAGCATTGGTGACTGGGTCCTATTTTACTAGTAAAGCGGAACTGGTTTACCACAGTAAACAAGTGCTGCTTACTTCCTGGGGTTTCCACGGGGAATCAAAATATGGAGAAAACTTCTATTATACCAGTGAATACAAGTGAAATATGGGTTTTCTGGCTGAGTGTTTGGATGGTGATTTGGGAGAGGATTGGAATATAATTGGAATCCCCTCTATAACAAGTACTATGAGGGGAAAGCATGGTTTAATTAAATGTGTTAATAGGTGAAATAGGTGGTTATATGTGTTTTTGGTATTTGCCGGAGGTTATAGTGTGCTACTCAATTCTGGATGCCACACTTGCTCAAGATGCATTTAACTGCATTATTTTTGGCAATATATGGCCTTTATTGCTGACTGTGACAAAAATATAACTTTTCAAAAAATAAAACAGTATTATTCGGTCTGTGTTTCTTGAATGAACATTTAAATGTAAAATACGTGTAATATCCAAAAAATAATAATTAAATCAGTGTTGGAAGGCAAAATACATGTACATTTACATGTATGTATTTCCTATAATCAACCCCAAACCTTCCAAAGGGTAACCCACAAAACTGTTACCTGAAAAATGTCCAAAACTTTTTTACCACTCGAGGCCGAGCACTTCCTTAAACTCCAATAAAAAAATAAATAACTGTCCTGATAAATAGTTACTGAGGCATGTTTTCTTGTAAATGGGTGTTTATGTAATTTACAAATTAAATACATAAGTTTTTAAATCCTCTTGGACTGCCTTTTAACCTTTTGGTGTAAAAGGCCAGGAGGGGGATTTTTGTACTGCTCTTAAAATAATGTGGGAGGTTGTGGTACTACCCTCAAAAACTGTAGGGGGGGGGGGGTTGCTAAGTGTGTAAAAATGATTGGGAGGGATTTTAGCTTCATTCTAATCCTTCCAAAGATACATTTTACCTCTTTCATTTGATAAAAGAGTCATTTCAGCTTGAGAATTCACTGCTTTCTTTGAAAACTACCCCAATTCCAAAAAAAAACTAAAATCTGCATCAGCAGACAATAGTTTGGGGAAAAATCTGTCTCATTCCACTCCACACAAAACAAAATGAATGTCAATTTTGTTTTAAAAACTGGTGTTGCAGCTATGTAAATCACCAATATCAGTAGATAGTGCCATTTTATCCTAACAAATGATGTCAAATTTTCTTCATGTACATATTGATGTGGTAAAATATAGCCCTGAATGTGTCCCCTAGACCCCCAGCATACCCACTTTCATCCAAAACTATGATACAATTCATAAATTAATTGATGTTGACACAAAACAAACTTCTTATGATATTAACTTTCTCATTTGCGATAGTTTTTAAATCACATTCTGGCTTCTGAAGATATTTCACAATGTGTTTCATGAATATTTTCCAATTTTTGTAAAAAAGTTTTTTTTTTAAAAATCCCTCAGATTTCTTAATTAAGGCACCTAGATTATTGGTATGTCTCTGACAAAACATAACACATTGATTGTTTTCCAACAGCATGACAGTGCAGCTCATGTGGTACCTCATAGCACCACAAAAATGCCTAAAACCATCAAATATTGCTTCTGTAGTGTGGTGCTTATGCTGTAAATACCCATAAAGGCACTTTCACATTTATTTTATTTTATTGGTGTTTAAGGTCACATACTTATGCACAATGGCTAATCGTGACCGTGACAGTTTTACGGGTGGAGGAAGCCGGAGAACCCGGAGAGAACCACCGAGCAACGACGAGCAGCTGTCAGCTCTCCAACATCGTAACTCTGAACTCTGCACCGCAGCACAGGCAGGGTTAGATTGGTTGAAGACATGCGCACCATCGACGTGCAGTACGCCTCAGTACACAGCGTCATCGTGCCCCCATGTAGGCAATCGGGGTGAAGTGTCTTGCCCAAGGACACAACGCGGTTGCCGCAGGTGGGATTCGAACCGAGGACCTCTCGGCTTGCAGCCTGCACCTCTACCAACTGAGCCACCGCGCCCCCGGCACTTTCACAACCTTGGATTTAATCCCTACAGACACTCATGACACATTTTGATAAAAAGAGTAAAATTAAGAGAAATACAATGTACATGTATGTTTCCAGAGAGGATGAATCAGATATTCAAAAAGATAGTGCTCTTTAATGTTTAATATATTTGTGTATGTGTGTGTGTGTAAGGTGGAGGGGGTTACAGTGTGAAAAATAGTCAGAAGCCAGTTACTGAAAATGTACATGTACAACCGGGTAAATGAAAAGCAAAGAATCGCGGTCTGTGATGGACGGTTCTTGGACAACTTGCACCCTGAACGATTCATACAACAATTAGGGGGTACGAATTGTCTTGACAATAAGGTACAAATTGTGTAGACAAAAGGTACGAATTGTCCCAGTAAAAGTTATGAATTGTCTCCTTTTTGGTACAAGTTGTCTCAAGTAAGTGTACTAAACTGTCTCATGTATTAACCAAGCCAGAAAATAAGCAGCCTGTCATCTGCAAAATGAGGTCCCCAGAGGGTGAATTTAATGGTGGTACCCTGCCCAGCAGGGTAGCATCACTAAATTTACCCTCTGTGAACCTCAATATGAATCAGGGTCTCAAAACTAAACAGAAAGAGGTGCCCAGAGGATAAATTGGCCCACTATATGGGATAGCATCATCAAATTCACCCTCTGTGAACCTCATTCTGTGAATGTCAGACTGCTTATTTTCAGGCCTGGTATTAACTATTTAAATGTTTTTGACTCATGCTTTGGCTGAGTGAAATGAAAATGAAAAGTCGACGGAGTGATAGTAATACAAACATAAACATATGCATGAAACAACCAATCACAACATGATTTATGCATAGAAATGATACTTCAATGGGTGAGCCATCGCTTAACAGCATTTATAAGTGAAAAAGCAATCTCTAGTATTATCAACTTCGGGTCTGTATGTGGTAAAAGAAAATTTATAGTAGATAGTAACGGATGTAGTTTTACAGTTAAAACACTATTTTTTTTTAATGAAGTCACAATAATTCTTTAAATTGGTGAAGATCTAACAATAAATAATTTTATGACGTCCCAAATAATAAGTTAAAGAGCGTGTCGCCTTAATAAGTTATTAATTTCATTCTGAGCTCCCTCAATAGAGCATTTTCTTTTTGCCGTCGTGACGATGAATCTTTTAAGTGTCTACTTGCTTTTTACTTTAAGTAATGAAATTTGATATTCTATGTCTTTTTAAAATAATAGAAATGACGTCGCCTTTTTTTATCCTTTCTCCAAGTTTATAATCATCTCCCAACCCCATCTCCATGTATATTTTTTCAGAGGGGGTTAATTAAACAGGGTATGGATTTGCAGAAGCGGATACAAATTGTCCAGAATGGGTACGAACTGTCAGATACTGCCCAGAGGAGGGGTACAAATTGTCCTGGGAAAAGGCATGAATTGTCCAGGCATCGGGGGTACGAATTGTCCAGCAAAAGGTACCAATTGCCAGAGGTACGAATCGTCCAGGCTGTGAGTTTTCCACTCACTGATGGATGGATGGACAGACAGAAATGCCGTCACACATTTTGTAATAAATTAAATTTCAGTTTCCTTTTGAATGTTAAAACAAACTAGAATTAGTAGAAATGAAATATTTTCTCTGGAATCAGTGTGCAAATATTATTTAGAGGTCGGTTCTGGGGAGGTTGTAGTCTTTGTAAGACTGTTAACCCGGGGCCCTCCTGGCCCTCACAGTCTTTGAGAGACCCGCTCAAATTTCATCTGACTAAAACTGAAAGAATCTGGCCGCATTTGGGTCGACTCAGTTCACGCTTCATATCGAAGACAAAAATCACATAATCAACATTCTACTTGTCGTACTCAGCCCAAATATAATTTATTTACGTGCCTGCATCATTTTTTAACGCAAACACAGCATCAAATTCAAGAAATGTTGAAAAATATCCGACATCACCACGTTAAAAAACATCGATTTCAAAGATAAACAAATTGTACTGCACATGCGCAAGTATCTGTGCGCATGTGCAGTACAATTTGTTTATCTTTGAACTCGATGTTTTTTAACGTGGTGAAGTTGGATATTTTTCAACATTTCTTGAATTTGATGCTGTGTTTATGTTAAAAAATGATGCAGACACGTGAATAAATTATATTTGGGCTGAGTACGACAAGTAGAATGTTGATTATGTGATTTTTGTCTTCGATATGTGAACTGAGTCGACCCAAATGCGACCAGTTTCTTTCAGTTTTAGTCAGATGAAATTTGAACGGGTCTCTCAAAGACTGTGAGGGCCAGGAGGGCCCCGGGTTAACAGTCTTACAAAGACTAGGGAGGTTGGTATTTAGGCTTTTTAAACGATTTTTGCCATTTTGGGAGAAACCTACATGTACTAATTATCAGAATCCCCACCTCCAGATGTTGGTCAGACGAGGAGGGCGACGACATTGATTAGTTTGAGGATGAATTCAGTTCTATTCTGGTTGCAAAGCCTAAAGCATCCGGGAATTAAAACATTGTTTACCAAAACACAGAGGAAGTGTAATTTAAATGGGAGTTCTGAGTGGTTCTGGTATTTAGCCTTTAGGAGAACACGTCGGATCACAAAATTGGCTGGCCGCTACACTGTAATTCTGACAGTCTAAAACAGACATTGTATTGTATCACTGGTAAAAATAGTTCATAGACTAGAGCCAGTGAATTTGTGAAGAAAAATCTTGGAAATAAACGAATATCGCTGTTCGCGTGCATGTCTGTTTCTGTAAAATTTTACTACAAGACTGCATGCCCGTGTTTTGAAAACAAAGATTTCCCCAGACCGTACGTCAACATAACTTGAATTCATCCGAACTCCGGCTGTTTCTAAGGAAATCGGGCTAAGTTCCCCACAAATGAAAAAGGCCCACTAAAAGTGTCAATAAATCACTGGTTTTATTTTTTTTATTCGTTGTCAACTTTTGTGAAGTGTACGTTCTCAATTACAATTGAAACTGGGCTTTTGAATCTGACGAAACCGGCAACGGACGACATTGGCACTTCGAACTTTCAAACAATACCTAACTCGCCAACAACCACCTAACTTCGAAAGTCACTTCATACTTAATTATTTCTCATAGTTTCCAGCGTTCTGCGACAATATATTTTATATAATGTCCTTTGAAAAACCAAAAACAATTAAATATCCGTTACAATGATTCTGGATTTTTTGCCAGTGGGAGAGCCACGCCGCCAGATGGCACCCCAAACTCTGTTGCATGGTATATAGAAAAATTATGAAATCATGGATACGTACTTGGGTTACCTATGTGCGCCCACGCCACTGCGTGGGTGTGCACTACTACAACCGATGTGTTTTAAAACCGCTACCTTTTCTGCTGCTGCTAATTTCTAGCACCACATTCGCCTTCGCCCATTGCCAACACTTTCACACTGCTGCCAATATCGCTACTGCTACTATACGCGATGTACTGTTGTGTTAGGACACATCCCAATATAGGAGCAGGGCATTGACCTATAACATCGATTGCCAGTAGCACGTTCTTAGTTCACCCACTTCCGCCTCCCCTTCCCATTTTGTTCGATCTTTGTTTGTGATCTCGAATAAAAACATGAGTCCTGCGCCACTAATAAGATGCCATAATGGAGTATTATTACAGACACAAACGAGACATAGAAATTGAAATCCAATCCACTTAACAGAAGTGGTGGTGAAAGTGGGGAACTGTGGGAAGCGAAGTCGACCGTTTATGTTAAGATCGGCATGTTTTGTATACGCACTATATCCTCGTCTACAAGTACATCTGAAAAATCGTTATAGGTATGTTAGTATTATTATAATAATAGTTATTATTATTATATTTTGTTAGTTCTAAATATTTGAATTAGAGTTGCCGCTCTCTCAGAGTTGCTCTCGGAAATGATGAAATGTCCACAACTAAGCAGCCTTGAGAAAAAATATTGTTTTAAAATACCTTTGAGGCATTGTACTGAGATCTTGCAGAGGGGTGATTTGATGAAGTTTGGGACCTAAAAATACAATTGACAACTGGCGTGTTTTTGTTGGGAATTTCCCAAAAGAATGTACTTGTGACTGGCTGTTTCCTTCCTGTCGATTTGTCTGTCTTATTTGTTGCTTGACCCCCAGTTTTGTAGGACAGAAAAAGCTGTCTGAGTGCTATACATTATAAAGATATTTGAATGCCCAAATTAAAATGATGCGATCATATTTTGTCACAATGTTTTAATAGTCGTCAAGGGGAAATGTTTAGTACTGTTGTACCTGTACAGTTAAAACTAAAAGTCCTGTCACGAAATGTGAGCTTATCTAGGCTTAATTGCGCGTATGAATTGAGCGCAACTGCCATATCGTATGGCATCCATAGCACGGTACGTTCTCCTGGTAACGCAGAACAAACACAAGCAATGTTTCTGCCAGTGGACCCCCGTGTTTCCCGGAGGTCCATTGGCTGAAACATGCTTGTGCACAGGCCATATGTACAGAATTTGATAGCCTTACTATGGTCATAACGCGTAGATTAACGCACAGATCGACGTGCTATTTGTGCGCATTTCATGACAAGACTTCTAGTTTTAACTGTAGTATCTGAGCAGGAAATAGGAAGTGACAGTGCCATTTATCAGTCCGTTATACCATATATAAGAACCACCAATCGATACCTGACTGATTGCACAAAGCAGCCACTAAACGTGCAGCACAGGAAGTCGGGTTATCGCTAAAACGCCTACACACTGAAAGTTTAACCATCTGAAGCAGAAAGAACTCTTTTCCGGACGAGGATCGTGATACCATCTGAATTCAGATAGCGGCTTAATGAATTTATGTGGTAGACCAATCGAGATTTTCAACGTGCAACCGTAAGGCCTAAAACCTAAAACAACATACATGCTAAGGTTAAACTTTGAAATATATGGTTGTTGTGTTTTAGTAATAAACGTGGGACACATAAAAATCTAATTTGTTGGAATTAAAAGTCAATAGTAGTATGTCAAGTTGAGATCTACCCTCTCTACCAGGACCCCGGGGTCAGACCATGATCGAGGTCATTGACCTCGGTGCCCAAATCCATTAGGCCTCCCCATCCCCTCTCCCCTCCCCGCTCCACACTAGGCCTAGGTTATCTTTAGGCGCCTCCTCCCCTACCCGCCCTGTATGTACCCTATTTTGTAGGCTATCCTTCCCCAAAGCCCATTTTGGGACCCAGACTATGTATTGCCCATTTAGGCTTTCCCCACATTGTTTTGGTTTTTCCTGTATGTGGGCGCCCCCTTCCAAATGCCCAGTCCCTCCCTACCAAAGCCCTGGACTGTTCCTCTCCTTCCTAAAGGATAGCCCAAAGCTGGAGTACTTCCAAACTGAGGCGTCCATTGAGTGCTAACAAAGAGTTCCCCCTCCCCTGCTCCACGTAAATTTCGAGCTCTGTTGGTGTATCTAAGGTAAATGTTGTTAAGGACATGTACACGTAACTACAAAGATTATTTTGAAGACTACCTGGTGTGTTTGATTATGTCATAGATAAAGATATTATGATAAAGGGCTCCTTTGTTTATAAGAAGCTTAATATGATAAAGACCTATAAGATCGCGGCGGTGTCTGATTGGTCAAACGGTTGTCCAATCAAATCATCCCACACGGCGGTATGTTCCATGAGACCAATAGATAAGCGTGTTGTAAAATTATCCCACGCAGGCGCTCTCTGATTGGTCAGACAACTGTCCAATCAGATCGTGCCATGCAGTATTTTCGACGTGGTCAATAGGTTTGTGACCCGGAGTGTGACAATAAAAGGCAAGCAAGATTGGAAGTCATCTGTCCCTCCCCCGAAGGCAGACCAGATGGCCAGGGCTCAGCATCATCTCTCCATTATAGGTTGATGGATGACTCCCATCTTTCAAAAAAATACATATTGGTGGATTTTTTCCTTTTTTGTAACCATTAAGGATAATGTGATGGGGCTACTCCCAAACCAGCGACTGTCTGGTTTTCTGGGGGGGGGGGGGGGGGGGGTCTAAAATAACCACCAAACTGCGGTTTCAGTATAACCATAAATATGCTCAGCAAGAAAACACGGAGCAGAACTCTTGTAATTATGCAAAATTCCTAGCCATCTTCCAGCCCGAGGTTCTCTGGGATCTCAACCCACTATCCTACTGCCAGTCGCACACTCAAACTTAATAAGATTATTGGCTCTCGCTCCCGACTCTCGAAGATTTATAAGCAAATAAATCTATAAAGCAAATAAAGTTCACAGGGTCACAAGGGAGAAACTTTTCATTCATTCATTCAGTTTTTATCGTTCTTTCAAAATCATTTGATCGAGAATAGTTTGAACACTTTGAGGAAAAAAACAAAATGGAATCAGTAGTTAGAATTAGTTGTCAAGTTTGTGAGAAGAACTTCTCTGGTCGTTGCAATTGGAAATGAGTGTGCTCTATATGTGATAAAAAGACTCTTTTTTTAAGGAAATTGGGTGGCCCCGAAAAGGGCCGTTTGTTTGGCTTTCTACAGATTTTCTCCAAGGATAGTTGATAAGCTAGCTAGAACAGGTCTCAGTAACTTTCCTAAGAAACCGCCTTCCTGTATGATTCGTCTTGCTTTCCCAGCAGGTAATTTTTGGCTATTTTCCTGATTTCATACCTGTGTGGAATGAGGTATGCTCGTGCTCTCATTGTCATTGGTACATTGAATTTCAAAACGTTCTTTGTACATTCACATATGCATTCAATCAGGTCATCGTCGGCTGTCTTTACTGTATTTTTGGTTTGCTGTTGATTAGCATAGGCTAGAAATCGTAGTTGATCTGTATATCTTCTCAACCTGTCTAGTGCTTTGTTTTGGAGCTCATAATTTATCTCAGCCTTGTTGAGACAGTCCATGTCTTTCGTGGTTGGATTCTTCTGGTAGGAGGGTTCAACTGGTGCTACATTTCCTCTTAGTGGCCATATTGCTTGGTGCTTTTCAATTCGTGGCATAGGTACCTGTGACGTTCTGTTCGTTTCAGTATTCTGCTGTTGGTCAATCTGAGGTAGGTCCATTGACGTCGACAGATTAGTAGTATAACGGAGTTGGTTATAGGTAGATCCGACTGTAAATTCAGGTGTATTTGCATTATCTTTCCTTATAGGATGGCTGTTGTATTCATCCTTGTGTAATGCTCATCTGTGCCGATAATAATGAGTTTTATGTGAGTAAGATTTTGGGCACAATTCACAGATATAGCGTGAATTCATCTTATTCAATAGCGAGCTAAAAGATTTGTGACGAGGGGACAGTGATCTTCCATTTAAATACAAGAACAGGATGGGTGCTACCCCAACCTGTCAATCGCTGATTGGTCAGTTATATACCAGGACAGCATGGGTTCTATCCACCCTACCAATTGATGGTTGCTTCAAATTCTTCCACAGTGCATTGTGGGAAATTACAGTGATGCGACTCTGGGGTAAAATAAGTTTTTGCTCGACTTCACACTACTTGACACAGTTTACTTTAAAAAAAAACAAGACATAAAAGTCAGATAAATGTCAAGTCGGAGAATGAAACATCTAAACTTCACACGCCAACTTGATAACAAACTTCCGTCCATCAATGTTGCAGGAATTTTCTGCTTATTGAACAACATATGAACCACAAAATGGTCTTAAATTGTCTTAAATATTTCTCAAATGGTCTTAAATGGTCTCAAATGGTCTTAAATATTTCTCAAATGGTCTTAAATATTTCAATGGACTTAAATCATCAAATAAAAACGTTATGTAACTGTAACTGGACGAGGATGGCTCAAACTTGAAGGGAAGAATAATGCTCTATAAAATAGATGTAGTGAATGCTATTTAAAAACTATTGTAATTATCAATTGAAAGAACACGAGAAGATGGTCTGTTTGTAAATAGTGAAACTATAATAGCACGGCTTTTTCAGTTTGCACATTTAATGAGGAGAGGATATCTGAGTAGCGATTTCATATGAAATTTCTGTACTGAGTTCACTAAAACCAATCTGAGCCGAGGTTTAACGAGGCGAAGATCAATTTTAGAGAACGAGGTTCAGAAAGTCAACCTCAAATCGTGAGGAATTTGCGATTCGTTTTATCATATAGTGTGTAATTTTACATTTTAGTTCGTGAATGCAGAGGCTCAGTGATAAGGGCTTGGACTTCAACCAGAAAGATCTACGGTTCGAACCCCGCCAGGGGGTACTGCTTTGTGTTCTTGGGCAAGGCACTTTATCCCGATTGCCCATGTGAGGGAAGGTTTGGGTTGTGTACTGAAGCATAATGCACGTTGATAGTGTACTTGTCTTCAACCAGTGCTAACCCTGCTTGTGGTGAGTTAGTAGTTAGTACGTTGGGGAGTCTGGCAGTTGCTCGCCGTTGCTATGTGGTTCTCTCTCCGAGTACTCCGACTTCCTCCACCCGTAAAACTGTCCGACACGGAGTTACCCTGGCTGTCGAAAGTATCATTAAACCTTAAAAAATAAATCATTAAATAACATTTTAGTTAACGTAACGACTGGAGCTGGCCAGCGCTGTTCACAAAAATCGCCAGCCAAATTTCATTTTTTTCAGTTTTTGCCCCAAAAACATGGCTGGTCCCCATAAGCTATGTTTTCGAGACAAAAGATGAAAATATTTAATTAGTCGGGAAATGCTTTCTTCAAATGTCGTCTGCTATATGTATTATAGAGACGGTCAATGAAATAAAAGAGAACATTAATTCAATTCTGCTTCCGAAACAAGCTCACAACGTTTCCACGTCGACGTTGACCTATGACGTCATTTTCGCCACGTATTGTGAACGATATTTTCCGTAATGAGCAATTTCACGCTGATTATGTGATAAATAGTCTAAAATCTTTATGGGGATATTTTTCATATGCAACATTAACTTTTCTTACTTCATATGACGACAAAAAATTCATAAATTCTACAGCTGAATATTTCAAGTAATGTTTTATATCAATACATTTGCACGCGCTATGATTTCAATTAACCGAAACTGATCATTACCATAGCTCTACAAAGTAATTATAATCTTACACAACGTGTAAAGCATCAAGAAATGTCGATTTGAAAAAAAACCTACAAAATCAGTTTTTCTGCAGCAAACTACCTCAATAGTGTTCCGGTAGAGTTAGTCAGAAAAACACTAGCACAAAATTAGATGGTACCTATTTCATATTAAATATCTTTCAATCTTTATGTAAATTAAATAGTTTAAATGACCATTCTATTGCGAACAAAATATAGAAATTATTTTATTTTCATTCGTTTTTCTTCGCCCAAAATAAATCGTATTCCCACTCCCACCCGCCGAAAATGGTATTCCACTCCCAGCATCGTAGACCTATACTACTCTCAGCGATGACAGTTTTTTTTATTATTTGAGTTCAATTAAGAATTGAATGCAATTTTTATAATCTTTATTGGAGTATGAACGTATGGGAATGGGTACAAATTATGTATGAATCCCGAAGGGATTCATACAATTTGTACCCATTCCCACACGTTCATGCTCCAATAAAGATTATAAAAATTGCATTCAATTGTTATAATTACATTCCGTTACTGTTTAAACTACTTTTTACCAAACAACAAAGCAGAAAGACGAAATAAAACATGTACGAACGAACGAGGCGAAAAACCACCCTCACACAAAAGACAAAGTGCACAACTCTGAGTTGAGCGCCGGATCCGTCTAAATGATATCCCAAAGGCAAATAAGCTTTAATTTTCACAGTTTTAGAAATGGAAACGAGTATTTTAGATACAGGCTTTATGCCACAGTTGCGAAATGTCACCAAAGAAACAGCAGCGGAGTTGATCACTCCGAGAGGCGCTAAAAGTTAAAAATCCGCCCAAACACAGCCCAAATTACATTCTACCAACGGCGCTCTACCGTAAATGTGGGTCAAAGTTCGAACAAATGTATTCATTGGAAAATGAATTACATTTGGTCATGACGTTTTCATCCAGCTGACCAATGGGAATTGAGTATTTGGACCCAAAACGAATAACGACATTAACAATTTAATTATTCAATTATAAAGGGTTGTTTTGGAAAAACAAAAAAGGAGAAAATAAAATAAATACAAAAGTTCACTGCTCGGATTCGAGTACGATTTTATCCTATAGTAAGCAGCGCGTTCCACCGCGCGCCCTGCTCGAGGATAAAAATCGTACACGGATCCGAGCAGTGAACTATTGTCTATTTATTGTAAGTTCATATCCTAAACACCTAGCTGTTTCAAACGTGGAATTTGAAACGGTTGCAACTCAGAGTAATTGTATTTATTACACACCTGTTCTATGTAATCCCCATCTACAACAACACTTAATCATGCGAAAAATGAAAATCTGTTCCGCACATATTTGCGGAATGGAAATCGTTGACGGACTATTTTTTTAAAGAGAAGAGAAATTTCACGGGAAGTTTCTAACAATCGTGCCACGCAATTACAATTTGAATCCCAAGCGATAGTTGAAAATCGTCCCCCGAGTTCCAATGTGTTCTATGTGCCAGTAGGCACATAGAACGCATTGGAATTCAGGGGACGAAATGGTAACACGGGTTCCCCTCGCAACTTTGGTTGACGATAAAATGTGTTGTTTTTGTTGATAGTTGTCAAATGAATTGCTGAGTGGCCTAATAATTGTTTCTATAGACGTAAAGACATGTATTAAACTCAGAACGACACACGCATGTGAATGGGTCAATCGATATGGCATTTGTGCCATCGCGGATGGATAACCCTCGTGGCTTGCGGCCTCTCGTTTTATCCTTGCGCGCAGGTACTCGTGCCATATCGATTAACCCATTCACATGCGTCTGTCGTTCTCTGAAAGTGTGTGTGGTGGGGGAGTCGACGATGAATAAGATTATCTGGCGTAATACTCAACGATTTCCTGCGTTTCTTTGTGCATCAAACCATTTAGCGTTTGCATGGATAAACAATAGTATTTACTCCGGGGATATCCGTATTTGCACCACCTGTCCAGGGGCCAGTACTATAAGTACATAGTTTTATGCAGTGTAAAACCACATGGTTGTGCTCTAAAAGGCTTTACTTGGAAAATAAATACATATTTGAGCTCCCAACTAAAAGAACTGAAGTAAACAAAAACTAGAAAAAATTAGATAGCTGAAACCGCGAAGGCCTCTCGGACGAGATGGGATTTGAGTTTTGTTTTTGAAGTCGTCTAAGCTTATGGAAGCTTGGATATGCACAGGCAATGAGTTCCAAAGTCGTGGACCAACGAAGGAAAAGATTCTCATATTCGCCAAGGTGGAACGGGAAAAGGAACAAGAAGCCTGAGCTGTTTGGATGAGCGGAGATTTCGTTTTCATGATTGAACAGTCGAAAGGTCCTCAAGATATTTTGGAGCCGATCCATTAATGCACTTAAAGACCAACACCAAAACTTTGAAAGTGATACGTTGTTCAACAGGTAGCCAATGTAGCGTATGGGGCAAAGGGTTTATGTGATCATAGTGTCTGGTTCCGGTAATAATAAGAGCGGCAGTGTTTTGTATTTTTTGCAGCTTTGCGATGAGCAATTGCGGTAGACCTACGAGCGGTGAATTATACAAATCCAAATGTGCAGAAATAAAGGCGTGCAGTTGCCAGGTGGCAAATTGCCACATATTTATTTTAAAATACTATTGATTCATGTTAGTCAGTTATATTAATAGTAGAAAATACAATTCTAGAAAATACAGTTGTAAAAGTTTTATGGTATTGACTCCAGGTGGAGTATTTTCAGAAATTAGCTTCCGGAATATGTCCCCAAAATCACATTAGCTCTGGCACACAGCGCGTTCACGTGAGGGGAGATTAGATCCTGGATCAAATTTTAAATAAACTCCAGATGTATCTGACGACATGTAAACAAGCTTTTAGTGTGCATGACACAGTCTGGTCATGGTTCGGTCTATTTCGTCTTTTTCGGCCATCCCCTGGGCTGACAATTTTCGTCATTGGAAGAGATTTACAGGAAAGTTACCCCCCCTTATTTTTCAAAAGTTGTCAATAAATTTAACACTAAGAATATGAGAATTTCAAATAAAAATTGAAATTCAGAAATGTTAGCGAAGTCGTATCATCGATGTGCGCATCATTTCACAAACTTCGGGCATTTTCCCGTAGAGTAGTATGATACACAGAAGCTATTTACAATTTTCCCCAATCAGTTTGGACGTTTATTATTACAGTGGAGCCCACTTAACTGGATATCTATTGGATACAATTTCCCAACACAAAACCATTTACCATACCTCCAGTACAAAGTTGACCTGTTAATTGAATATAGGTATATAGGTTATAGAGTAAACTCCTGTTAATTGAATACGAAGTCTTGTAACCAGTCGAGAAATTACCCTGACTCTCCCCAGTTTTCCTTTGTTTATAGGCCTATTTGGCCTCAGTACATCCGATACAGGTATTTAATCTATTATATCTTGTTTGATAGAGCTCGTTGAGCTATGTCAAACAAGCTATAATAGAATAAATGCCAAATTTATCTCTAGAATACAGAAAAGTGACACCTTTGTTAATTGAATAATTTTCATTGGCAAAGTGGCTATTCAATTAATAGGGTTCCACTGTATCTATTTAAACCCACTTAAAAATAAGAAAACGTCGCTTTCGCCGTATTTTTATGCGCTGTAACCATTTTTCCTGTTCATAATATCAACCGTATGTGCATTGTTACATACAATGCAGACACCATCCATTTCATTAATATAAAGTTTAGGAGGTGAGATTTGCGAATTTGTTTTCCTGGGAAGACTAAAACCTTGCAAATTACTGAAAAACAAATTCGCTAAACAAAGAGACAAAGTGGACATTTGGTGTTGGTGGGTGTGATACTGATAGCTATTCTTAATGACGGATAATCTGCGTTCTGTTTGTTTCTAATTAATTTGCTGTAAAAAGTTTCCTTTTGTTACATCTTTTGGTGTTCTGTAACATGTATCTGTTCATTATATTAACAGTGTGTTCATCGTGGCATATAATAGAGACACTATCATCTCCATTAATATAAAAATCTGGGAGTAAGGTTTGCTAATTTTTTCCAGGGAAGAATAAATCTTGCAAATTACTGTAAAAACACATTCTCTAAGCAAATAGCCAAAGTGGACAGTTACTGGGTCACTTCTAATTAACTTGCCATAAAAAGTCAAGTTTCCTATTTGTTACTTTTAATAAACGAAACACAACAGACAGCTCCGATAGCTGTATGTTGTTTACGTTTATTAAAAGTAACAAAAAAAGGAACGTGGCTGTATTTTCTACTGATGTCATGGGGTTATCTGAACAATTACATGCTCCTTCATTACACCTTCCTCATCCGTACAATAATTTCATGGAAGATAATTGTAAATAAAGTCGATTTTCATGACGAGATAAGTGAGGGATGCCAACCAGAAGGCTAGCCTTCAGGTCGAATGATGGTTGAAATAGAAGAATATACCAATGGAATTCATGAACCGACAGGAAGAACGTTTGTGTAGATTTGCAGATAATATACAGAATAAGACCTGGAGCCAATAATGTGTTTTCTCCCTAGTAATATAACTGTCCAAAATGAATCATTGGCATTTTGAAAGATATGACAATTTGCCAACTGGCAAATTGCCACATCATTAAAAATTCTAATGGTTAATTTCAACTCATTTAAAGTTATAACTTGTAAATACAATTCTACAGTTGTAAACGTCTTATAATATTGGCTCCTGCTGTATTTTGAGATATTTGCTAACTCTCGATTTATAAAACTTGGCTCGTTATTGTGAAGCGTGTCTACGTGAAAAATGTGTGGGGGTGGGAGAATGTCATCTATGCCCCCTACCTCCGCCACGTCTCACCCCCTTTACAAAATGTACTCATTTGTACAACAATAATGATTGAAAATTTGATTTGTACTTCACGTTAAACGCGCGAGGATAGGCATTAGGTCTCGACAAAGTAGAACTTATTTGTTATTTCTGTTTTGGTTCAAGCCGTTTAACCCTTTACCCAACGCAGACGATATCAAAATTTATTATTTTCAAAATTTTTCAAAAAATGTCAACAAAACCATATTACGTGACAAATAATATTTTTTCAGCTGCGAAATTTGCATATTACGAGGGCGGATGTGGCCGATTCGTTGGGTAAAGGGTTAAAGATAACTGCCAGTTTGGCTGTGCGTAGGAATAATTTTGAAACTGAGCATATATTAGCAGTCTGGATCTCCACAAATTATATATTAATCGATTATTTTTTCCTTACAATTTTAATCATTTGAGTAGACTTTCGTGCATGTTAATCCCCCTTTTCCTGTTTTCCTGACAAGAACCACCATGCGAATTGACAGTGCGTTAATCGACAACAAAATATACCTTACTCAGCTTTGAAGAAGGAATCAATAAAATATTTCCGAATTTAAGACAAGTTGATTGAAAGCAGCTCAATTAACAAGATAATCCTTTAATGCGATTATTACACCCAGTAATTATTCTACGAATACGGAAAGACCAAAATCAATTTTGATGGATTTTACGAAGCTGACTATGGGTTGCTGTGTATTGGGTCGAGAACAGGTAATCTTTCAGAAAACCGAGAGAAGGTCTTTGAACGGAACCTTCTGATGACACGCCGTGGCAGATGCAGGATTTTAGGTTTGTGTGTGGCGGGGCGGGGAGGGGGGGGGGCGCCACAGTTCTATTATGAGTCATGATGCGAAGCATGATCCGATGCTAGTAGGTGGGAACTAGCTGTATACATAGGGTACGGTACGGTATAGCTAGTGAAAACATTGAGTTATAAAAATAGGGGGTGCACCTAAACCCATAGATCTGCCCTTGACACGAGGATGTTATTGTTAATATCTGCTTCTAAAGTGAGTATGGTTCAGTCCATCTCATACGCTGTATCCTTGTGAAAGCTAAATTGTTTTAAAAGGCGCAACAAACGTTCCGCTAATGGACTTCCGGTTTACACCCGGAGGTCACACGGCTGAATTGGTCCTAGTACTTCTCAATTTGTATGAACACGAGAGCCTTTTCGGTAAATTACTCCACCTGTATTTTGTATCAAATTTATCCCATATGGCCCTGCAGCCGCACAACGCCAGTAACCAAGGAAGAACGAGTAAACATCAGCTTCAAAATGCAGATTCTTTACCTGCTGATATATTGTTTTATCCGCAATATTCATTTTTCAGCACAATCACTTAAAAACAATGTCGCCAGATCTGTATATTTTTTACTTTTCTTTATTCTTTTCCTAACACGGCCGCTTTCGACGTCACTGATCCAGCGTACAACATCTAAATGCTAACTGTGTTTTGAGGGAGGATGATATTCAGATTCAAATAAATGTTTAAGGATTGTATGAAGACACTACGGTCGATACAAGAAAAATGTGATTCAAAATATCATTTCAATTGAAAACTAGAGAGTGTTAAAGTAATGGCAAGCTTGTAAGGAAATATTGAGAGGTTATTACTTGGTTAGTTTCATATCGGTCGAGATATCAGACTGAGGTAATTTCATATCAGTCTGAGACCGAGTGTCGAAAGCTGATGTTAAATCATCAAGGACTGATATCTCGACTGTTATGAAATTAACCAAGTAATAACCTCTTTATTTATTAACCCTTTACCTAACACGAAAAGCAGACGACACTTGCAAAAAAATGATTGAATAACTAATCTTTTTCATTTTTGTCTCAAAAACATAGGTTATGACCCCTCGTTGGAACGAGCTCGCCGTGCTCGTTCCAACGAGTGGTCATAACCTATGTTTTTGAGACAAAAAATTTAAAAAAATAATGAAAATTAATTGGCAATTTTTTAGAATAAGGCTGGCCAGTTTTGGCCGTTACGTTGGGTAAAGGGTTAATCCAAAAGAAATAATTACAAAAATCTTTAGATCTGTTACAGATTTCTTGCAGTGTTATTATTTCTCATTCTTTTCACAAAGTCCAAAGTTTCCGCGTCTCTTGCTCGTTGTTCAGCTGTCCGAACGTCTCGGCTTCTAGGTGGGGAAGCCGAGACGTTCGGACAGCTGAACTACGAGTAAGAGAGTAACAGTTCAACTACCTCTTCTCCCACTTCGACGAATCTCCTTTCACGACTGTGAATTTTAGTTTGCGCTGAATTTTCTGCACAACTCTTTTCTTTATTATCTTCATTCCCTAACTATCAGTTATTGCCATCATTAATTCCTCATCATACACACCTCTTCTACAAACCATTCCACCATACACGGTAACGCCTATTTTCCTGATTGCG
This sequence comes from Pictodentalium vernedei, assembly GCA_031216915.1. Lineage (NCBI taxonomy): Eukaryota > Metazoa > Mollusca > Scaphopoda > Dentaliida > Dentaliidae > Pictodentalium > Pictodentalium vernedei. The sequence continues at coordinate 557,355,982 of CM062295.1, read as the reverse complement.
TTCGGCGAATAATTGAACATTTCGATGGAAACAAATTGGTTGCGCTTTGTAAGGCATCATAACGTATCATAACGTAACGCAAGCTATAACCATATCACTCCTATTCTGAAAGATCTTCATTGGCTGCGGGTTCAATATAGAATTGAATTCAAAATTCTCGTACTAGTTTATAAATGCATTCACGGCCTGTCCCCAGAGTACTTGAGAACGCTTGTCATTCGCTACTCTCCCACACATCCCCTACGGTCTGCAGATAATCTGAATCTGAGTCTGGTTGTACCATTCACAAAATCTGAGCTAGCCAGGACACGGGCCTTTGCAATTGCTGGGCCCTGACTGTGGAATACATTGCCACTGCATATCAGAACTCTAACAAGTATAGAAAATTTCAAAAAACAATTAAAAACTCATTTATTCAACAAAGCTTTTTTTTCTTTCCAGTATACATAAATTGAAATTGAATTGATTTTTCTTGTTGTAAAGCGCTTTAGAGCACCTTTGGTGGTTTTACGCTATATAAAATTGATTATTATTATTATTATTATAAGGGGGACAACTCTGGCTTGGTTCATATCAACCAAGATCGGCTTCATATGAGCCGTGTTTGAATTCATATCAGCCGAGCGTGATAATGGGTAATTCTGCGAAGGAAAATCAAATCTAATAAATAAAGCACCACTACGGGAAAAACGACGCTGTGACAATCATTTGTTACAACATTATTAAACAGCGTTCAGAGTTGTCGTAGTACAGGCGTTGAAACAAGTAAAGTGGTCGAACCCGGAAAAAACATTTGGGCAAGCTGATTTTGGTTTCATTTTGAAGAGGAATGTCTCTCGAAGAATATATCCAAAATCCGCAAAAATCCGCTTTGGGGAAACAGTTTTATAGCATTTATACTGATGGTGGTGTAAGAGCGAATTTCGATCAATTTTCCGAAACCAGCATTCCAACGTTTGCGAACGTGAGGACATGGATTTGTGTGAATCCAGTTTTTATCTACTCACTAACACACTGGCAATACAAAGTGTATCATGTAGCTGAAGATTTAGATAGTGTCAAGGAGTTGTATGATAATGTGCTGGACAGCTCGATAGCTCTTTCCGATGTTGCAAACTCGGCAGCTCTCGTAACGGTAAACACTTGCTTCGACGAGTACAAAGTCAAACTGGCTGAACAATCGCGCACTGCTAAGCTATGGCTACAATACCTAGAATATGTCCAGACACTGAAAATGTTCATCAGAGGTGAACGCCTTGACGATTGGACTCTCCACCTTATTGCTGTCAGTAATATGTTGAACCTCTTCGCTGCCACGGGACATGTACACTACGCTAAGAGTTGCAGGTTGTATCTGCAAATGATGCTTGAGCTCCCCGAGAAACACCCGTGGTTGTATGAAAGTTCTTTTTTGATGGTTTGCATGCTATACGTCGGAGTTCCAGGGTTTGGACAGGCCTTTCAAGTGACCTTGTGATTGAACAAGTCCTCATGCGCTCAATTAAAAGTCGAGGTGGACTAACTCGAGGTCGTGGGGTGACCGAATCAGTGCGTCATGAGTGGATTTACACCATGCATAAATGCGCTGAAATACACGAAGCTATGACAACGCTGACTGACATGAAACTCAGTACCAGTGAACAACATGTAGACATGGGCACTTCTCATCGTAAACGAGACAACACCGACATGATGAAAATACTAGAGTGGTTTGACTTGTACGATCCTTTCGATGAGAATGAAAGATTGCGCTCCCTGACCTCCGGATTGTCAGCTTCCTTGGGTGATGGTATTAACTGCGACAATACCGAGTCGGTAGGGGCGGATATACACTCTAAACGAGACAATATTGTTGTGCCTGGTGCCTCCATCAAAAGGAGTGATCAAATTCGCACTTTAGACCATTTGAACTCCAGGGTGAAGTTGGATAATCAAAGGGTACCAATAGACCCATCAGCTCTGTTCAATCGATTAATAACTATTGCTCAGAGGGAGCGTGACGTGGCACAGTTCTTCGAGTACGAACTACCTGTGATGCCAACAGCCCTCTTCAAAGGCTTATTTCTCAGAAAAGCAAACAAGGCAGACCTACCAGCTGCAATAACAGATAGAGTAACACTTTCGAAGCCGCCATCTGATTCCGTGTACGTGCTTGGCGGAGGGGTTCTCCTCCACAGAGTCAAATGGAAGGCGAAGGCTGCCTACTCGGAAGTAGCCCATCAGTATGTTGGATATTTGGTCAACAAATATGGGCAGAATTGCTGTGTCGTCTTCGATGGTTATGGGCAGCGACCAAACACAAAGAGCCATGAGCACAGAAGGAGAGCTGCCAACGTGTGTGCCGATATCAGGAACGGTTCTTGTCGAACGAGGATACCAAATGCAGTTCATAAGATTGCTGTCCACATTACTGAGAGCGGGTGGACATACTGTTAACTGCAGTTCGGGCGATGCTGATACCCTGATTGTTGAAAGTGCCATCAAACTTTCATCTCAAGAGAATTCAGTTGTCATTGCCGCAGATGATACTGATGTACTAGTGCTATCCGTTCACCATTGGAATCATACTTCGGCTGATGTTTATTTCCAATCAGAAGCACAGAAGCATGGAAGATCGCAGATATAATAGCGAAAATCGGAGAAACAACTAGGTGACACCTCCTGTTCATACATGCATGGAGTGGGTGTGATGTTACTTCGGCAACGTTTGGCCATGGGAAAACACAGATTTTCAAGAGGTTAGAAAAGTCAAGGGAGATTCAGAAGATGGAGGCAACAATGCACGACAGCGCCGTATCTCAAGCAGAAAATGGAAGAATCGGCGCTGAACTGTTTGTAATGCTGTACTTTGGCAAGCAGTCAGACACATTGAATGGCTTGAGATATTCAAAGTTCATGGCAATGGTCACTTTCAGCAAGACAGGAATCTAACCTCAGAAACTACCTCCCACTGAACGTCCGGCATACTTACACAGCCTGCGAGTCCACCTACAAACGATGGAATGGAAGTAATTGGATATTGATATCCTAGATCCTCAGAAATGGGGCTGGGAAATTCTCGAAAATGAGTTGATACCCGTAATGACTGACCTAGATGCTCTCCTGAAATTTATACGTTGCAAATGCAAAATTACCCCCAAACACCCCTGCGGAACGAATATATGTTCTTGTAAAAAGAACGCAATCAAATGTGTCTCTGCTTGTGGAGACTGTCGATGGGAGAATTGCCTGAACTACGAGCCGGTTGAGATTGGAGACGAAACTGGCTACAGCAGAGTGCCTTGAGGAACACCGGCATGATTTCGGTCAAATCTCATCTCGGGATTTAATCATCGCGAAGAAAGTTGATCCATATCATTCTTCGCCATCTCGGGAGTTATGAAAAACATCGGCAGCAGAATTATAGCTCGGTTTTTTGGGTTTTTTTTGTTCTATTCAGACTCAACTTCGTATGGGTGTGAAAATTGAAGAAAATAGTATTTTGGGGCCATTTCCCTAACAATTGTGAATTTTCTCATTCATTTTTCCGCTTCATAGGCTTGGCATTCGTGCTTAAAGTACGAATGAAGCACAAAACTTCTCCAGATCTCACACAAAATATCAAGACTATTGAGAAATTGATGCCAGTAAATATTTTTCTATGAAACCCCTCTTTGCGGCCATCTTGCATGAAACATTTTTCCCAAAATGGATTTTTGCGGATTTTGGGTATGTTGTTCCCAGATAAATTCCGCGTCGAATGACACCTGACACCAAAATCAGCTTGTCCCAAATTTGTTCAGGGTCAAACCATATTGCGCCTGGACTCTCGGTATTGTTTCTTTTGTCGTTTCGATTCGCGTTGGAGTAATAGGTATCGCTGAACTAAATATTTGAATTAGAGTTACCCGCCTTGAAATGTTGCAGTCTCTAAAATTAAACAGCCTCGGGGAAATATATTGTTTCAATAAACATTTGAAACATTCTATTGACATCTTGCATTATTGTTGAATATTCCTGATAAAAAGGGTGATTTGATGACTTTTGGAACTAAAAAATACAGTTTACTTTTTGTGTGTTTTTGTATGGAATTCCCTGACAAATATGTGCACATGACCGGTTCTTCTCTTCGTGTCATTTTTTCTCTCTTATTTGTTGCATGACCCCCTGTTTTCGGGTCAGAAAAAAGTTACCTCAGGGCTATACTTGACAAAGATATTTGAATACCAAAATTAAAGTTATGCGATCATATTATTTTTCGCCTGAACGTTATAATGGTGGCTTATGAGAAAATATTTAGTTCTGTGATACCAATAACTTTATCCTAGAGAAAAAAGTGCCAAACATTTTTCATGTGTTATTTCAATAAAGGCTTGTGTGTTTATAGTTCAAAAACTTTAGTTTGCAAATTACAAAATAATCGAAGGGAAATACCTGTCGCTTTATAAGTGTACATATGTTGACATGCCCCTCCCACATTCATACCCTGATCAAAGAGCAGATAATTTATTTCAGTTCTTATAATTTAATTTATGGAGTTGTTCATTACATTGCATAATTATTTATTTTCGCAAATTATGGGTAAATAGATGTATAATCTTAATTCACCATTCATTCGAACAATTTTAACTATTTTCATAGAGAACCTGCAGAATTACGTCTATATCGTCAAAAAACTTCATATAAGTTTCTAACCAAAACAGGTAACACCCACCTACCTATGCATGAGGACCATACAAATTGCTGATACGGAATTGTGCGTTATCGTCCTGAGTTTATTTTATACATGATAGAAATGGTGGAGATTTCGACCGCCTAAAAGTAAATATTCGTATATTATTGTGTATATTTAAATACAGAGCGTGTATTCCAAAGTGCCGAAATATTACAGTCAAGTTAAGAAACAGAACAGTTTAAGGAATCGAAGTATAATTAAACACTCAAATTGGACAACTTCTGTGATCGATGAGCCAAAATGTTTCCAAGAGGTCACATACTTATGCACAATGGCTAATCATGACCGTGACAGTTTTACAGGTGGAGGAAGCCGGAGCACCCGGAGAGAACCGCCGAGCAACGACGAGCAGCTGCCAGCTCCCCAACATCGTAACTCCGCACTGCAGTACAGGCAGGGTTAGATTGGTTGAAGACATGCGCACCATCAAAGTACAGTACGCCTTAGTACACGGCGTCATCGTGCCCCCATGTGGACAATCGAGGTTAAGTGCCTTGCCCAAGGACACAACGCGGGGGTCCGAATCGATCGCTCAGACGTCACCCATCCGAGGACTAACCGGGCTCGAAGTTGAACACATGATATTTGATTTAGTGACAGCTGTTACATTTATATACTGTGATGCAAACACACCGTAGCAACTTTCACGCCATCACACGTCGTGGATTTGGAGAAGTTGCCGCGTTTTCGTCTTTGAAAGACATTTACGGGAACGCGAGCTTCCCTTAACTGCCTAAGGCTCTCAGTAAATTTAACACTGAGACAATGGAAATTTCATATGAAGATTGAAATTTCAAAATGTTAGTGAAATTCTGATCGCCAATGTGCGCATCATTTCACATGCTTCAGGCACTTTTCCGTAGAGTAGTATAAAAATACTAAAGCTGGCTTTTTACATTTTTCCCCAATCCGTTTGACTATTGTTTTCTGTTGAAACCCTGTTTAAAAATACGAAAACAGCATTTCCACCATCGTTTGATGTTCTGCGGCATTTTTTCTGTTCACTATACTCATTTTTCCAATAGTGTGCTCATCATGACATATAATACAGACACTGTCCCATTTATGTAAGATATTTATGCTAATATTTTTTTCAGGAAGAATAATTACTTGCAAATTACTGTAAAACTCGAGCTCGTTCCAATGAGGGGTCATAACCTATGTTTTGGAGACAAAAAAATGAAAAAAATTAGTTATTCAAGAATTTTTTTTGCAAGAGTCGTCTGCTTTTCATGTTAGGTAAAGTGTTAAGATATTTGATTTCATATCTTACATTTCATCAATCGTTCGGCCTATGTGAGCAGGAATTCCATCAGGTACAGTACTGGGTCCGCGCCATTGAATTGAAAATTGTAAAATGTCTCGGAAGTTAGCTCCTACGGGACTCGAACCCGGGCCTCCAGCATCAAATCGCCTAGTGATAAATGATCTCACACCATACCAACTAAGCTAACGCCAACCTGCAGGGTTTGCCGATAGCTCAATTGGTACGGAAAGGGATTGCCTTTATAGATACCCGGTGTTTTACAGAATGTCCATTGGCGTTATTTCGGGACGCTCCCCAGTGGAAAACATACCCTGCTTCCAATCCAACCTGAGATATAACTACAAATTATCCAGGAGAACTCTCTGTCCAGGGCTTAATATTATTCATGCTACTGCACAAGTTTGTGGCAACATAAGTGGGGGTGGTAAGTGTCTAACATCGTCTTAATCCTATCCCAAACGTCTGGCTTAACCCTTTGAATCCGACAGAACACTTTTCCCGTCCAGGATCGTAATACGACCTGAATTAATAAAGTAGATATCAGCTCAATGAGTTAATGCACAGGTACTCTGCACAACCCAAGGACACCCAACGGTCATGTAATACACCACTGTAAAGCTTATTCATTCCCCTTTCCATTGATACTGGGTATTGTTGGATACGTTGTGTGAATCAAATTTGAGGGGGGGGGGGGGGCGAAGATGAGTGCTATCGTTTTCGAAAAGCGAGTTGTTTACCTTGTTAATATTTATATACCATTACAGGGGCACGTCAGCATAGATTCAAAAATGGTATCAAATATTTTTCTTTCGATTTCCCAGCTTCTGCCGAGTACCTGTGAGTTAATGTGGTAGATCAATCAAGATTTTCAACGTGTAACCGTAAGGCTGCACGTTGAAAATATGTATTGGTCTTTCCCCAAATAACGAGTATAGTCTCTACCAGTTGATGGCACTCCACTGACATGGAATGTACCACCAGGGTCCAAAAGGTTAAATCGTAAAAAGCTGGAAATTCTCATTTACCAGTGGAAGATCTGAGGGACCTGTGGAATATTACACCCAAATGGGGATGCAACTGGACCTAATAGTTCGAAATTCGGTGACGGATACTTCCCATTCAAGACCCTCTAAGCACATCCCTGTGGTTCTGTGTACGGTTAAACCAGCATTCGCGGTGAATAAATTTTGTTTCAGTCAAGAGAAAGAAGTCATTTTTTAAGAAAAGAAAATTCTGTTTCCGTAGCGACGCACATCTAATATAGGTGTTGATAGTTTCCTTAGAAAGTATTGACTCTCATTTTTCCCAATTTAATTCCAAATCAAATCGAATTGCGACAACTAGCATTGGTTATTGAAACATTATGGGAGTAAAATCAATTATAATTGAAGACAACGACGATAGGGAATAGTTGATTTATTGAACTTGGAAATGTTACGGTCCTCAATACATTTGTTATTTGTACTTCCATCACTAGATTATAGTTCCATGCTGACACTTATTGTGGCAAATTGGATGTATTGATGGTGTAATAAAGGTTCTTTAACCAGCTGAATGCTGTTAACACAACTTTTTTTTAGCTGCAATGTTCGTTTTCAAAAACAGTCAATCGCTAAAAACAATGTCTTCAGGGGCCAATACTATAAGATTTTTGCAATTGTATTTTCTAGAATTGAATCTTCTATTTATGACTTTAACCCTTTACCCAACGCAGACGATTTCAAAATTTATTATTTTAAATATCATTTTTTAAATTTTTTCAAACAATTTCAACAAAACCATATCATGTGACCCCTCTTTGGAACGAGCTCAACGAGCTCGTTCCAACGAGGGGTCACATGATATGGTTTTGTTGAAATTGTTCGAAAAATAATATTTTTTCAGCTGCTGAATTTGCATATTACGCTGGCGGATGCGGGCGGATGCGGGCGATTCGTTGGGTAAAGGGTTAAAAGGGTTTAAATGAACCATTAGCAGTTTTAAAATTGTGGCAATTTGCCACTTGGTTGGAAAATTGCCATATCTTTTAAATGCTTATAATTTATTTCAGTCAGTTATATTAATAGGTAGAAAATACAATTCTACAAAATGCAATTGTAAAAGGTTTATAGTGTCGGCTCCTAGATCTGTACAATTTTCTCTTTCTTACCTCCTAACGTATATTTTTAGCCGCAACGTTCATTTTTGAGCACAATCACGTAAAAACAATGTCGCCAGAACTGTATAATTTTCACTTTTCTTATCTCTTTTTCTAGCAAGACTAGAAAACGACTCTTGCAAAAAATGTCAACAGTAACAAAACAAGATATTTTTGGGAGTGAAAAGCATATTTTATGACCCCTTATTGGAATGAGAGGTTATAAGTTGTGCTTCGGGGGCAAATTGAAAATATAATTGAATTTGAAAGACACTTTTTGTAAACTGTGCTGCTCGGATTTGTTCATCACGTTAGGACAATGGTTACTCACCATATGGAATGCAACGTAACACCATCTTCAACTTCATAAAACTTGATTACACCAAGGGCGTTTCTTATGGGGTTGTTGGTATTTTCAGCACCTAGTTGCAGACGGTAATGATATTTGACAACTGCACGGTGATTTTTTTCCGATTTATGTCGAATTGTGTTGTGTGAAACTTAACTAAGTTACATGATATACTGATCGAAACATGCGAGCGAAAACGCACGGACTGCACAATCTGACAACAAAGAAATCTTGACAAAGTGTTATTTATTTATTTATTTATTTATTTATTTATTTATTTATTTATTTACTGGGGTTTAGCAACACTTTCGACAGAAAGGGTAACCTCGTGTCGGTTAGGTTTACGGGTGACGGAAGCCGGAGTACCTGGAGAGAACCACCGATCAACGGCGAGCAACTGTCAGACTCCCCCTCGTACTAACTCCACACAAGCAGGGTTAGAATTGATTGAAGACAAGTGTATCATCGACGTGTAGTACGCCTTAGTAAACAGCGCCAGTGTGATCCCACGTAGGCAACGTTTCGAAACGTGTGCTTTCTGACTGTAGAGGCATATAATGAAAGTGCCAATGACACTGTAGCTTAACTTGTGTGTTGTGTTTGATGAAAAGGATAATGTTCAATGTTTATGAAAGGATTATGAAATAAGACAAGAATTGTGATAATTGGGAATATGTTCATTTCTGTTCCCTGTATGCTATGTTTATGATAAAAATAATATGAGGCGAACACTGTACTAAAGAGCTGAGGGGCGGGTTAATATGACCTCACAGTTAATGTATGTGGCCCTCACAGTTAACGTATATCAACAAAAGTTACAAGTTAAAGGGAAATTATTCCAAAACGAGTCATCCTGTCAAGTTACATTAAAATCCCTTCATAAATATGGCCTGTAGACTGTGCTAAAGATTTTCGGGCTTCGGGCCCCTGTAACCGCCAGTTTCCCAATTGCGTCCAAAGGGGACGTTCTCATCTAGACATTATATGAAGTCAACCTACCAAGTTACAATGAAATCCCTTCATAAATATGACTTGTAGACTGTTCTAAAGGTTTTTGGGCTTCGGGCTCTGGCAGCCATCATGGTTGAATGATCGTAACCAAAAGGGGACATTCTCATCTGGCATCATCTGGAGTGATCCTACGAAGTTACAATGAAATCCCTTCATAAATATGACCTGTAGACTGTGCTCAAGGTTTTTCGGGCTTCGGGCACTTGTGGCCATCACAGCTGACCAATCACGACCAAAAGGGGATGTCATCATCTAGGCATTATATGGAGTCAACCTACCAAGCTACAATGAAATCCCTTCATAATTATGACCTGTAGACTGTTCTGAAGATTTTCGGGCTTTGAGCTCCTGTAGCCATCACAGTTGCCCAATCGTGTCCAAAAGGGGATGTTCTCATCTAGGCATTATATGAAGTCAACCTACCATGTTACAACGAAATCCCTTCATAAATCTGATCTGTAGACTGTGCTAAAGGTTTTGGGGCTTCGGGCTCGGGCAGCCATCATGGCTGAATGATCGCAGCCAAAGGGGAGAACCTCATCTGGGCATCATCTGGAGTGATCCTGCGAAGTTACAATGAAATCCCTTTATAAATATGACCTGTAGACTGTGCTCAAGGTTTTCGGGCTTCGGGCACCTGTAGCCATCACAGTTGACCAATCACGACTAAAAGGGGATGTCATCATCTAGGCATTATATGGAGTCAACCTAACAGGTTACAATGAAATCCTTCTATAAATATAACCTTTTGCCTATGCTAAAGGTTTTTGGGCTCGGATACCCACCAAGGCTGAATGATCACGACCAAAATGGGATGTTCTCATCTAGACATTATTTGGAGTCATCCTACCAAGATACAATGAAATCCCTTCATAAATATGACCTGTCGACTGTGCTAAATGTTTTCGGGCTTCGGGCTCGGGCAGCCACTATGGTTGAATGATCGCAACCAAAGGGGACAATCTCATCTGAGTATCATCTGGAGTGATCCTACGAAGTTACAATGAAATCCCTTCATAAATATGACCTGTAGACTGTGCTCAAGGTTTTCGGGCTTCGGGCACTTGTAGCCACCACAGCTGACCAATCACGACCAAAATGGGATGTCATCATCTAGGCATTATATGGAGTCAACCTAACAGGTTACAATGAAATCCTTCCATAAAAATGACCTTTTGCCTATGCTAAAGGTTTTTGGGCTCCGGCACCCATCAAGGCTGAATGATCGCGATCAAAATGGGACGTTCTCTTCTAGACATTATTTGGAGTCATCCTACCAAGTTACAATGAAATCCCTTCATAAATATGACCTCTAGACTGTGCTAAAGGTTTTTGGGCTTCGGGCACCTTTAGCCGTCACAGTTGCCCAATCATGTCCAAAAGTGGATGTTCTCATCTAGACATTATATGAAGTCAACCTACCAAGTTACATTGAAATCCCTTCATAAATATGACCTGTAGACTGTGCTAAAGGTTTTCGGGCTTCGGGCTCGGGCAGCCATCATGGTTGAATGATTGCAACCAAAGGGGACAATCTCATCTGGGCATCATCTGGAGTGATCCTACGAAGTTACAATGAAATCCCTTCATAAATATGACCTGTAGACTGTGCTCAAGGTTTTCGGGCTTCGGGCACTTGTAGCCATCACAGCTGACCAATCACGACCAAAAGGGGATGTCATCATCTAGGCATTATATGGAGTCAACCTAACAAGTTACAATGAGATTCTTCCATAAATACGACCTATAGACTGTGCTAAAGGTTTTCAGGCTTTTTCTAGCCATCACAGTTGCCCAATCGTGTCCAAAAGGGGACCTTCTCATCTTGACATTATATGAAGTCAACCTACATGTACAAAGTTACAATGAAATCCCTTCATAAATATGACCTGTAGACTAAGCTAAAGGTTTTCGGGCTTCGGGCTTGGGCAGCCATCATGGTTGAATGATCACAACCAAAAGGGGACATTCTCATCTGGGCATCATCTGGAGTGATCCTACGAAGTTACAATGAAATTCCTTCATAAATATGACTTGTAGCCTGTGCTCAAGGTTTTCGGGCTTCGGGCACTTGTAGCACTTGTAGCCATCACAGCTGACCAATCACGACCAAAAGGGGATGTCATCATCTGGGCATTATATGGAGTCAACCTAACAGGTTACAATGAAATCCTTCCATAAATATGACCTTTTGCTTTTGCTAAAGGTTTTTGGGCTCGGGCACCCATCAAGGCTGAATGATCGCGATCAAAATGGGCCGTTCTCATCTAGACATTATTTGGAGTCATCCGACCTCTAGACTGTGCTAAAGGTTTTCGGGCTTCGGGCCACCGTAGCAGTCACAGTTGCCCAATCACGTCCAAAAGGGGACTTTCTCGTCTAGACATTATATGAAGTCAACCCACCAAGTTACAATGAAATTCCTCAATAAATATGACCTGTAGACTGTGCTAAAGGTTTTCGGGTTTTGGGCTCGGGCAGTCGTCGCGGTTGGCAGATCATGCCCAAATGGGGAAATTCTCATCTAGACATCATAATGAGTCATCCTACCAAGTTACAATGAAATCCCTCCACATTAAACATGACCTGCAGACTGTGCTAAAAGTTTTTGGGTTTCGGGCTTGGGCAGCCATCACGACTGATAGATCATGCCCAAAAGGGGACGTTCTCATCTAGGCATTATACAGAGGCATTCTACCAAGTTACAATGAAATCTCTTCATAAATACGACCTGTAGACTGTGCTAATGGTTTTCGGGTTTTGGGCTTGGGCAGCCATACCGGTTGCCCGATCGCAACCAAAAGGGGACGTTCTCATCTAGACATGACCCCAAACCTGCACATGGAATTTCTTGACGATTAGACAAGAACTGCGGGGTGTAGAATGTGCTAAAGGAAAATGTGAACAGACACACAGACTCACAGACTAACAGACTCACAGACTAATAGACTTCCGCACGCGTGATGACAATAGCTTATCTTGACTAGTTAAGCTAAAAATGATTGATACAACTTAAAATTAGAATTTTAAGTGAAGGAAATATTTTTTTTAAATCTCTTTATGAACATTTACCTTTCTTAGTGAATGTTTGCACATATACAATCTAAAATGGATGTTTATATTGACGAATGAAGGAGTAAAAAGTTTCTATAAAACACGTACTAGACACGGATACATTATATGTTCATTAACCCTTTACCCAACGAATCGGCCACACCCGCCCGTGTAATATGAAAATTCAGCAGCTGAAAAAATACTATTGTTTAAAAAAATTCAACAAAACCCTATCATGTGATCCCTCTTGGAACGAGCTCGTCGAGCTCGTTCCAATGAGGGGTCACATGATATGGTTTGTTTTAAATTAGATGAAAATGTTTAGAAAATGATATTTAAAATAATAAATTGTGTTATATAAATATTGTAACGGCAAAGCTATGGTCTGGACCAAAAGGACCATGACAGTCCACACCTGTCATGCCTCCTCAGTGATCAACCCACAGATAGGTCAATCACTAAACATTATAACAATTCCAAAACACAAATTCATTGTAACCGTATGCCCATGGCTCAGATCCAGAGGGTGATAGCAGATGACCCCTACTATACACCCTCAGTGACTGTCCCAACGATATACTAGTTACCAGGCATATACTTAATTAAAACCAAGTTAAATACGCCACTGATTACACTGGAAGGTGCAGGGATTGGGACAATGGCAGTGGGAAGGTTGAATATACAAAGGTATTAAGGGAGGTAACTAGGGCTGGGAATGGATTTGACTTGGAGGTGGAAACTAATGGGAAGAAAAGAAGTAACTTTAGGACAGGCCACCTCTTTTATCTGTGACGCTTGTATTAATGCTTTGAGACTTCAATTTAGGTTAGCATTCATTCTTGAAATATCAGTCACTGGCCCTGCATCCCATAATCCAAGAATGACGGTCAAGCTAAAATAGGGAAATTTATCCCACATGCTTAATGTTCAAATAAATTAATAACACTGCTGTCAGGCTAAGCCTCTGGTTAAGTTAATCAGAAAAAAGTACGCTAATTTATAATTTAGTAATTTAAAGAATTTGTCAATGAGACTTTTTATTTACTTTACATATTATGTGCATTTATACACAGAAGAAATAACAGGACAGCACAAACTGAGACAGTACTTTACAACTCCCCCCCCCCCCACCCCCCCCCCCCCCCCCCCATACACACACAGAGAGAATTGGCCATATGAAAGCGAACGTGAAATGAAGAGCTTGAAGAATAAGCACATGTCATGAACTGATTGATTGGTGATCATTAGTGGAGATTGATCCAAAGATGTCCCAATTACAGAAATTTTATCTTCGGGACGATTTCCGCCAATCCCTGTCGTCCCTGACTACGTTTTTATATATACTACTCAAAGTTTGCTATGCATCAAGTATATCCAACTATCTGTTTTACGTTTTAGTTGAAAAATTGTAATGAAAAGTGTATATATTTTTTATTCAATTATAACTTTAATGATTTAAGTACAGAAATTAAGATTTTATTTGTGTTTGACATTATGTTTTAGCTTTTGAATACAATAACCATGGAAAATGGATATTATTGGTAAAAGAGGAAATTTTTCAATTTGCCAGAAAGTTGATGGAGTGAATTGGTATGAGTTCAATATCGAGTATGAGACCCATTACTGTTAATTACAGCTTGACAACGCCTTCTCATGCCCTCAATCAGGTTCCTGGTGGCCCTTTGTGTGATGTTGTTCCATTCTTGGACCAGCATGACACCAAGCTCCTGGACACTTCTTGGCTGGACTGGACGGGGTAAAATATTGCAAGCTGCAACTCATTCCAGACATGTTCGATTGGATTGAGGTCAGGGGATCTTGCTGGCCAGTCCATACGCTCAGTCCCCTCCCTCTGTCGGTACTCCCCGACAGCATGAGCAACATGAGGACGGGCATTATCGTCCACAAGAATGAATCTACCACCCACTACACCTGCATACAATCTGACGTGGACATCCAGGATTTCATCAATATACCGCTGTGCAGTCAATGCACCACGTTCAGGGACACAGAGCTCTGTACGTCCATCCCTGCTGATGCCACCCCAGCCCATGATTGACCCACCACCATAGCGGTCATGCTCAGCAATGTTGGCTGCATGGAATCGCTCTCCTGGTCTTCTCAGTACCCTAGAACGCCTATCTATGTGGTCTAGGCAGTAAGTACCTTGACTCATCTGTAAAACGGACAAGTCGCCAATCTTCTCTGGTCCATCCAACGTGGTCCATGGTCCATTCATATAGAGCATGGCGGTGGTTCTGGGACAGCGAAATGCGAATACATGGTCTTCTCGATCAGAGACCACCTTCGTGCAACCTTGCCCGGATAGTCTGCGTCGAAACATTTACCCCGGATGCATTCTGAAGGTCACTGCGAAGCTGGGTTGCTGTGGCAAAGCTTTTCCTACGGGCCTGAATGATCACAAACCGGTCTTCAGCTGCAGATGTTGTCCCGTCTCTGCCACCACCATGACGTCTTACTGATGTGACATACTGCTGAAATCTTGCCCAGACTCTGGTGATCACCGTATGGTGCACACCAAGGGCTTCACCACCTGACGATGGGTAGCCCCTTGCTCCACAATCCCTATAGCCCGCCACATTTCTGCTTCAGACAAATGTCTTCTTACATTTGCATTTACCATATTCAATCATTAAATCACAAGGGTTTGTGTTGAAATGGAGATTGAATACTCTACACATGTCATGTACATGTAGATAGTACACGAAAACATCATGAAAATCAAGGGGTACACGCTTTCCATGACTGTCACGAAACGTCTGCCTGTCAGGAAACCAACTGAAAACACTGGGGGACCATATCAATACATTCCTCAATCATATCCACCAAAAATATCGCAAATATGTCACAAGCAAATTTCACATGATGTGTCAAATATGTGGTGCTTAGCAAACTTTGAGTAGTATATTATTTGCCAAGACTCGAACTTGACCCACACAGGTGCTATCCATACATAGCTATGGTAGACTGTAAATTTTACATTACTTAACAAAATATTATCACCTTACCAAGTGATAAATTACTAACACACGCCACAGACCTTAAAAGTCCATATGATCGCCATACAATTATCTATGGTAAAGATTATTGTAGTACACAACGTTTCACATATCCCCTCAATACACTGCGCAGAGATGGAAAAATCTCTAAATGGGATCCATCCACCATGAAGCAGCACCTTGACAAACTATGTGATAATCTACTATATAAAGAAAAACTTTAACAGAAATTTAAAGGAAGAAATTATTTCTGCATTCAGATACAAATTAAACATTTTACTGAAATTCCAATTTCTATCACTCGAAAATTACTGGCTTATGATACATTAAGTCGATAGGAACTCAATTCGAAATGATGAAAGTTCTCATACAATATGGCCACTGCCTTAAACAAATGGTAACCTTGGCTAGATATTTTGTGAATTCGCACTAATGAACGTAAAGGGGTCGGAAGCTCTTCACCTGCTCTTATTCTCCTATTGCTTACAACGTGTTTTCTCGAAATGTTTACACCTCGCGACCTGTGACCTTGCATAGAATAAAAGCCAAAATGGCAGTTTCGAAAAAGGCTTATTCCTCACACTACTTTGCGAAACATGTCCGCAATTCAAAAGAAATGTGCTTTACGATGGTGAAATAAAATGATAATATACAAGCTTATGGTAATTCCTCATCGGGATTTAAGTTTAACAGATGTGAATATGGAACAAATTGGTTAAAGTAGCGCAGTCACGCAGGTAGACACCTTTTCCTATAAGATTCTAGCGATTGCAATGAATGACGAATTACCCAAATGACAGGGCCACTTGGCCTTAACACCGAAATGCGCGTGACATTGAACATATACTTTACACATGGGATCAATGACAGTCCCGACTGTCACAATATTTTATTTTCAAATTTTCTTTAACCCTATATCAAACCGAATAGCAGAGGCCACCTGCAAAAAGGATCTTCACTTTGAAAAACTAAACATTCTCATTTTTCGAGTGAATGCATAGCCGATGAGCTAGAACCATTAAGGGATCATAAGCTAGACTTGGGGCGGTGGCAAAAATTGAGAAAATAATATAATTTGAATGATGATATTAGACGAATATCTTTGCACGAGTATGGTGCTTACGTTAGGTAATTTATTTATTTATTGATTTATTACTTACTTACTTATTCGGGTTTTACGACACTTTCTACAGCCAGGGTCACCTCGTGCCGAACAGTTTTACGGGTGCTCGGTGTACCTGAAGAGAACCACCGGGTAACGGCGAGCATCTGCCAGACTCCCCAATGTACTAACTCCACACAAGCAGGGTTAGCATTGGTTGAAGACAACTGCACCACCAACATGCAGTACGCCTTAATACAGAGCGCCACCATGATCCCACGTGGGCAATCGGGACTATATAAGGTAAAGAGTTATCCTTAAAAGCTTTTTTCAAATCGGGAAGACTTTTTAGGAAGAGACTTCATTCAGGTTCCTCTCACATAACCATGCGGATGAGGTGGCGTAACAACACCTGGGAGGGATATCGGCCCATCTGTGATAAGTAACCAGTATCAGGGGGACGGATTAGAGCAAGTGGAATGAAATACAATTTTCATGGGTTAAACTCAAACCTCCCGGGTGAGAAATTCGATTATCTATCACCGGAAGAAAATCAGTGTCATTTACTCAACTGATTAATAAACTGTTAATACTGATTGGAATAAATTCTTATTAAACAACTCACACATTTGGTAACGTTTGTTAACTGCTTATAAAAATTAGTCTGGATAGCCGGTTATCAAGAAACGTCCGACAGAATTTGGTGGTCGGCTTGTATGAACGACCCCGTCGTACGTTTGCTGGGGTCCAGTAATTTGTTATTAAATTTGTTCCTGGCCCTCATGCCCTCAAAAGAAAATGAGGCTATGAGGGATAGTAAATGAGGCTTCATTGGGGGCTTTCTCATGGCCCTCTTGGCCTCATACGACAAACAAAAGGGATTTCATAGCCACAGGTGTTTTCCAAAAATGGGATTCCATGGTATGTGGCCATTGCATATAGAGGTGATGAGAATCTGGATAGGACTTCGTTGTAATAAGGGGAGATAACTCTACATAGAAATTACAGGAAATCAAGCAATCTGATTGGTTAGTTAGCGCCAGTAGAGTGAACTGATTGGGTGATCTAGATAAATGAAACAACAAGAGTACTCGGAATAGGGTCAGAACTAACAAGAACAGACCAGAAAAACTAAAAATAGCAATAATAAGCAAAGCTGTTCCAGTTGATAGGCTCTCTTACACTACTGGAGTATACTCCAGAAAAAAGACACGTGGTCAGGTAGACGAAAACTATTGCATATATAGACAGAAGCAGATAATTCTGAAAGAATTCGAAAGAGTAAAACTATTCGGGTTGTTTGTGGTAATTCTACGAATCGGGAAATTACTCCTGTACAAAGGACCATACCCTCTGAACATACCCCTGTCCTATTATAAACCATTGGGTAACATAGCAACCACGTGCTACCATAGAAACCAAGATGGCGGCCACCAGTCTGACTTATATCTTGTCATGAATGGACGACGGAAACACGTATCTCC
Organism: Pictodentalium vernedei; assembly: GCA_031216915.1. NCBI lineage: Eukaryota > Metazoa > Mollusca > Scaphopoda > Dentaliida > Dentaliidae > Pictodentalium > Pictodentalium vernedei. The sequence continues at coordinate 557,337,844 of CM062295.1, read as the reverse complement.
TAACAATACGCGCTGCGCATGCGCACTAACATCACACATCACTATGGGGATGACGTCCCAAGATTGCCGCTCACGCGGGTTACCACAACAACCAAACATGACATCCCTGGGTCACGTGACATGACGTCACTTCCGGGGTCCTGCCCGGGGTCCTGCCGAATTGGGACGATCCATCGCTCTCCTACTATTCCCCTGTATTAAATATCTGCGTAATCAGTTCTCTGTCACAGAAATGAACCCGCGAACCTCGGCTACAATTTCAGTATTCCTGTTAATTTTCCTCCGATCGAATAAAGCTAAATCTATGATACACTTTACAGTTTTTAGTATTAAAGTAGTAAAGATACGTGATTACACGAGACTGATCAAAGTTGTTCAGGTCAGTACAATCACCTTATAACTTAAATTAAAAATCATGAACCGTTTCGTAACATAACAGTACCCACCTGCCGCTGCTAGAATGAAAACAATAAAGAACTAAAGCCACCATTTGTTACTTTAAAACAATATTTAATCAAAGTAAACAACAACAACAACCGAAAGCTTGATTGGACAAAGGTTTCTAAGAACGATGCATAATTGGCTGAAGTGTTTTATGACATATAATCTGAGTATTTTAATCACAGATGGAGGAACTCTCTATTTATGTATCACAATATTCAACATGTTGACTTGCATAGGTGCATATCGTCTGCTTTAGCATTGCAGATGGCGCCTTGTTGCTCTCAAGGGACGATATGATCGGAAGTGAACAGATGGGAAAACAAAGTATCATACAACGAACAACAGTATGGAATGTTCGGTAACACGCGAGACAAATGTCATGTCTGACTTATATCTTTCCATGAAAATCGACTTTCGATAAAGTTATCTCCCCTGAAATTATTTGACGGACGAGGAAGGTCCAATTAAAAAGCATGTAATTGTTGAGAGAACACCTATGACATCAGTAGAAAATAAAGCGAAGTTCCCTTTTCTTACTTTTAATAAACGAAACAACAGACAGCTCTCGGAGCTGATTGTTGTTTTCGTGTATTAAAAGTTGCAAACGAAACCTTGACTTTTTATAGCAAATTAATTAGAAGCAACTGAGTAACTACCCACCTTGGCTCTTTGTTTAACGAATGTATTTTTACTGTAATTTGCAAGTTATTATTCCTAGGAAAAACAAATTAGCAAATTTCACCTTCTGGACTTTTGTATTAATGGAAAGGATAGTGTATGTATTATATGTCACGCGTGCACCCTGTTGATATTATTAGCAGGAAAAATCAGGCCTGGCATTGTTTAGGAGTGCAGGTGTGCTGCACGCCTACTGCACGCCTAGAAAAAATTGAGGAGGGCACTTTTTGCACCCCTTGATTTTCAGGAATATCAGACCTGTTTGGGACTGCCTTTAAAATCTATTATCATTTCGTGTCCTGAGTTCCAATGTGTTCTCTGTGCCTACTGGCACAGAGAACACATTGGAACCCAGGGGACGATTTGTCAATGTTGCATTGATTTGTAATCATTCATGGCACATTCTTGTTGCATTTCGATACATTTTGAGTGTAGAAGAGAGTCACATAAGTATTGAATGTAACATTTTGAATAATGAGAAGTTGTGTGTGCCAATTTTTCCACTATGTAGCTGAATGTAGTACAATTTTTTGGTCACAATATTAATACCTCGAAGTGAATATAACCAAAATAGCATACAAGTTTTTGCATTGAAAATTCCAGGTGCAATTGCACTCCCAAGCAATCTGAGGAGGGCAACTGTTTTGCACTCCGTGATTTTCTAGATTGCCAGGCCTGAAAAATGTTACACAACATCAAAATATTTAGATGGGCTAAAACAGAAAATAATAGTCAAACGTTCAAACTGTTTAGGAATTTTTTTTTTTAAAAAGTCAGCTTCTGTATTTTTATACTACTCTATAGGAAAATGCCTGAAGTTTGCGAAGTCATGCGCACATCGATGATATATCTTCGAAAACATTACCCAATTTTATTTTCTACATGAAATTCCCACACCCTTAGTTTTAAATTTACTGACAACTTTAGAGCAATGAGGAGAGCTAACTTTCCCGTAAATCTCTTCCAGTTACGAAAACTGACATTCACGTAACTCAAAACTTAGATGATGGACTTTGAAAGTTTTTCGATCTCATTTGGTCTTGAAAAGTTTTGAGGAGTAAATATTTAAACTTATCATTCTTTGTTAATTATTTACAGGTTCACAGATCAGAATTTTGGTGTTTTATTAATGGAGATATTTCCATGTGAATTTAAGGGCACCAACTAATAGACGAGCTCATTTTCATTCACATGGGTTTAGGTCAATTAATAGACCTAGATCGGAAAGGCTATCGTTTGAATCAAAACTATCTGTGAGGACTGAATGGTGTTCACTTAATAGCCCTCTTTTAACTGGTAGAGTGCTAAATTATTTTTGGTCATCAAAATTTGTTCACATGTGTTTGCCTTGTTACAATTTATGGGAGAGTGCCAATAGGCACTCTCCCATAAATTGTAACAAGGCAAATACTAACCGACTAAATAATTTCACTTCAAAGGTGGTATGAACAACATCCACAAAATATGAAGCCTTTAAGTGCTGGTACTGACACTTCAGAGTAAAGCCCTAATATGGGCTTCCAGCACTCTACCAGTTAAGACCATATCCAAGTAACGCTGACATATTTTAGGAAAAACTACTTGATTCGAAAAATCCGGTAATCAATGAATAACATGAACATACTGTACATCAAAATCAAGGCTGTGTTGCATAGAACACACACTCTAAAATCAGTCGACTTAAACATTAACTCAAATCAAAATTGGGTTGAGTGAATATGAACCAAATGGGTTCATATTCACTCAACCCAGATGATTTGGGTTGAGTTTTAACCCAACTGATTTTAGAGTGTAGCTGCAAACTGACAGAAACGAGTTCTAGTTATTCCGAAAAGTCTGCTACCGCATTTCTATGCGTTCAGTAAACAGAGGTAAATTAAAACAAAAAGGGTCTATGGCTTGAGTTGTCTCGGATATCCAAGAGCATCAGACAAGTTGAATTCGCAACAGCTTTCATGCTTGAAATAAACATTCAAATTGTTTTGGTTTTGTTCAAGAAAAACGCCATTTTTGTTTCTTTTCATTTGATATAATTTTAGGTTACGCATGATACCATATTTAGAAAATCCACATGGTTGGCCGTTGATGAGCATACTTTCTCAAAAATTGAAATATGACATCGATGGAGGAATCATGAAGTAAAATGCTAACTACTGTCCTACTACCACAAAAATATGTTTTGCCATGAAAATTCCCGACTCTCGTGACTTTTAGGGAGATTTTCATGTTTAAAATATACATAAACAAGTGATTTCAAAAACATTTACCATGTGATCATCACGTGACGTTCATTTGTGATGGCTTCATCGTGCTTTGAAAATGTCGTGTTTCATCCATTTCAAAAGTACCGAAATATAGGTGTTTGTAGTCGTGTTCTGTACAATAACATGTACTTTGTGTGTAATATAAGTTATCTCCACCGACAAGTATGGTATATGGAGATTTAATACCTGGATGTCGGTTTTTAAACACCGAATCGCAGGTGAGGTGTTTAAATGAGACATCCAGGTATTAAATCTCCATATACCATACATGTTGGCGGAGTTAACGTTTTTGTCCCGTTTAAAACACCAATACAAACATAGTGGAAATAAATTTGTGGACGCATTTCTCAGCTCCACAATCACTTGGACCAAATTCGTGATAATTATTTTGTTTTATAATCGCAGAAGACAACAGATAGAGTTACATCCCTTGGGCCGTTAAGGAAACGAGTAAACAGTATTTTGTTGACATATCGTCCGCTGAGTTCCAATGTGTTCTATGCGCCTACTGGCACATAGAACATATTGGTACTCAGGGGACGCATTATTTGCTCTTATTGTATTTTCATGATTTAATTGTCGGAAATCTGATGATATTTGTGACTATTTTCATGTTTTTTTGGTTCGATTTTTATGTCGAGGCGAGCAAACGCGGAAAGCTTTCGTTTAAACCATATACCCCCCGATGTTTCGCGTGCGCTTATACCCTGGATGTTGCACGCTCTCATATACCTTGGACGTTGGGTGCACCCTTTGTCATGGCTATTTGTTCAAGGCATTCTGACCAATCAAATACAGAATTTATCGGGATATAGGGGCAATAGTTGTTATCACCGTGTCTCAATCGGGTAATTGTTGTGTCCGAAAATAGGCGACAAAGAAATTAAAACATGTTTTATCAAAGTCGTAAAAGTTACTAAATTGCAACTGAAAATTCATTGGTGCCTTGCACATTTATCTCAATCTTAATACCAAAATCAATACTCCGGGTGTTTTAGTTCGTTTCTCAAATTCATTCAATCGGAAGGTTGATTTTCTATAGCGTTACATGGATATAGCCTTAGACATTTCCCAAACGAATACACGTTGGTATGCTTAATAACCAGAAGCAACGATAAATGCGAAAGTCGCCCATCTATGTGATTAACCAGTCAATGGTCTTGCAGAAAACACAAATAAGTTGCCCTGGAATCCTGTCAGAAGTGGAGGACGGGGGCCGCGGTTGGACCCTAGCCAGAACTTGTCCGCTGACGTGGGGACACTTAACACCGGGGGCGACCATGGTTCGGCCCGGTGTCAGAACATTCTGACAATTGGTGCCAACAGAAGCAAAATCCTTCACTCTATAACTATAATAAGAGGTATATATTACTGAACCAAATATCACATATTTTTCTTTCGATAATTTGCGTTTGATCAGTTTTCTATATATTTACTACCAAATGGACAGTTAACTGATGGGCGGTGTGATAATTTAATACGTAAACAGTAAAGAATTCCCAATGCCCCCTCCCCAGGGACGGAGTACCTAGCTTTCGGCCACCTTGGTTCATAGGACGAGCCACCACTGCAGCTCAGGCAAAAAACATTCGTCATAATATAACCCTGCCTGCTGATCTGACGTTGAACCTCAATAAATAAATGGACAGACCCAAAAATGTACCTTAAGTATATGAATGGTTGAATTACTGGAAACATGAAATGCAAATAGGGATCCGCGTGTATTGGGCTCATTGTTCTTTGTATATATAATGTGACAATGGAAGTAAACTTCACGAAATGTGGGTTGACAAACAGCTCATAACAAAGTCAGATTCCTTACGGAATTAGGCTTGTGCTCTGGGAGCTTGAGGTTGTTTTTTGACAGAATTAGGCCGGTGCCCTGAGAGCTTGAGGTTATAGTTCACGAAAAGGCACGTTAACATGTTCAAATGAATATGAAAGGTGTGGTTACTCCTATTTATTGAGAGTCTGAATGAGGCCTTGTGACAAAATTCTGGATCGAATGATTAGATCAGGGGACGATACTATAAAACTTTTACAATTGTATTTTCTAGAATTGTATGTTCTAATTATGACTTTAAATGGGTTGAAATGAACCATTACCATTTTTAAAGATGTGGCAAATTGCCATATCTTTTAAAATGCTGATGATTCATTTTTGCCCGTTATATTAATAGGTAGAAAATACAATTCTAGAAAATACAATTGTAAAAGTTTTATAGTACTGGCTCTTGGGGGAGAATTTATCCATGAAACGACAAAGTCTGGTTCTGAATTGAGTTTGCTGAAGCAGTGATGTATTTTTTATCATTAAAGATACTATCTGATTGTCAAATTAGCATTATACTCACGAGCCAGGCTTGTAGTCCGATGAATAACATTACTCAACTGTCAAACAACGAAATGTCATCACACATATCGCGTTCTATGACGAATAATTTAACAGGACCCCGTCAGTCGAGGTCAGGTCAATTCTCGAAAACATATATTCCAAACATATCCTCGATATGCCAAACGCGTAATGTGATTCATACTTTGTATGTTGTACTTTTATGTTGTACAGAGAACATGTGGACAGATGTAAGCGCATATTATATGACATTAAACGGATTTATCTTCCAGCAACTGCTCTCCGTGGTATAAATACTACAAAGAGCATAACAATTTTTTTAAGACTTACAATTAAAACTAGAAGTCCTACCATGAAATGCGCACAAATAGAACGTCGACCTGCGCGTTAATCTACGCGTTATGACCATAGCAAGGCTATCAAATTTTGTACATATGGTCTGTGCACAAGCAATGTTTCAGCAAATGGACCTCCGGGTTACCCGGAGGTCTATTGGCAGAAGCATTGCCTGTGTTTGCTATGAGTAACCAGGAGAACCTGCCGTGCTTTGGATGCCATTCGACATGGCAATCGCGCGCAATTCCTACGCGCAATTAAGCCTAGATAAGCGCACAGTTCGTGACAGGACTTTTAGTTTTAACTGTATATCTGATATCAGGTAATAAAACACAATTTTTAATCAAAATTCAAGTAAATGAACGGAAAATGGCCCTTCAAGTTGAATGGTTCTGAAAAGCGAATGGAAACGCATATGGCCCTTGAGTGCAAATGACTGAGGCGACGGGTGGTGATATTTGGCACGCTAGTTGAACATAAGCAGTTCTGGTTCATTTCGTATGTACAATTTATTAGGTCATAGGTCAAGGTTACAAGGTCTATAAGTAGATTTGTACATCTATGACACCCACATCAAAACTTCCCTTTAATTTTTTGCGTAGATGAAACCATCATCAATTACTTGGCCACTTCAAATTCGCCGATAGAGTAGTGATCGGTGTGGGCTGTCTGTCTGTCTTATGTTTGCTTGTTTGTTTATATTGATGTCGACACGACACCTGGAAGAGCGTCGTGGCCATATTTGGTACAGAAGTTTATCTTAAGGACCTATAAATAATTTTACTTCAAGTTCAAACGGTTAAAGGTCAAGGTGACGGGGTCTATACCCTTTACCTAACATGAAAAGCAGACGACACTTGCAAAAAATATTCTTGAATAACTAATTTTTTTCATTTTTCGTCTCAAAAACATAGGTTATGACCCCTCGTTGGAACGAGCTCGACGAGCTCGTTCCAACGAGGGGTCATAACCTATGTTTTTGAGACGAAAAATGAAAATATAATGAAAATTAATTGGCGATTTTTGAGAATAGCGCTGGCCGGTTTTGGCCGTTACGTTAGGTGTTAAATTTCTGGCAGTTTTTTTTAAAAAACACCATAAAGTAACTTAAATCACTGTGACTAGTATAGCGTTTGTTTGTTTGTTTGTTTGTTTGTTTGTTTGTTTGTTTGTTTGTTTGTTTGTTTGTTTAAATATATGTATGCGCGATATCGCACCAACCACTAAACCGACGTTAGCCACAAAGGGGATGCAAGTTGGTAGTAAGCTATTCTGTTCAATTTCGCATTCATGTTTTCAGGGCAATTTTTATTGGGGTTTAAGGACACTTTCGACAGCCAGGATCACTTCGTGCCGAACAGTTTTACGGGTGGAGGAAACCGGCGTACTCGGAAAGAACTACCGAGCTGCGGCGAGCAACTATCAGATTCCCCAAAATACTAATTCTACACATGCAGGGTTAGCATTGACTGAAGACAAATGCACCACGCATTAGTACACATTGCCACTGTGCGGGATTGACATTTGAATGCGAGAGACAGCTTTTCCGGCCGAGGACTATGATACATCATAATTTCTTTCTTTCTTTATTTATTTATTTATTTATTGGGGTTTAAAGAAACTTTCGTCAGTCAGGGTCACATCGTGTCAGACAGTTTTACGGGTGGAGTAAGCAGGAGTACCCGGAGTGAACCACCGAGCAGACTCCCCAACATGCTAACTCCACACACGCAGGGTTAGTATTGATTGAAGACAAGTGCACCAGCGCCACCGTGCCCCCACGTGGGCAATTGGGATTAAGTGTCTTGCCCAAGGACACAACGCGGTTGCCGCGGGAGGGATTCGAACCGAGCACCTCTCGGCTAGAAGCCTGCACGTTTACCTACTGATCCACAGCGACCCCTGATGTGGGAGTTAAAGGGTGTTTTAGAAAACAAAGAGCATCAGTCTCAAAACTTCTGAGGTGCACTTTCGTATTGCATTAAATTTTCTACACCTACTCTGCCCCAAATCGGCATTTTCCTTTGGGGCGGGAGATTTGGTGGAGAAAATCAGTACTAATTTAACCTGCAAACGTTCAGTACCGCAGGTGGGATTCGAACCGAGGACATCTCGGCTTGTAGTCTGCATCCCTACCAACTGAGCCACCGCGCTCATATAATTTCATTAAGGAGGATAGCTGCTAAGTGAACGTGTGAGATAGAACAATTAATATTGTAAACGAAGGCTGCACGTTGAAAATATTAATTGCTCTACCACCCAATAATGGATATGAACTCTTCCAATTACTGCCATTCAACTGACATGGAAGATACCACCAGGGTTCAAAGAATAAAGTGTCTTGACAACGGACACAACAAAGTTACTGCTGGTCAGGATTGAACCGTGTACATTTCGTTTGAAGTTCAGTTCTTTAACCGCTGGGTCACTGCGCATCCTGATGGTCACTAAGTATATTTATGACATTTACAGTTAAAACTAGAAGTCCTGTCACGAACTGTGCGCTCATCTAGGCTTAATTGCGCGTAGGAATTGCGCGCAATTTCCATATCGAATAGCGTCCAAAGCACGGCAGGTTCTCCTGATTACTCATAGCAAACACGGGCAATGTTTCTGCCAATGGACCTCCGGGTTACCCGGAGGTCCATTGGCTGAAACATTGCTTGTGCACAGGCCATATTTACAGAATTTGATAGCCTTACTGTGATCATATCGCGTAGATTAACGCGCATATCGACGTGCTATTTGTGCGCATTTCGGGACAGAATTTTTAGTTTTAACTGCATGGTAGGTACGGCAGTGTTCTAGAACATACTGTCAGTATTTCATTTGAAGTGCAAACACCATTGGACATTAAAAAGGACAGCCTACGCTTTTCGCATCACTGATTTTGTAACAGCAGATAGACGACAGGGATACATATTCTGCTATCTAGTTATCATTGGCATGGACTATTTGATAAAATTCTGTTTTTACGAACATATCTGTAATTGATATAAATATTCGCATTCAGACTATTTCTTCACAAGTCTATGACCAGAAACCCCGATCAGAAAAATGTGGAGCCAGGTGTGTGCCAAGTTAGACCACTGAGCAGTACCGTATTGCGAAGCTGAGCTAGAAACTCGTTCGGATCACGACCGAACGTCATCAGGGAACAATACTACAGAACGTTTACAATTGTAATTTCTAGAATTGTATTTTCTAGTTATGAGTTTAAATGGATTAAAATGGTCTATTAGCATTTTCAAAGATCTGGCAATTTGCCTGTTGGCAAATTTCCATATCTTTTAAAATGCGAATGATTCGATTTAGTCAGTTATATTAATAGGTAGAAAATATAATTCTAGAAAATACAATTGTAAATGTTTTTTAATATTGGCCCCTATTTGAAATTATCTTTCCTCTTTTCTACCCATAGCGAATCACCCACGTCGAAAATAAATGCGAGAATATTGAGTTCGAGGTGCCAATTTCGTAAGTTTTTCGTGAGTTTTTGTCGGGATTTCGCAACATTCAATTCCTGAAATCTCGACCATTTGAGGTAAGTGTGACGATCGCGATCTAACTGAGAAAAATATCTCTTTTGTGATCGCAAAACTGTCGCTTTAACAGCTGCTGAGATATGATGCGGACATTTTGGGCCGGGAAGAGAATCGTGCCCAGCGTTAATTCTGTGACGGGTCCCCTTTCGAATGTGTCGGGATACTGATACAGATTCCGAAGGGGGATTTTGAAATCAGTTTTTAAATGTAGGCTTCTGGAGGCTTTTGGGATGAAAAATCACGTTATTTTTGGTCGTCAAAATGACGTTTTCTTGCAGCATGTTTCACATTTGCAAGTCCATCAGTGTGTATCCAGTGAACTTAGGTTAGATTTTTACTGCATAATTCTTGCAGTGATAATATTAGTTACCCCGTATCTGATCACGTGGTACGGGTTTTTACCTACCCGAAGCCAGCCGTATACGGCTGGCTTCGGGTAGGTAAAAACCCCTACCACGTGATCAGACACGGGGTAACGAATTTATCTATTGACTTTCCGTTTTAGAAGTACAATCTATTTCATGTGTGAACACACACAGCATGAGATCTTTTATCTTTCATTGTTGAGCCATACAGGTTTCTGTGGAATTTTTGTGCAAAAGAGTTTTTGTGAAAATATGCCGATATGACTATCATAAAAAAATTTCTTTTTTTCTTTTTTGTCTCAAAAACATAGCTTATGAACCCCGCATTGGAGGGTACTCTACAAGCTCATTCCAATAAGGGGTCTTGAGCTATATTTTGGAGATAAAAAATTAAAATATAATACATGTACACTGTAAAACTGGAATGACGATTTTTTGCGAATAGTGCAGGCCGTGATCAGACATGGGATAACAAATTTACATGTATCTATTGACTTCTACGAGGTATGGACAATTTGTAGATTTCGGAACGAGACTTCCATTGGGTAATGGAAATTTGTCAGTGGCTGGGCGGACGTATCGTGGGTTTCAATGAATATGGTCTCATACCACGTATCTGTCAACCAATCAAATCAAAAAAATTTCTTTAGTCAATAGATAACATCGAATCTGGTGCTTATGTATACAGATAACAGTCTGTGACCAGTTTGAGCATCTCCACAGGGCGCTCACATTCCTTCTTTACATGGCAACTAGTATCCCAATACGACGGGCAACTTATCTTGCTGATTCTCACTCGGGGATTGGCACAGAAGTCAGACGTTTGGGGAACCGAAGCCTGAGCCAAGAGACCAGGACTCCTAGGCCAATCCCGGCCCCCAAAGTTCCGAGCCCCGGGGTACTACCCCGTGCCCCAGCCCTGCTGGCATACGCATATCAGGGACCGATCAGGACTATTTAAAATACGCTCTAGCCTTGGAGCCTATTTTTTCAATTCATGCGCCAGATTTCAATTTACGGAGTCACATTGTTGTTTGTAACACTCATCATTTTCATTTAGTACACTATAGCAAACATTAATCTTTACTGTGGTTTCTGATCAAGTCTTGGCTGCCTATTTAGGCAGTCAAGACTTGATCAGAAACCACAGTGAAGATTAATGCTTGGTAATTAAGACTTGAAGTACTCTACAACAATGATAAATGATAATCATATATATAAAACGTGTAAGAGTGTCTCTCTCGATTATCCATCGAAAGAATATTAAAATATGATCTGAGAAGTTACGCGCCAACTGGGAAGCCTATTTCTGAGATTTAAGAGCCAAGTCTTGATGTTTCAGAACCAAATACGCACTGGCGCATGCCCAGGTCGGTCCCTGGCATATATAAACAAGTGGGACCCTAAGTAGAGACCAATCCGCGTGCAGCGCATCACTTTGTGAAAGTTAAACAGCCATTCAATTCCAATCAGTTTGGGGTATTTGAAATATTGTGCGCTCAAACACATATATAAACAAAGTATAAGGCGCATACGAAGATTCGAAGATTCGATTCGATATCGACACCAATGGCCTGATTCGGAATCGCTTTCTGATTTGTATATATTCGGATGGGCTCTTTCACAAAAAGTCGATGGTAAACAAATGTCCCCTACCGGCGGAATCATTCCGTAGAAATGAAAGAATAGTTGCCTGTTGCGTTCAATCAGATTATCGGTATATTTGTCAGCCTTATTATAAGTCCATTGTTTCAGCAGTGCTTATTTCCGCGCTTCACGTTATAAATACTAGTTGAAGCAGTGTAACTTGGGTCCTCTCGCCAGGGGTAATTGAGTTGTGGCATTGGGTAAGGCACTCCATCCCGATTGCCCACGTGGTGGCGCGGTGGCGTTGTGCACTAAGGCGTACCGGTATACAATACGTCGATTGTGCACTTGTCTTCAACGAATGTTAACCCTGCTTGCGCGGAGTTAGTACGTTGGGGAGTCTGACAGTTGCTCGACGTTGCTCGGTGGTTATCTCCGGGTATTCCCGCTTCGTCCACCCGTAAAGCTGTCAGACACGAGGTGACCCTGGCTGCCGAAGGTGTCGTTAAACCCAAATAAAGAAATAAATAAATAACTTGGCGCCTCTATAATCAGGTACTCATACTTCCCGTGGCACGCATACAGTACGGCCACCGTGGACTGGTCATTTTCCACATGTGGGCAATATTTTCACGGACGCAATAATATTAGATTCCAAACACTATAAGAATAATCATCAAAAATTTTAATTAATGAAGCATCGGTTACTTTTAATTAAAAGTCTGCTGATGACGATTTTTATTACCTGGTAAACGCAAGCGTGGACATCAGTGCCCATGCGTGGATTACGACCAGTCTAAGTCGGTTGTACTATAAGCCGTAAGCTGTGCATGAGTATCAGTTAATTTTCTAAAATAACAAGCTATTTCACGAAAATTGTTATTTCGCGCTGTTTCTGGCTCAATTTGGATTCAACGTTGATGTCGACATCGAAATCTCGATTCGATTCGAAATTCGATTGGAGGATAGAAATTCCGATTGAAAGGGCCCATCTTATGAACAGACAAACATACAGCAACGATCGTTATTCTGTCAACCAGTTCGCAGTGATTTGCGCTATTTGATGGGTGAGCCTCCATTTAGAATATTGCAGGTATATTATTGAGAACACTAATTTAAAGAACATGGTTATCAAAACTCAGACCGTGACCTTAACCATTAGCCTATTGATGTGTCAATGCATACGTGATCAGAACTCCTTATGTCCAACTTGTGACCATGAAATGGTTGCGAAAGCTCTAGAGACTGTGGAGATGCCATGTGGACATACATAATTGAAAACAAAATGTATCATAGTAAGGACATAAAGGCAGACAGACAAATGCCGCTTATCGCGTGTATGTCTCTGAGTTCACAACGGTTTAGATTATTGGACGGGTTAGTCTCCTCTTCGAATGTTGAAGGCATATTCTTTATGACAGTGATTTGAACTTATTCAGTTCATGACCTTGAACTTTGGCCTACTGACATGTAAATACAAACTTGAATAATAAACGCGTTGGGATCAATGTTTACCGTAGCTTAAGAGGTTGCTAGGGTATCGATCGGACATACACATATAAAAACATAGTTTAGCAGAAATACGAACAGTAAGACACACCACCGACGACGGCTATTTTGCCATCCAGTTCATAATGGCTTTGATTATATTATGCAATTTAAGCCGACACTTGACATACAAGAGGGGGGCCACGCCCCGGGGTATACCCCCCACGGTGCATACCGCCAAACGATGACAAGAGAAGAAATGAACCATGCTACTGTGAAAGCTATTCCCATAAACAATCTTCATTCCAAATTTCATTGAGAGCCGTTAAACCCAAACCAGAGATATAAGGCGAACAGACTAAAAATTGGCTATTTTACCAGGCAAACGGCAAAATTACTGTCTTCGTTTTATAGCAAGGTAATTGTGAAGGCCAGAAACACCTGTTACTGAAGTCTAGTGACAATCGGACCATCCACATAGGAGATGTAGAACAAAGACATAATGCCACATGTGGGGAGGTGATTTGTATGTATTTTCTTTGTTTTGGGACATAACTAACTTGAAAGCCTTTCCCATAAACAATCTTCATTCCAAATTTCATTGAAATCTGAAAACCTAAACCCTATAGAAAAAAGACATTATGCCACACTTGGAGAGGTGATTTGCGTGTATTTTCTTTGTTTTACTGCAGGGACTATCTAACCTTAGTTCACTGGACGACTCATTTGAAAGCCTTTCCCGTAAAAAATCTCCATTCCAAATTCCATTGAAATCTGATAACCCAATCCTGAAATATGAGGCGAACAGACAAAAAATTGGCTATTTTACGAGGCAAACCTCGAATTTTCAAAGTTAAAAAGGGGAATAAGTCTAAAAAGTTAAAAGTAAGAAATATTATTAGAGACTCATTTGAAAGCCTTTCCCATAAACAATTTTCATTCCAAATTTCATTGAGATCCAATAACCCAAACCTGAGATACGATGCGAACAGACAAAAATAGCTTATTTTTGTATATTCAAAGGGCCATAACTCACAGAAAAAATATTCTAACAGCAAAATGGCTGATGCTTCTTAAAGATCTCATGATAATGAACATCTGCATGAAATTTCATCGAAATCTGAGCAGCAATGTTGAAGTTATACGGCAAACAGACATCTGAGTGCGGGCGTACGGACAGACGTACGGACGAACGCTCAGACGCATGTTCTTAAAAATGGGAGTTGTGGGCTTAATTTTTTACGGAAAAATTGATCAATTTTAATTCGTTCGGACAACGGTTAAACCTCGGTTTTCAGTAAAATGTTGTTTTTTCGGTTTTTGGTTTTTTTTTTTTTTTTGTTTTTGTTTTGTTTTTTGGGGTTTTTTTTGTTTTTTTTTGGGGGGGGGGTATAGACATCGTTACATCCCTCAATGTAATGTTTGATAGTAACTAACGCTAACCCCAGCCCTGAACTGACCCTAACCCTTAATATAAACCCTGAAAAATCGCTATTTGCCCCATCAGTCTCATATCTTAGTAATTAAGCTCATAATATACCAAATAAGCTCATAATATTTCGGTAAGCTCATAATGCCTGTCCGGACAAAAAAAAAACAATTCGTAACTTCCGTATTATAGCACAAACGGACGCACGGACAGGGCAATTCAATATACTTTGAAAAAAAGTGGGGTTATAATTAAAGATATATTCTTGGAAACACTGCTGTAAAATTGAGAGTTGGATAAATAAATACCTAATTTCATCCCAAAGTATTCTGATCCTTTTTTTGTTTTTGACCAATGGATCGAAAACCAAGGATACGAGGTCGTTATGTAAATTTTTAAAATTGATGGCACTTACAACGTCGAGCGGGCATACCGATATATAATCAAGGTGTAACAAACATACGAACAAACACACAGACGGCACCGGTCGCTATTCTTTCACCGAATTCACATATTTTGGGATTTTTTGAAACGGTTTTTCCCTCCACCTTGAATATTGTAGGTGTATTATTTGGAAATCTGCTGTAGAACGCATAAATATCAAAATTGAACTTAGTAACTCAGTGATCCTGATCTTTAACCTAATGATCTGTAAATGCAAAATTGATTACTGGACCAACTATTAACCCAAGCATAGCCACTGCATCCTCTACGAGATATCTTTTAGAAAAACATAAGCAATGTGTAACAACCTAAGGCAGAGCGAATGAATCGAATCGGGGTTCGGCTTCCGATTAGGGGGCCGGAGGTCCTTAGGGGTTATCTCTCCCCTCCCCTCCAATTTCAAAAAGGTCTACTTGCGGTAAACATTAGTCCAAACTAGGACTCAAAGGCCGGAATCTAATTTTTTGGTGTAACAAAAAATTAAATTTTATTATATGCTTGGCTGTGAATTATCGCAGATTATCTAAAAGATATTTCTCGATATCCATCGACTCGATGGATATCGAGGAATATCCCTCAGTAGCTTCCTAAATGACGTCACGCTACGCAGCATTACCTCGCCTTGAAGGAACGATCAGCCGATCATTGTTCTTGTTTTGAAACGTGCGCATTTGGGGTCGAATTGGGCTGAATATTGCGCAATAAAATGTTACGTAGCATTTAATAAAAAAGAAAATCTACCCTATTTTAGTCAGTATCTGGAATTATCTGATGAGTGTGGACCTGGAAGTTTTATTAAAACTTATGGACCTGAAATAATAATAATTTCAGGTCCATGCGATGATTTCAGGTCCATACGATGATTTTTTTCAGTAGCTTCCTAAATGACGTTACGCTTCGGTGCATGACGTCGCCTTGACGGAACGATCATCAGCGTTTTGTTGTTGTCTTGAAAATGTTCGCAGTCGAATTGGGCTGAATTTTGTGCAGTAAAATGTCACGTAGCTTATAGTAAAAAGAAAATCTACGCTATTTTAGTGAATATCGGGAATTATCTCGGGAATTTATTTTTCATGAGCGCTTGCGAGAGTGAAAAATAATACTTTCAGGTCTACACTCATGAGATAAATAGAGGATATGGAATGAGTGTTTTTCTCATATAATATTTATGAAACGAGTCTAAGAATTTTCCGTTTTGGCGAGCCTCTGGCGAGCCCAAAAGGAAAATTCGGACGACTTTCATAAATATTAAATGAGAAAAACACTCATTTCATATTCTATTTATCATATGACACACACACGCACAAATTAGCCACTAATTATGATTTTTTAACCCATCACCTAACTTGAGTTGCAGACGGCACTTGGAAAAAACATCCTCGTTTAACTAAAAATTTTCATTTTTTGCTTCCAAAACATAGGTTATGACCCCTCATTGGAACGAGCTCGTCGCGCTCGTTCCAATGAGGGGTCATAACCTGTGTTTTGGAAGCAAAAAGTGAAAATCTAAAAAAAATGAATGGCGTTTTTCTTGTAGGTAAAAGTTTAATACAATATAACCCACCGTAAAGAGGACAGATAACGTAAATTCTCCCTACTGAAATTATGCAAATGTCACCCAGTTGTATTTTGTTTAGCCAATCAAATTGTCCAGTTGACCAAATTGACCAATGAAAGCTCCCAACTCTAATTATGCAAATTATGAAAATGTGGCCCAGTTTTATTTTATTCAGCCAATCAAATTGTCTAGTTTTGAAATTGACCAATGAAATTGACGGAAGGCTTTATTTATCACTGATTAATATGAAAACAAAATATCAAATGTTTTAAAGTGAACAAAACGGACGAGTCATATGATAATTCCCGATATTCACTAAAACAGCGTAGATATCCTCTATATATTATGACCTTTGGGTCCAAGTTTGGACTTGGTAAACATGTGTTAAGATCCTCTAGTAATACTGTAAAAAACAGCTGGATTTTATTTCAACCATTAAAATTTACTCATTTAAATTCCTTAAAAGACCATTGGGGCCACAGATTCAGTCTCATGGGCTTATAAATTGGAAACTTTCCCTTAGGGAGGTCCTCCGGACACACCCGTCACATGCTCTATCAGCTTTTGCCTGCAGCAGTCGCCGGTGACCTTCTGTCATCGATGGGGCATACAACCCAAATTATTATTACCCACCCTGAACAATCCTGGCTACACCCCTGATGCTTAATATAAGCTCTCACATTAAAATGTTTTAGTATGTTGATGACACGACGGTTCTGGAAAAGGAGTCACTGATTAGTATATTTTTTCCCACCCACAAACTTCACTCTTGTTTTCCAGGCTTATGCAAGATTAAATTGGATCTTATCTTCAGCGCATTTAGAAAGATACTCGATCTCTCCCGCGATATATTGTCCCTGGTCGATAATTCAGAATAGTCTTGAGCAGTATGTGATGTTCAATAAATAAACTCATATTTCCCATGCTTCTTCGCTTTTAGAATATAAATGTTCATGAAATTATTCTGTCAGCATTTCTAAAATTCGGTTAATTTACTACAAAGGAAGACAAATCTGGAGGGTACAAATGCTTCTTTTCTGTTGCGAATATATATGAGAGAAGACCAAGAAGGGCACGTATTAATTTTCCTGTCGAATTGTTTGTCTTTTCGTTCGTCTCTTCGTGATTTGGGTTCATATTCTTTCAACCCAGCTGATTTGGGTTAATTTGTAACCCAGCTTATTTTAGAGTGCATTATTATCTGCACATTCTGCTTACTACGGAGGAAACTCAAAAACATTAACACGAAATCTGTTGCTCTCTGTTCACATTTGTTAGTTCTTCACTGGTAGCGCCAGTCATCGATCTTGTTAGCTGTACTGAGCCCTGTACTATAAAACTTTTACAATTGTATTTTCTAGTTACGACTTTAACCCTTTTCCCAACGAATCGCCCGTATCCGCCCGCGTAATATGCAAATTCAGCAGTTGAAAAAATATTATTTTTCAAAAAAATTCAACAAAACCATATCATGTGACCCCTCGTTGGAACGAGCTCGTCGAGCTCGTTCCAACGAGGGGTCACATGATATGGTTTTGTTGAAATTTTTTGAAAAATTTTAAAAAATGGTATTTAAAATAATAAATTTTGATATCGTCTGCGTTGGGTAAAGGGTTAAATGGGTGAAATGAACCATAAGCATTTTCAAAGATGTGGCAATTTGCCAGTTGGCCAATTGTCACATCTTTTAAAATGCTAATGATTCATTTTAGTAAGTTCTATCAATAGACACAATTCTAGAAAATATGATTGTAAAAGTTTTATGGTATTGGTCCCAGGTCATTGGCAGGACACACAGCCCCGTGAATCCGTCAGAATTTTATGTACAACCGTTCAGGCTACACAACATTCTGACAGTTTATATGGAGGTGTGGACCTCGTCAAGGACTTGTATAACGCATTTGTCATAGTAGAAAGTTATTGTAATCACATTAAAACAAAGAATATTTCAAAATGTTATGAGTGATGATATTTTGTAATCTGAGTCATTTTCTTCTTTGCATCCAACTCAAAGTACGAACGAAAGAATGGTTTCGGCGCGCCAAAGTAGTGCAAGGGACGACACGAGACAAGATAATATCTTTCGACCTTTTAGGCTGTGTGGGATTTGGTGTATCACCTCAAAGCGCGACAGACGAGCGTAGGATAGAGGAGAATATAGTTAGAGAGGTTTGAGTCTTTTTGTTTATCTTCTTCTGTGGCTTGGTTATCTTATCATCGGCTGTGGTGGTGGTGGTAGTGGTAGATTGCAGGTTCTCGTGAGCTTGTAAGATTCCTATTGAGTTGCGCTTGTAAGATTCCTATGTATTTTGGCAACGCTTGTAACTTTTTCTTTATCTTTCCCTGAGGCTTGGTTATCTTAGCCTCGGCTGTGGTGATGGTAATGGTGGATTCCGGCCTCTCGTCAGCTCGTAAGATCCTCTAGTAGTTTCTGTGAACTTTCAGTGCCAGTTTCCTGCGTACCTCAAAAGGCATCGCTGGTGGAAACGTATCCATTCGCTGTTGGATTGAGTGGGGAGGTCCGCGCCCCCACCAAATCGTTAGAAAGCGGCAAATGAGGAATCGGATGTGGAGAGAAGTCCATCCCATTCGTCCACTTTCTCTCTGCGAACCGTTTGGCGTCTGCAAACTTCTCCTTGGGGTTGTCGGTTTGGTTGGATGGACTGTAGAAAGAGGTGGAGAAGAAGTAGTTGTCCGCCCCACCCCCTCTTTCCCAATCACTTCCTCTTTCCTCTGGCTGATGAACGTCCCAAAGTGCACGCGTCCTTACTCCTGTTTCTCTTCTTCTATTTATTCTTCTTTGTGATTTCGTCCATGTTCCTTTGAGAGTCCAAGTAAGAGGGTGAGATGCATTTCAAGCTAGCAGGGCTCTCTTGATGTCTGCTGAGATGTTCATTTAGTCAGTCGGAGTGTGTAAATTAGTGTACTTACACCGAGGAATCCAATGTGTAAATCTGTCAAAAAAAACCTAAAATGCCAAGTTAAAGAAGTAGATTACTTTGCCAGGTCACTCTTTTGAATAAAATTCAAAGGTTGTGTCTAGCCCTTTGTCGCTTAAATATTTACAAAACGTTTCTCCTCCCGAGCTATAAATATTTCCATCTTAGCCGCCATTACAATTTTAGTTTGTGTCGTTCACAAATCTTCTCATGCCTGTATGATTATTTATATTTCAGAACACACGCAGCTCCATTTTAGACGCAATCATCTTGTCGGTATTATTTTTAAGTGTGATTTATTTATCTTGACAACGTAGAACATCGCGTACTACTATGACCCTCTAAGAAAAAAACATAAATCTTCACACAACTGGGTTGCTGGAACGTCAGCGAAACACGTCGCAGTTCAATCTGCCTCTCTCAAGATGGCGTCAAGTCAGTCAATGCGGTAAATCACCCTCCATCAATGATGTTTGATGATGTGAAAGCTGTTACGCGATGGCTGTAGTCATGCGTAACAGCTTTTAAATGATACAACATCAAACGAAAGCCAAACACAAAAACTAGTAACACAGTATCAACTTCCCCATCACGGCAGTTGTTTAAATATGTTGTGACTATTCATTTTGTACTTCCGCGAAAAATGCGCACATCATCAACATATTCATTTTCCACACACATTAACTCTTAACCCGCAGAGTATTTTCAAGATATTTTCATCAAATCTAGTCATGGCTGCTTTAAAGCAGCCGTGACTAGGTTTGGTGAAAATTTCATCTAAATTTAACTCAACAAAATCAATATTGAATAACTCTGATCAATTTACAAGGGGAGATGTGATTAAAAGTGCCCAAATTATACTTATTCCAGTGGTAAGAGAAATCCCATCCTGGGCAGGAATATCTGCCAGCAGCATACAAGGCGTTCAGGAATATTCTTTAACCCTTTACCCAACGTAACGGCCAAAACCGGCCAGCGCTATTCACAAAAATCGCCAATTACTTTTCAATTTTGTTTTCATTTTTTGTCTCAAAAACATAGGTTATGACCCCTCTTTGGAACGAGCTCGTCGAGCTCGTTCCACAGAGGGGTCGTAACCTATGTTTTTGAGACAAAAAATGAAAAAAATTAGTTTTTCAAAAATTTTGTTTCCAAGTGTCGTCTGCTTTTCATGTTAGGTAAAGGGCTAAAATGTGATCGGTGTTTTTTATAAGTCGGAAAATTTAAAACAATCGAGATTTCTTTTAGCATAGTTCATTTATTATAGCAACAACCGTCCATCCCTATAGTCCACCCCCTCATAATATGGTAGCAGATGAAACCAATGAGCGATCCAGCAATTCAGTTGTAGACCTATCAATGAAATGGGGTCCAGCATGCGTGTAAGAACGTCATGTAAGAACGCATCTAATTGGTCGTTGCGCATTCAAATGCTTCGGCACAAAGAAGTGTCAAGCAGGAGTGTAAACAGATCATCGAAAGGATATTTTTCTCATTGTGTTTTGTCTTATTATTTATCTACCAAACATATAGATCTGGGCCTGAAAGGCACGAGAAACGGTACGTATCACATAATGTGTTCCGGTTCCGTATCATATAGACGACTCATTCTGATTCCGAACGCGTTTCGGTGATCGTCTCAGCTAATCGCTTACAAAACAAAACAAAATTCCTTACAGTTAGCGCCGGAACTATTAATAGCCAATGACCTAACCCGCACCCCACCCCATCCACCCCCACAATAAATAGAAACTGCACAATTTAATATTACACCTATCGGGTTCCTGAGGATGCGCCCACGTCGCACACTCGTAAATTCAAGCGGATCATTATCGGAAGTGTCACTGAGAGTGAAAAATTTGACAACACAACTTTCAAAATTGCGGTGACCGCGTTACTAATTGTTTGTTAGAGTGCACAACAATATAGTTCCATAAAAAAAAATTTTTGTAACCTTTTCTCGCCCAACATTATGTCCCAAAACTGTATTAATAATTGAAGATTTAATCTGTTTATGTTAGAGAATTGCTAGATAAATGAATTATCATGATAATGTGCATGTCCTGTGATTTGCATCAGATTTTTGGTGGTGTCCAAAAATGCGATCACAACTCGACGACAAAGCCGGGTCGTTGAGATCCCATCTGGATACCTTCTCGAACCTGATATAAATCACAGGACATGCACCTAATCATGATTATCTGTATGTATTTCCCATAACGGCAAAGCATAGTATACTATTTAGTTTTATAAAATACCCTAGTATACCAGAGTAGTACCCCGGTATACCATTGCAGTTTTGTCAATACCATGTTTCATCGTGCCAATTTTTATAAGGGGCCTGCCAAGCCCTCTATCTTTCGGACCCAGGGCCCATGGACATTTTGGGTTGGACACTCTAAAATCAGTTGGGTTAAAAATCAACCTAAATGAACTGGGTTGAGTGCATATGAACCCAATTGTTTTCATATTCATCAACGCAGTTAATGTGGGTTCATTTTTAACCCAACTAATTTTAGAGTTCATTACTACACCCCCGAAGCACACTTCATGGATCTGCCCATGCCTTAGAAGTAATGCTCCATACCCGTATTATTTATTTATTTATTTATTTATTTATTTATTTATTTATTTATTTATTTATTTATTTATTTGGCTTTAACGGCACTTTCGACAGCCAGAGTCACCTCGTGTCGGACAGTTTTACGGGTGGAGGAAGTTGGAGTACCCGTAGAGAACCACTGAGCAGCGCAGCATTGCCTTCACGTAGGCAAACGAGATTAACCCTTTACCCACATCCGCCCGCGTAATATGAAAATTCAGCAGCTGAAAAAATATTATTTTTCAAAAAATTTCAACAAAACCATATCATAGGACCCCCTCTTTGGAACGAGCTCGTTCCAATGAGGGGGTCACATGATATGGTTTTGTTGAAAGTTTTCGAAAAAAATTTAAAAAATAATATTTAAAATAAAAAATTCTGTTATCGTCTGCGTTGGGTAAAGGGTTAAGTATCTAACGCAAGGACACAAAAAGTTACCGCCGGTGAGAATTGACCTATGGACATTTCTTTCGGTTTGACGTTCGATGGTCTAACCACTGAACTACCGCGATCCCACCTATTCGCCCAAACGCATTGTCTGGTGTTTTAAAAAAAAATCTCTTAAGCACCGATAACTAAGTTTTCACACGACAACGAGACGGTTACGGAATAATTGTTACATAAAATCATTTCATCCACACACACGTCTGCAGTTCTTTTAAAGGTCGTCATCCGGTGCGAGCCTCAGACGCGTTTAATCACAGCATTTTTTACTCGGCCTCATCTTTTGTACAATTCTGTTATCGATTACAAAATAGAAAATCCAAATTTGTATAATAGCATGCAATTAAAATTCCGTTGAGATACTTTATAGGTTGTTAGGTGTAAATTGATTAAACCTACACCAGAATTTTCTACTTAATTCAATTGTTACAAGAAAGGGTAACATAAACATGCGCTTGATTATCCAGACACAGTCTGTTGAAAGTGTAATAGAATAAATTCTCTGGAGGACTGACTTTTTTGCCGCTGATAGATTTACGCAGAAACAGTGGAAAACATTTTAACCCTTTACCCAACGAATCGGCCGCATCCGCCCGCGTAATATGCAAATTCAGCAGTTGAAAAATTATTATTTTTCAAAAAATTTCAACAAAACCATATCATGAGACCCCTCGTTCAGCTCGTTCCAACGAGGGGTCACATGATATGGTTTTGTTAAAATTTTTTGAAAAATTTGAAAAAATTATATTTAAAATAATAAATTTTGATATCGTCTGCGTTGGGTGGAGGGTTAAAATGTATATTCTATCTGCGAGCATACACACTGTACGGTAGCCGTGGACTGGTCACTTTCCATTGGTGGGCACTATTTCCACGGTCGAAATAATATCAGATTCCAAACACTAATTAAAATTTGTCCCTATTCGCAAGAATTTAAGAGAACTGGCTAGCCTTACATGTATGAGTACACCTTCCATACAAGAGACAAATCTCATATTTACACATTTACTAAAGTTATACCCTTAAGGGCCTGATTAAAAGTTTGGTGAGTTTCTTGCATTACATGTACATTCAGAAGACATGTTCCAACATCAAGAGTTTTGTGGAGGTTAACAGTATCTTGGCAGTGGATTCTACTGAAGTCTTGGCTGCCTGTATAGGCAGGCAAGACTTCACTAGACACCATTGCTAATTCTAAAGCGCTACCTTATCAAGACAAATGAGTAGTAATATCTTACCTCCTACAAGTATCTGGGAATTTCATTGGTTCAAAGACGTCACATGCGGACTGCATATAAAATCATATCTTATCTCCTACAAGTATCTGGGAATTTCATTGGTTTAAAGACATCACATGCAGACTGCATATAAAACCATATACCTCCTGTCAACATCAATATACGCTGACAGCTATGGGTAATCTCCCCTTTGTTCATTGAGTATTCAAAATGGCGACAGCCGATGAACGCTTCAAGTTGAAAGATTGAGTGTTGGAAGCCCATATTTGGTCTGAAGTACAGGTTAGGCAACTTAAACTACTTCATATTCTGTGGATGTGTGTCATGGTACCTTCGACGTGAAACTGTTTGGTATGTATGAATTTGCCTTGTTACAATTTATGGGAGAGTGCCTGTACTCTCCCATAAATTGTAACAAGGCAAAGACACGTGAACACATTGTGAGAATTCTCTCAATAAATTTTGATCGCTGTTGTTATTAGTTCTGTGCATCGATGCAGCAGTCGGTACGATATATTCGTTACACAGTTTGTTGGTGGCCTAATATGGTACATATGGTGTCAGTGAATTCCATATTAGACTCGAGCTTCGCTCTCGTCCAATATGAAATTCGCTGACACCATAAAAACCATATTAGGCCACCAACAAACTGTGTAACTAACAATATACTGCCTGTCAACATCAATATACTCTGACAGCTATAGGTAATCTCCCCTTTGTTCATTGATTATTCAAAATGGCGACAGCCGATGAACGCTTCAAGTTGAAAGATTGAGTGTTGGAAGCCCATATTTGGTCTGAAGTACAGGTTAGGCAACTTAAAAGGCTTCATATTCGTGGATGTGTGTCATGGTACCTTCGACGTGAAACTGTTTGGTATGTATGAATTTGCCTTGTTACAATTTATGGGAGAGTGTCTGTACTCTCCCAAAAATTGTAACAAGGCAAAGACACGTGAACACATTGTGAGAATTCTCTCAATAAATTTTGATCGCTGTTGTTATTAGTTCTGTGCATCGATGCAGCAGTCGGTACGATATATTCGTTACACAGTTTGTTGGTGGCATAATATGGTACATATGGTGTCAGTGAATTCCATATTAGACTCGAGCTTCGCTCTCGTCCAATATGAAATTCACTGACACCATATATACCATATTAGGCCACCAACAAACTGTGTAACTAACAATATACTGCCTGTCAACATCAATATACTCTGACAGCTATAGGTAATCTCCCCTTTGTTCATTGATTATTCAAAATGGCGACAGCCGATGAACGCTTCAAGTTGAAAGATTGAGTGTTGGAAGCCCATATTTGGTCTGAAGTGCAGGTTAGGCAACTTAAAAGGCTTCATATTCTGTGGATGTGTGTCATGTTACCTTCGAAGTGAAACTGTTTGGTATGTATGAATTTGCCTTGTTACAATTTATGGGAGAGTGCCCGCACTCTCCCATAAATTGTAACAAGGCAAAGACACGTGAACACATTGTGAGAATTCTCTCATTTAATTTTGATCGCTGTTGTTCTTAGTTCTGTGCATCGATGCAGCAGTCGGTAAGATATATTCGTTACACAGTTTGTTGGTGGCCTAATATGGTATATATGGTGTCAGTTAATTCCATATTGGACTCGAGATTCGCTCTCGTCTAATATGAAATTAACTGACACCATATATACCATAATAGGCCACCAAAAAACTGTGTAACTAATAATATACTGCCTGTCAACATCAATATACTCTGACAGATATGGGTAATCTCCCCTTTGTTCATTGATTATTCAAAATGGCGGCAGCCGATGAACGCTTCAAGTTGAAAGATTGGGTATTGGAAGCCCATATTTGGTCTGAAGTACAGGTTAGGCAACTTAAAAGGCTTCATATTCTGTGGATGTGTGATGTTACCTTCGAAATGAAACTGTTTGGTATGTATGAATTTGCCTTGTTACAATTTATGGGAGAGTACCTGTACTCTCCCATAAATTGTAACAAGGCAAAGACACGTGAACACATTGTGAGAATTCTCTCAATTAATTTTGATCGCTGTTGTTATTAGTTCTGTGCATCGATGCAGCAGTCGGTAAGATATATTCGTTACACAGTTTGCACATATGGTGTCAGTTAATTCCATATTAGACTCGAGCTTCGCTCTCGTCCAATATGAAATTAACTGACACCATATTAGGCTACCAACAAACTGTGTAACTAATAATATACTGCCTGTCAACATCAATATACTCTGACAGCTATGGGTAATCACCCCTTTGTTCATTGATTATTCAAAATGGCGGCAGCCGTTAAACGCTTCAAGCTGAAAGATTGAGTGTTGGAAGCCCATATTTGGTCTGAAGAGCAGGTTGGGCAACTTAAAAGGCTTCATATTCTGTGGATGTGTCATGTTACCTTCGAAATGAAACTGTTTGGTATGTATGAATTTACCTTGTTACAATTTATGGGAAAGTGCCTGTAGGCACTCTCCCATAAATTGTAACAAGGCAAAGACACGTGAACACATTGTGAGAATTCTCTCATTTAATTTTGATCGCTCTTGTTATTAGTGCTGTGCATCGATGCAGCAGTCGGTAAGATATATTTGTTACACAGTTTGTTGGTGGCCTAATATGGTATATATGGTGTCAGTTAATTCCATATTGGACTCGAGATTCGCTCTCGTCCAATATGAAATTAACTGACACCATATATACCATATTAGGCCACCAACAAACTGTGTAACTAATAATATACTGCCTGTCAACATCAATATACTCTGACAGCTATGGGTAATCTCCCCTTTGTTCATTGATGATTCAAAATGGCGACAGCCGATGAACGCTTCAAGTTGAAAGATTGAGTGTTGGAAGCCCATATTTGGTCTGAAGTGCAGGTTAGGCAACTTAAAAGGCTTCATATTCGTGGATGTGTGTCATGTTACCTTCGAAGTGAAACTGTTTGGTATGTATGAATTTGCCTTGTTACAATTTATGGGAGAGTGCCCGCACTCTCCCATAAATTGTAACAAGGCAAAGACACGTGAACACATTGTGAGAATTCTCTCAATTAATTTTGATCGCTGTTGTTATTAGTTCTGTGCATCGATGCAGCAGTCGGTAAGATATATTCGTTACACAGTTTGTTGGTGGCCTAATATGGTATATATGGTGTCAGTTAATTCCATATTGGACTCGAGATTCGCTCTCGTCCAATATGAAATTAACTGACACCATATATACCATATTAGGCCACCAACAAACTGTGTAACTAATAATATACTGCCTGTCAACATCAATATACTCTGACAGCTATGGGTAATCTCCCCTTTGTTCATTGATTATTCAAAATGGCGGCAGCCGATGAACGCTTCAAGTTGAAAGATTGAGTATTGGAAGCCCATATTTGGTCTGAAGTACAGGTTAGGCAACTTAAAAGGCTTCATATTCTGTGGATGTGTCATGTTACCTTCGAAATGAAACTGTTTGGTATGTATGAATTTGCCTTGTTACAATTTATGGGAGAGTGCCTGTACTCTCCCATAAATTGTAACAAGGCAAAGACACGTGAACACATTGTGAGAATTCTCTCAATAAATTTTGATCGCTGTTGTTATTAGTTCTGTGCATCGATGCAGCAGTCGGTACGATATATTCGTTACACAGTTTGTACATATGGTGTCAGTTAATTCCTTATTAGACTCGAGCTTCGCTCTCGTCCAATATGAAATTAACTGACACCATATATACCATATTAGGCTACCAACAAACTGTGTAACTAATAATATACTGCCTGTCAACATCAATATGCTCTGACAGCTATGGGTAATCTCCCCTTTGTTCATTGATTATTCAAAATGGCGACAGCCGATGAACGCTTCATGTTGAAAGATTGAGTGTTGGAAGCCCATATTTGGTCTGAATTGCAGGTTAGGCAACTTAAAATGCTTCATATTCTGTGGATGTGTGTCATGTTACCTTCGAAGTGAAACTGTTTGGTATGTATGAATTTGCCTTGTTACAATTTATGGGAGAGTGCCCGCACTCTCCCATAAATTGTAACAAGGCAAAGACACGTGAACACATTGTGAGAATTCTCTCAATAAATTTTGATCGCTGTTGTTATTAGTTCTGTGCATCGATGCAGCAGTCGGTAAGATATATTCGTTACACAGTTTGTTGGTGGCCTAATATGGTATATATGGTGTCAGTTAATTCCATATTGGACTCGAGATTCGCTCTCGTCCAATATGAAATTAACTGACACCATATATACCATATTAGGCCACCAACAAACTGTGTAACTAATAATATACTGCCTGTCAACATCAATATACTCTGACAGCTATGGGTAATCTCTCCTTTCTTCATTGATTATTCAAAATGGCGGCAGCCGATAAACGCTTCAAGTTGAAAGATTGAGTGTTGGATGCCAATATTTGGTCTGAAGTGCAGGTTAGGCAACTTAAAAGGCTTCATATTCTGTGGATGTGTCATGTTACCTTCGAAATGAAACTGTTTGGTATGTATGAATTTGCCTTGTTACAATTTATGGGAAAGTGCCTGTAGGCACTCTCCCATAAATTGTAACAAGGCAAAGACACGTGAACACATTGTGAGAATTTTCTCATTTAATTTTGATCGCTGTTGTTATTAGTGCTGTGCATCGATGCAGCAGTCGGTAAGATATATTCGTTACACAGTTTGTTGGTGGTCTAATATGGTATATATGGTGTCAGTTAATTCCACATTGGACTCGAGATTCGTTCTCATCCAATATGAAATTAACTGACAGCATGTATACCATATTAGGTCACCAACAAACTGTGTAATTAATATTATCCAGGCCTTTCAGGAAAGTTTCAGAATCTATGAAAAGAATCAAACGGATAGTTTGCGAAAATAAAAGTTGCTTTCATTGTTTCCCTTACGAGAATCAAATGCGATATTCGATTCTGATTCTTGCATGAATTTCAAGCCATGATATTGTCGTTAGATAATCATGACAAAGTTCACACTCTCGTAACGTTTGAAAGTGGTAATACCGGGTCAGGTAATTCGAAAATAAAATTCCATGCCTCAAGCATAATTTTTTTTATTATCCGTCCCAAGTTTCGAAACAAGGCATGAGCACCGCCTATGGCGTGAGAATTGGAACCGTTTCCAATCCATATGTTCGTACCAATTTCATTAAAACTGATAAACAAATCCTTAGTTTACACACATGTATGTCGGAAAAGCAAATTGATCAACAATGGGATTAGGGAATTCAGTTACAAGAACAAGAGTGCTATTTTATTCTCTGGTTAGGCTGCGTTGAATCAAGTATGGGAGCAACATACAGGTGATGTAATAGACAGTTTAGTTAATGTTTGACTTGAACATATGCTGGTATATGTACGCAAAAAACAAAGATTTTTGCCAGATTACGGAAGGAATACAGTACGTGGAGAGTGCATTATCACTAAATCACCCGCAGAGAAGAGATTCCACCCAGGCAATAATTGCAAATTTGTTGCAAAGCATAACCAGCACAAACAAAGTTTCAGCCAATGGACCTCCGGTTTAAACCCGGAGGTCCATTGGCTGAAACATTGCTTGTGTTTTTTGTCGATATGTACAGAATTTGAAAGTTATAGCTTGGGTGATAACTCCACTCCGCGGGTGATTTATTTACAATCTACTCTCTGCGTACTGTAACGTGAGTATAAATATAAATGGGTAAGAATAATTTTCCAGTCGGGACATTTTCGTCCGATTTCAACTCAAAGATATCCTTAGAATCCAATAAAAAAAAACTGACTGGGTCTGTGAAATTTACAATCGAAAAGTACCGAGGTGGTAATAAAACCGTTATTGAACCGTTTCCGAGTATGTAGTTCATGGGGAAATGCCCTATAATATTAGTATAGTGCCGCAGTTAGGTATAGAGTTCGCGAAGTCAAGGCTCGAGGGAAACCCAACAGAATGTTCGTTCCAAGTTAATCACTACAGTATTGTTTAATATGTTTTGTACTGAACGTTTGCAGGTTAAATTAGTACTGATTTTCTCCACCAACTCTCCCGCCCCAAAGGAAAATGCCGATTTGGGGCACAGTAGGTGTAGAAAATTTAATGCAATATGAAAGTACACCTCAGAAGTTTTGAGATTGATGCTCTTTGTTTTCTAAAACATCCTTTAACTCCCACATCAGGGGTCACTGTGGCTCAGTAGGTAAAGGTGCAGGCTTCTAGCCGAGAGGTCCTCGGTTCGAATCCCTCCTGCGGCAACCGCGTTGTTTCCTTGGGCAAGACACTTCACTCCCATTGCCCACGTGGGGACACGGTGGTGTTGTGTACTAAGGCGTACTACACGTCGATGGTGTACTTGTCTTCAACCAGTGCTAAGCCTGCTTGTGTAGAGTTAGTATGTTGGGGGCCTGACAGTTGCTCGCCGTTGCTCTGTGGTTCTCTCCGGGTACTCCGGCTTCCTCCACCTGTAAAGCTGTCCGACACGAGGTTACACGGGCTGTAGAAAGTGTCGTTAAAGCCAAATAAAAAATAAATAAACAAATAAATAACTTGGGGCGTTAAACCCCCATAATAAATAAATAAATAAATAAATAAACAACTCCCAGATCAAATTTGGACCACCTTTCTTGTTTCAGAACATGCTCCGCATTTAGTTATGTGGTGTTTTTCGGACAGTTGTCAAATGCTGAACACATGATCCTGCACATAGTCACGTTAACGTTTTCCTGCCAATTGTCTGTCAGATTAGCTTCCCGTGCTTTCAAGTTAAGTCTTGGCTACCTAGCGTATAGGGCAGCCAAGACGTAAGTACAAATCATTGACAGTCTACTAGGTTGCAGTATAAGAGGATGGCTGAGAAATTGGCCAAGCCTCAAGACTAAGTGAACGTTAAATCTACAAAGTGGAGAGGAATTTAGGTATATAACAGTAGTAAGTGTGTGAATGAGAGTTACCTCCCTGAAAAGTGGCAGTCGGAAGTGATGCAATATCCCAAAAACATCAATCGTTTCGAAACTCCACCCCTACTGACAAATCTCGAAATGAAAATCGACTTTCTATCAAGTTATCTCCCCTAGAATTACTAGAAGCATCTAATTGGTACCGCTGCAGTAAATATTTGAATGAGAGCTACCCGTTTTGAAATGCCGCTCAGATGATGCAATCTCTAAAGATAAGCAGCTTTGGGAAAATATATGGTCTCAATAAACATTTGAAACATTCTAATGACATCTTGCATTATTGTTGAATAGTCCAGATAAATAAAGAGGGTGATTTGATTACTTTTGGACCTAAAAAATACAACTGACTTGTGTTGTAGTTTTGTTGAGAATTTCCTGACAAATATGTGCACGTGACTAGTACTTCCTTTCCTGTTAGTTTTTTCTTTCTTATTTGTTGCATGAACCCCGCTTTCAGGTCAAAAAAAGTTGTCTGAAGGGCCATACTTGACAAAGATATTTGAATGCCAAAATTAAAATGATGCGATCATAATTTCTTTTCGCTGCGTTATAATGGTCGCCTATGGGAAAATATTTAGTGCTGTGATACCTATAGTTGAGAAAACACTTGTGACATCAGTGCAAAATAAGACGAAGTTTAGATTTGTTGCTTTTAATAAACGAAAACAACAGACAGCTCTTGGAGCTGTCTGTTGTTTTGGTTTATTAAAAGTTACAAAAAAGAAACTTTGCTTTTGATGACAAGCTAATTAGAAACAACTAAGTAAACATCCAATTTGGCTCTTTAAAAATGTTTTTAAAGGGACAAAACGAGCAAATCTTACATGCTAGACATTTATATACTATTAAAAAAAAGTAGGGGATATCCAAACTGATGCTGATATTTTCGAAAAATGGTATTGGATACGTAAATATGTTTCCAAGTTTAGTGTGGATCATGAATGTCACCGGCCCACGAAAACTTCGTACAGGTTTTTCGCACGAGCGCCGCGTTAATGTCTGTGGGGTACGTTTTGGAATTTTCATTTGTACTGGATGAGCTTTTTCGGAGGTCTTATCCTTCTTTCCTTGGTATAAACTCGTTCATCAATAGTTTCTGCTCAAAACGTAACTTTTGAGGTGAGCGAAAACTGACACTTGTTGAACGTTTACGTGCCTTTGGCATGTTGGAAGCTGGCAACAGAGTGACTGCAGTGGCTCAAATTCTCAACGTTACTCAATCGGTGATTAGCAGGTTGTGGTCACGCTACCGTCAAACAGGCAATGTTGATGATAGACGTCGGTCAGGTCGTCCAAGGGCGACAACTGCTAACCAGGATCGTTTCATCCGAACCACAGCATTACGTAATCGCCATCAGAGTGTCTCAGAAATTGGACAGCAACTGTACCGAGTGACAGATGTGCGAGTCAGTCGTCAAACTATCCGAAATCGCCTACACAGCTGGAATTTGTGCGCTCGACGACCTCGAATAATTCCCAAGTTTGACTGAACGTCACATCGCAGAAAGGCGTAATTGGTGTGGAGCACGACAGCGCTAGGACGATCGTCGGTGGAACAACGTCATGTTTTTCGATGAATCGAGGTACCCTCTCGACTTCCACGACAGGCGAAACAGAGTGTGGCGGCGGCGGAACGAACGATACCATGACGTAACCGTTAGGTAGCACGATCGTTTTGGTGGTGGATCGGTAATGGTGTGGGGATGCATAAACATGACAAGCAGAACAACATTACCTGTCATCCAAGGGCGTGTCACAGGGCAATACTAGAGTGACATCATGTAAGCAGCTCATGTGGTGCCATTTGCGCGACGTCACGGGCGTCGATTCATTTTCCAAGATGACAATGAAAGACCACACAGGGCCCGTATCGCCGTTCCTCCAGGAGCAGACCATCACTACACTGCCTTGGCCAGCACTAAGTGCAGACCTTTCACCAATCAAGCACGTCTGGGATATGCTTGGCAGGCGCCTACGGCAACGCCAGCAGCCCCCTACCAATGTCCAGGAACTCGAAGCTGCACTGCAGGAAGAATGGAATAACATCAGTCAAGCTGATATTGGACGTTTGGTGAGAAGTATGCCACATCGGATCCACGCTTATCTCGTGAACCATGGAGGATTTACGTGGTATTGAGGTCTTGGACTGAATATGGTAAATTTTCTGACTGGCCGTCCATATCTTCTACAGCTCAGTGCGTGGAATGTGTGCTTGTCAGACACCCACCTATCGCTGAAATCATTCACCAGATGTCACAGTGCAATGCCTGAACTGTCTTTTTGATGAAACTATAAATATATTTCTTCAAATATCTCACTTTTATAAAATATCCTCTACTTTTTTGGAATGGTATATTAATGCAAATGCTAGTGTCAGTATTATATATCACGATGGGCATGCTGTTGATATAATGGACAGAAAAAGTCACAGAAACATTAGAAGATGGTGAATGCGCTGTTTTTTTTTTTTATTTTTAAATGGGTTTAAACAGAGAGTAATGTAAAACGTTCAAACTGATTGGGAGAAAATTATAAAAAGCCAGCTTCTGTATGTTATACTACTCTACAAAAAAATGCCTGAAGTTTGTGAAATGATGCGCACGTCGATGATACAACTTCGCTAACATTTCGAAATTTCCAATTTAATATAAAATGTCCATACCGTTAGTGTTAAATTTTGCTGACAACTTCAGAAAATTAAGGGGAGTTTACTTTCCTGTAAATATCTCCAATGACGAAAATTGCCAGTCATGTCCTACAGTTAAAACTAAAAGTCCTGTCATGAAATGCGCACAAATAGCACGTCGATCTGCGAGTTAATCTACGCGTCCTGATCATATTAAGGCTCTCATATTCTGTACATATGGCCTGTGCACAAGCAATGTTTCAGCCAATGGACCGTGGTCCATTAGCAGAAACATTGCCTGTGTTTACTATGAGAAACCAATTGAACCTGCCATGCTTTGGATGCCATTCGATATGGCAATTACGCGCAATTCCTACGCGCAGTTAAGCCTAGATAAGCGCACAGTTCGTGACAGGACGAGTTTTAACTGTGGGAACCATTCTGTTCAATTGTTTACATCATTGCAGAATATTTCAGAGAAAACAATGTGTGGTTTGATGAATTGGGGAACTAAAATACATTTGATGTTGATGGGTGCTTTTTGTTTTTGTTTTTTGGGTGTTTTTGTTTTTTAGAACGCCCGGAAAAACGTGCGCGTGGCTGGAATTCATTCGCGTCAATATTTCTCTCTTATTTGTTGCACGATCCCCAGTTCAGGAAAGAAAACTCTACCCGAGGGATGCACTTTACAAACATATTTTAATATAGATTAAAATGATAGGTTAATTTTTTTCATACAAATGTTATAATGGTCGCCGAAAAAGAAATATTTTCTGCTGTTATATCTTCAAATCAACATTTTTTTTCCTGCGTGACAGTAACAGTATGTGTAGCTACTTTTGATTTGTCTAGACGCGTAGATAGGATTCTATAATAAGGGATGCCCTGGCCTTTTTTTTGGGGGGGGGGGGGAGGGCAAAGATGATATTTGAATGGCCGTTTTGTGGAGTTTCGGGGGCCTCTTCTGGTCCAAACTAAATAAAACTAGTCCGAGCGGCAACCCCACATCCCCGAGAAAATGTTGCAAAAGTTAGTGCTTTAAGTGAGAATCTGAGGCATTTGTATCGTGTGTAGCCCCTATATTGGAGACCAATTTGTTTGGGGCCCTATGTTGTGTGAAACTTGCAATGGGCCAATGCTTGGGGGGGGGGGGATTATGGGGGGGGGGCGTAGCTACGCCACTGATTTTGTCATCTCCAAGCACGAAATGTTCGAAAAGAAACAGCTTGGGACGTCGTACACATGGTATTTTATGAACAGCCTTACAGATTTGCAAGAAATCACACATAATTCACAAATACAAATTTCCGCGGTAACCTCCTGTCATGAAAGCATATTAAACTTCGGCGGTGTGCCAATTTATCATAGGATTTCAAAAGCTGGAGAAATCAGAAGAATGGCTTGATCAATAAAGGGAGAAATGTCGATCCATGAGGTTCCCAATTTTAATACATAAATAAATTAGATTGCCTTTTATTTACTCATTTATTAGATCGGAGGAGCAGTAAATCAGACAGAATACAAAGGATGGATACAATTAGAGTTATCTGCCCACTATATTTCAAATGTGTCTCGCATAAAGGCATTATTCAGCTAACCACTTTACCTTCATTTATATACAATTCAAAGTTTGCTAAGCACCACACATTTGACACATCATTGTGAAATTTTCTTGTGACACATTTGCGATATTTTTGCTGGATATGATTGAAGAATGTATTGAGATGGTCCCCAGTGTTTACATTAGCTCTCTTGACAGGCAGACTTTTCGTGACAGTCATGGAAAGCATGTACCCCTTGATTTCCATGATGTTTTCGTGTACTGTCTACATGTACATGAGATGTGCAGGGTATTCAGTCTTCATTTCAGCACAAACCCTTGTGATTTAATGATTGAATATGGCGAATGCAAATGTAAGAAGACATTTGTCTGAAGCAGAAAGGTGGTGGGTTGTAGGGATGGTGGAATAAGGGGCTACCCATCGTCAAGTTGGTGAAGCTCTTGGGGTGCACCATGTGATCACCAGAGCCTGGGCTAGATTTCAGCAGTATGGCACACCAGTCAGACGACATGGTGGTGGCAGAGACAGAGCAAAATCTGCAGCTGAAGACCGGTTTTTGATCATTCAGGCCCGTAGGAACCGCTTTGACACAGCAACCCAGCTTCACAGTGATCTTCAGAATGCATCCGGGGTAAATGGTTTGATGCAGACTATCCGGGCAAGGTTGCACGAAGGTGGTCTCTGATCGAGAAGACCATGTATTCGCATTTCGCTGTCCCAGAACCACCGCCAGGCACGATATGAACCAGAGAAGATTGACGACCTGTCCTTTTTACAGATGAGTCAAGGTACTGCCTAGACAACACAAATAGGCGTTCTAGGGTATGGAGAAGACCAGGAGAGCGATTCCATGCAGCCAACATTGCTGAGCATGACCGCTATGGTGGAGGGTCAATAATGGTCTGTGGTGACATCAGCTGGGATGGACATACAGATCTCTGTGTTCTTGACCGTGGTACATTGACTGCACAGCGGTATATTGACGAGATCCTGGATGGCCGCGTGAGATTGTATGCAGGTGCAGTGGGTGATATATTCATTCTGATGGACGATAATGCCCGTCCTCATTTTGCC
Organism: Pictodentalium vernedei; assembly: GCA_031216915.1. NCBI lineage: Eukaryota > Metazoa > Mollusca > Scaphopoda > Dentaliida > Dentaliidae > Pictodentalium > Pictodentalium vernedei. The sequence goes on along the minus strand of CM062295.1, from coordinate 557,301,909 downwards.
CATGCTGACCGGGAGTACCGACAGAGGATGGGGAGGGGGGTGATTCAGCACGATCTCCTGACCTCAATCCAATCGAACATGTCTGGAATGAGTTGCAGCTTGCAATTTCAGTCCGTCCAGTCCAACCAAGAAGTGTCCAGGAGCTTGGTGCCATGCTGGTCCAAGAATGGAACAACATCCCACAATGGACCATCTGGGACCTGATTGGGAGCATGAGAATGCGTTGTCAAGCTGTAATTAACAATAATGGGTCTCATACTCGATATTGAATCCACATCAGTTCGCTCCGTCAAGTTTTGGGCAAATTTGAAAAATTTCCTCTTTGACCAACAATATTCATTTTCCATGGTTATCGTATTATAATGTCAAACACAAACAAAATCTCAATTTCTGTGCTTAAATCATTAAAGATATAATTAAATATAAAATATATACACTTTTCATAAGAATATTTCAACTAAAACGTAAAACAGGTAGTTGGATATACTTGGTGCTCAGCAAAGTTTGAGTGGTATATAATTAGTCTGCGTGAAACGCACAGGCTATTGTTTTTGTATTTTTTCTTTTACTTTGTTTCTTCTTCTTATTCCTCTTCTTCTTTTTCTTCTTTTTTATTCTCTATGTCTTCTGTCTTCTACTCACTTCCTTGTCCACACGGTATTGGGGTGTCCCTCAGGGGTGCCCCTAGGGGTGTTTTGAAAGGGGGTTACACTCTTATCTCAAGCATATGGACCAACTCCAAACGAGTCTAAATTCAATGGAAGCTCAATATGTTGGTCAAGATCACTAAGGTCACCAGGGGGCATTGGATGCATTTATCAGGATTGCTGAAAATAGCGTTTTATGTCCCTGCCCCCCCCCCCCCCAAAAAAAAGAAGCATTCCCGAAATTCATACATGTATTTCTGTATTTCTACACACAAAAACGTGAGCGGATATATTCCACCACTTCATAGAGTGGGTGGAGCAAAATGGTTGAAAGTGGGTAATGCTCATATCTCAGGTATGGTATGACCTATAAACATGGGACCAACACCAAATCGAAACTCAATGGAGATTGAAAATATAAATCAAGGTCACCCAGGACTCATTGAGTACATTTTGTTTCAGAATTGCTGGAAAGTGCACTTTATGACACCCTGATGCATTTCAGAGGTTGATACATTTTCTTTCTACACTCAAAAGGGAGCGGGTGTGTTTTATCACTCTAAAAAGTGGGCGAAGCTAAGAATTTTGAAAGTGGGTCACGTTCTCAAGCATGGTATGACCTATGGATCTTGGATCAACACCAATTGACTTGAAACTCTATGGAGATTCACAATATGGGTCTTGGTTACCGGGATCACCCAGGAGCCACTGAGTGCAATTTTCATAATTGATGCAAATCGCATTTTATGACCGTTCCCCTAATGCATTCCAGACGTTCATGCATGTATTGTTACACTCAAAAAGATTTTGAACGTGGGATGGCCCTATGGACCTTGGAACAACGCTAAATGAGTCGAAACGCAATAAGGATTCAAACTATGGGTCAAGGTCAATGAGTTAACACAGGAGTTAATGAGTGCATTTTTCATGATAGCGGGAAACAGCATTTTATGATCCCTCCATGCTTTTTTCTAAAGTTCATATATGTATTTTTAACTCAAAAAGTGGGTGGGGGCCTAAACTTTTGAAACTGGGTCACACTCATATCTCAAGCATGGTATGTGCTGTGACTCTAGGGCCAATACCAAATAAGTCAAAATGCACGGGGGAGGGGGGTCAAATTATGGCTCGATGTCACTGGAATCACCAGCGGTCAGTGAGTGCGTTTTCATAATTGAGGGAAATTGCATAATTTTGCATTTATTATACCCCCCGCAAACAAAGTTGTTTTTTTTTTTTGGGGGGGGGGGGTATATAGGAATCACCCTGTCCGTCCGTCTGTCCGGACCAACATTGGGGGTTTAGGGAATATTATTATTAGGGGCTACCTCCAAATTAAAGGAGATGTTAGGGTTAGGGTTAGGGTTAGTTCCAGAGTAGGGCTTAAGGTTGGGGGGTAGGGTTGGGGTCGGGGGGTAGTTTTAGTTCTAGTGTGGAGGGGGTGGGGTTCTGGGTAAAATAAGGTTTTGGACTTACAAAATGTTTTTGGTAGCCCATAACCCGAAATGTTGGAGCATCCGTCCGTCTGTCCGTCTGTCCATCCTTGTAAGCGCAACTCCTCCTAAACCGTTTGAAGAATTTTCATGAAACTTTACAAAATGGAAGAACTCCATATGAAGATGTGCATGAAGCAATATAATTCCGTTCTGACATTTCCAAGGGGAGATAATCTAACTTATACATTTCAGGCGCGGGGGGGGGGGGGGGGGGTATCACTTTGTGAGTTTGCTCACAGTACCTCTAGTTACCTCTAATACATCTCGGAAGTTCATGCATGTATTTCATCACTCAAAAATTTGGGTGGAGCCCAAAATTTTGAAATTCGCCCTCTTTAAAAACACTCCATTTTTTACTGCATGGTATAATCTAAGGCTAAAAATGAACAGATTCATAAATTTTGAAAGGTGGTCATGCTGAGATCTCAAGCATACTTTAACGTTATCAACTTGGAACCTTTGAAAATCAAGTTAAAAGAAGTTCACAATATGTGCCCACGTATCTCGAGTCAACTGTGTTTATTGATTGCATATTGCAGATATTGGTAATTACTATTTATGCCAGGATTACCTATTGTTCTATATATGAAAAGCCTATGGCATAAAGTTTAGCTTTACACACCAACCGTGGTGAACACGCCCGCAATGGGATTTCAGTAGTAAAAATTTACACCTACAGTAGAACTACATCCATAACCTTTTGGTGACGTCGACCTGAATCCAAACTTGTCTAAATTTATCGCACGTCGCCTCGCGAAGAGTGAAATGAAACTGGCAATTATTTATTACGTTTTTAAATGGGTTTACCTCATAAGATGCCAAAAATTGACAAACATGCATTGTCTCATGTCAATAAAGCGTCCATAACTCGAAATAGTATGTTATTATGTTATTAAAACGAAGAAGGCTCCCTTTCTTTTTCCATTTCGGTTCGGCGATAAAATTGACAGCGGAAGTACCGCCCACCGATGCCCATGTAAACAAACACAGATTCGCACGTATGTACGTCTGCTGTTCAGTAAAATCGAGAAAAAATAATATTTGACGATCATGGTATAAATAAAATATGCCCAAAGTAGCTTGGTGTACCAAATGTTCACCACTTGTGGTGAAGTGGTGTTAACCGCGCGCCAAAGGCTCGCGGTTAACACCACTTGACCACTCGTGGTGAACATTTGGTACACCAAGCTACTATGGGTATATTCTATATTTATACACTCTAACATTCCTTATGTACTTGTAAATGTAAATGTACAATATGTGGACGGGAGCAAAACTTTCGAAAGGAAGACCCTGCTGAAACCACTTTCATATCAGTCCAATACAAACTTTGAAATATAGGAGACGTCACTCAGTGCATGCAGAACTTCAGTTTTGTTTGCAAAACATTTGTTGTTTTTTTTAAGCACAAAATACTTCAAATACGGTATACAGCACCGAATTACTTACTTCTTCGATATCCATTTCTATTTCTTAATAGAACATATTAAATGCAGTGCAAGGAACTTATTTCTGGTTTCTTGAAATATTTTACTTGATTCCTGTATAAAGTTCTTTAAATGCAAAACCCATCGCTGATTCTTTAAATATATTTTGCACCGGAAAATAAGTCTCCATATATTCTCTTTCTGTAGTGTTGTTCTGAAGCTTTCACTCTTTTCATCAGGCCTGACATTCTCAAGGAGGGCTGGAGGGCTGGAGGGCTGCCCTCATAGAGCCATCGCAATTTTTTTAGGAGGGCTATTTTTAGCCCTTCTGCATCTAGCCAATTAAACACATCACAGATTGTTTTGCAGTACTACTTCTATTTTATGTGCACAATTTCTATGGCTCACTTCATCCGTATGACAAAAAAGAATATATAATTTGCTCAAAAATAAAAATCAACCGCACCACCGGGCTTCGTGTTCAAACATTGTGTCACGTCCATGGTACTGGTGGCATGTGACTCTTTGGTAATGCTGCAAGTTAGATGTAGAATAATATTTGAACATTGTTGGGGAAAGAACAATTCTACCATAAGATGCTGTTCCAATCCCTCTAGAAATACTGCTAGGGATATATGTGGTCATTCTTGTTATTCTTACACTTACTGTATGAAACAAGAAGACGTCCTTAAACATGTTGTCACCCTGAGTGCCATTCTGTACTATCTCCCAACTGGGAGATAGAACAGAATGGAACTCAACTGACGATGTGTATCCTGGCGAGAGCTTTTGCCCTCTTGGGGGCGGGGGGGGGGGGTTATGAGGACAATATTTAGTCCTGCAGTAATTTTAATAATGTCAGGCCTGTTTTCACATAGTCGCCAATTTACTGATCACAGCAAATTCAGTTTTTTCTGGATCCAAATGCATTCAGAAGGTTAGACACGGCTTTTGGCCAAATGGAAACTGCTATTCTTCGTTGACAAGGTGTTTGGAAATTGAACAGCCTTCTTTGAGGTATCTTTGGGAAAGTGAGACGTGACTAGCTACACTCCCCTCCCCTCCGAAAAATTGGTGTAAATACATAGTTATTTTCTTTAATATAACAAGGATTATCAATTTTTGACTAAACACTTTACCTGACAAGGCTAGAGGATGACACCTGCAAACAAGTCTGATTTTATTACACATTTTCATTTTCTGCCTCACAAATATAGCTTATGAGGAGTCATAAGTTATATTTAGGAGAGAAAGACTGAAGAAAACAATTGTAATTCGAATGACGATTTTTGTGAATAACACTGGTTGGATAAGCCTTTTACGTCAAATACAGGGTTCAAACGACGCTAGGATTTTATTGGACAATTGCCTCTTAAATACAGAGTAAACTAGGGACACTTTGAAAAATAATAGGGCTTATACGTGGATTGTTTTAGTATAACTACACTTAATCGTCTCTGAATTATCATTAACATTTTTATATATTTACATTCGAGTTTTTCAAATTGCGGCTTATGGCTCATGGAGCTCGTTCCATTGGAAAGTCGTAAATCATGGATTGGAAAAAACATAAAAATGTTTGTGAAATTTGTGAGAAACATTGATACTGACACACTCAATTTGTTTTAGGTTCGGGTTTAAATGAATAGCACGTACTATGCACTGACAATTGCCTTAAATTCGTAGTCTCCATACAGATGAATATGATTTTAACACTCCGAAGCCTGATATCGATCTTAGTTGTCTCCCTTGTTGAGCTACTAGAGTGCTTGCACTGGCATTTTGGACAATAGTGAACTGAAAAAGATGTATAACCTGAGCAGTTGTTTCTAATCAAGTGTCGTCTGCCTGATTGGGCAGACGACACTTGACTAGAAACAGCTGCTACCTCACTGGTCATGATTGATTAATCCATTTTTTTTAAATAAAAGGGGATACAGGAAAAATACGTTCTTTTAGCCAAAATGTTGAGATTTTATGGCACATAGGAAATGTTTTTAATCCATTTTTATTCTAGTCGACGCAAGTATCTTCACTTTATCGAGTGATTTGTTGATTTGTTGATATAACTGAAACAAGAGAAAAATAAAAGAGGTTATTACTCAACATTCCGCGAAAGTAATTTTTGATGATGTAAATATTTGGCCCAGGGGCATAGATACGAGGGGTGTCGAAGCAACAACCCACAAAAACGTTAGAAACTTTGCAAGCCTGTCGGACAATTCTCAGACTTGTAGTCTGAAAGATATACATAAATGCCCCTTCATAGCAGCAGTTGTTGGGAAACAAAAAAGTTCTTCGTGTATTGCAGAAAGTGGATCTGTCTACAATAAGAAATTAAGTGTTAGGTTTAACCCTTTACCTAACATGAAAAGCAGGTGACACTTGTAAACAAAATTCTTGAATAATTAAATTTTTTCATTTTTTGTCTCAAAAACATAGGTTATGACCCCTCATTGGAACGAGCTAAACGAGCCCGTTCCAAAGAGGGGTCGTAACCTAAATTTTTGAGACAAAAAATGAAAAAAATACTGAAAATTAATGGGCGATTTTTGTGAATAGCGCTGGCCGGTTTTAGCCGTTACGTTGGGTAAAGGGTTATTTTGCTATTTTAGTATAGGAAATTTGTTTACTTTAGTTTAAACAGTATTTATTACAAAAAAGGCAAACGATAACAGAGATATATTGCAAACATTAATGTGAATTCGGCAGTAAGCTATAAGCTTATACAAGGCTGTTTCCACCAACACAAGATCACAAAGATTCGTCGACGACAATAGCAGGTATGAGTATTGAGTACAAACAGTGTTTATCTGCATTATACAAGCGTTTGATAAGCGACAATGACTAAGCTCACACAATGTAGCCCGAGCGTCCTCGCCCCTCGTACACCATGTCGCCACCATGTCGATCTGCAAAAGCAATTGAACAGTTACATCTAAAATCATCTTTGTTCCCGAAATATCTGTATTTAATGCACCTTGAACATAGCTCCTGCTCCCGACTGGAGCGGGTTCAATGAGCCCATTCCATTGAGGACAAGCCCATGTTTTCCAGTCCAAAATTGAGAAAAATGAAGCATTCGAAATGGAGATTATTGATTATAAGGCCATCACGAGAGGCAGAGGCGGGAGACCTCGAGACACGATATGTGATAATGCTCTGACTACAGAGCAGTGCCTGGTCGAGTACGTATTGCATTAACTATCCACCAGTTGTCAAAGGTACCTTGGTAAATTTTGTTCAGCTGATTTGCAAAGGATAACGAATACAATCTTGTATAGAAACAGTCAGGGTTGGGTTCAGCTGCAAGAAGAGTTGGAAAGTGCAGAGGTGGATATATTCATTGCATAGAGTTATTTATTTGTGTCTAAAGTCACATATTTATGCAAAATGACTAAACATGACGTAAAATGGAAATATAATCAAGTTAAGTCGAATCATTCGCCACCCAAGACGCCCATTTAGAGGGCTTCCGCCCAAACATTGGTAACAGAGTTTTGTTTGATAAGTAAGGTTTCGCCTGTTTACCACTGTAAACAAGTGTAGCTTTATTTACAGGCATTCTCGCGGAGGTCATCTTGATATTAATTGTGAGTTAGTATTTTTATAGTGTATAATTATATAAGATGGGTTAATACTACATTGGGGTTAATTAATGAAATCACTTGCTTGATAACACAAAGTCGTGTACCACTTCAAAGATAAGGCGGTTGTCGTCATTACTCGGGAATTCTGAACCGAATAGAAGTGTAGAGGAGTCCGCTCCAAACGGAAGGAGATTAATTGAATAATTACGAGCATCGGAGAAAATTGGACAATGCAGGAGAAAATGACCGGACGTCTCTTCCTCACCACACTGGCATAGGGGGGGTTGATGATAAGTGGTTAGGATATAAATGAAAATTGGGGTTACTACACTCTAGGCGTAATCTACAATGATATATTTGGGCTGTGCGAGATTTCGATCTACAGTAGAACTTTGGCGGTCGTCGATTGCCATCGTTTAGAAAAGTCTTGAAGTTTGTCAATGATGAGTTTTCACGCACGGATAAGAGCAGATTATTCCATTGGTCAGTAACGCTGGGTATGAAGGAAGACTTATACAGTTCAGTCCGACAGAACGGAACACGGTGGTTATGACTTGATCGAAGACTAAGTGAAGGATTGGTCGAGGAAGCAAGTGGCGGGATTTTACTGGAGATGTGCGGAGGAACCATACGGTGGTACATTTTGAAAAACTGGATTAACTTGTGTTTGTGACGTCTATCTTGCAACGGTTCCCATCCTGTTTCCGTATAAAGTAAGGACTTACTAGCACTGACGGTTGCCCCAGTAATAGGCCTTGCCGCAGCAATCTGGATTTTTTTCCATTTCCACCACTTTAGTTACGGCGCAGTTATCCCAAACAGTGTCAGCGTATTCAAGGAGGGGACTGATAAAAGTAAAATATATTTTTACTAAGACACTACGGTCAAAGTTAAATTCGTAAGTAAATCTAACCGGGACCAGGCCTTTGAGTAAATTTGGTCGATATGGTCATTCCATGTACACGTGCTATTTAATATGACTCCCATATGTTTATGATTAACGACTTCAGATATCTGAGAACCGCCAAAGAATAAGGGTGGATGGAAAATAGGGCTACTTTTTCGAGATATTACCATACTCTCAGTTTTATTTGGATTGAACTCCACCAACCATGTTTTAGCCCAATGTTCAATTGTGGCCAGATCATGATTGATTAGTGTCGAAGCTTGTTCTGGTTTTTTAATTAGATATAAAGAAGTATCGTCTGCAAATAGGCGTATACTGCTCAGAAGATCTTTGCTTATATCGTTGATATGTATAAGGAACAACAAGGGTCCGAGAATAGACACCTGAACACCTGCATTTATGGTTCTCCAGGAAGAAGTCTCAGACGATATCACAACTCGTTGCAATCTATATGTAAGATACGATTTAAGGAACAACAGAAGTTCACCCGAAACACCAATACTTTCCAACTTGTGGATAAGACCTACATGCTATAATTTGTTTACTTTGAAATTTCCACCTCTGGTATTCCGTAAATTCAAATTAAATATACACAAATTATATATCAAAATGAAGGTTGTGATGTATAGAACGCGAAAAATGCATGCAATCAACTCACAGCGTTGACTGCAGGCACCAATGGTTCCTGGAAGTCTGCTACCGCATACGTACCAGAACTGATAATAAAATAAAATTTCCGGAGAACAACTCGTGGCCAAAAGTGCTTCAGATATCCAAGAACAAAGCTAGGCATTTAAAACACTTTAGAATGCAGCAACGGAACTGCATTTGAGAAAGGGACAACACTGTCTACATTTTTATTGAAGATGGACACCATGTTCGACGGACATGCGCAAATCAGTCGATACCACGAATCTCCATCCAAAAACAAAATCGTAATTCAAAGAAATTGCAAAAGGTACCATGATACCTTGCAAGTGAAATGGCAACTGTGGAGTCTCCATATAATAGTAGTATGTAGTATTAAGGCGATCTTTCTTATTATTTAATTTAAGACGGCATTGTATATTGATGCTTTTTCGGTCAGATGACTGACAATTGAAACAGACCGGCAATGTAAACAAAACCGACCGTTTTGGAATTTAACCCCTGAGAAGTAGCCATGACTCCATTTGGTGAGGAATATCTTTAAAATACTCAACGTGTTAAAGGTTAAAAGTTAAACTACCTCGTGAGGACTTACGCGACAAAACTGGGAAACAATCCAAACTAAAGATGGAGCCCTAACAGTACCACTTGTTTTGTTCTTCTAATATACTATTTTCGTTTTTTTCTAAACACATCTGAAGATACCTCATTAAAACGAGATTTGGATTTCAATAATGCATTGCCGGATCAGTTTAGCTGGAGACAATCAAAGACTTCAAAATTCTGCTGTTTGCAAATTGGATATTTTTTTGTTTAGAGTGAAGGTTGCTGTTTTTCTGTGTTAAGGTTTGCTCTCTCTCTCTCTCTCTCTCTCTTTCTCTCTCTCTCTCTCTCTCTCTCTCTCTCTCTCTCTCTCTCTCTCTCTCTCTCTCGCGCGCGCGCGCTCGCGCGATATCTCTCTCTCATTTAGGATTATTTTAATTACCAGTAAGCTTAATTGTCCCTGATTGAAGAACAGAGATAAACACAGATGACAGATAATCACTCGTGTTGTATACCACTGATTCTCGTCCTCGTTAGCCTGAACAAAACAATAGATTCTTCGGCATCCTTCCCTGTGATTTGTGGTTTTATGTGTCAAATCTATTCAGTGGATAATTTGCTGTTTGTCTGATTTTATGTTGGAACACTAATTGCAAGGAAGTCGAAGGCCATTATCGTCGCTCCCGTAATTTAACCATGCCAATTTTTTCAACATGAACTTCTTAATCGTGGGCAAGTGTGTGATTCTTTTTATTATGTAATCAGCTATATAAATTGTTCACCTCACTTTTACCTTTTCCTAGACCAGACGAACATTGCCGTTTTTAAAATCAGTCGGTAACTTGATTATGATTCTGAATACCAGCCATTTTTCTATAAAATATTCATCCCTGTTTTCAAATGATAATCAAGCATGTATGTGCAAAATTTATTCATGTCAGGAATTTATATCCACAAAATAACGTGAGTGGCAATGTTTGAACACAAAACTTTTACTGGTGTACGTAAATCTACAAATGAAACATATTTAATCATCTTTCGACTGAATATTTATTTTTTCACAAATTCCCAAGAACTTTGTGTCTTGAATTTTTATCATAACTGACTAATATTCAAACTGCATCATCAAAACGTTGTGTCTGTTAGGAATTTAACCCTTTACCCAACGAATCGGCCACATCCGCCCGCGTAATATGCAAATTCAGCAGCTGAGAAAATATTATTTTTCAAAACATTTCAACAAAACCACATCATGTGACCCCTCTTTGGAACGAGCTCGTCGAGCTCGTTCCAATGAGGGGTCACATGATATGGTTTTGTTGAAATTATTTGAAAATTTTTTTAAAAAAATAATATTTAAAATAATAAATTTTGATATCGTCTGTGTTGGGTAAAGGGTTAATTGTTAATTTTATGCACAGAAGTTTTTGATAAAATGGTTCTTACAGCTTCGTCTAGTTGAAAACATGGACATATTCAGCAATACGGCAAGAAGAAGAAGCGTCAAATGAACAAATGCTTTGTAAAGTCACTTCCAAGACGCTTGGGGAATATTGAATATGTCTTCACAATGCATCTAGTACCATAGTAGTTTATTAGCAGGATACAGGGAAAGATTTACAGAAGACCATAAAGTTACATTATTACTAAGGAAAAGAAATTCGAGTTTTCTTGCAAATAACACAGGAGGAGTTTCTTCTCAGAAAAAAATGAGATTGACAACATTATGAAAAAAATACGTTTTTATTTGACTAAACATCTCTCACTTACATTCTTAACTGGTGAAAATTTCTATCCAAATCCAGGAATTCCAGCATCTCGAAGGCAAAACGTGGAAAAAATACCATTCTGAAGTTGGTATTTTTTCATTGATGCACATCAGCACAATTCGCCATTCTACTAACATAAATATAACCTTGTAGTCCAGTAGCCAAATGCCAATTTTTGGCCGATGCTTGTTTTGGCGTATAATGTTTTTTATCGATGGTTTTGTGGAGCATAGACATTCCCTTTCAAGATGAGACCGCCTGCGTCGTCCTCAGCCTTGGGGAAATTTAAATGTTCCCGCTCAAAAAACATGGCCGCCAAACAATCGAAAATTTACTAATATGATCAAATGAGACCTGATAAAATACTGCGTGATATTTCCAGTTATGATTCCTATAACAGAAAAGGCTATCGTCGACCATCTATACGAGACCGAGCCTTTCACTCTTTTTACTTCAGACGCTCTACAGAGCGGCAATTCAAGTTCTTTGGTCGTACCCTGATATGTTTCAGAACATGGTTCTCAGATTAGGTGGAATACACATGCTCATGGGCTTTGTTGGTGCTATTGGCACGTTGATGTCCAATTCCGGTATAACTGAGGTTATTGGGTCTGGTTTTGGTGGGGTAGCCATGATGTTGAGTGGAAAAACGTTTCCAATGAATGTACGGGCTTTGCGACTGTTAGATGAAGAATTACTCCGGGTTTTTTTCTTATAGAAGATTTGCAATGTCCTCAGGATACGATTGATACGAGCCTTCACTCTTTTTACTGCAGACCAACAGCTCTACAGAGAGGCAATTGAGGTTCTTTGGTCGTACCCTGATATGTTTCAGAACATGGTTCTTAGATTAGGTGGAATACACATGCTCATGAGCTTTATTGGTGCTATTGGCACGTTGATGTCCAATTCCGGTATAACTGAGGTTATTGGGTCTGTTTTTGGTGGGGTAGCCATGATGTTAAGTGGAAAAACGTTTCCAATGAATGTACGGGCTTTGCGACTTTAGTTGAAGAATTACTCCGGGTTTTTTTCTTAGAGAAGATTTGCAATGTCCTCAGGATACGATTGATCTGATGGACCAGATGCCCGAAAGTAGCAGAACATCTAAGATGTGGGTAAATTGCCTTATCAAACCAGTTTTCATCAAGAAGAAGTATCTTAGGGCTGAACGTGAAGGGAACTGGCCGCTTCATCTTGTGGCAGTTAGGCAAATGATGCCGCCACATTTCTTTGCATCCGGTCATGTTAACTACGCTCGATATGGAGTGTATTATTTGCGAGAAATGCAAGCATTCCCTCCAAATATTTTGAAACATTTTCTTGATGGGTCTCATGTCATGAGGCATGTAGCGGGTATTTGGAGTGGTCTATGGAGTGACATGCACATTGAGACGACCTTCATGGGATATGGACATGGCAAACATGGTGTCATTGGTATTGCTTTGAAACCTGAGACCTTGAAAACTTGGTCTTTAAGTTTACACACTTGTGGGCAGTTGGTATCCGACCTCTCTGATATGAGAGATTCCAAATAAGTTTCCAAACAACTGTGCCACAAAGAGGATGCAAAATCTAGAATCGCTGCCGACAACCAAAACTGCGTCGGTTTACGGAAAACGTTGCAATGGATTATAGATTCCCTGAGTCCTGATGACCACCTGGGTGGTTTGGTTAATATTGCAACTGGCTTAATATCTCCACCCACCGTTAATGTATATGACGCCCTTAATCTTGGGATACAGCAAATGAATGAATTTGAAAACTCTTTCTCAGAAGGGTTCTACGAGAAAATCTCCGTGCCTGGAAACAATGTCCAGTTCCAGGAAGGGAATAAAAATTGGCAACAGTCGTGTGTATGACAGTAATCTTATATATTCCAGAGTAATGGCACTTCAAGCAAGTACAAGACATGTAGATGTCAAAGCGGTCCTTAAATATGAAATGTCCCCCATTTGATGATCAAGGAGACTTACGTATATCAAAATCAAAAACAATCCTGAAAAACCAGTCCGCAGTGCTTGTTTTTGCTAGACAAATGAATCGTTCTGCTGAGGTTCATACTGTTGCAATTATTGACAGTTGTGCTCTGCTTTGGATCCCACATTGGCCAACAGCGCGTAAATTACGCACGCCAACTCTATTAGACTTCATTGTAAAATTTCAAGAACTGGTGAAACAGAGACTAGAATTTGGAGATGTTTATCCGATATTTGATAGGTATAATGAATTTAGTATCAAAAGTTGCACTAGAACAAATTGAGGGTCTGAGAATGGCTGTAAAGAATTTAAGCTAAGTCCGTCATCAACACTACCACCATAGAAACGGACATTATATGTAACTGTTAACAAAACGCAAATAATTCACCTGATTTGTCAGCATTTTTAAAAACGACAGTAATTTCGCTCTTGAGAATACTAAAGCAAACAAGTTGTCCGTGACATGTCAAGACAAAGCATCAATTGAAATCAATAACGGCATTGTTATCGATAGGTGTGATATGTCGACGACACACGAAGAAGCAGACACCATAATCGTTAAACCGGTGTGACAGGAATGATAGTCCGTAGGAAAATTAGTCCCTCTGGACTATTATTCCGCGGAATTATAGTCCTAGGTCTAACATTTCTAGGAATAGTAGTCCGCCGGACTACTATTCCTAGAAATGTTAGACCTAGGACTATAATTCCGCGGAATAATAGTCCAGAGGGACTAACGTTCCTACGGACTATCATTCCTGTCACACCGGCAATTCGTGTTGCTGTTGAAGAGAGAAAGCAAGTGGTTGTCTTGGCCGATGACACCGATGTTTATTTCTTATTACTGCTCCATTATCTAAGATGAAACTTGAAAGTTCCTATGTACATGGAATCTCCAATAAAAGACCGAAATGTTGTTGACATACGAGCAACAGTGGATGAGCGTCAAAACAGTATTCTTAATATGTTAGTAGCTCATTGTCCAAGATCGGTGACACCGATGCTGTATGGCAGGACATCTTCACCAAAGCTACTGATTTCATATTTGCTTGTTATAGGTGTCATAAATCTAAAAGAATGTCTGATGCTCGATTTAGTGTATGATCTGACAGAGTCAGTCGCAAGGGATTTAAAGCGTGGCCATCTTCCATGATATATTTGGAAGAATGCATTGAACTAAGACCCTCCAGCTCTGGACTCTGTAGACTATGGTTTCGTTGAGAATATAGAATCCAAATCACTGTACCATCTGGTGTGTCACTAGCACCGGACAGTATCCTCAGATTGATAAGGTGTTCTTGTTCCAGTAAGCAGCCATGCAAAACGTTGCGATGCAGTTGTAATGCAGTCAAATTAGCTTGCACTGCTTTTTGTATTTGTCGTGCAGAGATTGAATGTTGCAATGAGCAGACTAAAGCAGACAGTGAATTATCAGCAGTCCAACACGATGACTGATTCAAAGACTCAGTTTTGACCACTGCTCATATCCTTTTATAATTCTATATACGACTCATGTGGCTTGAAGTCTTCTAACTTACTTTTGTAGGATTTATTTCACATTTGTGTCATCTATATCAGTACGACCGCCATTTCTGCGACCATTCCAAATGTTTCTCATTTCCCGAATTAGTATTTCGTCATTGTTCTTACCTCAGCTGACCTGACACTCCATTAATATATCTTAACCAAATGGATATTCTCACAAACATTCTCCCCAAACTCGTCTTTTAGCATTTTCGTATCCAAACTATTGTGGTGCAGGCCATTTTGAGGGCCATCTTACAGAGAAAACTCTCAGAAAAGTCTTATTTACCACAATAATGTACATAATTAGAATAATTCTTTTCTGATATAGACGTTGTATTTTTCGTCCATGGTATAGTGCATCAGTATACACCTATCTTTGAACAATTCAAGAGTCCGCCTTTTTGGCGGCCTTTTTTTGGTTTGTAGTTTCCACATAAATGGCATTCTGAAAACAAAATGTTCGCGTCTCTCGACATTTGACACTGTATGATGAGGATTGTCCTTTTTACTACGTGTAAAAGTTGCTTCTTCTGACCAACTATTGGTGTTAATGGTAAAATTGCAATATTTTGGCGGCCATCTTTATTTTTGACAATATCTCAATTTTCCCAAAGCTGCGTATAACGCAGCAGATCGGATATTCAAAAGGACACCCTCATAGACTGAAAAAAAATCGAGAAAAAACTTTATACGCGAAAACACGCATGTGTGCTCTGGCTCTGGACTATTGCCAGAAGGAATACTTCGTGATCGTTACCGTACGGGGTTTAAGAAGTGAAGTTCCTTTGAAAAAACTTTTTAAAAAAATTATTGGAGAATATGTTTTACCCTGCATTCAGCTACCTTTTCGTAACGATGTAATTAATGTTCTTATTAACAGCAAAGGGTCAGATATGTTTCCTATCATCAAGTTTGGTTTTCCATTTGGCATAAATGAACAAATAAATAATTCAAACTTCACCCACATATTTATTTCTTGAAGAATGTTAGGCATGTGTTCAAAGCTCCTCAATGTCAAAAATCATTTTCTGAACCCGAGAAAGAATGTGTTTGTTATTAGTAGTATATCAGGAAATATTAATCTCCAATTTGTGAAGCACACGGAAATGACATCGTTAGTTACTTGACCAGTGACGTTAGACTTGTTGTCATGGGTAGCTCTCGAGAGCTACCATGACAACCCCATCTGAGGTCACAAGACATTGATCAAATACTTGTCAGTATAAAACCCAAATCTGCAGGACTGCAGAAAGGTGTGTTTGTAGCTCAAACAAACTAGGACACAATGATCGTTTGGTATGTTTAGTCATTTTAACAGTGTTTGGAAAACTAGCCAACAGTGCTGTCCATATGGGTGAAATATGTCACTCCGTCTCAGTGTATGTTTTGCTATATCTGTGCGTGTGGAGGCCTTTTTGAGAAAAAAAAATGAGATTTTGCATAAAGATTAAAACACTTTACCAAAAGATATGATCGTAGAATCAGAACAGAGGCTGTTCGGAAATTATCACAAAGGAGGAATACCTCATGCTGGGAATTCTGTATTTTGGCAGCAGTAATTAAATGGTGGGGTATATTATTTTCTAAGAAAATAATTCTAGGCGGTGTGTGTATAACATTATTGTTCACTACATTAGCTCGGGGAAATAGTTTGGATCTACTGAACAAACTCTGTATAATGATATGGGTGAAATATATACCTGAAAGCTTCAACATTTAAAAAGGTAGTTTAATATCGTTTTAGACTTTTTCACCACTATGGTCGTTAGTAAATTGGAGGGTATTACAGTTTCTCAGCACTGGCTGGTGGTTCTCCCCGCGTACTCCGGCTCCATCTACCAGTACAACTGTCCGATACGATATGATCCTGCTTGTTGAACGTGTTGTTAAACTTCAATAAATAAACAGACAAGCATGTTATAGGGATTTGCGAATCACAATTTTTCTTTCGAATCGAATCGTGTCTCTGATATCGATATCGAATCGAATCTTAAAAGACAAGTTATTGCACCAAATGGAGGTTACGGAACACTGTGATGACCCTTACAAGACTGCGTGAACACCTTAAACA
Source organism: Pictodentalium vernedei (assembly GCA_031216915.1). Taxonomy (NCBI): domain Eukaryota; kingdom Metazoa; phylum Mollusca; class Scaphopoda; order Dentaliida; family Dentaliidae; genus Pictodentalium; species Pictodentalium vernedei. The sequence goes on along the minus strand of CM062295.1, from coordinate 557,285,304 downwards.
CCAATAAATAAATATTCTCTGTAGCACCATTGCTGAAACAGCTAGGTCTATTATCCATAGTTTTAGTTTTTGAAGGCTTAACTTGTTACTATTCACGTTTTTGAAGGCTTAACTTGTTACTATTCATTAGAACGTGAATAGTAACAAGTTTAGCATTCAAAGAAACGAAAACGACGGATAATGTTCTGGGCAAAATTCAATACTTACCTAACAATTAAACATTGTCAATTAATCAATTAAAAATAAATGAATTGTCTGATGTAAATTTTATCCAATTTTTGTTGGAAATGTAGCAAACTGAAGTCAGTACGAGAGATAAGAAAAAATCGAATCTTGAGACTGAGACGTATGGTATCGATAACGAATCGAATCTCGAATATTCGCAGGACCCTAGTATGTAAACTACTATGTTCTTTGTTTGGGGAGAATGGAACAGAGATTTTTTTTTAAAATTACATTGCGCGGTGCGCGTATTGTGGTTTTATTTATTGTTAGGGCTTGTATTCAATTAGAATTGTGAAAATGTACAGAGAAAATCCACAGGCACATTTCACAGTTTGGATGCCCTTTTAATAAGAGTCAAATTGTCACATATTTCACATATTGTGAAATTTCACATATTTCTACTCAATAGAGGTAAAAAGTGGAATGCTAATGTGTTTATTTGTTTTCACCCCACGAAACGGGTAAATAGTCTGATTATAGATATAACATCCTTAGAGAATTAAATGTAACGACGACCCGGTCCTTATTGTTGCGCACTGAATTCCGAAGTATGTTCCCGAAAGCCTGGAACATATCACAGGCCAACAGTCGCCGGTTCACTACATTAAATTTTGCTTAACGTTACGGCATATGCGGTCGTCGCTATAAACGAATTTTTTTTTTTATTTTTGCAATGTTTGACCCAAAAAGCTCTTTCTAATGATTGATCATAAGCTATGTGCTTGAGGTAAAATATGAATTTTAGTATTTCAACAATCTGTTTCTGCAAGTGTCGTCTGCTAGAGATGTTAGATAACGAGATAAGCATGAACGCTTGCTACCAAAATCAAACAATCAACTTCACCAAGCCTCCAGCAGAACTTCGCTTTTCTAGTCAATGAGTTGGAGCACGTGGCTCAGTGGTTACGGCATTGGACTTCAAACCGAAAGGTCCACGGTTCGATCTCCAGTAGGTAAGGTTAACTGCGTTGTGTCCTTGAGCAAGGCATTTAATCCAGATTGCCCGCGCCGGGTACGGTGGCGCTGTGTACTAAGGCGACTTCAACCAATTCAAGCCCTGCTTGTGTGGAGTTAGCACGTTGGGGAGTCTAACAGTAGCTCGTCGCTGCTCGGTGATTCTCTCCGGGTACTCCGACTTCGTCCAACCTTAAAACTGTCCGACACGAGATGGCCCTGGCTGTCGAAAGTGTCGTTAAACTCCAATAAAGAAAAAAATGTAGTCAATGGTTAACCCTTTACCCAACGTAACGGCAAAAACCGGCCAGCGCTATTCTCAAAAATTGCCAGTTAATTTTCAATATTTTTTCATTTTTTGTCTCAAAAACACAGGTTATGAACCCTCGTTGGAACGAGCTCGTCGAGCTCGTTCCAACGAGGGGTCATAACCTATGTTTTTGAGATAAAAAATGAAAAAAAATAGTTATTCAAGATTTTTTTTATTGCAAGTGTCGTTGCCTTTCATGTTAGGTAAAGGGTTAAGATAGTCTTTCTGATGCACCCTCTCTTACTTTTTCCAATCCAAACAGGTCAGACAGAACGATTAAACGCAAACTACAAACTACTCTTACTATACCGGCGTAAATATGACGAATTCGGTACAACCGATCCATTTGGATTCAGGGTGCACTGTAGATGAGGTACAAATCGGGAGAGTACAATCACCAAGTGCAGGAACTGGTGCTCTTTTCATCTCGTTACAAAGAACACACCTAATTATTTACATCTCATTTTGGGAAATGGCTAAATGATATATGGCCACAAAGGTCAAAACGACTACTTTTTGCCAATGTAGATTGCTTTTTGGTTTATTCAAGAATTTTTTAAATGTTTTTTAAAGCAGTACTGGACGTTACGAAAAACTTATTTGTGTTTCCCAAACTTGAACAATGGTGTCACAAGCCAGCACCACATGCAGTTAAAACTAGAAGTCCTGTCACGAACTGAGCGCTTATGCTTATCTAGGCTTAATTGCGCGATGGAATTGCGCGCGGTTGCCACATCGAATGGCACTCCAAGCACAGCAGGTTCTCCTGGTTGCTCATACCAAACACAGGCAATGTTTCTGCCAATGGATCTCCGGGTTACCCGGAGGTCCATTGGCTGAAACATTGCTTGTGCACAGGCCATATCTACAGAATTTGATAGCCTTACTATGGTTATAACGCGTAGATTAACGCGCAGCTCGACGTGCTATTTGTGCGCATTTCATGACAAAACTTCTAGTTTTAACTGTACTTTCTAAACAAACTATATGTCATCTTGAACTTAAATCACATGTGAGATTTTTGGATACAGTACGGCTGTCGTGGAAAGGTCAAAATCCACGCGTGGGCAATATTTCCACGCGTGCATTAACAGTGAATCTCCAGCATAAAACAATGGAATCGCCATCAATGTTAAATGAATGATGCACCGGGTACGACCCGGTGCTTCTTTCATTGAATATTTGCTGAAAACTACTTATTATTGATTGAGAAATACAGCCGTGGTAATCCGACCCACGCGGGGTTTTTTACCATTTTTACGGCGACTAAACTGCAGATATGAAATGACAGAGGATAGCAAAGTTCAAACTTTTGTAAGGTACTTTAGCTAGATAATTTAGAAATCTAAATGGGGGCGCGGTGGCGCTGTGTACTGAGGCGTACTGCACGTCGATGGTGCACTTGTCTTCAACCAATGCTAACCCTGCTTGTGTGCAGCTAGTATGTTGGGGAGCTGACATTTGCTCGCCGTTGCTCGGTGGTTCTCTCCGGGTACTCCGGCTTCCTCCACCCGTAAAACTGTCATGGTCATGATTAGCCATTGTGCAGAAATATGTGACCTTAAACCCCAATAAACAAATAAATAAATAGAAATCTAAATGTAGCGGCCAGCCGCATCCACAGCAATCAGATTGATGAGTATTAAGCCTTCATCTAAAGAGTCGACCGCATCCGCCCACTTACTTAACCAATGGAACAGTTGAGAAGAAATGTTTTTTTAGAAAAAAAACAGATTACCAAAAGCATAATGATGGATAAATTAGGGCCCTGCGAACCTCAAATTTCAGGTCGAGTCGAATCCCGAATCGAATCACGCACCGGATTTCGAATCGAATCAAATTTCGAATCGAATCTCGTCACTTTTCAGGTTGTGTATATTGCACCTTCTTACAATCGTAAATATTGTCAGTCTCCACTCTAAGTATTGCGGCCCGTACAAATCATGCAAAAAAAGCGGAATATTCCAGAACGGAAGCAATGTAATTTCGGAAGCGGAACCGACTTGAACTCTTCTTCTAGCATCAGGTTTCCTGTACAGGAAACCTGATGAAAGAAGAAGAGTACAAGAGGAGACACTTTGTGGGAATTTGAGAACATCTCGGCCATTCTGGAATTTTCGAATCGGCGCGATTTAAATCGAATCGAATTGAATCATCGGGACTATTTCGAATTGAATCGTATTTCGAAATTTTGCGGGACGCAAGGATAAATAAAAAATTGATTGAGATTTTCTTTTAATGTGTTGGAGTATCTCATGGAAGACATTTTCTAAAAAACGCTACAATAAACGTTTAATCACTTTACAAGACCCTTCGCCTGACGTCGCCTAACGTAACGATGAAAACCCACCAGCGCTATTAAAATATTCGTCGATCAAATTAAATATTTTTTTCACTTTTGGTGGCCCAAAAAAAGCTTATGATACCTCATTGGGACACGTTAGTTAAGCTCATTCCAAGGAGGCTTCATAGGCTATGTTTCTTAAGCAAACAATGACAATTTTTAGTTTATTCGAGAATATTTTTAGTGTTTTGTTTTCGTGTAAGGTAAAGGGTTAACTCATCATAAAAAAAACTATTTTCATCGTGGCATTAGCGGGTGCTAACTGTTGTTTTGTTATTGATGTGGTTCAAACAATCGGGAGGAACATTCAGCTAGTCATTTCTGTTCAGATGTATTGCACCGGAACACGGGCCGAACACCTTAACACCTTACCTTATGCGCCTGAGTCCTTGGCGGCTACTGTCAAACCTAAATCGCACTTTCAACTATAAAACAACGAGGGCACGAAGAGATCAGAAACCTGCCTTTGGGTTTAAAGTTTCAGCCCTTACGCCTTTACAATATGCGTCACGTCATTAGCATTGAATAAGAAAGTTTGTTATAACCTTTGCTTCCTTTGAAGGGTCGAAAGCTGTTGTAGGAGCAAAACATGTTCAGATAATACGAAAATTGAGATTTCTGTCCGTGTCGTTTTGAGTAGAGCATACTAAACATACGATGATTATTCTTTGAACAGATGTGTATTTTTTGTCCGTTCATAGAAAATAATTCCATTCGAATTTTTATGTTATCTTCAGAACTATGAAGTATGGAAGTTATTAAATAAAGAAGGACAAAAGAAAAACATGCAACATTCTAAATAACAGTACGGCCCTTTCGCGTTAAACTTTGACATCTATAACTACAATAGTAATTATCCACGTTGCTTCCGTAACTGTCGAGTAGAACACTAAAGATCTACTCAGAATATAAATGTTTCTCCTCTATTATTTAATATGATCTAGGTACTTCCTCAAGTCATTAGTAATAATAAGTGTTGTGTGGATCTAGTGACCAGGTCGTCTTCTCTGCATTCATCACACTCCGATAGACTGAAGAAATTCATTACGCGCTGTTATAAAACTGATTGGATTTCTTGGCTCCTAGGACTACATTTATTGCCGCTAATTTAATTTGTCGGATCAATTTTTATTGATCTCTTCGCGGCTGACCAACCTTGCAACAATAATATGCTTGTTTACAACGTAACCGTCTTGTGAACGCTTCCAGTAGTCCGCAGATTCAACACAATACAGTTTCTTCTCAAATGGTAGCATGTCAAGTTTCAGTCGTGTTCCTTCGTCTTGCGTGCACACACGAGCGTATATCCTCCCTTGAATGTAACAAGGTGCCATCTGCAATGCTTAAGCATTGTCGATGGTGCACTGATGCACTCAAGATGCGATATGTTCATCATAAAAATACATACAAAATGGCCTCCTTTAATCATCTACATGTACACATCACTTATTACTGCATTTTGACAATCGAATTATTATGACAAGCCGCTCCTCCACATTTTTCAGAAAAGTTGACCGCCTTTTTTTCAACAGGTTACAGTTCTTGCTTTGTTTTCAATTCCTTTATGCTTCATCGGTCCAGAACTGCTGTGGGGGTTTGAATTACCTTCAGTAACAGCTTTTCTTTTCTCAGCGACACGCTAAAAACTAAAGTGTTAAAAACTACACTTGAAGTGCTGTATTTAACACTTACTAAGAGCTGAACTAGCACTTTGTTCAAATGTAGATATCCCAGAACTTGGCAGGTGTTACAATAATGCCACTTGACAAGTGTAATGTCGCGACACTTAAAAGGAAACAACGCAGATGACGCGGATCAGACTCGAACTCTCGAGCCTGATCCGCGTCATCTGCATTGTGTCCTTTTAATTATGTACCCACCAAGCGCAAATCAAATTATGGACGATTCTGGAAGAACCACCAATGCTAGACACATGGGAAGTGCCATCCATTCTCAGTTTCAGATGTCTGACGATTGTAATGTCTATGTGCTTAAAACATTGCGCTTTGAGTGTTAAAATCAAACCCTAAGAGTTAGAATGGGTTTAACACCTTGAAAGTGTCAGTTTTAACACTTTAGTTTTTAGTGTGTACCTATTACCTCGCCAATAAATTCTCTAGTGAATATCTGGTGAATATCAGTAAAAATTACTACAAATATCAAAGGCATTTGTTAGCCAAAATCTGCACCTGACAACGTGTTCAGCCAGAAAAATAAACGGGCTGTCTGTTGTACGAATATGATGTAATAAAAGTGTACCATGAAATATAAAACAAGCTTCAATTTATAGGTTTTCATATATGCCGTTCATATTTATCGTCAAAGTTCTTATTCCGGGTGTAATTGTAAATGGGTGGCATGAAAGTATCCGAGCTAAGGATTCATGATGAATTAATGTTTTGAAACTTAAATCAGTTTACCATAATTGGTGAACACTGCACCACTCCAGTGCAAATTGTGGCTCATATATTGAAAGCCAAATTCAATTTTACATGTTCGTTATTATGTTTTATATATTTTAAAACATTGTATGGTGATTGATTCATAAAGAGAGAGTTTTTTTCGGTTTTTCTTGGGTGTCTAGCTCGAACATTTCAGATCGATAGAAGCGGTAACAAAATAGAATCGGGTCATATTAAAATTCAATTCAGTTGAATGTAACAGGATCAGATCCACTGAATCAGAATACCGAATAAAAGTTCTATTGTCGCAGGTGACAATAAAGCACCCGTCTCTCGAACAGATGGCGAGTGAGCCGGAAATGACGTCCATTCTATTTTTAGACTCCTTTTTTCCGGTTTTCGGGCATAATTCAACACCGAGTTGAAGAACCCGCTGGTATAAGAACTTTGGGACAAGGTAAATCATCTAACGTCTGATCAATATGATATCGTGTTTTGTTGGTTACCTGAATATGTTGGCATATCCTGTAACACCTGACCAGAGAGTGCAGGCAAACAAGCCTGTCACTGAATTGATTTTAAAATTCCATTCAATCATTACAAGCCATTTATCAGTAAGTACATCAAAATTACGTGGTAAACGGGGTGGGGTGTGGGCAACAAATAACAAGCTGCGTCGACTTGTCCACATAAGACTTACACATTATTTTTTTGGTATGTTCCTTGCCAACATGTGTTGACAGAGTACATTCTTTTACACTGTATGAATATTAATCATGTATTATAGGACGACGGTATCTTACCTTAGCCTCTCTTAGAAGTCTATGTTACAATACGAACTACAGTACAGCCGCTATGGAATGCTCAAAATCCACGCCTGGACACTGTTGCCCACTGGTGCTTTTCTCAGTCAGTAATCAGTAGTTGTCGGCATATTCCATGAAAGAAGCACTGGGTTGTGCTCGGTGATTCATTCATTGAAAATTTGATGGGGATCCCATTGTTTATTGCAGGTGATTCACTGTTAATGCATGCGTGGAAATATTTCCCATGCGTGGATTTTGACCTTTCCACGACGACCGTACTGTAGCATGAGATTCTGCTGTTTGTCCTTTACCTAACATGAAAAGCAGACGGCACTTGCAAAAGAAAATACTTTGATAACTAATTTTTTTTCATTTTGTATCTTGAAAACATAGGTTATGACCCCTCGTTGGAACAAGCTCGTTCCAACGAGAGGTCATAACCTATGTTTTTGAAACAAAAAAAAATGTTACGTTTGGTACAGGGTTAACAAATTTTAAAAGTTTTCACTCTTTTAAACTAGATTTCACTTCCAAGCCTTTCCCAATCACCAGGTTGATTTACATGGTTAATTAAGGAAACTACCGTTTATCATTTACCCATTGCGATTGTCGCTTCTTATTTCTTTATAGTTGCAATTTTACAGAAGCATTTTACGTCATAATCGATAATGTCCTGTTTGACATTAGATATAATCTTATCATCACGATATATGTAGCCTTTTGATGTGACGGTAAACACCAACAGATAAATAAACATGACAGTGTTCTGTAACTCACAGAACACGGTTACATTCAACTAAGTTGTATTTAATATTATCTGATTCTAAATTTCTCCACTAGCCGTGTTAACCCTTTACCCAACGTAACGGCCAAAACCGGCCAGCGCTATTCTCAAAAATTGCCAATTAATTTTCATTATTTTTTCATTTTTTGTCTCAAAAACATAGGTTATGACCCCTCGTTGGAACGAGCTCGTCGAGCTCGTTCCAACGATGGGTCATAACCTATGTTTTTGAGACAAAAAATGAAAAAAATTAGTTATTCAAGATTTTTTTTTGCAAGTGTCGTCTGCTTTTCATGTTAGGTAAAGGATAAAGTAGAGAGTTAAAAGTAACTCACGCAATCTGACTTCAAGAGGGGAACGCAGCGACCCTGAGGTTTGGTATTAGATTCCAAACCGAAAGGTATCTCATGAGTTTGGACCTGAAAGTTTTATTTTTCACAAGCGCTTGCGTGAGTGAAAAATAATTTTTTCAGGTACACTCGATGAATTTTTTCAGTAGCTACCTAAATGACGCCACGCTTCGGCGCATGACGTCGCCTTGAAGGACAAATCAGGAGATCTTTGTTATTGTCTTGAAACTGTTTGCAGTCGAACTGGGCTGAATATTGCGCAGTAAAATGTCCCGTAGCATATAATAAAAAGAAAATCTACGCTATTTTAGTGAATATAGGGAATTATCTCATGAGTGTGGACCTGAATATTTTATTTTTCACGAGCGCTTTGCTTCGCAATCTTGTTAAATAGCCAAGACCATCAGCCAGGAAAGCGATTATTGGAGCTGTCGCCACTTATTCATGCATAATTTAAATATTAGAGTTAAATGTCAGTCTGTGTCTCGCGCCAAATATCTTGCCTCTTACGAGAATTGGCAGGTAGACAGTCAATCGGGCTATGCCATCACCCACCGGTATACGTTACATTAGATACGTTTGTAAATTTTTATGTTATCTCAGTCACCAAGTAATTTAATATATATTGTTGAAAAAAAATATCAATATATCTCTTTAATCCATTTAATGATGATACCTTTGAGGACAATCAAGAATACATTGTAGTTATAATGTTCCAATAAGAGTAAAATCTTCGCCTTCTGTTTCGCCAAGAGTTCGCATAGATTTTTGTATATTTGTGGCTCGGGTAGCATATGTTACCGATTGGCGTCACCACGCAAAATATTTGAAATGAGGTTGCCCGTTTGGCAGTTATTACAATAACGAGTAGGGGAGGGGGTACTTTCATGCCGCTTCCTTTTTGTGGATTCTTCACACGTGTAGCAGACGGTGTTCGGAATTAAGTAATGTTTAAATTTATGATTTGAACTGTGATGAGGTGACCCCGACCATTATCTGATTTATTGATCTTTTGTCCAATGACGTCGTGGGGTACACGATAGGTTTATTTACTAATCTTGTTATCGTGAAAAGTTGCCTTGTATATTTCACGACGTGGGTTTTTGGACTATGGGTATGGTCTTATTGGAACAAATGCGTTATTGTGGTGAATTGACAGTAACGTTGTCTGAGGTTTGTGGCTAGGACGTATATTCAACCGCGACGCTTCGCGTCCCGGTTGAATATACGTTCCAAGCCGCAAACCTCAGCCCATGTTACTATCAATTCATCACAATAGCCACTTATTTCCATCTTCTTAGACGTCAAGTCTGCTTCCTCGCGATATGTTGCATTGCGTAAGCCATTCACTTTCCTTGTGATTTTGCCCACATTTTCATGCCTTTATGGGTGTCTATTTCGATGTCCATATTTGCAGAAAAAACACAAATGGTCATTATCCTTACTTGTTAGCAGTTTATAGAGTTTGGTGACTGGATTGAACGTCCCATACATTCTTCATCATACATATCTACTCATAATACTATGTGTGTGTCACACAAGTTTATCATAGCCTTCGTAATTTGTTTGACATCGTTCATGATTCTCTTCTATTTTTTCTTTTTCTTTGACAAAGTTTGACAGATCACTCATAACATATTCTTGAAATTGTGTAGCAACTGATGACTATATAGTTTTCTTTTGTCATTATTTTGTATTTCTGTTTCAGTTTCATGTTGCCGTTGCAACGTTCACATTTATTTTTCCATCGTTTTCTTTACTCGTTCAACTTGGAGTACATAAACCTTTGCGTGAAGAAAAATTCGGAAGTGTATGAGCAAAAGCGTTTTGATCCCAATATAAGATACAAAAACCCTGTTTTGTTTACCCTTTATCTAAAGAATGGTAAAACTATTCACAAAAATCACCATTTAAATTTGTATTACATTTTTGCAAATTATGCTTCAAAAACATAGCTTATGAATTTCAGCTATATCAGACTTTTTTTAAAGTGTTGCCTTCTTTCGAGGTAGGTAACGGATTAAATAATTTTAATTAAATGCTGATTAAAGATCGCCCATGGGTAATTTTGTATTCAACAAAAGTAAAGTCGGAGGTCCAAAATACATGATCCGGAAAGGTGTCCCATGCTCTCCCACCCGCCCCGTTTCCACCGCCACTGACTATACACACATACCGGCGCATAAGCATATTCACTGAAGATACTGAAAGAGTTCCGCACATCCGACTTACATCAGCGTGTATAATAACAAAGCAGGGTGAAAAATAAGGTAGTTACGACGGAATAAACAGACATCATCGAACAGATAACACTTTTAAATGTTGGGAATTTATTTGCCATAAACCAGTCTCTTTGCGATAAAAAAACATCTCTCAGTCTGGTACCACTTATCCAATAAATTTACCGTAGTCGTTTAAGACCAGCTGCGTTTTTTCTTGCAATGGGATTTCTAAATGATTTGTTGTCCTCCTAATCCAATAGATTCTGTTTTATGAGACCCTTGCAATAGTTTATAATTGTTCGAGGGAAAGATTTCTTGATGCTTTTTATTTCGCATCTGACGAATTGTCTAATAATGTTTTATTACGCGCATCTTCTAATACCGACACTGACTATCGGGCTTTCGCATTAACTGGTACAAGCCTGGGAAACAGGAGTTAATTCAGAGAACACCACATGCTGTTCAAGGTTTATGGTCTAGCAGGTGTCCGAGTCCAGTGCCATTTGTCTGAGCACCTGTTCAGAAATGCCGACGAAAACCTACATTTTTCTCATGCAAGGATAAAATATAGAACCATTGATCTGGAAAACGGTCTCCCGCCCTATTTTCTGGTGTCCATGATCGAGCGACGTCCTATTTTCACGAAGTAAATACCTGCACGGTGAATTTGTTTGGCAGATCTTTTCACCGGTAGAGTGCTGGAAGCTCATATATGTGCTTTACTAAATACTACGGGCCGTTGCTACAACGTCTAAACTCTGTTGGAGGGGCTTCAATAATGACCTTGATAAGAATCATATTCTGTGTATGACTTATTATTACTCAGTTACATTTGATTGGATAGTGCAATTTGGCACTATCCAATCAAATGTAACAGGGCAAAACATGGTGATGTGAAATATATGGTCAAGAAAAAGCAGCACTCTACCACTTAATAATGTCACCCTGCAGCCCCCAGCCTATTTTTAAAAAGTGGCACGTTTATTTTTAAAACCCTTTATTGGTAAAAATATAGTGCAGTATTTCTCGGCCAATTAAAGAATAGAAATGTCACATGAGAAAAAATACCGATATATCGTTATTGTGCAGCCTGTATCTCGAATAATATTTGAATTTTGTAATAAGAGCAATTTACGTGAGTAATACTTTGTATCATCGAGTCGTTATCGTACAGGCGTTTCAGGATAATAAAGGAGATCAGCATCCCAAATGTTGGGTCTAGTAGATTCAGGAGTCCCACAAGGAACCGTACTAGGTCCTCTACTATTCCTTATTCACATAAACGACTTACCCAATGAAGTCAAATCCAAAGTCCGTCTATTTGCTGACGACTGTCTCCTCTACAGACCTATCACCTCTATCAAGGAACAACATATCCTACAACAGGACCTCAATAATCTCCAGAGCAGGGCAGAAAAGTGGGGAATGAAATTCAACGCTAAAAATGCTACATATTAAGATCTTCTAAAAGTAGTACACCATTCACACACTTTTATGAAATTAATAAACACATTTTGGAGGAAGTAGAAACTAATCCGTACCTCGGGCTGACGTTCTCCAATAAACTAAAATGGGACATTCATATAAACAAAATGAATGCAAAAGCAAACTCGACGCTAGGTTTCATCAAGCGAAATTTAAAATACGCACCAAGAGCCCTGAAAGAAACAGCATACAAACCCTTAGTTCGGTCAAAATTAGAATATGGTTGCGTCGTCTGGGACCCCTACATCAAAAGAGATATCCAGGAACTTGAGATGACACAAAGGCGAGCCGCACGTTTCATATACAACGACTACCGCAGAACAAGTAGCGTTAGTGAAATGTTCAGTGCCCTAAATTGGCCAACACTACAGGAACGCCGTAAAAACAAACGCATCTAAACACTACACAATATCATCTCTGGATGCGATGCGATCCCTAATGCAGAGTACATCCAAATGGGCCGGACACGCACAAGAAGTAATAACAACACCAAGCTGGCAGTTTACAGAACAACAACAAAAGAATTTAAAAATTCCTTTTTCCCACGTACTATTGTACGCGCATGCGCATATAAAAACATCAACAGCTCCCCCTGTGTTAAAATACGCGAAAACGCGGTTTACACAGTATTCAAATTCAGATTCAGATTCAGGGTCAAGATAAATCACACGTGGATAAATTAACAGGCACAATCCCAGTTAGAAAATGGCGAACGTGAACTCGATTCTGCGTCAAATAAATAGATATTGGTATATTACGCGCTTGATCATTTGTGTTAAAATTAATTTTCTTATAAGTAACCCTGTCAATTGTAATATTATTAATAATATGGTAAATCTAAGTTGAAAACAAAACTTTAGGTTATGGACGCATTGAAATGTGACTGCGTAGTCGGAATCGAGTTGCGTATCTTTGTTGCTGTGCAAAGCGAAACTGAGCTACTATTTCGTAAGATCACTATTCGAAATGCATTGATATAAATATTAACCCTTTACCCAACGCAGACGATATCAAAATTTATTATTTTAAATATATTTTTTTTAAATTTCTCAAAATATTTCAACAAAACCATATCATGTGACCCTCATTGGAACGAGCTCGATGAGCTCGTTCCAATGAGGGGTCACATGATATGATTCTGTTGAAATATTTTGAAAAATTTAATTTTTTCAACTGCTCAATTTGCATATTACGCGGGCGGATGCGGGCGATTCGTTAGGTAAAGGTATTGTCAATACCTGTTCCATTGGTGTTTGCATAGACGAATTATGCGAAAGAAATGAATGCCATTTGAAGCGATTGACGGTAACCACTTTCGATCCAAGAGTGTTTATTGTTTTGGAAACAAATATGACATATGCACACACCTACGTGACCAAACATGGGGGATATTTATAAAGTATATTAATCGAAAACCACTGGAACATTTGATCAATCAGGTCACTACACTATTGTCTAAGTTGAAAGTGGAGTACCTTCCATTCCCTCCTAACGACGTGTTCATATTGGTGTTGAAAAGATGGACACGTTTAGCAGTACCGGGGCATTTTCCAGATAATGGAAGGTCAGTGTAGTCCTCCGATAACTTCTTGACACATGACCACAATGTTTTCCAGACAAGACGCATTCACTTTTGTAAAAGGGAAGCCAATTAATAGGGACCACCGCCACTGATGTTCCAGATGTATGCATTGGGTACGGCATTTTATTACAATAATATTTCTACGCCATTCCAACTCGCTATGTAAAACACCCACCGATTCAAACACACAACGCGTTCTGTCTATATCCCCGATAATATATGGACATGCACTACCTCGGGTAGTGGATGTCAATGTGTTATCGCTGATATGACCGTGTCTCTTAGTATCAGTGCTCGTGAAAAAAAATGACAAACAAAAAGTAGGAAGGGCGTGCGCAAGATCCCATCTCTGAATCCGGAGCAGTCTGGTTGCGCTTGAAAAAGGCCTGACCGCGATCAGAGTTAGACAGGGTCAGACATAGCTAGGAAGCATGAATGAAGTAGCTCTATAAGGCAATAATAGTGGTATAAAGCTGTAAAGGTGGGAGAAGACTATAGTATTGGGTGACTTCTGTAATAGTGTTGGACCACACGATAGATGGCGGTGACTGTGGACAATTCAGCAGTGGTGGTTTAAGACCTATGAAGGACTTGGGTGGCGTTGAGTATGGCGTTGGGCCAAACAGAGTATAACTATCTTCAAACAGATGTCCTCAGATAACTATCATGCCCGATAGCTTATTTACTCGATGGGGTTCAAGTCTTTCGAGCAATGACTTTTCTTTAACTGCTCGAGAGCTTATTAGGCGAACTTGGAAATGTATGAAAACGTTGTTTGAGCAAGCATAAGGGGATTGCTAGTGATATGAACCGAGGACGGTAGCGGCACTAATGTACTAAGAGCCGTAGTAGTGCCACTAGTTAGTAACGGTTAGGAACGGTTAAGACACAGGACAGAAAAGCGGTAGCCAATAATAATGTAACAAGGCTTTACTGGTACAAGACTGAAGAACAATATAGTATTGGGTGAATATAATGCAGGTTGATCATTGGGCAGATCGTTGCGACTATGGACAGGTGGTGGTGCTATGAAGGTGATAGATGGTCTAGAAGCTGTATAGGAGCTAGGAGCCATAAATATCTTCAGATAGATATCATGCAAAAGGTATCCCCAAAAGGTATTCCTCAAAAGGTATCCTCAAAAGGTATCTTAAAAAGATGTCATCAAATAGTAAAATACCATGCCATGGGATTCCTCAAATACTAAGATGAGTCGTCGAGCAGCATGTGGAGTCATTCGATCGAACAATTGCTGTATAGCTCATTTACTCGATGAGATTCGAGTCGTTCCATCATTTACTCATGGAGCAACTGCTCGATAGCTTATTTACTAGATAAAATTCGAGTTGTTTGAGTAATACCTATATCTGTTCGATTTGGGTTTGAGAATTATTGAGGTCTTCGTTGTACACAACGGAGATAACTCTGTATGGTTAGGTATATATTATGGGAAATTAAGCAATCTGACTGGTGATTATAAGACTTGGATGAGGGCAGAGATCGTAACAAAGGATAGTCAATGTTAGCTAGGACTAGATGAACTGCCACGTTTAGAAAAGCTGGAATAACTTCTATGTATATAGGTAGAAGCAAGGGATTCTGAAAGAATAACAGCAAGGATTTGGGAAAATTCGAGCCAGTACTCCAGTTTAACAGAACGCGCTTTATAGCACTACGTGCTACTTTTATACGCCCAAAATTGGGCTTCTCAGAGAATTGTAATAGCAGGTAGAAACCGAGGATTTCGGGAAAACCTAACTCAAATAAACAGTTCTGGGTGATTAGGAGTGAATGTCGGGTCTATTTGTGATAATTCAACTACGTATCCGATGATTCTGCAGGAATCCGATCCAGATATGTTCTCTTATACAAAGGAACGCGTCTTATAACACTACGTGCTACTCTTATAATGCAAAAATGGGGAATCCGTAACAAATAAAGTCCGTTTTGGTAGTTTTGGGTTGATTTTTGTGATTTGGAAGGATTGTCGGGTTGAAACTGGTAAATAGATTTACTTCTATTTAATCGGACACACCCTTTGAACATACCCCGTCCTACTATAGGACTTTGGGTCACATAGCAACCACGTACTACTACAGAAACCAAGATGGAAGCCTCCACTATACAAAATGCACGAAGGAAACATGTATCACCCTGACAACACGCGCTATCCATGCGCACTAACACCGTGTATCACTATGGGGATAACGTCACAACATGGCCGCTCACGTAAGCTACCATGACAACCCAACAGAACGCCACTGGGTTACGTGACATGACGTCAATTCGGAGGTCCAGAACCGAGATCCTGCGGATATTGGTCGAAAACCACTTGACACATTGCAAATGAGCCACCGAGCTCCCAGGAAGAAAAGACGCTAACAATATAATAAACAACAAATATTTACGGCTGAACTGTAATAATTTATTCCTTCGCTCGTAAGGGGTTTTAAAATTACATTTTTACTTAATCTTCTGCAAATACAAAGAGTACATGTATAAAGTAATGCACACGACGATCTGATCTCTTGATTTGAAATGGTTAATGTACGGTAGCAGCGTGTAATTGAGAGTATGGTGCCATCGACATGATTGGCACCGTATGGGTAGTGAAAAGTTGCAGCGAAAGTTATTCAATTACAGCGCTGTTGATTTACGCGTGAGAGATACACTTTACAAGACTTTTACCTCCGTTTCAAATCAGTTTCACATTTTCAGCGCCACTTTTCGAAGAGATATTACTACGAATGGAGGGAAAAATGGGTTTACATTTTTGTCGTTATTCCATTGTGGCAAAAAAATACTAAAACCGCGAATTTTTCTTATCTTTTGTTCGGAAAAATTGACTTCACTTACATTTTCGCAAATTACTTGTCGAAATTGGAGGGTTTCGTTAAAAATTGAGCATATTTCGAAGAGGCTGAGCTGTATATGAATATAGAATAGAACAGAATAGAATTTATTGAAGCAATAAATACCTAATTGAGGCAGATTGCAAATTTTACAACAACATTATTTTGGTAATATAATGAAACAATATAAAATGAAATGAATGAAACAATAACTTGAAAAATGAAGAAACGACAGAAACACCAATGATACGGTACATAATCATACAGTCAGATATTAAGAAGGCATCGAAATGATTACCATAAATCTTAAATCACTTCGAAACTTCAGATTCCCGTAATATGAAGAAACGCTGGATTATGCTACAGATTGGATTGTACAGTTCTGGGACGTTGTTTCTCGTAATGTGTTGGAAGAGTGTAATATTATCCACCTTTATGTTTGGTGTATGGTCGGTGAACATTTTGAACAGTTCATCACGCAACTGATCATATAATGGACACTACATTATAAAATGGAATTCGTCCTCAACCGCTGCCCGAAATGCACCTGGTGCATATTCGTTCATTGTCCGGAACGGCAGAGTGTGAATGCCTTCCCGTTTCGATCAGTAAACTGTGGTTGCTGATTCGAAGACGAGTGAAGATTTTCCTTGGTTCCAAGACGTAGTGTGCACTACGTACGGTACTAAAACATATTCACTCTTGAACTTGCGATACATTCTTAAATTACTTTTACCCTTCTTATTGTAGTTATGGATGGCATTATAAAATTTTTCTCCGTGTCTTGTTCTACCTTTCCATGTTAAAATCATTTTAATACCTCTTTCGCGACACAGTTGTTCGATGTCTGATACACCAAAGTATTTATGCAGAATTTTCTTCAAATTTTCGAGGTCATGTTTCTTTGTTTCACAACATACTTCACAAAGCAATGTGGTAGAATCCTGGGAAGTTAATCTGCAGTAATATTTGATTTGTTGTAATACTGCGTCAATAAACAAGGGATATCGTTCTAACTCAGCTCGCACTGCATTATTTGACGCCTTCTTATTTACCCCGAGTAACAGTCTGCAAAATTTCATATGTACATTTTCGCACGCAGAGCGACTTACATTTTTGTGATTAAGTTCCAAAGACCATATTTACTCCCATAGAGTAAGATGGGTTTGATCAACTTATCGAAAAGACTTGTACAGTCGGGCGATATTTCTGATTAAAAGAATTCTTTATTGAATACAATGTCCTCAAGCCTTTTATGCTCAAGTCTTTTTGGCCGTCTTGTAATTAACCATTTTGTTTTGAGATTGTAAATCCTAAGTAGCTGAAGTTACCAGTGTTCTCGAGCTTTTGCGAGATTAGGTAGACAATGGGGGAGACAGATGAATTGAGAGCCCTGAGTACCATCCTTTTCGTTTTACCTATATTTACATGAAGATTGTTTTGTCTAGCGAAATTTACCAATTGATTCAGATAATTTTGCAGGCCTTGCGGAAATTCCGATAGTGATGCAAGATCATCTGCGAAAAGTAAGTGATTCAAGGAATAATTATTCAGATGGACTGGTTGACATGTATCATCAAATATGTATTTAACACCATCAATAAATATTTTAAAGAGGATCGACGATAGGTTACACCCCAGTCTGACCCCGATGGTTGATAGTTGAGATGGATGTTTGTTTTCGAAATGTAGAAACCCGACTTATACATTAAAGTCAAGATTTCTAGAATAGGTCCATTTATTCCAATATGTCGTCGTTTTTGAAAAATTGTTGTTCTATCCATTGAAGCAAATGCTTTTCTGAAATCTACGAAAACACCATACAACGGCTTTTCAAACCTCCTGCACTTATTTATTGTAGCTTTAGGAACAAATATACTATCGATTGTACTGCAACCCTTCCAGAAGCCTAACTGGTTTTCATTTATTATTTTATTATCTTCCAGGATGCCGCATGTAAAACGTGCATGGTGACCAAATAATAAAAAAGGCTCATAATTAACAAAAGTGTTTGACCCTTTACCCAACGTAAGGACCAACAGCGGCCAGCGCTATTCTCAAAATTCGCCAATTAATTTTTATTATTTTTTCATTTTTTGTCGAGGGGTCATAACCTATGTTTTTGAGACAAAAAATGAAAAAAAAATTAGATATTCAAGAAAGTCGTCTGCTTTTCATGTTAGGTAAAGGGTTAATAAATGAAACTTGAATTTGAAATACACGCATGTTAGTAGTGTAGTATTGTGGGACGTTCAAATGCTCGATGGACCGGTACGATTTCTAAATAAGGGAAGCATTCGTGCCGTATGCTGTATACACAAATGTCTCATTTCTAAGTATTTGGAAATAGTTACAAACTGAAATTGAAAGATGTACTTTCCTTATTTAATAGTGTTGCTTCGACGAGGAATTTCTTTTACTCCCAGTGTATCATTCCCCCGTCGTATTTTTGCAATACGATCCATATTTCCCAACTTGGACCGTGTCAATGTCAATTCCAAAATATGTTATACGTGTGGAAATCAGGTCCTGAAATTTTATCGAGGTTTTATGGGAAAGACAAAGTAAACATAGATTGTTTTCAGATAAAAAAAAATATTCTACTTGCAGAATTAAGAATTCAACCGAATCGCCAGAGGCTCTTAGAATATTTTTTTATTTGAAAACACTACACGTTTATTCCATATGTACAAGTTATCGGTGCTTTCCAATAATTTTGCCCTTTTATTCATTTCACGACTCCCAGTTTAGAACAAAAGCTGTTTGATGGGCAATCCTTACAAATAATATTTGAATTCCTAAATTACCTTCACATTTTGCGATCAACTGTTTTGACTCGAAACACGTCCGCGAGTAACCATTTAATACTGTGACACCACAAGCCATGTTCTTTGAAATACTTGGAATCAAAAGCAGATGATTTGAGGACAAAAAACATTTTACGAGTACAAATCATTCATTTTGGTCGTATACATGTCAGATCCAATTCCCTCATTCTTCACCTTTGAATATCTGAATGCAAATTTGCACCAACAGGAACCATCTGTTTGTCCCTGCACGCAGGAAATACACATCAGTTTAATAGATTTAAACATTAAAAATCGAGCGGTTCATTAAAATTTCCATGACAAAGTCTGATACAAGATAAAATCAATCGTCATTAAATACATTATTACCCCGCACTACTGCTGCTCAGCTCGTACAGATTACCGTCCCCGTGTGATTTATCGCTTAATTTTCCATGGACTTCTTTTACGTTGAAACAAATTTCAACCATCACACCATTACTACCTTGACTAGCGCCTTTCTGTCTCAGTTATAATGTTCTTGACTCATTTCCTGCCAATCACAGTCACTGGTATAACTATCTTCAGTTAGTTGAACCCTAATTCTTTTATCATTACTGAGTTTGCAAGCGACTTAACCCTTTTCCCAACGTTACGGCCAAACCCAGCCAGCGCTATTCTCAGAAATCGTCAGTTAAATTTCATTATTTTTCATTTTTTGTCTCAAAAACATGGGTTATGACCCCTCATTGGAACGAAAAAAAATTAGTTATTCAAGAATTATTTTTGCAAGTGTCGTCTGCTTTTCATGTTAGGTAAAGGGTTAAAATACCTGACAGGAAATAATGTAGTACAGGTGGTCTTCCATGAATATCTCAGATGATCCCTAAGCGCACTGGGCAACGACTCAAATCATTTTATTTATTTGGTGCTGTTTTACTGAAGAATCCAAACTGTAAAGTGATAGCCTAACAAACCTTTGGTCAAATTCCATGAAGTCCAAAATGGCTAGAAAGAAATAACCCCAATAAATTATATATCAAAATATTTGGAATGAATGATAGAAATGTGAAAACTGCAATTTCGCGTGTAACTACTGTCATTCAATCGGGAGCGCTGGAAAGTCTGCTATGGCGTAAGTAAGAGACCACAATTAAGTGACAATTTTGAGAATAAAATACCCTAAAATGATTGAATAGTTGTATTTTGCATCCTTTCTAGTACAGACTCGTAGAAATCTTTATGTCATTCATGAGAGGAATGGGCAGTGAGAGTAATTCAAATACACGGCATTTACAAGAAATGGGCAGCAAGAGTAATTTCAATACATCGCATCTACAATTATCAAATGCTGCCATTTTGTATTGTTTTTGTTTGATGTAAACTCTTTGGCTCCTGTAATCACAAAAATGATCAACATGTCTCTGCTAGAAGGATATGTGCCTGATGCGTGGAAAATAGCAATTGTTAATCCTCTTCTGAAGAAACAAGGTGCGGAACTTGTGTTTAAAAACTTCCGACCACTTAGTAACTTGTCGTTCGTCTCTAAGCTGTGTGAAAAAGCCGCAATTGACCAACTAATGTTACATAGTGACATGCATGCTCCATTACCGGCCAACACTTCTGGATTCAGAAAATTTCACTCGACTGAAACGGCATTACTCAAGGTTCAGAATGACATCCTCCATAGTATGGAGTCTGAAAGGGTAACATTGCTTGTTCTTTAAGACCTTAGTGCTGCTTTTGACAAGGTTTGTCATAAAACTCTGCTAGAGACAATGAATTCTGATTTTGGTATTAATGGTGTGGCTGCTAGCTGGCTATCATCATACCTCAAGAATAGACAGCAGCGTGTATCAATAAACGGTAATCTGTCAAAAGACTTCCATCTTGAATGTGGAGTCCCACAGGGCAGTTGCCTTGGTCCTGTTCTGTTTCTATTCTATATTTCAAAAATGTTCACCATCATTGAATCTCACCTGCCTGACGTCCATGGTTAAGCTGATGACACACAGGTCTTTCTCTTTTCGACCATCAATCCAGGATCAAACTAAAGCTCTAGAAACTATTGAATCCTGTATTTCGGACATTCGCACATGGATGGTTTCAAACAAATTAATGATAAATGATGATAAGACTGAATTCCTAATAATTGGTTCACGACAACAACTCACTAAAGTTGACACCCATTCAGGGAAGGTAGGAGATTCTGCCATCAGTGCAAGTAACAGTGTACGGACTCTTGATGCCTTCTTCGACTCTACCATGTCTATGGACAGACATGTTACAAATATGTGCAATAAGGCTTTCGGATGTCTCTACAAAGTTAAACAGATAAGACAGTTCCTCACCAAAGACTCAGCAAAAACCCTAGTTCATGCCTTTGTAACTTCACATTTGGATTATTGTAATGCCTTACTGTTCAACCTTCCACAATATCAGTACTCTCGCCTGCAGATGATACTAAATGCATCAGTCTGAGTGGTATGTAGGGTATCACGATCTCGACACATCACTCCTGTTCTGAGGGATATGCACTGGCTGCCAGTCAAGTACAGAATAATTTTCAAAACTTTATTATTAGTTTTTAAGCACAAAACAACATGTCACCAGCCTACTTAGAAGAACTCCTTAATACCAAGAATGTGTGTCAATACAACCAGAGGCCCGATGGTAAAATGCTGCTACATGTTCCAAAACATAGGTGTAAGACATTTGGAGATAGGTCATTCTCATTTTCTGGCCCTCACTGGTGGAATAATTTACCAGAACACCTAAAAAGACTGTCAAATGTCAACCTTTTCAAGAAAGATCTCAAAACATTCCTGTATCAAAAAGCCTATAAGTGATGTTCTGGACTGTAAGATGTTGTATATATTCCGTTTGTATATTTGCACGAGCTCAGTAACATGTACAGCGCCTTAGAATATGGTTTTATATCTTCTGAACTATAAGTTTGGCACTATATAAATGTGCATATTATTATTATTATTATTATTATTATTATTATTATTATTATTATTATTATTATTATTATTTTTATTATTATGAAAAAAGTTGAGCAGGTGTCAAATCCATACAGTTCAGAGCAGTATGGATACACATGTGACTTCATGAAGGAAAAAAACTACCCTAATTTATTTATTTGGTATCATGTATGTCATTTCTGGTGTTTTACATAAATTCTACAAAATCCAGGGTAAGATGACAAATTAATTTGGGCATTTAAATGAAGAAAGCCAATAAAAGGTTTTTGAATGATTGTAAATTTTAATTTTGAAGGAAAAATGTTTTCCTTTGTTTATATCGCCAACGTCCAGTGTAACTGATGAGGGAGGTTATCACACTACTAGAATACTAGAATTCATTCTACTTTACTTGCAGTGAAATAAATGCACACTGATATTGAACTGTATGGAGCATGGATTAGTAAACCGTTCGTACGGATTAGAAATCCGTTCTCATGGATTAGTAAACCATTCGCACGGATTAGTAAAACTTTCGCTCGGATTACTATTCCGTGCGCACGGATTAAAAAATAATTGACCATGTCACCTCTCGGACTCCATAGCACTGTGGAATATTAATGGTTGCTTCCATTATTTTTCGAACACAACGGCGGTACTGAATATTTTTATTTTATTGTGTCAATGCTCTCTGAGAATAAATGAGTTTTGGGGGAAAATTTGTCAATTGGGAAAGTTTCCAAATATTCAGACTGTCGATGTAGTCTGGGAGTTCGACTCACTTCGTTTGGTGTTCGTGTTTGGCTGGCAGTAACATTGCACAGAAAAATCGCGCTGAAGCATGTATTCCCTCCTGGAGCCCACAAAGTTAACCAACAAAATAATGACAGCAGTCAACGGCGGAATTTCTACGACCTGCCAAACGCAGATGTCTGCAGTTAATGAATATTCATGAGAAAATATCCTTGAAACGAAAACAAACGTCTGTCCTAAGAGTACAGATCTTAATACAACCGAAAACGCTGTCAGTACAAGCTTGGGCGACCAGGAGACCTTCAAAAGCTAATTCGGAAGCTTTAGATTTTTCCACTCAAACTGTGCAGAATAGAAACCGCCTGGTAATATGGGTATGGATATGGGTATGTGTATACTGTCGTAATGATTGATTCCTGTGAGCCAAAGGTCGAATCTGAACAACTTTTGCATCATCAACAAGCAACAGCAAGACAGACAGCCTTCCAGAAAATAACCTAACGGCGGATGCTGTGCCTTCCGATAACAGACTTCAGTGTCAAGATCTGGAAACCTCTCAGAGATGCTAGGCTGACGGACGAACGGAATTCCGTGTGTCCGAAAGAAAGTCCCAAGAATGCTGACACTGAGAACTTGTTTCTCTCGTGCAAGAAATCGTCAACAACTGTAGAGCTGCCTCAATGCATGTGACGAACAGTTGCATTATGGTGGACTGTCATATAATGAAGAGATTTCTAGAAGATCTATATTGAATGAAACATCATGTTCTTTTCTGATTACTCTTATAGGCTAAGAAATGTTAAAAACTCCCCCCGAAACGGCCGAGAAGAAATAGGTGTCCATATAAGGACAGCCAAAAACAATCTGTCTGGCAATAACCGACGAGTACAGAGCCTAGAAATATTGCCACTCCATACGATTCCAAACACTAAACTGTTTACTGGTATAGACAAGTCAGCTGTCAAATGACTCGCATTGTCTCTGATCCTAAACGTGGGAGGGCATTACCTCTATATCCACTGGAACCATTCAGTAATGACATTCAAGGTCGTTTTAGAATTATCGACATACCCTATTGGATGAAGAGAATTCCGTCCCATTGAATACATTTTTACTGAAACGACGAAACTGTTGTTTCTGGTGGTTCTGTTGTAGCTGAACCTGAAAGTACGACAGGTGTTTCGTCAGATGTCGGTAATATAGTCTGTACAGAATAACCCCCTTATGAAGCTAACTTGTCTCCAAGATTGGTTATAGCTGACACTAACAGAAAAAAAGCTGCAAGGACAAGCATTCTGACACTTTTTGTGCAATAAATGACGATGATATAGCTGTTCTTTTCCTAGGACCATGTACAATCAGAACTGGAAAAAAAATTTCCCACCGTTGACTCTAAACGATTATGTATAAACCATTCCTAAGAAGTTGATTTCTCAAGAGCACAGCTTTCAACAACACAACACTGTTTCTGTACAAATTGAAATCCGTTTAACCTTTTAAACAACGTAACGGCCCAAACCGGCCAGGACTATTCTCAAAACTCTCCAATTAATTTTCATTATATTTTCGTTTTTTGTCTCAAAAACATAAATTATGACCTCTCTTTGGAACGAGCTCGACAAGTTCCAATGAGGGGGTCATAACCTATGTTTTTGAGACAAAAAATGAAAAAAATTAGTTATTCAAAAATTTGTTTGTAAGTGTCTTCTGCTTTTCATGTTAGGTAAATGGTTAAAAACTAGAAGATGTGTTGAGTGTGTGTTCCTGCACCTGAACACAGCAATGTCAATTGTATTTGTACAGGTACCTGAACTTTACAGTGCACGTTTTGTTTATACTTCTACGTGCAGTACTGCTAATGTGTTACCACAGCTAATCATTTTGCCCCTGATGGTATCCGTGTAGCCCGGTCTTGTTTAGTTACATAGGTATGCTTTGGATGATATTTACATGTACGATCATAGCGTCAGATGCAGTAACGATTTGGGGACCTATTATGAGTAGTTCAAACAGCAGAGAACTTTATGGAAATTAAATGTTACCGACAATGATTGGGAATCAATGAGATATTCTCTTTTCAAAACCATTTGGTGCAGGTCTTAAGCCGATAGTAACTCTCAATTTTCAACAACATGTACAGACGTTTTATGTGTAATTGTCAAAATGTAACAAAGTCTCTTAGGCCTAAAAAAAAGTTAAAACTCTGTTCCTCAGGCCCCCTCGCATGGTCATTTTTGCTGTCGCAAGCCCTCTTTTTATTACCGATGCAAACTTAAAAAAATAAAGATTAAATGGTTTATGTGTAATAGTTTAGTTTAATTTTAATAAAACTGATAAATTTGTCCCTTGAGTGCAAATACACTACCACCCATACTATTCTGTAGATTGTGAGGTCTAAAACGTAAAACATACCAAGAATATGAACTTTTGCTGACAAAGAAATAATAACAAAATATAAAAAAATAAAATAAAAAACCACTCATCCACATGAAAGTTTACAACAAAATGGCCTGAAACGGAAGATCTACTTCGTGGGGCTTTAACAATGTTCTTTATTCAGGCAAAACTTTCTATTTTGCGAGAAGGATAGACACGAAAGTATTGTGTCCGGTGTCCACGTTATTCGAAGTAGGAAGAATGCACAACATATGTAATAACCCCTTCCGAATTTGTCATTCTGCTATTTGTAAATATTTGTATCAGTGGTCATTGAATTTTATGTACTAGATCACCACTGACCTCATACCTGTTGGCAATATAAGAAATACTATGTACAGTACAGTCGCAGTGGACTGGTCGTAATTCACGCATGTGCAGTGATGTCCACGCATGCGTATACCAGGTAATAGAAATCATCAGCAGCAAAATTCTAATTAATGAATCACCGAGTTATACACGGTGCTTCATTAATTATTTTTTTATGATTATTCCCGTGAGTAGTGTTTGGAATCTACTATTATTGCGTCAGTGGAAATATTGCCCACGCGTGGAAAGTGACTAGTCCACAGCGGCCGTACTGTATATTATAAATATGAAGATCAGAGGCGAGTGGAGGATATTTCCTGTCGGTCGACTCTGATGTCTTTACCTTCTAGGATTTTTATTCTTCTGTAAATTTTATTCTGACTAATGCTTGACAAAAAGGTTGTTTTTTTCCATTATTTTTGCCACTTAGCCATTATTTTTTTAAAACCCCGCTTTTTATTTTAAGGCGTGAAGGAATGTGGTACCAGGCGGTCTTCAATGAACCTCTCATATGTCCCTTGAGCTCCTTGGGAAACGACTCAAATCTATTTGTTTATTTGGGGCACTTTTCGAAGTTAAGCAACATCGAGCCCGGTTAGTCCTCGGATGGGTGAGCGTTGTGTCCTTGGGCAAGGCACTTAACCCCGATTGTCCACATGGGGGCACGGTGACGCCGTGTACTAAGGCGTACTGCACGTCGATGGTGCGCATGTCTTCAACCAATCTAACCCTGCCTGTGCTGCTGTGCGGAGTTACGATGTTGGGGAGCTGGCAGCTGCACGTCGTTGCTCGGTGGTTCTCTCCGGGTACTCCGGCTTCCTCCACCCGTAAAACTGTCACGGTCATGATTAGCCATTGTGCATAAGTATGTGCCCTAAAACACCAATAAATATAAATATATTGGGGCACTTTTACTGAGGAATCCGAACTATTAACATCGGAACTCGATAATTCTTAAGAAACTGAAGAGTCCTGAATCTTCAGTGCAATTGACATTAATAAGTAGGAAAGTCACTACAATAACCTGCAAACAGTTATTCGGGTTACGTAAGGGTTACTTCACTTGTAACATACAGGAACACACAATAATACAGGTTACGACACAATAATACGACAAAAGTTTGGTTTCTAATCCCACATGTTTTGCCAGTCTGACTTGTCAATCGTTCGGAACAAACTCTACTAAAAGGTTGCGCATTGTGTGCCGTTTATACCTTAGGTCTCGTTTCCTGTTAGACGGTCATATCCGGGGCCATTGGATATCTAAATGGCTGTTTGGGGCCATAATTGTTTTTTGTGATGATGTGGATTTAGTGCATAATGCTCATTACTGGTGATATCGTCAAAATAATCTGCTGATGGGCTTGATTCAAACTGTGTACAGTCAAGTTCATTTCAGTTGGAGTCCGAGGCCACACAGGAGTGTTTAATGAATAACCTTGACCTGTTTGGTAGCTAACATTTTGCAGATGACAAATGGGACAATTTTGTGTAAATTTGCTTTGGGGAAAAATGAATAATAAACCCATATGTTTTTTCTTTGTCTGAATGTTTATCTTATGTTGTAAAATTCTCAGCGAGTGAATAAAGAGTTTCTTTTACACAGTTTTATCGCGACCGATGCACGAAAATTGGAAATTTATCCCCCAAATGAGAAAATTTAGCCCATTTTTGAATTTTTGAGCAATCAACTGTGTCTCTCAGCTGAGTGTATTTGAATGATATGGTAAGATTTTGATTGTGTGTTGCTTTCACCAGGAAAGGCCACACTGAGAACTTCCAGAAAACGTATAAAGGTTATGATAGCCTAAATAAGTGAACACGTGACCAGGAAAATTTGACACCCAGAGTTGTGAGTAGGATTAAGTAGCACAGATTGGCTGATTGGTTCAATATCAGTTGGCTTTGAAACCATTAATTAAAAAATTGTTCTGTCTACTTTCGGAAAGATTAAAGATTTGTTTGTAATGTGTGCCGGAATGTGTGAGAATCTCTCAAAAATATGAGATATGGGAAAAAAAAGTGTCAAGGTCATTCAGTACAAGACCATACGAAAATAGTGAAAATTCGAAATTTAAACTAAATTGAGATATGGCAACATATATTTTTTTCTAGTTTTATATTTTTAAGAGATGATGTACTTTCTTAACCTACGCTATGCCGATTGTGTAAAGGGGAGGTAATTTAAATGCGAAATATTCTCAGCCCTGTTAATCAGAAGTTGTGCATTTCTTGAAAAACCGACATATTCAGTTGAATAACCGTAATTAGACCTTAATGTACTTTCCGCTAAAATACATTGTAACAACTAACGAGCAATCTCGTTATTTGGCGAGATCGCGCGTTAATTGTTGCTTTTTATTTTGGGGTAAATGATGTGAAGATGCAAACAGCATGGCTGACGTAGTAAAAACAGAGAAGGTTGGAAAGTGTCACAACACTTTACTACCTATAGGTTACCACCGTGTCATAGCCTATAGCATAACCTTCTAATGGGTTGTGATGTAAGCTCTTTATGGCAGAAGTATGAGCTGGGAGTTGAAGTGATGTCACTTGAAGATTTACGTGCTCTGTGTGTTGAGAGATCCCTGGTTTTGTTGACTGAACAAACGTTTGGGTAAAGAGACAGTGGGACACAAGAGGCATTAAAGTGACGTCACTTGAACGCCCAGCGCATTGTACTATCAGATATATCATGTTGGTTACCAATCCCGAAAAGACAAGAGCTACGGTTAAGTGTACATGAGAAAAAATCAGGTAAACAGATTATAAAAGTAGAGACCATGATGGTTGTTGATGAGAACGCCTTTGAAAAACTGTTGGTATGGCTAAATGAGATAGCAAAATGTTTGGGATACAATTGTTTGTATGAGCAGACCACTTAGTGCATGAAAAAATTGTGCACACCTTTGGCGCTTATATTGTATGGAGATTCTGAGCTATCAAAGTTATATAACCCTTTACCCAAAGTAACAGCCAACACTGATCAGTGCTATCTACGAAGATCTCCAAACTGTTTTACTTTTTAATTTTTTTAATAAAAAACATGGCGTACTTTTTTATTTTTTTCTGATTTGTTTTCTTCAAGTCGTGTTATTTATTTATTATTATTTATTGGTGTTTAAGATCACATACTTATGTACAATGGCTAATCATGACCGTGACAGTTTTACGGGTGGAGGAAGCCGGAGTACCCGGAGAGAACCATCGAGCAACGACGAGCAGCTGTCAGCTCCTCAACATTCTAACTCTGTTCAAGCTCCGCTCAAGCAGGGTTACAGCGGTTGAAGACATGTGCACCATCGACGTGTAGTACGCCTTAGTACACGGCGTCATCGTGCCCCATGTAGGCAACCGGGATAAAGGGCCTTGTCCAAGGCCACAACGTGGTTCGCTCCGAACGGGATCGAACTCGGGACCTCTATCGTAGAAATCCAACATTCTACCACTGAGCCACCGCGCTCCCATTGGTGTGCTCCCCAACATCGTAACTCCGCACTGCAACACTAGTAGGGTTAGATTGGTTGAAGACATGCGCACCATCGACGTGCAGTACGCCTTAGTACACGGAGTCATCGTGCCCCCATGTGGACAATCGGAGGTAAGTGTCTTGCCCAAGGACACAACACGGGAGTCCGAATCGATCGCACAGACGGTCACCCATCCGAGGATTAACCGGGCTCGGCGTTGCTTAACTTCGGTGACCTGACGAGAACCGGTTACCGCAATGCCACCGTGCCCACCCCCCCCCCCCTCCCCATCAAATCGTGTTAGATAAACAGATCAGCATAACCAATGATTGTAAAGCGTTTTGACGGATAACTGGGGTATGTTGGTTTAATCGCGAAAGTTAATGGTTAACGGACTCGGGTATATTCTGGATGCTTCTGTCCGGCGTACCACTGGCGAAATTGGTCTGGTAGTAGTGTGTATTTGGGAAGGACACGTTATCCCGATTTCCTAAGTGATTGCGATGGCATCATAAACTAAAAAAGTACAGCACACCGATGGTAAGCTTGCATTCATCCAATGCTAATTCTGTTTGTTCCTGGTTAGTAAGTTCGAGAGTTCGACAGTTACTCACCACTGCCAGGTGATTCTCTCCGGGTGCTTCGGCTTCAACCATTCGCGAAACACTTCTGACTCCGGTTGCCAAGCATGTCGTGAAATTCCGATAAACAAACAAACATGCTTGCTGAGTGGGTGGTATTTATTCTTTTACCTGTAGGTTGGGATGAGTAAATACGCAATGTTTCGTGAAAAGAACCATGTCAGTTATTTAATGGAGATCTCATCAGTTGGCACTTAAAGAGAATGAAGTGGGTTAACCCTTTACCCAACGTAAAGGCCAAAACCGATCAGCGCTATTCTCAAAAATTCATTATTTTTTCATTTTTTGACTCAAAAACATAGGTTATGACTATGTTTTTGAGACAAAAAATAAAAACAATTAGGTATTCAAGAATTTTTTTTTTTTTTTTTTTTGCAAGTGTCGTCTGCTTTTCATGTTAGGTAAAGGGTTAAGTCGAGAGTACGGGGGCATGGTCGATATGTGTTACGAGGTGTTTCGTTGGTAATGTCGATAGAAAATATGTCCTCCTAGGGTGGATTGCGTCGTTAAATGGCTCCCATATAGCTCTCTAGTGGGACAAAAATCCATTAATTTAAAACAAAATAAGCTGAAACGCAATGTTAAATAATCAAAAATACCCTTATGGTATGCTTCATATGGCATTTTAGAAAGATTTTCCTGGCATTGTTTGCCGCGTAATGTTTTCACATCTTGTGCTGCAGGGGCACAATATACAAAGTGCTTACTGCGGTACAGATTGCGATATCGTCATCGTTCAATGAGTTTTATATTGAGGATACCATTGTCAGTCGAGTAGGGCAGCGTATTGGCGCCATTGAAATTTAATATTCGAAGGGCGAGAAACAAATGTTTTCTCGACAGTATTCTCGGGTCGTTGACCGTCTGTAAAAAATAACTCAATATACTTTTTTGAAACAATAATAAACGACACAGGCCCTAAATGTTGGTTTATTAATATTATTTTAAAGAATTACTTTCGCTTAAGGAAACAATTTCTTCATATTTATTGGTGTTTAATGTCACATACTTATGCACAATGGCTAATCGTGACCGTGACAGTTTTACGGGTGGAGGAAGCCGGAGTACCCGGAGAGAACCACCGAGCAACGACGAGCAGCTGTCAGCTCCCCAACATCGTAACTCTGAACTCTGCACCGCAGCACAGGCAGGGTTAGATTGGTTGAAGACATGCGCACTATCGACGTGCAGTACGCCTCAGTACACAGCGTCATCGTGCCCCCATGAAGGCAATCGGGGTGAAGTGTCTTGCCCAAGGACAGAACGCGGTTGCCGCAGGTGGGATTCGAACCGAGGACCTCTCGGCTTGCAGCCTGCATCTCTACCAACTGAGCCACCGCGCCCCCGTTGAATTTCTTCATAATCATCATAATATGGTAACGTTTTTAATTTTTGAAACAGTCTTAAATTCTCGCCTTCAAATGAATTTATTGAATCGCAACACACTTTTTGATACCCGGGATATATGAAGAAACTAAGGGTATTTTTGCATTATGAAAATTGTGTTTCCCTCAAATGTTCGTTTTTTTCAAAACACCGGCCCTCGAAAAAAGTGTTGGCTTTCGGACAGCAAACAGTTTTTTCCGACAGACTACAAAAAAAATCTAACAGGCAGGGTCACGGGGGCAGACCACCACCTACCAAGCTTTGGGCCGATTAGGCCGATTTTTCCTACTTCAACCATCTTCCAATCCGAAGGCTAGCCTTCGGGTTGGAAGATGGCTGAAGCAGGCAGAAACGGCTTCGGTGGAAGTTTGGCACTAAATGCAACTAAATTTGTTGTTGTTGGAAGATAATACATTACAAGAATGTTTGTTTATTGATACGGTTGCCTGCACTAAATTTTTGTAACTTATAGCAGCCTGTGGGAACACGTGGAGGGACAAGTGCACCTGCACAGTTCCCAGGATCCTACCCTCTCTGGTCACTGGTAAAGGTTTGTGCAGGAATCACGCATCTTTCTCCTGAAATCTTGTTAGCTTCCGGAGCGTTTTATCATAGCAGGAGGAACCGAGAACAACGCGATACTAATTGATATTGGTCTGTTCCTGGCTGAGTTTACGAATTTAACGAGGCAAAACTAATTAAACGTGTATGTACATTTGCACACGGTAACCGTGCCATATGCTTTAAATACATTTCTGTGTACTTATAAACTGTTCTGTTTGTGCGACGATCCCTTCGTTGAACTGGACTGATTTACCACTCAAATGTAATTAAGTTGATTGGTATTGGTCAAATTACTCATAAAGACGCCAGGTTTAACACTTATTCTAAAAGGCTGTACAGAAGAAACGTTTCATGGGTATACTTATTATGTTAATACAAGAACCTTTCGTCAAATTGAAAACAATCCCAACATGCATCAAAATACTATATCGTATTTAAAAAGACAAAAATTAAAACTATCAGAAAGCTATTGATCGCGAGTGATGGGTTAGCATAGTGACTGAACTTGGTTGTGGTTCATCAATCAGATTCCCAGCTAATTTATTTTAGGATCGGTAATTCAATAATATTAAGTGATGAGTTGCGGTAAATTCAATTATCACTCTTGTAAGGATTCTATATTCTATATCTTGTTAGCTTGTAAACAATTCTTCTCTTGGCTACAAAAGGTTCATTGGCTAATGTTATATCGATCTTTGTCTCAAAAGAAGTGGGAGGTCTGAATCAATTTACATCAGTTTTGGAAATGAATTTGCCTGTCTATCTGTCTGCACGTATGTCTTGCATCCGTCCGTCCGACCTACCATCCTGATGTATGCCCGTTTCCGTTGCATTTCCGTTGGAGAGTTTGACTGTTGCTCGCCGCTGTTCAGTGGTTTTCTCCGGATACTCCGGCTTCCTTCACCCGGTACTGTCCAAAACAATGTCACATGTTATACTATTTCTGCACAGTTTTTCCTCGTTCTGATAACCACGAGTCCGTAACTCACATCACTTTCAATTGACATTTTCCAACAATTCACACCAATGGGAGCGCGGTGGCTCAGTGGTAGAATGTGAGATTTCTATGACAGAGGTCCCGAGTTCGATCCCGTCCGGGACGAACCGCGTTGTGGCCTTGGACAATGCCCTTTATCCCGGTTGCCTACATGGGTCACAATGACGACGTGTACTAAGGCGTACTGCACGTCGATGGTGCACATGTCTTCAACCGCTGTAACCCTGCTTGAGCGGAGCTTGAACAGAGTTAGAATGTTGAGTAGCTGACAGTTGCTTGTCGATGCTGGGTGGAGCTCCCCGGGTTCTCCGGCTTCCTCCACCTGTAAAACTGTCACGGTCACGATTAGCCATTGTGCATACGTCTGTGATCTTAAACACCAATAAATAAATAAATAATAAATTCACACCAATAGAACGTTGCATTGTACGGAATGTGCTTTGTGCTTGCAACATAACCTTGAAATGTCTTTAGATTGTTTAAAACTAGAAAAAGAGTGGTAACAGTTGATTAGGAAGGAATGTACATAATTCGGGAAAAGAAAAAAGTGCATCCGGTTTTTCGGTACCCACCAACCACTATACTTTCTGTCTTGCTTTTTTTGCCACTTCTCACGCTGAACCAATGCAGCTTTACAAACGGGTTTTCATTTATATCTGAAGTTCATCCTTCAAATCAAATAGTTTGCTTACTTTTACATATTTATGCATACCGTATCTGATTTTGATTGCTTTTCCTTTGTTTGATTCAAGTTTAGTTTGGGTGAAGGGTGTAGCTTTTCTTTTTTTTTTTTTTTTGGAAACCACTAGAGGTACGTGTATAGTCTTCGATGCTATGGTTTTTCGCTATGCTTAAAATGGAGACTTAGCTATTTTGGAGGACGCCAGGAGATCCATCATCAGCTGATGACTTTATTTTTTCGCAATGTATATTTTTTTAATCTAACAGATCTGGGAAACTACTTGTTTCTTGTTTCATTTTTCAAGTAGTTGACAATAAAGATTAGAAAATCATTTTGTCAAAAATGTTCGGAGTAGGTGTCCTCTTCCCCTTTGCTTTGCACTTACGGAGGTCTCTTGGTAATAACTAGTAATAACACAAAGTATGTCAAAATTTATTATTTTAATTTTGTTTTTTTTTTAATTCTTTCAAAATATTTCAATTTAAATTGTTTCAAAATATTTCGATAAAGTCATATCATGTGACCCCCCTCATTGGAACGAGCTCGACGAGCTCGTTCCAATAAGGGGGGTCACATAATATGGGTGTGTAGAAATTTTTTTTAAATTATATTTTTTTTAACTGTGCACTTTGAAAATTACGCGACGGATGCGGCCGATTGGTTAGATAAAGGGTTAATCAGTAATGCAATAAAAAAATAAACAAGAAGTGTAATAATCAACAAGTAATGTAATAGAAATTAAACAATAGTGTATTAACTAGTAATGTAATAATATTCACCACTAGTGTAATAAAATTGAATGAAAATCAACAATTTTTCACAAATTTAAAAACGGTTTTCGAGTAGCTCATATTATAATTTTGGTACTTCTAATTGATGTTTAATCATTCGATGATAAGCGCGTAAAGATGTTTTCGATATCATAGTGGTCTGTTGATAACCCAGTGATTTTTCGTTCAATTATCTGGTAGAGCTCAAGATAAATTTAAGTGCACCAAGTGTGGGATTGTGTTGTTCGAATTCATCAGTGCCTACACACTCTCTCCCATAATTTGTAATAATGAGCAAAAATATGTCAGCAAATTTTGACTAACTAAAATAAATTAACACCTTACTAGTTTTTAACATTTGTCTGAACGCAAAGAACCCATAACGATGTGGAACCAAATATTTACTTCTTCTGGAAGTAAAGCGCTAATGTGCTAACCTCCCTCCACCCCCATACAAAGAAGTTTATGATGTAGAGGTTCGTAAGCCAATCGGCCCCATACCCTTGGGTCAAGGCTAGAGCGTGAACCAAGAAGAAAATACTTCCAACATGTACTTACCGGTGAAATGCAAATTTCAATTTTCCATTGCATTTTGGAAAAAATAACGGTGTTTTTTTTATTTTAAGTTAACAGAAGACAGGATAGACAGTCAAAATGAAAAAGTGCAATAACTCCACTATGAATTGTAGAAACCACCAAAATTAGACCTTCACCTTCATTGGTAGATTGGTTGCTTGTTGGTAGATGACAAATATCAATTTGTTACGTAACATCTTTCAAACATTAAAGTGAATTGACAGTTCTGTCTACAGTGTAGACAATCGCTAGGTCGAATAGAGGATCGGACGCGAGACCACAACAATAAATGCAGTGAAATTACCAACAGCGTTTAGAACCAACAACCAGCTGATGTCCATCCTGATACCATTGCCAAGACACGGGACATAATACCACAATCTAATAAATATACGGGCCAGCAAGCAAATGAACCAATGAATCCATGTATAGAAAATGAAAGAACGTTGTCAAAACAGTTGTCTGGGCGCTAAAGGGTCGAGGAAGCATTTATCTCCCCTTGTTTTGGAAGTTAGGGTTAATGTAAAGAGACACAATATGAAGAAAATAGTCAAATAGGTCAATGGACAAACTGTTTTTTAATTCTTTATGATTTGCATTCTATTCTGCTGAGAGCTGAAGTTTTATAAAGATTTGTTTACAATTTAAAAATTTGTAACGGTCGAGGTATATAGGATATAGGGCCGCTACCAACCAGTCTTGTTGGCCTGTATCTCTGTAGTCTTGCGG
The DNA here is from genome assembly GCA_031216915.1 of Pictodentalium vernedei. Classification (NCBI taxonomy): domain Eukaryota; kingdom Metazoa; phylum Mollusca; class Scaphopoda; order Dentaliida; family Dentaliidae; genus Pictodentalium; species Pictodentalium vernedei. The sequence goes on along the minus strand of CM062295.1, from coordinate 557,249,923 downwards.
TAAATCGGTCGCAATATGTGCGAGAGGTCGTGATCTCGAACTTCGGCTCCCACACCCTCCCTCTCTCTCTCTCTCTCTCCCTCTAATTGGTGGAAGTGCGGTTGTTTAGACCGATCTGAGGTGAGATTCAAGGGCTGTGAATAAAGAATAATCAGACACTATAATAAGAGGAGAGGATACATTTACGAGGGTCTCGGAACTTTTCTATTCGCCGCTCTTTTTGCCAACAGGTTGAACAGTTGCACAACAGACACACGACGGACCTGGGTACGCAATAATCGAGGTCTCATAGACCTTAAAGAGAATCATTTTTGTTGGTACTTAGTGGTGTCATTGGGTCTAGGATTTTAAAAATAACTGCGACAGTTTTGTCTTGTTGTGGTATACATACGAAGGAACTTGATGAAAGTTCTGAACATACATTATAACAGGAGGAGAGATAAGTGCGGGAGCCTGAGTTCGAACCGACGACCTCTAGCACACAAAGAGACCGATTTACCACGAGACTAAGAGATCCGGGCCAAACAAGCTGGTTGGTAAATGACCTTTATACCTCGACCGCTACAATATTAACCCTTTACTCAACGAATCGGCCGCACCCGCCCGCGTAATATGCAAATTCAGTAGTTGAAAAAATATTATTTTTCAAAACATTTCAACAAAACCATATCATGTGACTCCTCGTTGGAACGAGCTCATCGAGCTCGTTCCAACGAGGGGTCACATGCTATGGTTTTGTTGAAATTTTTTGACAACTTTGAAAAATTGATATTTAAAATAAATAATTTTGATATCGTCTGCGTTGTGTAAAGGGTTAGTGAAGTTGATGGAAACAAAAACCTTCCATGTCGATGAAGCAAACAGTTTTTGCTGGAACATGTGTTGAGTCATTTCAGTCAGTATTGTTTTCTATGAGAGTCTATTTTTTAACTCGGTCCAAGAATCACTTTGTTTTGAATGAATCATTAAAGAATACAAAAACACGACATCGGGGGTGTGATATAAGCAGACTGAGATATTTGTTTTTAATGTGATCATAACCGTATTGGTTGCATCATATCCAGTCAAGAAATACTTACTGATGTTTCTCAACAACAGGCTCTATCGATAAATAGGTTATCTCCACTTGATTTCTTAACTCTTCAGCGCTGCGGAGACTTATTAATATATAAACTTTGCATGTAAAGGAATTTGTGTGCGATGGTCAGCAGAATTTATTGAATAGGTTGACGTGTGAAGCAGTGAGTTTGGAAAAATTAAAAGGCACCACTGATTGGTATGAATAGAGAAAATCCCATACTTTTGTTTCACGCATTGTCTTTTAATTAACCAATCAAAAGAAAGTGCCGCATGGGTCGCAACAGGCAGGCGTCCCCTCTGGAAATAAACACTAGTCTTCAAGCTGCCAGCAAGAAGTCAAGTTACCAGTGCATAAAACAAACAATTTTCCGGACGTCTTTCCACATTCTACGGAGCAACATTTTCCTTCAGGTCAGTACTTATTCAGTATTATTTTGCCCCTTCTTTCTCCTATCATGAAAGCGTGAATCTTCGGCAACAGTTTCGTTTCGAGCTTTGTTGCCTTCCACTCCAGGTGCCAACATGTCTCTCGCATTTTCTTTCGTCGATGCTTTCAATTCCAGCAGGCGGCCGGTGCCGTTGATATCCGTTTGTTCGGTGTTAGTGGTTTGAATCGTGAAACTGGTCAATGCCTCCCTCCACTCTGGCGTCTTTCCGACAAGCATGAAACACGCTTTAGTAAAACCTCTTCTCAAAAAGCCAACACTTGGCCCAGAGGTTCTGAAAAACTACCGAGCGATCTCTAATCTTCCATTCCTATCAAAGATTATTGAGCGTGCGGTGGCTTCTCGGCTGAATTCTCATTTGGCAGCCCACGGCCTAGCCGAAGTTAACCAATCTGCATACAGATCTAATTGCAGTACAGAAACGGCGCTTCTAAGGATCCAAAATGATATCCTCCTATCCACGGACAGGCACAACCCAACATGTCTTGTTTTGTTGGATTTAAGCACCGCTTTTGACACCATATATCATAGCATACTTATTGAAAGACTGGCAGTGAGAATACGGCTTACTGACCGAGCACTTAATTGGTTTTCGTCGTACCTTAATGGTCGCACACAGAGTGTCCTTATTGGCAGTGAGTCTTCTTACAAGGTCACACTACGTTTTGGCGTCCCTCAAGGATCGGTGTTGGGTCCTCTACCGTACAATGTCTATGTCTTACCTCTTGGTGACATTATCCGAAGCCATGGCCTTGACTTTCATTTTTACGCAGTTGACACACAGCTGTATATTAGTTTTACTCACGCCTTTGATCCTGAAGCATGCAGTAAGATTGAACTTTGTATTTCAGACATCAAAGCATGGATGACCAAAAACTTTCTTAAATTAAACGATGACAAGACAGAAGTAATATATATAGGTCTACCTCATCAACTTTCAAAAATATCCAAACTGTCCTTCAATATTCGAGGTTCTGCGATAAAAAACAGTCGCTGTGTTCGAAACTTAGGTTATTTCATGGATGAAAATTTGGCCGTTGATGAACACATCAAGCATGTCTCTCGCAGTCCATTTTTTTTCATCTTAGAAATATTAGCAAAATTCGATCCTTAATTGATACGCAGGCGTCACAGCAGCTTGTCTACGCCTTTGTTACCAGTCGCCTCGACTACTGCAATTCTCTTTTGATTGGCTCTAAAACATCTATTTTTGAAAGCTACAACACATCCAAATTGTGCTGCACGGGTCATAACCAGAACTCAAAAGTACTGCCATATAACACCAGTACTCTCTGAGTTACACTGGCTACCCGTTAAGCAAAGAACTTAATTTAAAATTGTCCTTGTGGTGTTTAAGTGTATCTCGGGATCTGCACCATCCTACTTGTCCGATCTGCTTACCATCCACAAATCACCGAGGTCTCTGAGGTCATCAGGTCAACTTTATCTGGTTCAGCCGTATCTAAATTTACTAGTGCTGTTGATAGAGCCTTTGCGGTTGCTGGCCCAAGGCTTTGGAATTCTCTTCCAATCGACATACAAAATAGTAGAATCATTCAAGTCTGGAACTAAAACCTACCTTTTTCGAAAGGCATTTCAGCCAGTGGTCTCTTAATTTTGGTCATAAACTGACCTTACCAGGTGCGTGGGTGTGACTGAGTCAGTGAGGATTGCCTTAAACTCATATACTTGTTTTGGTAAAGTTGTAGTTTGTTTTGTTTTGTTTTTTTATTTTGTTTTTATTCAATACCCTTTTTCTTGTAGGTTCTGTCGCTTATCGCCACGATATAGCCTCGGTTCCTGATGTGGCGGTAGGCACCAATAAATGATAATAGTGATCCATGTATCAATATATCTGTGAGAGAATGTATGTGAATGTGTGTATATGTATGTATGCAATTATGGTACAGCCATTGAGCACCTTGTGTGGATTCTAAGCTCTAAAATTATTATTATTAATTATTATTTTTTCCGTTCCTCAGCCTTTACCCTTCTTGTGGCACTAATTGGTTACCCGGTCATCTGTTCGCCTTGATTTATGAATATTTGTGAGCGCTTGCTAGCAGCACACACAGATTTTTGCTCTTCATATTTTACCATTTTTTCTTGCTTCAAACTTTTTCATGGATTTACACTTTTTCTCAACTTATTTGCATTGACCTATAGATTCTGGATATAGCAACATCATTTTGACATGTGGCTTTTCAAACTCCAAAATTCTGTATTTTGGTGGATTTTTCTACAAATTTGGACAGTCTCTGAGTGGATCTCACCAGTAAAGTTAACAAAGCCTTTACCTGGTTCCTCAGTGGATGGTGTTGAAATAGTGTGGATTATTGATTCCTCTAGCTGGTCAACTGGAGGTGTGAAATACGAACCTGTACTGTGGGTTATTGATTCCTCTACTACAACTGGAGGTGTGAAATACCTGATGAATCAGCATACTCAGGTACAGCTGTACTCAAAGATGGTTCATCAACAATCTTCAAATCCTATTTCGTACACATGTGATGAATTACTGGAGCTGAACCCTGGAGTGCATTGCAAATTACCCTACAACGCCTGGCATGCTGTGAGGTCACTCAGCTTAAACAAGCAGAAGGCAAGCAAGCGAGGCACGAGGGGACGAAAGAGACTTTCACTTGATTTTCCTAACTCTGCCAAGTTCCCCCCCCCCCCCCCCCCCAATGCTAAGAAGAAGGTCAGGAATACTAACTTTATCTTGGTCTGTTAAATACACGTTCTTGTTGTAACAAAGCCGAAATTCTCCATGATGTGATCGTCGAACACGACCTGGACATTTTTGTGCTCACTGAAACATGGCTGAAGGGTGAGGATGGAGCAGTATTGTCTAGCCAAGTTCCAGCAAATTACGGCATCCAGCAGGAGCTAAGAGCTGGGAAAAGAGGAGGTGGACTTGCTGTCATCTATAAACAGTCTGTGGGCTTAAAGAAGTTAAACTTTGGTCCTTTTTCATCTTTTGAAGTACTTTGTGTTACACTCAATATTAACGGCCAACTCGCACAGCTTGTCTGTATATACCGGCCACCTTCGTCAAGTCGTAACAAATTTACATTCGATGCTTTTATGTCCGAATTTAACACCTTTTTAAGCACGGTGACTTTACTTCCTGGTCACCTTATAATTCTCGGTGATTTCAATATCCATGTTGATAATCCAGACGACAAGAATGCCAACCAATTCATAAATCACATTTCCTCTGTGAATCTGCATCAGCTCGTCTGTGGCCCAACCCATCGTTCTGGGCACACACTCGATCTGATCATTGCTAGAGAAAATGATGACATCGTAGCTGTCAGTAGCATAGCGGACAAGCATATCTCTGACTACTCCTTGATTTTATGCAATGTTTCATTTGCAAAACCAAGAGCAGTCCAGAAGATTGTCAAAGCTAGAAAAACACGCAACATCGACATTGATAATTTTCTGAGGGACCTTTCATTATATAACCTAACACAACTCATTGAAAATGAAGCTGACATCGGCTCAAAAACTGATACACTCTTCGAGACCCTAACTAAGGTATTAGACATCCAAGCGCCTATCCAAACAAGAACTGTCACTGTTCGTCCTAACATTGGATGGTACAACGATGAGATAAGGAAATTAAAGCAAATGTGCAGGAAAGCAGAACGCCGCTTTGTTACATCTGGCCTCCATGTTCATAAAGATATGTATAAAACAGTTCGTAACAAGCTAAACTCATCTATTAAGTCAGCTAAAATGGACTGGGTGAAAAATAGCATTGCGTCATGTGGCAGAAATTCTAAAGAGATTTTTAAGATAGTCAGCAACCTTCTACATGTGAACGGGAAGGGCGAGCTCCCTGAGCACACCCATCTTTCCGAGCTCGCATCTAGATTCTCTGACTTTTTCAGGGATAAAATTTCAAAGATTCGTAGTGGCCTCGAAAATTTGGCCTTAAATTCAGTGACCAGTGATGAAGACATATCGGTAGATTCTGATATCTCCCTTAACGACTTTCAGCCTCCCACCATGGACGAGGTTAAGGCAATTATATTGAAAGCCTCCACCACATCTTGTTCTCTCGACCCACTGCCAACATGGTTTCTCAAAAACAGCTCTGTTTTAGACCACCTACTTCCCACCATTACTAGTATATTTTGCTCATCTCTGGCTCTTGGAACTGTACCAACAGCATTTAAGCATGCCCATGTTATTCCACTCCTGAGGAAACCAAGCCTAGATGTCAACGTTCTAAAAAACTACAGACCAGTGTCTAACCTTCCTTTTCTGTCTAAATATCTTGAAAAGGTTATTGCCTCAAGAATTATTCAGCATATTTCAGATAATAACAATCTGGAAATATTTCAATCTGCATACAGACTCGGGCACAGCACTGAAACAGCCTTAATTCGTGTCAGCTCCGATGTGCTGAATTCGATGGACGATCGAAGGCTAACATCATTCGTGCTGCTCGACCTGTCTGCTGCATTTGATACGATTGACCACCGAACTCTTTTGTCGCGGTTAGAAAAACGACTCAAAATACGCGGATCTGCCCTTGAGTGGGTACGTTCCTACTTAAGTGACTGAACGCAATCTGTGAAAATATGCGACACTCTATCAGAGCCCGTCGAGCTAAAATATGGCGTCCCCCAAGGCTCAGTACTCGGACCCTTACTGTTCACAGTTTACACCCTACCACTTGGGGATCTCATAAGGAAGCACTCTGTAAATTTTCACCTGTACGCAGACGATACCCAGCTGTATCTGTCTGCTGATCTTTCCAATATGAATGACTCCTTAACAACACTGGAGGCATGCATTGAGGATATTCGACAGTGGATGGGGAGAAACTTTCTGAAATTAAATGATGATAAAACTGATTTTGTACAGTTAGGCGCCAAACATCAGCTAGACAAAGTTCCAATTAACTGCTTGAAAGTAGGCGATAGCGCAGTTAGCTCAAGTAAAACTGCCCTAAACCTCGGTTTCACTTTTAATGATTGCTTTGATCTGCATAACCAAATCACAAAAGTGAGCAAAAGCTGCTTCCTCCAAATAAGAAACATCAACAAAATCAGAAAGCTACTTGACCAAAACACTCTGAAAACTGTTATACAGTCTTTATTCCTGTCCCGTTTGGACTATTGCAACTCTCTCTATTTCGGCCTTCCTCTGAAATCAATGTACCTGCTTCAACGTATTCAAAACACAGCAGCTAAGATCATTACCGGTGCGAAAAAATATGACCACATTACACCAATCCTGAAATCTCTGCATTGGCTGCCAGTTGAGTCTCGCATTAAGTATAAGGTATTGGCGGTGACACACAACATCTTACATAGCGACAAAGCACCAATCTACCTTAAGCAGGTCATCAAAGTACACACACCGTCGAGGAATCTCAGATCAGCTTCTGAGAGTCTCCTTGTTGTACCTCGAATTCGATCAACGGCAGGGAAGAGATCGTTCACTTTTGCAGCTCCCTCACTCTGGAACGCCCTCCCTCAGAACCTTAGAAAAACCCTAAATGCAGATCACCTCAAGAAAGCTCTGAAAACCCATCTCTTTCAAGCAGCCTTCGGCCGCTGATTATACCATTGTTACCATTACTTATGTTTTCAGCGTTTTTGAGCAGTGTTTCTCTGGGAAAAGCGCTATATAAATAAATTATTATTAAATTATTATTATTTAAATTCATGTTCCCTCCCGCGCATGGACGGGTGAATATTCTCATCATATTTTGGCCACCGAATTTTTTAGGAATTTGTATTTTGCCATACTTTTATAGGGTCCAGAACACCATTTTTGGCGGAGTTTAATCTCCCCCACATTCACAGACTCAGTGGTCCCAGACGTGAATGTGTTTGATTCACACCGTTTTAGTTTTGTGTCTCTTATTCTGGGTATCCAGATTCCCCCTCCGTTGGTAGGGCCACCGTGAGCAGCTGGCTTCTTTCACATTCTCCCCGATGTGTGTGCTATGTTTCTGCCATGTTTTCAGTTGAGTTTTGGTGTCTATTAACCCTACTCAGTTTTACTCTCTTGCAAGATGCCGAAGGCTACGCCGAGACCAGGGCCCGACATATGGTTCGGAGGCGGGCAGCCAGAGGTAATCCAAGTGGGTCTTTGGAGGATGGACTATCCCATTTATATACCGTACACAATTCAGTGCCAGTTCCAGTGACTCCACTATCAGATATCTCGCTTCCTGCAGTGCGTGGAAGGACCAGAAGTGTTTTGCAGACATCTCTAAACAACCCTGCCGTTCAAGCTGCTGATGACTCATTCGCCCCATGTTCACAAGAAGGGGTTGTTCCTCCTTGTTCAACCATTACTGACAATGTTACTTCTATTCAAACTCCATGGATCCAATGGTTCCTTCAACTTCCAATGTGACTCAAACCTCCAGCAATTCCGTGTCAGCGTCTCAGAATGGTCGTTTTGCTTCACCCCACCGTGACACTATGTCCACTTTACCAGAAAGAATTGATCATCACTTCACACCGGACTTGTTCTTCACACAAGCGCTTCGTGCTCCTATAACAAGCAGCTATGCTTCGGCACCGTTCCGTCCAGCCAGTGTGCCAGTTACGAACAATAGTGCTGTTCATTCCCAGCCGGGCGATTTATCGTTTAACCTATCTTCACAGCTACAAGGATCATGTGACATAGCACCTCTTGTGCCTCAATTTCATCATAGGCTTCATTCAAGGACTTTATTTCCAGTGACAGTGCTTCTACCCATAAAAACGTGCAGACTTTCGTCAGGGACTCCACATTCCAAACTCCACTAAACAATGCACATTTTGCAGACAGACAGTCGCTTATCCAACAGTTAGTGCGAACACTTCAACAACTTCGAAACGAAGAAATTTCTACAGCTTCAGCATTGTCAGGTAGCCAGAATGCACCTTTTGTACCATCTTACTCTCCAGCCAACCGGGGCATGCATTCCATCTCAATCCACACTTCTTGGCTTGGGTATCCCTCATCCTCTTGACTCTACCCCACAATCTATTCCATCGATGGGTTCTATACTGCACGAGCTGTCCACGGGTCGAAGTTATCGGTTTGTATCAGCTTCGGTGCCCCTGGATGGAATGGTTAGTCCGGCAACCAAACAGAAAATCTGGGATGAGGAATTTATGGAGCTTTCGACTCCTTTGCCAATACATTCCGAAGCTACTCAATACACAGTGACCATGGGAACCAATGAGACTGGGCTTCTAGCTCTTCAGTGCGTCCCGCTGGCACCCAAACAGATCTCCAACATCCAGCAGTGGATGTCCGCTTTCGAAATTTACATGACAGTCTACATAACGAAATTTCAATTTCAAAAGCACAATTGTTAAAATACCAATCCTTAATTCGCTCCTTAACCTCGGACAAAGGTAACTGGGCCTTTTTGGTCTTTGCGTCAATTCAATCCAAGCCTAGAGTGGGATTCCATCCACATGTAACTATGGCTTGAATCCGTTTTTGCTCCAGCTTCCCAAAGTAGGTTGACTTCTCACAATCTCCAGGGCAGGTCCACATAGTCCCGCTCAGTGCAGCTCCCCGGAGGTTTTTGTTTTCATAATGGCATGATCTGCTTGGGTCCCTCATGTTTCGTCTGTGACCAGGACCACTCTTTTACACGATGCACCAATCGGAGTTTTTTCGCTCCCCAGGGTAGATTTGGACGACGCCCCCTGTTTTTCGCTCCCCCTTTCAGGGTAGATTTGGACGACGCCCCCTGTCCAAAACTGTTCATAAACGGGCACCAACCAACAATCAGCTCTCCAAAGGAGTCAGTAGTCACGCCCATTAGACTCAAAGTTCTCAAGCTCTTACTTGCAACTGCCCCTCTGGACACAGGTTATCTCCTTCAGGGTTTCGCTGAAGGGTTTTCATCTGGGTTGTGGTGCAATTGCAACGTCCCTCCCTGCTTCCAATCCTTCTCCCGCAAAGGAGCTTCCGGCGGCGTTGGAAGCCAAAAGTCAGAAAGAACTCCTGCCTAGCAGAATTGCAGGCCCTTTTACTTCATCTCCGCTTGCCAATTTTCACATTTCCCCTTTGGGGTGGTTCCCAAAAAAGTTCCGAGCGAATATCGGGTGATTCACCACTTATCCCATCCCCATGGTTTTTCAGTTAATGATGGAATCCCTCAAGGCATGGCGTCCGTGCAGTATGCTTCTGTTCAAGATGCCATTGCAATAAGCAAAAAGCTGGGTCGGGGATTTTTAACCAAAACTGACCTGACATCAAATCCACCTTTCGGTTAATCCCTATTCATCCTTCGGATCACCATCTTCTTGGCTTTGAATGGAACAACAGTTTTTACTATGATAAGTGCTTGCCTATGGGTTGCTCCGTATCGTAGCATTTTTGAAGCTTTTAGTTCTGCTTTTAGTTCTGCTTTACAGTGGGTTGGGCAACACAAGTTTCACATTTCCAACATCGTTCATGTCTTGCATGATTTTCTCCATCTTGGCCATGATAGGACTGCTTGCTCGTTGGCTATCAATCTATTTTTAAAACTCTGCGCATTATTAGGAAAAAAAACTATGAGCCCTTCGACAGTGATTAGATTCTCTGGCATTGAACTCGACACCGTGCTTATGGAATCCTGGTTGCCTTCAGATAAACTTAAAAAATTTCAAGACTCAATCCATTTGTTCTTGCAGGCCAAAAAGACCACGCTGCGTGAGCTACAATCACCTATCTGTCCCTTAATTTTGCGTGTTCCGTCATTGTGCCCGGTCGTGTGTTTCTTCGGAGCTTGATCAATCTGACCATAGGTATACAACTACGACACCACCGTATCCGGTTGACTACACACGTAAAAGACGATCTCACTCTTTGGCTTCAATATTTGAGGATTTTTAATGGAAAAAACCTTCTTTCTAGAGAAAGCATGGTCAACCGATCATTCATGGTAACTTTTGAAGGATGCTTCCTCAACAAAGGGTTTTGCTGCCATTCTTGGACGGACGTGGTTTTATGGTGAATGGCCTTTGCACGCGAGAACGTTGAATATTGCTGTGTTAGAACTTTACCCTATTGTTATTGCTCTTGAACTTTGGGGCCACCACCTCAGCAATCAAAAGCTTGTGTTTCACTCTGACAACGAAACTGTGATGGCGGTGGTCAATAAGCAGACTTCCAAGGATGTCTGTTTGTTGGCACTGCTACGCAGACTTGTTTTCCTTACCCTGCGCTTTAATATTTTGACTAAAGCAGAGCAGATACTCGGTAAAGTCAATGTTTTAGCAGATCATCTTTCACGGTCGCAGGTGGAGGCATTCCGGAAGACAGCACCATGGGCAGAAGCAGCCCCGACACAGATTCCTGCAGCCCTCAATATCACATAACTTACTCGAACTTTAGACTTCATCATGTCTCGTGCCTTATCCGTGAGCACACAAGCCAGCTACCATCAAGCATGGACTCAGTTAATTGAAATTTGTAATATATATGGACTATCTGTTTCTCTTCCTTCTCCGTTGTCCACTCTGTCTCTTTTCATTGGACGACTTTTCCATTTACAGTACAATATCTCATCTGTCCGGGCTATGGTGTCGGCTATTAGTTACTACCATACGATTCGGAATTTTCCCGATCCCACTAAATGTTTTTATGTTAAAAAATTACTGTCAGGTTATCAACACCTTCGCCCATGTCTCGATGTACGTGTGCCCATAACACGTTGCCTACTCGATCGGTTTCTCCTGGCACTGCCACAATGCTGCCTTAACTAATATCTGGCCTGTATTTTTAAGTCGATGTTTGCTACGGCCTTTTATGCGTTTGCTCGAATCGGTGAGCTCTGCCCCGCCTCATCTCAAGACAGCCGCCATACCCTTTAGTATCAGGATATTTCATTTGCAACGGATAAATTTTTCGTCACTTTCCAGCATTTCAAACACAAACATAGTCAACCTGAGATCCCCCACACAATCCGTGTTAGTCGTCAGACCCTTTCGTCAGTATGTCCTGTTACTTTGCTCCACACACATCTCCAGGTAAGGGGGTCGTTTCCGGGTTCCTTATTCATTCGCTTAGATGGCTCCACTGTTGTCCGCCGAGACTTCGATAGGCTTCTACAGTCCTCTCTCAAGTTCTGTCGCCTGGACACTAAGGTATATAAAAGTCACAGTTTTCGGATAGGTGCTGCTACGTGGGCAGCACTTGGATGTTTTTCAGATGCCCAGATACGCATAATGGGACGTTGGAAATCAGAAGCATTCCGTAAATAGATCCGACCACCTCTCCTGCACTGATGTCCTTGTGATATGCAATAGCTCTTGTGGATTACACTGTTCAATGTACCCATTCTGGCTACCTGCGCAAGGTTTTCTCTCACTTAATTTCTACATAGTTTTGTCCACTACCACTACCTTGACCCGTCGGACATACCAAGCACATCCCCTTGACACTGCTTCCCAAGTACCGCCATTGGCGTACGACGGAGTGTCATGTGAAGTGCCTGTGGTGTGCTTCCATAAGCATCTGTTCTCCCAGGAATGGTTTCCTTCTGTGTCGCTGTTGGCAAACAGACTGGTTTCTTCCTGCGGTGCTGGTTCTTCTCCATCGAACCATGTCTTTTTGGGTGCTCTTGGTGGCCTCAGGCACAGATGGTACTTGCTTTCTTTTGGTGGTTGTATGTCGACTCATTCAACCTTATGCGTTGACATGGTGGCCGATACACCCACCTGCCTACTGTGTTCAATGTGCATGTAAATGCTTGTTATGTTTGCATTAATTCTTCTTTCAAATACCAAGAAATTATGATTACAGTAGTAATAAATTGACAACACCCATTTTGGCGCAGGTGTTGCCCAATCTGGAATTTTATTTTCTACTACCTGTTGCTTCAACTCTCTGATAGTCGCACACAAATAAACTTTGCATGTAAAGGAATTTGTGTGCGATGGTCAGCAGAATTTATTGAATAGGTTGCCGTGTGAAGCAGTGAGTTTGGAAAAGCAAAACGGCACCACTGATTGGTATGAATAGGGAAGGTCCCATGCTTTTGTTTCACACATTGTCTTTTAATTAACCAATCAAAAGAAAGTGCTGCAGGGGTTGCAACAGGCTAGAGGTCCCCTCTGGAAATAAACACTAGTCTTCAAGCTGCCAGCAAGAAGGCAAGTCACCAGTGCATGAATCAAATTTTCCTCTCTCACCATCACCCATTTCGAGATGTCAATCGGTAGGCTCCATCTCTTTTCCCGAATCAATTGCACCATTTTACACCTTTTCCAAGTTATGCTCATATTTTTGTCATTATCATATTTTAACACACAGTGCAACCTGCGTAGCGTTTCTCAACTTAAATTCCATGCTTTTCCAGAGTTTTGGGGCAGTAATGCCTTTTTATCAAAGGTTTTTAATGCCGGGATTGCAGGCGGATACATTCACCTGCCCTGCAAAAAAATTTGATCTTGTCCCTGAGATGGGACCAGTTCCGTTTAAACAGAATTTATTTCAAATCAAAAAAAATTATAAAGATTAACATTCAATTTTAACAGAATATTACATGAACTGAAGTAGATTCAGCACTAAACTTGGAGCTTATTCAACACAGTCGCCAAACATTTTGAAACAAAGGAGATATGAACAGTTGGCATATCGAAGCAGTTTTGGTTCTGAAGAGAACCAAAACTGGTTCGATATGCCAACTGTTAATATCTCCTTTGCTTAATAATGATTTGAGACAACCTCGTATAAAATCAAAACTTATGGCTGAAACCCCCTCAATTTATGTTTAATTCTGTTACTATTTAATGTTAATCTTTATAAAAAAAATTTGATTTGAAATAAATACTGTTTAAACGGAACTGGTTCCATCTCAGGGACAAGATTAGAACCAGTTCTGGTTCTAAAGAGAACCTATATTTTTTGCAGTGTGCCTACGGTAAAGAGTTGTTCAATGCGCATGTAAATACTTGTTAATTCAATTTTGTTATGTTTGCATTAATTCTTCTTTCAAATAACAAGAAATTATGATTACAGTAGTAATAAATTGGCAACACCCATTTTGGCTCAGGTGTTGTCCAATCTGGAATGTTATTTACTGTTGTCTGTTCCTTCGGCTCTCTGATAGTTGTACACAAAAATTACTTCCGGTTGATATTCGGAATTCTTTGTTTTAGAGATGATCGTTCATTTACATTGTGATGCTATTGGATCGCATTGGCAAATACAATGAATGAATGATTTTATTTCGTAGTACAACATGCACACAAATACAAACTATAGACAGCAATATACATTGATCACAAGTACATGGTTGCACTGCAGCGAGATGGCATAGCCACAAGGGCTGTCTTCCCACCATTCCTAATAAAAACAAGTTGGATGTAAAATTGTGAAACAATCCTGACAACCGCGTATATGTAAATGAGAAAAAGTAAATGGAAAATTAATTTTTGAGAACATATAAATGAAATATTTTCCATCGTTTTTAGAAAATGAAACAATTTAGGGTCATTTTATAGATGGGGATGAGATTACAGAGCTACAATCTAAAGTCGGGGCAAACTGGATTATTACAGCTGACGCAAAGAGAGATACGAATTCAAAAATTGCTCCGTTAGAGACTTTCTGAATAGTGATCTCGAATAATTTTGAACCGTTGGTTCTATTGTATTCCACACTCTAGGGAAAGTATGAAGTGGAATGTTTGCGGAGAACTCAGTTCTTGGTTTTAGTGTGTGCAATTTCCCTGACTGTCTGGGGTCCATTCCTGTTTTTTTTTGTTTTTTTTGTTTCTATATTCCAAGTGTCTACAAAACTTTCGGGCGGCATGCTCTTATACCAAGAGCTTTGTGGAGACTTATAGAATATACCAAAACCCCTCAGGAATGGACACCAACCAGGTAAGTAAACGGCATACACTAAAACTAAACACTATTATACTTCTGATAACTGGGTCTTACAATTACACCTCCAAAGATGTTAACGATCATGTTCTCGCTTTGTGTGATGTGCAATGTACTAGCCGATGTTGATTGTCATGCGCAATTTTCCAGGAAAAACACCCCGCTCCTCCACCAACCCACCTCGGGGGTGGTGTCATGGAGGGAGGTCCCGGGATGTTTACCCCTAGGGAAAATTGGAAAATGTGCAATCAAATGGAGTCGGAATGTCGTATACCACAAATACAAACCGGCAATAATTTCTCCATGAATGACAACTCATGTTCCGATAGAGCAGAGGGGACTCGGTCATCCATGACATTGACCTCTCTCTCGTCATGTTACTGCAGCGGTTTTGTCTGATTATCTGGACCAAATACACTCTGAGGAGATCACATTGACAGTTATTGACAGCAATACTTTAAACGAAAAACTCCAAACAGAACGGCAAGTATTAGATTCCAAACACTAATTATAGGAATAATTATCAAAAATTTAATTAATAAAACACCGGGTACAACACGGTGCTTTATTAATTAAAATTTTGCTGATGATGATTTTTAGTACCTGGTAAACGCACGCATGGACATCACTGTCTATCGGTGGATTATGACCAATCCACGTCGACCGTACTGTAGTTACTCCAGGAATGACAACTCATTTTCTGACAGAGCAAAGGAGACTCGTTCATCCATGACATTGACATCTCTTATCTTACTGCAGCGTCTTTGTCGGATTATCTGGATCAAATACACTGCAAGGAGGTCATACTGACAGTTATTGACAACGATACTTTAACCCTTTACCCAACGCAGACGATATCAAAATTTATTATTTTAAATAACAGTTTTTAAAAAAATTCTAAAAATCTCAACAAAACCTATCATGTGACCCCTCATTGGAACAAGCTCGACGAGCGCGTTCCAAAGAGGGGTCACATGATATGGTTTTGTGGAAATTTTTTAAAAATAATATTTTTTTCAGCTGCTGAATTTGTATATTTCGCGGGCGGATGTGGCCGATTCGTTGGGTAAACGGTTAAACGAAAAAACCCTACATGTAGTTCGCATGATGCATAAAGATAGCTGTTTTTTGCTTTCACCATCTTCATAACATATTTCCAGAGCCTTCATTTTTTTTCTTTCATGGCACAATTTATCCAAATTTCATATTTAAGCTCATATTTATCGGAAAGACAAAGCTATGGACATAGTTTTTAAAGAGGCTGGATTACTCCAAAATGAAAATAAGTGCCGAGATCAAATGCGTTTTAAAAGTGGCATTAGTAAATATTTAAGTTATATAATAATTGTTGGAGATCTCATTATATCTCATGTACGGCAGAGAATGTGAGTGTACATCATAAACTGCGAACCTCCAAAATGCCCAACGTAATGTGGTTTTCTCTTTACATTCATCTTGGCGGAAACAGGAGCGGTAACATCATAAATGTATTATACAGAAGCATGTATTAGAAAAAAACTGCAACGCAAACAGAGAGAAGGTTCCAGTATCAACGGATGGATATGGGTCAACAAGCAAATACAAGCAAATACAGCTAGTCTAGGCTCATTGGAATACTTTAACCCTTTACCTAACATGAAAAGCAGACGACACTTGCAAAAAATATTCTTGAATAACTAATTTTTTTCATTTTTCGTCTCAAAAACATAGGTTATGACCCCTCGTTGGAACGAGCTCGACGAGCTCGTTCCAACGAGGGGTCATAACCTATGTTTTTGAGACGAAAAATGAAAATATAATGAAAATTAATTGGCGATTTTTGAGAATAGCGCTGGCCGGTTTTGAACGTTACGTTAGGTAAAGGGTTAACCCTTTGAACTAGCAAGACCGATTTTTCGGCCCAATGCCTAATTTCGTCCCATTTGGTCTTCTTACACAGGGCACTGATGATAAAATAATAACTGCAATCTGCAGCCGTCCGGCCGGCTGCAGACTGCAATTATTATTTTATCCTCCCGGTATATTGATATTGGACTGCCCCATCTCACTGTAAGTGTACACAAAGGCGATACCATTCCAGGAAATTCGAAGGATTAAAAGGGTGATAAGATAAGGAGCCACATTCATTCACATATTTTGGGGTTCAAGATGTTATAATCACAAAGGGCATTTGAGGATCAACAGACATACAAATAATACAAATAACACATCGGCTTTGCTGGCGATTGAGAAGGATGTGTGTCTGTCCTGTATATATATATATATTATGACCATTAGGTTCATGTACAAAGTGTTGTATCAGAGTCGTCCTAGCTGGGGAACGCAGTGGCTCAGTGATTACGGCATTGGAATCCACATCGAAAGGTCCTCGGTTCCATCCCCACCAAGGGTAACTGCGTTGTGTCCTTGGGCAAGACACTTAACCCAGGTGGCCATGTGGGGGCACCGCGGCGCTTTGTACTGAGGCGTACTAGAGGTCGATGGTGTACTACATGTCTTCATCCAATACTAACCCTGCTTGTGTGGCGTTAGTACGTTGGGGAGTCTGATAGCTGCTCGACGCTGCTCGATGGTTCTCTCCGGGTACTCCGGGTACCCCCGACCGTAAAACTTTCCGACAGGAGGTGACCCTGGCTTTCGAAAATGTTAACCCCAATAAATAAATAAATCAGAGACGAGCTCTAGTTCCTAAGGTCATATCTCGATGAGTCTTCGACTCGTCGAGATATAGCATAATAAACAAGAACGAGCCTCCAATACAACAATGTTTGCATAAACATAATGGTGATATTACATTTATTTTAGAAATCGCAACTGTAATAACTTGATTAACATCTTATCTAACGAACTGGCCACATCCGTACTTTACAAACAGAGCTGCTGAAAAGAACTTTCTTTTTCAAACATTTCAGCAAAATCATATTTTGGATTACATGATATCGTTTTGTTGAAATTTTTGGAAACATGTTTACAAAAAAATAAAATACTAAATTGTGATATCGTGTGGGTTGAGTAAAAGACTAACTAGCATTTTAATTTAAGATTTCATTTTCAAACTCATAAAAATGCTTGTTGTTTCGGTTGAAACTGTAAGTGGCTGCCCTGAACTTTTGCAATCTTTGGATAATCTTATTGGGCGAGCATATTGTCGACGTCCTGAAAAGACTGTGTTGTTCCATCTTGAATGCTTCAAGTGATTCAGATACAGAAGCATAAAAGCAATGTGGTGACATAATTTAACCCTTTACCTAACCTGAAAAGCAGACGATACTTGCAAAAAAAATTCTTGAATAACTAATTTTTTTCATTTTTTGTCTCAACAACATAGGTTATGACCCCTCGTTGGAACGAGCTCGACGAGCTCGTTCCAACGAGGGGTCATAACCTATGTTTTTGAGACAAAAAAATGAAAAAAATAATGAAAATTAATTGGCGATTTTTGAGAATAGCGCTGGCCGGTTTTGACCGTTACGTTGGGTAAAGGGTTAATAATTATACTTTTGAAAAGTGTTTTTTTTTCTCCTTTCGTATATAGAAACGTACGCGGTCCCTCGCAAACGCGTTTCAAAATCTTGTAATATTCTATAAATAGTAACGTAAACATATCGTAATCAGGCATGCACTTGTATTATGCTGTTGCAGGATACTGATTTTGTATCAGGGACACCCGATACACGCTGCCTTCATGTAGTTTCGGACCCAATACATGCTTATGGTAAGATAAAGGATAATACTTGGGGCATTCGAGCAGATAATGGTCAAGGGCGAATATCATGGGTCGAGTGTATTTTCTGACTTAAAACCCACTTTACATCAATTTTTTTTCTAAGCGAACAGAAATTAAATAATTTTATCACATCTGGGAGATTAAAATTGAAAATGTGAACATAAGGCCCCACAAAGTAGTTCTTCTGTTTCTCAGAACATTTTGTTGTAAAATTGCGCGTGGGCGGGCGGTTTTTTTATTTTATTTTTTATTTTTGTAATTATTTCTTTGCCATCAAAAGTTTATGTTCTTAGTTTGTTTTATGTTTTGGGCCTCAGAATCCACAAAATAGTATGGGTGGTGGTGTATTCATCCCTTGAGTGCAAGAGGGCTTTAAGGCATTGCAAAGCCTACTTGCACTCAAGGGACAAATTTGTCAATTTTATTAACTTGGGTAAAATATCAGACATAAACCATTTAATTTTTGTTTTATTAAGTATGCCTTGGTTATAAAAAGAGAGCATGTGGCAGCCAAAAGGACCATGCAGGAGGGCCCGAGGAACCGATTTTTAACTTTTTGGCGTCTCACATCAAATTTTTATTTAAAGGCGAACCGAAATGAAATAATTCTATCACACCGGGGAGATTAAACTTGAAAATGTTAACATAACCACAGACAGTAGCAGGGTTGTGCCAGTAGAAACTCGATTAAAAAAGCTCGGTTGTCAGATTGAACTTTTTATTTGTTTTTGAGAACAATAAACATGTATAATTTAAGAGAATGTCCGGTCATTCTTCTAAAGTATACGCAGTCATTCTTAAAAATAACGCACACATTTTGTTCGTGGTGGGGATTCTTTCGGATACCATCGAAGGTTTAAAAAGGGGAGATGTCTGCAGTGGGTAGGGAAACATTGGTAAGGATTCGATGGGTAAATTTCGATTGATTTTCTGGTTCACGAGAACTCTCATTTACTTATCACTCAAAACTACTGGAAACCAGCCTAGCGGATCCCTTGTATAATAGAAAAGACAGTCTCAGACATTATATCCTATAATACTTATATAAAATATTTCCTGTTTGTAATGTAGACCCAGTTAATGAGAAGAGACAACTCTATATCACCACAGTAACATTCAGGATTGTATTAGCTTTTTGAAGCTTAATAATTTTTGAAACGTTATGTAGAGAGACATACTTAACAGGTCGAGTGATGGGAGCCCATACTTGCATTTTTATCCTAATGTCTAGTGACCGTAACTCAAAGGGTTCATATTCTCTGAGGGCGCCCTATATTTACTTGGCAGTGAAATTACCTTGTCTGTGTAGCTTTCCCTACTTGCAAATTATGGGAGAATGCTTGTTAGGAGGCCAAGACACGCGAATAAGTTTTGATGACTGAAAATAACTTTGCACTACCAGTTAAAACAGTCGCTAAAGCGTCGTTAACCGGCACCAACAGGGCTAGCATAGGTTGAAGGCATGTGTACCATCGACGTGCAGTATGCCTCATAGCAGTGTACCACCGTGCTCACAATTGGACAGTTGGGATTAGCTCCTTGCATGCTGCTGATGGTTATTCCTGTCCAGGACAGGATTTCAGCTTCCTCTGAAATAAGTGGCACTGGGCACATTTAATGAAATTTTCTCCTGTAAATTGCATAGATTTTAGCACCATTTCTTGAGTAAAATTTGGATGAATTTTTCATCAAATCTAGTCAGATCTGAAGAAAAATATCTTGAAAATACTCGGAGGGTTAATAGTTAGGTGTTTTTCCCAACAACACAATGCAAATGACGAGGCTCAGGATCGAACCTACGACCATTCAATCTGAAGTCCAGTGCTCCAATGAATGAACCACCGTGCTCCCTCAATATACTATTAATTTGGCCCATAGTAATGCGCAACATTGTGTGCAATTCAATGAGTCCACGAAATTTAATGCGCAATACATTTGGAGTGTCAAAAATGTGCGTACTCTGACTCTACGTTGTTCCCTTGCGAAACACACTCGAAAAGGTATGGCGGTCATCGAGTGTCAAATGACATCCGATATGATTACAAATCGATATGCATCGCACAATCCTCGTGCAAGAAACCACTTCCCCGGGCCACCAGTCTAATTCCGAAAGGAGTCTGATGGTGTTATCGGCTGTTTGTTTATCCACTTTTTGTGTAGTTTGCGAGCAGAATACCGTTGTTGAACTGTGATCTCTCTACTCACAAAGATATACGGATTTCTTGCCATATTTATGTATATTCCGACCAATAAGTATTGAATTCGCCCTGCGAACATAAAGATATTAAGACAAAAGACGTAGTCATAAAATTACGGCTGCAGTGATTCTTCATCCCTAATGGCACTTTCCTAAAAACTTTGGCCAAATTAAGTCTCAACTGACATTTTTTCTGTCTTTGATTCAATCAAAATGACTGTTTATGGGTGTTTTAGATTCAATCGTTTGCGATTTGTCAGTTGGTCAAAAAAAGAAACCGAAGGTTCGCTTTTTCGATCAACTGAAACATTCCAGATTCCAGAAGAATGAATCTAAACATAGGCGATTGGTTATTTAAGGGCTAGACTGGTTCTATGCCTTGAGACCACCGAATTCCTTTCATAATTATTTTTAATCTTATTTGTTTTACAAGAATTGGCGAACAAGTTATGCAACTTATTTTAACGCCTCTCCTTGGCCCAATGACACAGGTGTGTGGGATTACCTTCGTAGCGGCAACTTCGTGGCTTCGCTCTTCTCGAATATAAGTCCATAATTGGAATGCTGGCTTGAAAGCTTTCATATTCGGGTTCACGAAATTGCCAAGGAAGATAACATGAAAACGGCACAGTACAGCCGCCGTGGTCTGGTCGTAATCCACGCGTGGGCAGTGATGTCCACGCGTGCGTTTACCAGGTATTAAAAATCCTCAGCAGCAAAATATTAATTAATGAAGCACCGAGTTACACCCGGTGCTTCATTAATTAAATTTTTGATGATTATTCCTATAATTAGTGTTTGGAATCTAATATTATTGCGTCCATGGACATATTTCCCTCGCGTAGAAAGTGACCAATCTACGGCGGTCGTACTGTACATATATACTTACATTTCAATTTATTCACATGAACACGAGGCAAAGAAAAGAATTACGTCATGAAGTGTCTTCTGAAGTATTTTAGCCTGCAGCATGGTTGAAGCTGAAGAAGCAGTTACTAAACGAATTTCATACTCTTAACAGAACAGCTCAGCTATTTTCGTGGGAAACCAATTTCCTTGTCAAATCATAATCTGATTTCGACACTCCTTGTAAAATTAATACAATTCCCGGCAATTGACCCATTTCGCTATGAAAAGATGATTATATTTCTTGAAACGGGTTATTTTTTATTATTTTTCTTTCAAATTTTTGCTATAAAATAAAGCTTATGACCGTTAATTTGAACGAGCGCGTTTCAGCGAGTGGCTTACACAGTACTGCCGCCATGGACTGGTCACTTTCCACGGGTGGACAATATTTTTCACGGATTCAATAATATTAGATATCAAGCACTAATTCTGGAAATAATTAACAAAGATTTAATTAATGAAGCATCGGATAAAAGCCGGTGCTTCATTAATTAAAATTTTGTTTATGATGATTTTTATTACCAGGTAAACGCATGCGTGGACATCACTGCCCACGCGTAGTTTACGACCAGTCCATGACAACTGTACTGTAAGCTTTGTTTGGTGGAAAACCGTTTTACCCGTGCATTTAGTGTTCATGTATTTAAGTTGCCCACATTGACATTAGCTGATCGAGTGCTGAATTACTTTTTGTCCTGAAAATTTCTTCGTGTCTCTTTGCCTTGTTACAGTTCGTGGGAGAGTGCCTATAGCACTCTACCATAAAACTGTAAGAACGCGAATCCTACCAGATAAAATAATATCACTTCAAATAAAAGATATGAAGCACATCCACAAAATATGAGGCCTTAAAGTTGTGGTACCATAAATCAGAAGAATGACAATATGAGCTTGAAAAACTCTAATTATTAATATGTACCCTTTTAGTACTACGGCCATGCCAATCGAGCTTCTTGCAATGAGGGGGGTCACATGAGATTGTTTGTTGAAATTTTTTTAATTTCTTTTCAACTGGTTAATAAATAAATTACGCCAGTGGGCGTAGCTGATTCGTTAGTATAGGGTTAATATGGTAATATAGACGACTTTCCGGATAGCTACAACTGTTTGATAACAAACAGACAAAGTGGGTATAAACCGTCACAACTCTTACCTAAACGAACAAACCCCACAAAATAATATTGAAATTTTGTTGTTATTGAACAACAGATTCATGTTCTAAAACTAGAGCTGAACAAAACTCTGATCATACGTGCCAAAGTAATTGTACTGACCATGTTTAAAGCCCGGTATTTTCATAGAAAGAGATATAACCTTCTCTGAAATTACTGAAAGTATTGGGTAGCAAACTGAGGCTAGACATTTAACCCTTTACCCAACGTAACGGCCAAGCGCTATTTTCAAAAATCGCCAATTAATTTTCATTATTTTTTCATTTTTTGTCTCAAAAACATAGGTTATGACCCCTTGATGGAACGAGCTCGTCGAGTTCGTTCCAACGAGGGGGGTCATAACTTATGTTTTTGAGACAAAAAATGGAAAAAATTAGTTATTCAAGAATTTTTTTTCCTTCCATGTTATGTAAAGGGTTAATCAAATATATACCTGTAAATGTCGAACGAATCCAGTCATATCTGATCAATATTTTGCTAACAATATAATGTTCGGCCGCCGTGGACTGGTCACTTTCCACCGGTGGTTAATATTTCCACGGACGCAGTAATAATATATTTCAAACACTAATTATTGGAATAATCATCAAAAATTAATTAGTGAAGCACCGGGTACAACTCGGTGCTTCGTTAATTAAAATTTTGCTGCTGAAAATTTTTGTTACCTAGTAAACGCATGCGTGGACATCACTGCCCACGCGTGGAATCCACGTCGACTGTACTGTAATCTGTATAAAAGGTCAGTGGTCATGAAAAAAGGAATAACCTTGCTGAAAATAATTTTATATTTGGACATGAGATTCAAATGAACGCAGTTCCTCAATCTCAAAAGAATCTGAACACAGCAACACAATTTCGAATGAATTTGACCAATATTGATCGAGTTTGCGTGCTGACAATTCTCAAGTACTCAGTTTTTATAAAAAGGGACACGACTTGTTCAAAAATTGCTGAAATGCTTTTTGGGCAAGGCTTTTTTTAACCCTTTACCTAACCTGAAAAGCAGACGACACTTGCAAAAATAATTCTTGAATAACTATTGTTTTTCATTTTTTGTCTCAAAAACATAGGTTATGACCCCTCGTTGGAACGAGCTCGACGAGCTCGTTCCAACGAGGGGTCATAACCTATGTTTTTGAGACAAAAAATTAAAAACATAATAAAAATTAATTTGCGATTTTTGAGAATAGCGCTGGCCGGTTTTGGCCGTTACGTTAGGTAAAGGGTTAATGAGGAATACATAGAAACCGAATTTCACAAGAATGCAGCTATATTTGATGGTGTTATCGTGCCAACGTGGTTGTCAGAAGAAAGGAAAAATGACAGGGAAAGGGACATCACTCTGCTGTTAAAAATCGTTGATGAGTGGATAAGATGAAATCTGGCTGACAGTATAAATTTAGTGGAAAATGAACTTGAACTTTCTTAGGAGTATGGATGGTTCCTCAAAACGTTTTACCTAATTGCTCGGCCGCATCCGTCCGCGTAATGTAGCAGTTGACACAAATAAATTTTTCAAAATATTTCAACAAAACCATATCATGTGACCACTCATTGGATCGAGCTCGTTCCAGTGAGGGGTCACATGATATGGTTTCGTTGAAATCATTTGAAAAAGTTCAAAAACTATAATTAAAATAATAAATATTAATAACGTCTGTGTTGAGTAAAGGGTTAAGAATATGCTCACCAGGACGAGCATCAAATTAAGAAGGTCTCACAGATTATTAAAGATGAAACTGTAACATGGCAATTCGAAGACTGACTTGGATGTCATCTTAGGAATGTTCAATCGCCATCTGACAGTCCTGATATTACCCAATGGTATAATTCTGCTGTTCACAAACATCAATTGTACTTACCACAAGTTACAGGTTCTGTGTTAGAAGCCTATATATAGGTATATAACAAGCGTGGATATCACAATAAGGTTCACATATTTGACATGTAAAACGTATTAACCATTTAACCATCTAACGACCTTATATATAAGGCCGCGCCATTCCAAAAAATAGCCTTTCATATATTTTTTCAATTTTTGATTCCAAAGTAGAGCTTATCGTCGTTCATTTGAGCGCGATCGTTCCAATGAAGGACTTATAAGCTATGTTTTCGTGACCAAAAAAAATGAAAGTTTAATTATTCACAAAAGATAAGTGTCGTTTGTAACGGCCAGTTAGCCGAGCGAGGCGACACTCCTGTCTTATATCGTCATGAAAATCGACTTTCGATGAGGTTATCTCCCTTGAAATTAATAGACGAACGTGGAAGGTACAATTAAGAAGCAAGTAATTGTGGAGAAAACCCCAATCAGCAGTAAAATTTAAACTCATGTTTCATTTTGTTTCTTTTAATATCGGAGCAGTGACTCAGCAGTCTGTTTTTTTCGTTCATTAACCCTTTACCCAACGTATCGGCAAAAACCGGCCAGCGCTTTTCACAAATATCGCCGATCAATTTTCATTATTTTTCATTTTTTTCTCAAAAACATAGGTGATGACCCCTCTTTGGAACGAGCTCATCGAGCTCGTTCCAATGAGGGGTCATAACCTATGTTTTTGAGACAAAAAATAAAAAAAAATAGTTATTCAAGAATTTTTTTGGCAAGTGTCTTCTGCTTTTCGTGATAGGAAAGGGTTAAACAACAGCCAGGTGTCATATTACTAAGTATTAGTTTTTAACCAACAAATCGAGCTCGTTCCAATGAGGGGTCATAACTTATGTTTTTGAGACAAAAAATTTAAAAAAATTGTTAGTCAAAAAATTTATTTGCCACTGTCGTCTGATTTTCATGTTAGGTAAAGGGTTAAAATCCATCCAAAGGAAAGCTAATTCAGTATTAGTTCACAGATAATTCGTCATTAAGAATATCCATCAGTATTTCACAAACAAACACTACAGCGTCCACTTTAACTCTTCCTTTGACGAAGGCATATAATGAACGGAAAAAAATTACAGAACATCAAAAAAGGTGAATGAGCCCTTTTTTTATTTTTAAATGGGTTTGAACAAAGAATAATAATGAAACGTTCAAACTGATTTTGGAAAAAAATTGTAAAAAGCAAGGTTCTGCATTTTTATAATACTCTTTAGGAAAATGCCTCAAATTTGTGAAATGATGCGCACAGCGATGATGCAAATTCGCTAACATCTCGAAATTTAAAATTTTTATATGAAATTCCCATACCCTTAGCGTTAAATTTACTGACAACATTCGGAAATAAAGGGAGCTAACTTTCCCTTAAATCTCTTCCAATGACGAAAATTGTCAGCCATGAGGGTTAAGCTTGCAGCAAATACATTGTGTTAATATGGATTTTTTGTTATAATTTATTCGAAAGCGTATAAAGTGCAGGTACTCTCCAATAAATTTCAACAAAACAATTACTGATAAAATAATATTGACTGCTAAAAAATCTAGCATTCTACCAGTAACAAAACTTTAACAATATGTTTGGTAAATTCACAAAATACTTTGGAGAAGATATATATTGAAAGTAAAGTTAAACATCTCCAATACAGTCACACTTGTGACAGCGTATTTTGTCGGGATTGCTTCCTCTGTCTGTCTCTCTCTCTCTGTCTCTCTCTCTGTCTCTCTATCTCTCTCTCTTACCATTTGAACCCTGGTGGTGTATTCCATGCCAGTTCAGTGACATCAGTTGGATGAGTCCATATTTGTTATTTTGGAGTTTTTTAACGTGCAGCCTTGGGGCTGCGCGTTGAAAATATTGATTTGTCTGCGGTACAAAAACAAACAATAAACAGGAAAAAACAGCACTCTATCACTGTTCCTGGATTTGTCAAAAGCCTTCGACACTATAAATCACGAAATACTATTAGGTAAACTCGAAAAGTATGGCATCTGAGGCCTCACCAATAATTGGTTTAGAAGTTATCTGTCTGACAGGCTTCAGTATGTTATGTACGAAGAACACAAACGGGACTTAGCAAAACAGAGCTGTGGTGTCCCATAGGGCTCAATTCTGGGCCCCGTACACTTTCTTTTGTATATCAATGATATAAGTAACTCATCATCACTCAATTTATTATCGTTTGCGGATGACACCACTGTACACTGTTCCGGCTCAAACGGGCACGCCATAACACAGTATTTCAATGATGAAGTTCAAAAAATATTGGAATGGTACTCGGTGAACCAACTACGGTTGAATGTTAAAAAAACCTCCTATATTATACTTAATCCAATTAAAAATAGGAATAATACTTTCTGTCAAGAAGTAAAAATACATAACCAAACATAAGCAAAATCGGGGGAAGGGAGACAGAAAAATCTTTTAAATTTCTGGGAATAAGCCTTGATGAACACTTATCCTTCAAAACTCATATAACCCGGGTATGCTCGAAAATAGCAAATTATAGTCTCAACAAAGTAAAAAAATATTCTCCCACACTGAGCCTTGAAAACATTGTACTACGCCCTGATTCATAGAAATTTGGTATTTGTGATTTAGCATGGGGCAATTCAAATGTAATTAATAAACTAGCTATCATGCAAAAGCGTTCATTACGAATAATAAATAACAAAAAGTATAATTCTCATACAGACCTGTTATTTAAGAAAAATGAAATACTCAAAGTAGATGATTTGTTTAAATTACATGTACTATTGTTCGTGCATGACTGGCAAAATGGCAGATTACCGGCTTCTTTTAACGATTTATTTTAGGTTACTGACAAACCATTTGGTAAGACAACAAGGCAGTCCGGGCACCTATACATAGACAAAACACGTACACGCACCCTAGATAAACTTCGTCTATATGCCATCCCGATACTATGGAACGCGTTAGCGGACACAGTTCGAAAAAATATTAGTAATAGGGCTACGTTTAAGAAAAAAAATAACTTCTACATTCATTTCGTAATATTCGATTTACGTCCGTTGCGATAATCCCTACTGCTCAGATTGCACTTAGTAAAATTTAAATAATCAAGGGTAGTAGACCATTAGGAGTTTAAACAGACCCGCATTAGAAACATCTATTCTGGCATCCTCATCCAATGCAACCTGCTGCGTCTTTCTCTGGTTGTCCCACTGACCTCGCGTAGAGCTACCCGCAAGTAAGAAGTTGCAAACAATACTCTTGAGCAAAAGATTTGCAGTCTGAAACACGTATTTGAGTAAGTGCTGGGTCAGTTCGGTTGGCTAATCATGGGGAGCCGCATGTGGTGAATTAGCCCATACCTAACTTGAGTGAGTGAGCTGGTTCACGGCATTCGGCGCCCCATGGTGCGCCTGCCGACACAGACCCGTCGTCCATTCATAAAGATTATATCCTTCTCAAGTCGGAACGATACTAACAAAACGATGGGACTGGTTATGGTTCTCGAGCATTACGCAGTATTATGTAGGTAGTTCGGCAAGCAGGTTGTTCTCTGCCAACACTGAAACACCGCCCTCCCGCTGGCTTTTTATACTGGATCATATCTTGGGCCCAAGAAACGAAAAATCGGCATCCCCATCATAGATCATATGAATCGCTCCAAGTTTATCCATTTGGTGATAGTCTGTTCGCGATTTCTCTTTCCTTTGGGGGATGACAGGTAGACAGCCAATCTGGCTACGGCACTACCCATGGTATGCTATTTATTATACTTGTATAATATGTTTATTTTTGTTAAACACTTTACATATATGTATACCGTGAATAAAGAATCTGAAGGAATTTGAATCAACGAGGCAAACCAACTACGTTATGATTTCAAATCGCATCACGATCATGGACCGGAAAAACAGTCTCTCGAGTCCAAAGGGTTAAGGGAAAGAAACGACACGAAAACAGTGAATTGAATCGAAAAGGAGAGACGTGAATGAGCTTGTGTATGTTTGCTCCATGTATTTCCATGTACTCTTAAACTACACTAAATCGGTTGGGTTAAAAATCAACCCAAATCGACTGGGTTGAGTGAATATGAACCCAATTTGGGTTCATATTCACTCAACCCAGTCGATTTGGGTTGATTTTTAACCCAACCGATTTTAGAGTGTACTGAAGCAGGGACGTAATTAGGGGGTATAGATGGTGACCCCCATCCAAATATTTTCCAGTCGGGACATTTTCATCTAGATTGGAGTCTGAGATAACGATTCGCTCCAGCTGGTAAATCATGTTCTTTCTTCCGGGACAATACACGCATATATAATATTATAGTTAAATATTTTAACCCGGCAGGTGAGTCAAATGGAGATTTCAACCCATATTGGTTTGGAAAGTCAACTTATTCAACCCAAATACCAAAATAATTTAACTCCATTTCTGGGTTGGTTATTTAACCTAAAATCTGGGTTGAACAAATTGACTAACTTTGGGTTATTTTGACTCCACTCATGGGTTAAAACAAACACTTTGGGGTACTTTTTTAACCAAATTTCCAGCCCTAAAACCAGTCAGTGTCGACTAAATTATGTGGTTATTTATTTTAACCCAACTTTTGGGTTGAAAATTGAACACAAAATTAGGTTACTTCAAATTATCTTTTTTGTTGGGTTTGGGTCCGTTACCCAATTTTCAACCTAAAATGACTATTTTATGGGTCGTTTTTCAACTCAAATGATGGGTTAAAATTGGTAATCTTATGAGTTGGGTTATCTCAACCAAGTGTTGGGTGGAGTGAAAACGAAACCAATGGTTGGGTTACAAAACAACCCATTTGGGTTATCCTCCAACAGATATCCTCCAATAGGTATCCTCTAATGGTACAACATCATGTCAAAGGTATCCTCCAATGCCCAGATGAGCATGAGAGTCGTAAAAGGAGTCACTCGTTCGAGCAATTATTCGATAGCTTATTTGTTCGATACGATTCGAGTCGTTCGAGCAATGTCGTTTCTGATCGATTGTCATTCTGGTTTAAGAATCATGTAAGACTTCGTTATACACAAGGGAGATGACTCAGTATGGTAGTTACCGATTTCGGGAAATGAAGGGATAGAGGTCGGAACCACAGATAGGTAGAAATTAGTGTGAAATCCGAGCCGGCAGTGATACTCCAGTTTAACAGAACGCCCTTCATATCGCTACGTGCTACTATCATAGGCCCAAGATGGTGGCTTCGCTGAGTCCGTTGAGGTGATTTGGAGTGTTTTAGCGATTTGGGGAAATTGTCAGGTCTATATATGAGTAATTCTACAAGATAAACGAGGATTTTGAGAAAATCCGATCCAGCAAACTGCTCGTATTCAATCGAACGCACCCTCCACACATATCCACGTCTTATTGTAGGCCTTTGGGTCACATAGAAACCACCTGCCACCATAGAAACTAAGATGTGGGCCTTCAATAAACAAAATGGACGACGGGAACACGTGTCACCCTAATGACACGCGCTACCCATGCGCACAAAGACCATGTAGACCTATGGGGGGGGGGGGGGGGTCACAAGATTGCCGCTCACGCGGGTTACCCTGACAGTAAAACATACCGTAACTTGGTCACGTGACTTTGACGTCACATCCTAGGTACCCCCCCCCCCCCCCGACCCCCACTAGGTCTCCCTAATGAGCGACGTTCAGTTACATGCTAAACTACTGACGAATGTAGGCCTGTGTCAGTCATCAGCGATGGGCAGTTTGTTTCTCCGAAACGCAAGTTCTTCATGGCTGGCAATTTTAGTCCTTGGAAAAGGTTTACAGGAAACTTAGCTCCCCTTAATTTCCTATAACCGTCAGTAAATTTTACAATACGAGTATGTGAATTTTATATAAAGATTGAAATTTCGAAATGTTAGAAAATTTGTATCATTGATGAGTGCATCATTTCACAAAAGTCAGGCATTTTCCAGTAGTTTAGTATAAAAATACAGAAGCTGACTATGTACAATTTTTCCCCAATGAATTTGAAATTTGTTTATTACTCTCTGTTGAAACCTCTGTAAAAAAGAAACAGGCGTTTTCACCATCTTTGGATGTTCTGTAACTTTTTTCTGTTCATTTCAAAGTCTGGGAGGTGAGATTTGCAGTTGTTTCTCCTGGGCAGAATAAAAATTAGTAAATTGCTGTAACAACACATTCGCTAAACAAAGAGCCAAGGTGAACACATTGTGTTGGTAGGTGCGATACTGACAAATATTCTCAATGACGGGTTATCTGTGAACTAGTTGCTTCTAATTAAATTCCATAAAATGCAAAGTTTCCTTTTATTAGTTTTAATAAACGAAATTAACGGAGCTGTCTGTTGTTTTCGTTTCTTAAAAGTAGTATAAGGAACCTTCATTTTCCACTGTTGTCATAGGATATACGTGTTTTCTCAACAATTACCTGCTTCTTAATTGGACCGTACTTCTCTGTTTAAAATTTCAAGGGAGATCATTTTAAAGAAAGTCGATTTTCATCACGAAAAAAGTCAGGAGTGTTCTTTTAGTTCTTGGTTGAATTTTCAAATATTAGATGTTTGCAATTACGAAAAAAATCCCCAGCAATTCAAACTGATATGAACTCCGAAACTATAAACAACAATTCGTATTTATGTGAATCCAAAAACTATAAAGGATTGTCTGTCTGTTATTTTGCTCGATTCACCGCCTGGATATACGCGAACTGTGTTATTTAGATCCGTTCCACACTTTGTCCGTAACCATGAGTGTCAGAACAAAAGTGTGACTTATTATATATGTCAAGAGACATTTATTTTTTAACCCTTTACCCAACGTAACAGCCAAAACCAGCCGGCGCTATTATCAAAAACTGCCAATTAATTCTCATTATTTTTTCATTTTTTGTCTCAAAAACATAGGTTATGACCCCTCGTTGGAACGAGCTCGTCGAGCTCGTTCCAATGAGGGGTCATAACCTATGTTTTTGAGACAAAAAATGAAAAAAATTAGTTATTCAAGAATTTTTTTGGCAAGTATCAGTAGTATGTAAGGTATGAATCGTCCCTGATTACCCGGAGCTTTGCCGGAGCAACTAGTGTTAAATTCCCATAGGAACCGGAGCCTTTTGCCGGAGCAACTTTTTCCTTTGTAAAACTTTGGCTCCATCAGTTTGATCCGGTAAATGGTGTAGGTACTGTTTATATAGTATGCTATGGTATGTATAGTGATATATGTACGCATGGGGCTATAGGTATATATTATGGGTAAGTGGGGGAAAGATGATGGGAAAATTGGGTTTTCTTGAAAGTTTTTCCAGCGAAACGGCTGACGTTGCTATTGACGTCGTGACGTCATGATACGCGCGCGACGTCATAGAGATGCTGACCACTGTTATTGTCCACTATACAATCTGGCATAACGTTGTTCGGGTCAGGGGGTGTCGGACTTCTCGTATTGGGTGACGGCGATATGGTATTGGTGGTATATATCCATGTTGGTATACTATTAGCCCTTGGGTCTTCATATTATGCTATGTCTGCTATAGCTAGGTCAAGCGGGATTGTGGGGGGGGGGGGGGGGGGTAATGCATGGTCGGCCAGTGCGGTAGTATTGCGAGATAGTCCTTGGCGGTTTAGATTGGCAGTATAGGAAGAATGGTCTGTTAGCCTATTACCCCCTTAGTACTATTAACCTACCGAATCCTTTGTATTATCTTATGGCTGGTATTGGTAGTTCAGTGTTAGGTCGGGCAGTATTATAATCGTTTGTTTTGAGATGGGGGGGGGGGGGGGCTTAGGATTCATTGTATATACCCCTGTAGGCCCAGTCCTCGATATTATTAACCAGCCGATTGCTTTGTACTATTCAATGACTGGTAAAGGGAGTACGTTATGGCAGGTCAAGTGGTATTGTGGAGTGGGGGTGGGGGTAATGCCTGGCAGTATAGAACAGCGGTATAGTATGGACGATATATACCTCTGTGGGCCCCTGCAGGTCCCATGTTAGCCCGTAGTACTATTAATTCACCTGATGCTTCATGTTATCCTATGACTGGTATAGGTAGTATGCAATGCTAGGCATAGGGGTATTGTGGGTAGGGGTACTGCCTGGTAGTTTAGAACGGTACTATAGTATGGGCGGTATATACACCTATAGGCCCCCTGTTAGTGCTTGGTACTATTAAACAACCGATTGCTTTGTTTTATTATATGGCTGGTATATGTAGTACGTTATGGTAGATCTAGTGATTTTGTGGGGGTGGGGGTAATGCCTGGCAGTATAGAACGGTAGTATAGCATAGGCTGTACATATCCCTGTATGTCTCTTGCTGGCCCTTGGTACTACTGATCCACCAGGTGCTTCATATTATTGAGCGGTATTCTGGGGTGGGGTCAATGCCTGATAATACAGAACGGCAGCAGGGTATGGTTGGTGTTTTCCCCCTGTAGGTTCCATCCTAACCGTTGATAGTATTAACCTACCAAATGCTTTGTATCATCCTGTTACTGGTAAGGTGGTTCGTAATACCAGTAGTTCCTACCCTATTCCAAGTACTCTTGTTGTTTCATTTATCTAGATCATTTATATAAATTATAACTAACCATTGATTTCCCATAATCTGTATGCAGAGTTATCTCCCTTGTGAATTAATAGTACTAAGGGCTAACATGGGACCTGCAGGGGCCCACAGAGGTATATATCGTCCATACTATACCGCTGTTCTATACTGCCAGGCATTACCCCCACCCCCACTCCACAATACCACTTGACCTGCCATAACGTACTCCATATACCAGTCATTGAATAGTACAAAGCAATCGGCTGATTAATAATATCGAGGACTGGACCAACAGGGGTATATACAATGCATCCTAAGCCCCCCCCCCCCTCCCCCCTCAAAACAAACGATTATAATACTGCCCGACCTAATACTAAACTACCAATACCAGCCATAAGATAATACAAAGGATTCGGTAGGTTAATAGTACTAAGGGGGTAATAGGCTAACAGACCATTCATCCTATACTGCAAATTTAAACCACCAAGGACTATCTCGCAATAACGCACTGGCCGACCATGCATTTCATTTTCTACTACTATTATTTGAAACTCCAGCTTGTGCTGGTAGAAAGAAGAATTCCTGTTCTACTTGGAGAAACTACA
Source organism: Pictodentalium vernedei (assembly GCA_031216915.1). Taxonomy (NCBI): domain Eukaryota; kingdom Metazoa; phylum Mollusca; class Scaphopoda; order Dentaliida; family Dentaliidae; genus Pictodentalium; species Pictodentalium vernedei. The sequence goes on along the minus strand of CM062295.1, from coordinate 557,216,534 downwards.
ATTCTATTTTTTATTACTACAACTAAAAGGTGTTTTTTAATTCTGGACAAAAAATGAAAAGACGGTTGAAATTCGATGAATTTGATACAATTTCTTCACAAAAAGTTCTTTTCCTTTGCATATAAGAAAAAATATTGCATAGAAATATGTTTCTGATATTGTTATATTTTTTCGTGAAATTAGTTTGTCAAACGAGAACAGAAATTAACTAAATAATATTTTAACACTGCTTCCTGTACCATTGAGACATACATAACAACACAAACAAGAGATTTCTATTCCAACTACTCAACATTGATACCATTAATTTCTTTGCTGTAAAGTTTTGGGATTTCCATTAACCCCTCGATCCTTTTGGTTACTATTACTTAAAAACACGAAAAAAATTATAATCTGCTGATTTAAATCCATATTTTTAAATCATGAAAACATTTTCACCTCCTCGAAAGTCTAAATCCCAATTTTCGGCCGGAAAATACATCATAACTTTTACCAGCAGAACTGAAATTCTAGCATCTGTCATGAACTATAAGTTCCAACAAGTCGAAGGCAGAATCCCAAGTTCCAACGATAAAAAATAGGAATTCCAACTTATACCAGATCAATCTACCGGGGACCAATATTCTACAAAACCATGATGAGGTTTATCACTGACGTGCAGTTTATGAATTTTAGAACAACGGAGTGAGTGCTGCTGATGAGGTTGGTTATCGACACAAGGCACTACAGATTTCTTGTTCACTCGATTTTTGTAACATGATAGGAATGTTTTCAATTCTCCAATCGTATTTCATGTTACATCTGCGACGTACACTAACACACATACCCACGACAAAGGAATATTAGTTGTGTGAACGTGGTTTTGTACAACTTTGCACAAAAAATAAAATGTCATTTCGTCAAAACCAATAAGTTCCAAACAAGAAGGTATCTCTACGATCAATTTATTTTACATCTTACCACTTTAATGTTGCACAAAAATATTTACAAAGACACATTCATATTTCAGAGGCTTCGAAAAAGTGTAATTTTCAAACATCTATTTAATTTAGCTATCATTGAAACTACTCAAAATAACCAGTTGAAACAGAGTTTGAAATAGTTTTGTTGGTCTAAGATGAAAAGCGGATATTAATCAAATAATCTCGCTCGTTCCAGTGAGGGTCCGCAATCTATGATTTTGAGACAAAAAATAAAAATAAAAATTGAATGGGGGATTTTACCGACAGCTGATAGCAAGTCGTGTTTTGCTTTTCCAATTCTAAATGTATTGAGGTGCTTTAGTCAGAGGCCCAGAATGGAGGAACTGATTCTACGAAATGTTGTGTATGGATTGTATATATCTACTCATATGCGTTTTGTCGTGGTAAGTAGAGCATGTAGTCAGTCACCAAAAACACTTACACTGGGTGAAAGAGAAGGCCTCAGATGACAAAACAGTAACTAGATAAAATAATGGATTTTATTTAATAGAGCTCTTCGTGAAGAAATAATGTGAGGAAAGATGAGAGAAATAGACCCGGTGTGACAGGAATGGAAGTCCGTACGAAAATTAGTCCCTCTGGACTATTATTCCGTGGAATTATAGTCCTAGGTCTAACATTTCTAGGAATAATAGTCCGCCGGACTACTATTCCTAGAAATGTTAGACCTAGGACTATAATTCCGCGGAATAATAGTCCAGAGGGACCAACGTTCCTACGGACTTCCATTCCTGTTACACCGGTGTAAAAGGAATGGAAGTCCGTAGGAACGTTAGTCCCTCTGGACTATTATTCCGCGGAATTATAGTCCTAGGTCTAACATTTCTAGGCGGACTACTATTCCTAGAAATGTTAGACCTAGGACTATAATTCCCCGGAATAATAGTCCAGAGGGACTAATTTTCCTACGGACTTCCATTCCTGTCACACCGGTATATAAACACTCACCATGTTTCTGTATTGATTACTAACGGTATTTCATTTTGAAAATTGTTAACATTTTAGAGGTTTTGGCACAAAAACAAATTAACAACACAGAATCATACATTATTATCAGTCAATGACTCCCACTTTCAAGAGAGTGATAGTAATCTATGGTTCGAAAGATAAGAGGGTAGACATTTTAATTGTCAGTCCTCATAGTAAATCTGGGAAGGCCGTAAAAATGAAAAAAGAAAAGAAAAATGACAAAAGGCGATAGAATCATAGATTATTAAATCAATAGTGGGAGAAAAGATAGAATTAAAAGTATTTAAAATTAATCTCCAACGAGCATAAAAAAGATACAAAAACCTAAAAAACAAACATTGATACAACCCTGCATTATCATCTTTCAAACGAGTTATAGAACTCCATGGTTTGAAAGATAATAAGAGCATGGACATTTCAATTATCAGTCCACACAATAATTCTTCTGGAAAGGCCGGAAAAACTAGAAAAAAGAAAAGAAAAAAATGACAAACACTGATAAAACGATACACTATTATCAGTCAAGGACTTGCTAGCAAGATATAGTTATAAAAATAAGTTGAAGAAAAGTTTGAGTCAGCGGTCTTTAAGCTTAATCTACAAAGAGAGTAAACAACACGCAACATCCTGAAACGACAAACAGCGTTGGAGACATACATTGCTATCAGTCAACGACTTGCGCTTTCAAATGAGTGATAGCAAGATATGGTTCAAAAGATAAATGGAAGAAAAGTTGGAATTAACAATCTTTCAAATTAATCTGTAAAGAGCGGAAAAACCCACAAAAACCTAAAAAAAGATAAACAACTGATGGAACCATACATTGCTATCAGTCAACGACTTGCGCTTTCAAATGAGTGATAGCGAGATATGGTCCAATAAATACGTGGAAGAAACGTTTGAATTACCAGCCTTTAACCCTTTACCCAACGAATCAGCAGCATCCGCCCGCGTAATATGCAAATTCAGCAGTTGAAAAAATAATTATTTTTCAAAAAATTTCAACAAAACCATATCATGTGACCCCTCGTTGGAACGAGCTCGTCGAGCTCGTTCCAACGAGGGGTCACATGATATGGTTTTGTTGAAATTTTTTGAAAAATTATATTTAAAATAATTAATTTTGGTATCGTCTGCGTTGGGTAAAGGGTTAAAAATAATCTATAAAGAGTATAAAAAACACAGAATCTCAAAACGACAAACAACTGATGGAACCATACATTGCTATCAGTCAACGACTTGCGCTTTCAAATGAGTGATAGCAAGATATGGTTCAAAAGATAAGTGGAAGAAAAGTTTGAATTTCCAGTCTCTAAAATTAATCTTCAAAGTGCACAAAAACACAAAAAAAATCTAAAAACAACTATAAACAACTAGTGGGACCATACATTGCTATAAGTCAATGACTTGCGCTTTCAAATGAGTGATAGCAAGATATGGTTCAAAGAAATGTGGAAGAAGAATTTCAATCTATAGTACGAAAAATTACGACAAATGAAACAACTCTTCCATCAACGGTGAGTTATAAAAGAATGCCTTTAAAACATAACTCATGCCCTTTCAGTGGAACGCGTTCAATCTGATCGACCCAAAGAGGGGTAATAAACTATTTTTGAGACAAAAAAATGAAAAGATAACAGAAATAGAAGTCGATATTTTTATTAGATCTGCCGTCTTTGGCCGTTAGGTTGGGCAAAGGATTAAAGACATTGGTATTGACAATGCATTTATTTGTAATTTGAAGTTGACGTTTACTTGTTATTTCTGGTTTGTTGCTGGGAGACTACAGATCTGAATGGGATACGTTTGACATCCGGTGCAGGTTTTGTAATTTCTGACAAAAAGCTTTTTTGGTGGAATTTTTCTCGAATTCCAAGATGCTTTTAAAAAGCCGAAGCAAACTTTCAGCTGATGGACCTCCGGATGTAACGATTCCATCGGCGGGACATTTGTCTCTGTTTTTCAAAATAATTTTATGAAGGTTCTGTTTTGTTGTTTATAGTGTTTGAGGTGACTAGTAATTAATTATAGTCACTTTAAAGGCTGTGATTAACATTTTGTCTAACATTAGTGAGGGATAACCCTGACAAAAATAAGTCTTGAAACACATCCACCCCTCCTAAAAATAGCAAGGACGCTAACCGGAACGAACTCGGGGAGTGTTGGACGGATATATCTATTGCATTTGGTAGTGGTTAACAATAACACCCCGAATTAACCTTCTCTCTTTAATTTATAGCATAAACCCTTCATCAAACAAATAGCCCACTATACATGCAAACATTTTTTAATGATAATAACACTTTGGTCGGTTCTCTGGTGAGAAAGCCTTGATTAGCCCTATTCTCCCAAATGCCCCCCCCCCCCCCCTTATCCCAACGCCTCTTCTCTCCTCCCAACACTCGGAGACGAACTGCTTGATGACATCCCGTGTCCCATTCTTCCCAGTCTCTCCGATAAGCATACTGACCATCTCCTTTGTGTCACCCACTAACCACATGTCCTTTCCCCTAAGCACCAGCTCGTGAATAACTAAACAATTCCATATCCTTTCCTCTAAAATTTAACTTATGACCCCTGAATGGAACGAGCTCAATGTTTTTGTGGCAAACATTTCGATCTTTGATGATTTAATGTTTTTATTTTTCAAATATGTTTATAAAGATACCATGTTTTGGTATACAATGCCTGAGGTGATTGGTAATTAATTGTATTCACTTCAGAAGAAGATGTGATTAGTCCTTTAATTTAACACAAGTAAGAGACTAAACTGGCAAAAACAATTCTTGAAAAATTAAAAAAAATGTTTTAATTTTTTCCCCTTCAAAACATTGTGTGTGGTCCAAAAGCTGGAACGCGCACAACGAGCGCTGGATTGAAGCGGCGGTTGCTTTGGATAACGGGTTAGCAAAAACATCCCAATTTCACCTTCTCGGTTTTTATTTTCCTGATCTTGGAACAAAACATTCGCATCTGACCCTACCTAACAAGCTATAAATTTTTTTGGCGCCCTGGAAGAGGATAATCTAATTTCTAGGTTGGGGGTATGACAGTAGAAATAACAGCGGTCTATCTGAGCACTAAACGGTATAAAACAAAATGAAGCACGGTATATTTAGTTGTGGTCAGTTACAATTAATGTGTCTAAATGCAGCTTATAGTTGAGGTTAAACTGTTTTCAATAAAAATCACAAGTAACTGCAGCGATATTTTAACCCTTAACCCTTTACCTAACCTGAAAAGCAGACGACACTTGCAAAAAAAATTCTTGAATAACTAATTTTTTCATTTTTTGTCTCAAAAACATAGGTTATGACCCCTCGTTGGAACGAGCTCGACGAGCTCGTTCCAACGAGGGGTCATAACCTATGTTTTTGAGACAAAAAATGAAAATATTTTGAAAATTAATTGGCGATTTTTGAGAATAGCGCTGGCAGGTTTTGGCCCCTACGTTGGGTAAAGGGTTAACCCCACTTGGTCGATATGAAAATTTATTATTTAAATTTTTGTTTATTTTTTTTTAAATTCAGCAAAACCAAATCATGTGGTCCCTCATTGGGTCGAGCTCGTTATGGTAATGTAAAAGTGTTAATAATAGAACGTGAATATAGAGGAGAGAATCAACAATTTATATTAAATGGCGTCCAGTTAATCAATAATATTAATTAAAATTTCTACTTGAACTTTTCACTAAAATTTAATTTACAAGTTTGTTTGTTCATTGAGGTTTAATTAAATCTTCAACAGTCGGAGTTATGTCCCGTTGGACGGTTTAATGGGGAGTATCCGACACGATGTGACCCTGGCTGTTAAAAGTGTTGGGTTAGTTTTATGGATGGGAGACGCTGAAGTATCAGGAGAGAACCACTTAGAAAGGGCGAATAACTGTCGGACTCTCCATCTTATGATACCGAATATACGAGAAAATCGCTATCATTCCTACTATGAACTATTTCAAACCTTTGCTCAGTTAATTATTTTGAGTAGTTAATTTATCAGTACAAAACACTTTTATGATTATGAAATATTGTTACATTTAAACTGCATATACTGAAGCTCTAGAAACTTCTGTAGAACTTCCGTAACAACAGAAAACGTTGTTAATAAACAGCACTGCAGCACGAAACCCATGTCTCCAGTTTGATTTTCTCTTAGGTTTGATGTTTATATAATTTTGTTCAGCAGCATTTGGTATTGTTTTCTGTTGTAGTTCAGATTCTGGAACAAGACAAAGTTACATGTTAAGAAAGTGCAAATAAAGCAAGTAAAAACCATAAGAACTTACATGTTAACCCTTTACCCAACGTAACGATCAAACCTGGCCAGCGCTATTCACAAAAATCACCAATTAATTAGGCTTTCCCAAACCGAGTTGGGGAAAGACTCTTGTTATTCTTCTTTTTCAATTTTTTTTTTCTCTATTTTTTTTTTTTTCTTTTTCTTTTTATTTTTTCTTTTTCGCCGTCAATTTTGTCCGTTGCACTGCTCAAAAACAAGCTGTACGATTTCAACCAAATTTGGCATACTTATGTAATGTCATAAAATCTAGTGAAATGAGGTATCGTCATGTCTGTGAAAATGCTTATTTTCAAAATATTCTGCCAAAAACGACAAAATTTCACCATTTTCCAAATGTCTCAAAATTATTAACAGTTACTTAGCTCAAATTTCCCACACATTTAGAGCATAACATGATATACGAAAATCACCACAAAAATATTTCAAAATTAACCCCCATTGGCCAAAAATGACATGAATATAGCTTTTTTCTGCACAATTGGCCAACTTCAAGGGCAAATTTCTCTAATTTCAAGGTTGTAACAATTATTTTGGTATGGATAGATGAAACAATGATTTCGGAAGAAAGTTACTGTTTACTTTTTAATCTCAGATTTAACCCTCAAGCACAATGACGGTGAGAATAAGAAGTACCTTTTGAAAATGCCAAAATTAGCCATCTTTGGTTGCTTTTTTCTATCATTTTGGAAAGGGTTAATTTCAAACACTTTGCATGTCTTTATTCACAATTGACTGCCGAGGATAGTTGCTGTTGTAAGTTTCCTTGTAAAGTTTAACCCTATGCCCATTCTGGTTGCATAAAAGTAGGTACTGTCCAAAAAACTCTCATTTTTCAGAATTTTGTAAGATTAAGGGACAATTTATTCCATTTCTGAATGATTGAGTACTGAATGTTTTTTCTATGGCTGCATTCAGCAGTCAGTGTATGACAATTTTTGTTTTATACGTTGTTATTAAAAGTTTAACCCTTAGAAGATTTAAGACTTCGCATAAGAATAGTGTTGGAATAATTGTTATTTCTCCAGCTTTTACATGCGATTTCTCAGAACTGGAGCCATATTTCTCAAAATGGTTTCCATAAAAAGATTGGACATTCATCCAAGAACAATTTTGCTGTTATATGTCTTTTTTTCAATTGGAGTACCCTCAAATTGTATATGTTCATTCAAATACCAAGATTCAAGTTTCCCCCCTGTCGCTTATCAGAAACTCAAGCTGTGATTTATGACGTCTCTGGAAAGTGAAATGAGGTATCGTCATATTCGTGAAAATGCTTGTGGTTTCAAAATATTCTGCTAAAACCAACAAAATTTCGCCATTTTTCAAAAGTCTCAAAACTGTTTACAGTTATTTAGCTCCAGTTTTCCAAACATTTAGAGCATAATATGATACATCAAAATCACCACACAAATATTTCAAAATAACCCAGATAGCCTACAATTACATGAATATAGCATTTTTTCTTCAAAATTGACCAACTTCAAGGGCTCATGCCAGTTGAAAGATTGCAGTCAGTACAGTTGTTATACAGGCCTGCCTGCCTGCCGCTCGCTGAACAAATCTCGTGTTTTAAATTTTTCTCTACGACTTAATTCAATTTAACTTGGCTTTCGCCACTTGAAGAATAGTACAGTTTGAAATATGGTGATTTTCTGTGTGTTTTCTATACAATACAGTCTGCCTTTTCACATTAAAACTTGTCCAACAAATTACAGTTCTCTAATTATCATTATTTTTACATTTTTTGTCTCAAAAACATAGGTTATGACCCTCTTTGGAACGAGCTCGTCGATCTCGTTCCAATGAGGGGTCATAACCTATGTTTTTGAGACAAAAAATGAAATAAATTAGTTATTCAAGAATTTTGTTTGCAAGCGTCGTCTGCTTTTCATGTTAGGTAAAGAGTTAACAAATTAATATATAATAGATTAAGTTATTGACATCACATGACAAGGAAACGTTCGGGAAAAGGGAGTTTGTTATATTAGATTTAACGACATTTTCAAAAGGCAGAGTCGTAACGTGTCAAACTGCTTTAAGGGGGTGGGAGAAGCCGGAATAACCATAGGGAACCACCGAGCAGAGGCAAACAACGTACTAACTCTCCAACGTACAAACCTTTCTCAAGCAGAGTTAATCGCGGCTGATAGCAAGTGTATCATCGGCGTGCAGTACGCCTTAGTACACAGAGACACCGCGCCCAAACGTGGACAGTCACAACGCAGTTACCGCTGGCCAGAATCGAACCGTCGACCTTTCGGTTTCAAGTGCAATGTTCTAAGCATTGGGTCATCGAGCTCCCGGGAAAAGAAGTAAAACGATACCAACAACTCGAGCCCTAAACAGAAAATGATAGAACTTTTGGTGTAATGCAGGTGCTGTAAATTGTCAAATAAACTTTCTATATCACAATGTGTGCAATTATGTCACAGTACCAACCAAACCATTCTGATGGATTTACTACTCACCATGGGTGGTTAGATACTAAGGTGGTATTGAGCGAAGCAATATTATATAAATGCCCAGATAGCCACGGATACTATTTTCTTTCATTTATCCTTTCATACGGTATTTCCCATAAGTCTTTAAGTGGAAAAAGGGAATTTAGTTCACCAATGTGTAAGTTATTCTGCAGGGTCTATTATACGCCCCCGGCCGGATAGTTGTGAGGGGCGTGTACACTGGAACCAGCATGCCACTCTGTCTTCCTGTACGTCTATCCATCTACGGTCTCAATTTTTTCCGGAAGATTATTTCAGTCATTTAGCCACTAATTTTTAAATCTGTTTTAGTCGCTATGGGAAGTTGTGAACCTGCGACTTGAACTTCTGGATTGATCGGACATACCGTTGCAGAGCTATTCCTCTTTACTGTCTTTGAATTTATCGACAATGGGCACAGCTTTGTCCGAGCTTGTATTTCGTCATTGTTCGGTCATGTTTTTCAATCCTGACACCGAGATTAACCTACATGAGTGACTGTGTGTCTGTGATGTTGATATCGGCCGGAGTCATTTTCCAGAGTTATTTCCTTTTTCCACTTTGGAACATGCACTACTAGCTCGCGTTTAGTATAGTTGAATAAGTGCATTAACTTTACGTGTATCTTATAGCTTTATTACAGGACTCCAGTCATTGTATGATGTTTGGCCTTGACCTGACTTATCCTTTAGAAATGTCTAAGTGCTAAACGAAACCAACGTCATTTATTTTCTGTAAGTTTTTTTAAAAATGTTCTTGTAATTTTTGCATTCAAAACGTAGTTTTTGACCCATCAAGGATTTCGTAATGGACGGTTATAAAATAATATATTTTGGACACAAAAGTTGAAAACTAATTTCATTTTTTCTAATTCAAAGAGACACTATGCAAGTGATACATAGTCCTTGATTGTTTCAGAGGCAGAAAAATACTGACCATGTACGTTGCAGTAAGAAATCGTGGTGGTCACCCTTTGGGGGCCCCGAGGGCCACCCATCTACGACAGGGAGGGCAATATACTTCACTATATATTGTCATCGTGGCTGTAAATTACGCATCTCAGTATAGTTGCACTGTTTCTGAGCTTAGCAGGGCCTTATTATATATAATAAACGTTGGTCACAGACGCTGGATTGTAAGACATCAGTGTTCGTATATTCCACGCTACACTTGGTTGTCTAGTGCTGTCTTATCAATAGAATTGTAATGGATCAGTGTGTGTGGGTTCCATGGCACACTTCATTGTCATGTGTTGTCTTGTCAATGGTATTGTAATGGATTAGTGTGAATATATTCCATGGTACACTTATTTGTCTTGTCAGTTATTTTCTTCAAAATGTTTTCACTTTATTACGTCCGTTTCGGAGCCGAATTTAATATCTTCGATGCTAGAATTGCTTATCTTTCGTGTTTGAAATACCAACATTTCTCAAACCGGCGCCCATTAGAATTTGGGAACTGTAAATCCAAGAGACTTTGGAAGCGGGAAATATGATTTTTTACTGCAACATGGCAGTATTAACCATATTTCACGCTTCCAAAGAAATTACTTCCGATGAATGTGTGAGCTTTAAAACAACAAAATTTAGCGAATTGCTCTAAGATGCATGTAGTTGTGATCATTACAAAAATGCTTACCAGTCTCAGATGGTTTATTATAAAAGTACTTATAGTACTCGGGTAATTGTTCATCCTGGTCATTGTGAGCTAGAACCGTTGGATTCATCTGAAAGAAACAGAACAATATATCGCCATATTAGGAGAGGATAATACACAGGGATGTAAATTCGAATTATAAAATTCAACATAGAAATAGGGTCATCATTTGATGTGCATGTGTCCGGACCTGTATCCATGGAGAATATAACGTCCCAATTAGACTGATTGACCCGAGAAACAAAACGAATGAAAAACTGTTAATACTGGAACGAATATGTATAATATTCGCAGTACATTTTATTTATTTTCTCATTTTGGTATTCTGTATTTTCATAACAAAGTTCCTTTTTACCGCAGGCAACACAAACAACAAAAACAAAACAAATGACTTCATTTATGTTCCACTGAAGTATGATGTATCTGTAACTGAAAATCGTTCCGACTTCGAAATCCGCCATAATTTTCACAAGACTATTTTCATAAGCTCTGATCATGTTCTGTTTGTTAGCAGCAAACAGGATGGGCAGATGGGGATGGTTTTTGTTTGTTATGCAGCAATACTATATTTGGGATTCACTGAAAGTGTGGTTACTATAACTTAAAGACTTCGGTTCATTTAGCTAAAAAATATTATTTTAAAAATTTACTTTTTTGGGGGAGATTAATTTGTTACAATTCGTTAGGGAGTGACTATTGCAATATCCAATGAATTTTAACAAAACAAATGGCATGTTAATACTGTTGGTTAGAAAAATGGATATAGTGCTATATCAGTCAAATCATCGAGGAAGTATTGATATATTTCGGAAAGTGTCTACCTGTGCCAATTTTTCAAATACATTCACACACATATATACAAATATATATGAATATGTTCTGGGAGTTCTTTTGGCTAAATGGGACACGTTTATCAGTTGTTCATTCAGAATACTTACTTCACTTGTAACGCCAGAATGTTTGTCACCAAACTCAGCAACATCACTCTGTCTACCGATTGTTGGTGAGAGACCGACTTCATGTGAGTTGATAACATCACCTGAAACGATGAAAAACATATTTTGGTAGTCAGAATCGTAGTTTCAATATTTTAAATCATTTAATATCGTAGTAAAATATGTCTTCACAGGTGTTTGAACGCGTGACAGCTCTTTGTAATTTTCAATTTGATGATCAGCTTTCCATATAAAACATATATCAAATACTCAAAAAACATTGTCCTGGACTTTTAAAAAATTATGAAAGCCACTAGCATTACCTAATATTATCAGAATTTCGCCTTTATGATTCAAACGTTTTTTACGTTGGTGAAAGGAAAACATATTAATCTATGCGGCAGTATGCGTGTGTCTTTTGATAGGCTGTAACGAGAATTCCTCACACAAAATCACTTTTTACGGTACAATTATCTTTAACTTTATTGTCAAATCAAAAATGGGCCTAACCAAATTACTGATGAATTCATGAAATTCTGAAGTTACAAAACTGTGTCGAGAAAATGGTCGATCTGATACGACGTAAGAAAAATATTTCAAGATTTATTTAATTGAAACGCAGTTGAACTGTAAATTGACGTGTTCAGAAAGTAAGTAACATTTTCTTGAATTATCATTGAAAACTGAACGCAGACGTGTCTTTACTTTAATACAACTTTCACCGCCGTTTGTCTTGATATATTTCCAATCAGAGGCCCACATATTACACATTAATTAGAATAGTGGCAACATTATCTGATAAAGAAAGAAACGTAATATCTCTTACGAGTAATTGTTGATTAATTACTGATATTGTGAGTCACACACTTTGTTAGTGATCGAATATTATAGATTCGGTTTAACAAATTCCATATGAGCTCTCGCCCGATATTGAAATTACTAACACTGAATATGTCACATTTGGTCACAAACAAACTATAACGAATATATTTTGCCCACTATATTTTTCTATATCCGGAATTAATAAATTCAAGAAACAATAAAGGATATATTTCTTATTTCGACACTTCAGTGCAACAAGGTATTATTGGCAATGCTAAAACATAATGATCCCAAAGGTAAAATCAAATATTGATATGTGAAGCTTTCAGTGGTGGTTTCTATTTACTGGAAATGACATAAGCAGTCTTCCGAATTTCATACGATAATGACAAATATTCCCAAAAAACAAACAACACTGTCAAATAATTGCCAAGCACTCCAACCTACCAGCCCAAATCAAAGCTACATTATCTGTAAGAAGGTAATGTTCCGCCGACGCATACCAAGATGGTAAATTCAAGACGGCGATAACCTTTTCTGGGGAATGTGGCCAAACTTGTTGAGTGTATGTACACATCATCTCCAACACGGCAAAACGGTTCTGTTGGAAGAAATCTAAAAAGATGTTTACTATGCCAGGATACTGTGAGGCAAATAACGGGAAGGACCATTTTTCTCAACAAAAGAAATCACAAAGCTTTATTGTGATAGAAAAGTGGTAATCTTTCAAATATATTTTGAAGTAAATATGATGGAATGTCAGAAGGCGGGGTACGGGATGTCAAAAACAAAGGATGAAATTGGCGTTTTTCAGGGGTTAGTTTGTTAAGATTCTTTACCATTGAAACCATCATTGTTTTCATTTTTTTCCCCAATACATGGCTTATGATCTCACACTGGAACGAGCTATATTTTGAAGGCCAAAAACTGAAAGTGCTTTGTTATTAAAGAATTATTTTGCAATTGTTATAACTAGTCATTTCAGCTAAAGAATGGAGCGACTTCGGTATAACACTGCAGCATAATATTTTCGTGCTACGCGTCCGGATGCTGGCACGTATTGCACAATTTTCAAATGACACCTCCTTCTATTTCTTGAGAGCAGATCTTACCACTGGGAATGTATACACTTCAATGGAGCCAATTTTGTAATGTCAGCAAATGTGTCCAAAATTTCGAAAAGATATGTGATTCTCTGAAGAGTTCTAACTTTTCTCGGTCAGTGCAAGAAGTGATAAACGATTTCGCATCACACTATGAACGACTTTAAGTGTAATAACATTTTTCTGTTAACTCAAGAATGTATCTAGGAATTGTCACTTAGGGTTTGTGCGACACCATTGCAAATCTCTTATGGATCCGGAGCACTGGAGCATCCCGGAATCCGAGTCTTTTACTGACCTTTTATAAAAATAGAGATGTAGCATTATACAATATGGTATTATCTAAAAATACCCAAGCATGCTATGGTATTTCCTTAGTTAAGAAGGGTATTTGGGGGACATTTATCGTCATTTTCTTACACAGTAGATAATTAGCACGGTGAGATATTAGTACTAAAAACTGAAAACAAATGATAAGATTAGGATATGATTAACCAGTTTATTGACATTAGCACAATTATTGATTATTCCCATATCGAGACACCTACTATATAATTAGGAGTGCCCAGCACCACCTAAATCAGTCACTGAAATTCAATTTATGAGATTTTATTATTCATACAAGAAATGGGCGCTGCCGTGTAGATGCCAATATATTTTCTTTTGAAATAAAATATCGCGATCAAATGTCAAAATCTGGAAATGTTTTCTTTATAAATGTTTATGTATAAGGCAATAAGGCTATGTCCATGTAACACAATGCCAAAACAAACACCCTTCAAGTTGAAGGATGTTGAAAAGCGAACTAAAACACATACACTACTCATTTTTGATATGAAACTAAGAAACATTTACAAGACATGTAAGTTGGAGACGAAATGAATTTTCAGTGGTATTTTAACTGGTAGAGTGCTGAATTATTTTTGGCTCTGAAAATTTGCTCACATGCCTTCTTGCCTTGTTACAATTTATGGGGGAGTGCCTATAGGCGCTCCCCCATAAATTGTAACCAGGCAAATCTATACAGACTAAATAATTTGACTTTAAGGATAAATGGTAGAACATCCACAGAAAATGAAGCCTTTAAGTTGTTGTTCATGCACCTCAGGATTAAGCCCAAATATGGGCTTCCAGCACTCTACCAGTTAATCAACTTTGTGAATCCGAAAATATATGTTTCTGTTTAGTGTATCGCATATATTTGAATGCAAAAATCCGTCGATTAACAAACGAAATTAACACCTATAACTTTCGTAGTACACATGTTGGCACATAACGAGGATGCAAACGCATATATGCTGATATTTTGCGCATCAGATGTGGCTACAAAACATGAGTCATCCATCTCAAACGGCCTTTGTGCTTTAACCTAAATTGTTTACAAGTAATTTTACGATGGAACTGTTAAAAAAATACATGAGAAAAAGAATTGTTCTCAGTTATATCTTTCTTCGATGCAATCTGCGATTTCATTTGTTTCGAGTTTTGATTAAGGATGATGTTCCACGGCAACCTCTAAAAAAGAATCGCATGTGCCCTCAGCATTCAAAAACAAAAACGAAGTGGGGTTTCTCTTGAAGAAAAACCAAAGAATATGAATATGCATTTATGTATGCAAACTGTTGCCATTTCAACTGGTCTGATGTCCTTGCCCTGTTCTTGAATACATGGGGTAGGAATCATTTTGCATTATTGGGCACTTTTTACAGTTCTGACCAAAATACAGAAGCATGCTTTCAGGAATCGTGAAAACCATTCTCTTCGCTTTATTTGTAGATATGCATTATTTAAGGTTCTATACATTACAGCCTTCATTTTTGATGATATCGTTGTCTCTTGAGTGAAACTAGGCGACCTCTGCAATGCTAATGCATTGCAGGGGGCCGCCTTGTAGTAATCAAGAGACGACATGCATGTATTGTTCAAGGAATATTTTTCCTAAAATATGTTAGCATTACTAAGATATAGTCTTGAGACACTTTGGTGATGAGTATGTGGACTGAATGTATTCTAGAAACGAAAATAAATCTTACCTATCTCTGTTGTCCCTCTACTGAAGATCGAATTGTAAGCAGGAGATGGAGCACTCTCTTCAAACTGAGCAGATAAAGCTGGGTATAACTGAAATTAAATGTAAGTCTTCCTTGATAGTGATGTATTAAAAAATGTTTATATGTTTATTTTATATGAAGAAAACATGATTCGAATATCTATGTTCCAAAATAGGGTAAAGAGAAGTATCGCATGTCTGATTAGCCCTATAAAATACGTGTCACGTTTCCAACGTCCGTTGAATATTCATCGGCCTGTTGGAACAGATATATAGTTGTATACACAATGAGTTTAGGTACGTTGTATAGTGGAATGTCTGTTCAGAGATATACAGGCGTATACACAATGTACTTTAACGCCCGTTGCATATTGGACTGTCTGTTGAGAGAAATAAAAAGGCGTTTACACAATGTAATTTAACGTCAATTGTACATTGTACTGTCCGTTGAGAGAGACATGCAGGCGTATACATAATGTAATTTAACAGTAGTAGGAGTACAGATGTATGTCATGTTGTGATATATCTATTTGTCAGGTGTGCTTAGTGTGGCCTGCCAATACCCTCAATGGCTTTTCCGGAAAGGAAAGAGCATTTGTTATTTAACGAATTATGTATTTTTGTATTTTATTTATATTTTTTACGATTCTTTCAACACTTATGGGAAACGCATTTATCCAAAACGTCCCTGCAGATTTTTTTTTTCAAATTTTGAACAACCACAGACGACTATAATTGAGGTCTGTTAAATGGTCGTTTGCTAAATTATTTATTTGAAATGGTGATTTGAAACATTAGTATTTTTAAAGATTCATTGCTGCAAGCAAGAGGAACCTTAGTTTACCAAGATTTTGTTCAATGATTTAATTGATACTATTTATTGAAGAGTGCCTGTTGGCACTCTCCAATAAATTGTAACAATTCAATTTTATACGAATATTTCTTTATCTGTTGCTGCATATACGACGAGCTAATGCACATAGTGTAAAGCTACTAAAATGGCTTTCCTCACTTTACTGTTGATCCCTGGTAGTTGTTTCTAGCACTCTACCAGTTATGCTTTTCACTTACAATTAAATTGTGTTCACCCCCAAACCGCCCCAAATCGGCCAAATTTTCATTGACCAATATACCGCAACCAAAAACTGCGACTGAATGTTTTGCATATTTGTCCTAAATACACTTCTCCATCAGTAATCAAAATAATCAAAATAATATGCCAGGTTTATTTTTTATTTTGTCCTTCATTACCAAAAATATTTTTAAAATTCCAAAACAGACTCCAAAATCGGCCATTTTATCCTATAATCGCGAGACTATTAACTCATAGAACACCTGTACTGGCCTTAATATTGAAGTAGTAATGTCCCAAAACCGAATTTGGATTGTCAATATTGACAACAAAATGACCGCGAAAAGTATCAAATTTGTATGAGGAAAACTTGTCCAGCTTTGTGAAAGGCAACTTCGAGCATTCTTCATGTACAGTTCCTCGAAGTAAGACACTTAGATGTAGGTAGTTTACGCTTTTCACTTGCGCATATCTTTTGCTTCCCAAAACATCTCCAAAATCGCTTAAATTGGAAGTGACCAATATCTCATGATAAAAAGCAATTAACTTGAAATATTTTGCAGATTGCTCAGGAATACAGTTCTCCATCTCAAATCGCAAAAACAGGTAGTCAGATTTATTGTTTTTTACCATTTTTTTTAAAAATCGAAAGATAGAGTAAAAACGACAAGGTTTGTCCACAACCTCGAGTTTATCAATCGATAGAATACAAGTAATGGACAAAATATTGAGAATGTAATGTCTTATTACAATAAATGCAAAAACAAAACCTCAGAATAGCTTTCCAGATAATGAGTCCAAAATTGCAGCTAAAAAGTGTCCAGTTTGTGGAGAAAAAATCACGAAAACCCGTACATTGTCTGTTGTCACTTACGCCCAAATTTTGTTTCTTCCCAAAATGCCCCAAATTTTTATTCACCAATATCTTGCTTTTCACATGTCAAAAGAACAGTTCTCCGTCCAGTCGCAAACACGTTTGTCAGATCTATTTTTTTCCGTCAAATATTCCAAATATCAGAAATGTTTGCCCATAATTTCGGAACTATCAATCGAAAGAACACCAAGAATCGTTCAAATATTGACAAAGGAAGGTTTATTTAGCATAAAAGCAAGACAAAATCATTATTCTCACCCATAATAAGTCCAAAATGGACACCAAAAACTACGTACAAATTCGCGTAAGTCGACTTAGTGCCCTCGTCAGGCACAGTCGGAAACCTACTTAGATTTCTGCCAAAACGCTTTAAATCGCCCAAATATTTATTGACAAATATCACGTGTTCATTAACTATACTTTTCTTATTTTGAGCTTCTTACAGGTCAAAAACACAGTTCTCTATCCACAATCGTTCGCAGAAACATTTAGTCAGATTTGTTCTTTTTTTCTGCCAAACTATTCTAAGCGTCAGAAAAAATTTACAAACTCCGATTTCTTTTTGGCTGCGAACATTTTCCTAAAAGCGAAATAAAGACTAAAACGTTACCATTTTTGCCAACAATCTCGTGACTGTCAATCGACAGAACACTAGCAATGGGCTGAATATTAAGAAATTAATGTATGGCTGCAGTATGCAAACTCCAAGTTGTTTTAAATGCTTTAAAATATTACAAAGTGTCCAGTGTCTGAAGACACAAGATACAGATGACCACATCATGAATTAACATATCTAACCACAAAGACATGCACAATTAATTTGCCAACCGCTTCGAGCAATTAAGAAAAAATACAAACCTGGACGTCCTTCTGATTCTCATGTTTCGTTTTTCAAAAACAGAGATTTAATGTGTCTTACGGTTTGACATAGCTTTTGATGCCACATTAGAACGAGTTCGTTTAAATGGGGAGACATAAGCTATGTTCAGGAAACACAAATTGAAACAAAAATGAACAAAGATTTTTGCTAATAGATCTTGCTAGACTCTTCTGTTAGGTAAAGAATCAAAGATGAAGCCTCCCTGCCTATATAATGGAATTAAGGGTGAGGAGAGAGACATTCTGTAACGTCGGTCTTCAATGGGTTAAAGGAAAAAATATAATTTTGATTAACTCTTTACCCAAGGTAACGGTCAAAACTGGGATGCGCTATTCACAAAAATCACCAATTAATTTTTAATTATAGCTCGTTCCAATGAGGGGTCATAACCTATATTTTTGTGCCAAAAATTAAAAACAATTAGTTATTTAAAGAATTTTGTTTGCAAGTGTCGTCTGCTTTTCATGTTAAGTAAAGGGTTAAACCTAACACTTACTTTCTTATTGTAGACTGATCCACTTTCTGCAATAGACGAATCACTTTTTTGTTTGCCAACAACTGCTGTTCTGAAGGAGCATTTTTGGTTGAACTGGAGATCTGTATCTTTCACTAAAGTAGTGAAAATAAAAACAATATGAGATGTGCAATTAGAATAATCGCATATTATGATTACGTTGAAATTTTGGAAATTGATGGCAAACGACGTTTGTCCTTACTTGTTACTATGGTAAGTTGGATATGAAAACTCGAAGAATAGTTATTCAGTAAACCTTATTTTGTAAAATGTAATTTGCAGCAGGAAAATTGCCATTTACCTCTAAACCTCTGTAAATAACAAGGTGTGACTTTCTCGCACAAAAAGGTTATCATGGCATTTTTGTCAAATAATAATTATTTATGAAAGATTATAAACTGTGTCGGCGTAATTTTGCTGACACTTACTTTACATTTTTTAAAATCATTTGTTCAACTAAATGTATTTCAGGACGTGCTATATAAGTAAGGAGAATTAGTCTACTTTGAAATTCCCAAGTCTGATATTCCATAAATATAAATTTAAGTACACATAAATTATGCATAAATGTGAAACGTAGTACTTGCTGTTAAATCTATGAGATGATTGCATAACATTTTCGTGTTCTGCACATCAGAACTTTCATTTTGTTACATAATTTGCGTATATGTAATTTGAATTTATAGACAATCATATATGGGAATTTCAAAGTTAACTAATTTTCCTTACGTATATAGTACTTTTATGCCATTTGCCTTACTTTGAAGATATATATGGGACGACAGTAGTAAGGAAAATGGATTTCGACCCTATTCTGCCGGAGGGGGCCGAGGGGGTCGATGACGTCATCATAATTAAAATGTTACGTAAGGTAATTAATATTACTTAATGATTTTTTTTTAATCACTTTAATAATTAATGTAATTAATGACTGTTGCATAATTAATGTAATTAATGTAATTAATGAGTGTAATTAGGGTTGATTATAATAATTAGTATATTAATAAATGAATTAATATTGACGTACTGGACATATGCGCATGCTATCGGTTGACTGACCCGCAAAATTGAAAACTGCGTGTCTGGGTATCATTAAATCGATTTTTTCTTTTCAAACGCCAACTACTGACAGATGTTGAAGCAATTAAATCTATTGTCACACTTTAACGACCAGTCATAAATATCGTTAGACTGGACATGCTATCATGTATTTAAAAATCAATGATGATCGCACGTGACAAGATGTGCCTTGCTTTTACCTGTAGACTGTGAACGACTTCATTGTGGCTATTTTTATAGGTATAATTTGATTTAATAACTTGGCGTGATTCTTTCATATTAATAATGCAAGTTTATTCTTCTCGTTTTTATGGCTGTCGAAAAACTCTCATAGACTAAAGGTATTCTGATTTTACGCCTCACGCGATAAAGTAATTTTTTAATCCGATGACCACATGAACAAATAACATTTCGGTTTTTGAAAAGCGGGCGTGTTTGTTTTTTCCCCTATAAAGTCTGACGACTCGAACCTCACTCTTATTAGAAACTGTGTCAGAAAAGCCAAGATGACAAGCATCGACTATACTTCCATAAACAGCTATGAGCGAACCAAGAAGCAGCGAGCCAACGAAGAATTTGCTTTAGCATTAAAAAAGTGGTGGGCAGCGACGCTCCCCACGAAGGAACAAGAAAAGAGACTAAAAGACTACCCGTTTGTTGAGGCTGCCAGACGTCCTTTCGGGGAGGTACAATACAGAAATCGCCCCAAACACTGGTTCGATCTTCCTGTACACATGCAGGAGGAAGCACTAGTAGGGCCACCAACAGTTAACGAAGATTGGGAAAAGGATTTTTTCACCGAGGCGGAGATGGGAGGAAAAAAAAAATAGCTTTCTATGGAAAGCAAAAAAAAAACCGGCCCTTATCAGGGCCACCATAATCTTAAAAAGAGTTGCTTTGTCACAAACACACACTTTTTTAACCAATCAGACACCTCCATTATCCCACACCCTCACCGTCACACCCTGTATCCCCTCACAGTACCTAAATCTTTCATGAACTCCCCTCCTCCAGGTCATCTAATACTAAAAAACTTTTGGAAACCGCTCTCCCCCCGCCCCACCATACTCTTAAAAAGAGTTGCTTTGTCACAAACACACACTTTTTCAACCAATCAGACACCTCCATTATCCCACACCCTCACCGTCACACCCCTGTATCCCCTCACAGTACCTAAAACTTTCATGAACTCCCCTCCTCCAGGTCATCCAATACTAAAAAAAAACTTTTGGAAACCTCTCTCCCCCCCTCCCCCAGCCCTCACAATAGCTAAATTATCTCGAACCCCAGTTCAGTTCTCTAAATGTAATGGACATGTCAGGCCCCCGAATACGCCTTCTCCACAATTTTGAGCGATGAAATTACCCCGATTAGTCTCCTCTCATAACTTACCACTCTCTTAACCCGTATTTACTATGAGATTGTCCCCCTAATAAATAGCGTATGTTCATTTAATATAATATATTAATAATTTTCATTAAATAATTCATTCCACAAGACACTTGTCGAAAAAACAAAATGGCGGATTAGTTTGACAGAAATACGCGTATCGATTTATTCAGGAATGTCTGTCGGTTGTGTCCTTGGGCAAGACACTTCATCCCTATTGACCATGTGGGGGCATGGTGACGCTGTGCACTAAGGCGTACTGCACGTCGATGGAGCACCTGTCTTCAACCAATGCGCAGACCCTGTGTAGAATCTTGACAGTTGCTTGCCGTTGCTCGGTGGCTCTCTCCGGCTTTCCCCACCCGTAAAACTGTCGTGGTCATGATTAGTTATTGTGCAGACCTTAAACACCAATAAATAAATATAAATAAATAGTCGGTTATCAAAACAGCCTTGAGTGTTTAACAGTTAATTGTGGACCAGGGCGTTTAAAAATGAAAAAATTTGGGTGATAGCACTACGGACTGTGTTTAATCATAGAAAAATCACACCGCGCTATTACTAACCCGTATGATTTATTTTTGAACGTTCACTGAAGAATAGCCCACCCATCTAAGTAAAAGCATGAAAGAGCTAATATTATCTAATTACCTATGTGGGGGTGGGGTGGTCGGTAACGTTGTGAACTAGGGCGTACTACATTCAGCCAATGATAACCCTGTGTAGAACTTTGACAGTTGTTTGCCTCTGCGCGATGGTTCTTTCCGGATTGCTCCAACTGTCGTTAAATAAATGAAAAAAAACTACAATTCTATAATAACAGGCCAAGACCCCTTCGTTTTGTCAGGGGGAAAATCAACAGTACTTTCACCCCCCTCATTTTAATAGTTGAAAAGCGCTGTTACTCGAACAAAAAAATGGTAAAAGGATATGCGACTCTGTATTAGCCACCCAAATTTGCGAGACTTGGGAAAATATAACCCACCTTGAGCTGCACCAAATCTACGTACACTATTCGAACTCCCGCATTGTGTCCTTGGGCAAGTTAATTTACCCCGATTATCCACATGGGAGCGCGATGACGGCGTGTAATAAGGTGTACTGCGTGTCGGTGATACGCATATTTTAGAACAATCTAACCCTGCCTGTGCGGATTTCCGACGTTGGTGAGATGACAGTTACTCGTCGTTGCTCTGTGGTTCTCTTGGGATATCCCGGAGTCTGCCTGTAAAATTGTCACGTTTAATTATAACTTGAACTTGATGTCCGGGTGTAACGAAATAGCGTATTTTCTGCAGACATTCTAAATAAATGCAGCTGGTTTACAGACTTGTATATATTTTTTTTTTCAATTGAGTAAAAATATAGGATAGTTACTGATGTAACACGCCGATCAGTATGTTTAATGAATCCAACTACGCCAGTCCGACCGACCCTTTGCCCACCATGATCACAACAAACGTTTCAATTCTCTCTCTCTCTCTCTCTCTCTCTCTCTCTCTCTCTCTCTCTCTCTCTCTCTCTCACCGATACAGGACGGGTGGAAACTAATTGCGTTCAAGCTGTTGTTTTTTTTTCTAGGTTTTACCACCTCCCTTACAGCGCAAATCGAAATAAAATCTGATTCATTGAACCATACTACAGTGCATGTCAAAATTAATTTTTGAACGCCATTTTTTCTATGTGCCGCTATCAGCAGCTATGACCATAGCGTAACTTTGTGGTAAAATGCTTATTTTTGTACAAAACTCAAGACCTTTCTCTGACAAATGCCTATATAAAAACAAGATAATATGTGAGAATGCGTTGTGTACCTGCATTTTGTTGATAAAATATGGCATGACCATATTCCCGGATATTATTAATGTACCCGCTTAATAACAGCCGAATATTTATCGGATCACAGTTTTTTTGATTTGAATAATTGCCGATTTTTTTATTAAATCACATTCAGTAATTTATGTAGATTTCCTGAACTGGGCGAATGTCAAGAAAGGCAATCTGTAGTTTAGGAGACACCACAAATAAAAACAAAATAAAAAATCTGAGATATATTGCATTTTTTTAATTATCCATATTAACCAGAGGTCAAAACTAGTCAAATTAATTAGTATTAAATTACAAATGGTTATGAAATTTGCAGTAAAATGAACACTGGTATATGCTGCTGGCCGCATTTTTAGTTGTCTGTAATGGCTGTTGTTCAGAATGTCACCCTATTGGTGTGAGTTTTCGCTTTTTCGTCCAGTTTCATGAGAGCTTCCACGAAGTCCGTTCCACATTCGCAATCTTTCCCAGGGGCCATTCTTCAAAGGCTGGTCCATCGCAGCTTTACAGAGATATTGTTTTCTGGACGACAATGTTCAAGGCGTTCTGGGTTTCCGATGAGACCCCTTGGGATATTTCGATCTTTAAGGATGCTTGCCAAAATTTTCCATCCTGTCGGTTGAAAATCTTTTCTTTTTCGCAGCAGATCATTTATTAGATCACACATATTGGAGCCCGAAATTGTAATACCGTTATACACGAGTCGATCTTTCTCATCCCAGGATAAATTGGGTATATTCTTTATTATCTGGAGTAACAAAAGCGCCTTCTGCTGCATGGAATTTGGTATAACGACTAACCAGTCCGGATGATTTTCCACTGAAAAACTTGTCGTTAAGGAGTGTGGTTTGGTGTTTTCTTTGCGTAAATTTGATTGGCGCTGAAAGATTGTCTGGTTCAGCAGCCCTTTCTCTTCAGAACCCGATGTTGAAGATTCAGGAATTGGTCTCATACCCTGGTCTATGGGCGGGACAGCTACAGCATTCAGGGGTGCGCGTATTTCCCGCAACTGTTCACTCCCCCATGGTTCAATACACTGAATTCTGCTTGAGGGTAGGTTGATTGAGTCATCTATAGGTTTTGCCCTCAGTGATTCCCCCATCACTAGCGATTTTACTGGCTCTAGCTTATTTGCAAGCCCCAAAATATTTCCACTTGTTAATGCATTGTTCCAACTAAAGGCTGATTTCATATGCACTGGAGGATAGGGTGGCTGGTTACAGACAGATCTGGTTGTTAACTCGACTGTATTTGGGTTCGCTCCCCCTATAGTGTGTTTAAAATTTACATTTTTGTGTAATTGTCGTCGGTGTCGATAATAATGAGTTTTATGAGAGTAAGATTTTTGACACAATTCACAGACGTAGCGCGCGTTCATCCTTTTCAGAAGCGAGTTAATAGAGTGGCAATACAGTTCCAACACTCTTCCATTTATATGTATGAATAGGATGGATCCCACCCCAACCTGTTAATCGCTGATTGGCTAATTATATATCAAGATAATTTGGGTTCTACCCCAACCTGTTGATCATTGGTTACTTCAAATTCTCACACAGTGCATTGTGGGAAATTCCAGTGGTAGAGCTCTGAGGTAAAATAAGTTACAAATTGATATAGTTTACTTCAAAAAAAAAAGAAACATCAAAGTCACATTCATGACAAGCCGAGGTAGCACATCTGAACCACCAACTCTACACTGTTTAATCAGATAATCCATTTAATCAGATAATTACATGTGCATATCGGTTTTTCATTGGTTTTTCATCAGTTTCCATCGGTTTTTCATTGGTTTTTATCGGTTTTTCATTGGTTTTTATTGGTTTTTATCGGTTTTTATCGGTTTTACAATTCGATAAAACGGTTTTTAGTGATTTAAATCACGTAAAATGATCACTAATTACCACTAATTGGTCACTAATGGTCACTAATTGCCACTAATTAGTGACCAATGGTCACTAATGGTCACTAATTGCCACTAATTAGTGACCAATGGTCACTAATGGTCACTAATTGCCACTAATTAGTGACCAATTGGTCACTAATTGCCACTAATTAGTGACCAATGGTCACTAATGGTCACTAATTACCACTAATTGGTCACTAATGGTCACTAATTGCCACTAATTAGTGACCAATGGTCACTAATTGCCACTAATTGCCACTAATTAGTGACCAATTGGTCACTAATTGCCACTAATTAGTGACCATTAATGGTCACTAATTAGTGGCAATTAGTGACCATTGGTCACTAATTAGTGGCAATTAGTGACCATTAATGACCAATTAGTGGTAATTAGTGACCATTAGTGACCAATTAGTGGTAATTAGTGACCATTAGTGACCATTGGTCACTAATTAGTGGCAATTAGTGACCAATTGGTCACTAATTAGTGGCAATTAGTGACCATTAGTGACCATTGGTCACTAATTAGTGGCAATTAGTGACCATTAGTGACCATTGGTCACTAATTAGTGGCAATTAGTGACCATTAGTGACCAATTAGTGGTAATTAGTGATCATTTTACGTGATTTAAATCACTAAAAACCATTTTATCGAATTGTAAAACCGATAAAAACCGATAAAAACCAATAAAAACCAATGAAAAACCGATAAAAACCAATGAAAAACCGATGGAAACTGATGAAAAACCAATGAAAAACCGATATGCACATGTAATTATCTGATTAAATGGATTATCTGATTAAACAGTGTAGAGTTGGTGGTTCAGATGTGCTACCTCGGCTTGTCATGAATGTGACTTTGATGTTTCTTTTTTTTTTTAAGTAAACTATATCAATTTGTAACTTATTTTACCTCAGAGCTCTACCACTGGAATTTCCCACAATGCACTGTGTGAGAATTTGAAGTAACCAATGATCAACAGGTTGGGGTAGAACCCAAATTATCTTGATATATAATTAGCCAATCAGCGATTAACAGGTTGGGGTGGGATCCATCCTATTCATACATATAAATGGAAGAGTGTTGGAACTGTATTGCCACTCTATTAACTCGCTTCTGAAAAGGATGAACGCGCGCTACGTCTGTGAATTGTGTCAAAAATCTTACTCTCATAAAACTCATTATTATCGACACCGACGACAATTACACAAAAATGTAAATTTTAAACACACTATAGGGGGAGCGAACCCAAATACAGTCGAGTTAACAACCAGATCTGTCTGTAACCAGCCACCCTATCCTCCAGTGCATATGAAATCAGCCTTTAGTTGGAACAATGCATTAACAAGTGGAAATATTTTGGGGCTTGCAAATAAGCTAGAGCCAGTAAAATCGCTAGTGATGGGGGAATCACTGAGGGCAAAACCTATAGATGACTCAATCAACCTACCCTCAAGCAGAATTCAGTGTATTGAACCATGGGGGAGTGAACAGTTGCGGGAAATACGCACACCCCTGAATGCTGTAGCTGTCCCGCCCATAGACCAGGGTATGAGACCAATTCCTGAATCTTCAACATCGGGTTCTGAAGAGAAAGGGCTGCTGAACCAGACAATCTTTCAGCGCCAATCAAATTTACACAAAGAAAACACCAAACCACACTCCTTAACGACAAGTTTTTCAGTGGAAAATCATCCGGACTGGTTAGCCGTTATACCAAATTCCATGCAGCAGAAGGCGCTTTTGTTACTCCAGATAATAAAGAATATACCCAATTTATCCTGGGATGAGAAAGATCGACTCGTGTATAACGGTATTACAATTTCGGGCTCCAATATGTGTGATCTAATAAATGATCTGCTGCGAAAAAGAAAAGATTTTCAACCGACAGGGTGGAAAATTTTGGCAAACATCCTTAAAGATCGAAATATCCCAAGGGGTCTCATCGGAAACCCAGAACGCCTTGAACATTGTCGTCCAGAAAACAATATCTCTGTAAAGCTGCGATGGACCAGCCTTTGAAGAATGGCCCCTGGGAAAGATTGCGAATGTGGAACGGACTTCGTGGAAGCTCTCATGAAACTGGACAAAAAAGCGAAAACTCACACCAATAGGGTGACATTCTGAACAACAGCCATTACAGACAACTAAAAATGCGGCCAGCAGCATATACCAGTGTTCATTTTACTGCAAATTTCATAACCATTTGTAATTTAATACTAATTAATTTGACTAGTTTTGACCTCTGGTTAATATGGATAATTAAAAAAATGCAATATATCTCAGATTTTTTATTTTGTTTTTATTTGTGGTGTCTCCTAAACTACAGATTGCCTTTCTTGACATTCGCCCAGTTCAGGAAATCTACATAAATTACTGAATGTGATTTAATAAAAAAATCGGCAATTATTCAAATCAAAAAAACTGTGATCCGATAAATATTCGGCTGTTATTAAGCGGGTACATTAATAATATCCGGGAATGTGGTCATGCCATATTTTATCAACAAAATGCAGGTACACAACGCATTCTCACGTATTATCTTGTTTTTATATAGGCATTTGTCAGAGAAAGGTCTTGAGTTTTGTACAAAAATAAGCATTTTACCACAAAGTTACGCTATGGTCATAGCTGCTGATAGCGGCACATAGAAAAAATGGCGTTCAAAAATTAATTTTGACATGCACTGTAGTATGGTTCAATGAATCAGATTTTATTTCGATTTGCGCTGTAAGGGAGGTGGTAAAACCTAGAAAAAAAACAACAGCTTGAACGCAATTAGTTTCCACCCGTCCTGTATCGGTGAGAGAGAGAGAGAGAGAGAGAGAGAGAGAGAGAGAGAATTGAAACGTTTGTTGTGATCATGGTGGGCAAAGGGTCGGTCGGAATGGCGTAGTTGGATTCATTAAACATACTGATCAGCGTGTTACATCAGTAACTATCCTATATTTTTACTCAATTGAAAAAAAATATATATACAAGTCTGTAAACCAGCTGTGTTTATTTAGAATGTCTGCAGAAAATACGCTATTTCATTACACCCGGACATCAAGTTCAAGTTATAATTAAACGTGACAATTTTACAGGCAGACTCCGGGATATCCCAAGAGAACCACAGAGCAACGACGAGTAACTGTCATCTCACCAACGTCGGAAATCCGCACAGGCAGGGTTAGATTGTTCTAAAATATGCGTATCACCGACGTGCAGTACACCTTATTACACGCCGTCATCGCGCTCCCATGTGGATAATCGGGGTAAATTAACTTGCCCAAGGACACAATGCGGGAGTTCGAATAGTGTACGTAGATTTGGTGCAGCTCAAGGTGGGTTATATTTTCCCAAGTCTCGCAAATTTGGGTGGCTAATACAGAGTCGCATATCCTTTTACCATTTTTTTGTTCGAGTAACAGCGCTTTTCAACTATTAAAATGAGGGGGGTGAAAGTACTGTTGATTTTCCCCCTGACAAAACGAAGGGGTCTTGGCCTGTTATTATAGAATTGTAGTTTTTTTTCATTTATTTAACGACAGTTGGAGCAATCCGGAAAGAACCATCGCGCAGAGGCAAACAACTGTCAAAGTTCTACACAGGGTTATCATTGGCTGAATGTAGTACGCCCTAGTTCACAACGTTACCGACCACCCCACCCCCACATAGGTAATTAGATAATATTAGCTCTTTCATGCTTTTACTTAGATGGGTGGGCTATTCTTCAGTGAACGTTCAAAAATAAATCATACGGGTTAGTAATAGCGCGGTGTGATTTTTCTATGATTAAACACAGTCCGTAGTGCTATCACCCAAATTTTTTCATTTTTAAACGCCCTGGTCCACAATTAACTGTTAAACACTCAAGGCTGTTTTGATAACCGACTATTTATTTATATTTATTTATTGGTGTTTAAGGTCTGCACAATAACTAATCATGACCACGACAGTTTTACGGGTGGGGAAAGCCGGAGAGAGCCACCAAGCAACGGCAAGCAACTGTCAAGATTCTACACAGGGTCTGCATTGGTTGAAGACAGGTGCTCCATCGACGTGCAGTACGCCTTAGTGCACAGCGTCACCATGCCCCCACATGGTCAATAGGGATGAAGTGTCTTGCCCAAGGACACAACCGACAGACATTCCTGAATAAATCGATACGCGTATTTCTGTCAAACTAATCCGCCATTTTGTTTTTTCGACAAGTGTCTTGTGGAATGAATTATTTAACGAAAATTATTAATATATTATATTAAATGAACATACGCTATTTATTAGGGAGACAATCTCATAGTAAATACGGGTTAAGAGAGTGGTAAGTTATGAGAGGAGACTAATCGGGGTAATTTCATCGCTCAAAATTGTGGAGAAGGCGTATTCGGGGGCCTGACATGTCCATTACATTTAGAGAACTGAACTGGGGTTCGAGATAATTTAGCTATTGTGAGGGCTGGGGGAGGGGGGGAGAGAGGTTTCCAAAAGTTTTTTTTTAGTATTGGATGACCTGGAGGAGGGGAGTTCATGAAAGTTTTAGGTACTGTGAGGGGATACAGGGGTGTGACGGTGAGGGTGTGGGATAATGGAGGTGTCTGATTGGTTGAAAAAGTGTGTGTTTGTGACAAAGCAACTCTTTTTAAGAGTATGGTGGGGCGGGGGGAGAGCGGTTTCCAAAAGTTTTTTAGTATTAGATGACCTGGAGGAGGGGAGTTCATGAAAGTTTTAGGTACTGTGAGGGGATACAGGGTGTGACGGTGAGGGTGTGGGATAATGGAGGTGTCTGATTGGTTAAAAAAGTGTGTGTTTGTGACAAAGCAACTCTTTTTAAGATTATGGTGGCCCTGAAAAGGGCCGGTTTTTTTTTTTGCTTTCCATAGAAAGCTATTTTTTTTTTCCTCCCATCTCCGCCTCGGTGAAAAAATCCTTTTCCCAATCTTCGTTAACTGTTGGTGGCCCTACTAGTGCTTCCTCCTGCATGTGTACAGGAAGATCGAACCAGTGTTTGGGGCGATTTCTGTATTGTATCTCCCCGAAAGGACGTCTGGCAGCCTCAACAAACGGGTAGTCTTTTAGTCTCTTTTCTTGTTCCTTCGTGGGGAGCGTCGCTGCCCACCACTTTTTTAATGCTAAAGCAAATTCTTCATTGGCTCGCTGCTTCTTGGTTCGCTCATAGCTGTTTATGGAAGTATAGTCGATGCTTGTCATCTTGGCTTTTCTGACACAGTTTCTAATAAGAGTGAGGTTCGAGTCGTCAGACTTTATAGGGGAAAAAACAAACACGCCCGCTTTTCAAAAACCGAAATGTTATTTGTTCATGTGGTCATCGGATTAAAAAATTACTTTATCGCATGAGGCGTAAAATCAGAATACCTTTAGTCTATGAGAGTTTTTCGACAGCCATAAAAACGAGAAGAATAAACTTGCATTATTAATATGAAAGAATCACGCCAAGTTATTAAATCAAATTATACCTATAAAAATAGCCACAATGGAGTCGTTCACAGTCTACAGGTAAAAGCAAGGCACATCTTGTCACGTGCGATCATCATTGATTTTTAAATACATGATAGCATGTCCAGTCTAACGATATTTATGACCGGTCGTTAAAGTGTGACAATAGATTTAATTGCTTCAACATCTGTCAGTAGTTGGCGTTTGAAAAGAAAAAATCGATTTAATGATACCCAGACATGCAGTTTTCAATTTTGCGGGTCAGTCAACCGATAGCATGCGCATATGTCCAGTACGTCAATATTAATTCATTTATTAATATACTAATTTTATAATCAACCCTAATTACACTCATTAATTACATTAATTACATTAATTACATTAATTATGCAACAGTCATTAATTACATTAATTATTAAAGTGATTAAAAAAAAAATCATTAAGTAATACTAATTACCTTACGTAACATTTTAATTATGATGACGTCATCGACCCCCTCGGCCCCCTCCGGCAGAATAGGGTCGAAATCCATTTTCCTTACTACTGACGACAGTAGGCTAGTTCAACAGTTTATGTCACATCAACAGGTGAGGGATCAGTTCATTTCGAATAGATAAAGGCAGGCAAATCGTTTGATAAACAGACAATTCAGTTTTCTACATCCTATACATTACCAGAAAAATATATCTCTACTGAGGACATAACATCTCCTTGAACCATCTTTTCCGAGATGTAGCTTCCATCTGTATTATAAGGCATATTCTCCATAAACTTCACGCTGAGGCTGATTTGACCTTCATCTGTTTTTTGCACTTCGGATTCAACTTCAGACCCTTGATGTTTAGTTGGCGTATCCTGACTGCTCATTGATGTCTAGAAATAAACAGTTTAGATGGTTACCCAGATTTCATGATATATGAAGATGAAAACATGCCCGTCTTTTCACATTTATTTTCTGCCACTTTCAAAATATTAGAGTTGACAGAAGAAAGCTTGTCAAAATACGGACACATTTTTACTCTTTTCTTATTTTCTTTAAGCCATATGCATTTTTCTCTCCCAAATGTATCGAAAGGATAAACGGCAGACTATCTACTCCCCAGTTATATATATATCTTCTCGATTTAGACTTTTTGGGGTTTTTTTATCTCTTTAACAGGAAATGTAGACGATACTTGCAAACAAAATTCTTTAATAACTGTTTTACTCATTTTTTGCGACACAAACATAGTTTATGACCCCTCATTGGAACGAGCTCGTTCCAATGAGAGGTCAAAAGCTATGTTTTTGAGACCCAAAAAAATGAAAAAACAATTAAAATTAAATGGTGATTTTTGTGAATATTGCTGGCGGTATTTGGTCGTTTTGTTGAGTAAGGGGTTAAGTTGGAAGCAGACAAATCGTTGTCATATAGTCTGAATTGACTTGGATATTTCAAACCTGTTTGGTGGATAATTGCCGTAGGTGGTAATTCCAATAGATTATCTGGTAGAATTATGTGCTTCCGAAGTTCCTATTAGCTCGCAAAAGACATCGATGTATTCTGTTGTACTTGTTCACTAATAAACATTGGCTTGCGTATAAGTTCTTACAATGCCAGTTCTAGATGTAAGTTTGGTATATACAGCATTATGATTACAAACAGGGTCCGAGCATTTCGACCGGATTGCCATCCACTCGCGATCCACTTGCATTCTCGTTTGCTGTTCTGACAAACAACTCAAAACTTGAATCTCAGATGTCCAAAACATGAAAAGCGAAAACATTGCATCTCAGACACTATTTTAGTTTGTCTTTCGTGGTTGGACTTTGATTTTGAAAATTTTATTTAAAAAACTTCCATCAACCGGTTCAAATGTGTCGCGACCCGATCGAAATCCTATTGCGAACTGATCCAGAAAGAGACACATTTTCCGTGAACAGTGCATTAAGGGAAAATAACTATCTCAAATGGTATCAAATTCATATAAATAGTTCAGGATAATTCAATCTTTGAGTTGTATTAGTTTCGATACTGAATTTTCAAAGATACATTTGTACCAAGGCTGCCTCACCAAGCCCTGTATATTACATCAGATCATTCTAAAGTATTCTAAACCATTTCCCCAGTTAGTTCGTCATTTGCCGATAGGTACTACGCCGGAAAGGTCCTCGAAAAATCTTTTCCAGAGGATATCGCATAACAGCATTTCATCAGCTGCGACAAAGGTATGAAAGTACTCAAATACATTGCATCCCAGATGGTATTTTCTTTTGTATTTCGTTATTTAGTCGCTAATGTGAATTTTTTATGCATGAAATTTCGTTTGTAAACCTTTCGCAGCTTGATCTCGAATGAATGCCACTTTTGATATCATAATACTGAAATGTGATCGATTAGTACCTGCAGCTTTTGTGTGCCACACACCCATACCAGCGACTGCCATAAAATCATCATTTGGGTGTAGCAAGGTGCCATCTGCAATGCTAACTCATTGCTGACGGCATCTACTTGAACTCAAGGGACGATATCATTATGTTTACTCTGAGATCTCACGTATTCCTCAGATCCAGCTAACGTTATACGCATGCGTGCTTGTACGTATCTGTTGGTTTTTTCAGTTGTGCTTCCCAAATAATATATGGCTTATTGTTACTACTAGAACGAGCTTGCCGGGCTTGCGCCACTGAGGAGGGTGGTCATTAACGAGATTCTGAAGCACAAAATGAAAATATTATTACGTAACATCTCTCGTCGTGTTAGATTAAAGGTTAATAAATAGTATTTAATTTTTGGAGGTTCTTTCAGGTTCTTTGGAGAAAATTTGTTTTTAAATTTTATTAAAACCATAAACTCGAAATTCAAAACACCAAAAAGAGAAGAACACATACTTTTTCAAAAAGTTAAAAGAAACCAACGATCTGATTTAGAAACATTGTCAAAGAGTGTATATGTGATGACCTGCCATCTATCTCTTATCATTGGTGTCTTGTGGTTTGAGTACGTGTTTGTTGAGTATAGCTCAATATGTTTTTGATACCTAAAACTTTTCCCAAAGGCCACAGAAGTTGCTACACAACCTTTTTTATTTCATGAATAAATGTATTTTTTGAACTAAATAAGACAGGTATTCAAGCTTCAGAACAACACTCTTAATTAACGGCTACTCCAAGAAAGTATCTTTTCTGTTCACGGTCAAAGATAAATTCAATTCTGTATTAACATTTTCCATGAGTGGAAGTTAAATGTTTGTTGAGAAGGGACATTCGAAGAAAAGATGTGTCTTCAAAAGGAGCACCACTCTGTCTCGCTAAGATCACAGTTAAAAAGTTTTGATCCAGGGAAAAGAAAACGTTGAAAACGTTTGTACTGTAACAATTGACTATATATGTCCTCAAATACATCAAATTTATGTCAATAAATACGTTACCACTCTTCTCTGCCTGAACTTAGTTCAAGGTAAATAACGCACTTCAATTCCGAATGTATGGTTTTTGGCCAGTATTATTTACAATTCCAAACGAAATATCATAAACATATATATTATTAATAAAAAATAAATTGAGCAAATAATAAAGCCATTATAGTGAATAATCATTAATTTAGGGAACAATGGAGGTATCGTCTTACTGTAAAAGGGGTTGTTAAAATCACCAGTGTATACTCACCACTTTCGGAGTGCCACATAGTTTATGGTTTGCTTGGTTTCTTTCACCTGAAATTAATATTAACGCTGTATTGAATCTCGGGAACTACAATGTTTACCTTTAATATAATGTGTTATAATGTGTTCTCCAAAGCATAGAATATGAATCCCATTGGAGCGCATGCGTCGAGCTCGATCCATTGATGGATTCTACGCTACATTCTGGAGGCCAAAAATTTTATCAATTATTATTAATTATTGTATGTGTCGTATGGAATGTTTGCAGAACAGTTGTAGAAACCTGATACAGAAACGACTATTAGTAACCAATGGCTCCCGATTACTTGCTTTAAACCAAATACTGAAGGACTTATACTAGCAGCACGTGATCAGAACCTGCTCACTAACTCATTCCGAAACAGGATTTTGAAAGACGAAATTAACCCAAATTGTCACCTTCGTGACCAGTTTGGAGAATCTCTAGAACATGTTACGTCAGGTGTCCCGTGGTTGCTAGAAGGTATATATATAGAGCGGCACAATTGGGTGGCGTCTTACATCCATTATAATCTTGAGAAATTATTTCATCGATGGTTAGGGAAAATTCCAGGGAATTTGAAAGTTACTGAAATAAAAAAGGTTCTACATTTTGGAACCATATCATCCAAAGGGCCTCTCCCAATTCAGTCTGTAAAATGATCTCAAAATTTGGATGTTCTGGTACCCAACACATAAGGTTTATGGTCGGTCGTCAAACTTATAAATCCCCACAGGAATCGGACAAAAATAGTATAATACTAACTTCTTCTCACCTACTTTTACTTTCACTGCTACTTAATTGTACTGCCACTATTACCGACAGAGGTAGTTGATGTAAGGAGCAATGAACCTTGGTGAAAATCCATGTTCGTGGGTTCCAATTTGACATCGCGATGTATCATTGTACGAGACACATTTACACACTTGCTTGGAGGAGGCAAAGAGTCACCGTCAATCTGTGTGTAAGGGATTTTTATCACACGCCTGATCTGTGTAATCCCCATCTACAGTAACACTAAACCATGCGGAAAATGAAAATCCGTTCCACACATGCCAAATTTCACTGGGATTTTCTACAAATCGTGCACCACAATTACAATTTGAGCCAGTAGAACATATTGGAAATCGGGGGACGATTTCCATTGTTCACCCTTCATAAAGTTGGTTGACGATAAAATGTGTTCTTTTTGTTGATAGTTGTCAAATGATTTGCAGGGTGTCCTTCTAATAACTGTTTTCATAGACGTGAAGGCGTGTAATAAACCCAGAATGACAAGCTTGTGTTTGCGAGTTTCTCGCTCTATCCTTCCCCGATAGCACTCGTGCCATATCGAGTAACCCATTCACAAAGGCGTGTCGGTCTGTGTATAGATCACATTCATGACTTCAGTTTAGGCGAATCCAGTTCAAGCTTTTCAGTAGTGTGGTTCTTTAGTTTGGAAATCCGGTTACTTGATGCTTGTGTTCGTTTTTTCACTTTATGTACTTTAGTACTTCAACCTTTCACCTTACACGACTAGAAGACGACACTTACAGAAATTGTTGAACAAATGAAAATTTCCATTGTTCACCAAAACATATCGTATGACCCCCTCAAAGGAACGGGATTGTTCAAAGGAAGGGTGATAAACTATATTTTAGAAGCTGAGATTGAAAAAAAATATTAAAATATGAACAGAGATTTTGCGAACAGTAATGGACAGATATGTTCGTTACATTAGGTAAGGGGTTAGCCTTTTACTATTACAACAGGAGAAGAAACTTGCCAAATAAATGTATGAATAACTGAGGTTTTTTATCAAACACATAGCTTGTGATCCATCATTGGAACGAGGTCGGTCTTAAACTGCATTTGGGAGCGAACACGGAAAACAAATTCTAAAGTTTGAATTGTTGTCTTTGTAAGTAGTGCTTGGCGGTTATTGAAGTATTGGCAATTTAACAACAACGGCAACAATAACACCCCCCCCCCCCCCCCTTCGGAACTAATACTTCAATAACGAAGGATTTTACTACTATTAGAACCACTACAACCACTATCACTTCTACTACAACCACTGTCAGTCGCTCCATTTTCTTACCTTTCACCACATTGCCAACAATCTCTACTTCCTTCTCTTCTTGAAGATATGGTAAGTCGGTGTTCTGGGATTCATCACGTGTTCTTGATGTTATTACAGAGTTAGCCCCTGGTATAATGATGTCGTTTACATAAACATCAGCTGCTGCTTCCCTCACAGCCTCATCAACCATGTGCGTTGCTGTGTCCTCTATCTCTATCTCTCTAGAAGCTTGTCGCATCACATTGTGGACCATATCCCGAACGTCTTTGTCTACCTCATCATTCATCTCCATTCTATCTTATATCTGAAAAAATTAATAAGTTACTATAGATCACTTATTTCTACTGTCAAAGTTAAGAGAAGGAGACAACACAAAAAACGAAACTCTTCATGGTGAGAAAAACTGAAGGTTGATGAATGCGATTTAATATAGAATGCTTAGAGCAATGATGTAACGTAATAAGTAACGTAAAAGCAACATCCAAGGTTTGTGTAAGTGATTGTGTCGTAAGGATCATGATCTCTAAGATATATTACACCGGAGATAGATTTATAAAATTTGTACAAAATGCCATAAGTTCTATAATCAGTGTGGGAGAAGGATTGTGAGGAAGGGGATTAAAACAAAACACAAATAATCAGCCGCATGCACCCGCGTAAATTACGAATTCAGGCAGTTAACTCTTTACCCAACACAGACGATATCAAAATTTGTTATTTTAAATATAATTTTTTGAAATTTTTCCAAATATTTCAACAAAACCATATCATGTGACCCCTCTTTGGAACGAGCTCATCGAGCTCGTTCCAACGAGGGGTCACATGATATGGTTTTGTTGAAATTGTGTGAAAAATAATATTTTTTTCAACTGCTGAATTTGCATATTACGCGGACGGATGCTGCCGATTCGTTGGGTAAAGGGTTAAACAAAAATCTAAATATTTCAATTAAACCATTCGTTCCAATGAGGGAGTCGCTTAATACGATTTTCCAAAACTTTTTGAACGATTTGAAACAATAATGAAAATACATTTTGATACCGCGTGCGTTGGATAAAGGTTTAACTAATGACGAGTAATGAGCTATGTGTTGGTTAAGTAATTCGTTTATATATTTTTATTCGCTAGCAAACAAGAATATAACAGTGTGTGTATATATAGTACATACTAATTCGTGTAAGTGTAATTCGTGTAAGTTTGTGTAAGTGATTGCGTCGTAAGGATCGTGATTTCTAAGATATATTACACCGGATATAGATCTATAAAATTGGTACAACATGCCAATTTGATTTTACAAGCAATACACTTGAATATGGAGAACAACGCGTTTGAACAATTCGGGTCAAGGAATGGCTGAATGTGTGAATACTGCATGCGAACTCGCTTCTTCCTCTGTTACCAGGGCGAGATTGAGATAAATGATTGAATGCTCCTAATTCTGAGAACAAAATTTTGCGCGTAATAACGCGGAATATATCTCCACTTGTTACCACCTGAGGAAGATATGATACGGTATTGTTTGTCCATAATTTACAATTAAAAACAGTGAACAACGTGTAATGCGGAACATATCTTTACTTGTTGCCACCCAAGAAAGATATGCATCGGCGATTTTATAGACGGGTTCGTGATTAGGAGCTAGGCGGCTACGTGCCAAATAATAAATCGATCTGTAAGACGTACGCGTATCTCGATCAATTTTATAATTCCCATTCAACAATTAGGATCAGCGTGACCCTAAATTTTACGTTCCCATGACGCGAGACACATTGGTACGGCACTTAACGTAACAGAATAAGAATTAGTCACAAAAAAAAAGTTATATAAAATATTTGATGAAGTATATAGTACATACAATAACAATATTAATATTCACAAAATAATTTAATACTACCATATTTGTATAGTGGAATGGGAAGGCGTAGCCAGATTGGCCATAAGAAAGAATAAAAGGAAGAAAATATGGCATGATCCAGATGAAGGAAAAGCGCACAGGAAAACGACAAGCGCAACATCATGACTGCCAGGTGCTCGCTGAGGTGTCCTCACTTGAGCATGTGAGCATTGCCTCGCAGATCTTCAGCATGTGCGCATTGCATCGCAGATCTCTGACATGACCTTATTTGAGCATGTGCCCATGGACTTCTTTAATCTCACCATCTTTTGCACTGTTGGTTTTCAAGATATCTTATCAGTGGTTGAGTAAGTATTGTGTGGTAGGTAATGTTTCTGGACTGAAATCCAATTTCCCATTATTTAATTGGTTAGTTATTACTCTTAGCCTGCTGTGTATACTTGAAAATACTTTTCGTTAAATCTAGGAATGACAGCTTTCAAACAGCCATGACAAAATTCAACTCAGGAAGTCACAAGTGGAAAGATGGATTCTGTTTACAGAAGAAAATTTGGTTAAAAGTGTCGAAAAAATCTATTCTAGTGCCACGAGATTTCGTATCCTGTGTAGGAATATCCACCAGCAGTATACAAGTAGTTAAGAGTTAACTCGTAGAGTGCAGAAGTTTTCTTGGTTGCCAAAATTTCTTCACATGTATTTTCCTTGTTACAGTTCATGGGAGAGTGCCTGCAGGCACTCTCCCATGAATTGTAACAAGGCAAATCCACCCAGA
This sequence comes from Pictodentalium vernedei, assembly GCA_031216915.1. Lineage (NCBI taxonomy): Eukaryota > Metazoa > Mollusca > Scaphopoda > Dentaliida > Dentaliidae > Pictodentalium > Pictodentalium vernedei. The sequence goes on along the minus strand of CM062295.1, from coordinate 557,177,924 downwards.
TGAAATAAATTCATGTCTAATATAATGTGAATCACGTCCATAGAAAAACGAAACCATTAAGTTGTGGTACCTACACTTAAGAATGACGCCAAAATATGGGCTTCCGGCACTCGACCAGTAATATGTTTGGTTCTGACTTATTTCAGATTTCACAGATACAGTAATTTCAAAAGACGATGTTGATATTATAAACATATTATCTAGAATTGTAGAGTTCACAAAGCCGGCAAAAGCCTTGTAAATAAACGATGGGTTGATATTAGTGGTGAGGTCCTATTTCATATATTTGCAAAAAGCTGTTGAATTCGAGTGCAGATTTGTTTGAAACATTTACATTTTTTTCACCCAAATTAAATTAGGAAGGATATTACCTTTTTCTTTTGTTCCTTTTTAACCTTTTTATGGTTGCAATTCGCGAGGGCAAAATATAACGCATTTAAGCTACTCGGTGTCGACTAATGCGGCGGTTCTGCGGTATAACGACACTAATTCCAAGGAGAGAGACTTAATACTAGAATACTCTCTAAACATGAATACTTTGCGAGCATGTACATTGTAAACAAAGCATGTATAATTGAACTGTCGCTGAAGAAAGTACAATATGTTTTTCTTGACAAAAACAATGTAATCTGCCATGTACAATACATTGCCTTTTTTTTTGTTGACAGAAAGCAATGCTTTTCTCAGTTTAAAACTACATAATATCTACTTAATTAAATGGTGGGGATTTGGATTTCAGTCCAGACTGAATATCTCCCTCAGGATACTTACTCAAGTGCTCATATCACATCATGAGAAAAAAAATCAAGCAAAAATTATCCTACCGAAAAACCTGGAAATTTTCGGATACCAAATCGGAAACAGATATGCTAAAACATAATTTTTATTTTTGCTTTTTCATTTTATTTATATTCCATTTTTAGGTGGGGTGAGTATAAGTCCTAATGACCTCTGCATCAGTCTGAACAGTACTGCCACCCCTCAACCAAACGTGTTATCAACTTCTTCTAGAAAACTTGCTTCTTTTTATCATGTAAGCCACCCAATGACCTTTTTGTTCTGAACCCTTAATGCAAATTTTGGTTACAATTCTTCAAATCAGTCTGAATCTCCCGGACAACCCCTTCTCTTCGATCATTCCCTCTATTCTGTCATATATGAATTTACAGAACACTTTGTGAATCTCTTGTTTATCTATAACCAAGTGGAATAATGCCGTTGGATGTTTATTGAGTCAAGGACGCAGGAAACATTTCGAACTTGGATGGGCACGATCACACATGAGCAGTCATGCACATATTGATACATATCAGTAATGGACCATGCACCTTAGCGGTATGTTAGGTATGGTAGGAATACAATACGTAAAGCTATGGACAAGGCTCACGCACCTTAACATTGAAAGAAATTCACATTTCTGGCTCGGTTTTTATCAAGTCACAGCTTAAGAGTAAAGAGTCTGTGTAATCCTTTCCTCATAATTCTCAATAAAGTTGCACTGATGGGCTGGGGCAGATAAAATTTCCTAACTTCTCTCTCTCTCTCTCTCTCTCTCTCTCTCTCTCTCTCTCTGGAAAGTGCCCACTGTGCCCACCTGATTCCATGCCCCTGATTCCACGCCACTGTATATTGCCCTTTCTAATTTAGGAACCCCTTGTTAATTTCATTTATCCCTCATTCTTCTTTTTAAGATCACTTCTCACACTTCCCCTACACTTATTTGGCTCCATACAAGGTTCGATAAATCACCTCTACCTCCTTTCTGCACACCGAGGGTTCCCAATGCCCAATCGTCCATCAATTACATTTTCCCAGTGCTTGATTAGTTCAGATATAATATGGTTTTGATGAGGTCACCGATTGTCACAGCAAGTTATATGTCACGGAAAAACGGGGCGGAAGACGAGGTTTGAGAGGGTGGGATAATAGAGAGCGGCATAATTAATGTTCTAGAAAATTCAATGTGATCAGGGTGAGGGGGTCAATTTTTCCCCGAACACAAGGCGGGGTGGGTGGGTGGATAGATCAGCGGCTCTGAAAACATGTTTTTTCTGTGACTTGAATTTTTTTCCTATCAGCTCTTATCTTTCAAATAAGTGATGCAAACTGATCAGGGAAGCTTTGTAGTCTTTTTGTCACCACCCCATCTCCTCTGGGTCAACAGGAGGTGATTAGTAGTACACGAAAGGGGCTAGCAACGTGGAAATTTGCGCAGACGTTTGCCGTTCCCCATCACACAATCAGTGGTTCACGATTTTAAAAAAAAAAGTAAAGCAATTTAAAAGAATTATTATTTATGTAATTTAACATAAATGTAATCTAACCAGATCTGACAATAAAAGGACTCTGCTCATAGTCAGATTTCAGCCCAGGAATAGTAAATATCATACAGTGGCATAACACTATTTTCCAATATAACTGGTTACTTTCACAGACTCTCATGTAATTATGAATTTCAGTTATATACATGTATGAGCAAAATGCAGGATTATTATCATTGATCATTCAAGCCTTAAAGCTTAGTGGGTAGCCTTCAAACCAATTCCCCAATTTGTGATATAATATCAGAAAAGCTGAACCATTAAATAGTCAGAACATGATATCTTCTTGATAGAGTTTTTATTGCCAGTGGAAACTCTCTATCTTATTGATGGGGAGTTTATTATACAGTGGCATCAACAGTTTGTTAACAGAGAATAAGTTTAGTTAATATGCATTTCAGCCAATTACCCCTGGACCATAGCACATTACGAGGAAGATACTGGATGTCTGGTGAGAAACCTGGCATATGAGATATGACAACTTTACAAACACATATAAGACACCTGGTTGGGCTATTATCTTATAATAGAATTAAAATTACCTTCTTTTAAAACAAACAATAGAAATCTGGTGTAACAAAGAATAAAATAAAATAAAATCATAGAATAATGTGGGTTGGGATCATCTCAGTCAGAAAGGATATGCATGTATATTATGGTTCTGTGAGATCAAGCTGAATGTTGCAGAAGACTACCAGGAAAGTGATTGTCCTGTCACTGGTCCTGTAACGGATTTTGACCAAACAGCCTCCAATATATTGTAGGATAACACTGACCTTTATTGTGTAAAAGGTAATATTATATAAATCACAGGTGCGTCACTCGACACATCAGAGCCCCAACATTTCCATAATGTATCCTACCCAAATTTGGAGAGGTATGGTAGACCTTTTTTAACTCACATGATCACCATTTCTTTCTCACTTTCTCTTCTGACTTGCTCAGATGAAACAATTTTGTGGAATTATTGATAGTATATGAAAAAAGTTCTTAACCCTTTACCTAACGTAACGGCCAAAACCGGTCAGCGTTATTCTCAAAAATCGCTAATTAATTTTCATTATTTTTTCATTTTTTGTCTCTAAAACATAGGTTATGACCCCTCATTGGAACGAGCTCGACGAGCTCGTTCCAATGAGGGGTCATAACCTATGTTTTGAGACAAAAAATGAAAAAAAGTTAGTTATTCAAGAATTTTGATTGCAAGTGTCGTCTGCTTTTCATGTTAGGTAAAGGGTTAAACTGAGAAACCAGAATGATACTATGTTTGAGACTCAGGATGATTCTTTGGCAACGTGTGTGTGACACAAAATAGACAAATCGGAAATCCATCCCCATAATCTTTGCGCTGTTTACCCTGGCCGATATGAGTAGCATAGTATCATTTTATGTCACACACATTACCCGTGGTTTTCCCCTGAGTAGTAGTAAATGCGAAACATGGTTGGAATTCTCTCTTACTGTCTGACCAAAGCTTACTAACCGTTCCATCAAATGAAGAACTACGCATATTGGTCAAGGTATAACAGCGCAGAGCGGATGAGGGATGAACTTTCGATACCAATTAATCACCCCTCTTCACACTGACTGTTGACAGGTTCAATACAACATTGAGGTAACTGCCTCCACAAATTCTGCACTTGATAATGCTTAATAAATTCAGATTAGACTGATGATACTAAAATCAAGTGAAGAAATGGGAAGAAAGAGAAAAAAATCAGTAGAAAAAGCAACAAATACAGTGGTGAAATCAGGTAAAACTTCAAAATTTTCAACATATTTCACACCTGTCCCCTGCCCCATGCACCTGTCTTAATACTGTTCAGGTAGAATGCCAGTATATGCTGTATACTCTCATGATTACACATGGATACACTGACTGGCAGTGTCTGTGAGAAAGTTTGAATATATTTATAAACTTGCCAAGAAACGGGATCGAGTTCTCGGCGCAAACTCTGGAGAATTCTGTTTTACCTCCATTGGCTGGTTGTGGTCAGATTAAATGTCAGGAGCGGTTACTGGAACAATACAAACAATGTTCCAGGAAAACATACCGGATGAAATTGCCAATCAAAGCAGTTTATGTGCGTTTTACTCTAATTTTGGGGGTGGGTACGAAATTTCAGAATGGATTTTTTTTTTCCTTCAAAAAAGGGGTGGGTGAGTATCCAAGTGTCGGAAAAAAAACTTTTGGCGCCTTGTGTCCGAAATCCCCCACCCCCTCCGATGTGATTGATTATTTTGAAAGATAATTTTTTGCAGGGGGGGGGGGGGGGGCGGCATTTTTTTTTGATTAGTCGACAGCCTCGACACCAGTTTTTGTAGTTACAGACATTAAATTCTTTGGGAGATAGTAATTGTTTGTTGAAAAATATTTTCTGCTTATTGGCAGAAATCATAAGACCTTTCGCAATCCCCGCGGGAACCCCGGCAAGTGAAGCAGTGCCTGCTCAGTGCGGTAAACAGGCTCTGTTTTACTGGTAAAATAGGAGCGGGCACCAATGCTTGGGAGGTGCAAACACTCTTATAAAATAGGCAACATGGCTTATTAACGCTCTCCCCTGGTCTTGGGCTGATACTCATGTTGTGGTCATGATTAGCAATTGTGCAAACATATGTGACCTTAAACACCAATAAATAATAACCTTTCGTAAACCAAGTGTTTCGCTATTTGTATTTCTTATTTTTTATGTGGGTATGCATGGGATATCTTGCTCAAAAGAATTCAATAAAATAGTTAAAAGATATTCAGTCGTCTTATTGGAACAGTTCTATTTCATAATTGGAAAAAAATCACATTGATGTTGCATTAACTTAAGGTGTTCGATGGTGGTAGACTTTATTTTCATGGAAATAAAAGGTTTTAAGCTATCGGGTGTCGTATTTTTGATAGCTTAAAACACAAAATTCTAAAATGATTAGATGCATTACCAAGATTGTTTCGGATTTGAAGCAGATTATAAGATTACTTGAAAAATTGTGATCTACCAGCATAGCGAAATGATTTGTTACTCTGGTTGGTTTGGTGATGAAATGCAATAATCTCTCACTGAACATGATATTATGAACTGATCTGTTATTGTGTGTGAAGCCACTTTCAAAATGTCAATGTGAAGCGGCCCACCATTAAGGATGACAATACAAAGGTTTTGTCTAATTTGTCTGAAATTTAAGTCAAATTTTAAGAATGACACCCCCCCCCCCCCCCCCCCTTTTCCCCACCACGAAAACGTCGTCTCATTTGTCTTCTATGTTTTAATCCTTTGCCAGCCACGAAAGGCAGATGACACATGCAAACAAAATTTTTGAATAACTAGGGCCTATTTTTTCATCTTTTGCATCAAAAATGTAGCTAATACCCCCCCCCCCCCCCCTCCCGCCCTCCGTTGGACGAGCTCGTTCAACTGAGGATGATGAAATATGTTTTTGAGACAAAAATTGAAAAAATAAGGAAAAGTGAATGGTGATTTTTGCAAATCGCGATGGTCGGTTTTGGTCGTTTTTTTAGCGAAAGGGTTAATAAAGGACGATACTCTAGTGTCCAATACGTCATATTAGCGGGGATCTAAGAGACTTCTGTAAGATCGATAACATTGAATGTGTTTCAGTTTTGTTCAGTGATGCAATAGGTGTGCCAAAGGGCATTAACACGTTGACAACTGATATGTTATTCCGGGACGGATCAGCCCGTATGCCAGCCCTCTGAGAGAAACTCTCTGAGAAGGAAATATTTACAGTCAGTAATGTTGTATGTACAAGATGTATCACCTTTACCTAATGTAACGCCCTTATCCGACCAGAGCTCTTCATAAAAATCACACTCACATATTATTATTTTTTATCTCCAAAATAGGCTTACAACCTTCATAGGAGCGGGGGTTCGTCAACGTCTTTCCAGTGAATACGATCATGTGATATGTTTTTGAAGCCCAAAATGCAAAAACAATGCAGTCATTCAAGAAACTATGTTTTCAAGTGTTGTCTCTCAGTCGTGTAAGTGAACAGATTAAACACAATATACATTACCTGTTGTCAATCTATGAAGAATATTCAAGATAAGAATCAAATACGTGTGGAGCCAATATAATCTTCTTTGATCGAGAATAAATGGAGGAGAAAATGAACTGTTACGTCAACGCCAATTACCACCGCAACGTCAATGTCAATATATGATCACGTGTCACAGATCAATTTCTAGACTGAATTGGGCGTAACGTCTGCTCCGCGTATTCAAGTTGTAGAGAACATTCAAAACAGTTCGCGAATCACGCAGATTGTTTATTGTATGATTTTCCTTGTGAGCGACCATATCTATTGACTGACGGGAACGCCCTTCCCAGGACTACCACTGAAGCAAGTAAACAACCTTGGAGACCTTCAATGTAGCTATTAGTAACAGCACAGACTGGACAGCAGCAGCTTAACACAGCTGTTTTTAATCCTTTACCTAACGAATCGACGGTGTGCGCCCGCTTAATTTACAAATTGAGCAGTTACAAAAAAAACAGTCTACCGAAAAATTCAACACGACGATGTCGTGTGACCCTCGTCGAGCACGTTTCAATGATGGGTCACATGATATGGTTTGTTGATTTTTTTTTTTTTTTGGGGGGGGGGGGGGGGGTATTTTAAAATAATATTTAAAAATAATAAATTTTGATATCGTCTGCGTAAAGTCGAGAGTTAAACGCACTAAACATATAACCACCACTGATATATTTTTATAAAAAGAAAAGGATAAAAGAAATACTTCCAACATGGACACCAGAAACGAGAAAATAGCGGGTTGAAGGTGGCAGTAAAACGTCTCAAACCGAAGCAGAAGTATTTTTATGTTGTATAAATTGTGCCATTGTCTTTTTAGTAATTTTAACCTTTTGTTTGTTTTCAAATATACATTAACGCCCCTCCTTGAAACAGGATCAACGTGCTCGTTCGAGGATGAAACGGGTTCACAAGCAATGATTTGAAAATGAAAATTGGAACAATAATACACAATATAATTTGAATAGCGATTTTTGTGAGCAGAGCTCGCCGGAGATAAATGGGACAGCAGATCTCGAGCGTGAGATTCAAAACAATTTCTGGCAATGAAGAAAACACAATCAATGAGTCCAAACCGGAAATGCACCAATAACTGTTTAACCTTTTACCTAACGAATCGCCTGCATCCGCCCGCGTAATATACAAATTCAGCAGTTGAAAAAAATATTATTTTTCAAACAATTTCAACTAAACCATATCATGTGACCCCTCGTTGGAACGAGCTCGTCGAGCTCGTTCCAACGAGGGGTCACATGATATGGTTTTGTTGAAATTTTTTGAAAAATTTGAAGAAATGATATTTAAAATAATAAATTTTGATGTCGTCTGCGTTGGGTAAGGGTTAATATGCATTATATGATGTAATAATAAATATGTGTACTGTACATGAAACTGAATGCTTGTTATGAACCAAATGGGCATCGAATCAATCAAGAGGCCGATCCTGGTTTGTCCTCTTTGATAAGGCCGGACAAAATTTCCTTTCCGACAGTTTCCATAAGGGTGAGTTTCAAACAAGGGAGGACAGATTTGGCGTTGTATTGTATACTTATTTTAATGGCATTTACGGCTCATGTGCCGACATCTAGTGGTGTTACTAAGTTACTTAGTGAATTTGTGTGGTAGACTAATATCAAGATTTTTTAACATGGAGCCGCTAGGTTGCGTGTGGAAAATATTGGTTGGTGTCCCAGCCAGTAACGAATATTGATTCTACCAGTTGATGGCTTTGAACTGGCATGAAATATACCATCAGGGTGAAAGGGATTAAAGTCCCCTCCTTGAAACAAGCAGTTCAACGAGCTCGCTCCGGGGTGGGGGGGGGGGGGGCGCTGGGATAGTGTTCTTATTGATTTGAAGGTGAACATTGATATAGTAATACAGCAATACAATTTGAATGGCGAATTTTGTAGAAAGATCTCGCCTGATATGGTCGTATGGTTAGGTTATGGGTTAATGGGATAGCTGAGACCGTGAGATTCAAAACAGATTCAAACAATGAAAAAGACGCAATCACAGGGCCCAAACTGGAACTGGACCAACGACTGTGTAACATACATTATATGATACAAAAATAAATATGTGTACAGTACATGAAACAAATGAGCAAATAATCACGTTGAAGGAAAACAACCAGCAGAGGGTTTTTGAGAAGATAATTTTTATAAATATTTCACTTTGCGATGCACGCAAATATAAAATTTTACGAAAGAGGACAAGTGTTACTCCATTAATTACAATTAAAGCTAAGAGTAAGTGTGTAGCGGGGTATTTAACTGAAAAAAGAAACGAATGTGCAGATTAAAGACTATTCGCCTGATCATTTTAATACTGGTCCGAATGACTGAGTCATTTCTATTTCGACAGTACAAAAAAAGATGGACCTTTTTATAAACTGAATATCCAATAAAATTTCGTTAACGGACTGAATATATATCTAAAATCTTCACCAAACTACAAAACATAAAGATGGTTGTTTTCTAGAGGCCAGTACAAGACGAAAATAACCGCATACATCTGCATATTCTATATCATACAGGCGAACATAAACACTGTATGATCTACACCATTTGCAGTGCATAGAAACGTTTGTAGCCGATGTCACTGACTGATTTGACGCTCAACAGGTTAACATCTTCCTCTTTGACATGCATCCTCCTTTAACCCTTTACCCAACGTAACGGCCAAAACCGGCCAGCGCTATTCTCAAAAATCGCCAATTAATTTTCATGATTTTTCATTTTTGTCTCAAAAACATAGGTTATGACCCCTCATTGGAACGAGCTCGTTCCAATGAGGGGTCATAACCTATGTTTTGGAAACAAAAAATGAATAAAAATTGTTATTCAAGAAGTTTTTTTGCAGGTGCTTTTCATGTCAGGTAAAGGGATAAACACCAAAAATTAACAGCAACGATACCTTGATTTTTTCACTTGAGAAGCGAGGAAATGAGCTCGCAGTAGTTCATATTTCACAAATTTTCCTAGTATCCACCTCCCGCACTCTACCCCAGGTTCGGCTAAGCAGAGCGGGCCGCCAAAGGCGGCCGTGCTTTTCCCTACAAGCTCCCGTTTACAATACCCCCCCCCCCCAATATTATAAGCTTCTTACGCCCCTAGTTGTGAAATTATGGAAAGAAGTAGAAAATTAACAACAAGTGAATAAAGTCTGACGTCGAAACGGGGTTGAGATATGTGTGCAAACAAGATGATGAAATGACAAAAAACACGAAGAAACTGATAAAAGAGATTTTGAAAGGGAATATGGTAGAAGAAAGTCAACAGAGAAACAATAGATAAGCCAACAATCTTCTAACACAAAGCATCCATATCCAATATTTCAGAACTATTTTTTTATAACTTCCAACATGTCTGTTAAAAAATAAAATCACCGACAACCACGTATGAAATTATGGAGCTCAGTAAGTGAGAGGTTTCACTCTTATTTTATTTCGTTTTAACGAAATAATATTTCGAAATAACGAAATAATATTTCGTTTTGACTTAATAATATTTCGAAATAACGAACTATCATTTCGTTTCAACGACATAAATATTTCGTTTTAACGAAATATTATTTCGAAATAACGAAATAATATTTCGAAATAACGAAATAAGTATCTGTAGCGGTAAGCAGGGCCAGATTACACCGCCTCGCTACTTTTTGATTGAAAATTCTGCATACTTAGATAGTAACACTGTTACGTATTCTTGAAAAACATGAATTTTACTCATAATGACGTCACATTATTGTTGAATAAATGTTGTCATATTCACTTGAAACACTCGTCAATCAATTAACTTTCTGATTTTTATGTTTTCAGCGATATGTGTATGAAGGAATTCTCAGCGTTTTTTTTTCTCGTGCTATACCGTATAGCATAGAGTGGTTTATTGGAACAGAAAAAACTGAAGGGGCGGAATGTCCATGGGTGCCCCCCTCCCCCCGCCCTACATGGCTTGTCGTCCCTCCCCTCCTAAAAATATGCTGATTGCAGGCCCGATACCGATAGACTATAAATGGCCGACAAAAGTAGAAATGGAAAACAAAGAACATTATAAGATGCTTAGGTGTACGGCCATGAGGGCCCGGGGGAGGGGTCTGCGATGTCGGGAAAAATCAATTTTTTCTGGCAGTTTCATAATATTTTGAGCCAAGCTTCATTGACCTTCCTGTAGTTTCAAACACCCAGTCTATTGTCTTCATATAAGGGGTACCGCCCTATAAGACCAAACTTGGAACCAAAGTCCGTAATATAATTTTTTGGCGTAGTACGTCTCACAGGACGTGCCACACCAAAAACATTATATTACGGACTTCGGGTGCAAGTTTGGACTACAGTCTTATCAGAGCAAAAACGCGTCTGATGGAATTGGAAACACAGGAGTAACAGTTTATTTTCAAACATTTCCCGGGAGAGCATGGCCCATACTGTTTGGGCTTCGGGGGTAGGGCGAACCGCCACCACCACCTTTAAACATTTCTCTTGGAAATGTTCACATTCTGTAGGAAAATAGTTGCTGAATTTATATGAATCGAAAGCAAACACCTTCGGATTTTGAATTGTCAAACATTATATTGCTGGACAATTCACGACTGAAGGCTCCAGAATTGTACTCAGATCCTCATATTTAAAGCAATTTCTCTGGGGAGGCTCCCGATCCCCACCAACGGGAGGGTGACACCTCATACCATACATTCCCCCAACTCTGTGTTGGAGACCTCAGGTTTGCCTTTGGCACACAAAAGGCCTCCCGCTCCCACCCACTCCTCTCTGTTTTTTTAAATTCGGCTGGCTTCGGGACTGCAGTAGAAGGCTACCAGCCCCCTCTCTCCCACATCGTTTCCACGTGTCTCAATGATGCCGGAAAAAATCTTCCAGCCCCTTCTAAACAAATTGCCCGTTCGACTATGATAAAATGGCGTTCCCCCATAATATTTGGAAAAACAATTCAAAACTTTTGTTTAAAAGGCCTAATTTTTCTGAGTCTGATTGTTAGTAATGGAAGTAAACAATTATTCATGGGGACAAATCGACGGCCATAGCATTTTCTGACATATTTGCATCCTCCAACACCCCATGTACTAACTTATTTATTTCGTTTTTATGAAATGTTTTTTTTTTCTTTTTAACTGAGTACAATTGCAACTCACCAAGAGCATTTTCTGTACACTATAAAACTGGTTTTAGCGTCCCGGCCGCCTCGAAACCTTCCCTACCCCCGCCGTCCCTACCAATACTACGGACTCAATGCAACACTAAATTGAAAACATTCACAACTTCACGACGATTAGAAGGTATTTTGATTCGATGGTATTTAATACACTACGTGGGAGCGCGATGACTCAGTGGTAACGGCTTGAACTTTAAACCGAAAGGTCCACGATTCGATCCCCGCCAGTGTCTACTACGTTGTGTCCTTGGGCAGGGAACTTTATCCCGACTGCCCATGTGGGGGCACGGTGGCGCCATGAACGTCGATGGCGCACTTGTCTTCAACCATTGCTAACCCTACTTATGTGGAGTTAGTACGTTGGGGAGTCTGGCAGTTGCTCGCCGTTGCTCGGTGGTTTTCTCCTGGTACTCCGGCTTCCCCCACCCGTAAAACTGTCCGACATGAGGTGACCATGGCTGTCGAAAGTGTCGTTAAAACCCCAATAAAGTAAATAAGTAAATAAATACACTACACTCTGAGTCAGCTGAAAAATGTTGGCGCGCCTTTCAGTATATATGTCTCTGCAACTACTACTTTCTACCAATCCGTCTGTCGCAATTACTTTCGAATGCAGTCAAATCAAGTTTTAACTACACCCGTCCGACAACCCTGAGTCATCATCGAGATGCTTCTGGTAAAAAAAACCTACCGGCGTTTGATTAGGATTTCACAGAGTGTTATAAAACGACTTGCCAGAAATGACAAGACGGGGCCGATAATGGAAGCGCGCGAGAAAGGAGGTACTGAAAATGTTCTTCCATACACATATCGCGAAAACTGGAAAGACTGTAACGTCAGTTGATTTGCGAGTGTTTCAAGAGAATATGACTAAAGTTATTGCACAATAAAGTGAAGTTATTAATTTTAATGACTAAAATTCATATTTTGTTGGCATACGTAACTTTGTAACGAAGATAAACAAGAAGCATTTGCAATCAAAAAGTAGCGAGGCGCTCTGAGCTGAACCTGCACAACACCACAAACAGCTACAGATATTTATTTCGTCATAAAAACGAATTAATATTATTATTATATTTCGTTTAAATGAAATAATTATTTCGTTAAACATGTCAGAAAATGACGTGTTCGATCGATTTTCCCCCATGAATTAGCATGAATAATTGTTCACTTCAATTATTTGAGATAGAAAAATGATTGTGCACAATCAGACTCAGGAAAATGACGCCATTTAAAAACTGTTTTGAATTTTATTTCCCAACTTTATGGGGGAACGTCAATTTATCATAGGCGTACGGCCGATTTTTCCCCCATGAATCAGCATGAATAATTGTTCACTTCCTTTCTTTGAGATAGAAAATTTATTGTGCACAATCAGTCTCAGGAAAATGACGCCTTTTAAACAACTGTTTTGAATGTTTTTCCCAACTTTATGGGGGAACGTCATTTTATCACAGGCGTACGGGCATTTTTTAGAAGGGCTGAAGATTTTGACCGAAAATGATGCTGCAGGCATCATTGAGGCACGTGGAACCGAGGCGGGTTAGTGAGGGCTAGCGGCCCTCTCCCGCAGCCCGAAGCAAGCCGTATTTAAACATCCGACATAGGGGCAGAGGTGGACAAAAGGACTGTTGTGTGTGCCGAAGGCATACTCGAGGTGTCCAACACCGAGGTGAGAGAGTGTATGGTAGGGGGTGTCTCCCTCCCGTTGGTGGAGATTAGGGGCCTCCCTAGAGAAATTGTTTTAAGTCTGAAGCTCTGAGAACAATTCTAGAGCCTCCGGGCGCCTCAGTTGTGACTTGTCAAGTTGCTGATTTTAGTCAAGAACTTTAACAATATATTGTTTGACATTTCAAATTCTGAAGCTGTTTGCTTTCGATTCATACAAATTCAACAATTATTTTCCGACAGAATGTGAACGTTTCCTACAGAAATGTTTATAGGCGGCGATCCCCCTCCCCCCCCCCCCCCGCCGCTCTCCCAACAGCATTGCGCATGCTCTCTCGGGAAATGTTGGGGTTTTTTTAAACTATGAGGCCTGAGAATCCAAAATCATCACAAGGGTTATCACCCTGATAAGAAGCTCCCCCACCTCCCCCCCCCCCCCCAGAAAATTTATTTTTCCCGACATCACCCCCTCCCCCCCCCCCCCCCCCCCCCCCCCCCACCGAGTCATCATGGCCTGTACTCCTATGCATCTTATGATGTCGTGCTATTTTTTCCATTACTACTTTTGTCGGTCATTTGTAGTCTATCGGTATCGGGTCTGCAATTAGATGGTTCTTTTTAGGAGGGAGGAGGGGAGGGGCGAGAAGCTATGTAGGAGGGTACCCTTGGAATTTCCGCCGCTTCATTTTCTTTATGCACCGATAAACCACGCCATGATATACGGAACAGCACCAAAAAACGCTGGTAATATACATATCGCGAAAAATCCAGAGATCATAACGTTGATTGATTGAAGAGTGCTTCAAGTGAATACCACTAAATTTATTTAATTTAAGTCATTAATTTTAATGTGTCAAATTCTTATTTTGCTAGAATACGTAACTGTGTTACTAGCTAAGTATGCAGAATTTGCAATAAAAAAGTAGCGAAGCGGTGTAACCTGGCCCTGCTTACCGCTAAATATTATTTCGTTAAAACGAAATAATATTACGCTATTTCGAAATATTATTTCGTTAAAACGAAATAAAATATGAGTGAAACCTGTCACCTACCGGGCTCTATATAAAATTGAAACAAGTTTCTCTTTACTTTTTAAAAAAGTCAAGGACTGCTTTTTAGCTTAGTTTGAAACCCTCAAGGATACCAGAAATCAAAGTTTCGATACACGAAGTTAGATGATTTATATTATTAGGTGAAATAAAGTTATACACATAACAATGTGTCCAGTATTTATTTCTATTTTGAATTAAAAGCACGTCAGTTGTCAATACGTTCTGTACAGAAGTTCCGTCGCCACGGGCTACCCCCCCCCCCCCTCCCACACACAAATGTGGGAGCGGATACATGCTTCATTACATTTTGTTGCGATACTTTCAAAACAAAAACCTTTTCTCGTGAGTCATCGATTGATAATAGCCTACTACTGATCTTTTTCCTATTATTATTATTATTATTATTATTATTATTATTATTATTAGGTACAGTGCTAGCAGTTACTTTTTTCAGATATTTTCTCATCGTTGTATCTCATTAGCTCTATCAGAGAGCGTGTGTGGGGTCCGAAAGTTCAAGACGTCCCGGAGGCTGTACATGCTATTTACCACGGTGTGAAATGACATTGAAAAATAAAAGTTCAGTAAGGATATTATTTCATTGATTTTGAGGCCCTAATGGCTTCGATGGAAGGTATTAGAAAAGGTTGTTGGAGACTGAGGTTGCAGGGAGGGGGGTACAGGGTGGGGCACCGATTATTATACTGTACCTTCGAAACACCTGACGATGTGCTTTTGTGTCACTATTATTTTCCCAGATCAGAAAATGAACTTTTTGCTGCTCTTTTTGGTGGATATGTTATGGTCTGGTCATGGGTAGTTCTATTTCTTCTACTTTGTAGCTAGCCTTTGGTTTGGAAGATGCCTGAAGTAGGAGAAACAGACTGACCCCACCGAAGATAGATTTCGTTGGCTAAATACCTTTAATTTGTTCACACTTGTAAATTATATATTACAGAAATGCGTGCATATTGTCACATTTTCGTGATCGAAAATTTTTAAGCATCAATGTATAACTATGCAGAATGATTGTGGAAAACAGTTGGGGGTTCAACCTGTGATCCCAAACCTCCGCTCCAAGTAAAAAGGAAAAAAGACGTTTGAAATGTTTTCTGCGTTTAGTAATTTTAAAGACAGAATGCAAGAACACAAACTTATATTGCGTTTCAAAATCCATTCAAATCGAAGGAGGGGATCATAAAATTAGAAATTCGACCAGAGCAAAAATTATCCCTCCCCCTCCCCTCCCCCGAACTACGAATATTGCCACACAAACTTCATTGCGAAAACTTTAAATCGGCGACTTAAACAGACGGTGTATAACAAATATCAAGTTACTGAATTAATCGGTTCATGTTAAGATTTATTATAAATGCCACCCACCCCCCACACTCGATCCTCCCAGTGCAGGCATAACCTTTATTTCAACAAATTGAAATACTCCACCTCTGTCACCACTCATAAAAAATTCCAATGAAAACGGACAAGTACTTATGGAAAAGAGAATACTGCAAATGACGTTCGACAAACGATGATTGAAGGGTGATCAATGAAGCTCATGCTGACTTTCTGTGAGGTGAGATAATAAAAACTTAAGAAGCTACGATCCGCCCCTCTACTCACCCATAATCCCCTTGTGTTCTTCGCTACAGGAAAGCTAGAGGTGACAGTAACGGTGGAAGGAAAGTTCTAGCGGAGACATTTTTGCAGACATTCTTACCCAACAACCACCCCCCCCCCCCCCCCCCCTACACACACACACACACACAATCAGAATGCCGAAAAGAAAATCACGCACGCTCACGCTTTCTGTTATGTTTTTGACTTTAGGGAAGAAGAACATGTTGAGCATGTCAAGAACAAGAAATGGATTTGTTTGGTTAATGACGTCAAATAACATTGAAAACGAACATTCTTTTTCACAAGACATATAAAAGGTAAACATTACACACATATTAATCAATAGACAATGACGTACAGAGGTTTATTGCGATTTGCTGTGTTCCGATTTGTTAGTCGTAACTAAAACCCCATTTACATGACGAGATATATTCCTAGATTATTTAATATCTAGGATCAAAAAATAACCCTGGATATTAATTTTTTGTCATGTGAATGCAATTATTCGGGGATTATTTATTTGTTCGGGGAATATTTTCTTCAAAAATACTCCACCCCGAGAGGTGGTCGAAAATCAAATAATCTAGGAATAAAATGCACTTTCGCGCTCATGTAAATCGCAGGAGGAAAATAATCCTAGATTATTCAAACAATACGTCATCATTTTCATCACGCATTCAATAGTTTGGTCATTTCCAGTCTTGAAAAGCGCGGCAAGTGTAAGAAGCGGTATTATATTGTGTTTCAAAACAACTAAGAGATAAAATGCCTGGGAAAAGTCGGAAAGGTCGTGGTTCTGCTTGGTCTGACCTTGATACAAATACGCTGTTGGATGCATGGCTGGAACTGGACGTAGAGGCTATTCTTGACAACCCTAAGCTCAGCCGAAGTGGTATATATAATGATGTAGTTGGTAAGCTGTCTGAGCTCGATGTCGAGAAAACTGTGGATCAAGTTCGCACGAGGATGAAAGTGTTGAAGAAAAATTATCGCGACTGTCGGGACAGACTTTCCAGAAGTGGTGGGTCTGGCAGAACATGTAAGTTCTATGAAAAACTGCACAGTATACTAGGGAGTCGCCCAGCTTCATCGCCTTTAAAGGTAATCGATACTGGAACCCAGAATATATCAGATAACGACAATGGAGAGTCGGATGTCGATGCTGGTAACCTGAGTGGGGTCGAAGCAATGTCTGACTGTGGTTCAGACACAGAAGCCATTGCAACTGTTGATATTGAAACAGCCTCCCAAACTCAAGACTCAACAGAATCAACAACGACTGTCACCACAGAGACCGAAAATGAACAAACTATCCATGATTCCAGTGATTCAGCGAACAGCCAAACAACTAAACGCCGTGCAACAGCTTCATTCAAAAAACCTATTAAACCTGCTAAAAAGTCAAAGTTCGAAACTGCCTTGGGTACCGTAATGGATAAGTTTACTTCTTCGAATGAAAGGATTGAAGAAAAACATTTGGAATTGGAAAAACTAAAACTGGAGGCTGATATAAAAAAGACAGAAATGGAAAGGCTAAGGATCGAATCAGAAGAGCGACGAAAGAAAATGGAACATGATCATCAATTCCGGATGATGGAGATGATTATGCGGTTAGCTACCAATAATACAGCGACACGACAACCACCAGAAAGAATGGGTCCTCCTGTACACAGTGCTAACTTTACTCCACGCCATGCTTCTGCAGACAACAGCTGGCTCAGTTCATCTGCAGAGAACTTTGAAGACGGCGTGTCCAGATCCTTCTACCAGCTTTGAGTTTACTGTTACAACGACAAAACATTTCGTGAAATGATAAAGGTGCTGAAAATCGGCTTTTAATTTTAGTTTTATGGAGAAGCAAGAACGCACTTTAACCCCTTATTTGTACAGTGCTTTGTGGAAAATAAAAAAAATACTACGTTTTTAGCCGCGAATTCAATTTTTTGACCCAGTAAAATCATGCAAATATGGAATCCGGGAGAGCCGGTGTAACAGGAATGGAAGTCCGTAGGAACGATAGTCCCCCTGGACTATTATTCGTCGGAATAATAGTCTCCGGACTGTTATTCCTCTGAATAATTGTCCTAGGTCTACCATTCCTAGGAAGAATAGTCCAATGGACTACTATTTCTAGAAATGGTAGACCTAGGATTATTATTCCGCGGAGTATTAGTCCACGAGAACAAATATTCCCACGGGCTACCATTCCTTTCACACCGGGTCGATTAACAAGTCTTAATCGTAGCCATATTTGAAAGTGCAAATTCTAAATTCTCTCTTACACCCCCGCCCATTCTCTCCCTATTTCTCTCTCTCTCTCCCCCCCTCTCTCTCTCTCTCTCTCTCTCTCTCTCTCTCTCTCTCTCTCTCTCTCTCTCTCTCTCTCTCTCTCTCGCATGTGCAGGGGAGAGAGAGTGAGAGAGAAAGAGAGAGGTGCGATAAAGAGGGGAAAGGAGGGCATGCTTTGTCTCCCTGTGATGATCAGACATAATAACTTATACTTGGGCATTTAGTTCCCCATCCCGCTAACATACATAAAAGGGGACTCGTAGGCGTATGAGCCAGGGGAATTCACGAATTCAGGCAATCAATCATTTTTTCTGATAGAGGGCCTATAAAATATTAATAGCGTTAGTTAACTAATTGAACGGAAGGAAATGCTTCCTAGATGAGAGCTAAGTAGTCGAAATCTGAATTGCGTGCCCGAAATCATGTTCAGTTCCATTTAAAACTTAAGATCAAAGCTACACAACGCCGACACAAGACCTGTAGGACTAGAATAAGGTGCGCTATTTGTTAAGAGATATCAGATCAAAGCTGCAGAATGCCGACGCGAGAATTTTAAGGCTAGTATAAAGCTAGTAATTGTATGACTGTGGTCTGGGACCTGACTCCCACTCTCCACATGATAGAGGCCTATATGGGGGTGGGGATTAGGTAGTCCCAGGCCTCAGTCAAGCAATGACTAATACCAGCTACGCATGCTATTAGTTGTGAGCAGACTGAATTGCTTAGTTATAGTGTTATTGTGTACAAACCTACGTCAATATAATATCGAACCACTGATTACGACGAAGATTTTTCGCACAGAATTGAGCCAGTCGCCCCTCCCAATCCCCTTCATAAAATCGTCTCATACGCCTATGAAGGGACTTGTACTAGCTACTTGAGCTGGTGACTTCTTTGGACCTGTTCCAAAACAAAATTTGTAAGAAGTCATATTTATATATATATATCACTCAAGGATACTCGAAAAAAAACCGTCGGAACACAATCAAATGCCTACACCTGGTACGAATTTGGGTGTCAATGGAACGAGCTCCATACGCTCATTCCACTGACATTTATATTCGTATTTTATTGGTCATTGTAAGGAAAGATGCGAATTTTGTGGTTTGCTTTAGCTAACAATGAACCATTTTTCTAGCCCCTTTAACAAGAATGTAACTGCCAGGAGTAAGGTATTGTTTTTAGACCTAGATTGCAAATTCTAAATTTCATTAGGAATTTTGAATGCCGGCATTCTGGCCCCTCCACTTTTTAAAAACGTTTCCACCGGTACTACACATTCGGATCTGTCGGATCGATTGTGGCAAATGATGACACTCAATATAACTCTTTTATTGGTAATATGTTTAAAACATGAATTTGACAAATAATCTCGATCTTTTTGGCAACAATTTCTCCATTTTGTGTTAAATGGTGTTAATGAAATAGTCGGCGAGTGTGTCCCGAATCTCCTTGCCGGCCTGTCCGCTAAATTCTTCTCCATGAACATCAAATTCCTCAACAGTTTGGTCATCTCCATTGGGTTCTTGGACTAGAGTTTCATCAAAATCTTCCTTCATTGTTTCACAGAAATTGTGGAGCACACAGCAGGTAGCTATCACATCACAAGCAAACAGAACTTTAACGTCGAGTCTTTTAGCGAGAACTCTCCATCGACCCTTCAGTCGGCCAAATGCGTTTTCAATAGTCATTCTTGCTCTACTGAGTCTATAGTTAAAGACATTCTGGATTGTTGGAAGTGATCCTCGTCCGATAAAAGGCTTCATGAGCCATTTGCGCAAAGGATACGCTGGATCGCCGATGAGTGTTATAGGCAGAAACAACTCTTCATCTCTCAGACAAACCTTGACACCTGAATCCGGCATGAACAGAGATCCATCTTCTCCACGGTCACATATGTTAGAGTTAGCTAAAACACGAGCATCGTGCACTTTTCCTGGCCAACCAATTTTAATTTCACGAAATATGTACCGATCATCACACACACCTTGTAATATTAAAGAATATTTTCCTTTCCTGTCTACGTAATCTCCGTGATTTAACTGCGGTTTTATATTTTCGATATGACAACCGTCTATTGCACCCCCACAATTTGGAAAATCCCATTTTTCATTATATCCTTTAACAACTTTCCTTAGATCATTTCCACTGGGAAAGTGTATATATTTTTCACGCAGTTCGTCAGAAATCACTTCACAGACACGATGAACAACTTTGCAAACTGTTGGTGTAGCCACGCCAAAAAGATTGCCTATGGTCCGATACTCTGCATCTGATGCTAGCCAATAGACAGTCATTGCAATCTGTTTATCCACAGAAATCGCCTGACGCACACATTTCTCAGAAGGCTGGATGCAGGGAGCCAACTCTAAGCACAGTTGGTCAAAGGTGGATTTTTTCATCCGAAAATTATCAAACCAGTCTTTGTCGTTGAAGGTTTTGTTGACAGTTTCCGTGTACCAGACCTCTGAACGAGGTCGCTGCCAACACGATCGAAGCCGCAAACTGCCCACCGTAATCCCGATTGAAAGAGCATATGGCAAGACTTTCTGTCTAGTGCGTCGGAGTCGTTCCATCTCTTTGCATGAAATGACCACGTCATCCGAAAATACTCCAGATTTCTCAAAGTACATGTGAACGCAGATTATTTTTCAAATTATATTCCTGGAATAAAATTTTGTGATTTTTATTCCCCGAATAAATATAAACCTGGATTATTTTCTGCCATGTAAATTGCCCTTTATAAAACACGCCAAATACTCTATAAATGCATTTAACCATGTCAAGAAATGTTCAGTGTTTTTTTTTTTTTTGCTGTATTGAGTAAAAATTGGAATTCCAACTTCTACTTGTAGAAAATGAGATTCGCTATTTTTTAACAAATAAATCTCATTTTCTACCAGCAATATTTGAAACCGGGAGAAAGCGGAATTCCGGTTCAACTAGTAGAAACTATAATTCTACTTTTTATACACAGTTTGGTGGGAGGGGGTGGGGGTGGGGGTGGGGTGGGGTGGGGGCGGGAGCGCTTTATATAGGAATCACCCTGTCCGTCCGCCCGTCCGTCCATCCGGGACAACTAAACCTGTTTAGGAGCTATTATTTTTAGGAGGTTAGTCGAAATTAGGGTAGTATTAGGGTTAGGAGAGGGGTGGGGTTAGGGGTAGGGGTAGCCCCAGGGCAGAGCTAAAGGTTGGAGGGGTTAGGACCCAGGGGGTGGGGGTTGGGGTCAGAGGTGGGGTTTTAGTTTTTATAGCCCCTAAACCAAAAAATAGCCCCTAATACTTTTGGTCTGGCTAGGGTGGGGTTAGGGTCAGGGGTG
Organism: Pictodentalium vernedei; assembly: GCA_031216915.1. Lineage (NCBI taxonomy): Eukaryota > Metazoa > Mollusca > Scaphopoda > Dentaliida > Dentaliidae > Pictodentalium > Pictodentalium vernedei. Next base: position 557,156,434 of record CM062295.1, on the reverse strand, counting down.
GGGTTGGGATATGGTTAGGGGTAGCCCCAGAGTAGATCTTATGGTTGTGGAGGGCTAGGCCCCAGGGGGTGGGGGTTTTAGGGTTTAGGGTCCTTTTATGGTAGGGTTAGGGTGTGTTTTTTGAGTGGATGGGGTGGGGATAGGGTTAAATATAAGTTCTAGGGTGGAGGGGGTGGGGTTCTGGCTAAAATAAGGTGATGGACATATAAAATGTTTTTTTCGTAGCCCTTAAACCCAAATAGTTGGAATGTCCGTCCGTCCGTCCGTCTGTCCGTCTGTCCATCCGTATAAGCGCAACTCCTCCTAAACCGTTTGAAGATTTTTCATGAAACTTTTCACAGTGGAAGAACTCCATATGCAGATGTGCATGAAGCAATATAATTCCGTTCTGACATTTCCAAGGGGAGATAATCTAACATATACATTTCAGGCGCGGACGGTATCACTTTGTGAGCTTGCTCACAGTACCTCTAGCTATTTCTAAAAGTGCATTTTATTCTATATAAAAATTAGAAAGATGGGCAACATTCGATAAATTTAATACGACTTGTTCTCAAAAAGTTCTTTTGTTTTGCATATCAGAAAAATTTTGGAAAGAAATCTCTTCAAGACTCCCATTGAATCAGAGAATCAAATTCAAGCACGATTTAAGCACTTTTCAAGGACTCTGACCAGGATTTTCAAGGACTATTATAATTTTCATAAGAACTTACAACATCATGAACAACACAAAGAATTTCAGTCACAAGAACCTGATTGTATCAAATAAAATCAACACGCCAGTACTTCTTGTCTTTAGTAAAAGGTAGAATGTGAATTAAAACACGACGGGCCAGAACTCCAAAGACAGGACGGTTTGGGAGAGGGGCGGGGGGTGGGGGGGGGGGTACCACTTCAGCTGCTGATGTATCGGCAGTTGCGAAATGAAAGTACTTGAAAATTTCTAAAAAAAAACTTCCAGTGGTCGGCCATGTACCCTACCTGTTGGGATGGGTGCGCACTCTCGGACATCCTTCGGGTGTATGCCCATCTATCATGCAGCGCAATTGCCCAAGGTGCTGGTTGCACCCACCCCATATAGAATTCGGATTATTTCACTACACAGTAAAGAACTAAGGAGATGAAACCACATCATGGTAAAAAATTTCATTATTTACGAGCCAGTTCTAAACGTTGAACACGTATGGTATGTGACATTATAAAATTTCAAATGACCCTCCGCCCCAAATCCACCACCCACCCGTCACACCGATACACGATTATCAGAAGTGAAGAATACTACACGACCGAGTCGCGACAATCTCACACTTTAAATTAGGTTCGGGTGACTTATGAATGCTTATATCAAATATCAAATATCTGACCATGCACTGAACGTGTTTTCCACACACCACACAGGACTTTTTCTTTTTTTATTATTGTGTACCTTGCGGCGATCCGCAATCCGGCTATCTGTATGCATACTTTCCGTTTACTGTTCCGTGTTTTCCAAAACAATAAGCCCTTTTCGAAACTGCCTTCTTGACTTTTAATCTATGCAAGGTCACAGATCGCGAGGTGAAAACAAAGCGATTTTCATATTCGTCGCATTGAGTTTTGTGTCAGCCAAGTCAACTAGATTTGTGAAATATCAAGTTTAAATTCGTAGAACTGATGTCATCATTCGCATTAACTGAAAGGGTAACCGTAGATAACTTACAACGATGGGATATTACACAGGTTTAAAGATTTTTTTTTGCGGAGGCGAGGACTTGTTTTGCGTGGCAACAAGGAAACACTCGTTGAACGGAGCTTTTCGGCTTGGGAAATCCCCGAACGTTGTCGAAATAGTGCTCACTACCACAGAGGCAGGCAGGTGGCGAATGCACCAACCCCCTCACCATCAGATGGCAGGCAGCCCGGGGGGGGGTGGGGTGGGGGGCTTATTAGAGAAATGAATCCCCTTGATATAGTAAGAGAGAGTAACAACACAATGTTTCCAACTGATGTCGATTTCGACAAAGTGAAGAATAAGCCATCTATCAAATGGGCTGAGCTACCACAGGGTATCTATAGCCTCGAAGGGGAAAAAGAGCCAAAAACCCAGTATGGCTATGTACTGATTTTAATTCCTAAACACAACCACTGGTGAAGAAATTGAGGTGTGGGCTATTGACAGGGCGATAAAGCAATTAACCAACCAACCCAACGCTAAGTATTTTGTGCTATAATGGGCTCAAGGTCAGCCAGAAAACCAGAGCACATAAGTACCACAGCTTCGACTTACTGAAAGGAATCGCATTATTTATAAAAAGGCGGTTTCGCCCTGCCTCATCAGACTAGCATACACAGTTACGACCTAAAGTCACTGGCCTAGCTGTGCCCAACTTTTTTTCACATCGGAATTGACACATTTTGCTAACGTAGACACAAAAATATACCGATACCAAACGGGCGGTCGCGTTGAGGGGCGGAGGGCACACCCTCACCGGCCCAGACCTCTCATAGACACAAACCTCCTTCCGGAGGTGAAGCCTATTAGACATATCCGTGATAATGGATATACCCGATCAGGTGCACAATGCGGATAGGTAAAAACACTTGTCCCTGTATCAGTATGCATCGCGTCTTCTGATTGGTCTACGTGGCCGAAACAAATAGCCATGGTATCGGCTATCTTCAAACATGCGGGTGATAAGAGCGCGCGCCGTTGTTCCCCGTTTGTCACTCGAGAAACATCCAGGTGATAATAATAACCTTTGACCCCGACTGGGTCACATCGATTGCAGAAACCTCTATTAGAACTGTTAAGTTATATCGAACTTATTGTCGTATTGTAGTGAGTAGTAATACAAATTAAAAAAACATCGTTGCAGCCCTATGAGTAGAAGCACTTGTTGGCTGTCGTATTCGTTGAGAACTGAACAGACTGAATCGGGTTCGCAAATATACTTTTGCGCCTTGCGGGTGAGAACATCAAGGGGAGCAACTCATCTGTTTATCTTCGATATCGCTTGAGCAGAGTGCAAAATGTCAATCTCTCGCTTCGCTTGTCACTCCGATGGAGACACCGTTCGCAAACGGATTGAACTCACGCCTAAATCCACCGTCAAATCAAATAATACTGCCGCTCGGTTTTTAGAGAGTATTTGTCAGAGAAAGACTTTGATACTGAATTTGAATTGTTTAAAACAAAAAATTAAATCTTCTCCACGTGTGACCTGGTTCATAAACAACGATTCGGAAACAGACTCGGTCTATTTATAGTTTTGCTGTCACGTTTCTTTCGCTGTTTGGTTCAAAACCCGAGGCTCAGTGTGGGATTTAAACTTCGTCTGAGTCTTAATGTGTGATCATATTTTACATCTCGGCATTATTTCTGTGTTATGAGGCGGGACAAAATCGTTATCTCGGGCAACATCCAGGGTACATGGAGATTTAATACCTGGCTTGCGCCTCATGGTTGAATACCGACATTCAGGTATTAAATCTCTATGTACCATGGATGTTGCCCGAGATAACTTATAATGTCAGTGGATTACTTTGAGCTCTACGGAGCTCTGTGGTCGGCGCTGTATGGGGGAGTACTGTGGGGAACATCTGGTCAAACTGCGAAATGGATCGTGTGCAAAACCTTGCCGTGTTTGAGGGGGGGGGGGTTAACGGACCAATTATCGCTCTGCCTGAGATGTGGTTATAAGAACGAACATGAAATTACTGCACTGAGAGCAGAGGACCAGGGCAAAGGAAGGAATTTACCCGGCTGGCGGCCATCGAAATTTCCATTTAGAGATGTGGTGGCAACAGGCATAGTGATTCAGCATGGTAAGTATGGACAAATACATCAATCAGCTGTTAGATGAAATGCAAATACCGGAGCTTCTCCAAGATGTTGTCCAGAACATCCTGGATGAACCCATTCCAGAAGCAATAAAGAAGCGATTGCTAAGGCCTCTACTTCCAGGTGCTGCACGACTTCCCCTCCACCTCGAAAGGTGCGTGAGAGAAAAAGGAAGGCAGTTGTTGAGGAGTTTGACCCAGCCAAACAACGGCTACAATTGGACTTGGATATGGAAGTCCCTCACCGGCCAGATGATGAACCAAGGGTCGATCGACGCCAAAGACTAGTTTGAAGTTGATGGCGCCGCCGCAGTCGTCTCTACATGGAGGGTAGAGATAGAGGACCCCCTTGACATTGCCGACGTTGAGATCGCCGATAGAATGCATGCTAGGGCCGGCCGACTGGACCTGAATGCCCGCATGATGGACGAGAGGACAGCATGACTGCAAGCAGCCCTTCCAGAGGGCGCGTTCACCCTGAAAATCAAGTTCCTGCGCGAGCATGACGAACGAGACTAGGTCATCGAAGGTAAGTTCGACCCTGTCCGTGCCGAGAGGAAGATGGGGTGGGGGGGGGATCGTTGAGATCTCACAAGAAATTATTAAGCCGGGCGCGCTGATCGGGATCGACCAAGTGTTCTGCCAGAATGCTTAACCTGTTACCGCGGTCGTTTACGGGCCCTACCCTCTCAGAGACCCAGATCCAGCAAACCTAGCACCGATGAAAGAAGGTGGTCTCAACTGTGTCTCGCAGAGAGTGTTGGAGCATTTCGAGGGCGCTCTCAGAGGACAGGGCCTAACCCCCACCAGGCGGCAGAAAATCGAGGAGTGAGAGAAGAGAGTCCATGGCGCTAGTGCAATGGTCGACGATGTAGCCCAGTTCGAGAAGATCCTCAAGCGGGCCATCATCGCGAAAGACACAGCTGTAAGGATATCTACAACAGCGGTAAATATCAGTTTGGAGGAAATGGTATGAGAGGGAAAGTAGAGCTCATCTTCCATAACGGCTACGCCTGGTCCAAAGTCCTGCATTTCCCCCAGACTAGGCAGGTCCAGATATACGAGGGTGACGTCTGGGAAGCCATCAGACAGGCCACCCAAAATGAGCCAATCGCTGTCTTGCTACTCGGTGGTGGCCAGGATAGACAGCTCAGCGTCGACCAGTTCGTCTTATAAGACGGCCGTGCCTTTATAACTCAAGAGGCCCACCAAACCACGCAGAAGGCCTGCGCCAATCTAGGAGATGAATCTCTTGCCGACAGGGCCTTCGGAGTGAACCACGCAGCCAGCATCGAAAAGGAAAGGAATGACTGGAAGCCGACCCCAGCATCTTTCCTGGATGACATCCAAAAGGCTTGTGTTGAACATGGCTACGGGGCCCCTGGAACGCAGAACGGTATCACGTCAATGACATCATAAGCTTTGACATGAAGTAGTATGTAAGGTACCTTTGAGGGATAGTTTGGGGGATCTCATCGGGGGATCTCATGTGACGTTACAGTCACGTGACCTAGTGGCGCCATGTTGTGTTGTCATGGTAACCCGCGTGAGCGACCATGTGGTGACGTCATCGTCATAGTGATACGTGGTGTGAGTGCGCATGCGCAGCGCATGTTGTTAGGGTGATACATGTTCCGTCGTCCATTTTGTATACTGGAGGCCGCCATCTTGGTTTCTATGGTAGTACGTGATTGCTATGTGACCCAAAGTCCTACAATAGGACAGGGGTATGTTTGGAGGGTATGTTCGATTGAATCGGAGTAAATCAAATTACCACAAACAACCCGAAAATCCCGCCAAATCACCAAAATATATTCCAAATCACCAAAATTGACTTTATTTCCCATTTTATCGGCATAGCACGTAGTGCTATAGTACCGAGGGCCCTCTGGGGTGTGTTCGATTAAACTGGAGTATATCTAATTACCCAAATAGACCCGACCACCCTTACAGACCACCAAAATCTCCAAAAACCACCAAACCACCCAAACGGACATATGAAGCCCCATTTTGGGCATATACGTTTTGCTATAGTAACCAAGGGGTACAGGGGGTATGTTCTATTGAATAGGAGTACAGGGCCTGATTTTCCCAGAATTCCATTTTTAATGCCTATTGCATATGTTTCTCTATCACTAACAGTCTATCCAGTCCAAACTATCTCTGGTTCTCTCGTCCAAGTCTTATAATTACCAGTGCTTGATTTACCATAATGCAGTTATCCCCCTTGCGTATATCAAAAGCATTCCCAAGCCCAATAAGCAATCGAGCAGTTACCGATAAACCATTGCTCGAATGACTCGAATCCCATCGAGCAAATGAGCTTTAGGGTAATTGCTTGATCGAGTATATTGCTCAAACGACTCGAATCCCATCGAGCAAATGAGCCAACGAGCAATTTGCTCCTTCGAGTGACTCGAAATACTGCTCGACGACTCATTTCAGATAAAAAGGGATTCCATAGCCATAGGCGTTTTCGAAAAAGGGATTCCACAAATGGGATTCCAAAAAGGGATTCCATAAGTGGGATTCCGTCTTAAGTCGAATGACTCGCACATATTGCTCGAATCCCATCAAGCAAATGAGCTAACAAGCAATTGCTCGTTCGAGTGACTCGAAATACTGCTCGACGACTCATTTCAGAAAAAAAGCATTTCATAGCCATAGGCGTTTTCAAAAAAGGGATTCCACAAATGGGATTCCAAAAAGGGATTCCATAAGTGGGATTCCGTCTTGTGTCGAGTGACTCGCACATATTGCTCGAATGACTCGAATCCCATCGAACAAATGAGCTAACGAGCAATTGCTCGTTCGAGTGACTCGAAATACTGCTCGACATTTCAAAAAAGGGATTCCATAGCCACAAGCGTTTTCGAAAAAAGGGATTCTTAAAAAGGGATTCTGTAAAATGGGATACCTATCCGATTCCGTAAAATTTCGGATTCCGCGATTTGACATCAGGACTCCAGGGTATTCCCCTTCCCTGTTAGAAGAATTCAGTTCAATGGGTTGTACTTCATTCAGTTAAAACTCAGATCACCTTCGTTATATTTTAATTAAGTTTAAAATTTATTCAGTTAAACTTTGTTCAGTTCAAAGGTGTTAATTATATATACCTTCATTAAGGTTATGGTTGAGGGATTTTCGGGTTGTTTGAGGTAATTTGATTTACTCCGATTCAATCGAACATACCCTCCGAACATACCCCTGTCCTATTGTAGGACTTTGGGTCACATAGCAATCATGCGCTACCATAGAAACAAAGATGGCGGCCTCCAGTATACAAAATGGACGACGGAAACACGTATCACCCTAACAACATGCGCACTCACACCACGTATCACTATGGCGATGACGTCACAACATGGCCGCTCACGCCGGTTACCATGACAACCCAACATGGCGCCACTGGGTCATGTGACTATGACGTCACATGAGATCTCCCGATGAGATCCCCCAAACTATCCCTCAAAGGTACCTTACATTCTACTCATGAAGGCATGCTATCCCTCAAGGTTCCAAGGTATGGGTGAGGCTCAGCCCTATTTCGAACGTTTCGGTCATCCAAAGGCCAACATGACCCGTGTAGTAATCAGTGGCGCTTTGCCCAAAGACATAGGTACCGGTTTCGCTCAAATAAACAAGTGGGCTTTCGACCCAAGTGTCCACCCTGTCATACCTGCATGGTTCGGGAGGCATTTCGAGGGGCGGGGCTGGGCTCAGACAGTCCTCTTCTCATATCTCATGGATTGCGCATCCTGAACGGATTAGAGGTAGGAGAAGCCGCCATCGCTTTCGGAAAGAAGAATGTAGTATGGTTCCCCGAAGATAGAGATCAGGGCTGCAGCATCATCGGGAAGTTCACTCAGGGCGCAGTGGTAAACGATTGACTGACCGCCTGGTCACGGATCATGGTGAACTAGATTATCTTGTGAGAAATACTCGACATAGTGACACTCTTGTCGGAGCTCCAGAACGGTGCCCCTAGGCCATGTGCTAACTTACTATGATAGCAGCCAACCCCAGTACGCCCGCCTAAGGGCGTCTATGTTAGCATACGTCCATATTGACCTTCTAGGTATGTTGCAGCGTTTCGAAAAAGAAGAGGCGGTTCGGGTGGCGACAGACAGCATATATGTCAAGAAAACAATGCTCTACAAATTCAACGGTGTCTAAGCCTATGTATCCCGAGAAGTCTACCCTGAGGGTTATTGCACAAGGTGCTGCCACTATCATGACGAACCCACCCTACAGCCTCCCGAAAAGTGTAATGTCCTGTCAGCTCAGTGAGGTGAGCAGGTATACATGCCAGAGAAACACGCCGACTACCTCCACAAGCCAGAGTATTACAGCGCCACGAAAGACCTCCGTCCCAGCAGTGCTCCGAGGTACAATGACCACTGACCCACCATCGACTGAGTTACCTCAACGGTGGAGTGGTGGCGGCAAGACAACGAGAGCGATCGAGCGTCTCAGGGTTCGAGACTCACTTGTCTTTACCCCAACTCACCACCTTGCCAAAGAGATGCGAGGTAGGGGAGTCAAGACCTAGACCTACCATAGCTTCTTTCGGCGGAGCGTCCAGAACTACTGGACGCCAGACCGCATGGGCCAGAAGTTCATCCCCCGTGTCATTATCTGTGGTGGGGTCTGCACTGTGCCCCGGCCTATCCTAGAAATGTTTTTGGACTGGTTGGACCAGCGTGGGGTCCAGGTTATCTGCTGTGTGATCAAGCCCAGCCACCACCAGTCGCAGGTGAGATGCCCCATGACTGGTTACGTCAAGCAGTGGATTATTACGAAAAGGTCAAGGGAGACCATCGGGCAAAAGATGATGCGCCCAAAGCTCCGAAAAGGCACATCCGCCTCCAGGCTGACAAGGTCCAGTGTCAGGAGATGCGGAAGGCTCTCCCCAGCTTTCTCGGGTGGGGGCGGTTCATGGAACAATGGAGGCCAGGTGACCTGATCCTCACTAGCCGGCAGAAGGTTCGCGACCGGGCACAAGAGCTGTTGCTCCAAAGACATAAGGAGTACTTTCCAGACAGTGCGGTTCCGCTGCTATACTGGACAGCCGAAAATAGAACATTATGGTTCCCATCGCGGGTACAAAAGAAAAGCTCGTCCTCAATGACATCGTTGAAGTCACCATTGAGGCCACTGAACAAGCTATCAAGGCCGATGAATGGCGCCTCGGGTATGCCCTCACAGTTCACCCAAGCCAGAGTCTCACTATCCACGACCCACAGAAGGTTTGGATCATAGACGACTTCCTACAATGGTCCAACATCGCCTACCTCGCCGTTACCCGCGTGGAATATATGCAGCAGCTCGAACGGGTGACATGTCCACCAGATGAGGGTACTGAGGTCAGGCAGCCCATAGATCAGCAGCTCCGCAAAAACATCGCGAGGAAGCTTGTCGCCCCCAAACGCCAGGACCAGGTCAAAGGATTCCTGGGTTCAATCCCAAGGTCGACTACATCCTGCGGCTCAAGCAGGACCAACAGAACCACTGTGCGTCATGCAGCATCGAGATGCCGTGGGCTTACCAGCCTAAAGATGCACAGCAATTCAGTGTCGACCGGCTGGACAACAGCAGGGGGCACTGCCAGGGGAACGCGTGCAATTGACCTGTTTAGAGTGTAACCGAAAAAGAGAGGTTGCAGTAGTGCCAGAGGCACAATACACCTAGTGTCTAATCCGAAAGACTACCCGTTCCGAAGGAACATCGGGGGTAGCTGGGTGTCGAGAGGCACCACAAGCAGTTCATCCCGGACGAAACCACGAGCTGGTCCATTCAATAAATAGTAGAGGACAGCTTCGCCGGGCTTGGTGACCGAGCGTCCAAGCCGGTACACCTGGAGGAACCACACAGTTTCAGTTGCGCGACGGCGACCCCTCCAGCTCACCTGCCTGGTAGAGATAGCGAACCCCCCACATTGGAGGGGAGCTATGCTCCATGAGGAAAACAACAGGGCGGCCAGAAATCAAAAAGGAGGGCTTTTGTGTCACATGTGACAACCTTGGCCTTGACGGCGCCAAATGGCAATCTTTTTAGTTAATCGAGTCAGTGCCGCAACAACGGCGGGCAGCCGAGCGACCCATTCGCTTGACCTCTCACCTGACGGTAACCTCATCTCCTGGGCGTATGGCTGCCCAAACAGTCTCTCTGCCAGGATTCGGTTGTATCGTTCCAAAATTCCCTGGTTCGGGTGGGCGTCCACACGGCCAGGCCAGGCCGGACTTCTGCCCCGCGTTTCGCCAGCAGCTGATTCCCCGCGCCCATGAACTCGCGCCTGGAATCGACCTGAAGGAGCTTGGGCCACCGCCGTGGTCCACGCTTGTATATCTTTTCTTGGGCGGCCGCGACCCCTTTGACTTCTTTTGTGGCCAGGGGCTCTGCCTCTTTATAGCGGGAGGCAACATCAACGACTGTGAGCAGCATACTTGTAGGTTTTGCGGGCCATTCGGTCGTGTGGCAGAAAGAGCAGGTCGGCCTGGTGGACCTCATTCGGCGTCCGCACATCGGACTTGGGTCGTGGTATGTGTGTGTTTCGCACAGCTGGAAGGAATACCTGCCAGATGGCCTGCTTATTTTAAGCCATGCCCGAGCCAAATCTTGAGACCTTGGCCGTGGAAGCAAGGTTTTTGCTGGCCGTGAGTCCCTTCCAGTACCCCTTGGGGCTGTAGTAGATTGAAGCTTGCTGTCCATTCTTGGGTATTCCAGCTTCTCTCCTTGAAGGATTTGGACCTCTAAAAGCCATATTAGCAGAGTTTTATAATAATAATATACAACTATGCACGTGACACTATCCGACGTTCAAACCGTGGACCAAGCAAGAGTGCTCCCAGTCGGAGAGCAATTTGAGTGTGCCCTTGCTAAAGTAACCTACTACCCTCTTTGGTACAACATAAGTTCGAGGCTAGGCAACAATTTTATTCGCGTCATAGATGAGAAAAGTGACTCAGTTGAGCGGAAGATAAAGATGCCAGATGGCTATTACAATGTATGCGAGCTAAATGATGAGATGTTTAGTCAGGTTGGGGCTGTACTGGAACTTCACAAACCATCGGGTCGTCTGCGACTCAAGACAGATAAATCTCTGAGACTGGGAGGGTTGGCGTGCACCTTGGAATTTGCAACAAACAAACAAAATCCCTCGGGGAGGGAAGCAGTTGATGGTGGATGAGTTACCTGAACGTGCGACCCACCGTGAGCTCTACGTTCATCTGTCAGAACTCAGCACCACGGACAATGTTCACAACGAGCTACCCAGCACACTACTCAGAACAGTATCTGTAGCAAAAGAAAAATGTGTCAGTGGCGGAACAGCAGCTTTCTCTCATTTGCAATACGAAAGGCTTGTCCCAGGCCCTATAGGCAATGTTACAGTCCACGTTTTACATAGCATGGGTGGTCCTATTGAATTGCAGCACCTATCCGTAACATTACATATTCGAAATATACCTGTTCCTACGGAACAACAACAGCAACTGCAACAAGTGTAAAGGCATGGCGAATAGCGAGGGACCAGGACCACATGATGCATCGCCTTGCACGATCCTTCAGCTGGCTGATCTCGGGGACACGCGGGGCTTTTGGAGAACCAGGGATGACAGACAAATTGTATGTATTTCAGCTCTCCGAGGGGCTATACAAGAGAAAAGAGCTGTCCGTTGTTGTTCCTTCGGAACGGGAACAACCACAACAAGCTACATTTACTGAGCTGCGTGGTTTGAATCTAGAAGGCGAGGCTCAGCCCCGTGGAGGAGCTACGAACTTATCCAGAATGACTCCAGTCAGGGGTCTCTGTATAGGCATCCTGTTCGCGGTGGGTGGGAACTTGACTTCAGGGTCATCCAACCTCACATCCAACAGGACCGCTGCCACAGGCTCCGTAAACTCCAGAACGGTGGCAGTGTGTTGGCTTCTTATACCACGAAAGGTGTTATTTATGTTCACGAAAGCAATGCCGGGTATGTGTTGGTGGGATAAAAGAAGGTGCGATGATGAATCTCTTTTGGAAGTTTGATCGTCTTACTCCTGGCAAGGGTACGACCACAATTATACATATAGTCCTGGGTATACCATCCAACGACTGCATACCAGTGCTACATGGGCTTGACCTAAAATGGGGTCGGCGGCATAATGGCAAAGAACTTGTCATCATTATCCGTGGCAAAGATGTTTTGCTCTCGTTAAGCAGTATCGAGAACAAGGTCACAGAAGCTAGGTTTCCAACCGACACATTCAATACCCTATATCTTGGCCCAGCTAAGCTCAAATCGCCTGCGGTTTACCAGGCAAATACTGACGGACGACGATTTAAATATATTATAAAATGATGTATAATACCAATAAGAATGGGCTTGTAACCAGAACTCAATAGTAGCGACGCGAATACTTTCCGCATCCAGGAGATTGGTGATGTAAGAGCCCGTCTCGTGACCGAGCGAGACCGCAGGCGTTCTCTCGGCAAGAAAGACCACTGAGGGGTCAATATCGCAGATGGCATCGAAACATTTCTATCTGCAACCGGCATAGGGGTCGGCGTTGGTGGAATCGGGTTGTTGGCATCTTGTTATTTCATATCTGCTGGAATGATTCCTTGTTTAATTGACATTACCTTGGTTGCCATCGCCAGCCTCCCGTCAAGGATTACCACCCCGACGTCATAGCCGGTGAAGTCAAGTTTAGGGGCGGCTCCCTTCATTGCCATCTTACCTAAGCGGGCATACCCTATTGCGAGGGCGGAGACCATGGCGCTGTGATAGGCAGCATTGACCAGCATCTTTCCATCGGCTGAAGCCTTTATTAATATATATATACTACTCCATATAGAATGGATCTGAGGATACCTTCAAATGCCTGTTCGGAGGTGCCGCGCTGCGGTTGACCGAAACAACAACAGCAGCATGAGGCGGTGTCATTAGATTGGCCGCCGACATAATGTTGTTCCTGATGTTCCCGTTCCGAAGGAACAACGGGAACTGGAACCATAATGCCAAGCTAGCCAACCCAACCGACCCAGCAATCCATGGGGAGCAATCATCTAATGAACTGCGTTCATGATGCATTGCATTCGAGACCCCTTGCTGCTATCCATGTTGTTCCTGTTCCGTTGGAACATCCCTCGGTACGGGTTCACCAGCCGCTTGGGTTGCTACTGCGTTGTTTACGACATTCTATGGAGATTGGCCTTCTCTTCTTGAAACCGGCCCAATGCCTTTTGTAGTTTTGAATTCCGGGCGGCAGCTCTTGCCCGTCCGGCGGCCACTTTTTTAGGGTCTTTCTATCGCTGTTCCAACGGAAGAACCCACGACTCAGTGGTTGGCGCAGCTGTCACTTTCTCCACCTGTTTCTGTTCCGTTGGAACAACAGTAACTATCGGCAGGTTTGGCTCTGCCATCGATGACATAGTCTTGATTTTTTGGAGGGCAGGTGGGTCCAAATCGGAAATGTTTGTTTAGCAGTGGTTAGCATCGTGGATAGCGGTGCTAAGTACATGCCATTGCGATGATATAGCTTGCAAGGGCCCAACAAATAGATCTGCCTCAAGTTCAGCAACCTACTGTTGTTAGTTTTCCGGGGGTATGGGAAAAAAATGTTGACCACCCATGTGTAGAGTTGTAGTGCGGCGGTCCCCAGAGTTTTCGTCATTGCTGCGCCGGGACGTGCCTCATATCGGGCATAGAGTTTATCGATTTCCTTATCGGCCATGGCGTCGACCTTGTCAAGTGTGAGGTTTTTCCCTAGATACTGCTTAGCCTGCCCACCGGAAGTTACTGCAGATAGTCTTTCGCGTTTGCCCTCATCGGTCTGTTTTTCCTTCGGAAAAAGAACAGCAGGATCCACTGCCGTCTTGCCTTCTGTATTGCCTCCCTGCGGCTCGGCACCATGCACTTCCAGCAGTTGGTCAATGATATCGTCACAATTCATGATGGGCTATATATACGTTATCCATGGATATGTTATGGCGATACGCCGTTTGAGTCTAATATAGGAGTATGCCGCCCACCCCAGCACGTCCCAGTGTAGTGCTTGGGTCACTGGAATGGTTGCTTCCCACATAACAGGCGTTATAACAGCACTTTATGAGTGGGTGGTTGGTCTGTTTTAACACTGGTGGGGCATGCTTGCTCTCAGCCAATGCCTGGCGAACTGATACACGTTCCTCACGGCTTCCAATCACATCATTCCCTCGTAGATAGTCCCCGAAGCTGTCTCTGTCCTTACCAGCAGGTCTGCTCGCGGAGATCCTTTAAAATAGAGTTATACTTCTGAGTCAAACCCCAAACGCTCTGCTGCGCATGACGATCTGAGAAGGTTAGCTCAGACAGCATGTCTTTCTTTTGTGTCAAAGCTTTCATAGCCGAGCAAACATCGATAATGTACAAGGCTGGCTCCCCCAGGAACGTCTGATAGAAGGCCCGTATATCCTGGTGGATGCGTTCACCGGGAACTACTATGTACACATCGGGGTCATCCCAGATCCATGGACGGTCGTGGTATGTGTTGTTGTATTTGATTGTGTGGCAGAGCACCAAAATGTTTCAAAACACGTCCCGGTAAGGGCCCTCCAGCAGGTCCAGAGCAAAAAATGTCTTGCCACAGCCAGTTTGACCGCAAATAATGGCTGAGTGTGGCTGCGTTAGGAACAGGTCATTAATAGACTGTGTCGATGAACCGGCCACTTTCAATGTTAGGCTGCGCATCCATGAGAACGTACAGATATACGTTCAATGCACCGCTCGGCTCTGCTGTCTTTGTGATCAGCATAGTTAATCTTCCATTGGCGTTTTCTATTCGCCGGCCACTGCCGTGTAGTCCGCCATCATCCGTGGTCCGCAGGTCAAGCCATAGTGCTTACTTGTTGGTCAAGAACTCTCCCAATGTGACACCAGCCAGAGATACCTCCTTTGCGACTAGGGCCACTTTGGGATCTCTTTTGCTGCTGGGGCAAGCTCCAAAGTGCCGAGTGGCTTCGTTCCATTGGTGGTAGGCACGCAATCCCTGAGAGTTCAGCTGGATGGGCACACCTTCGATGAGAACCTCAACTTTGGTGATCTTGGGGTTATAAAAGGCCTCGGGTGTCCTACCGGAAGCTGCATCACCCGTAGCTCGTTCCTCGAACAGCAGCAGGATCCCTTCCATGCTCTTTGCGGCAACGTTGAGGTTGCTGCTCTACACAGAGTCGCTCTTGTCGTTGGTCATTTTGCGGAGGCGAAGGACGCGATCTTATAGGATGGTTGCGGATCATGCGAGCAAGTTCAGATTGGGTGACCAGTTCATATTCCAGGCTATTATCAATAGTGTAACTGGCAGTGACACCACCTGTCGCCAGGACCACTCGACTGTAATCATTGAATGTCAGCTCGTACTCGAGCCGATCCCCAAGCGCTCTCTGGTAGAAAGGCATATGAGCCTCGAGAAGTTCAAAGTTCAGCGGGATAAAGAACCGATTGCCATAGGCATCAGCGATAGCCTTGTCTATGGCAACAGTGTCAACCTTGTCTTCTGCACCGAACTGCAGCTTAGTAGCATTTCTTTTCACGGAGGTATCAATGCCCTGGTAGTGGGCATTTTTGCGCTCGGATGCTGTCTTATAGAGATCAAGGTAGCAGTAGTACACGTCTGCATCGTCGACCGACATCACCTCGTTCACGCTGATCTTGATTGCCATTTTCTTGACGATGGCACGGCCAAGATTCTGAACGACTGATCTGTTATCATCTATTGAGTTCAGGGTGACTGCATCTGGGATCATCTGGAAAGAGCTGGGGTTTATGGACTGGACTCTCGAGGGGGCAAGGCGCGTTAGCTAAAGGCGCTTGAAACACAGCGGGTCAATGACATTGAGTCGGGTGAGGCAGCTGCTAGGATCGGATCGGATACTAAAGAACTGCGAGACTTGGGACAGGTGGCTAATGCTGAGTCAAAGTCCACTCCAAATGTGATGGAAAGTCTTACCAAGGAGGAAGAAACTGCACTTAAAACCTTACATGACCCTACACTTGATACCGATACCGTGGGATTGGAGTACAGCATCAGAGAGCTCCGCGGACTCTACAGGGCAATGCAGACCACCCGAAGTGAGTTAACGAACAACCTGTCCAGACTGTCCGAGCTGGATGAGCACGTCGCTTTGGAAAAAAGAAAGCTCGTTGAAACTCAAGATGAGCAGTTTAGCAAGCGCCGGATAGGAGAACGCTTGCGCAACCTGGAAGATGAACAAGCTTCCCGCCGGAGGCGGCCGCAACGAACAGAGAGGCTTTTCGATCTCAAATCAACCGAATCAGAGAGACGATCAATTGGACCCTCAACCAGGACACGACACTCGCTGGGCGCATTCCCACCCTCTTCCGGGAACAAGGGATTACAATCGCATCTACCCTTACAGCGATTTGGATGGCAATCTCGACCCTAGTACTTGCGCTGACCGGTGGGGTGGAAGTACCCCCGCTCCTGCTCCACCGCCATCTGAAAAGGGTCGCCTCAAAGAGTGGTGAAAAAGCACCTACAGGCTCTTGGGTGCATCCTGGCCAAGCTAGTTGGGCAGACGGCGGCTGCGCTACCTAGAATTACAGGCTCCATTGTTTCGTGGCTGCTCAAGCTACTCACAAAAACTGTAGGCTGGCTGGCCGAAAAAACCTGTTGGCCATGGCCCTTGCTGTCGGGGGTCTGCTTCTTCTGATGGCTCGACAGTGGCTATCATCGAAGAAACCAAAGCGCGAGTAAGCCAACTGTAACCCCACCCACAATAACGGCAGTTTTTCCTCGCCATGCTGGCGTGCAGCCGCAGTTCCTGATGCCGAGTCGGCGACATCAGGGGTCGCTCCGAACAGTAGGCGCATCAGTAGCCGTCAGGCTGCCGGCGGGTGGAGTTGGTGCAGTGTTTATATTTGTATTTAGTCCGAGGATCTGGGCAGTTGTGGCAATAACGATCTCGTTGTTATATCCCACCAGACCGTGTGAATGGCCACCTAGTTCCATATCAGAAAGCGCCATGTAGAGGCCTCGACCGAATACATAATCTGGTTTTGACTTGGCGTGAGACAACATGCCTTGATAGCGTTTAATTCCACTTTTCAGGTCCACTGGGCGGACAATGGTATCTTCCACGTTCGCCTTAAACTGCATTTGGACGTCAAAGGCTGTATCCGTTCCGATAATCGATGAAGGTGTCTGAACCTGGGACCCGATTATTGCCCAGACGTATGTCTTAATGAACTCATTGATTCTTTCGACCACCGCCCTTGTAAACCCGTTTGCCTCGTCAACTATAAACGTTAGTAAAATCTGCATGCTCTTGTCTGATAAAGTCTGCATGAGTATGCCCGTGCCTTGAGTGTTCGGTGAATGTGACCGCATGGTCGTATCTTCGACTCGGCGGGTGCAATGTCAGAAGATAGCTGTATTATGTGACGACTTGGTATACAGTGCCCAATCCATCATTATATTCCCCCTTTTCCCTCCAATCTGTATCAGGCGACACATTGAATTCATTTGATAGTCGTTCAAAAACACGTCTGTCATATGAGTTATTGTATCTAGACCATGCATGGTCATGTGATAACGCAACTTTCATTTCGGCTAAAATCCGCCGTGTCTGGTAGTAGAAATGGAGTAGCGAACAAGTCTGTGGTTTCGTTCAGGTGGTCAGTAGCTGAGAACCGCAAGCTGTCGTTGCATACCATGCAGCAAACTTCAACTGGTTTTGCCAGAAGGACATGGGCGAACTCCGCCATTGCTTGATGGCTGCTCCAGAATTTATATCAGGATGTTTATACTTTGAGAAGATGTCCAAATGATTGGTTTCAAAACTCTTGGTCTCCAAACTATGTGGAGGGTTAAAATCACATGAATTCCGATGATATCACTTAGTTTTTTTTTATTCTTGTAGAATCCGCCAGCCTTATATCTGGCACCGACGTCGTAACGGAAGGCTTTTGGATGATCAGCCATCGAAAGGAACAACCGTGTGTACAGTGTTAAGTCTCACACTTGCGAAAGTATTTGCTCTGAATAGACAAACTCGACTGAATCTAATACATGAGTTTAACTAGGCCAACAGGTTGTGGATCATTTTTATGATTAACAATCGCACAGTGTGCTGTCAAGAAATGAGTCACGCTGTCAATAAATGGTTCACACTGTCAGTAACATAAATTTTGGTCCGCTTGTTTACATACGGACTAGAAATCACGTGACAAACTGTTCAATATAGATTTGTTTTTCCTGATTGTGCAATCATTATTTACACAAGGTTGTTGTTATCTATCAGTGTTTCGATAGAACACACTTCAACACCCAAGTTGATAAGTCAGTATTTTATATGTACTTGGACGCCTTCGACGTTATGTACGTCGAAGGCATAAGTGCTGCAGATTTACTTTTGCCCACTCTTTATCCTACGCTGGGGCCCATTTGGTGTTGGGGTAGAAAGTGAATCTACGCTGATGCCCCAAGTGGGATGGCCTCTCGGCCGGCGAGGGTGGGCCGTACCCGGAGCTGAGCCCCCCCCCCCCCACCACCACCACCTGGTGGTGGGGGATTATTCCCTCCCCCTACCCCGCTGCTTGTTTGCTTGAAGTGTTTTCACCTCGCGATCTGAGATCTTGCGTAGATTAAAAGTCAAGATGGCAGTTTCGAAAAAGACTGATAATCGGATCTCATTCCACAAAATAACCTCGTCCTTTTGTTACCTAGAATCTTTGAGTAGTTACCAGAGTTTTGGTATTTTGTTTCACCACTTTGGATTGCTAGTAACGTAAGACATGACTCTTTTATATGTATAACAAATATTTTACAATTTATATGAATTATAATTGTTTGTTCAATGATATAGCTTTTGTAGTTGTACGGTAACAAATCTGGCTGAAACCATTTTCGGCACGTTTTTTAACCACAGGAGCATGGTAGAGTGTCCAAGAAGCCAAAATCCCCCCCTCCCTCCCCATTTACCAACCTCATATATATACATCCACTTTTTATATGTTAGAGGGAATAAATAAGGGGGAGGGATTTATTAGAAAATAAAAGTGCTAGTATTTTTGTATGTGAGCTGGGGCAAATATGGGTAGAGGGTTATATAGGCTTCTAGGTAGAGCTGGGAGGTTATGATTTTTCAGATTCGGTTTTGGGTTCGGTTTGGTGTTTCTGGTGTCAACACAGATAGTAAATAACACCCCAGGCTCCATAACTTGGAAAAAACCGCAATAGTTTGAACGGCACAACTCAACACAAAAGCCCTGTCTATAAGTATCCCCACTGGGTTCAATCTAGCTCCCCTTTAATCATTCTTAGAGGTTTTTGGGGATCAGTTGCTAAACTTATTCAGTCAGAAAAAAACATAAATTTGGGTAACAAATGAATAAAGTTTATCTAATATTCCTTGTATTCTCATTGTCACATTTTCTCCCTTACTGATTCGTCCCCGGATGAGTCAATAAGTGAGAACATGCGACAATTAGGAACACGTGCATTAGTCATTTCCACGGATAGACCAAGTGATGAGTATCCATAGTGGACACGAGTCTAGTTTCCTCCCAATAAGATAGTTTGATCAGTTTAAGAACAAACCAAGCCAGAAAACTCAGTTTATGAACAAACCAAGCCAGAAAATAAACAGACTGTCATTTGCAAAATGAGGTCGCCAAAGGGCTAATTTAGTGATGCTACCCTGCATAGCAGGGTATCATCACTAAAATTACCCTCTGTTAACCTCAATCTGAATCAGGGTCTCAAAACTAAACAGAGAGAGGTGCCCAGAGGATAAAATGGCCCACTCTATGGGATAGTATCATCACATTCACCCTCTGGGGACCTCATTCTGCAAATGTCATTTTTATGTCTGGAACAAACACAGCAAAACAGTTCGGCCGGCTTTTGCTGGGTCTTGCGGTTCGTTTTTTTTTTTTTTTTTTTTTTTTGGTTTGTTGTAAAAACCGAAAAACCGCCCAGCTCTGCGTCTTGGAATTGTT
Source organism: Pictodentalium vernedei (assembly GCA_031216915.1). Lineage (NCBI taxonomy): Eukaryota > Metazoa > Mollusca > Scaphopoda > Dentaliida > Dentaliidae > Pictodentalium > Pictodentalium vernedei. The sequence continues at coordinate 557,136,632 of CM062295.1, read as the reverse complement.
CCAAGCTCATGCGGTTCAACTGAAAGGTGACATCACTCTCAACCCGTAAATTTAACCAGTAGACTGCATATTGTTTTTTGGGTATCTTGATTGTTAAAGTGTGTAAAGCACATGACAGTAGTCTAATGTGCGTATCATTTCACATAGTTCAGGCATTTTCCTGTGAAGTAGTATAAAAAATACAGAAGCTGACTTTTCACAATTGTTTTCACAATGAATTTGAATTTGTCTTTTACTCTGTTGAAACCTCTTTAAAAAAAGAAAACGGCGTTCTCACCATCTTTTGATGTCCTGTAACTTTTTTCTGTTCTTTATACAACAGCGTGAGTATGGTGACATATAATAAAGATGCTGTCCTTTCCATTAATACAAAATTCTAGGAGGTGAGATTTGTTAATTTTTTTCGTGGGAAGAATACAAACTTTCAAATTACAATACATTTGCTAAACAAAGAGCCAAAGTGGACATTGGTGTTGGGAGGTGTGATACTGATATATACTCTTAATGATGGGTAATCTGTTAACTAATTGCTCCTAATTACCTTGCCACGTTTCCTTTTGTTACTTTTAATGAACGTAAACAACAGACATATCCTGGAGCTGTCTGTTGTTTTCGTTCATTAAAAGTAGCATGAGCCAAATTTGTTTTATTTTCTACTGATGTCATAGGCCATTGGTGTTTTCTCAATAATTAATTGCTTCTTAATTGGACCTTCCTCGCGTGTCCCATAATTTCAATGGGATGTCTATCTGTAATCTATCTCGTTTCCCAGTCTGGATAGACCCGATCTGTAATATCTAGATTCCGTTCCACGTTCTAGACATAACAATAATTGTTATGAAATCCCAAGAACAAAAATGTGACTCATTATATATGTCATGTGACTTAGAAAAAAAACTGTCAGGTATCACATTACTGGGTATTTGTTTTTCAGCTACAAATCTTTGCTAAGCGTACACGGTGACCAATGATGATCACTGTCGTTCGTGCTATTGTGTATCGATAAATAACAACCAGGGGCGCAAACACTGGGGTGAAGAGACGTGTCACAATTCCCGAATGTTCTTTTTCCGGGCGCCAGTTGGGCTGCATGCTACCGTGCAATAATTGATATGTGCGTAGACGTACGCAATGGTATAAAACCGTAACAGGTGGTTGCTAGGTTGTAGACACCTTCTGTAAATAGCTCATTGAGAAGAATGTGTATGTATGGATGATTGTGTAGGGGTAGACACTAGTATCGTGTTGAATCCACGATACTAGTAAATATTGGAATTGAAACTTCTACTTGTAGAAAATGAGATTCGCTATTTTTAACGAATACATCTCACTTTCTACCAGCAATATTTGAAATTGGAAGAAACTGGAATTCCGGTTCTACGGGTAGAAACTATAATTCTAGTTTTTATTGCTAAAAAGTGTATTTTATTCTATATAAAAATTAGAAAGACGGGCAAAATTCGATAAATGTAACACGACTTGTTCACAAAAAGTTCCCTTACGTATGAGAAACAATTTGTAAAGAAATCTGTTCAAGGTTCCTATTGATATGAGAGAATCAAATTCAAGCACCATTTAAGCACTATTCAAGGACTCTGATCATGATTTTCAACGACTATTATAATTTTCATAAGAACTTACAACATCATGAACAGCACAAAGAATTTCAGTCACAAGAACCTGATATCTGGAAAACTCACTAGCTGGATATATATCATTCCCTGAGTGCAACACGGTTCTATCTGCAATGCTAAAGCATTGCACATGGCACCTTTTTGCATCCAGGGGACAATCTAGAGATCAAAGAGATGTGGCTCCAGACCAGTTTTTTTCGTGGTGGGGTATCATGAAACATCTTGTCTCCGAGGACACGGGAAAACTGAATTTAAGTACTTTTCAAGCAGTCAAACAATTTCAAGCACTTTTTAATGAAGTGGGCCAAAATTCAAGGACTTTTCGTTGGAGTGGGAACCCGTGGCTTCTGATAATGTAATGTTTTATGGTGAAGTTAGTTTGTCAAACGCGGACATGACTTAATCTAAATAATAAATTAACACTGTTTCAAAGTTTTATGGTGAAATTAGTTTGTCAAACGAGGACATGACTTAATCTAAATAATAAATTAACATTGTTTCCTGTAATATCCCTGAGGCAAACATTTCTGTTCCAATTGCTCAGCTTTTATATTATTAAATAATCTACTGTAAAGTTCCAGTACCTCCATAAACCCCTGCTCTTTTCTCTTGATTACTGTTACTTAAAAACACGAAACAGACTGATAAACTGTAGATTTAAATCCATATTTTAACATTATGGAAATGTTTTCATCCCCTCGACAGTTTGAATCCTATTTTTTGTCTGGAAAGCATTACAACTTTTACCAGTAGAACTGGAATTCCAGCTTTCGTCGGTAGACCAGCTGTATCAACCAGCCGAACGAGAATTCCAGGTTCGGTAATAAATATGAATTCTAACTTCTACCTGAACAGACAAGATTCTACCGGCAAGTAATACTATAAAACTCTTACAATTGTATTTTTGTCAGAATTTTATTTTCCGTCTATGGAATTAACTGAAATGGTAAATTGTCTCGTCTTTTGAAATGCCAGTCATTTATTTCAATGATTTATATTGGCAGATATACAATTCGGAAAAGTACAATTGTAAAAGTTTTATTGCATTGGTTCCTACAGCAGATTCTTACCTCTACACTTGTACATGAGAACCATTGGACAAACCTACTTCAACAACATGCAACCATAATCCCTCCATTTCACGACAATATCCGACTGTACTCACGAGCTTGATTACAACAGCTGATGAAGTTTATCACTCACATGTACTTTATGATTTCTGGAACTGAGTGAGTGACGGCTGATGGTGTAGATAACCGACAAAAGACACTACAGATGTATTGTTCACTCGATTCTTGCGACATGATGGGAATGTTTTCAATTCTCCAATTGTATTTTATATTACATCTGCAACGTACATAAACACACATACCCACGAAAAAGAAATATTAATCTGTGTTTGTAAGCGAGATTTTGTATAACTTTACAAAAAATAAAATGCCATTTCATGCAAACAAAGAAGCATCAAACAAGAAAGTATCTCGACGATTAATTTACTTCACACTTTACCAATCTCATGTTGCATAAACATATTCACAAAAACACATTCACATGCCAAAGGCTTCGAAAAAATATCATTTTCAAACATCTATGTAATTTAGCTATCATTGGAACTACTCAAAATAACCGTTGAAACAGAGTTTGAAATAGTTTTCGTGGTCAATCATGAAAAACGGACTATTAATAAAAGTTGTTCTTACATTCAATGATAATACAGGGAATGTTACCCAATCCTAATAGCAGACGACACTTGTAAAACGCATTTCTCAAAAAGCTAAAAAAGTCATTTTTAACTTATGTTCCATCATTGGAAAGACATGAATGAGCTCATTCCAATCAGGGTCCATTATTTATGAATTCTAACTTCTACCTGAACAGACAAGATTCTACCGGCAAGTAATACTATAAAACTCTTACAATTGTATTTTTGTCAGAATTTTATTTTCCGTCTATGGAATTAACTGAAATGGTAAATTGTCTCGTCTTTTGAAATGCCAGTGATTTATTTCAATGATTTATATTGGCAGATATACAATTCGGAAAAGTATAACTGTAAAAGTTTTATTGCATTGGTTCCTACAGCAGATTCTAACCTCTACACTTGTACATGAGAACCGTTGGACAAACCTAGTTCAACAACATGCAACCATAATCCCTCCATTTCACGACAATATCCGACTGTACTCATGGGCTTGATTACAACAGCTGATGAAGTTTATCACTCACATGATTTCTGCAACTAAGTGAGTGATGGCTCATGGTGTTGATAACCGACAAAAGACACTACAGATGTATTGTTCACTCGATTCTTGCGACATGATGGGAATGTTTTCAATTCTCCAATTGTATTGTATATTACATCTGCAACGTACATAAACACACATACCCACGAAAAAGAAATCTTAGTCTGTGTTTGTGAGCGAGATTTTGTATAACTTTACAAAAAATAAAATGCCATTTCATGAAAACAAAGAAGCATCAAACAAGAAAGTATCTCGACGATTAATTTACTTCACACTTTACCAATCTCATGTTGCATAAAAATATTCACAAAAACACATTTAAATGCCAAAGGCTTCGAAAAAATATCATTTTCAAACATCTATGTAATTTAGCTATCATTGGAACTACTCAAAATAACCGTTGAAACAGAGTTTGAAATAGTTTTCTTGGTCAATCATGAAAAACGGACGATTAATAAAAGTTGTTCTTACATTCAATGATAATACAGGGAATTTTTTTAAAATGTTACCCAATCCTAATAGTAGACGACACTTGTAAAACGCATTTCTCAAAAAGCTAAAAAAGTCATTTTTAACTTATGTTCCATCATTGGAAAGACATGAATGAGCTCATTCCAATCAGGGTCCATTATTTATGTTTTTGAGACAAAAAAAATACAAAAAACAAAAATTGAATGGAAATTTTACCGACTGCCGATAGCCAGTCGTTTTTGTACTGCCTTTTGACTTTTCCAAGAACATTATTCTAAACGTATTGAGGTGTATAAGTCAAGGGCCTTGAATGAAGATACCGATTCCATATAAAGGTATGTGTTGGGTGTATGTATCCACTCATATGTGTTTTCTTCGTGGAAAGCGAGCATGTAATCGCACCAGGTCAAGGAGATGGCCACAGATGGCCAAAAGTAACTACACAAAATAATGAAGGATTCCATTTAATAAAAGCTCCTCGTGAAGATATATCATGGGGAAAGAAGGTATAAAACAGACCCTAATATATAATATAAAGACTCACCATGTTATCGTCTTCCACCATGTATTGAATACTAATGGTATATAATTTTGAGAAATGTTAAAATTTTAGAGAAAATGACACAAAAAAACACAAATTATACACAGTGGTCTGTTAACAACAGCCTCTCCCAACTGAGTGGTGTCAGATATGGCTTAAAAAGAGATAGAAAATTTCAAATTTAAATGATAATTGTAATAAACTTTGAAAGACATTTTAAAGATATTGATGGAACCATATATTGCCACCAATCAACGACTTCAGTGCTAAAATAATTTTAACAATATGTGGTTTGAAAGGAAAGAAGAAGAAACTTTCCAACCATGGGTACACAATAAATGTGGAAAGACATTTAAAAAAGTGACATTGAAAAAACAATACATTATTATCATTCAACGATTCCCATTTTCAAAAGAGTGAAAGAAATTATGCTTCGAAAGTTAAGAGGATTGCCATTTCAATTGCCAGTCCACATAGTAAAAATGAAAAGGACGTAATAAAGGAAAAAGAAGGAGAAGAAAATAACAAACGGAGACGGAACCCTAGATTATTATCAGTCAATGATTCGCGCTTTCACACGAGTTTGTAGTAAAATATGGATAAAAAAATAAGTGGACAAATTTTGAATTAACTCTTCCTGTAATTAATCTTCTAAAACCAGCAAAACAATAAAAACGAAACAAATATTAATGGAACCATACATTGCTACCAGTCAACGACTTGCGCTTTCAAGTGAGTGGTAGCAATATATGGTTCGAAATAAAAGTTTAAAAATTTCAATCAATAGTGGAAGAAAGGTGTGAATTAAAAGTCTATAAAATTAATCTACAAAAAGCATAAAAAGATAGAAAAACCTAAAAAACGACTAACTTCGACACAGTCATGAATTTTTATCAGTTAATGCCACCCACTTTTAAAAGAGTGATAGAAGTCTATTGTTCGAAAGGTGAAAGCATGGAAGATTCAATTGCCAGGGCACATAATAAATCTGGAAACACCGACCGTATGAGAGAAAAAAAGAAAAGAAAAATGACAAACAGTCATGGAACCATACATTATTATCAGTCACGACTTTCTCTTTCAAATGAGTGATAGTAAAACATGGTTCAAAAGATAAGTCGAAGAAAAGTTTAAATTAACAGTCTTTCAAATTAATCTGTAAAGAGCTGAAAAAATACACAAAAACCTAAAAAGCGATAAATAACTGATGCAACATACATTGCTATCAGTCAACGACTTGCGCTTTCAAATGAGTGATAGCAAGATAGGGTTCAAAAGACTGATGGAAGAAAAGTTTAAATTACCAGCCTTTAAATTTAATCTAAAGAACGAAAAAAATCCACAAAAACCTAAAAAGAAACGAGAAACGACTGATGGAACCATACATTGCTATTAGTCAATGACTTGCGCTTTCAAATGAGTGATAGCAAGATATGGTTCAAAAGATAAGTGGAAGAAAGGTTTGTATTACCAGTGTTTAAAATTAATCTGCAAAAAAGTGAAAAAACACATGAAATCCTAAAACGACAAACAACTGATGGAACCAAACATTGCTATTAGTCACCAATTTGCGTTTTCAAATGAGTGATAGCAAGAGATGGTTCGAAGAAAAGTGGAAGAAACATTTAAGTCCATACTACGTAAAATTAATCTATAAAGATCTAAAAAAAAACAAAAAAAAAAAACAATATAAACCGACAAACACTGATGCAGCCATACATTACAATTGGTCAGCCACTTGCGCTTTCAAATGCCTGGAAGGAAGAAAGGGTACAGATGGCAAATGTAAAAACTTTTCCATCAACTGTGGAAATAATATAAAAATTCCTCAAAAACATAACTTATGCCCTTTCAGTGGGCCGAGTTCATTTGATCGATCCAAAGAGGGGTAATAAACTATTTTTGAGACAAAACATGTAAAGATACCAGAAGTAGAAGTCAATATATTTTATCTAAGGAGTAAAGACATTGATCTTGATGAGACATATATAATTATTTCATGGGAAGAATATTTCATGGGAAGAATATACACAGACATCTCAAGGCAAATTTATATTTTCTAAGTCTAAATGTTATATTTAAGGGAGAACAGAAAAATACTTGCAGGTGACTGACTTGTATTCTAGAATGTGAGTTTTGAAGCTGACTTTTACTTGTTATTCTTGGTTTGTTGCTAGGCGACTACAGATCTAAATGGGAAAGGTTTGACATCTGGTAGAGGTTGTGTAATCTCTGAGAAAAAGTTTATGTTGTGGATTTTTTCTCGAATCCCAAGAAAATCTTAGAAAGCACAAGAAAACTTTGGGCTGTTGGACCTCCATGTTTTAACACTTCCATCTGCGGGACATTTGTCTATTTGTTTCAAATAATTTTATAAACGTTCTATTTGGTGTTTCTAGTGTTTGTGGTGATTAGTAATTAATTATATTTACTTTAGAAGTAGTGACTAACACTTAATCTAACATAAGTGAGGGACAACACTGACAAAAATAATTCTTGAAAAACTAAACATTTCTACGATTTCTAAAAAATAACATGGACCCCAACCGGGACGAATTCAGAAAGTACTGGACAGATATATCCATCGTATTTGGTAGTGGTTAACATTAACACCCCGATATAACCTTCTCTGGCTAATTTGCAGTGTTAACCCTTCATCAAACAAATAGCCCATGACAAATGCAAAGCCTTTCTTGAATAACTAAATAATTTCATTTCTTTTCCTCTAAAACGTAGCTTATGACCCCTCACTGGAACGAGCCCAATGTTTTTGTGGCAAATATTTCGATCTTTGATGATTTAGTAAGTTTTTTTTAAATAATTTTTAAAAAATTCCGTTTTATTGGTATACAATGCCTGAGGTGATTAGTAATTAATTATATTCATTTTAGAAGAAGTGATTAATTATTCATTTTAACGCTTTGAACCCTCGTCTCCTGGAATGGTATCGCCATTGTGTACACTTACAGTGAGATGGGTCATTCCAGTATCGACATAAAGGGAGGATAAAATAATAACTGCAGTCTACAGCCGTCTGTGTATCCACCTTTATAATAACATAAGAGTGGGACGAAATTATGCCTTGGACCGAAAAATCGGTCGTACGAGTTTAAAGGGTTGACACAAGAGACTCTACCGGTAAAAAACAATTCTTAGAAAACTCAAAAAAAAATATTTTAATTCTTTCCTCCGAAACATTGTGTATGACCGCAAAACTGGAACGCGCTCACCGAGCGCTGGACAGATATAGCAGTTGTTGCTTTGGATAATGGGTTAACAATAACACCCCAATGCCACCTTCTCTCGTATTTTATTTTCCTGATCCTATAACAAAATATTCCCATCAGAAACTACCTAACCAATTACAATTTTCTTTTACAGCCTGGGAAGAGAATAATCTAATTTCAAAGTTATTCTTCGAAACCATGATATTTAACTTTGGAAGCGGGTATGAACAGTAAAAAAGCGATTTTTTAACCCTTAACCCAACACAGACGATATCAAAATTGATTGTTTTAAATATATTGTTTTAATTTTTCAAAATCTATCAACAAACCATATCATGTGGCCACTCATTGGAACGAACTTGATGAGCTCGTTCCAATGAGGGATCACAAAATATGGTTTTGCTGAATTTTTTTTTACTTCTGTTGAACTTGTAAATTACGCAGGTGGAATGGTAAGGAAAAGGGTTAATAGAAGGTGTGTATATAGGAGAGAATCGATAAAAAAAATTTACATTACACGACGTTCAGTTAATCGACAATATTAATTAAAGTTTTTACTTGAACTTTTCATTAAAATTCAATTTACAAGTTTGTTTGTTCATTGAGGTTCAATTAAACTTTCAACATTCGGAGTCATGTTGTGTTGGATTTTTTAATGGGTGGAATATCCGACACGATGTGACCCTGGTTGTTAAATGTGTTGGGTTAGTTTTATGGATGAGAGACGCTGAAGTATCAGGAGAGAACCACCAAGCAAGGCCGTGTAACTGTTGGGCTCACCATCTTATGATACCGAATATACAAGAAAATCACTACCATCCCTACTGTGAACTATTTCAAACTTTTGGTCAGTTATTTTGAGTAGTTATGTATCAGTAGAAACCACTTATATGATTACATTTGAATATTGTTACATCTAAACTGCATATATTGAAGCTCTAGACACTTCTGTAGAACTTCCGTAACAACAGAAAACGTTGTTAATAAACATCACTGCGGCACGAAACCCATGTCTCCAGTTGGATTTTCTCTTTGGTTTGATCTTATAATTTTGTCCAGCAGCATTTGGTATTGTTTTCTGTTGTAGTTCAGATTCTGAAACAAGAGAAAGTTAGGTGTTATAGAGAAAGAATGGAACAAATAAAGCAAGTAAAAACCATAAGAACTTACATCTTAACAGAATAATATAAAATGGATTGACATCACATGACAACGAAAGGTTGAAGGAAAATTTGTTTAACTGGTTTAGTGCTGGAAGCCCCAATTTGAGCTTTACTCAGACTTGTGGGTACCATACGTTAAAGGCTTTGAATCCTGAGGATGTCCTTCAAATTATCATTCAAGTGAGATTATTTAGTCTGTAAGGATTTGCCTTGTTGCAATTTATGAGAGAGTGCCCATAGGTAGTGTCTAACAAAGCAAAGACTTGAGAAAAAATTTTGCTGACCAAAAATAACTTACCACTCTACCAGTTAACGACATTTTCAACATCCAGTGTCGCATCATATCAAACAGTTTTAACACTTTACCCAATGAATTGTCCACATCTGCCTGCGTAATATGCAAATTCAGGAGCTGAAAAAATATTATTTTTCAAAAAATTTCGACAAAACCATATCATGTGAAAAATTTTAAAAAATTATATTTAAAATAATAAATTTTGATATCGTTTGCATTGGGTAAAGGGTTAAGGGATGGGGAAGCCGGAGTGCCCAGAGAGAATCACCGAGCAGCGCGGATCAATGTACTAACTCCCCAACGTACAAACTTTTCTCACACAGTGTAAGCCGCAGCTGAAGGCAAGTGCAGTACGCCTTAGTACATAGTGCCTTCGTGCCCCATCGTGGATTCAGTGTCTCGTCCAAGGTCACAACCTAGTCACCACTGGCAAGGATCGAACCGTCGACTTTTCGGTTGAAGTTCAATGCTCTAAGCATTGATCATCGTGCTGACGGGAAAAGAAGTAAAAAGACACCAATAACTCGAGCACTAAACAGAAAATGATACTATTTGTGTAATGCAGTTGCTGTAAATTGTCAAATAATCTTTCTATATCACAATGTGTATAATTATGTCACAGTATCAAGTAAATCTTTCTGGTGGATTTGCTACTCACCGTGGGTGGTTAGATACTAAGGCAGTATTGAACGAATCAATATAGATTCTTATATAAATGCCCGGATAGCCATGGACAGTATTTTCTTTAATTTATCCTTTCATACCGCATTGCCCATAAGTCATTAAGTAGAAAAAGGGAATTCAGTTCACCAATGTGTAAGTTGTTCTGCAGGGTCTATTATGCGCCCCTGGCTGGATAGTTGTGAGAGGCGTGTATACTGGAATCTGCATGCCAGTCTGTCTTCCTGTATGTCTATCCATCTACGGTCTCAATTTTTTTCGGAAGATTATTTCAGACATTTAGCCACTATTTTTAAACCTGTTTTAGTCGCTATGTGAAGCTATACAACTACAACTTCTGGATTGATCGACCATACCGTTGCGGAGCTCTTCCGCTTAATTGTCTTGGAATTTATCGTCCATGGGCACAACTTTGTTCGGGCTTGTATTTCGTCATTGCTTGGTCATGTTTTTCAAACCTGGCACCGAGATTAACCTGCATGGGTGACTGTGTGCCTGTGCTATTGATATCGGCAGGAGTCATTTTCCAGAGTTATTGTCTCTTTCCACATTGGAACCAGCACTACTTACTTTCTTTTAGTGTAGTCGAATAAGTGCATTAAGGTCATATGTATCTTATCACTTTATTACAGAATTCCAGTCATTATATGATGTTTGGCCTTTACCCGACTTATCCTTTAGAACCGTCTCAGTGCTAAACGAAACCAACGCCATTTATTTTCTGTAAGTTTTTTTTAAAAAATCTTGTAATTTTTGCATTAAAAACATAGTTTATGATCCACCAAGGATTTCATAATGAACGGTTATAAATTATATATTTTGGACACAAAAATTGAAATCTAACTCCTTTTTTCTAATTCAAAGAGACACTATGCAAGTGATACATAGTCCTTGATTGTTTCAGTGGCACACAAATACTGACCATATATGCTGTAGTAAGAAATTGTGGTCGTTACGCTTTTGGGGGCCCAGAGGGCCACCCATCTACGACAGAGAGGGCAGTATACTTTAATATATATTGTCATCATGACTGTAATTTACCCATTTAAGTATATTACACCAGTATGGTGTGTTACACGTCTTATAGTTGCACAATTTCTGTACTCAGTAAGGGCCTTATTATATATAATGAACGTTGGTCACAGACGCTGGATTGTAATAGATCAGTGTCCGTATATTCCATGGTACACTCGGTTTTCTAGCGTTGTCTTATCAATAGAATTCTAATAGGTCAGAGTGTTCCACGGTACACTTGGTTGTCATATGATGTATTGCCACCAGTATTGTAATGGATCAGTGTAAATATTTTTCATGGTACACTTATTTGTCTTGTCAGTTATTTTCTTCAAAGTGTCTACATTTTATTACGCCCGTTTCGGAGCCGAATTTAATATCTTCGAATCTAAGATTGTTTATCTTTCGAGGCTGAAATACCAAAATTTCTCAATCCGGCGCAAATTAGAATTTGGGAACTATAAATCCCAGAGTCTTTGGAAGACTGAAATATGATTCTTACTGCAACATGGCAGTAATAACCGTATTTCACGCTTCCAAAGAAATTACTTCTTCCTATGAATGTCTGAGCTTTAAAACAACAAAATCTAGCCAATTGCTCTAAAATGCATCTTGTTTGTAGTTGTGATCATTACAAAAATGCTTACCAGTCTCAGATGGTTTATTATAAAAGTACTTATAGTACTCAGGTAACCGTTCATTCTGGTCATTGTGAGATACAGCCGATCGATTCATCTGAAAAGAAACAGAGAATATGACGACATATTAGAAGAGGATAATACACAGGGATATAAACTCACAGTATAAAATTCAACATAGAAGTAGGGTCATCATTTAGTGTGCATGTGTCCAGACTGTATTCGAGGAGAATGTAACGTCCCAATTAGACAGATTGACCCGAAAACCAAACGGGTGAAAAACTGTCAATACTGGAACGAATATGTATAATATTCGTAGTACATTTTATTTGTTTTCACATTTTGCTATTCTGTTTTTTCATAACACTGTTCCTATATACCACAGGCAACACAAACTACAAAACAAAACGTATGCCATCGTTATGTTCCACTGAAATATGCTGTATCTGTAACTACAACTCGTTCCGACTTCGAAATCCTCCATAATTGTCACAAGACGATTTTCAAAAGCTCTGGTCATGTTCGTTTTGTCAGCACCAAACAGGATGGGAAGATGGGGGATGTATTTTATTTGTTATGGGATTATACTGTATTTGGGATTCTCTGAAAGTGTGGTTACTATAACCTAAATACTTCCGTTCATTTAGCTAAAAATATTATTTTCATAATTTACTTTTTCGGGGGAGATTTATTTGTTACAATTCGTTAGAGAGTGACTGTAGCACTACCCAATGAATTTTAACAAAACATATGACATGTTAATACTGTTGGTTAGAAAAATGCATACAGTGCTATATCAGTCAAATCATCGCAGTAGTATTGATATCTTTCAGAAAGTGTCACCATGTGCCAAGTTTTCAAATATATTCACGCATATATATATACATATATATCAATATATCCTGGGAGTTCTGTTGGCTAAATGGGACACGTTTATCAGTTGATCATTCAGAACACTCACTTCACTTGTTACGTCAGAATGTTTGTCACCAAACTCAGCACCATCACTCTGACCACTGATTGTTGGTGAAAGGCATACTTAATGTGAGTTCATGACATCACCTGAAACGATGAAAAACATATTTTGATGGTCAGAACCCTAGTGTCAATATTTTAAATCATTTAATGTCGTAGTAAAATATGTCATTCTTAAAAAAGACATTAGGGTCTTCACAGGTGCCTGGACGTGGAAAAGCTATATGTAATTTTCAATTTGATGATCAGCTTTCCCTTTAAAAAATATATCAAATACTCAACAAACATTTTCCTGTACTTTTAAAAAATTATGGAGACCAATAGCATTACTTGATATTATCAGAATTTTGCCTTTATTATACATACGTGTTTACGTTGGTGAAACGAAAACAATTCTCTATGCGTGTGTCTTTTGATAGGCTGTTGCGAGAATTCCTCACACAAAATCACTTTCTAAGGTACAATTATTTTTAATTTTTTTGTCAAATGAAGAACGGGCCAAACCAAATGCTGATGAATTCAGGAAATACTGAAGTTACAAAACAGTGTCGATAAAATGATCGAATTGATGCGACGTAAGAAAAATATTTCAAAATTTATTTAATTAAAACGCAATTTAAACATAAATTGACGTGTTCAGAAAATAAGTAACATGTCCTTCAATTAGCATTTAAAACTGAACGCAGACATGTCATTACTTTAATACAACTTTCACCGCCGTTTGTCTTGATATATTTCCAATTAGAGGCCCACATATTACACATTAATTAGAGTAGTGGCAGCATTATCTGATAAAGAAAGAAACGTATTGTCTCTTACGAGTAATTGTTGATTAATTACTGATATTGTGAGTCACACACTTTGTTAGTGATCGAATATTATAGATTCAGTTTAACAAATTCCACATGAGTTCTCGACCGATATTGAAATTACTAACACTGAATATGTCACATTTGGTCACAAATAAACTATAAAGAATATATTTTACCCACTCTATTTTTCTATATCCGGAATTAATAAATTCAAGAAATAATAAAGGATATAGTTCTTGTTTCGACACTTCAGTGCAACACAATAATACTGGCAATGTAAAGCATAATGTCCCAATGGTAATATGAAATGTGGATATATGAAAATCGAAGCTTTAAGTGGTAGTTTCTATTTACTGGAAATGACATAAGCAGTCTTCGGAATTTCATACGATAATGACAAATATTGCCAAAACATCAAACGACACTGTCAAATAATTGTCAAGCACTCCAACTTACCGCCCCACGTGTGTCCAAATCAAAGCAACATTACCTGTAAGAAGGTAATGTACCGCCGACGTACACAAGGTAGTAAATTCAAGACGGCGATAACTTTTTGTAGGGAAAATGGCCCAACTTGTTAAGTGTGTGTTCATATCATCTCCAACACGGCACATACGATGCTGTTTGAAGAAACCTAAAAAGAAGTTTACTATGTCAGGTTACTGTGAGGCAAATAACGGGAAGGATCATTCTCTTGACAAAAAAAATCACAAATCTTTATTGTGATGGAAAAGTGGTAATCTTTCAAATATATTTTGAAGCAAATATGATGGAATGTCAAAAGGTAAGGATGAATTTGCGTTTATCACAGGCTAGTTTGGCTAAGATTCTTTACCATTGAAACCATTATTTTTCTTATTTTTTTACCCCAGTACATGGCTTATCACATCACACTGGAGCGAGCTATATCTTGGAGGCCAAAAACTGAAAGTGCTTTGTTATTAATGAATTGTTTTGCAATTGTTATAACTAGTAATTTTAGCTAAAGAATGGAGCGAATTCGGTATAACACTGCAGCATGATATTTTCGTGCTACGCGTCCACATGCTGGTACGTATTGCACAATTTTCAAGTGACACCTCCTTCTATTTCCGGAGAGCAGATCACACCTCTGGGAATGTATACACTTCAATGGAGCCAATTTTGTAATGTCAGCAAATGTGTCCAAGATTTCGAAAAGTTACGTGATTCTCTGAAGAATCCAAACTTTTCTCGACCAGAGCTTGAAGTAATAAACGATTTCGCATCACACTATGGATGACTTTAAGTGTAATAATGTTTTTCTGTTAGCTCAAGTCTTATGGGTCCGAACCGCTGGAGCATCCCGGAATCCTAAGTCTTTTACAGACTTTTATTAAAAATAGAGATGTAGCATTATATACTGTGGTATTATCTAAAAATACCCAACCATGCTGTGGTATTCCCTTAGTTAAGAGGGGTATTTAGGGGAAATTCAACATCATTTCCTTACATAGTAGATCACTAGTAAGGTGAGGTATTAGTAATAAAAACGGAAAACAAATGTTAAGATTAGGATGGGATTAACCAGTTTATTATATGCTTTTTAATTTTTGATTATTACCATACATAGCCACTTACTAGATAATTTGGAATGCACAGCATCACCCAAATCAGTCACTGGAATTCAATTCATGAGACTTCATTATGCATACAAGAAATGGGCGCTGCCATGTAGATGCCAAAATATTTTCTATTGAAATAAAATATCGCGATCAAGTGTCAAAATCTGGAAACTTTCTCTTGATAAATGTTTATGTATAAGGCTATATCCATGTAACACAATACCAAAAAACCCTTCGAGTTGAAGGATGTTGAAAAGCGAACTAAAACACATACACTACTCATTTTGATATGAAAACTGAGAAACATTCGCAACACATGTTTGTTGGAGACGAAATGAATTTTCAGTGGTATTTTATTCAACTTTGCGAATCCGAGTCATCCATCTCAAACGGCTTTTGTGTTTTAACCTAAATTGTTTATAATCAATTCAACAATGGAACTGTTAAATAATACACGAGATAAAGAATTTTTCTTAGTTATACCTTTCCACGATGCAATCTACGATTTCATATGTTTCGATGTTTGATTAAGGATAATGTTCCACTGCAACCTCTAAAATAGATTCGCATGTGTCCCCAGCATTCAAAAACAAAAACGAAGATGGGGGTTTCTCTTGAAGGAAAACCAAAGAATATGAATACGCATTTATATGTGCAAACTGTTGCCATTTCAACTGGTCTGATGTCCTTGTCCTGTTCTTGAATAACGTGGGCAGGATGTATTTTACATTTTTGGACCCTTTTTACAGTTCTGACCAAAGTACTGCAGCAGGCTTTCGGGAATCGTAAAACCCACTCACCTCGCTTTATTTGTAGATAGGCATTATTTAAGGTTCAAAACATTGCAGCCTTCATTTTGATGATATTATTTCCTTTGAGTGAAACCAGGGGCTCTCTGGAATGCTAAAACATTGCAGGAGGCCGCCTTGTAGTAATCAAGGGACGGCATACATGTATTGTTCAAGGAATATTTTGCCTAAAATACGTTAGCATTACAAAGATGTAGTCTTGAGACACATTGGTGATGAGTATGTGGACTGAATGTATTCTAGAAACGAAAAGAAATCTTACCTATTTTTGTTGTCCCTCTACTGATGATCGAATTGTAAGCAGGAGATGAAGCACTCTCTTCAAACTGAGCAGATAAAGCTGGGTATAACTGAAATGAAATGTAAGGCGTCCTTGATACTGTTGTATTAAAAAATGCGTACATGTTTATTTTATATCAGGAAAACATGATTCGAATATTTGTGTTCCAAAATAGGTTAAAAATGAGAAGTATCTCGTATCTGAGTTGCCCTATAACATACGTGTCACGTTTCCAACGCCCGTTGAATATTGCTCGGCCTTTTGGAAGAGAGATATATAGGCATATACACAGTGATTTTAGGTACGTTGCACATTGGACTGTCTGTCCAGAGAGATATATAGGCGTATGTACTTTAACGTCAGCTGCACATTGAACTTTCTATTGAGAGAAATAAAAAGGCGTTTACACAATGTAATTTAACGTCCGCTGTATCTTGGACTGTCTGTTGAGAGACATGCAGGCGTATATACAATGTAATTTAACAGAAGTTGGAGAATAGATGTATGTCATGTTGTGATATTTCTATTTGTCGGGTGTGTTTAGTTTGGCCTGTCAATACCATCATTTGGCTTTTCCGGAAAGGAAAGGACATTTCTAATTCAACGAATTATTTATTTTTTGTATTTTATTTATATTTTTTACCATTCTTTCAACACTTATGATAAACGCATTTATTCAAAACGTTCGTGCAGATTTTTTTTCAAATTTCGAACAACCAGAGACGGCTATAACTGACGTCTGTTAAATGGTCGAGTGCTAAATTATTTATTTGAAATGGTGATTTGAAACATTAGTATTTTTTAAAGATACAATGCTACAAGCAAGAGGAACCTTAGTTTACCAAGATTTTGTCCAATAATTTAATTGATACTATTTATTGAAGAGTGCCTGTTGGAACTCTCCAATAAATTGTAACAATACAATTTTGTACGAACATTTCTTTGTCTGTTGTCACATATACGACGAGCTAATGCACATAGTGTAAAGCTACTAAAGTGACCTTCAGCACTTTTCAGTAGAGTCCTGATAGTGGCTTCTAGCACTCTACCAGTTATGCTTTTCGCTTACAATTAAATTTTGTTCTGCCCAAAACCGGCCAAATTTTCATTGACCAATATATTGTGACCAAAAACCGTGACTGACTTGAATGTTTTGCATATTTGTTCTAAATACATTTCTCCATCAATAATCAAAATAATATGTCAGGTTCATTTTGTATTTTGTCCTTCATTTGACAAAAATATTTTTAAAATCCCAATCGGCCATTTTGTCCCACAATTGCGAGGCTATTAATTCACAGAACACCCATACTGTCCCATTACCACAAACGCAAAACCAAATTCGGACTGTCCATATTGACAACAAAATGACTGCCCAAAGTATCAAATTTGTACAAAAAAACATAGGTTATGGCCCATATTTGGAACGAGCTCGAGGAGCTCGTTCCAATGATGGGTCATAACCTATATTTTTGTGTAAAAAAAAATAAACAAAAAATAGTTTTTCAAGAATTTTGTTTGCAAGTGTCGTCTGCTTTTCATGTTAGTTAAAGGGTTAAACCTAACACTTACTTTCTTATTGTAGACAGATACACTTTTTGCAATACACGAAGCACTTTTTTGTTTCCCAACAACTGCTTCCCTGAAGGGGCATGTTTGGTTGAACTGGAGATCTGTATCTTTCACTAAAATAGTGAAAATAAAAAAAGTATGTGATATGCAATTAGAATAATCGCAAATTATGATTACGTTGACATTATAGAAATCCATGGCAAACGACGAGGTGTCCTTACTTGTTACTATAGTAAGTTGGATATGAATACTCGAAGAACAGTGATTTAGTAAACCTTAGTTTGTAAAATGTATATTGCGGCAGGAAAATTGCCATTTACCTCTAAACCTCGGTAAATAACAAAGTGCGATTTTCTCGCACAAAAATGTTACCATGGCATTTTTGTCAAATAGTAATTATTTATGAAAGATTAAAAACTGTGTCGGCGTAATTTTACTGACACTTACTTTACAATTTTTTTTAAATTATTTTTTCTACTAAATCTATTTAAGGACGTGCTATATAAGCATGGAAAATTAGTTTACTTTGAAATTCCCAAGTCTGATATTCCATAAATATAAATTAAGTATACATAAATTATGCATCAATGTGAAAGTTAGTGCTTGCTGTTAAATCTATGAGTTGATTGCATAATGTTCTCGTGTTTTGTACATCACAACTTTCATTTTGCTATATAATTTGTGTATATTTAATTTGAATTTATAGATTATCGGATATGGGAATTTCAAAGTAAACTAATTTTCCTTACTTATATACTACCTTAATACCATTTGCCTTACTTTGAAGATATATATGGGTCGAAGATAGGCTAGTTCAACAGTTTAAGTCACATCAACGAGTGAGCGGTCAGTTCATTTCGAATAGATAAAGGCAGGCAAATCGCTAGATAAACAGACAATTCATTTTTATACTCCCTATAAATTACCAGAAAAATATATCTCTACTGAGGTCATAACATCTTGAACCATCTTTTCCGAGATGTAGCTTCCATCTGTATTATAAGGCATATTCTCCATAGACTTCACGCTGAGGCTTATTTGACCTTCATCTATTTTTTGCACTTCGGATTCAACTTCAGACCCTTGATGTTTAATTGGCGTATCCTGACTGCTCATTGATGTCTAAAAATAAACAGTTTAGATGGTTACCTCGATTTCATGACATATGAAGATGTATGAAACCATGCCCGTCTTTTCATATTTATTTTCTGCCACTTTCAAAATATTAGAGTTGTCAGAAGAAAGCTTGTGAAAATGCGGACACATTTTTACTCTTTTCTTATTTTCTTTAAGCCATATGCATTTTTCGCTCTCAAATGTATCGAAAGGATAAACGGCAGACAATGTACTCCCCAGTTATATATATATATCTTATCGATTTACACCTTTTATTTTTTTATCCCTTTAACTAATAGGAAATGTAGACGATACTTGCAAACAAAATTCTTTAATAACTATTTTTTTCATTTTTTACATCAAAAACATAGTTTATGACACCTCATTGGAACGAGCTCGTTCCAATGAGAGGTCAAAAGCTATGTTTGTGAGACCAAAAACATTGAAAATACAATTAAAATTAGATGGTTATTTTTGTGAATATTGCTGGCGGTATTTAGTCGTTTTGTTGAGTAAGGGGTTAAGTTGGAAGCAGACAAATCGCTGGCATATAGTCTGAATTGACTTGGATATTTCAAACCTATTTGGTGGATAATTACCGTGGGTGGTAATTCCAGTAGATTATCTGTTAGAATTATGTGTTTCCGAAGTTCCGATTAGCTCGCAAAACAATCGATGTATTCTGTTGTTCATATTCACTAACAAATATTGGTTTGCGTATATGTTCTTACAATGTCAGTTCTAGATGTAAGTTTGGTATATACAACATTACGATTACAAACAGGATCCGAGCATTTCGACCGGATTGCCATCCAGTTGCGATCCACTTGCATTCCCGTTCGCTGTTCTGACAAATAACTCAAAACTTGAATCTCATATGTCCAAAACATGAAAAGCGAAAACATTGCATCTCAGACACTATGTTAGTTTGTCTTTCGTGCTTGGACTTTGATTTTGAAAATTTTATTTACAAAACCTCCATTAACTGGTTCAAATGTGTCGCGAGCCGATCTAAATCCTAATGCGAACTGGTCCAGAAAGAGTCAACTTTTCCGACAACAGTGCATTAAGGGGAGATAACTCTCAAATGGTATCTAATTGATATAAATAGTTCGGGATAACTCAATCTTTCAGTTGTATTAGTTTTGATACTGAATTTTCAAAGATACATTTGTACCAAGGCTGACTCACCAAGCGCTGTATATTACATCAGATCATTCTAAAGTATTCTAAACCATTTGCCCAGTTAGTTCGTCATATGCCGATAGGTACTACGCCGGAAAGGTCCTCGAAAACTCTTTTCATGAGGATATCACATTACAGCATTTCATCACCTGAGACAAAGGTAAGCAGGTACTCAAATACATTGCATCCCAGATGGTATTTTCTTTTGTATTTCTTTATTCAGTCGCAACTGCAAATTTTTTATGCATGAAATCTCCTTTGTAAACATTTCGCAGCTCGTGTTAGATTAAAGGTTAATAAATAGTATTTAATTTTTGGAGGTTCTTCGGAGAGATTTTTTTCAAAACGTTAAAAGAAACCAACGATCTGATTTAGAAACATTGTCAAAGAGTGTATATGTGATGACCTGCCATCTATCTCTTATCATTGGTGTCTTGTGGTTTGAGTACGTGTTTGTTGAGTATAGCTCAATATGTTTTTGATACCTAAAACTTTTCTCAAAGGCCACAGAAGTTGCTACACAGCCTTTTATATTTCATGAATAAATGTATTATTTGAATTGAATAAGACAGGTATTCAGCTTCAGAACAACACTCTTAATTAACGGCTACTCCAAGAAAGTATCTTTTCTGTTTACGGTCAAAGATAAATTCAATTTTGTATTAAATTTTTCCATGAGTGGAAGTAAAATGTTTTTTGAGAAGGGACATTCGAAGAAGAGATGAGTCTGCAGAAGGAGCACCGCTCTGTCTCGCTAAGATCACATTTAAATAGTTCTCATCCAGGGAAAAGTATACGTTGAAAAACGTTTGTACTGTAACGATTGACTATTTATGTCCACAAGTACATCAAATTTATTTCAATAAATACGTTGCCACTCTTCTCTTTCTGAACTTTACAATTCCAAACGAAATATCATTAACATATATATTATTTATAAAAAAAAAATTGAGCAAAGAATAAGAGCCATTACAGTGAATAATCATTAATTTAGAGAACAATGGAGGTATTGTCTTGCTGTAAAAGGGGTTGTAAAAATCACCGATGTATACTCACCACTTTCGGGCTGCCACATAGTTCATGGTTTGCTTGGTTTCTTTCACCTGAAATTAATATTAACGCTGTATTGAATCTCGGGAACTACAAGGTTTGCCTTTAATATAATGTGTTCTCGAAAACATAGCATATGAATCCCATTGGAGCACATGCGTCGAGCTCGATCCACTGATGGATTCTACGCTATATTCTGGAGACCCAAAATTTATCAACTATTATTAATTATTGTATGTGTCGCATGGAATGTTCGCAAAACAGTTGTAGAAACCTGATACAGAAACGACTATTAGTAACCAATGGCTCCCGATTACTTGCGTTAAACCAAATACCGAAGGCCTTATACTAGCAGCATGTGATCAGAGCCTGCTCACTAACTCATTCCGAAACAGGATTTTGAAAGACGGAACTAACCCAAATTGTCGCCTTCGTGACTAGTTTGGAGAATCTCTAGAACATGTTACGTCAGGTGTCCCGTTGTTGCTAAAAGGTATATATATAGAGCGCCACAATTGGGTTGCTTCTTACATCCATCATTATCTTGAGAAATTATTTCATCGTTGGTTAGGGAAAATTCCAGGGAATTTGAAAGTTACTGAAATTAAAAAGGTTCCACATTTTGGAACCATATCATCCATAGAGCCTCTCCCAATTCAGTCTGTAAAATGATCTCAAAATTTGGATGATCTGGTACCCAACACATAAGGATTATGGTCGGCCGACAAACTTATAAAGCCCCACAAGAATCGGACAAAAATAGTATAATACTAACTTCTTCATCTACTTTCACTGCTACTTAATTCCACTGCCACAATGACACAGAGGTAGTTGAAGTAAGGAGCAATGAAGCCTTGGTGAAAATCCATGTTCGTGGGTTCCAATCTGACATTGCGATGTATCATTGTACGAGACACATTTACCCACTT
Source organism: Pictodentalium vernedei (assembly GCA_031216915.1). NCBI lineage: Eukaryota > Metazoa > Mollusca > Scaphopoda > Dentaliida > Dentaliidae > Pictodentalium > Pictodentalium vernedei. Next base: position 557,114,414 of record CM062295.1, on the reverse strand, counting down.
GCTTGGAGGAGGAAAAGAGTCACCGTCAATCTGAGTGTAAGGGATTTTTATCACACGCCTGTTCTGTGTAATCCTCATCTACAGAAACACTAAACCATGCGGAAAATGAGAATCCGTTCCACACATGCGAAATTTCACTGGGATTTTCTACAAATCGTGCACCACAATTACAATTTGAACCAGTAGGCACATAGAACACATTGGAAATCGGGGGACGATTTCCATTGTTCACCCTTCATAAATTTGGTTAACGATAAAATGTGTTCTTTTTGTTGATAGTTGTCAAATGATTTGCTGAGTGTCCTTCTCATAACTGTTTTCAAAGACGTGAAGGTGTGTAATGAACACAGAACGACATGCGTGTGTTTGCGAGTCTATCGCTCTATCTTTCCCCGCTAGCACTCTTACCATATCGAGTAACCCATTCACAAAGGCGTGTCGGTGTGTGTATAGATCACATCCATGACTTCAGTTTAGGCGAATCCAGTTCAAGCTTTTCAGTAGTGCGGTTCTTTATTTTGGAAATCCGGCTACTTGATGCGTGTGTTCGTTTTTTCACTTTATGTACTTTAGTGCTTTAACCTTTCACCTTACACGACTAGAAGACGACACTTACAGAAAGTTTTGAACAAATGAAAAATTTCCATTGTTCACCAAAACATATCGTATGACCACCTCAACGGAACGGGATTGTTCCAAGGAAGGGTGATAAGCTATATTTTAGAAGCTGAGATTGAAAAAAAATATTAAAATATGAATAGATGTTTAGCGAACAGTACTGGACAGATGTGTTCGTTACGTTAGGTAATGGGTTAACTTTTTACTATTACGACCGGAGAAGAAACTTGCAAGATAAATGTATGAATAATTGAGGTTTTTTATCAAACATATAGCTTGTGATCCCTCAATGGAGCGAGGTCGGTCTTAAACTGCATTTGGGGGCAAACACGGAAAACAAATTCTAAAGTTTGAATTGTGGTCTTTGTGAGTAGTGCTTGGCGGTTATTGAAGTGTTGACAATTTAACAACAACTGCAACAATAACACCCCCCCCCCCCCTCCCCTCCGGTACCATTACTTCAATAACGAAGGATTGTACTACTATTAGAACCACGACAACCACTATCACTTCTGCTACAATCACTGTCAGTCGGTCTATTTTCTCACCTTTCATCACGTTGCCAACAACCTCTACTTTCTTCTCTTCTTGATGATATGGTAAGTCGGTGTTCTGGGATTCATCACGTGTTCTTGATGTTATTACAGTGTTAGCCCCTGGTATAATGATGTCGTTTACATAAACATCAGCTGCTGCTTCCCTCACAGCCTCATCAGCCAAGTGCGTTGCTGTGTCCTCTATCTCTATCTCTCTAGAAGCTTGTCGCATCACATTGTGAACCATACCCCGAACGTCTTTGTCTACCTCATCATTCATCTCCATTCTATCTTATATCTGAAAAAATTAATAAGTTACTATAGATCTCTTATTTCTACTGTCAAAGTTAAGAGAAGGAGACAACACAAAAAAACGAAACTCTTCATGGTGAGAAAAACTGAAGGTTGATGAATGTGATTTAATATAGAATGCTTAGAGCAATGATGTAACGTAATAAGTAACGTAAAAGCAACATCCAAGGTTTGTGTAAGTGATTATGTCGTAAGGGTCGTGATCTCTAAGATATATAACACCGGAAATAGATCTATAAAATTTGTACAACATGCCATAAGTGCTATAATCAGTGTGGGAGGGGGATTGTGGGGAAGGGGATTAAAACAAAACACAACGAATCAGCCACATGCACCCGCGTAAATTACGAATTCAGCAGTTCAACAAAAATCTAAATATTTCAATTAAAAAAATTCGTTCCAATCAGGGAGTCGCTTAATACGATTTTCAAAACTTTTTGAACGATTTGAAACAACAAAAATGAAACTACATTCTGAGACCACGTGCGTTGGATAAAGGTTAACTAATGACGAATAATGAGCTATGTGTTGGTTAACTAATTCGTTTATATATTTTTATTCGCTAGCAAACAAGAATATGACAGGATGTATATATATAGTACATACAATAATAATATTAATATACCCAAATTAATTTAATACTACCACATATTTGTATAGTGGAATGGGAAGGCGCTGACAGATTGGCCATAAAAAAGAATAAAAGGAAGAAAAAATAGCATGATTCAGATGAAGGAAGAACACACAGGAGAACGACAAGCGCAGCATCATGACTGCCAGGTGCACTCTGATGTGGCCTTGAGCATGTGCGCATTGCCTCGCAGATCTTGAGCTTATGCGCATTGCCTCGCAGATCTTCAGCATGTGTGCATTGCATCGCAGATCTCTGACATGACCTTATTTGAGCACGAGCCCATGAACTCATTTAATCTCACCATATTTTGCACTGTTGGTTTTCAAGATATCTTATCAGTGGTTGAGTAAGTATTGTGTGGTAGGTAATGTTTCTGGACTGAAATCCAATTTCCCATTATTTAATTGGCTCGTTATTACTCTTAGCCTGCTATGTATACTTGAAAATATTTTTCGTAAATCTATGAATGTCTGCTTTCAAACAGCCATGACAAAATTCAACTTAGGAAGTCACATGTGGAAAGGTGGATTTTATTTACAGAAGAAAAATTGGTGAGAAATGTCGAAAAAATCTATTCTAGTGCCACGAGATTTCGTGTCCTGTGAAGGAATATCCACCAACAGTACACAAGTAGTTACGAGTTAACTCGTAGAGTGTAAAAGTTTTTTGGTTGCCAAAATTTCTTCACATGTATTTTCTTTGTTACAGTTCATGGGAGAGTGCCTGCAGGCACTCACCCATGAATTGTAACAAGGCATATCCACCCAAATGAAATAAATTCATTTCCAATATAATGTGCACCACGTCCATAGAAAAACGAAATTATTAAGTTGTGGTACCTACACTTAAGAATGACGCCAAAATATGGGCTTCCGCCTCTCGACCAGTAATATTTTTAGTTCTGACTTATTTCAGACTTCACAATAATAGTAATTTCAAAAGACGATGTTGATATTATAAACAGATTATCTAGAATAGTAGAGTTCACAAAGCCGGCAAAAGCCTTGTAAATAAACGATGGGCTGATATTAGTGGTGAGGTCCTATTTCATATATTTGCAAAAAGCTGTTGAATTCGTGTGTAGATTTGTTTGAAACATTTACAATTACATTTTTGTCACCCAAATTAAATTAGGAAGGAATATTACCTTTTTCTTTTGTTCCTTTTTAACCTTTTTATGGTTGCAATTCACGAGGGCAAAATATAACGCATTTAAGCTACTCGGTGTCGACTAATGCGGCGGTTCTGCCGAATAACGACGCTAATTCCAAGGAGAGAGATTTAATACCAGAATACTCTCTAAACATGAATACTTAGCGAGCATGTACATTGTAAACAAAGCATATATAATTGAACTGTCGCTGAAGATAGTACAATATGTTTTTCTTGACAAAAACAATGTAATCTGCCCGGAACAATACATTGCCCATTTTGTTGACAGAAAGCAACGCTTTTCAGTTTATAATACACAATATTTACCTAATTAAATGGTGGGAATTTGGATTTCAGTCCAGACTGAATCTCTCCCTCACGATACTTACTCAAGTGCTCATATCACATCATGAGAAAAAAAATCAAGCAAAAATTATCCTACCTAAAAACCTGGAAATTTTCTGATACCAAATCGGAAACAGATATGCTAAAACATAATTTTTATTCTTGCTTTTTCATTCTATTTATATTCCATTTTTAGGCGGGGTGAGTATAAGTCCTAATGACCTCTGCATCAGTCTGAACAGTACTGCCACCCCTCAACCAAACGTGTTATCAACTTCTTCTAGAAAACTTGCTTCTTTTTATCAAGTAAGCCACCCAATGACCTTTTTGTTCTGAACCCTTATGCAAATTTTGGTTACACTTCTCCAAATCAGTCTGAATCTCTCGGACAACTCCTTCTCTTCGATCATTCCCTCTATTCTGTCATGTATGAATTTACAGAACACTTTGTGAATCTCTTGTTTATCTATAACCAAGTGGAATAATGCCTTTGGATGTTTATAGAGTCAGGAACCCAGGAAACATTTCGAACTTGGATAGGAACGATCACACAAGAGCAGTCATGCACATATTGATACATATCAGTAGTGGACCATGTACCTCTTAGCGGTATGTTAGGTATGGTAGGAATATAACGCGTAAAGCTGTGGGCGAGGCTCACGCACCTTAACATTGAAAAAATGCACATTTCTGGCTCGGTTTTAAACAAGTGACAGCTTAAGAGGGAAGCGTCTGCGCAATCCTTTCCTCTTAATTCTCAATACAATTGCACTGATGGGCTGGTGCAGATAAAATTAATATTGCCTAATCTTTCTCTCTCTCTCTCTCTCTATCTCTCTCTCTCTCTCTGTCTCTCTCTCTCTCTCTCTCTCTCTGGACGGTTTTACCGTAACTGTGGGGACATCAGCCTCAGACCTGCACTGTGGGGACCAAAAATTGTTGTGAGCTTTTTCAATGAATTAACACCGGATTAGGTTAAATTTGACCATAATTAACCTTATCTAACCAAAAGAAGTTGTATTTAACCACTTTTAGAAAAGTGAGAGAAAAGTGAGAGAAACGTTGCGAGGACATCTGAGAGAAGCGCTGTGGGGACATCTGAGAGATGCGCTGTGGGGACATTTGTTAATAATTACCGAGGCAATAGTATTTGGTCACCTTACACACTATACGTGTTTACTTTAGTTCCGATACCCACCAACAAGGAAATAAACAAGATAGCAGGGGTGGTCTGGCCCCTCCCAACCAGCACGGGGAATTTTTCGGTAAATAGTGAGAGAAACACTGTGGGGACATCTGAGAGAAGCACTGCGGGGACATTTGTTAATAATTACCGAGACAACAGTATTTGATTACCGTACACACTATAAGTGTATACTTAAGTCCCGACGCCCACCCACAAACTCACAAACAATATGGCAGGGGCGGTCTGACCCCCCCCCCCCCCCAAACCCATACGGGGAATCTTTCGGTAAAAAAGTCAACTTCCAATGCATGAAGACACTTACCGGGCGCAAATTGTCAAGCCGGGAAAGGTTTTTAGAAAAGAAGAACCGCGATGATTCAATCTAAAATTAGTGGCATCTATATGATTTTAAGCTCTTTCGGATGAAAATATGTCGACTAATTCTGAGCTATCATGCACAATTGGTCTGAGGAGCCCTCAATTATGGGTGACCCACACCCAATATGGATCGACCCACCCTTAGTACTGGGTCGGTCAGTTCCTAACCCTATGCGGTCCTACCCTCAAAACAGGATGACCAACAGTCAGCAATAGGCTAGTTCACACTCAGAGTCTTCGACCATGAGCCGGCTGATCCCAAGACTAGGCCGACTATCCCTCATGGGCAGGCCACTAACATCCCCCTCTCCCTAATCCTCAACTATTGGCTATCTAACACCTGGTCAAAATGAAACTGGAGTTCACATCGACCAACAAATTTGAGGTCGCCAGACCCGCGTGTGGCCAAGTAATGGCAAAGGTCCGATACACTACACTGGTAAGATCTCCTTACGAAACGTCGTCTGTAATTTTATCTGAGAATTTTCTTCTGAATGGGGCACTGGACTATCTGGAAATCTCCCAGACTTAGGCCAGAATGTCCCTCCAAGATAGGGTGTGGTGGGTGAACAGCGAGGTAATCCCCCCACCCCCACCCCCAGCAAAAAAAACCCCAAAACAAATGGTCGAAGATTTTCTGATTTGCTTTTTTTTCAAGAAATGTCGACAAACTTGGTATGTAGGATTTGGCTTTACATGTTAGTTGTACTGGTGAGTCTGAACATTTCATTTTGACCACTCCACCAAAACACAAACACACACAAAACACATAAAAAATTCTTATCCCCCCCCCCCCTCACCCCACCCCTGCGCCACTCAGTTTCAATGCAATTTCGGATTTTATGTATCCATCACATACCGTAAAACAAGCAACAACCATAAACTGGATATCCCAGAAAAACTCGCAAAACAATCCCAAAAAGGAAATAAAATAGGACACAAAATGAACAAATTAAATATTGAGCAAACCTTGTAGGCTGGAGTAGAGTTACACCCGTGCTCTTCCCGATATATGTAACGGCTAGCAAAGTTCAAATCACAGGTTGACATATGCTCTACTAATTTTATCAGTTGACTTTCCCAGGGAAGGTGGAAAGAATAGAAAACATGCAGTCCCACCCTGTATACTCCCCCCTGTCTTCAAGGTTTGCTGCAATCGGCCAAGTGATCAGTAAAAATTTCGAATTTTTTAAAATCTAGGGGTTGGGGGCATCAGAAAAAGGGGTATGACTAATCACAAAAACGGACAAAAATCGATCGAAATGGAATCGAAATGGGACCGAAACGGACCTTTGTTATATGACAAAGACGTAATTTTGGGAGTTATTACGGTTTATTTCTTGTCCGACAGGAAGGAATGGCAGCCAGAGGCCAGTGGTACCATGTATTAGCGGTCAGATTGAGGTGGAACCGACACCATTAATTGGCCAAAGACGTGGGTAAATAATATAACAATGGCATGATTATATGATTATGGAATGGGGGGGGGGGGGGGGGCTGACTAACAGCCCGAGGCGAAATTGAAGAACGTTATTACGCCAGACAGTTATTAATCATTCGGGAGAGGGGGGTTAGAGTTAATAAACCGTGCCACACGGCAACATCCTCTTATCACATCCAGTACGTCGCAGTTAGGCGTTATGGAGTTCTGCCGGACTGGAAGAATCACGTTACTGGACTTGAAACTTCCTGCAAGGTGGCAATGATTACTAATATAACAAACCGAATGGCCACTCATGGGAGTAATGGGGGGGTGGGGGGGTGGGGGGGGGGCTCTACGGGCTTCACACGGACACGTAAAAGTGATCCAGATTAAGTGAGAAACGTCGGTGAAATGGACATGGGTCATATATGCTCAAAGAAAAGAAACAAGAGTTACACATGATGAAAATAAGGACACTAAAATACTTTCACATTTCAACATTTTGCCTCATCTTGTATCTCAAATATACAGCACTCGGAAAAAAAATATATATACAGCACTAAAAATAGCTATTTATTATTAGTTATTTATTAGGTTTTTAATGACACTTTCGATAGCCCGGATCACCTCATTTTAGGCAGTTATATGTGTAGAGGAGTCCGAAGTTCCCGGAAGGAACCACCGAGCAACGGCACGCAACTACCAAACTCCCAACGTACTAATTCCACACAAGCAGGGTTAGCACTGGTTGAGCAGAAGTGCACAATCGATGTGCTGTTCGCCTGAGTACACAGCGTCACTGTGTCTGCCCCTACAAGGGCAATCAACTTGCCCAAGGACACAACGCAACTGTCCCAACAAAACAGTCAACTGAACATTTTTTTCAGTTTGGAACGAGATATGCTTAACGGCTAAAAGCGATAAGACAAAAAAAAAAAAAAAAAAAAAAAGAAGAAAGAAGAAATACGAAAAGAAAAAGAGGAAGAAGAAAGATGGCGGCCAAATATGGGACCATTTTTTTGATCTGCGGGTTTCATCGTTCGAAAGCCAATACCGAAATTTTTTGTCCGATGCCAATGGGATTCGCAGCGGCAGTTCAATTTCGAACGCTTCCACAAGCATGTACCGCTGTCAATGCGTTCCTATATTAATTTCCTCTCCAACAAACGCATCCAGCGGAAATAAAGTATCGGATCCTAGATTCGTTGCCGTAACCGCAAACATGTGCGCCCAGCTTCACTTACAAGCCACGCAGCATGTTCTAGTTTTGAATTTGACTCTCAAAAGTTCTCAGATTCGCTCTCAGGGCCTCGATTTTTTCTTAAAAACATTTCTGGGGGAGTTTCCCGGATCATGAGCTAGGATTCTCAGACACAGAGCCTGGACAATGTCCTCGGAAACGACGTGACATGCTATAGGTATGTCCCGAGTGCCGAGTTGGGGTGAGTCTTAGCGAGGGTGTCTCACTCCTAAGAGTGGGATATGGGGAGGGGGCTTCTCCGGATTTTTAATTTTTTTTATTATTTTTTTTTTTTTTGGGTGGGGGGGGGGGGGGAAATAAAGAGTGATTCTGGGGAAACATTTACTTCCGACTGGTGGACCTTTTCTGTTCCGGAAAGACATGGAACTTGCGGTGTGGACAGACGTGCTTATGCTTGTATCGTTCTCTCGAGGAACAGATTCTCAAATGGGTCATAAATTTACAAATATCAAGAGATACAGCCACAAGTTACCCAGGCTCGAAAGGCCTTATTTGGTGTCGGTGACTGTCACCAAATATCTGCATGCCTGCATTTTAACCCAGTGTACCTTATAAATGATTTACATACCAAGTGTGAAAACCCGTTCATTACTCAAGTTATCACACGGAAAACAAAATAAGTTTGCATGGATGCTAGGACAGATGGAGAGATGGACAAACCATTTACACATACATGATCGGTTTTCCAAATCATGACAATAGCCCATATTGACTTCCGGGCAGTATTTGTGCTTCAATCCCTAACGAATCATGTTGAACGTTCCCAATTTGATTTTGCGGCAACGCGTTTGTAACGTGATTGATAGGTGAATATTGCTAAATGTGGTTTGAATTGGGGGCCGGGTGAGATTGGGAGGCGGTCTGTTCCTCGTAAACACCCCATGGTCTGCCACTGTCCAAACCTCAGACGGCATATATGGGGCCCCTTGCTTAAGTATGTCCGGGGTCCTCAGACAGTCTTGGGCCGCAACTGTCTCATCGACATATACGCAGGTAAAAAATGTTTCATTTTTCATCTTCCGAACTCCATCCATCCAACCATCCGTTTCGGCTCGTTCCGGTCCGTTTAGATTCCGATCAGACCTGCTCACGTTTAAACGTTCTATGTCTCAGAAGCACATGTTAACAGTTCCCAAGCTTGGTCGGAAATCTACTTCTCTCTTTGTGATTATTTGATGGGGGGAAACTGGACCGTCATCAAACAACACGGGGCAACGTGGTAAAGGGATAGAGAATATAAGTGAGTGAACCCCAAATAAAACATCTTTCAACCTACGGTCAACTCGCAAACCTTGCAATCCCCTCTGGTAAACTCGCCCAAGGCCCTGAATGTTGAAAGGTATTGCACGGTCGCTCCTCAAAAATAGAACAGACTTGGCAACTTCGTCACTTTTATTCGCTACTTTTATTTGATCATTAAATCAAGAAGAGAAGAGCTCTATCCGCGACCTTCCCATTTTACTGTCTTTGCCTTGGATGTCGACTACGCACTCCGTAGTCGAAAAATACAAGGCCATGGGCACAAACACATTTGAATGTTTAACTTCATGTTCCAATGGACTGGTGGCTCTTGGGCAGTTTTTCTTGACGTTCGTCTTTCTGCTGCAGTCGTTCCACAGCAGCGGCGGGAAACCCTTTACTAGCTTCTTGTTCAAGGTGAATCCCACTACTAGTTCCTGGCTCGGACTTGGAATATTTACTCACATTGTGTGTTTAGGTTAGGTGCAGTATATTGACAGCCCATCTGTGTGTGTCAATCGTGCCAAGTTGAAAAGAGGTCGACGTCTCATGGCAAATGCGGCCCTTGTAAAATCACCATAATATCACAAATCCAACTTGTACCTAGTTTGATGTGAATCCCATTACTAATTCCAAGTTACTTGTTCGAACTTAGAATCTTGACCTATAAATATCTTTAGGTGTGGTGTTGTATAGCCAAAAAACCCATGAGTGCATCGGTTGAGCGCAGTCGAACAGGGGCCAGCGTGGACATAGTCTGAGCCTCTCGTAAGCAGCCATATATGGCGTGCGTCAAGACAAAAACGTTTCTCGTAAAATCGCGATCATGTCATAAAACCAAACAGTTGAATGTGAATGCCACTATTAGTTCCCATTTGGTAAGACCCTCAATCGAATTGACAGGTTACTACCAAATAATAATAGCCGGATAATTCTATCATAAATGTGTTCTTATTTCAGTTACTAGAATCAATTTTGTGCCCCCTCCCATGGCTTCATTTTCTAATTTTTTTTTCGGTAGTAATTTTCCAACTGGGGGAGGGACCTTTTGGAATTCACTATCCTACACCCCTCCAATCGGAAACCTCTAGCCACGTCCCTGTCCGTCTGAGGTCAACCGCGTGACTTTCGTGGCACGGTAATAAACGCGTTCCATATTTTCATGTAGCTGCCGTTACAGTGCAGTAAGGAAAGTTGTACCCAGTAATAGTCAGGAACTTCAGCTAAAATACTACACCAAATCCACAGTTGGTGTACAATGGTCCAGAGATATGGACGTTGGTCTCCAGATTACTAGGCGGGGTTGCCAAGGTTTAGACTCCAGGCGGAGAACTAGAAACCAACATTGCCAATTCCGCCAAAAGATTGTGTCAATCGAAATCCACCAACAATGTTGAGAAAAAATAAAGTTATAAAACCAACTCTCCGATTGAGAGAAGAGCATGACCTTGTCACAAAACGGTAAGGAGTGATGGTTCCATAGGGAGAAGCCAATCATACCAAGGTGGGGGGGGGGGGGGGTGGATGGGGTGTTAAAGGAACGGATTATCCAGCCGAGTTAAAAGGTCTATCCACCTATTTAGAAACCCGATTTTGTTGCGATTAGTGATTGTGTGGTAATCCACTCCCATCAGTAAACTTTGGTTATCATGGTAAAAATAAGAGTGTCTGCCTTGCATTTTCCTCGATTCGTAAATAAATCATTCATAGAACAATGGTTCATCCGAACTCAGTGGACATTCTTCGTTCGGGAAAAGAGTAACAAGTGCGCACTTGGAGCTTCTCTTCGCGGTATTTTATGGCTGAAAGTCATGTGTTCGAGTATTTTACCAATGATATAATTTGATTTTGGTTGATTAATGCCCAAAGAATATCCCGGCTGTTGTACATCTTGCTGAACATATTACCTATGAGCAGGTTGATGTTATTTTTAACAACTTCATGACGATTGTACGAATCCCGATCTATCCTACAAAGCATTTTAAAAGAGAAAGATTCATTACCTACTTACAAAGCCTGACCGTGTTCCCGACGACTACGATTAAGAATAGAGATTCGAATGGATGGCTCGAAAGGTGGCCTGGGGATGGCAAGTGTCGAAAATGACAGTGCGGTTTTGCGAGATAGTCCTTGGTGGTATAGAACGGTATAGTATAGTACACCTCTGTAGGTCCAATCTAAATCCTGGTTAACCTATTGCGAACTCTATGTGTGTGTGTGTGGGGGGGGGGGGGGGGGGGGGGCTAAAGCATGTGGCAGTACAGGATGTACGCTCTGTACCATTGTAGTGCACATGTTAACCCTTAATACTATTCATCCACTTAATGCTTCATATTAACCTATGACTGTTGTTGGTGGTACATAATGCTAGATCAAGCGGTATTGTGGGGTGGGTTAATGCCTGGGGGTTATAATGGTGGCAATATAGTATGGACGGCAAAATACCAATGTAGGTCACCTAATGCGTTATATTATCTTATAACTGGTATAAATAGTACGTAATGCTGGGTCAAGCAGTGTTGTGGGAAGTAGTAGTGCCTGGTAGTTTAGAACGCTAGTATAGTATGGTCGATACACTCCTGTAGGGTCCATTGTAACCCCTGGTACTATTATCCAATCAATCGTACTGTTTTATTATATGATTGGTATAGGTAGAACGTTATGACAGGTCAAGTGGTATTGTGGGAGTGGGTCAAATGCATGGTAGTTCAGAACGGTAATTTATCGTGGGCTGTATATACCCCTGAAGGTCTCCTGTTAGCCCTTGTTACTACATTTTTTCTTTTTTTATTAGGGTTTAACGACATATTAACAGCCAGGGTCATATCATGTCGGCGACAGTTTTACGGGTGGAGGAAGCGGAATACCCGGAGGGAACCACCGAGCAACGACGAGCAGCTGTCAGCTCTCCAACATCGTAAGTCTGAACTCTGCACCGCGGCACAGGCAGGGTTAGATTGGTTGTAGACATGCGCACCTTCGACGTGCAGTACGCCTTAGTACACAGCGTCATCGTGCCCCCATGTGGGCAATAGAGCTTGGTACCACTAATTCATCAAATGTTTCGTATTATGATAGGGCTGGTATAGGTAGTAGGTAATGCAAAGTCGAGCAGCAATGAAGTGGTAGCTATGAAGGTGATGGACGGTCAAGAAAATACTGTGATTTTCTCATGCCCCTCGTGCAATAAACCAGAGGCTCACGTGAGCTTAAAACATTCATCTTTACTTATGCACAATGGCTAGTCGCGACCGTGACAGTTTTAGGGGTGGAGGAAGTCCCCAGAGAGAACCACCCAGCAACTGTCAGCTCTTCAACATTCTAACTATGTTCAATCTCCGCTCAAGCAGGGTTACAGCGGTTGAAGACATGTGCACCATCGACGTGCAGCACGCCCTAATATACTGGACCATCGTTCTCCAAGTAGGCAACCAGGTTAAAGTGCCTTGCCCAAGGACACAACGCGGGTCGTCCCGGACGGGGATCGAACTCGTGACCTCTAGCATAGAAGTCCAACAGTCTACCACTGAGTCACCGCGCTCCCGTCAACAGAGATAAGTGTATCAGTAAGTGATCAGGAGCAAGAGCAATTTTTTTATTTCGCTATGACACAATCAAAGACAGCTTTTTTTGAACATTGATTTCTCTGCTGGTCCAAACAAAGCTTCCTAGCAAGATCTGTTTTGTGAAGTATTAACAATCAACCACCGAACCGAATACTTATGGCACACTTATATGCAACATGACAAACTTGGTGCACATGTTCCTACTGGATCTGAAAATAGTAATTTTGAGTGTTGCCCAAATTTTGACTTACTGATTTTCTTCGAAAAAAAGTGAATCTGCATCACTAAAGTAAGTTCCAAACAAGAAATATAGGCATTATTGCAAGTGGCTTATCAAAAGAAAATTTTGAAAGCATATTAGGCTTATGGAGCATTAACTCCACCCCAAAGGATATAGTAGTAATTTTTTTTTTTTTTTTTTTGGGGGGGGGGGGGGGGGGAGTATCAGAACAGTTAATTCCGCCAGCCTGAAAATGGTAGCAGCTTCATTTGAAAAAAGGCTTACTCCAAAGATGATCTGTGCCACAAATGAATGAATTTGGCCCAGTGGTTTTAAAGAAAAAGACAAATTTCAAACTAGAGAAACAGAATTTTACTGCCCCTGGTAAATTCAAGTCTGTGTGAAAATGGTTAAAGCATCAAAAATACACAAAACAGAAAGAGAATTTATGGAGGCTTATTTTGGGAGGCAAAATATTTTTAAAGAAATCAGAAAATGGTTTTCATTAACAGTATTACATGGAATACAATCTTTGGAAACCACACTGAAGTCTTGAGAGGGTTAAATTAATGATCTTCATGCTGGAATCAGTTAAACATTTTACAAGAAACCAGAAAAAACATGTGCACCGCATTGAAAGGGTTTGATCATGGCATCAATAAAATCTTTGGAACCCACAATGCAGTCTTGGGAGGGTTAAATTAAAGATATGCATACAGGAATCAGATAAATGACCAGGAAACCAGAAAAAAACATATGTTCGCAGCATTGAAAGGGTTCAACATCAAATAAAATCTTTCTAAAACACTCTGAAGTCATAAGAGGGTTAATTAAAGATATTCATACAGGAATCAGATCATTTTTTCCAAGGAACCAGAAAAAAAATATATGTGCACAGGATTGAAAGCGTTTGATCAAGGCATCAATAATTTTTTTTATTTTTTTCGGGGGGGGGGGGGGAGGCGAAGTTAAGCAACGTCGAACGCGGTAAGTATTTGGATGAGTGACCATTTCAGCAACTGATTCGCGCTCCCGCGTTGTGTCCTTGGGCAAGGTACTTTTCCCCCGATTGCCTACGTGGGGGTACGTGATGATGCTGTGTACTAAGGCATACTGCACGTCGAAGGTGCGCATGTCTTTAACCAATCTAACTCAGCCTGTGGCGTGGCGCAGAGTTCAGAGTTACGATGTTGTTGAGCTGACAGCTCCTCGTCGTTGCTCCGTGGTTCTCTCTGGGTACGCGGCTTCCTCCACCCGTAAAACGATCACTGACATGATATGACCCCTGATTGTTATTGTTAATGTGTCGTTAAACCCTTATAAAAAAATAACTCAATCTTTGGAACCCACATTGAAGTCTTGAGATGGTTAAGTTGAAAGATATTCCCACAGGAATCAGATAAATGTTTCCAAGAAACCAGAAAAAACATATATATACAGAACATTGATAGGGTTCAACATAAAATAAGATATTTGGAAAACATATTTCAGTGTTGAGAGGGTTAAATTAAAGGTATTCATGCAGGAATGAGATAAATATTTCCTTGGCCACTTATGGAAGTCTTGAGAGGGTTAAGCAGTGAACAGTTAAAATAATATAAGAGAACATTTGACAGGTGGCGGGAGTCTCTCCTCTCTCTTGTTGACATAATGCAATGCTTTTCAACCATTCCATTCTGCTGGTCCTTATGATGATTCATACCAAATAAGTTCTCTGTTCCGTGTGGTTTGGGAAATATGAGCTTTTGAATTTTTTTCGGTTTTTAGTCCCTGGGGTTGCCACAGGGCTGTGAAATCCTTTTTTTTGGGGGGGGGGGGGGGGGGGGCATCACTCAATTACTTAGGACCCTCTCTTATACTACATGGAAAAATTGGTTGAAAATGGATATACCCCCACAGAGAGCCCAAATATTGACCTACCAACTTCCCTTGAACAAACTTAATCTTCAACACCTAAGGATATCCCATACCAATATCAAGGCATTTCCTCTTGTGAATCGTGAGAAGATTTTTAAGCTTTTGGGGCATTAACCAGAGCACGAATAAGAGAGCTGCTTCATTTTAACAAAATAGAAAGGGTATACTCCACAGATGATCTGTGCAATGCAAGTTAGTTTGAATTTGGCCAAGTGGTTATGAAGAAGTAAAGTTTGCAAAAGCTAACGGACAACCGACGATGGACGCCAAGTGATGGCAATAGCTCCCACTGACTTGCAGTCAGGTGAGCTAAAAAGGGGTGCCGAAGGCCAGACGTTTTCCAAAGAAGGAGGATTAACCTTCTAGGATACCTTTTGCATGATAACTGTCCGATACTGTCATCGATACTCTACAGCTTCTAGACCATCCTTCACCTTCATACCCAAAGGCCACTACTTCTGTCCTCTCCATAGTAACCATCATCTGTTCTATCATTAGCTTCTACAGTAGTAATCCGATACTATCGTCTTCTACCACCCTTGCAGCATAGAACCATTACTTCTGATTTGTATCACCTCTACATGCATGCTGGCTATCTCAGGTCACTATCTCTACCCATGACTAAGTTTTACAATCGATATTGTACTGCGATACCAGAAACCAGCATACACCACATAATCGAATGACCCAGCATTCCTAACAACCCACTGCGTAGTACAAACCACTGGGTGGTGTTCTTGTAGTAAGAACTAACAACATCCCTGCATTGTACAGTCTGCACATCACATACTACCAGTTCTAACCTTACCTCGCAATACCGCCTACTACCACAGCATTAGACACTACATATACCAACCCGTTGGTAAACTGCCTCCAGTGGATTACTAATACCAAATACTAACAGTAAACCAAGTGGCGTTCAGACTGTATACCACATACCATCGCACTAGACAACCTCCCCATACTGCTTGGCCTAGCATGACGCACTACTTTTACCAACCCCACTGGTAAACTAACTTCAGTGGATTAGTTACCAAATACTAACAGTAGACCAAGTGGCGTACAGATTGAATGCCATATAAAATCGCACTAGACAACTATACATTACCCCCCCCCCCCCCCCCCCCCCCCCCCCCCCACCCCCCATACCGCTTGACCTAGTATTAAGCACTACCTGCCCCACTCATAAGGTAACACAAATCAATCGGTTGGTTATTACTACCAAGTGTTAATATGAGACACTCAAGAGTATATACCGATCATAATGTACTACCGTTCTAAACTACCAGACAATACGCACTACCAACACCAGTCATAGGATATTATTTAGCATTATGCGAAGTAGTAGTACCAAGGGCTAAGAGAACACATAAGGGGTATATATAGACCATACTATACTACCACTAAAACTACAACCATTACCCCTCACCCCCACAATACCGCTTGACCCACTATAACGTTGTGCCTATGCCAATCATATAATACAACAAAACAATCGGTTGGTTGATAGTACCTGGGGTTAAGATGGATCCTGCAGTCAAAACTTGACCTAGCGTTACGAACTACCTATACCAGCCATAGGATAAGATGTGACATTTGGTGGATTGATCGTTATATGGGCTAAATGGGTACACAGTGTACATCCAGTACTACCACACTAGACGACCATGCATTACCTGCACCCGCAATACCGCCTGGTCAAGCAGCACACCCTACCTGTACAAGTCACAAAATAGGACAAAGCAATCGGTAGGTTAACAAGGATTATGGTGGGACCTGCATGGGTATACAGCGCTCGTACTATGCTACCGTTTTAAACAAGGACTATCTTACAATACCTCACTAGATGGACAGGCACTACTCCCAAGACCCAACAATACCCCCTGGAATAGGATTACTTAATACCTACATGTATACCACACATAGGATAATAAGAAGACCGTTTCGTAGTAACAAGGGCTAATAGTATACCTACATGGAGATATACCACATACACTGTACTATTACCACCGCACCCCCACCCCCCCCCCCCCCCCCCCCCCTCGATAAGATGGACACCACTGACAACGGACAACAATAGAGGAAAAAGTCGCGCACGTATTTTGATGTCAATACGAACGTCAACCGTTTCCCGGGGGAAACAATTCAAGAAAACCCAACTTCTCCATTAATTTTTCATTACATACCCATAATAATTATAACACCCATTGCCCTGTGTGTAATAAACATATCACTATAGCAATACAATATTATATGCAGTACGTACACCACTTACCGAGTCCAGCTGGGGTGGAACTGAAATTTTTGCACCGGCAAAGCTCCGGTTCCTGTGGAAATTCAACACTATTGTTGTCCGGGTTATGGGGGATGATTCATACATGCTATACTACTGATCTGCGAACATAATATCATATAACAGAGGCCACATGGGTCCTGAGGGCGCTCACGTGACATGTCAGCCTAAATATGAACCTGGGGAATTGATTTGAACAAGTTGCATATGCCCCTCCTAAGGAAAAGCTTGTACCAAATATCCAAAGATTCTGACTGGTGGATTTTTTTAAAGAATATTCGTCATATTGAACTAAGTTATTATTCGGGCTCCCACAGGGAGCCCAAATATCTACCCGGGGACTTGGCTTGGACAAACTTGAATCTCACCTCCGAAAGGCTGCTGTATACCAAATATCAAGATTCTGACTACTGGAGCTGAAGAAAATGTTTTTAAAGAATATTCCTCATTGTGATTTAAGTTATAAATCTGGATCCAAAGGTAGCCCAAATTGGAACCCAGGGACTTGGCTTGAATAAACTTGAATGCCCCCCACCCCCCCCACCCCCCCCCCCCCCCCCCCCCCCCCACCAAGGATGCTGTATACTAAATATCAAAATATTTGATGGGTTGATCGGAAGAAGAGTTTTTTAACTGGAAGAGTGCTGGAAGCACATATTTGGGCTTTATTCTGAAGTGCAGGAACCACAGCTTGAAGGCTCATATTCAGTGCACATGCTTTGTATTATCTTTGAAATGATATTATTTAGTCTATAAGGGTTTGCCTTACTACAATTTATGAGAGAGTGCCCATAGGCACTCTCTCATAAATTGTAGCAAGACAAAGACATGTGTACAAGATTTGATTGCCAAAAATAATTTAGCACTATACCAGTTAAGAATACTCCTCATATTGCACTAATCTGAACATTTGAGCTCCCATAGAGAGCCCAAATATGGACCCTGGGATTTGATTTCAACAAACATGTGAATGAATCTTCCAAAGATGTTGTATGTGAAATATGAAAGATTTCGGAGCAGTGGTATGGGGGAAAGAAGATTCTTTAATGTTTTTTCCCATTACTTGCAGTGTTAAAAAATGATGACTAGGCGTTTTTTCAAAGTCCTGGAAAAGTACCCTATGATAAGACCGATGGCAATTTTTTTTTTTGACCATTCCCTTCTGCTGTTCCTAAGGACGCTTCAAATAAAATAAAAATTCTCAGTGCCATGTAGTTTTGGAGATATGGGCATTTTTTTTCTATTTTTATGTTGTGTGGTTCCCATGGGGCGAGGGAAAAAATTTTGGGGGGTATAAATTAGGTATTTATGACCCAATAAGCCCTCATATCAAATTTGGTTCAAATAGGCCACTCAGTTCAGAAAATAGAAATTTTGGCACAATTTGGGCTCCCACAGGAAGCCCAAATATGAACCTACAGACTTGACTTTCACAAACTTATATCTCTCCTTCTTAAGGACACAGTATACCAAATATCAAAAGATTCACATTGGTGAACGTGAAGAAGATTTTTGAAGAATATTCCTCATATTGAACTAAGTTATAATTTGGGCTCCCACAGCCCAAATATTAACTCTGGGACTTGGGTTTAACAAATTTATATCTCACCTGCATAAGGATACTGTATACCAATATCAAAAGATTCTGATGGTGGATGTGAAGAAGATTTTAAAAGAAAATTCCTCAATTTGAACTAAGTTATAAATTCGGGTTCCCACACTGACAGGGAGCCCAAACAAGAACCCAGGAACTAGGTTTGAACACACTTGAGTCTCATCCCCTAAGGATACTGCTTACCAAATATCAAAACATTCTGACTGCTGGATCTGATGAAGTATTTTTAAAGAACATTCCTTATACTGCACTAATTTAAACATTTGGGTATCCATAGAGAGCCCAAATATGGACCCAGGGATTTGATTTCAATACACATGCAAAACAATCTTCCAAAGATGTTATATGTGAAATATGAAAGAGGGGTTTGGGAGACGAAGAGTCTTAAATGTTTTTCCCATTACCCACACTGGCACAGTATTAAAAAATGCTAAGTCCCGAAAAAGTACCCCTATGATAAAACCGATAGCAATTTTTTTTGACCATTCCATTCTCTTGGTCTAGGGAAGCATCACACCAAATAAGAATTTTCAGTGTCGCATAGTTTTGGAGAAAAAGGTGTTTTAAAAATTTTTATATTTTTAGTTCCTGCAGTTCCCATGGCGTGAAGGAAAATATTTTGGGGCATAAATTAAGTTCTTATGACCCAATAACCCTAATATCGAATTTGGTTCAAATCAGCTTCTAGATTTGGAAAACAGAAATTTTGGGTGGGGCAAAAATTCTTGTCCCTCCCATAATGAAGGCAAATATTTCCCCTCAAACTTTTCTAGAGTCTACACATCAAAAGGATGCTGCACACCAAATATCAAGTCTCTGCTACTGCTGGTTCATGAGAAAAAGATTTTTTGAGATTTAGGCACACTTTTTTGGCATGGCACTACCGAGGGGTGGGGCAACTTGATTTCGAACAAAATCAAAATGTGGTGTTATAACAAACAATTATCTCAAATTTCTCGTAAATCGGTTCAGCGGTTTTGGAGAAGTCGCAAACACCATGTTCACAGACGACGAACGGTAATCAATACATGTATAGATCACCAGATTGAGAGTCAAGAGAGATAACAAGAGGCCCCACAGGGCCTGAAGCACACACCTTGAACAGAACACAATATAAACAGAGTCCAAAAATTAATCCACATTAAACAATCCATCTCCATAGGATACATTCATGATCCTGGAGCCTGTCAGGAGTAACAAATATAGTTCAAGCATCATGCCTTTTGATCAGTTGATCAAAACATAAAATGTGGAGTTCCCCTATGAAGCCCCCTGATACAACCTATGTGGATTAATCTTAATCCACATACCTCTAGATGGTTCTGAATTAAAAAAAAAAATACTTTAGCTACATGTCCAATTCCGGCTCCCACGGGGAGCCCAAATATAACTCAGGCACCCGATTTGAAGAAAGTTGAATCTGACCTCCCTAGAGATGGTGAAAAACCAAATATTAAAGCATTCTGGACTGATGAATCTGAAGAAGAAAATTTTTAAAGAAAGTCCCCTCATATTGCACTAAGTTGAAATTTGTACTACCACTGAGAGCCCAAATATATACCTAGAGCCCCCCCCCCCCCCCCACCCCAACCACCACCCCAGAGTGGTTGTATACCCAATATGAAATCATTCTGACTGGAGGATCTGAACAAAATCCCCCATATTGCACCAAGTTCAAATCTGGGCTTCCATGATAGGAAGCCCAAATATTAACCTTTGGACTTGGTTTGAACAATCTTGAATCTGAACCTCATAACAATGATGTATACCAAACATTAAAAGATTCTAACTTGTGTGAAAAAGATTTTTTAAAGAATATTCCCCATATTGCAAAAAGTTAAAAATTCAGGCTTCTGTATTGAGTCCAAATAAGACCCAATGGGTTGCATTTTAACTAACTTGTATCTGACCCCCTTGTGGATGCTGTATACCAAATATCAAAAGATTCTGACCATTGGTTCTGGAGAGAAGATTTTTTTTAAATTTTGCAATATGACAGCTGGATTTTTTTTATACCCTCCACAGAACACTTTAACATGACCGTTGTCAATTTTTTCTTACCATTCAATCTACTAGCACTATGGATGCTTCAACTCCACTAACAGTTCTCTGTTCCGTGAATATTTCTATTTTTAACTTCTTGGGTTCCCATGGGGACATGTGAATTTTTTTTTCTTTGCATGAGCCAAGTACTTATGACCCAATAATACCACATACCAAATTTGGTTCAAAATCGGACCATCAGTTCAGAAAAAAGAAAATTTTGGGCGGGGCCAAAATCTTACCCCTCCCATTACAAAGTCAAATACTGCTTCACGCACTACGTTTGAACAAACTTGATTCTATACGTCAAAAGAAAGCTAAACAACAAATATCAAGACATTGCATCCACTGGTTCATAAGAAGATGATTTTAAAAAATATTTTTTGAGCATTTTCCTCTACAACCCCGCCCCCCCCCCCCCCCCCCAGCCCCACATGTGGCTGGGCATGTTGAGTCGAACAAAATGCAATGCCCCTTCGAGACCAATACTCACACAAATGTAAACTAGAATTGGCCCAGTGGTTTTGGAGAAGGCCTAAACATGGTGTTGACACACGGCGAATGGGAGAGCAATAAGATTAGCTCAGCTTGACTTTGTCAAGGTAAGCTAACAAATCGATAATGCTAGAACTCACGTTATCCCACTGGTTTGCTTGGAAGATTAACCATTCTTCTGTCATTGCAAAAATGTGCACAGTATATGTTCATTAAAAGGTCAGTATTGGATTGCTTTTTGGGGAATTGGTTTACTGAAGTCAGTCAGTCAGTGGTAAGGCAAAACTCAGTTGTTCAGACTAGAAAATAATGTGGGTTTTGGGTTTGTTTTTTTTTTTGGGGGGGGGGGGGGGGGTGGGGGGGGGGGGGGGGGGCTATGACACTTTGGTGAAGATATGGCCAATTGCGACTGCAACAAAGATGTAACGTGAAATTTTGCCAATTGTTTATACCCAGAATGCCCTTTTTGCAGACTTTTACTGAAAGAATTGGTTACGCAGGTTGTAATTGACACGTTCAAACCGAACCTTATTTACCATAGTAAGCAAGTACTTGCTTCACTTACCAGGTTCACCATCATGGACTCAGGAAAATATACAACACTGGGTGTAATTTATGTATTTATTTATTGGTTTTTTAAGGTCACATACTTCTGCACAATGGCTAATTATGACCACAACAGGGAGATAAAGTCAAGGTCGGTCAATCGTTTATACCTCATGTCTATTTTTTAGAGGACTCACAGCCCAAACATTAGTGACTGGGTCCTATTTTACCAGTGTAACAGTCTGTTTACCACAGTAAACAAGCACTGCTTCACTTCCCGGTGTTCCCACGGAGGACAATGGGTGTAAATGTTGGTTACTTATCCTGGAAATACAAAGAAGCAAGAGTGAAATATTTTAGGGGTTTTGTTGCATTTCGACACATAGTCTGACAAGTTCTTCAGTATTTGGAGACGGTGGCATGTGGAATTGACAAGTGCCCTAAAAACCTGTGTTGTATTTCAGCTTAGAAATAATCCAATTGAATAAAGGTGGTGGGGAATATAAATAGTGAGGCTTCATCTAAAGTGCTCTGGACATCAGATGACATCAATTCATATTTTGGGGCCAAAATCTTAATCACAACATGTACATTTCCTACCAGGAATCTCACATTATATATGAAGAATATATTACCACAAAATTTATATTCCATTACCAAATACTTGCTCAGAAATCCCCTTTTTCTTCTGTGGCTGCACACACCACAGTCCAGAAAATGAAAATGTCTTTCCAACACTCTGGGGACATTCTCCCTTCAGGAAAAAATAGTTACAAGATCACACTTGGAACTTTTCTTCATAGTATTTTCAGGTTGAAGGTCATCTTTTTGGGTCACTGGCCACTGAAATAATTTGATTTTGGTACAGCCCTTAATTTGCTTTTTGAACAGACTCCTTTCTAGCATCCTAAGGGATGCTGTATACCAAATATCAAAAGATTCTAATTGAGGATCTCCAAAAATTAGATTTTTTAACGTTTTAATAAAGCTCTAAGTGTTAACACAATTATGCTACCTTTTTAAGGCAAACACGGGCATAGCAAATTTGTATTTATTTATTTCTTGGTGTTTAAGGACACATATCTCTGCACAAGGGCTAATCATGACCACAAAAGTGTTACGGGTGGAGGAAGCCAGAGTACCAGGAGAGAACCACCTAGTAATGGCAAGCAACTATCAACTTCCAACATACTAACTCCAAAAAGGCAGGGTTATCATTGATTAAGGACAAGTGCACCATCAACGTGCAGTGTTCCTTAGTCCACAATGCCACCTTGCCCCCCCAAGTGGGCAATGGGGGGTGAAGTGTCTTGCCCAAGGACACAATGCGGTTGCCGCAGGTGGAATTCTAACTGAGGACCTCTCAGCTTACAGCCTGCACATGTACCCACTGACCCCCCCACCTCCGACTAATTTGTATGAATTGACAATGAACATTAATATCATATTTTGTTTAATTTCGACCAACCGTTTCTGACAACAAATTGATGAAAGAATATTTGTTGCCATACCTCAGCTAGCAAGAAACCCCATGAGGCCTGAAGCGCTTGCCTTCAACAGAACCCGATATAAACAGAGTCCAAGAATGAATCTTCATTAAGCAATCAATCTCCATAGGATCCATTTTCAATCCTTGAGCCCCTCAGTAGTGACTAAAAGAGTCCAAACATACCATTTCTCCAGTTAATCATAATGTAAAAAGTAGAACTCGCCTTAACCTAGGGACCTGATCTTAAACTTGAGTCTGACCCACCTAGAGATGCTATACAACAAATATCAAAAGATTCGGACTAGTGGATCTGAAGATGATTTAAAAAAATTATCCCTCATATTGCATGAAGTTAAAATTTGGGCTTCCATGGGAAGCCCAAATATTGACAGAGGGACTTAGTTTGAACAATCTTGAATCTGACCTTCAAAACAACAATAATGTATTGCAACATTAAAAGATTCTAAAGAAGATTTTTAATACTCTTCATACCCCTACCCCCCCCCCCCCCCCAAACCCTGTTTCCCATATGGATATGGATGTATACTAAATATAAAAAAATTCGGCCCACTGGTTCTGGAGAAACAATTTTTAAAAATGTTTACAAATATGCTGTTTCAGCATTTTTTTTATGCCCTTCTCCTAACCTCCACCCCCCCCCCCCCCCACACCCCATTCCTACATAACATCTTGACACTACCAATGACAATTTTATCATTCAATTCTACTGGTCCTAAGGATGCTTCATACTAAATAACAGTTCTCTGTTCTGTGTGGTTAGGATAATATGGGTGTTTGAAATTTCTATTTTTAGTTCCTGGGGTTCCCATGAGGACATGGGAATTTTTTTTTACACGAGTCAAGTACTTATGACCCAATAATATCACATACCAAATTTAGTTCAAATTGGACCATCATTTCAAAAAATAGAAATTTTGGGCAGTGCCAAAATTCTTGCCCCTACCATTACCAAGGCAAATAATGCCCTACAAACTTTGAACAAATTTGATTCTATACCTCAAAAGGAAGCTCCATACCAAATATAAAGTCATTATACCCGCTGGTTCATGAGAAGATTTTAACAAGGACACATATGGACTGAAACGTTGAACAGTAACTGATATAAATTAGTCCAAGAATGAAACTATATTCAGCAATCAGTCTCCATAGGATGATCCATTGTCAATCCTGGAGCCCACCAGAAGTAATGAAAAAACATATGTAATCCAAGCATTTCATGTATACCTTTTCTTCAGTTGACCACAATATAAATGAAAGTGTCAATGACACTGTAGCTTAACTTGTGTGTTGTGTTTGATGAAAAGGATAATGTTCAATGTTTATAAAAGGATTATGAAATAAGACAAGAATTGTCATAATTGGGAATATGTTCATTTCTGTTCCCTGTATGCTATGTTTTTGATAAAAATAGTATGAGGTGTACACTGTACTAAAGAGCTGAGGGGTGGGCTAATATGAACTCACATTTAATGTATGTGGCCCTCACAGTTAATGTATATCAATGAAAGTTACCAAGTTACAGTGAAATTATTCCAAAACGAGCCATCCTATCAAGTTACATTGAAATCCCTTCATAAATATGGCCTGTAGACTGTGCTAAAGGGCTTCGGGCCCCTGTAGCAGTCAGTTTCCCAATTGCGTCCAGGGACGTTCTCATCTAGACATTATATGAAGTCAACCTACCAAGTTACAATGAAATCCCTTCATAAATAAGACCTATAGACCTGTAGACTGTGCTAAAGGTTTTTGGGCTCGGGCAGCCATAATGGTTGAATGATCGCAACCAAAAGGGGACATTCTCATCTGGGCATCATCTGGAGTGATCCTACGAAATTACAATGAAATCCCTTCATAAATATGACCTGTAGACTGTGCTGAAGGTTTTTGGGCTTCGGGCCCCTGAAGCCGTAACAGTTCAACAATCACGACCAAAAAGGGATGTCATCATCTAGGCATTATATGGAGTCAACCTAAGAAGTTACAATGAAATCCTTCCATAAATATGACCTATAGACTATGCTAAAGGTTTTGGGACTCGGGCAGCCCTCGAGGCCGAATGATAGCGACCAAAAGGGGACGTTCTCGTCTAGACATTATTTGGAGTCATCCTACCAAGCTACAATGAAATCCCTTCATAATTATGACCTGTAGACTGTTCTCAAGTTTTTCGGCTTCGGGCCCCTGTAGCTGTCACAGTTGCCCAATCGTGTCCAAAAGAGGACATTCTCATCTAGACATTATATGAAGTCAAACCTACCAAGTTAAAATGAAATCCCTTCATAAATATGACCTGTAGACTGTGCTAAAGGTATTCGGGCTTCGATCCTATGAAGTTACAATGAAATCCCTTCATAAATATGACCTGTAGACTGTGCTCAAGATTTTCTGGCTTCGGGCACCTGTAGCCATCAGAGTTGACCAATCACGACCAAAAGGGGATGTCATCATCTAGGCATTATATGGAGTCAACCTAACAAGTTACAATGAAATCCTTCCATAAATACGACCTATAGACTATGCTAAAGGTCTTCGGGCTCGGGCAGCCATAAAGGCTGAATGATCGCAACCAAAAGGGGATGTTCTCATCTAGACATTATTAGGAGTCATCCTACCAAGCAACAATGAAATCCCTTCATAATTATGACCTGTAGACTGTTCTAAAGGTTTTCATGCTTCGGGCCCCTGTAGCTGTCACAGTTGCCAAATCATGGCCAAAGGGGGACTTCCTCATCTAGACATTATATGAAGTCAACCTACCAAGTTACAATGAAATCCCTTCATAAATATGACCTGTAGACTGTGCTAAAGGTATTCGGGCTTCGGGCTCGGGCAGCCATCATGGCTGAATGATCGCAACCAAAGGGGACAATCTCATCTGGGCATCATTTGGAGTGATTCTACGAAGTTACAATGAAATCCCTTCATAAATATGACCTATAGACTGTGCTCAAGGTTTTTGGGCTTTGGGCACCTGTAGCCATCACAGTTGACCAATCACGACCAAAAAGGGATGTTATCATCTAGGCATTAGTTGGAGTCAACCTAACAGGTTACAATGAAATCCTTCCATAAATATGACCTTTTGCCTTTGCTAAAGATTTTGGGCTCGGGCACCCATCAAGGCTGAATGATCACAATCAAAATGGGATGGGACGTTCTCATCTAGACATTATTTGGAGTCATCCTACCAATTTACAATGAAATCCCTTCACAAATATGACCTGTAGATTGTGCTAAAGGTTTTTGGGCTTCGGGCCCTTGTAGCTGTCACAGTTGCCCAATCACGTCCAAAAGGGGACTTTCTCATCTAGACATTATATGAAGTCAACCCACCAAGTTACAATGAAATTCCTCAATAAATATGACCTGTAGACTGTGCTAAAGGTTTTTGGGTTTTGGGCTCGGGCAGTCGTCACGGTTGGCAGATCACACCCAAATGGGGAAATTCTCATCTAGACATCCTAAGGAGTCATCCTACCAAGTTACAATGAAATCCCTCCATATTAAACGTGACCTGCAGACTGTGCTAAAAGTTTTTGTTTCGGGCTTGGGCAGCCATCACGGTTGACAGATCATGACCAAAAGGGGACGTTCTCATCTAGGCATTATACAGAGGCATACTACCAAGTTACAATGAAATCCCTTCATAAATACGACCTGTAGACTGTGCTAATGGTTTTCGGGTTTTGGGCAGCCATACTGGTTGACCGATCTCAACCAAAAGGCTCACAGACTAACAGACTTCCGCACGCGTGATGGCAATAGCTTATCTTGACTTTGTCAAGTTAAGCTAAAAGTGGTGCCACTTGATACAATCTTGGAGGTGCAATCTTTGTTACACATTTATAAAGGGTACTTAAATTTCGGATTCTTCAGCTACAAGGCCAATTCCAGCTGTTATAGGGGAGCTCAAACTTGATCCCCCCCCCCCACCACCACCACCACCACCACCTTACAGATGTTGTACACTAAATATGAAAGCATTCTGACTGGCTGATCTGAAGGTAATGATTTTATAATTATCCCCCCATATTACATTAAGTTAAAATTTGGGCTTTCATAGGAAAGCCCCCACCCCCTCCCCCCTCCCCCCACATTATGGATGTTGTACACCAAATGTCAAAAGATTCTAACTGCTCATTTTGGAGAAAAAAAAAAATTATTTTTGCAAATATGCTGACTTGTCATTTTTTTTATGCCTCCCCCACACCCACAGAAGACCCTGACAAAACTGATGGCATTTTTTTGACCATTCAATTCTACTTGTCGGAAGAAGGCTTCATACCAAATAAAAGTTCTCTGTTCCGTTTGGTTTGGGAAATACTGATGCTTAATATTTCTATTTTTAGCTTCTGGGTTTCCCACGGGGCACACGAAAAAAGCAATCTTGAATATAACCCTCATAACAATGATGTAATTGTATGCCATGCATCAGAAGATTCTGACTGATGGTTCTGAAGAAGGTGTTTGAAGATTATTCCCCATATCGCCCCAAGTTGGGTTTTGACAGCAAATGCATATTTTTTAATAATAAACAGAACCGAAACCAGCTCCGAATGATAAAATTTCAATTTCAAGGTATCTATAATCTTGGCATTTGGCATAATGACCTGAACAATACATAGGGTTCTTACTCACATTATGCCCGATCCACAACCCAAGTTTGGTTTCAATTAGGCAAACAACATTTTAATTTTGGAGATTAAACCAACTCTGGCTTAGAAAACATAAAATTCAAGGTCACTGTGACCTTTTCCTTTGACACAATAACCCCAAAATAAATAGGGTTCTTCCTTTCATCATGCTCAATCCATAAGCCAAGTTAAGTATCAATCACGCAAGCAAAATTTCAATTTGAAAAGCCAACTAAGGTAAATGTTTAAGTTCCAGGTCCCTGTGGCCCTGACCTTTGGCACAATGACCTCAAAATCAATAAGTTCTTCCTCTCATCATGACTAACCCACATGCCAAGTTGGGTTCCAGTTGGCCAAGCGGAAATTTAATTACAGAGCGAAGCCAACAATGATAACAAGATCGAGTTATTTGTGTGCAAAGCACACAATGGTGTATCCCGCCATTTCCTTAGCAACACCTTAGCATACAATGTAGTCTTAACGTTTCGATTAATACCCATGGAGCCTTTTGATGAAAACTGGTTTTCTAACAATAAAAGTGGTTCCATTGGAACCACCTGGGGCAAAATCAAATTCCGAAACCTTCATACACATCTAGTGATGCTACATGAACACATTAGCATAGTTTATACAATTCAAATTAAATACATGTATCCTAGAAGAGTTTTGATGAAAACTGATTTTCCAAAGATAAAAGTGGTCCCACTGGAACCACCGGGGGCAAAATTAAAATTCCGAAACCTTCATACACATCTAGAGATGTTACCTGAACACATTAGCATAGTTTAAACGTTTCGAATTAAATACCCTAGGAGCCTTTCAATGAAAACTGATTTTCTAACGATAAAAGTGGTTCCACTGGAACCAACGGGGGCAAAATC
Organism: Pictodentalium vernedei; assembly: GCA_031216915.1. Classification (NCBI taxonomy): domain Eukaryota; kingdom Metazoa; phylum Mollusca; class Scaphopoda; order Dentaliida; family Dentaliidae; genus Pictodentalium; species Pictodentalium vernedei. The sequence continues at coordinate 557,085,610 of CM062295.1, read as the reverse complement.
AAAATTCTGAAACCTTCATACACATCTAGTGATGCTACATGAACACACTAGCATAGTTTATACGATTCAAATTAAATACCCTAGGAGCCTTTCGACGAAAACTGATTTTCTAACGATAAAAGTGGTTCCACTGGAACCACCGTGGGCAAAATCAAAATTCCGAAACCTTCATGCACATCTAGAGATGTTACCTAAACACATTAGCATAGTTTAAGCGTTTTGAATTAAATACCTTAGGAGCCTTTCGATGAAAACTGATTTTCTAACGATAAAAGTGGTTCTACTGGAACCACCGGGGGCAAAATCAAAATTCCGAAAACTTCATGCACATCTAGAGATGTTACCTGAACACATTAGCATAGTTTAAACGTTTCGAATTGAATATCCTAGGAGCCTTTCGTTGAAAACTGATTTTCTAACGATAAAAGTGGTTCCACTGGAACCACCGGGGACAAAAGCAAAATTCCGAAACCTTCATGCACATCTTGAGTTGCTACCTGAACACATTAGCATAGTTTAAGCCTTTCAAATTAAATATCCTTGGAGCCTTTCGATGAAAACTGATTTTCTGACGATAAAAGTGGTTCCACTGGAACCACAGGGGGCAAAATCAAAATTCCGAAACCTTCATGCACATCTAGAGATGTTACCTGAACACATTAGCATAGTTTAAGCGTTTCGAATTAAATACCCTAGGAGCCTTTCGATGAAAACTGATTTTCTAACGATAAAAGTGGTTCCACTGGAACCACCGGGGGCAAAATCAAAATTCCGAAACCTTCATGCACATCTAGAGATGTTACCTGAACACATTAGCATAGTTTAAGCCTTTCAAATTAAATATCCTTGGAGCCTTTCGATGAAAACTGATTTTCTAACGATAAAAGTGGTTCTACTGGAACCACCGGGGGGCAAAATCAAAATTCCGAAAACTTCATGCACATCTAGAGATGTTACCTGAACACATTAGCATAGTTTAAACGTTTCGAATTGAATATCCTAGGAGCCTTTCGTTGAAAACTGATTTTCTAACGATAAAAGTGGTTCCACTGGAACCACCGGGGACAAAAGCAAAATTCCGAAACCTTCATGCACATCTAGAGTTGCTACCTGAACACATTAGCATAGTTTAAGCCTTTCAAATTAAATATCCTTGGAGCCTTTCGATGAAAACTGATTTTCTGACGATAAAAGTGGTTCCACTGGAACCACAGGGGGCAAAATCAAAATTCCGAAACCTTCATGCACATCTAGAGATGTTACCTGAACACATTAGCATAGTTTAAGCGTTTCGAATTAAATACCCTAGGAGCCTTTCGATGAAAACTGATTTTCTAACGATAAAAGTGGTTCCACTGGAACCACCGGGGGCAAAATCAAAATTCCGAAACCTTCATGCACATCTAGAGATGTTACCTGAACACATTAGCATAGTTTAAGCCTTTCAAATTAAATATCCTTGGAGCCTTTCGATGAAAACTGATTTTCTAACGATAAAAGTGGTTCTACTGGAACCACCGGGGGCAAAATCAAAATTCCGAAAACTTCATGCACATCTAGAGATGTTACCTGAACACATTAGCATAGTTTAAACGTTTCGAATTGAATATCCTAGGAGCCTTTCGTTGAAAACTGATTTTCTAACGATAAAAGTGGTTCCACTGGAACCACCGGGGACAAAAGCAAAATTCCGAAACCTTCATGCACATCTAGAGTTGCTACCTGAACACATTAGCATAGTTTAAGCCTTTCAAATTAAATATCCTTGGAGCCTTTCGATGAAAACTGATTTTCTGACGATAAAAGTGGTTCCACTGGAACCACAGGGGGCAAAATCAAAATTCCGAAACCTTCATGCACATCTAGAGATGTTACCTGAACACATTAGCATCGTTTAAGCGTTTCGAATTAAATACCCTAGGAGCCTTTCGATGAAAACTGATTTTCTAAAGATAAAAGTGGTTCCACTGGAACCACCGGGGGCAAAATCAAAATTCCGAAACCTTCATGCACATCTAGAGATGTTACCTGAACACATTAGCATAGTTTAAGCTTTTCAAATTAAATATCCTTGGAGCCTTTCGATGAAAACTGATTTTCTAACGATAAAAGTGGTTCCACTGGAACCACCGGGGCAAAATCAAAATTCCGAAACCTTCATGCACATCTAGAGATGTTACCTGAACACATCAGCATAGTTTAACCTTTTCAAATTGAATACCTTAGGAGCCTTTCGATGAAAACTGATTTTCTAACGATAAAAGTGGTTCCACTGGAACCACCAGGGGCAAAATCAAAATTCCGAAACCTTCATACACATCTAGAGATGTTACCTGAACACATTAGCATAGTTTAACCTTTTCAAATTGAATACCTTAGGAGCCTTTCAGGGTGTGACGTACGGACAGATGGACGGACGGACGGACGGATGGAGATCATGACAATATCCCCGCATTTTTGAAAATGCAGGGATAATAAACAGCTGCGCCATGAGCACATGATACGCCCATTATTAATTACAAGAGGGAAGCACACAATATGAGTATACATGTGTACTTGACAGATTTTTTTTATATTCTTGTACAATAACCATAACCAACAACATACTGTGTTCATTAATTTGGAAATAAATCGAAAGGGAGATTCCAGTTATCAACATATACTTGCAACCATTCCATTCTGTTGGTCCTAAGGAAGCTTCACACCAAATAAGAATTCTAGATGGCATGTAGTGTTGGAGATATGGGTGCTTTAAATTTTCTCAGTTTTTAGCTCCTGCAATTCCCATTGGCTGACAGCAAAATTTTTGGGGGCATAAATTAAGTACTTATGACCCAATAAGCCCTCATTTCAAATTTGGTTCAAATCTGCCTCTCTGTTTGGAAAATAGAAATTTTGGGCAGGGTGAAAATTCTATCTGTCTTCTGTATTTGGTAAATATTGCTGTTTGGAAATATTTCTATTTTTAGCTCCTGGGGTTCCCACAGGGACACAGGAAACTTTTTCTTATGAATCAAGCACTTATGACCCAATAATATCACAAACCAAATGTGGTCCAAATTGGACCACAGATTCAAAAAATAAAAATATTGGGCAGGGCCAAAAATCTTTCCCCTCCCATTACAAAGGCAAATATTGCTCTACGAACTTCCTTTTAAACAAAAACTTGAATGCTCACCTCAAAAGGAAGCTCCATACCAAATATCAGGTCATTGTACCTGCTGATTCAGGAGAAAAAGATTTTAAAAAATTTTGGAGCATTTTCCCCAACCCCTCCCCATGGGGCTGGGCACATTGAACAAAAATGTAATGCTCCCTCAGCACCATCACTAACACAAACTTTCACTTGAATTGGTCCAGTGGTTTTGGAGGAGAAGCCCAAAACATGGTGTTGACAGACGACGGACAGAGAGCAATTAGATTAACTCAGCTGGTGAGCTAACAAAAGGCCTTGAAGAGTTAAAAAAAGAATTAAATTTTTATTTGAATGAGGACCGAGATTGGGAAATATTTCCGTTGAATTGGGAAAAATAATGACAAATTCCCATTGGGAAAGGGTCCCATACTCACGACCCTGCAGCCAGCCAAAACGAACCCTGACATTTTTCGATCAAAGTTATCAAGTTACAGTAAAATCATTCCAAAACATCTCATCCTACCAAGTCACAATGAAATCCCTTCATAAATATGACTTGAAGATTTTCCTAAAGCAATCTAGGTATGTGCCTGTCTGGAGTCACGGCTGACCGATTGTTATCAAAATAGGACAGTCTCATCTAGATAGAGTTATCCTACCAAGTTACGGTGAAATCCCTTCATAAAAACAACCTGTAGCTGTGCTAAAGGAATCTAGGTAATGTGATCAAGCAATGGTAATGGCTGACCAATCATAGCCAAAATTGGAAAGTCGCATCTAAACATCATACCAAGTTATCAATCCAAGTTACAGTGAAATCACTTCATAAATATGAACTGAAGACTGTGTTAAACAAATCTAGGAAATATGCCTGTGTGGCTGTCACAGTTGACCAATCAAGGCCAAAACAGGATGTTCTTATCTTGACATTACAATGTATACTGAGTGTCATATTTTGGTCAGGTTCAGTCAACAGTGGCAGTAGCAGGATTATGTTACATAGATTCCTTTAGCACTGTTTACAGCTTTTATTTATGAAGGGATTTCATTGTAAATTGACATTATACAGAATCGTTCTATCAAAAAACAATGAAATCCCTTTGTAAATATGACCAGGAGACTGTTCTAAAGGTTTTGGACCCTTGCAGCCAAACTTGCATATGAAATTTTGTGATGGTCGGACAAGAACTACACAGTGTAGCCTGTGCTAAAGAAAATGTGAACAGACTTTTTGGTTCTACTGATCAAAAGATAAAACATTTTTGGGCGATAATGCCTCATCAATTTAGCCAAAACATCAATTTAGTCAAAACACCACATTAATTTGGTCAATTTGGTCAAAATGTAGCATCACAGAATGATTGAGAAAGAATACTCTTGTTTTCATGTTTGCTGCATCTGAAACCAATTAATGTCGAAATGGTAAATTGACTGAATGGATACCTAAAGGGGTAGTAGCCCTCAATGCCCCCCCCCCCCCCTCCCCCCCACCTTTCCCCAGCAGCAAGAAATTTTACCAGTAGATTTTAGGGCATTCTGAGAATATTTCCAAACAGTTTAAACGGATGTGCAAAATGACAATGGACAAAATACCCATCGACAAATACCCATGGACAAAATATCCATCAGACAAAATGCCCATCCAGAAAATAAATGAGTGTTGGTGACACTGCAGCTCAACTTGACAAACTTGAACTTGGTAAGTTATAAGTTTAGAAATTTATAGTGTGGAAAGTGATGAGGTAAAAAAGGCACTCTACATAACTCTGTGTCTTTTAATAAACAGGGTTATTATTTTAGAATAAAAAATTTCTTTTGATGAAATTTGATTCATTTTCACATTGCAATTTGATATTTGATTCAATTGGCAATTTGCAGGTCCCTAACATCATGGTTGACCAAAAGGGATTGTTCTCTTCTAGACACGATCTCAAACATGCATACATGTGTATAAAATTTTGCGACAATCGACCAAGAACTACTGGGTATTGCCTGTGTTAAAGAAAATGTGAACAGACTTCCAGAATGGCAGACTGACATACTTCCGCGTACATGATGGTACTAGCTTATCTTGACTTTGTTAAGTTAAGCTAAAGGGAGCGTGGTGGCTCAGTAGGTAGAGGTGCAGGCTGCAAGCCGAGAGGTCCTCGGTTCGAATCCCACCTGTGGCAACCGCGTTGTGTCCTTGGGCAAGACACTTCATCTCCATTGCCCGCGTGGGGGCACGATGACGCCGTGTACTATGGCGTACTGCACGTCGATGGTGCGCATGTCTCCAACCAATCTAACGCGAGTTACGATGTTGGGGAGCTGGCAGCTGCTCGTCGTTGTTCGGTGGTTCTCTCCGGGTACTCCAGCTTCCTCCACCCGTAAAACTGTCACGGTCATGATTAGCCATTGTGCATAAATATGTGACCTTAAACATCAATAAATAAATAAATAAATAAATAAGTTAAGCTAAAAACTTGCGTTGTTTGATAAGAGTTCTTCTGTGGGTGTCGGAAGTTGGAATTTTCATGGTAATATAATATAACATTCTGAAAAAGCCTCTGCTACATATACAACAATGCTTCAAATTTCCAACTGCTGGAATTTCTGTCGGAATAACTTCCAGCTATCTTGATTTTTTAACAAATATTGGGATACTGAGACCCCCCCCCCCCCCCACCTCAATAGCACCGCCCCTGGTTCCTACTACATGTATATGTTGACTGGCGCAAAGGTAAGATACCATA